>OX637533.1:112845827-114122615 GCA_951800035.1 Linnaemya tessellans
TCAGTTATTAGAAATAAACGCCTTTTGGGCAAAATTGGGTAAAATTGTGTTTCAACCAAAAAATTGATTTTTTGCAAAGGGGTTAGCCTTTCCAAAAAAAATTGTAAAAAATTTTTTTTGTTCAAATGCATGCGACTTAAGGCTTTTCAGAAGCTTCTTCGCATTTGAAACTCCTTTTAATACTCAGTTATTAGAAATAAACGCCTTTTGGGCAAAATTGGGTTAAATTGTGTTTCAACCAAAAAATTGATTTTTTGCAAAGGGGTTAGCCTTTCCAAAAAAAATTGTAAAAAATTTTTTTTTTTCAAATGCATGCGACTTAAGACTTTTCAGAAGCTTCTTCGCATTTGAAACTCCTTTTAATACTCAGTTATTAGAAATAAACGCCTTTTGGGCAAAATTGGGTAAAATTGTGTTTCAACCAAAAAATTGATTTATTGCAAAGGGGTTAGCCTTTCCAAAAAAAAATTGTAAAAAATTTTTTTTGTTCAAATGCATGCGACTTAAGGCTTTTCAGAAGCTTCTTCGCATTTGAAACTCCTTTTAATACTCAGTTATTAGAAATAAACGCCTTTTGGGCAAAATTGGGTAAAATTGTGTTTCAACCAAAAAATTGATTTTTTGCAAAGGGGTTAGCCTTTCCAAAAAAAATTGTAAAAAATTTTTTTTGTTCAAATGCATGCGACTTAAGGCTTTTCAGAAGCTTCTTCGCATTTGAAACTTTTTTTAATACTCAGTTATTAGAAATAAACGCCTTTTGGGCAAAATTGGGTAAAATTGTGTTTCAACCAAAAAATTGATTTTTTGCAAAGGGGTTAGCCTTTCCAAAAAAAATTGTAAAAATTTTTTTTTGTTCAAATGCATGCGACTTAAGGCTTTTCAGAAGCTTCTTCGCATTTGAAACTCCTTTTAATACTCAGTTATTAGAAATAAACGCCTTTTGGGCAAAATTGGGTAAAATTGTGTTTCAACCAAAAAATTGATTTTTTGCAAAGGGGTTAGCCTTTCCAAAAAAAATTGTAAAAAATTTTTTTTTTTTCAAATGCATGCGACTTAAGGCTTTTCAGAAGCTTCTTCGCAGTTGAAACTCCTTTTAATACTCAGTTATTAGAAATAAACGGCTTTTGGGCAAAGTTGGGTAAAATTGTGTTTCAACCAAAAAATTGATTTTTTGCAAAAAAAATTGTAAAAAATTTTTTTTGTTCAAATGCATGCGACTTAAGGCTTTTCAGAAGCTTCTTCGCAGTTGAAACTCCTTTTAATACTCAGTTATTAGAAATAAACGCCTTTTGGGCAAAATTGGGTAAAATTGTGTTTCAACCAAAAAATTGATTTTTTGCAAAAAAAATTGTAAAAAATTTTTTTTGTTCAAATGCATGCGACTTAAGGCTTTTCAGAAGCTTCTTCGCATTTGAAACTCCTTTTAATACTCAGTTATTAGAAATAAACGCCTTTTGGGCAAAATTGGGTAAAATTGTGTTTCAACCAAAAAATTGATTTTTTGCAAAGGGGTTAGCCTTTCCAAAAAAAATTGTAAAAAATTTTTTTTGTTCAAATGCATGCGACTTAAGGCTTTTCAGAAGCTTCTTCGCATTTGAAACTCCTTTTAATACTCAGTTATTAGAAATAAACGCCTTTTGGGCAAAATTGGGTAAAATTGTGTTTCAACCAAAAAATTGATTTTTTGCAAAGGGGTTAGCCTTTCCAAAAAAAATTGTAAAAAATTTTTTTTGTTCAAATGCATGCGACTTAAGGCTTTTCAGAAGCTTCTTCGCATTTGAAACTTTTTTTAATACTCAGTTATTAGAAATAAACGCCTTTTGGGCAAAATTGGGTAAAATTGTGTTTCAACCAAAAAATTGATTTTTTGCAAAGGGGTTAGCCTTTCCAAAAAAAATTGTAAAAATTTTTTTTTGTTCAAATGCATGCGACTTAAGGCTTTTCAGAAGCTTCTTCGCATTTGAAACTCCTTTTAATACTCAGTTATTAGAAATAAACGCCTTTTGGGCAAAATTGGGTAAAATTGTGTTTCAACCAAAAAATTGATTTTTTGCAAAGGGGTTAGCCTTTCCAAAAAAAATTGTAAAAAATTTTTTTTGTTCAAATGCATGCGACTTAAGGCTTTTCAGAAGCTTCTTCGCATTTGAAACTCCTTTTAATACTCAGTTATTAGAAATAAACGCCTTTTGGGCAAAATTGGGTAAAATTGTGTTTCAACCAAAAAATTGATTTTTTGCAAAGGGGTTAGCCTTTCCAAAAAAAATTGTAAAAAATTTTTTTTTTTTCAAATGCATGCGACTTAAGGCTTTTCAGAAGCTTCTTCGCAGTTGAAACTCCTTTTAATACTCAGTTATTAGAAATAAACGCCTTTTGGGCAAAGTTGGGTAAAATTGTGTTTCAACCAAAAAATTGATTTTTTGCAAAAAAAATTGTAAAAAATTTTTTTTGTTCAAATGCATGCGACTTAAGGCTTTTCAGAAGCTTCTTCGCAGTTGAAACTCCTTTTAATACTCAGTTATTAGAAATAAACGCCTTTTGGGCAAAATTGGGTAAAATTGTGTTTCAACCAAAAAATTGATTTTTTGCAAAAAAAATTGTAAAAAATTTTTTTTGTTCAAATGCATGCGACTTAAGGCTTTTCAGAAGCTTCTTCGCATTTGAAACTCCTTTTAATACTCAGTTATTAGAAATAAACGCCTTTTGGGCAAAATTGGGTAAAATTGTGTTTCAACCAAAAAATTGATTTTTTGCAAAGGGGTTAGCCTTTCCAAAAAAAATTGTAAAAAATTTTTTTTGTTCAAATGCATGCGACTTAAGGCTTTTCAGAAGCTTCTTCGCATTTGAAACTCCTTTTAATACTCAGTTATTAGAAATAAACGCCTTTTGGGCAAAATTGGGTAAAATTGTGTTTCAACCAAAAAATTGATTTTTTGCAAAGGGGTTAGCCTTTCCAAAAAAAATTGTAAAAAATTTTTTTTGTTCAAATGCATGCGACTTAAGGCTTTTCAGAAGCTTCTTCGCATTTGAAACTCCTTTTAATACTCAGTTATTAGAAATAAACGCCTTTTGGGCAAAATTGGGTAAAATTGTGTTTCAACCAAAAAATTGATTTTTTGCAAAGGGGTTAGCCTTTCCAAAAAAAATTGTAAAAAATTTTTTTTGTTCAAATGCATGCGACTTAAGGCTTTTCAGAAGCTTCTTCGCATTTGAAACTCCTTTTAATACTCAGTTATTAGAAATAAACGCCTTTTGGGCAAAATTGGGTAAAATTGTGTTTCAACCAAAAAATTGATTTTTTGCAAAGGGGTTAGCCTTTCCAAAAAAAATTGTAAAAAATTTTTTTTGTTCAAATGCATGCGACTTAAGGCTTTTCAGAAGCTTCTTCGCATTTGAAACTCCTTTTAATACTCAGTTATTAGAAATAAACGCCTTTTGGGCAAAATTGGGTAAAATTGTGTTTCAACCAAAAAATTGATTTTTTGCAAAGGGGTTAGCCTTTCCAAAAAAAATTGTAAAAAATTTTTTTTGTTCAAATGCATGCGACTTAAGGCTTTTCAGAAGCTTCTTCGCATTTGAAACTTTTTTTAATACTCAGTTATTAGAAATAAACGCCTTTTGGGCAAAATTGGGTAAAATTGTGTTTCAACCAAAAAATTGATTTTTTGCAAAGGGGTTAGCCTTTCCAAAAAAAATTGTAAAAATTTTTTTTTGTTCAAATGCATGCGACTTAAGGCTTTTCAGAAGCTTCTTCGCATTTGAAACTCCTTTTAATACTCAGTTATTAGAAATAAACGCCTTTTGGGCAAAATTGGGTAAAATTGTGTTTCAACCAAAAAATTGATTTTTTGCAAAGGGGTTAGCCTTTCCAAAAAAAATTGTAAAAAATTTTTTTTGTTCAAATGCATGCGACTTAAGGCTTTTCAGAAGCTTCTTCGCATTTGAAACTCCTTTTAATACTCAGTTATTAGAAATAAACGCCTTTTGGGCAAAATTGGGTAAAATTGTGTTTCAACCAAAAAATTGATTTTTTGCAAAGGGGTTAGCCTTTCCAAAAAAAATTGTAAAAAATTTTTTTTTTTTCAAATGCATGCGACTTAAGGCTTTTCAGAAGCTTCTTCGCAGTTGAAACTCCTTTTAATACTCAGTTATTAGAAATAAACGCCTTTTGGGCAAAGTTGGGTAAAATTGTGTTTCAACCAAAAAATTGATTTTTTGCAAAAAAAATTGTAAAAAATTTTTTTTGTTCAAATGCATGCGACTTAAGGCTTTTCAGAAGCTTCTTCGCAGTTGAAACTCCTTTT
This sequence comes from Linnaemya tessellans, assembly GCA_951800035.1. NCBI lineage: Eukaryota > Metazoa > Arthropoda > Insecta > Diptera > Tachinidae > Linnaemya > Linnaemya tessellans. Next base: position 112,850,129 of record OX637533.1, read on the forward strand.
AATACTCAGTTATTAGAAATAAACGCCTTTTGGGCAAAATTGGGTAAAATTGTGTTTCAACCAAAAAATTGATTTTTTGCAAAAAAAATTGTAAAAAATTTTTTTTGTTCAAATGCATGCGACTTAAGGCTTTTCAGAAGCTTCTTCGCATTTGAAACTCCTTTTAATACTCAGTTATTAGAAATAAACGCCTTTTGGGCAAAATTGGGTAAAATTGTGTTTCAACCAAAAAATTGATTTTTTGCAAAGGGGTTAGCCTTTCCAAAAAAAATTGTAAAAAATTTTTTTTGTTCAAATGCATGCGACTTAAGGCTTTTCAGAAGCTTCTTCGCATTTGAAACTCCTTTTAATACTCAGTTATTAGAAATAAACGCCTTTTGGGCAAAATTGGGTAAAATTGTGTTTCAACCAAAAAATTGATTTTTTGCAAAGGGGTTAGCCTTTCCAAAAAAAATTGTAAAAAATTTTTTTTGTTCAAATGCATGCGACTTAAGGCTTTTCAGAAGCTTCTTCGCATTTGAAACTTTTTTTAATACTCAGTTATTAGAAATAAACGCCTTTTGGGCAAAATTGGGTAAAATTGTGTTTCAACCAAAAAATTGATTTTTTGCAAAGGGGTTAGCCTTTCCAAAAAAAATTGTAAAAATTTTTTTTTGTTCAAATGCATGCGACTTAAGGCTTTTCAGAAGCTTCTTCGCATTTGAAACTCCTTTTAATACTCAGTTATTAGAAATAAACGCCTTTTGGGCAAAATTGGGTAAAATTGTGTTTCAACCAAAAAATTGATTTTTTGCAAAGGGGTTAGCCTTTCCAAAAAAAATTGTAAAAAATTTTTTTTGTTCAAATGCATGCGACTTAAGGCTTTTCAGAAGCTTCTTCGCATTTGAAACTCCTTTTAATACTCAGTTATTAGAAATAAACGCCTTTTGGGCAAAATTGGGTAAAATTGTGTTTCAACCAAAAAATTGATTTTTTGCAAAGGGGTTAGCCTTTCCAAAAAAAATTGTAAAAAATTTTTTTTTTTTCAAATGCATGCGACTTAAGGCTTTTCAGAAGCTTCTTCGCAGTTGAAACTCCTTTTAATACTCAGTTATTAGAAATAAACGCCTTTTGGGCAAAGTTGGGTAAAATTGTGTTTCAACCAAAAAATTGATTTTTTGCAAAAAAAATTGTAAAAAATTTTTTTTGTTCAAATGCATGCGACTTAAGGCTTTTCAGAAGCTTCTTCGCAGTTGAAACTCCTTTTAATACTCAGTTATTAGAAATAAACGCCTTTTGGGCAAAATTGGGTAAAATTGTGTTTCAACCAAAAAATTGATTTTTTGCAAAAAAAATTGTAAAAAATTTTTTTTGTTCAAATGCATGCGACTTAAGGCTTTTCAGAAGCTTCTTCGCATTTGAAACTCCTTTTAATACTCAGTTATTAGAAATAAACGCCTTTTGGGCAAAATTGGGTAAAATTGTGTTTCAACCAAAAAATTGATTTTTTGCAAAGGGGTTAGCCTTTCCAAAAAAAATTGTAAAAAATTTTTTTTTTTCAAATGCATGCGACTTAAGACTTTTCAGAAGCTTCTTCGCATTTGAAACTCCTTTTGATACTCAGTTATTAGAAATAAACGCCTTTTGGGCAAAATTGGGTAAAATTGTGTTTCAACCAAAAAATTGATTTATTGCAAAGGGGTTAGCCTTTCCAAAAAAAAATTGTAAAAAATTTTTTTTGTTCAAATGCATGCGACTTAAGGCTTTTCAGAAGCTTCTTCGCATTTGAAACTCCTTTTAATACTCAGTTATTAGAAATAAACGCCTTTTGGGCAAAATTGGGTAAAATTGTGTTTCAACCAAAAAATTGATTTTTTGCAAAGGGGTTAGCCTTTCCAAAAAAAATTGTAAAAAATTTTTTTTGTTCAAATGCATGCGACTTAAGGCTTTTCAGAAGCTTCTTCGCATTTGAAACTCCTTTTAATACTCAGTTATTAGAAATAAACGCCTTTTGGGCAAAATTGGGTTAAATTGTGTTTCAACCAAAAAATTGATTTTTTGCAAAGGGGTTAGCCTTTCCAAAAAAAATTGTAAAAAATTTTTTTTTTTCAAATGCATGCGACTTAAGACTTTTCAGAAGCTTCTTCGCATTTGAAACTCCTTTCAATACTCAGTTATTAGAAATAAACGCCTTTTGGGCAAAATTGGGTAAAATTGTGTTTCAACCAAAAAATTGATTTTTTGCAAAGGGGTTAGCCTTTCCAAAAAAAATTGTAAAAAATTTTTTTTGTTCAAATGCATGCGACTTAAGGCTTTTCAGAAGCTTCTTCGCATTTGAAACTCCTTTTAATACTCAGTTATTAGAAATAAACGCCTTTTGGGCAAAATTGGGTAAAATTGTGTTTCAACCAAAAAATTGATTTTTTGCAAAAAAAATTGTAAAAAATTTTTTTTGTTCAAATGCATGCGACTTAAGGCTTTTCAGAAGCTTCTTCGCATTTGAAACTCCTTTTAATACTCAGTTATTAGAAATAAATGCCTTTTGGGCAAAATTGGGTAAAATTGTGTTTCAACCAAAAAATTGATTTTTTGCAAAGGGGTTAGCCTTTCCAAAAAAAATTGTAAAAAATTTTTTTTGTTCAAATGCATGCGACTTAAGGCTTTTCAGAAGCTTCTTCGCATTTGAAACTCCTTTTAATACTCAGTTATTAGAAATAAACGCCTTTTGGGCAAAATTGGGTTAAATTGTGTTTCAACCAAAAAATTGATTTTTTGCAAAGGGGTTAGCCTTTCCAAAAAAAATTGTAAAAAATTTTTTTTTTTCAAATGCATGCGACTTAAGACTTTTCAGAAGCTTCTTCGCATTTGAAACTCCTTTTGATACTCAGTTATTAGAAATAAACGCCTTTTGGGCAAAATTGGGTAAAATTGTGTTTCAACCAAAAAATTGATTTATTGCAAAGGGGTTAGCCTTTCCAAAAAAAAATTGTAAAAAATTTTTTTTGTTCAAATGCATGCGACTTAAGGCTTTTCAGAAGCTTCTTCGCATTTGAAACTCCTTTTAATACTCAGTTATTAGAAATAAACGCCTTTTGGGCAAAATTGGGTAAAATTGTGTTTCAACCAAAAAATTGATTTTTTGCAAAGGGGTTAGCCTTTCCAAAAAAAATTTTAAAAAATTTTTTTTGTTCAAATGCATGCGACTTAAGGCTTTTCAGAAGCTTCTTCGCATTTGAAACTCCTTTTAATACTCAGTTATTAGAAATAAACGCCTTTTGGGCAAAATTGGGTAAAATTGTGTTTCAACCAAAAAATTGATTTTTTGCAAAAAAAATTGTAAAAAATTTTTTTTGTTCAAATGCATGCGACTTAAGGCTTTTCAGAAGCTTCTTCGCATTTGAAACTCCTTTTAATACTCAGTTATTAGAAATAAACGCCTTTTGGGCAAAATTGGGTAAAATTGTGTTTCAACCAAAAAATTGATTTTTTGCAAAAAAAATTGTAAAAAATTTTTTTTGTTCAAATGCATGCGACTTAAGGCTTTTCAGAAGCTTCTTCGCATTTGAAACTCCTTTTAATACTCAGTTATTAGAAATAAACGCCTTTTGGGCAAAATTGGGTAAAATTGTGTTTCAACCAAAAAATTGATTTTTTGCAAAGGGGTTAGCCTTTCCAAAAAAAATTGTAAAAAATTTTTTTTGTTCAAATGCATGCGACTTAAGGCTTTTCAGAAGCTTCTTCGCATTTGAAACTCCTTTTAATACTCAGTTATTAGAAATAAACGCCTTTTGGGCAAAATTGGGTTAAATTGTGTTTCAACCAAAAAATTGATTTTTTGCAAAGGGGTTAGCCTTTCCAAAAAAAATTGTAAAAAATTTTTTTTTTTCAAATGCATGCGACTTAAGACTTTTCAGAAGCTTCTTCGCATTTGAAACTCCTTTCAATACTCAGGTATTAGAAATAAACGCCTTTTGGGCAAAATTGGGTAAAATTGTGTTTCAACCAAAAAATTGATTTTTTGCAAAGGGGTTAGCCTTTCCAAAAAAAATTGTAAAAAATTTTTTTTGTTCAAATGCATGCGACTTAAGGCTTTTCAGAAGCTTCTTCGCATTTGAAACTCCTTTTAATACTCAGTTATTAGAAATAAACGCCTTTTGGGCAAAATTGGGTAAAATTGTGTTTCAACCAAAAAATTGATTTTTTGCAAAAAAAATTGTAAAAAATTTTTTTTGTTCAAATGCATGCGACTTAAGGCTTTTCAGAAGCTTCTTCGCATTTGAAACTCCTTTTAATACTCAGTTATTAGAAATAAACGCCTTTTGGGCAAAATTGGGTAAAATTGTGTTTCAACCAAAAAATTGATTTTTTGCAAAAAAAATTGTAAAAAATTTTTTTTGTTCAAATGCATGCGACTTAAGGCTTTTCAGAAGCTTCTTCGCATTTGAAACTCCTTTTAATACTCAGTTATTAGAAATAAACGCCTTTTGGGCAAAATTGGGTAAAATTGTGTTTCAACCAAAAAATTGATTTTTTGCAAAGGGGTTAGCCTTTCCAAAAAAAATTGTAAAAAATTTTTTTTGTTCAAATGCATGCGACTTAAGGCTTTTCAGAAGCTTCTTCGCATTTGAAACTCCTTTTAATACTCAGTTATTAGAAATAAACGCCTTTTGGGCAAAATTGGGTAAAATTGTGTTTCAACCAAAAAATTGATTTTTTGCAAAAAAAATTGTAAAAAATTTTTTTTGTTCAAATGCATGCGACTTAAGGCTTTTCAGAAGCTTCTTCGCATTTGAAACTCCTTTTAATACTCAGTTATTAGAAATAAACGCCTTTTGGGCAAAATTGGGTAAAATTGTGTTTCAACCAAAAAATTGATTTTTTGCAAAAAAAATTGTAAAAAATTTTTTTTGTTCAAATGCATGCGACTTAAGGCTTTTCAGAAGCTTCTTCGCATTTGAAACTCCTTTTAATACTCAGTTATTAGAAATAAACGCCTTTTGGGCAAAATTGGGTAAAATTGTGTTTCAACCAAAAAATTGATTTTTTGCAAAGGGGTTAGCCTTTCCAAAAAAAATTGTAAAAAATTTTTTTTGTTCAAATGCATGCGACTTAAGGCTTTTCAGAAGCTTCTTCGCATTTGAAACTCCTTTTAATACTCAGTTATTAGAAATAAACGCCTTTTGGGCAAAATTGGGTTAAATTGTGTTTCAACCAAAAAATTGATTTTTTGCAAAGGGGTTAGCCTTTCCAAAAAAAATTGTAAAAAAATTTTTTTTTTCAAATGCATGCGACTTAAGACTTTTCAGAAGCTTCTTCGCATTTGAAACTCCTTTCAATACTCAGTTATTAGAAATAAACGCCTTTTGGGCAAAATTGGGTAAAATTGTGTTTCAACCAAAAAATTGATTTTTTGCAAAGGGGTTAGCCTTTCCAAAAAAAATTGTAAAAAATTTTTTTTGTTCAAATGCATGCGACTTAAGGCTTTTCAGAAGCTTCTTCGCATTTGAAACTCCTTTTAATACTCAGTTATTAGAAATAAACGCCTTTTGGGCAAAATTGGGTAAAATTGTGTTTCAACCAAAAAATTGATTTTTTGCAAAAAAAATTGTAAAAAATTTTTTTTGTTCAAATGCATGCGACTTAAGGCTTTTCAGAAGCTTCTTCGCATTTGAAACTCCTTTTAATACTCAGTTATTAGAAATAAACGCCTTTTGGGCAAAATTGGGTAAAATTGTGTTTCAACCAAAAAATTGATTTTTTGCAAAAAAAATTGTAAAAAATTTTTTTTGTTCAAATGCATGCGACTTAAGGCTTTTCAGAAGCTTCTTCGCATTTGAAACTCCTTTTAATACTCAGTTATTAGAAATAAACGCCTTTTGGGCAAAATTGGGTAAAATTGTGTTTCAACCAAAAAATTGATTTTTTGCAAAGGGGTTAGCCTTTCCAAAAAAAATTGTAAAAAATTTTTTTTGTTCAAATGCATGCGACTTAAGGCTTTTCAGAAGCTTCTTCGCATTTGAAACTCCTTTTAATACTCAGTTATTAGAAATAAACGCCTTTTGGGCAAAATTGGGTTAAATTGTGTTTCAACCAAAAAATTGATTTTTTGCAAAGGGGTTAGCCTTTCCAAAAAAAATTGTAAAAAATTTTTTTTTTTCAAATGCATGCGACTTAAGACTTTTCAGAAGCTTCTTCGCATTTGAAACTCCTTTCAATACTCAGTTATTAGAAATAAACGCCTTTTGGGCAAAATTGGGTAAAATTGTGTTTCAACCAAAAAATTGATTTTTTGCAAAGGGGTTAGCCTTTCCAAAAAAAATTGTAAAAAATTTTTTTTGTTCAAATGCATGCGACTTAAGGCTTTTCAGAAGCTTCTTCGCATTTGAAACTCCTTTTAATACTCAGTTATTAGAAATAAACGCCTTTTGGGCAAAATTGGGTAAAATTGTGTTTCAACCAAAAAATTGATTTTTTGCAAAAAAAATTGTAAAAAATTTTTTTTGTTCAAATGCATGCGACTTAAGGCTTTTCAGAAGCTTCTTCGCATTTGAAACTCCTTTTAATACTCAGTTATTAGAAATAAACGCCTTTTGGGCAAAATTGGGTAAAATTGTGTTTCAACCAAAAAATTGATTTTTTGCAAAGGGGTTAGCCTTTCCAAAAAAAATTGTAAAAAATTTTTTTTGTTCAAATGCATGCGACTTAAGGCTTTTCAGAAGCTTCTTCGCATTTGAAACTCCTTTTAATACTCAGTTATTAGAAATAAACGCCTTTTGGGCAAAATTGGGTTAAATTGTGTTTCAACCAAAAAATTGATTTTTTGCAAAGGGGTTAGCCTTTCCAAAAAAAATTGTAAAAAATTTTTTTTTTTCAAATGCATGCGACTTAAGACTTTTCAGAAGCTTCTTCGCATTTGAAACTCCTTTTGATACTCAGTTATTAGAAATAAACGCCTTTTGGGCAAAATTGGGTAAAATTGTGTTTCAACCAAAAAATTGATTTATTGCAAAGGGGTTAGCCTTTCCAAAAAAAAATTGTAAAAAATTTTTTTTGTTCAAATGCATGCGACTTAAGGCTTTTCAGAAGCTTCTTCGCATTTGAAACTCCTTTTAATACTCAGTTATTAGAAATAAACGCCTTTTGGGCAAAATTGGGTAAAATTGTGTTTCAACCAAAAAATTGATTTTTTGCAAAGGGGTTAGCCTTTCCAAAAAAAATTGTAAAAAATTTTTTTTGTTCAAATGCATGCGACTTAAGGCTTTTCAGAAGCTTCTTCGCATTTGAAACTCCTTTTAATACTCAGTTATTAGAAATAAACGCCTTTTGGGCAAAATTGGGTAAAATTGTGTTTCAACCAAAAAATTGATTTTTTGCAAAGGGGTTAGCCTTTCCAAAAAAAATTGTAAAAAATTTTTTTTGTTCAAATGCATGCGACTTAAGGCTTTTCAGAAGCTTCTTCGCATTTGAAACTCCTTTTAATACTCAGTTATTAGAAATAAACGCCTTTTGGGCAAAATTGGGTAAAATTGTGTTTCAACCAAAAAATTGATTTTTTGCAAAGGGGTTAGCCTTTCCAAAAAAAATTGTAAAAAATTTTTTTTGTTCAAATGCATGCGACTTAAGGCTTTTCAGAAGCTTCTTCGCATTTGAAACTCCTTTTAATACTCAGTTATTAGAAATAAACGCCTTTTGGGCAAAATTGGGTAAAATTGTGTTTCAACCAAAAAATTGATTTTTTGCAAAGGGGTTAGCCTTTCCAAAAAAAATTGTAAAAAATTTTTTTTGTTCAAATGCATGCGACTTAAGGCTTTTCAGAAGCTTCTTCGCATTTGAAACTCCTTTTAATACTCAGTTATTAGAAATAAACGCCTTTTGGGCAAAATTGGGTAAAATTGTGTTTCAACCAAAAAATTGATTTTTTGCAAAGGGGTTAGCCTTTCCAAAAAAAATTGTAAAAAATTTTTTTTGTTCAAATGCATGCGACTTAAGGCTTTTCAGAAGCTTCTTCGCATTTGAAACTCCTTTCAATACTCAGTTATTAGAAATAAACGCCTTTTGGGCAAAATTGGGTAAAATTGTGTTTCAACCAAAAAATTGATTTTTTGCAAAGGGGTTAGCCTTTCCAAAAAAAATTGTAAAAAATTTTTTTTGTTCAAATGCATGCGACTTAAGGCTTTTCAGAAGCTTCTTCGCATTTGAAACTCCTTTTAATACTCAGTTATTAGAAATAAACGCCTTTTGGGCAAAATTGGGTAAAATTGTGTTTCAACCAAAAAATTGATTTTTTGCAAAGGGGTTAGCCTTTCCAAAAAAAATTGTAAAAAATTTTTTTTGTTCAAATGCATGCGACTTAAGGCTTTTCAGAAGCTTCTTCGCATTTGAAACTCCTTTCAATACTCAGTTATTAGAAATAAACGCCTTTTGGGCAAAATTGGGTAAAATTGTGTTTCAACCAAAAAATTGATTTTTTGCAAAGGGGTTAGCCTTTCCAAAAAAAATTGTAAAAAATTTTTTTTGTTCAAATGCATGCGACTTAAGGCTTTTCAGAAGCTTCTTCGCATTTGAAACTCCTTTTAATACTCAGTTATTAGAAATAAACGCCTTTTGGGCAAAATTGGGTAAAATTGTGTTTCAACCAAAAAATTGATTTTTTGCAAAGGGGTTAGCCTTTCCAAAAAAAATTGTAAAAAATTTTTTTTGTTCAAATGCATGCGACTTAAGGCTTTTCAGAAGCTTCTTCGCATTTGAAACTCCTTTCAATACTCAGTTATTAGAAATAAACGCCTTTTGGGCAAAATTGGGTAAAATTGTGTTTCAACCAAAAAATTGATTTTTTGCAAAGGGGTTAGCCTTTCCAAAAAAAATTGTAAAAAATTTTTTTTGTTCAAATGCATGCGACTTAAGGCTTTTCAGAAGCTTCTTCGCATTTGAAACTCCTTTTAATACTCAGTTATTAGAAATAAACGCCTTTTGGGCAAAATTGGGTAAAATTGTGTTTCAACCAAAAAATTGATTTTTTGCAAAAAAAATTGTAAAAAATTTTTTTTGTTCAAATGCATGCGACTTAAGGCTTTCCAGAAGCTTCTTCGCATTTGAAACTCCTTTTAATACTCAGTTATTAGAAATAAACGCCTTTTGGGCAAAATTGGGTAAAATTGTGTTTCAACCAAAAAATTGATTTTTTGCAAAGGGGTTAGCCTTTCCAAAAAAAATTGTAAAAAATTTTTGTTGTTCAAATGCATGCGACTTAAGGCTTTTCAGAAGCTTCTTCGCATTTGAAACTCCTTTTAATACTCAGTTATTAGAAATAAACGCCTTTTGGGCAAAATTGGGTAAAATTGTGTTTCAACCAAAAAATTGATTTATTGCAAAGGGGTTAGCCTTTCCAAAAAAAAATTGTAAAAAATTTTTTTTGTTCAAATGCATGCGACTTAAGGCTTTTCAGAAGCTTCTTCGCATTTGAAACTCCTTTTAATACTCAGTTATTAGAAATAAACGCCTTTTGGGCAAAATTGGGTAAAATTGTGTTTCAACCAAAAAATTGATTTTTTGCAAAGGGGTTAGCCTTTCCAAAAAAAATTGTAAAAAATTTTTTTTGTTCAAATGCATGCGACTTAAGGCTTTTCAGAAGCTTCTTCGCATTTGAAACTCCTTTTAATACTCAGTTATTAGAAATAAACGCCTTTTGGGCAAAATTGGGTAAAATTGTGTTTCAACCAAAAAATTGATTTTTTGCAAAGGGGTTAGCCTTTCCAAAAAAAATTGTAAAAAAATTTTTTTTTTTCAAATGCATGCGACTTAAGGCTTTTCAGAAGCTTCTTCGCAGTTGAAACTCCTTTTAATACTCAGTTATTAGAAATAAACGCCTTTTGGGCAAAGTTGGGTAAAATTGTGTTTCAACCAAAAAATTGATTTTTTGCAAAGGGGTTAGCCTTTCCAAAAAAAATTGTAAAAAATTTTTGTTGTTCAAATGCATGCGACTTACGGCTTTTCAGAAGCTTCTTCGCATTTGAAACTCCTTTTAATACTCAGTTATTAGAAATAAACGCCTTTTGGGCAAAATTGGGTAAAATTGTGTTTCAACCAAAAAATTGATTTATTGCAAAGGGGTTAGCCTTTCCAAAAAAAAATTGTAAAAAATTTTTTTTGTTCAAATGCATGCGACTTAAGGCTTTTCAGAAGCTTCTTCGCATTTGAAACTCCTTTTAATACTCAGTTATTAGAAATAAACGCCTTTTGGGCAAAATTGGGTAAAATTGTGTTTCAACCAAAAAATTGATTTTTTGCAAAGGGGTTAGCCTTTCCAAAAAAAATTGTAAAAAATTTTTTTTGTTCAAATGCATGCGACTTAAGGCTTTTCAGAAGCTTCTTCGCATTTGAAACTCCTTTTAATACTCAGTTATTAGAAATAAACGCCTTTTGGGCAAAATTGGGTAAAATTGTGTTTCAACCAAAAAATTGATTTTTTGCAAAGGGGTTATTAGCCTTTCCAAAAAAAATTGTAAAAAATTTTTTTTTTTCAAATGCATGCGACTTAAGGCTTTTCAGAAGCTTCTTCGCAGTTGAAACTCCTTTTAATACTCAGTTATTAGAAATAAACGCCTTTTGGGCAAAGTTGGGTAAAATTGTGTTTCAACCAAAAAATTGATTTTTTGCAAAGGGGTTAGCCTTTCCAAAAAAAATTGTAAAAAATTTTTGTTGTTGAAATTCATGCGACTTAAGGCTTTTCTGAAGCTTCTTCGCATTTGAAACTCCTTTTAATACTCAGTTACTAGAAATAAACGCCTTTTGGGCAAAATTGGGTAAAATTGTGTTTCAACCAAAAAATTGATTTTTTGCAAAGGGGCTAGCCTTTCCAAAAAAAATTTTAAAAAATTTTTTTTGTTCAAATGCATGCGACTTAAGGCTTTTCAGAAGCTTCTTCGCATTTGAAACTCCTTTTAATACTCAGTTATTAGAAATAAACGCCTTTTGGGCAAAATTGGGTAAAATTGTGTTTCAACCAAAAAATTTATTTTTTGCAAAGGGGCTAGCCTTTCCAAAAAAAATTGTAAAAAATTTTTTTTGTTCAAATGGATGCGACTTAAGGCTTTTCAGAAGCTTCTTCGCATTTGAAACTCCTTTTAATACTCAGTTATTAGAAATAAACGCCTTTTGGGCAAAATTGGGTAAAATTGTGTTTCAACCAAAAAATTGATTTTTTGCAAAAAAAATTGTAAAAAATTTTTTTTGTTCAAATGCATGCGACTTAAGGCTTTTCAGAAGCTTCTTCGCATTTGAAACTCCTTTTAATACTCAGTTATTAGAAATAAACGCCTTTTGGGCAAAATTGGGTAAAATTGTGTTTCAACCAAAAAATTGATTTTTTGCAAAGGGGTTAGACTTTCCAAAAAAAATTGTAAAAAATTTTTTTTGTTCAAATGCATGCGACTTAAGGCTTTTCAGAAGCTTCTTCGCATTTGAAACTCCTTTTAATACTCAGTTATTAGAAATAAACGCCTTTTGGGCAAAATTGGGTAAAATTGTGTTTCAACCAAAAAATTGATTTTTTGCAAAGGGGTTAGCCTTTCCAAAAAAAATTGTAAAAAATTTTTTTTGTTCAAATGCATGCGACTTAAGGCTTTTCAGAAGCTTCTTCGCATTTGAAACTCCTTTTAATACTCAGTTATTAGAAATAAACGCCTTTTGGGCAAAATTGGGTTAAATTGTGTTTCAACCAAAAAATTGATTTTTTGCAAAGGGGTTAGCCTTTCCAAAAAAAATTGTAAAAAATTTTTGTTGTTCAAATGCATGCGACTTACGGCTTTTCAGAAGCTTCTTCGCATTTGAAACTCCTTTTAATACTCAGTTATTAGAAATAAACGCCTTTTGGGCAAAATTGGGTAAAATTGTGTTTCAACCAAAAAATTGATTTATTGCAAAGGGGTTAGCCTTTCCAAAAAAAAATTGTAAAAAATTTTTTTTGTTCAAATGCATGCGACTTAAGGCTTTTCAGAAGCTTCTTCGCATTTGAAACTCCTTTTAATACTCAGTTATTAGAAATAAACGCCTTTTGGGCAAAATTGGGTAAAATTGTGTTTCAACCAAAAAATTGATTTTTTGCAAAGGGGTTAGCCTTTCCAAAAAAAATTGTAAAAAATTTTTTTTGTTCAAATGCATGCGACTTAAGGCTTTTCAGAAGCTTCTTCGCATTTGAAACTCCTTTTAATACTCAGTTATTAGAAATAAACGCCTTTTGGGCAAAATTGGGTAAAATTGTGTTTCAACCAAAAAATTGATTTTTTGCAAAGGGGTTATTAGCCTTTCCAAAAAAAATTGTAAAAAATTTTTTTTTTTCAAATGCATGCGACTTAAGGCTTTTCAGAAGCTTCTTCGCAGTTGAAACTCCTTTTAATACTCAGTTATTAGAAATAAACGCCTTTTGGGCAAAGTTGGGTAAAATTGTGTTTCAACCAAAAAATTGATTTTTTGCAAAGGGGTTAGCCTTTCCAAAAAAAATTGTAAAAAATTTTTGTTGTTGAAATTCATGCGACTTAAGGCTTTTCTGAAGCTTCTTCGCATTTGAAACTCCTTTTAATACTCAGTTACTAGAAATAAACGCCTTTTGGGCAAAATTGGGTAAAATTGTGTTTCAACCAAAAAATTGATTTTTTGCAAAGGGGCTAGCCTTTCCAAAAAAAATTGTAAAAAATTTTTTTTGTTCAAATGCATGCGACTTAAGGCTTTTCAGAAGCTTCTTCGCATTTGAAACTCCTTTTAATACTCAGTTATTAGAAATAAACGCCTTTTGGGCAAAATTGGGTAAAATTGTGTTTCAACCAAAAAATTTATTTTTTGCAAAGGGGCTAGCCTTTCCAAAAAAAATTGTAAAAAATTTTTTTTGTTCAAATGGATGCGACTTAAGGCTTTTCAGAAGCTTCTTCGCATTTGAAACTCCTTTTAATACTCAGTTATTAGAAATAAACGCCTTTTGGGCAAAATTGGGTAAAATTGTGTTTCAACCAAAAAATTGATTTTTTGCAAAAAAAATTGTAAAAAATTTTTTTTGTTCAAATGCATGCGCCTTAAGGCTTTTCAGAAGCTTCTTCGCATTTGAAACTCCTTTTAATACTCAGTTATTAGAAATAAACGCCTTTTGGGCAAAATTGGGTAAAATTGTGTTTCAACCAAAAAATTGATTTTTTGCAAAGGGGCTAGCCTTTCCAAAAAAAATTGTAAAAATTTTTTTTGTTCAAATGCATGCGACTTAAGGCTTTTCAGAATCTTCTTCGCATTTGAAACTCCTTTTAATACTCAGTTATTAGAAATAAACGCCTTTTGGGCAAAATTGGGTAAAATTGTGTTTCAACCAAAAAATTGATTTTTTGCAAAGAGGTTAGCCTTTCCAAAAAAAATTGTAAAAAATTTTTGTTGTTGAAATTCATGCGACTTAAGGCTTTTCTGAAGCTTCTTCGCATTTGAAACTCCTTTTAATACTCAGTTACTAGAAATAAACGCCTTTTGGGCAAAATTGGGTAAAATTGTGTTTCAACCAAAAAATTGATTTTTTGCAAAGGGGCTAGCCTTTCCAAAAAAAATTGTAAAAAATTTTTTTTGTTCAAATGCATGCGACTTAAGGCTTTTCAGAAGCTTCTTCGCATTTGAAACTCCTTTTAATACTCAGTTATTAGAAATAAACGCCTTTTGGGCAAAATTGGGTAAAATTGTGTTTCAACCAAAAAATTGATTTTTTGCAAAGGGGTTAGCCTTTCCAAAAAAAATTGTAAAAAATTTTTTTTGTTCAAATGCATGCGACTTAAGGCTTTTCAGAAGCTTCTTCGCATTTGAAACTCCTTTCAATACTCAGTTATTAGAAATAAACGCCTTTTGGGCAAAATTGGGTAAAATTGTGTTTCAACCAAAAAATTGATTTTTTGCAAAGGGGTTAGCCTTTCCAAAAAAAATTGTAAAAAATTTTTTTTGTTCAAATGCATGCGACTTAAGGCTTTTCAGAAGCTTCTTCGCATTTGAAACTCCTTTCAATACTCAGTTATTAGAAATAAACGCCTTTTGGGCAAAATTGGGTAAAATTGTGTTTCAACCAAAAAATTGATTTTTTGCAAAGGGGTTAGCCTTTCCAAAAAAAATTGTAAAAAATTTTTTTTGTTCAAATGCATGCGACTTAAGGCTTTTCAGAAGCTTCTTCGCATTTGAAACTCCTTTCAATACTCAGTTATTAGATATAAACGCCTTTTGGGCAAAATTGGGTAAAATTGTGTTTCAACCAAAAAATTGATTTTTTGCAAAGGGGTTAGCCTTTCCAAAAAAAATTGTAAAAAATTTTTTTTGTTCAAATGCATGCGACTTAAGGCTTTTCAGAAGCTTCTTCGCATTTGAAACTCCTTTCAATACTCAGTTATTAGAAATAAACGCCTTTTGGGCAAAATTGGGTAAAATTGTGTTTCAACCAAAAAATTGATTTTTTGCAAAGGGGTTAGCCTTTCCAAAAAAAATTGTAAAAAATTTTTTTTGTTCAAATGCATGCGACTTAAGGCTTTTCAGAAGCTTCTTCGCATTTGAAACTCCTTTCAATACTCAGTTATTAGATATAAACGCCTTTTGGGCAAAATTGGGTAAAATTGTGTTTCAACCAAAAAATTGATTTTTTGCAAAGGGGTTAGCCTTTCCAAAAAAAATTGTAAAAAATTTTTTTTGTTCAAATGCATGCGACTTAAGGCTTTTCAGAAGCTTCTTCGCATTTGAAACTCCTTTTAATACTCAGTTATTAGAAATAAACGCCTTTTGGGCAAAATTGGGTAAAATTGTGTTTCAACCAAAAAATTGATTTTTTGCAAAAAAAATTGTAAAAAATTTTTTTTGTTCAAATGCATGCGACTTAAGGCTTTTCAGAAGCTTCTTCGCATTTGAAACTCCTTTTAATACTCAGTTATTAGAAATAAACGCCTTTTGGGCAAAATTGGGTAAAATTGTGTTTCAACCAAAAAATTGATTTTTTGCAAAGGGGCTAGCCTTTCCAAAAAAAATTGTAAAAATTTTTTTTGTTCAAATGCATGCGACTTAAGGCTTTTCAGAATCTTCTTCGCATTTGAAACTCCTTTTAATACTCAGTTATTAGAAATAAACGCCTTTTGGGCAAAATTGGGTAAAATTGTGTTTCAACCAAAAAATTGATTTTTTGCAAAGAGGTTAGCCTTTCCAAAAAAAATTGTAAAAAATTTTTGTTGTTGAAATTCATGCGACTTAAGGCTTTTCTGAAGCTTCTTCGCATTTGAAACTCCTTTTAATACTCAGTTACTAGAAATAAACGCCTTTTGGGCAAAATTGGGTAAAATTGTGTTTCAACCAAAAAATTGATTTTTTGCAAAGGGGCTAGCCTTTCCAAAAAAAATTGTAAAAAATTTTTTTTGTTCAAATGCATGCGACTTAAGGCTTTTCAGAAGCTTCTTCGCATTTGAAACTCCTTTTAATACTCAGTTATTAGAAATAAACGCCTTTTGGGCAAAATTGGGTAAAATTGTGTTTCAACCAAAAAATTGATTTTTTGCAAAGGGGCTAGCCTTTCCAAAAAAAATTGTAAAAAATTTTTTTTGTTCAAATGGATGCGACTTAAGGCTTTTCAGAAGCTTCTTCGCATTTGAAACTCCTTTTAATACTCAGTTATTAGAAATAAACGCCTTTTGGGCAAAATTGGGTAAAATTGTGTTTCAACCAAAAAATTGATTTTTTGCAAAAAAAATTGTAAAAAATTTTTTTTGTTCAAATGCATGCGACTTAAGGCTTTTCAGAAGCTTCTTCGCATTTGAAACTCCTTTTAATACTCAGTTATTAGAAATAAACGCCTTTTGGGCAAAATTGGGTAAAATTGTGTTTCAACCAAAAAATTGATTTTTTGCAAAGGGGTTAGCCTTTCCAAAAAAAATTGTAAAAAATTTTTTTTGTTCAAATGCATGCGACTTAAGGCTTTTCAGAAGCTTCTTCGCATTTGAAACTCCTTTCAATACTCAGTTATTAGAAATAAACGCCTTTTGGGCAAAATTGGGTAAAATTGTGTTTCAACCAAAAAATTGATTTTTTGCAAAGGGGTTAGCCTTTCCAAAAAAAATTGTAAAAAATTTTTTTTGTTAAAATGCATGCGACTTAAGGCTTTTCAGAAGCTTCTTCGCATTTGAAACTCCTTTCAATACTCACTTATTAGAAATAAACGCCTTTTGGGCAAAATTGGGAAAAATTGTGTTTCAACCAAAAAATTGATTTTTTGCAAAGGGGTTAGCCTTTCCAAAAAAAATTGTAAAAAATTTTTTTTGTTCAAATGCATGCGACTTAAGGCTTTTCAGAAGCTTCTTCGCATTTGAAACTCCTTTCAATACTCACTTATTAGAAATAAACGCCTTTTGGGCAAAATTGGGAAAAATTGTGTTTCAACCAAAAAATTGATTTTTTGCAAAGGGGTTAGCCTTTCCAAAAAAAATTGTAAACAATTTTTTTTGTTCAAATGGATGCGACTTAAGGCTTTTCAGAAGCTTCTTCGCATTTGAAACTCCTTTTAATACTCAGTTATTAGAAATAAACGCCTTTTGGGCAAAATTGGGTAAAATTGTGTTTCAACCAAAAAATTGATTTTTTGCAAAAAAAATTGTAAAAAATTTTTTTTGTTCAAATGCATGCGACTTAAGGCTTTTCAGAAGCTTCTTCGCATTTGAAACTCCTTTTAATACTCAGTTATTAGAAATAAACGCCTTTTGGGCAAAATTGGGTAAAATTGTGTTTCAACCAAAAAATTGATTTTTTGCAAAGGGGTTAGTTAGCCTTTCCAAAAAAAATTGTAAAAAATTTTTTTTGTTCAAATGCATGCGACTTAAGGCTTTTCAGAAGCTTCTTCGCATTTGAAACTCCTTTTAATACTCAGTTATTAGAAATAAACGCCTTTTGGGCAAAATTGGGTAAAATTGTGTTTCAACCAAAAAATTGATTTTTTGCAAAGGGGTTAGCCTTTCCAAAAAAATTTACCAAAAATTTTTTTTGCTTAAATGCATGCGACTTAAGCTCTTTCGGAAGCTTCTTCGCATTTGAAACTCCTTTCAATACTCAGTTATTAGAAATAAACGCCTTTTGGGCAAAATTGTGTTTCAACCAAAAAATTGATTTTTTGCAAAGGCCTTTCCAAAAAAAATTGTAAAAAAATTTTTTTGTTCAAATGCATGCGACTTAAGGCTTTTCAGAAGCTTCTTCGCATTTGAAACTCCTTTTAATACTCAGTTATTAGAAATAAACGCCTTTTGGGCAAAATTGGGTAAAATTGTGTTTCAACCAAAAAATTGATTTTTTGCAAAGGGGTTAGCCTTTCCAAAAAAAATTGTAAAAAAATTTTTTTGTTCAAATGCATGCGACTTAAGGCTTTTCAGAAGCTTCTACGCATTTGAAACTCCTTTCAATACTCAGTTATTAGAAATAAACGCCTTTTGGGCAAAATTGGGTAAAATTGTGTTTCAACCAAAAAATTGATTTTTTGCAAAGGGGTTAGCCTTTCCAAAAAAAATTTTAACAAATTTTTTTGTTCAAATGCATGCGACTTAAGGCTTTTCAGAAGCTTCTACGCATTTGAAACTCCTTTCAATACTCAGTTATTAGAAATAAACGCCTTTTGGGCAAAATTGGGTAAAATTGTGTTTCAACCAAAAAATTGATTTTTTGCAAAGGGGTTAGCCTTTCCAAAAAAAATTGTAAAAAATTTTTTTGTTCAAGTGCATGCGACTTAAGGCTTTTCAGAAGCTTCTACGCATTTGACACTCCTTTCAATACTCAGTTATTAGAAATAAACGCCTTTTGGGCAAAATTGGGTAAAATTGTGTTTAAACCAAAAA
This sequence comes from Linnaemya tessellans, assembly GCA_951800035.1. Lineage (NCBI taxonomy): Eukaryota > Metazoa > Arthropoda > Insecta > Diptera > Tachinidae > Linnaemya > Linnaemya tessellans. The sequence goes on from OX637533.1 coordinate 112,867,969, forward strand.
ATTGATTTTTTGCAAAGGGGTTAGCCTTTCCAAAAAAAATTGTAAAAAAATTTTTTTGTTCAAATGCATGCGACTTAAGGCTTTTCAAAAGCTTCTACGCATTTGAAACTCCTTTCAATACTCAGTTATTAGAAATAAACGCCTTTTGGGCAAAATTGGGTAAAATTGTGTTTCAACCAAAAAATTGATTTTTTGCAAAGGGGTTAGCCTTTCCAAAAAAAATTGTAAAAAAATTTTTTTGTTCAAATGCATGCGACTTAAGGCTTTTCAGAAGCTTCTACACATTTGAAACTCCTTTCAATACTCAGTTATTAGAAATAAACGCCTTTTGGGCAAAATTGGGTAAAATTGTGTTTCAACCAAAAAATTGATTTTTTGCAAAGGGGTTAGCCTTTCCAAAAAAAATTGTAAAAAAATTTTTTTGTTCAAATGCATGCGACTTAAGGCTTTTCAGAAGCTTCTACGCATTTGAAACTCCTTTCAATACTCAGTTATTAGAAATAAACGCCTTTTGGGCAAAATTGGGTAAAATTGTGTTTCAACCAAAAAATTGATTTTTTGCAAAGGGGTTAGCCTTTCCAAAAAAAATTGTAAAAAAATTTTTTTGTTCAAATGCATGCGACTTAAGGCTTTTCAGAAGCTTCTACGCATTTGAAACTCCTTTCAATACTCAGTTATTAGAAATAAACGCCTTTTGGGCAAAATTGGGTAAAATTGTGTTTCAACCAAAAAATTGATTTTTTGCAAAGGGGTTAGCCTTTCCAAAAAAAATTGTAAAAAAATTTTTTTGTTCAAATGCATGCGACTTAAGGCTTTTCAGAAGCTTCTACGCATTTGAAACTCCTTTCAATACTCAGTTATTAGAAATAAACGCCTTTTGGGCAAAATTGGGTAAAATTGTGTTTCAACCAAAAAATTGATTTTTTGCAAAGGGGTTAGCCTTTCCAAAAAAAATTGTAAAAAAATTTTTTTGTTCAAATGCATGCGACTTAAGGCTTTTCAGAAGCTTCTACACATTTGAAACTCCTTTCAATACTCAGTTATTAGAAATAAACGCCTTTTGGGCAAAATTGGGTAAAATTGTGTTTCAACCAAAAAATTGATTTTTTGCAAAGGGGTTAGCCTTTCCAAAAAAAATTGTAAAAAAATTTTTTTGTTCAAATGCATGCGACTTAAGGCTTTTCAGAAGCTTCTACGCATTTGAAACTCCTTTCAATACTCAGTTATTAGAAATAAACGCCTTTTGGGCAAAATTGGGTAAAATTGTGTTTCAACCAAAAAATTGATTTTTTGCAAAGGGGTTAGCCTTTCCAAAAAAAATTGTAAAAAAATTTTTTTGTTCAAATGCATGCGACTTAAGGCTTTTCAGAAGCTTCTACGCATTTGAAACTCCTTTCAATACTCAGTTATTAGAAATAAACGCCTTTTGGGCAAAATTGGGTAAAATTGTGTTTCAACCAAAAAATTGATTTTTTGCAAAGAGGTTAGCCTTTCCAAAAAAAATTGTAAAAAAATTTTTTTGTTCAAATGCATGCGACTTAAGGCTTTTCAGAAGCTTCTACGCATTTGAAACTCCTTTCAATACTCAGTTATTAGAAATAAACGCCTTTTGGGCAAAATTGGGTAAAATTGTGTTTCAACCAAAAAATTGATTTTTTGCAAAGGGGTTAGCCTTTCCAAAAAAAATTGTAAAAAAATTTTTTTGTTCAAATGCATGCGACTTAAGGCTTTTCATAAGCTTCTACGCATTTGAAACTCCTTTCAATACTCAGTTATTAGAAATAAACGCCTTTTGGGCAAAATTGGGTAAAATTGTGTTTCAACCAATAAATTGATTTTTTGCAAAGGGGTTAGCCTTTCCAAAAAAAATTGTAAAAAAATTTTTTTGTTCAAATGCATGCGACTTAAGGCTTTTCAGAAGCTTCTACGCATTTGAAACTCCTTTCAATACTCAGTTATTAGAAATAAACGCCTTTTGGGCAAAATTGGGTAAAATTGTGTTTCAACCAAAAAATTGATTTTTTGCAAAGGGGTTAGCCTTTCCAAAAAAAATTGTAAAAAAATTTTTTTGTTCAAATGCATGCGACTTAAGGCTTTTCAGAAGCTTCTACGCATTTGAAACTCCTTTCAATACTCAGTTATTAGAAATAAACGCCTTTTGGGCAAAATTGGGTAAAATTGTGTTTCAACCAAAAAATTGATTTTTTGCAAAGGGGTTAGCCTTTCCAAAAAAAATTGTAAAAAATTTTTTTGTTCAAATGCATGCGACTTAAGGCTTTTCAGAAGCTTCTACGCATTTGAAACTCCTTTCAATACTCAGTTATTAGAAATAAACGCCTTTTGGGCAAAATTGGGTAAAATTGTGTTTCAACCAAAAAATTGATTTTTTGCAAAGGGGTTAGCCTTTCCAAAAAAAATTGTAAAAAAATTTTTTTGTTCAAATGCATGCGACTTAAGGCTTTTCAGAAGCTTCTACACATTTGAAACTCCTTTCAATACTCAGTTATTAGAAATAAACGCCTTTTGGGCAAAATTGGGTAAAATTGTGTTTCAACCAAAAAATTGATTTTTTGCAAAGGGGTTAGCCTTTCCAAAAAAAATTGTAAAAAAATTTTTTTGTTCAAATGCATGCGACTTAAGGCTTTTCAGAAGCTTCTACGCATTTGAAACTCCTTTCAATACTCAGTTATTAGAAATAAACGCCTTTTGGGCAAAATTGGGTAAAATTGTGTTTCAACCAAAAAATTGATTTTTTGCAAAGGGGTTAGCCTTTCCAAAAAAAATTGTAAAAAAATTTTTTTGTTCAAATGCATGCGACTTAAGGCTTTTCAGAAGCTTCTACGCATTTGAAACTCCTTTCAATACTCAGTTATTAGAAATAAACGCCTTTTGGGCAAAATTGGGTAAAATTGTGTTTCAACCAAAAAATTGATTTTTTGCAAAGAGGTTAGCCTTTCCAAAAAAAATTGTAAAAAAATTTTTTTGTTCAAATGCATGCGACTTAAGGCTTTTCAGAAGCTTCTACGCATTTGAAACTCCTTTCAATACTCAGTTATTAGAAATAAACGCCTTTTGGGCAAAATTGGGTAAAATTGTGTTTCAACCAAAAAATTGATTTTTTGCAAAGAGGTTAGCCTTTCCAAAAAAAATTGTAAAAAAATTTTTTTGTTCAAATGCATGCGACTTAAGGCTTTTCAGAAGCTTCTACGCATTTGAAACTCCTTTCAATACTCAGTTATTAGAAATAAACGCCTTTTGGGCAAAATTGGGTAAAATTGTGTTTCAACCAAAAAATTGATTTTTTGCAAAGAGGTTAGCCTTTCCAAAAAAAATTGTAAAAAAATTTTTTTGTTCAAATGCATGCGACTTAAGGCTTTTCAGAAGCTTCTACGCATTTGAAACTCCTTTCAATACTCAGTTATTAGAAATAAACGCCTTTTGGGCAAAATTGGGTAAAATTGTGTTTCAACCAAAAAATTGATTTTTTGCAAAGGGGTTAGCCTTTCCAAAAAAAATTGTAAAAAAATTTTTTTGTTCAAATGCATGCGACTTAAGGCTTTTCAGAAGCTTCTACGCATTTGAAACTCCTTTCAATACTCAGTTATTAGAAATAAACGCCTTTTGGGCAAAATTGGGTAAAATTGTGTTTCAACCAAAAAATTGATTTTTTGCAAAGAGGTTAGCCTTTCCAAAAAAAATTGTAAAAAAATTTTTTTGTTCAAATGCATGCGACTTAAGGCTTTTCAGAAGCTTCTACGCATTTGAAACTCCTTTCAATACTCAGTTATTAGAAATAAACGCCTTTTGGGCAAAATTGGGTAAAATTGTGTTTCAACCAAAAAATTGATTTTTTGCAAAGAGGTTAGCCTTTCCAAAAAAAATTGTAAAAAAATTTTTTTGTTCAAATGCATGCGACTTAAGGCTTTTCAGAAGCTTCTACGCATTTGAAACTCCTTTCAATACTCAGTTATTAGAAATAAACGCCTTTTGGGCAAAATTGGGTAAAATTGTGTTTCAACCAAAAAATTGATTTTTTGCAAAGAGGTTAGCCTTTCCAAAAAAAATTGTAAAAAAATTTTTTTGTTCAAATGCATGCGACTTAAGGCTTTTCAGAAGCTTCTACGCATTTGAAACTCCTTTCAATACTCAGTTATTAGAAATAAACGCCTTTTGGGCAAAATTGGGTAAAATTGTGTTTCAACCAAAAAATTGATTTTTTGCAAAGGGGTTAGCCTTTCCAAAAAAAATTGTAAAAAAATTTTTTTGTTCAAATGCATGCGACTTAAGGCTTTTCAGAAGTTTCTACGCATTTGAAACTCCTTTCAATACTCAGTTATTAGAAATAAACGCCTTTTGGGCAAAATTGGGTAAAATTGTGTTTCAACCAAAAAATTGATTTTTTGCAAAGGGGTTAGCCTTTCCAAAAAAAATTGTAAAAAAATTTTTTTGTTCAAATGCATGCGACTTAAGGCTTTTCAGAAGCTTCTACGCATTTGAAACTCCTTTCAATACTCAGTTATTAGAAATAAACGCCTTTTGGGCAAAATTGGGTAAAATTGTGTTTCAACCAAAAAATTGATTTTTTGCAAAGGGGTTAGCCTTTCCAAAAAAAATTGTAAAAAAATTTTTTTGTTCAAATGCATGCGACTTAAGGCTTTTCAGAAGCTTCTACGCATTTGAAACTCTTTTCAATACTCAGTTATTAGAAATAAACGCCTTTTGGGCAAAATTGGGTAAAATTGTGTTTCAACCAAAAAATTGATTTTTTGCAAAGAGGTTAGCCTTTCCAAAAAAAATTGTAAAAAAATTTTTTTGTTCAAATGCATGCGACTTAAGGCTTTTCAGAAGCTTCTACGCATTTGAAACTCCTTTCAATACTCAGTTATTAGAAATAAACGCCTTTTGGGCAAAATTGGGTAAAATTGTGTTTCAACCAAAAAATTGATTTTTTGCAAAGGGGTTAGCCTTTCCAAAAAAAATTGTAAAAAAATTTTTTTGTTCAAATGCATGCGACTTAAGGCTTTTCAGAAGCTTCTACGCATTTGAAACTCCTTTCAATACTCAGTTATTAGAAATAAACGCCTTTTGGGCAAAATTGGGTAAAATTGTGTTTCAACCAAAAAATTGATTTTTTGCAAAGGGGTTAGCCTTTCCAAAAAAAAATTGTAAAAAAATTTTTTTGTTCAAATGCATGCGACTTAAGGCTTTTCAGAAGCTTCTACGCATTTGAAACTCCTTTCAATACTCAGTTATTAGAAATAAACGCCTTTTGGGCAAAATTGGGTAAAATTGTGTTTCAACCAAAAAATTGATTTTTTGCAAAGGGGTTAGCCTTTCCAAAAAAAAATTGTAAAAAAATTTTTTTGTTCAAATGCATGCGACTTAAGGCTTTTCAGAAGCTTCTACGCATTTGAAACTCCTTTCAATACTCAGTTATTAGAAATAAACGCCTTTTGGGCAAAATTGGGTAAAATTGTGTTTCAACCAAAAAATTGATTTTTTGCAAAGGGGTTAGCCTTTCCAAAAAAAATTGTAAAAAAATTTTTTTGTTCAAATGCATGCGACTTAAGGCTTTTCAGAAGCTTCTACGCATTTGAAACTCCTTTCAATACTCAGTTATTAGAAATAAACGCCTTTTGGGCAAAATTGGGTAAAATTGTGTTTCAACCAAAAAATTGATTTTTTGCAAAGAGGTTAGCCTTTCCAAAAAAAATTGTAAAAAAATTTTTTTGTTCAAATGCATGCGACTTAAGGCTTTTCAGAAGCTTCTACGCATTTGAAACTCCTTTCAATACTCAGTTATTAGAAATAAACGCCTTTTGGGCAAAATTGGGTAAAATTGTGTTTCAACCAAAAAATTGATTTTTTGCAAAGGGGTTAGCCTTTCCAAAAAAAATTGTAAAAAAATTTTTTTGTTCAAATGCATGCGACTTAAGGCTTTTCAGAAGCTTCTACGCATTTGAAACTCCTTTCAATACTCAGTTATTAGAAATAAACGCCTTTTGGGCAAAATTGGGTAAAATTGTGTTTCAACCAAAAAATTGATTTTTTGCAAAGGGGTTAGCCTTTCCAAAAAAAATTGTAAAAAAATTTTTTTGTTCAAATGCATGCGACTTAAGGCTTTTCAGAAGCTTCTACGCATTTGAAACTCCTTTCAATACTCAGTTATTAGAAATAAACGCCTTTTGGGCAAAATTGGGTAAAATTGTGTTTCAACCAAAAAATTGATTTTTTGCAAAGGGGTTAGCCTTTCCAAAAAAAATTGTAAAAAAATTTTTTTGTTCAAATGCATGCGACTTAAGGCTTTTCAGAAGCTTCTACGCATTTGAAACTCCTTTCAATACTCAGTTATTAGAAATAAACGCCTTTTGGGCAAAATTGGGTAAAATTGTGTTTCAACCAAAAAATTGATTTTTTGCAAAGAGGTTAGCCTTTCCAAAAAAAATTGTAAAAAAATTTTTTTGTTCAAATGCATGCGACTTAAGGCTTTTCAGAAGCTTCTACGCATTTGAAACTCCTTTCAATACTCAGTTATTAGAAATAAACGCCTTTTGGGCAAAATTGGGTAAAATTGTGTTTCAACCAAAAAATTGATTTTTTGCAAAGGGGTTAGCCTTTCCAAAAAAAATTGTAAAAAAATTTTTTTGTTCAAATGCATGCGACTTAAGGCTTTTCAGAAGCTTCTACGCATTTGAAACTCCTTTCAATACTCAGTTATTAGAAATAAACGTCTTTTGGGCAAAATTGGGTAAAATTGTGTTTCAACCAAAAAATTGATTTTTTGCAAAGGGGTTAGCCTTTCCAAAAAAAATTGTAAAAAAATTTTTTTGTTCAAATGCATGCGACTTAAGGCTTTTCAGAAGCTTCTACGCATTTGAAACTCCTTTCAATACTCAGTTATTAGAAATAAACGCCTTTTGGGCAAAATTGGGTAAAATTGTGTTTCAACCAAAAAATTGATTTTTTGCAAAGGGGTTAGCCTTTCCAAAAAAAATTGTAAAAAAATTTTTTTGTTCAAATGCATGCGACTTAAGGCTTTTCAGAAGTTTCTACGCATTTGAAACTCCTTTCAATACTCAGTTATTAGAAATAAACGCCTTTTGGGCAAAATTGGGTAAAATTGTGTTTCAACCAAAAAATTGATTTTTTGCAAAGGGGTTAGCCTTTCCAAAAAAAATTGTAAAAAAATTTTTTTGTTCAAATGCATGCGACTTAAGGCTTTTCAGAAGCTTCTACGCATTTGAAACTCCTTTCAATACTCAGTTATTAGAAATAAACGCCTTTTGGGCAAAATTGGGTAAAATTGTGTTTCAACCAAAAAATTGATTTTTTGCAAAGGGGTTAGCCTTTCCAAAAAAAATTGTAAAAAAATTTTTTTGTTCAAATGCATGCGACTTAAGGCTTTTCAGAAGCTTCTACGCATTTGAAACTCCTTTCAATACTCAGTTATTAGAAATAAACGCCTTTTGGGCAAAATTGGGTAAAATTGTGTTTCAACCAAAAAATTGATTTTTTGCAAAGGGGTTAGCCTTTCCAAAAAAAATTGTAAAAAAATTTTTTTGTTCAAATGCATGCGACTTAAGGCTTTTCAGAAGCTTCTACGCATTTGAAACTCCTTTCAATACTCAGTTATTAGAAATAAACGCCTTTTGGGCAAAATTGGGTAAAATTGTGTTTCAACCAAAAAATTGATTTTTTGCAAAGGGGTTAGCCTTTCCAAAAAAAATTGTAAAAACATTTTTTTGTTCAAATGCATGCGACTTAAGGCTTTTCAGAAGCTTCTACGCATTTGAAACTCCTTTCAATACTCAGTTATTAGAAATAAACGCCTTTTGGGCAAAATTGGGTAAAATTGTGTTTCAACCAAAAAATTGATTTTTTGCAAAGAGGTTAGCCTTTCCAAAAAAATTGTAAAAAAATTTTTTTGTTCAAATGCATGCGACTTAAGGCTTTTCAGAAGCTTCTACGCATTTGAAACTCCTTTCAATACTCAGTTATTAGAAATAAACGCCTTTTGGGCAAAATTGGGTAAAATTGTGTTTCAACCAAAAAATTGATTTTTTGCAAAGGGGTTAGCCTTTCCAAAAAAAATTGTAAAAAAATTTTTTTGTTCAAATGCATGCGACTTAAGGCTTTTCAGAAGTTTCTACGCATTTGAAACTCCTTGCAATACTCAGTTATTAGAAATAAACGCCTTTTGGGCAAAATTGGGTAAAATTGTGTTTCAACCAAAAAATTGATTTTTTGCAAAGGGGTTAGCCTTTCCAAAAAAAATTGTAAAAAAATTTTTTTGTTCAAATGCATGCGACTTAAGGCTTTTCAGAAGCTTCTACGCATTTGAAACTCCTTTCAATACTCAGTTATTAGAAATAAACGCCTTTTGGGCAAAATTGGGTAAAATTGTGTTTCAACCAAAAAATTGATTTTTTGCAAAGGGGTTAGCCTCTCCAAAAAAAATTGTAAAAAATTTTTTTTGTTCAAATGCATGCGACTTAAGGCTTTTCAGAAGCTTCTACGCATTTGAAACTCCTTTCAATACTCAGTTATTAGAAATAAACGCCTTTTGGGCAAAATTGGGTAAAATTGTGTTTCAACCAAAAAATTGATTTTTTGCAAAGGGGTTAGCCTTTCCAAAAAAAATTGTAAAAAATTTTTTTTTGTTCAAATGCATGCGACTTAAGGCTTTTCAGAAGCTTCTACGCATTTGAAACTCCTTTCAATACTCAGTTATTAGAAATAAACGCCTTTTGGGCAAAATTGGGTAAAATTGTGTTTCAACCAAAAAATTGATTTTTTGCAAAGGGGTTAGCCTTTCCAAAAAAAATTGTAAAAAAATTTTTTTGTTCAAATGCATGCGACTTAAGGCTTTTCAGAAGCTTCTACGCATTTGAAACTCCTTTCAATACTCAGTTATTAGAAATAAACGCCTTTTGGGCAAAATTGGGTAAAATTGTGTTTCAACCAAAAAATTGATTTTTTGCAAAGAGGTTAGCCTTTCCAAAAAAAATTGTAAAAAAATTTTTTTGTTCAAATGCATGCGACTTAAGGCTTTTCAGAAGCTTCTACGCATTTGAAACTCCTTTCAATACTCAGTTATTAGAAATAAACGCCTTTTGGGCAAAATTGGGTAAAATTGTGTTTCAACCAAAAAATTGATTTTTTGCAAAGAGGTTAGCCTTTCCAAAAAAAATTGTAAAAAAATTTTTTTGTTCAAATGCATGCGACTTAAGGCTTTTCAGAAGCTTCTACGCATTTGAAACTCCTTTCAATACTCAGTTATTAGAAATAAACGCCTTTTGGGCAAAATTGGGTAAAATTGTGTTTCAACCAAAAAATTGATTTTTTGCAAAGGGGTTAGCCTTTCCAAAAAAAATTGTAAAAAAATTTTTTTGTTCAAATGCATGCGACTTAAGGCTTTTCAGAAGCTTCTACGCATTTGAAACTCCTTTCAATACTCAGTTATTAGAAATAAACGCCTTTTGGGCAAAATTGGGTAAAATTGTGTTTCAACCAAAAAATTGATTTTTTGCAAAGGGGTTAGCCTTTCCAAAAAAAATTGTAAAAAAATTTTTTTGTTCAAATGCATGCGACTTAAGGCTTTTCAGAAGTTTCTACGCATTTGAAACTCCTTGCAATACTCAGTTATTAGAAATAAACGCCTTTTGGGCAAAATTGGGTAAAATTGTGTTTCAACCAAAAAATTGATTTTTTGCAAAGGGGTTAGCCTTTCCAAAAAAAATTGTAAAAAAATTTTTTTGTTCAAATGCATGCGACTTAAGGCTTTTCAGAAGCTTCTACGCATTTGAAACTCCTTTCAATACTCAGTTATTAGAAATAAACGCCTTTTGGGCAAAATTGGGTAAAATTGTGTTTCAACCAAAAAATTGATTTTTTGCAAAGGGGTTAGCCTCTCCAAAAAAAATTGTAAAAAATTTTTTTTGTTCAAATGCATGCGACTTAAGGCTTTTCAGAAGCTTCTACGCATTTGAAACTCCTTTCAATACTCAGTTATTAGAAATAAACGCCTTTTGGGCAAAATTGGGTAAAATTGTGTTTCAACCAAAAAATTGATTTTTTGCAAAGGGGTTAGCCTTTCCAAAAAAAATTGTAAAAAATTTTTTTTTGTTCAAATGCATGCGACTTAAGGCTTTTCAGAAGCTTCTACGCATTTGAAACTCCTTTCAATACTCAGTTATTAGAAATAAACGCCTTTTGGGCAAAATTGGGTAAAATTGTGTTTCAACCAAAAAATTGATTTTTTGCAAAGGGGTTAGCCTTTCCAAAAAAAATTGTAAAAAAATTTTTTTGTTCAAATGCATGCGACTTAAGGCTTTTCAGAAGCTTCTACGCATTTGAAACTCCTTTCAATACTCAGTTATTAGAAATAAACGCCTTTTGGGCAAAATTGGGTAAAATTGTGTTTCAACCAAAAAATTGATTTTTTGCAAAGAGGTTAGCCTTTCCAAAAAAAATTGTAAAAAAATTTTTTTGTTCAAATGCATGCGACTTAAGGCTTTTCAGAAGCTTCTACGCATTTGAAACTCCTTTCAATACTCAGTTATTAGAAATAAACGCCTTTTGGGCAAAATTGGGTAAAATTGTGTTTCAACCAAAAAATTGATTTTTTGCAAAGGGGTTAGCCTTTCCAAAAAAAATTGTAAAAAAATTTTTTTGTTCAAATGCATGCGACTTAAGGCTTTTCAGAAGTTTCTACGCATTTGAAACTCCTTTCAATACTCAGTTATTAGAAATAAACGCCTTTTGGGCAAAATTGGGTAAAATTGTGTTTCAACCAAAAAATTGATTTTTTGCAAAGGGGTTAGCCTTTCCAAAAAAAATTGTAAAAAAATTTTTTTGTTCAAATGCATGCGACTTAAGGCTTTTCAGAAGCTTCTACGCATTTGAAACTCCTTTCAATACTCAGTTATTAGAAATAAACGCCTTTTGGGCAAAATTGGGTAAAATTGTGTTTCAACCAAAAAATTGATTTTTTGCAAAGGGGTTAGCCTTTCCAAAAAAAATTGTAAAAAAATTTTTTTGTTCAAATGCATGCGACTTAAGGCTTTTCAGAAGCTTCTACGCATTTGAAACTCCTTTCAATACTCAGTTATTAGAAATAAACGCCTTTTGGGCAAAATTGGGTAAAATTGTGTTTCAACCAAAAAATTGATTTTTTGCAAAGGGGTTAGCCTTTCCAAAAAAAATTGTAAAAACATTTTTTTGTTCAAATGCATGCGACTTAAGGCTTTTCAGAAGCTTCTACGCATTTGAAACTCCTTTCAATACTCAGTTATTAGAAATAAACGCCTTTTGGGCAAAATTGGGTAAAATTGTGTTTCAACCAAAAAATTGATTTTTTGCAAAGGGGTTAGCCTTTCCAAAAAAAATTGTAAAAAAATTTTTTTGTTCAAATGCATGCGACTTAAGGCTTTTCAGAAGTTTCTACGCATTTGAAACTCCTTGCAATACTCAGTTATTAGAAATAAACGCCTTTTGGGCAAAATTGGGTAAAATTGTGTTTCAACCAAAAAATTGATTTTTTGCAAAGGGGTTAGCCTTTCCAAAAAAAATTGTAAAAAAATTTTTTTGTTCAAATGCATGCGACTTAAGGCTTTTCAGAAGCTTCTACGCATTTGAAACTCCTTTCAATACTCAGTTATTAGAAATAAACGCCTTTTGGGCAAAATTGGGTAAAATTGTGTTTCAACCAAAAAATTGATTTTTTGCAAAGGGGTTAGCCTCTCCAAAAAAAATTGTAAAAAATTTTTTTTGTTCAAATGCATGCGACTTAAGGCTTTTCAGAAGCTTCTACGCATTTGAAACTCCTTTCAATACTCAGTTATTAGAAATAAACGCCTTTTGGGCAAAATTGGGTAAAATTGTGTTTCAACCAAAAAATTGATTTTTTGCAAAGGGGTTAGCCTTTCCAAAAAAAATTGTAAAAAATTTTTTTTTGTTCAAATGCATGCGACTTAAGGCTTTTCAGAAGCTTCTACGCATTTGAAACTCCTTTCAATACTCAGTTATTAGAAATAAACGCCTTTTGGGCAAAATTGGGTAAAATTGTGTTTCAACCAAAAAATTGATTTTTTGCAAAGGGGCCTTTCCAAAAAAAATTGTAAAAAATTTTTTTGTTCAAATGCATGCGACTTAAGGCTTTTCAGAAGCTTCTACGCATTTGAAACTCCTTTCAATACTCAGTTATTAGAAATAAACGCCTTTTGGGCAAAATTGGGTAAAATTGTGTGTCAACCAGCGTTGCCAAATGTGCAGATTTATCTGCATTTGACAGTTTTTCTAAGCATTGAGCAGTTTTGCAGTTTTTTTCTTTAAAAACCAGTTTTTCTGTAAATTGTGCAGATTTTGCAGTTTTTACATTTTACTTTTTTACTCTTAAGTTTGTTATTTTAATTCCAATTTCTGAAACCATAATTTTACCCCATTTGCTTAATATAACAGTGGCAAGGTTTAACTATACTTTTTTATACGAGTATGTAATTATCACATACATCTTTTTGCACCCCTGACCACAAAGCAAGTTGAATTTTACCAAGGTGTATATTGCAGGTGGGAGCACGAGCTCACTTGCCTAACCTGATAAAACGTCAAACTTAGTAGTGCCGTTCAACGATTTTTGCAACTGTTAAGGTAGTTTCTACAATAAGTGTTCTATTTTTGTAGAAATGGTTGTACCTGTTAGATAGATATGCCTTGTGTTTTTCTATGTACATACAAACAAATTTAAATTTTTAATTATTGGTTTCAATATAAATATGAGAACGACATCGACTTCTCGAGATTCTGGAACAGGCAGTATTATATCTGAATAATAATGAACTCTTTTTGTTTATTTAAACCCTATGTACCTATATATTTTTTATTAAAATGAATTGCTTTGTTATATGTAGATGTATATCATATTTAATTTGTTGTGTTATGTTTTTGTTTTAATAAAAAAATATGAAAAAAAACTATATATTTTAGTGAATTTTTTATGTGCAGTTTTTTTACGTGAAAACCAGTTTTTTTTTCTAAAGATGCAGTTTTTTTTTTTAAAAATTTATGGCAACGCTGGTTTCAACCAAAAAATTGAATTTTTGCAAAGGGGTTAGCCTTTCCAAAAAAAATTGTAAAAAAATTTTTTTGTTCAAATGCATGCGACTTAAGGCTTTTCAGAAGCTTCTACGCATTTGAAACTCCTTTCAATACTCAGTTATTAGAAATAAACGCCTTTTGGGCAAAATTGGGTAAAATTGTGTTTCAACCAAAAAATTGATTTTTTGCAAAGAGGTACCCTTTTAAAAATGACCAAGAGTTGCATGCTTTGAGCAATCAAGTATGTGCAATATCTCGAGAACCAGTAGGAGTATTTTGATGAAATTTTGCGCTGGCTTAATGTTAGCTCGAATTATAACTGAAAATTCATTATATAATAATAAACAAGAAAAAAACATTTTTGGCTAAAAAAAAGGCCTTTCAAAAATGACCAAGAGTTGCATGCTTTGAGCAATCAAGTATGTCCAATATCTCGAAAACCAGTAGGAGTATTTTGATGAAATTTTGCGCTGGCTTAATGTTAGCTCGAATTATAACTGAAAATTCATTATATAATAATAAACAAGAAAAAAAATTTTTGACTAAAAAAAGGATGGACTATAGCCTTTCAAAAATGACCAAGAGTTGCATGCTTTGAGCAATCAAGTATGTCCAATATCTCGAGAACCAGTAGGAGTATTTTGATGAAATTTTGCGCTGGCTTAATGTTAGCTCGAATTATAACTGAAAATTCATTATATAATAATAAACAAGAAAAAAACATTTTTGGCTAAAAAAAGGCCTTTCAAAAATGACCAAGAGTTGCATGCTTTGAGCAATCAAGTATGTCCAATATCTCGAAAACCAGTAGGAGTATTTTGATGAAATTTTGCGCTGGCTTAATGTTAGCTCGAATTATAACTGAAAATTCATTATATAATAATAAACAAGAAAAAAAATTTTTGACTAAAAAAAGGATGGACTATAGCCTTTCAAAAATGACCAAGAGTTGCATGCTTTGAGCAATCAAGTATGTCCAATATCTCGAAAACCAATAGGAGTATTTTGATGAAATTTTGCGCTGGCTTAATGTTAGCTCGAATTATAACTGAAAATTCATTATATAATAATAAACAAGAAAAAAACATTTTTGGCTAAAAAAAGGCCTTTCAAAAATGACCAAGAGTTGCATGCTTTGAGCAATCAAGTATGTCCAATATCTCGAAAACCAGTAGGAGTATTTTGATGAAATTTTGCGCTGGCTTAATGTTAGCTCGAATTATAACTGAAAATTCATTATATAATAATAAACAAGAAAAAAACATTTTTGGCTAAAAAAAAGGCCTTTCAAAAATGACCAAGAGTTGCATGCTTTGAGCAATCAAGTATGTCCAATATCTCGAAAACCAGTAGGAGTATTTTGATGAAATTTTGCGCTGGCTTAATGTTAGCTCGAATTATAACTGAAAATTCATTATATAATAATAAACAAGAAAAAAACATTTTTGGCTAAAAAAAAGGCCTTTCAAAAATGACCAAGAGTTGCATGTTTTGAGCAATCAAGTATGTCCAATATCTCGAAAACCAGTAGGAGTATTTTGATGAAATTTTGCGCTGGCTTAATGTTAGCTCGAATTATAACTGAAAATTCATTATATAATAATAAACAAGAAAAAAAATTTTTGACTAAAAAAAGGATGGACTATAGCCTTTCAAAAATGACCAAGAGTTGCATGCTTTGAGCAATCAAGTATGTCCAATATCTCGAGAACCAGTAGGAGTATTTTGATGAAATTTTGCGCTGGCTTAATGTTAGCTCGAATTATAACTGAAAATTCATTATATAATAATAAACAAGAAAAAAAATTTTTTGACTAAAAAAAAAGGATGGACTATAGCCTTTCAAAAATGACCCAGAGTCGCATGCTTTGAGCAATCAAGTATGTCCAATATCTCGAAAACCAATAGGAGTATTTTGATGAAATTTTGCGCTGGCTTAATGTTAGCTCGAATTATAACTGAAAATTCATTATATAATAATAAACAAGAAAAAAAATTTTTTGACTAAAAAAAAGGATGGACTATAGCCTTTCAAAAATGACCAAGAGTTGCATGCTTTGAGCAATCAAGTATGTCCAATATCTCGAAAACCAATAGGAGTATTTTGATGAAATTTTGCGCTGGCTTAATGTTAGCTCGAATTATAACTGAAAATTCATTATATAATAATAAACAAGAAAAAAAATTTTTTGACTAAAAAAAAAGGATGGACTATACTATAGCCTTTCAAAAATGACCAAGAGTTGCATGCTTTGAGCAATCAAGTATGTCCAATATCTCGAAAACCAGTAGGAGTATTTTGATGAAATTTTGCGCTGGCTTAATGTTAGCTCGAATTATAACTGAAAATTCATTATATAATAATGAACAAGAAAAAAAATTTTTTTACTAAAAAAAAGGATGGACTATAGCCTTTCAAAAATGACCAAGAGTTGCATGCTTTGAGCAATCAAGTATGTCCAATATCTCGAAAACCAGTAGGAGTATTTTGATGAAATTTTGCGCTGGCTTAATGTTAGCTCGAATTATAACTGAAAATTCATTATATAATAATAAACAAGAAAAAAATTGTTTGACTAAAAAAAGGATGGACTATAGCCTTTCAAAAATGACCAAGAGTTGCATGCTTTGAGCAATCAAGTGTGTCCAATATCTCGAAAACCAATAGGAGTATTTTAATGAAATTTTGCGCTGGCTTAATGTTAGCTCGAATTATAACTGAAAATTCATTACATAATAATAAACAAGAAAAAAAATTGTTTGACTAAAAAAAAGGATGGACTATAGCCTTTCAAAAATGACCAAAAGTTGCATGCTTTGAGCAATCAAGTATGTCCAATATCTCGAAAACCAGTAGGAGTATTTTGATGAAATTTTGCGCTGTCTTAATGTTAGCTCGAATTATAACTGAAAATTCATTATATAATAATAAACAAGAAAAAAAATTTTTGACTAAAAAAAAAGGATGTACTATAGCCTTTCAAAAATGACCAAGAGTTGCATGCTTTGAGCAATCAAGTATGTCCAATATCTCGAAAACCAATAGGAGTATTTTGATGAAATTTTGCGCTGTCTTAATGTTAGCTCGAATTATAACTGAAAATTCAATAAATAATAATAAACAAGAAAAAAAGAATGCACTTATATAGAAAGTTGATGACGTACTGCAAAGGAGTCTTACCTTAAATCTAAATTGTTGAATTAATTAATTTATATAATACAGATTTTTTATTTCTAAGCAGTCAGTAAGAATTTAAAAACCTGTTTACCTAATAAATAACATTGATAAATACATAAACAATTTGTTTTCATTTTTGCATAATTCTTTTGAAGAATATAAAAATCTTAACATTTAATTCAATATTTTTCGGGATTAAAAAAGCCCGAGCTAAAATAATGGATTCTGAATAGCAAAACCATTTCCAGGAGTGATACGCAATAGTTCAAAAATAACTGTATGGTTATCCCCGGCGTATACGTTATATAGAACTATTAAAATTTGTATATGAAGTATACGCCACGTGGACTGTGTTCTTTAATTTGAACGTAATATTTCTTAACAAGTCTGACCTTCTTCGTTTGTTCTAAATTTAAATTTGATTTTAAAAATAGTAATTATTTCCTTGTCTTTCTTTTCTGCATTTGTTGCTATTTGTTAGCTGATTCGATAGGAATTGAATGTTTTTTCTTTTTAAAATTGTTGCGACATTTGGATTTGATTTAACAAACTTCTTCACAGGTTCTTTTCTCTATAAAATATGTAATAATTCACTGACTTTCTTCACTGAAATTGAAACTTAGTTAATTTTGTTGCCATCGTAGTCACACATGGGTTAACAACAGTCCACAAATATCATTTAACTCAACAACTAACTTTAATGAAAATAACGACGTCTAAAGCAAATTTTCTTTCTCTTAAATAGTTTCAGATATTTGCATGCTGCTGTTGAAGATTTTAAGCAATTAAACGATGTCATGTTATCAACATCTACATCATATTATAACAGCAACAGCAAGAACACAAGCAGTAGCAACAAGAACATCGACAATAACACTAAACAATACAACAGCAGCAGTGGAAGAAGCAACAGCTACAAGGGATATAATTATCAATTCGAACAACATCTACAGCAGACGCTAAAACTTGAACAGCAGCTTTTGTATTTATTGTTGTTGTTGTTGTTATATTTGAAAAAAAGTCGCACAAAACTAAAGCAACCAAAAAATAAAATCACCATTATTGGCGCACACAAAAGACAAGCAGCGACCAAGACTAGAAAGGAGCAGCAGTAGCAGCAACATCAACACAAAAGAAATCACATCTCGTCATTGTTAAAAATTAAATCCAATGGAAAATGATGACGATGATGTTTTACGTAAACAACAGCTTTAAAAGCACCACCAATAACAACAAGAACAACAGAAGCAGCATCAACAGCAGCAGTAAAACAACTACAGCTGGTGCAACTACCAGCAGCAATAGGAGTATTAACAGTTATAGCAGCTGTTGCATCGACAGCAATGTTAACAATAAAATAACGCTAAAAGAACAAAAACAAAATTATAATAATGAATGGACTGAAAATTCAAACATAAGAGCCAGCAACAGCAATTGCAACGCCAGCAACGAGCGACATAGTGTTGCGGTAATCAAGAATGATGATGACGATGGGAATCTACAAAACCGACATTATTGCAGCAGCAATAACAGCATCTATACAACAGCAACATCAACTTCAAGGGAACGAAGACAACAAAAAAATGGCGAATTTACGACACCAGCAATTGTAACAAAAAGCGGGAATAGCTGCAATACGCCATCAATAATAGCAAAAGCATCAACGGCACAACAACGAATAAGATGTTTTAAAGAAAGCAACAACAATAGAAACAACAACAGTAGCCATTTTGCCAGTAGCAACAACAGCAGCAGCACCAGCACCAGCAGCAGTAGTAAAGATAAAAATTATTTCAGCTGTAATTTCCATAACAGTAAAACAGCAGCCAATCATTTTTGTTGCACATCATCAAACGCAACAGCTACAACAAAAACACCATCAACAACATCAGCACCATCAACCTCGACCCGTAAATGTAAAAATTATAGCCTTAAAGCAACTTCAAGCATCAGTAGCAGCCATCCCCAGTGCCGTAGCAACGGTCGCAGTAGAATTGCCAGCAGAAAGATTGGCGGCGGTAGCGGTGGTGGTGGCATCACATTCAACGTCCATAACATCATTAGCCTCTTTGGCCTTCAGCTGTGTTGTCTCCTGCTGTTGCGGCTAACACATTTAGCCACTGGTCTTGCTGTTGGTGTGGACTCAACAAATGCAAATCTCACAGATTTGGGTAGTCCTGGTATGTATTCGGCTGTAAAAAAGTGTAGCGATATTATTGATTTTCCTCTTTTTGATTTTAAGTTCAGTTCAGCTGTTTTTGTTATACTTTTTGCTTTTATTTAATTTTTATTTATGTAACATATTTCTTTAGAGGAAAATTAACCTAAATAAACTTTGGATTTATTTTGGTTGTCCTTTGCCAGCGAGAGGTATTAACAATATAATCAACACAACAAAAGTTTTAAGTTGTTCAGTTTTCTTTCCCCGCTACCAAATATCCTTCCTATAACACTTCTTACATCGTTCCTTTTTTATGTGCGTTTTTTTTTAATTTGTTTTTTGTTTTGTGCAAGCAACAAATTAAGTAAAAAGAAAACCGAAATATAAACCATACAGTGTTTGAGGAGAAAATATTAAAGCAGTAATTTAAAGGTATAAATTCTCCACGTTTGTTCCAAGTTTTATCGCAATTTATTGAAACTTCTTTAAAACATGAATTAATATGTTTTCAAATTGTAACTCTAAAATGGGCGATTAAATGTCCAGGTAACGCTAGATAAAATGTTGTTGCTCGTTAAGTGTCTTGCCTTTCATGACCGTTGGAGAACACGTTTAATCAATAGTTTGTTAAGCTTCTGTTAATTGAAGAAATTAACCGATGGTTAAGTTTGTAATTTTTGTTTTTTATTATTTTATCAAGATATTCCTAACAATCGATTGAATAAATAAAAATAATAAGAATGTATATTACCTTAACTATAGGTTAACTAAAGAATTTAACCGATGGCTAAGTTTAAATAAGTTTATTTCAGTTGATTAAATAAAAATAATAAGAATTTATGTAAGTTTAACTAAAAGTTAAATAAAGATCTTAAAGGAATGTTAAGTTTACAAAAATTTTTGTATTTTTAAATTAAATAAATGTAAAAAGA
The DNA here is from genome assembly GCA_951800035.1 of Linnaemya tessellans. Taxonomy (NCBI): domain Eukaryota; kingdom Metazoa; phylum Arthropoda; class Insecta; order Diptera; family Tachinidae; genus Linnaemya; species Linnaemya tessellans. The sequence goes on from OX637533.1 coordinate 112,887,335, forward strand.
ATTTATATAAACTTAACCATCGGTTAACTGAAGAATTTAAACGTTGGTTAAGTTTGCATGGATTTATTTATTTTTATTATTTGATAAATATTTTCCTATCCATCAGTTGATTAAATACAAATAATAAAAATTTATATAAAGTTACCCTACAGTTGAGTTGATACCCAGTTTTGAGTTCGGTTTTTATTCTCTGTATCCATGGGTTGTTTAAATGAAAATAATAAAAATAATAAAAAAATAATCAAACGGTAACACGGGTATTATAACAATAACATGTTAACATCAGGTTGATACAGTTCTCATATCCTTTTTCACAATAAAATTTGTTTAAATAGGAACTGTTATCACATTCAACTAAGCCACCTAATAAGTGGTGACAAACACAATACACATGAGCACTGGTGATGAAAGAGTTGCGTCTTTCGAAAACAGCTGTTCTGCTCTGCTGTGTAAGTTGAAAAACAATAGCTGATGTTGACTTGCCTTTGTGCCTTGGAATATTTATCATATTTTTCTGAGATTTAAATTAAAATTTCGAACAATTAGCCCATAAAATCTATATTCAATTTAATATAAAATAATAACCATTGGTTAACTAAAAAAATTAACCGATGGTTAACGAAATATGGATCCAATAATAAAAATCAACAGACCTAAAAAATAATTTTAATATGTAGAAGCGATCGAAAATAAAAATAATTAAGCTTTTGTAGCTGGCGACAAGTCAAATTGGATACTTCCCCAGATACTTTAAAAAACACATCGGGATATATGGGAATGCGCCCTCTAGCTGCTGCAGAGGATTTTATTTTGTTGCCTTTAAATTTCTATATTTTGCCATGACAATAAAATAAATTATTTATTATTGTATTTTGTATTTCCTACAATAGACTCTCTTAGTTTCTTTCCTTTAATAAAAAAAATAAAGTGAAATAAAAAAATTAAAAAAAATTATTTTACAAAAAAAAAAGTTATTTCTCCCTGTCATTAAATGTTACGTTGACAGCCACAAAAAAAAAATTACAAACTAACAACTAATGACAATTCTGACATCTTTGTAATGCTACTGCGGTCGGTTACGAAAGAAAATGTCATATAATAATAAAATCGTTAACCTTAATTATTTTATGATATTTGTTATTTGATCATTTTATTGGGATTAATATTTACAACACAGAAGCAGCAGTTGTGGCAACTCAACTCAAAAAAAGGAATACACAAGTTAAAAAATAATTATATATGGGTTATACATATATTACACTGCTCGACAGCAAAAAGAAGATGAATATAAATTTAGCAACTAAATTTTTCTTGTTGATATTTGTGTATCTGGAACATAAAATCCCAAAAAAAATACTATTTCAAAAATTATAATTATTTGAAAATATTATTTTCAAAATATTATAAAAATCACCTTGGCTGTAGGGATCTTTGCACCGCCTTATACCCTCTGCTAGTGAACAACTCGTTTTGTTATATTTTAAGCAAAATTTACACGTGAAGCAATTTGGCTCGTCAGCGAAAAATATGCAAAATATATGGCTTGCATCGAACCCACAATCTCCATCTAGAGATCAAGAGATTATCAGCAGCAATTAGCAGCATCTTTCACTGTATTGAATTCTAAGAATTTAATGAAATGAAAATCCATCCCTTGAAAAAAAATATTCCAATTTTGTCGATTAGTGTAAGGAGTATTAACCAATAAATTATCTGTTACACAAATTGTTACTAAAGTACACTACGAGGGTTTGTACTACAGCTGCTACATAAAAATATATATTTTTTTTATAAAGTTAATGCCCAGACTCAAGGTAATTTGGTGTTTTTTATTTCTTAACTTCAAACCTTCAAATGCAAGTTTGTAAATTATATTAAGATTTAAGACTATTTTGTATCTGCCTTCAATAGCTTTTGCTTTTACAACATTTTAATGGATTGAACCTTGTTGTTTGGTTTAAATTGAAAATTAATTTTGTTAAGCAAAAAATCGTTATATATATTTTAATGTGAATTAATAAAAATTGTACAAAAAAAAAATTAGGGGATGTATGCTGCATCTGAGTAGATTAACAAGAATAGCCATATTGTGTTAATAATCTTTGGTCTCGTTATTTTATTCGGTATAAATATATTAAAGGCCTAATTTATAAAAAATATTTCATGCTTATAACATCGTTATTTGACATATTTCTATGGGATAATGTCAAATAAGACGGTTATAAGCATGAAATATTTTTTATGAATTAGGCCTTAAACATTTACATCAGTATTCATAACATTTAAAATGAGTTTAAAATGTATTTTAATCAAATTTGTTCATACAAAATTTTCTTAAAACAGATTTCAAATACGTTTTATTTTTTATGAATATGGGGGTTAGAATTTGTAATAATTTTATAAAATTATTAAAATTTTTAATATTATTTTTATATAGGGTCCGCAATCTAACGTTTTTTTTTCAACTAGTGCTTATTTCGTGAATGGTAACACTTAGCTCATGTCTGATTTGACAGATTAGTTTTATACTTCCGCTGAACGCATATGGTTGACCATCCAATGCGTTTTCGCTTCGCTAAGTGGGCCTGCGATCGACTTACAGAAGATGCCGATTTTGCCAAAAAAAATCGTCTTTTCAGATGCAGCTCATTTTGATCTTGGCGGGTGTGTAAACAAGCAAAATTGTCGCATTTGGGGCACAGAAAACCCGGCAGGCATACATTGAAAAGCCGACGCACCCAAAACGAGTCACTGTTTGGTGAGGATTTTGGTCCAGAGGCATAATTGGGCCATTTTTCCTCGAAAATGAGCCAGGAGTGGCCGTTACAGTCAATGGCGATCTTTATCAGGCCATGCAGCCATTTCAATGAAATTATTTTCCATTATTAAACGGAAGGATTTTACTTTTAAACAAAAAAAATAATTTGAGAAAATATTCAGTAGTTTTTTTATAGCATTTAAAAAAAAAAGTTATTTGGCGGACCCTATACTTATTTTTCTTTTAACGGAAGGGAAGAGCCATAACAAGCTGTTTTTTTTCTTAATTTAATATGTTCTTAAGTTTTAAAATATTTTGAGTACAATTTTATTTATACTTTTTTTTTTAATACAAGATTGTAAAAATTGGTTATGAAATTTTATTAGCTTTAATTACATTAATTATGAAAAATAGCAAATTAAGTCGTTACAACTCCTCAATTAAATGGACTGCATGTAAAATGCAGACTACCGTTTCGCACGTCAACGCTGCACAATGGAGTGTAATAAAACATGAAGCAAAATGTGGTAATTTACGAGCATTTAATTAGCTGAAAAATTCCATATTTATTACCACTCTTTTGTAGCCGATATTCAACTGCACTGTGAGCTATTGAGTAAAAGTCTTATTATTTTTTTCTTGAATTTTTTTTAATATCACATTAATACATTTAATTTTTTTTTTTATCCAGCGAGTTTCTATTGTTGGTTATAATTTAAGTTTTATTTGTTCATATGTTTTTGTTTTCTATTTGAATCGCGCATTAAACAAGTTTCTGTATCACACCGAGACAGTGTGGCTTGAAAGGGAGTTTGACGGAAGTTAGTGTATTAATTGGGTTATTCGAAGAAGAGAAATTGTGTTCTAAATAAGAAATAGTTGCTTTGAGTGTCCAGTTATTTTTTGGCTTTATTTTTTATTTGGATAATTTTCGAATAATTTTTATTTTCCTTAAAATATTTATACCCAAGGAATAACTTCCGTTCGGGCTTTAGTTTTATTGTGCCGATTTTCTGTAATTTTTTTTCTTTGCTTATCGTAAAATAAAGATGAATGTAAGAAACAATTTTATTGGCTCCTTTTAACAGCTGTTAGTTCTTTGTGACGTACGCTACGTTACGCACGATACATTTTGTATAAATTATTAATTTAATCAGCTGCTTTTGGCCTTTTCGTATCTAGGATATCAGACCGCGCTTTTATCGAATAATATTCAGTTCTTTCATTCAAGAACTTCTTCGAGCTGAAAAATCTAAATTAAAGCCAGAAGAGCATCTGTAATGTTCTTAATGCACTTGTTGCTTTTACTCGACATTCAAACTTCATATGTTTCATCAATGCCTAAGTTGAATAGAATAATAAACAAAATACGAAAAAGGACGTCCAATAAGAATACAAAACTTGTGGGTGGGGGATACTGACAAACACTTGTGTGGACTATAGATAGTTCCACCTGGTCTCTTGATCGGCCAACTAAATTTTTTTCTAACATCTATAAAACTGTCTACCCTGTCCAATATTCCAATAAAAATAATTACCTTTATTAATTTAAAATATTTTGTTTGGTGGTCAGTTTCTAGGATTGTCCGTTCCGCTATCAAATCAACTCGTTTAACTGAACAGCCAGGATAAGTAACTGAAGTGGTCCTTAATTTCCATACAAAATTTATTTAAAAGCACAAAATGAAATATTTTCTTTTAAGTCCACACTTCACTTCAATTGAGTTTTCCTTCTGCTTTTTGTATTGTTTGTTTGTTGGTGTATTTTCTCTTACGAAATACTCGTAGTTATTTAAATAAAATCAATTAATATGCGGAAAACTTTTAGCAAAAATCAATTATTCTCTGTCTTGAGCTTAATAAATAAGCAATTTCATATAAAATAAATTAATTATAGCTTTTAATAATAAGACATAACATTTCTGTTTGGTTGCTGTTTGTTGTTGTGCAAATGATTTATGAGTCAATTTATTATGATTTTGTATTAAACTTTTGGTTGTTTGGCATTAAAAACATCTACTGGGTTTGAAGCAAACAAGTTTGCTTCAACATGATTTGCATAAAGATGTGGGTTGGAACTTTAATAAAAGCCAAATAAATAAATTTGTTAGCTCTTAGTTTACCCTACTCAGGGCAATGTGGACCCTAGATATTTTATTGTTTAATGATGATTAACAGCTTCTCTCATTTCAAGCAAGTGTCTTCATCATATTCAAGCCGAAAACTGTAACTGCCTCTTTAATGTTAAAAGTGTTGGTATTATTATTATTATATATTATTTTGATTTCGAATTAGGCTTGGAAATTATGGTCTGCCAAATGTGTGAACAACATAATAACAAACAACAAAGAAATATCGTAAAACTAAAAGTTATGTTTTCTCTATGGATTTGATTAAATTGAAACGCTAAATTCATGTTCATGCACTTATAAATTATAAAAGGTGTTTAGCATTTCAAAAAAGGAGAACGTGAAGTTTACACAGAAATATTTAAAAATATTCCCACGTGTAGTTGAGCCGACTGCTGCGAGTATCTCATACCTTTTTGAGTTTGTAAATTAAGCGATTGCGAACATTGATTTATTTAAATCTTTTAAATTATAACAAAACATCTGTAGGAGTTTAAAAGCTAAGCAGGTGATAAATTACACAAGAATAAACAAATATTCAATTAATGTACAGCTTCGCACATAAGTTTTCCTAATTTGGTTAAAAGACAGGCGGTCGGCAGTGTGTGCTAGTACAGTCAGAGAAAATCTGTATAAAATTTATACTACAAAAAATTTCAAACAAATAAATTTAATATAGGAAAACTTTGCGTAACAAATGCTTCATTCGTACTCATTTTCGAATTAAACTGTGGTTTTTAACTGACAGGAAGTGTTTAGTGGGGTTTAAGTGCACTCTGGTATAAAACACAATTTTCGTAACAGAAATTTCTTGCAAAATAATTCTTTATTAAGTTGTGTGACGCACGCCACGAAAAGGAAAGAGACCTTGAAAGTCTTTCCATGGGCCAGCTCAATCTTGGAAAATTGAAAAAGCCGAAACAGACCAAACTGTGGTGAATACGATGGCTGATATATGATTACAATATTGTTTTGGTCGTCAAACAAAAGAAATAATTTTAGTTCCAATTTCGCTGCCACATGCATAGCGTCCAAAATTTAAAAAAAAAAAAATTTAGATAGCAACATAGAAAAATAACGAAACTTAACTTCTATAAAAAAATGCAAACTTACCGTGATAATGGCCAGCACTCATGGTATGCGAAAAGAAAGAAAAATTTTTACATGTTTAAAGTTTTTATTAAAAATTTTAAATATAATTTAATTGTGACATAATCAATTTATTAGAAACTAGCTTTTACCTGCGACTTTGTTCGCGAAAAATATGTGAAACTTCAGCGTATGTTATGTTACTGATGTGTTGTGTTTTTACTGTATAAAAGTTTAAAACGTTCTTCGTTATCAGTTTCATAATTTCATATATCCCTTGACCCCTATTAAAGTCACTGCCAAATACAAATGCATTGTGAAGTCAACTGCATCAAAATTTAAAATGTTCAGTTTAATAATTTCATACGTCCATACAAACTTTCACCCTTGACTACTTAATAGGATCATTTACAAAAACCACCTATTTCTTAGATCTCAAAATATCACTATGCCAAATTTCATCTAAATCGGTTTAGCGGTTTGAGCGTGAAAAGGTAATAGACAGACATATATATTACATTAGTAAGGAAAAAAGTGCAAGTCATTATAAAAAGTGCAGGTAATCATAAAAAGTCCAAGTCATTATAAAAAGTGCAAGTCATCATAAAAAGTGCAAGTCATAATGAAAAGTGCAAGTCATTAAAAAAGTGCAAGTCATAATGAAAAGTGGAAGTCATTAAAAAAGTGCAAGTCATTCTAAAAAGTGCAAGTCATTCTAAAAAGTGCAAGTCATCATAAAAGGTAACAGACAGACATAGTTATTTATTATATTCGTGAGAATTATTTCATCAGAGTTTACGGAGGTAAATTTTTGCTTAATAGAATTTTATTTCGTTTTATGACGTAGAAAATGTTATTATTTTAGAAAAGAAAATGTCTTGCACTTTTCATGCTGACTTGCACTTTTTATAATGACTTGCACTTTTTTCTCTTTCTAATATAACAAATATGTCTGGCTGTTACCTATTCACACTCGAACCGCTAAACCGATTTAGATGAAATCTAAAGAAAATAAATATTTTAATTTAAAAAATTTTTGAATAGTGTTTTTGAATATTTTTATGCATATAAAAAAATGTCCCTTATTTTATAAGTATTTCTCAACGTCACGTCAAGACACTATCAAAAATAGGAAACTCCTATAACCTCTTTTTTCAGCAATTGGCAATTTCTCTTGTTGTATTCAGAACTTAGAGAGCAGCCACAGGATGCTAGAAGTTGATAATTGTTGTCTGTAAGGAGTGGGCAGGTGATCGATTTTTGATATTGTCTTGAAGTGGCGTACAGACAGTCGGTTACAGAATAAGGCGGATTATTTAACGATTCAAAAATTTTCAGTGGAAAATGCATAATGTTGCTCTTTTAACGCCCACAATATAAATAATTTTTTTTTCATTCCACAAGAGTTTTTATAACCTAAAATTACTGCTTGGAATTTATATCCTTTAACCTGTTTATTTCGCTCATAAAAAATTCTTCCGAATTTCCTTTTAACGCTTTAAACATTATCTTTTCCGAATGGTGGGTGACCCCTCCTCTCTTGGCAATTGTTAAAGTTTTATTTATTTTTGTTACTCATTTTCTTTTCCGAGTTTGTTCTTTTACTTATTTATTACCAGGTTGTTGCAGTTTGTGGGTGGATTTTTGTTAATGGATTGGTTTTGGTTTGAAGGTCACTTTATTTCGAAGAATCATATGGTGAACATCAAGCAACGTGCATCGAAAGTCCTCAAAAAGTTTTTGTAACACATTGAATTTTTAATAATCAAATAACTTCCTTTAATTTCAGCTTTTAGTAGCAATAACTTTTTGTATTTCTTTTTTAAGTGAAACTGCTGTGAAAAATATATTTTATATTTTCTTTCAGGATCTTTAATTAAATTTTTGTTTATTTTACAGCCACTGGTTTCCTATATATGTATTTATTTATCTAATAATACTATTGGAAATTACTTATTTCAGCTTATTTTTAAGTGTTTCCGTTTTAAAATAAATTTTTAATTCTTTTGCAGACGTGCGTAATTGGATAAAATGAGATAAACTTTAATATTACTATTTTAAATAACCAATTAATATATTATTTTTTATTTTAGGCAAAATAAATTAGTTTTCACTCGAAATGGATATAATTTCGATTCTCTTGGCATTGTTGTTGTAAACATTTTTATAACAACTCGTACCATGAAAGTTCGCATTGTATTGATTTCTGGTGAAGCCCAGAATTGGCCCGTTTAATAAATAATAATTTATATATTTAATACGATTTCTTTTTTTCTCTTCTTTTTCACACATTTAGCTACAATGTTTTGCCAATGCCATCATACTCTTAAAGGAATGTATTCTTTTGTATTTAATTGGTCGAGACTTTCATCAAACGAAATAAATTTTAGGGATAAACTGTTTTCGTGTTACAAATTACTGGAGTAAAATTTATGGTTCTAACAAATTTAATACTTAAATTAAATTAATCAATTGAGAATCTTAGTCAAGCCAGAAAATATAAATTTTGAAGAAAAAAAAACTGAAATTGTATGATTTTCGGAAGTTTCTACTTCATCTACTCAGTACAACCCGGAGAATATATCCCATATTTTGCTTACAAAATAAATAATTAAATCAGCACTGAAATTTAAATTGCGTGACTTCACTGCTACTTCACGAAGCTATTCAATAATTTAATATTAATAAAACATTATGTAAACAATTTTTGTAAATTATTTAGTTAAACTAATAATAAGAAATCTACAGTCATCATCATCTGATTCAATTAGATGCACAATAATTTTGTATTACATTCATCTGATTTTAAAACTGTATAACTTTTAAGAAGCAATTGTTTAATAAATAAAATGTATATAAAACACAATTGTTTGAGTTTTGATTTAAAAAGATAAAGAATACGTACAAGGTAAGTAGATTGTAAAATTGCAAAGCACTTCAAGATCGCCGCCCTTGCCCTGTTAATCATCATTAAACAAAAATTATCACTTCCTCTGGTAGTAAACATATTAGCAACTTAAAAAAAAACAGTTTCGATTTTGGTTTAAAAAAATTAAAATTAAGATTTTGTTGTAAATTTGAATTTTTCGCGTTTTGCTTATGCGAGATTTTCAATAAAAGAATTAAAAAAAATGAATCTTGCGTCGGTCAAACGAATTCTGTACTTTTTAAACTGTCCATTTAAATGAAAATATGCTATTAGAAATAAAGCCGATATCAGGTGATTTTGATTTCAGATTAATTTTAAAAACTAAAATATAAAAAAATATTTAATTGTAATTAATTAAAGATAATCGGCCATATGATGGAAATCGCTTATCGCATGAAATAAAGCGTTTTCGATTTGAAGTCACAAAATTGGTGTGCTAGAGTTCGCAATCGCTCGAAATCGTTCTAAAGAATTCGGCGTTTTTCAAGTCGCATGTGATTCGATAATCGTTGCGATTCACAGCACATACATGAATAATATATGCTTTTTGCGGTAGACTCAACTTAATTCATAAAATAATAAAACTTCGAGTCCTATGCACAAACTTTTAAAAACCAATTGAGAATTACATAAGAGAAAACAAGCAAATTTTTCGAATTCGCTAAAAATAAACGCAAGCAAATAAGTTTAGCCCTGTCTGAGGTTGAGTATAAACTTAAACTCTTCGTGCCATTAAAAGTACATATTGTATCAATGATTGTCACATAAACAAAAATCCATTTTCCAGCCCTGCTCTATATCAAACTTTCAGTCCTTTATAAGATCTCCTCATAACCCACCCGACTACAAACAGGAAATAAAGCAATAATTTTATGGATTTTTCTTTTTCAGTTCTGCTCTTAAGCCAATATTTTCTTCTATTTTTTTTCTTTCCAAAACACTTTCACACGCCACATATTTTTTCCTTAACTTTTCCTTTTTAGTTTTTGTTTTGTCGCTCTATTAAGCTTTAAAAACACAACGCTTACCATGTCAACATATTTTGCACTTAACTTTTCTGGCGGCTGGTGTAAATGTTGCAGTGTGTTGGTTTATTTTTCAATTGCATGGAGTGTGTGTATGAGTTTCTAACGAAGTACGTGTGCGTTTAGGTTCACACTTGTAGCCACCCAATTGTCCAGAGACTGAAGAATAAAGAAATGCTCCCCAAAGCGAATAATATTTGATTCAAGAGTTTTGTAAAGTGTAGCAAATGTTTCAATATTTGTATAAAAGAAAATTATTTAACAATTTATTTATTTATTTTTTGATGTGTTAACATCTATACGCGCGCCTCTAGGGCAGTAAACTATTAGTTTCAATACATACGCAAGTGTAAGTGTAAAAGTTTGTTTGTTTGTTGTTGTTGCTTGGCAGTCGGTATTGAAAGTGATTATTGGGCGATTTTCATATAATTTTCCCACGCGATTTTCTCCGGAATTTCATAGCCGATTTTATTAATTTTTGGATTAAAACGCTAGTGCGGGTTTCGACGAAGAGTTTAGGCCAAAAATTAAGGCGATCCGATATCGGCGAGCGGAGATTTAAGTGTTTTAATTCGGAGTATTAATTTGGAGTAATATTAAAAAAGTGTTTTATGTTGATCTTCGGTTTTGTCTTATGCATAGCAAAGAGAATAGTGACGTGGTTATACGTACATATATAAAAATGAGATAGCAAGACAGCAACGTATGTAGCTTATGTACAAACATAACAATGTATGTATGTACATTTGTCTGTTGCTTTGCATCCTCTTTGTTTTTTCTGGGTTTAATATAAAATAAATAAACAAAAAGGTGTTAACACATCGCCCGTGAGTTCGAACACTCATTGATTTTTTTAACTACTTAATACAAGTTAAGTGAGTTTAATAGAACGCTAGCAACAAAGGCCATCAGCTCTTTTATAAAAAATAACTAAATTTAAATTGTGTTCTAAATTTTGAACAATTTTAATGAGTTAATAACATTATTTATGTTATCTGGGTATAAAGATTTCTTTTTAATCAGAAGCTGCACTCAGGGAATGCAGGCGGATTCACCCATGTTGTCCGAACAAAATTTTTATCCGAAAAATTTTTTTATATATAGTTTGACGGCTCTTTTCTTGAGAGAGAGAAAATATTTTTTACGAACAACTCTCAGCTTGAATTGGTTCAATTTTATATTTTGTCCGGACAAAATTGGACTGAGTTGCCAATACGTTAAACTTTTTCACATAAAGTTGAGGTGTAATTTTGTGTTTGATATATTAAATTGTGTGTGAGACTAAAAAAATAAATTTTGAGAACTAATATCTATTTGTTTCTTTTTTATATGTATTTTGCTAATAACACTGCTTTATGCAATTCAATGACCATAAGATAAAGCAATTTACTTTTCTCGTCCATTATTATTATCACAAATTCTTGAAAAATAATTTAAAATATGTAATATCCAAATATCTAAAATATCAAGAAAACAAAGCAAAACATAAAAAATCGCTGCAGTACTACCATTTTGCAAAACTCATTTTTTATATGAATGGCAACTTCGATTTTCGGGACAAACTTATCGAAATGAGTGAATCGTGCTGCAGAAAACTCTCAGTAAAATAAATTTTGTCCGGACAAAACTTTTGTTCGGAAAACATGGGTGAATCCGCCTTAATGCATTGTGTTGTGCTAGAACTATGGAAAGGAGTAGATAGTGTTGAGTGGACAAATGGGAAGGGAAAGATTTTGTAGTAGAAAGTTTTATTAAATTTCAATTTTACTTCGTCGTTGAATTTGTTTGTGCAAAATGCCGCCGGAGGAGGGTGTTGTATGAACTCTTTAGGATACGATGGCATCAATCGCAGTCGATGCTGTTCCGTAGTCAGTGTCACACCTTAGTCAGTTAAATTATGAGACAGAAGCCAAATTAAGTATGCATTAATAATGTTCCCATATTCTTGACCTTCGGCTTCGTACCATTACAAGACAGTTGGCTGATGTAGCCACCAAGTAGATTAAAAAGGTTGCTAGTGGTTGAATGACTTTCTTTTAGTCAATTTTCATAAAGTTTTCATAAAATCCTTAGGATTTCACTTCACTTTTAATGTTGCTAGAGATTCAATGCTAATTTCACAAACACCTCTCGGAATTGATACCTTCTCTAAAACAAAACTCATAAAGCATTCATTCCGTTTTTTAATGGTCTATATGTATATGTGACGGCGCATAGAGAAAGGGACCTAAGGGTAAAAAAATCAATTTTCATTTGTTGGTGGACAACATCTGAGCATCGAATGAGACCGATCCCATACCCCAAAAGTGTTCCCTCCCAGAGATATGCGCGTTTTATGAAGTGATGGTACACCAAAGATACACGTACTTAAATCTTTAAAATGACTCTCCTGAACAAAACCCCTTTTTACCCTTAGGTCCCTTTCTATTTTGCGTGTCACATATAAGTTTTATTATTTGAGGAGAATGTACATCATTTTAAACTAAAGTGTTGGTCAAGTAGGTGACAGTCTCAATGGAATACGAAAGTGTAGGAATAAATTCATATGGATGAGTCTGAATGTCCTTCCCACCTATCAGCACCACTTTTGGTAGTAATACTACTTTATTGCCGACCGCACCCACTGAACATATCGCTCCTTTATTGCAAAAAAAATATTAAATTATTTAGTTACTTGTTAATTTTATCAACGGGCTTAAGTTCGAATCTGCAAGACTGCAAACCATTTTTTATTATTTCATTAATAAATGAATTTGTTCAAATTCTATTTTTATTAATTTATATTAAGATTGGAATATTAAGAATATTTTTCATTTATTAATAAAATAATAAAAAATGGTTTGCAGTCTTGCAGATTCGAACTTAAGCCCGTTGATAAAATTAACAATTTACATAAGAAAGTTCGACTAATAAAAATTCATACATAATTTCAATTATTTAGTGACTTCAGCAAAGTTGTTTCTTTAGAGTTTTTGAATATATCAAACAATTTACCCTTATTCTGTAACGGTTTGTCAACGTCACGTCAAGACAATATCCAAAATAGAATACTTCTGTACTAATTTTTTGCAACATGAAACATTTTCTAACAGCCTCCTGGTATATTTAATGGCTTAGGAAGTAATCACAGACTGTCGGAAATAATTCATTGGGGTCCACAAAGAGTAAGTAAGCGACCTATTTTTAATATTGTCTTGACTTGACGTTGACAAATAGTTACAGAATAAGGAAGAATATTAAGCCTTATATTTTAAGCTGAAAGAAGTTAAAGCAAAATATATTTTACATAATCATATGAAGATTATGTTAAATATATTCTGAAAGATTTAATAATGTTTTATTAAATTCTATGGCCAATTATTCGTAAATTTGTTTAAATCTCAGAAAGACATGAAACATATTCCAAGGTCAACATGAGTTTTTAATTATTCAACAGCAAAGCAGAACAGCTGTTTTCGAAAGCCGCTGCACTGTCGTCATCAGTACTCATGTGTAATTTTGTCTGTCTCTACTTTTAGGTGGTTTAATTGAATATGATGAAGTTTTTATTTATACAAATTTTATTGTGAAATTGTATACGAGAATTGCATCACACCGATGGTAATGCACTTTCATGTAATACCCGTGTTTTAATGTGCTTTGTCAAGTTTGTGAGATACAGCGAACATAATGCACTGCATATGCAGGGATCATCCTCCTAAAAGAAGTCGTTTTAGGACGAAATATTTCCAATTTGTTTTCTAAATCCTACGCCGGAACTATGGAAAGGAAAGAGTAGAGTGTATGGGACACATGGAGCAGTTTGGCAGCGGGAGGAGGTTTTGTGGAAGTCATTTCCTTATTTTACTTCTCGGTCGTATTTGTTACAATAGCTGTGTTCCAGATGCAGCCCGAACTCGCCCAAAGTTACCCAAATGCGTTCCAGATAACAATTTTTGTGCAATTTTGAGAGAAAATGAGAGAGTAATTTTTTTCATTTCCTGTACAAAGTTGTCCGAACTATTTCTTTGGGTAAGTTTGGGCAAGAATTATATTATCAGCTGTTTACATTTGAAAATAAAAAAGTAAAAAGAAAATTCACAAATAAAGGAAAGAAGTTGTTAATTGAAAATTGGTTAAAAGTAAAATGGAAGATTTTTCAAAAAAACTTGAAGTTGTTAGTACATTTGCGCATATTTGCCCCTTTGTTTAGTATACACAAATGCTTTTTCAGATTAGTGAACAACTTATGGACACATCAAGTGAGTCTGATGAAGACGACATGCTACATTTACAATGATGCTAATCTTTCATTTCATGATGTTGAGCCTTATTCAGTGTATAAAACCACTAAAATAAAAATTAATTTAAAGCACTAGTTTTTCAAAAGATGTAATTATGGTTTTTTGCGTTCCAGCAAATTTGGGTAGATTTTGCACTTTGAGAGAGTAATTTTCTTTTTACTCTCATTTGCCCAAACTTGCCCGAAATTACTTGGAACAGACCTAATACTTAGGGAGCTGAAATTTTAGAGCAGTCAGCTGATTTAGAGGAAAAGTTGTTTCCTTACAATAGTTTTTTCTTAACGTCACATATTCTACCATAAAATGTTTGCTGGTTAATTCTTGTGCTTCGGCAACAATGTAATGTAAGTGTGTGTGTGGGTGTGGGTGCGTGCGTATGTGTGTGTGTGTTGGTGGCATATGTTAGGGTACACAATTTGTGTTTGCACAAGAATGCCTGCATTTGTGTGCTTACTTAACATAAACCACCTTTAAGCAACAATTAACCCAATTCTCAAATCCATTTGCACCTATTTTTGCAGTGGAAATTGTGCGTTAAAAAGTTTGTTTTTGGCCTTACAAAAACCAGGCCAGTGTACAGACGATGATAGTGTTTGTTTCTTTTAAACTGCTGCTGTTGTAGTTTTTTTTCTTTTTTTGAGGTTTTTGTTTCCTTTTTTTTTTAATCGTACTCTTGGCTCATGATATTTGCAACGATTGAATGAGTGAATGTAAGAAGAGTTTTCACACACACAACACTCACTTGCTTGACCTACTGTGTTAAGCAACTACTATGGCCATCGTCATCATAGCCCAGATGACTCTGTTTAACTTTTTTCTTTAACAAATATGAGGGATATGATACCAGCAGCAGCAGCAACAACAACAACAACAACAATCTGACAAACTTAACAAGTGCCAAGTAATTCATTTAATTACAATACCAACTTCATTAACTGTCTAGAGAAAGTTGAGAGTAAAAAATTTTTTTTGCGTTCTTTTAAGTAGTAAAATATTTATATATGATGAAATATTATGAATTTTTGATATAAAATTATTAAAATATAAGAAACAATTAGCCCTCATAAAAATAAAAAATTAATTGCCTATAAAAATAATCCCCCTTATTCTGTAGCTATTTGTCAACGTCACGTCAAGACAATCCGCCTTATTCTGTAACTATTTGCCGACGTCAACGTCAAGACAACATCAAAAATGGGATGCTTAGAGACTCGTTGTAGTGGACACTTGCATTCTTCTGATGGCCTCAGACTATTCTCTGAGTAATAGAAATTACCAAGAGGCTGTTAAAAGCAGATAATTTGTCTTGACGTTGACATCGACAAATAGTTACACAATATGAGGGAATATCAAAACTGAGATATCTGCCTACTCGTTTTCTTACCGTTATTATTTGTTATGCATCAAAGAATAGTTAGCGGCTGCTAGCAATAATCAATTGTACCCCACAACCGGAATGTAGCTGCCCTATTTTTGATATTTTCATGGACGTGACGTTGACAAATAGTTACAGAATAACGGTAAATAACGGTGAATATTGTCAAGTAATAAAAAGTTTGAGTTTCGAAATACACGAGCGCCTTGATGTCCATACTTTATCACTACAAGTTATGAAAATTATTTTAGGATTAATTCGTAAGAATAACACGTCACGAATTGTGAAATTTAAAAAAAAAATTAATTATTTCTCGTTTATTTTCGAAGCCAGTGCGAATAAAATTTAAAAAATTTGTGTAAAATATTTCACAACACTCTTAAATGAGTGGAATGTTACACATTGACTTTCTGTCACTATTTTTTTCTATTAATTTTTCCAGCAAGGATTTCTTTAAAGTCCTTTCATTACTTTGCTCTGTTGCTGTTCTTACAATTTAACGTTATCAAAGTTTTATTTATTAGCGATGCTTTTAAGTGAATTGATTTTTCTTAATGGATTGGTTTTCCTTCAATGCATTTTCACAGCAATCTGCCTGCACTGAAAATTATCAACAGGTTTCTAAACATTTTGTTGACATGAAACAAATCCAGAGTCTAGATTGTAATACGTTTTTTTTTTCAACATCTTCTCTTTAGACACTTCTTCTGTTGCAAACATCTTCCATGAAATCTAATCAAATTTTTGTGTAGAAATTGTAGGCTGTTTGGTGGCCTCATTTTTCGTTATTAAATTAAAACGTTTAAAAATTAAAAATTTATTAAACATTTTTGGTTGTTTGCCATTTATCTCTGTTAATATATTAATTTTAAATTAATTTGCAACCGTGTATAGCTAAAATTGTAAAATATATATTTTACAAATTATTTTATGTACAACTTAGTTAGTGGCTGTCATGCAGAACCGACTATGTTCACTTGTTGTCAAGGAAGTATCATTTAGATTCCAATTGAGTCTTATCCACAAATTCTTTTCAATGCTTTTTATGTGCTCTAACATAAGTTTTATTTCTACTGAAATTATTTTGCAAATGTTTTGAAATCGCCTATTTCACAATGACGCATGAATTCTTTCTGTCGTACAAAAATGTATATTTGAAACAAAAACAAAATTTTATAAATTATTTTTGTTTTAAACGTATTATGGAAAATAGTCTTTCGACATTGTGAAATAGGCAGTAAAGGGCTTTAGACACGGTCAAAATGCTTGCTGAGATTGGTTATAGTATGAGTGCAAATTTGTTAGTGTGTGTGACACCAACGATGCTTGATGGAAAATCAAAAAATTTTGATTTTTGGCATGCTTGATGTCACTTGTTACATATGTGTATGTATTAACCTGTCAAGCACGAACAAATTTTCATTATAATTATATTTTCATTGTGAACAGTTGTCAAAAAAAGAATCAGAATTTAAGATAAAACGGAAAAGTTACTCATACAAAAAAAGTGTAGAATTAAAAGAAAAGATTTAAATGATTGATGAAAAAAATCAGTGCTAGAACTTATTATTGTTATTCACATTTTGTATAATTTTTTAACCAAACGAATAGCACAAAATCAAAATGAGTGCTTGATGGGTCACCAATCATGGTAACATCAAGCCCACAAGCACACGTACGAAAGTTGGCATTTTGATCGTGTCTAAAGCTAAGATCACACTATCGGCGCAATGTACCGATTTTCGTCGGCTCACTGAAATAAAGTCATAAGTAATAAACTAAATTTGCCTTATATGTCAACTAATTGAAACATAAGAAAATAATTGCTCCACACTTCATTGGCAACAAAGCCATTTAGACTTATTGCAGAATTAATTGAGAAATAATGCAATTTTGGCTTAGTACTTATGACTTTACTGCAGGGAGCTGACGAAAATCGGTACATTGCGCCGATAGTGTGATCTTAGCTTAAGCCTCCTAAAAAATTGTTGGAATAAAATTACTCGAAATCGTTTTGCTTCGTTATTGTTGTTCGACTGTAGTCCCTTCCACAGCTACAATCGATCTATTAAATTGAATTAAGATTCATAGGCTAATTGTTCGAAATTTTAATTTAAATCTCAGAAAGACATTATAAATATTCCAAGGCACAAAGGCAAGTCAACATCAGTTTTTGTTATTCAACTTACACAGCAGAGCAGAACAGCTGTTTTCGAAAGACGCAACCCTTTCATCATCAGTGCTCATGTGTATTGTGTTTGTCACCACTTATTAGGTGGCTTAGTTGAATTTGATAACAGTTTCTATTTACACAAATTTTATTGTAAAAAAGAATACGAGAACTGTATCAACTTGATGTTAACATGTTATTGTTATAATACCCGTATACCGTTTGATTATTTTTCTTCATGTCCCATTTTTCTGAAAATCGATCCTGTTTATCCTTATTCTCATTGAAATTAAGCGATATTCCCCCTAATTGTGTAAGTCGTTGGCGCCTACGCCTGCGGCGCTTTTCGTAGTACATTAAAGAAAGCTGATTGTGCGTTTCTGTAATTTTGTACCAAAAAATCTTCGTCCTATAGAAAATATAAAATATAATAAAACAGATATACGACTTGGTCAGATTTTAATGCCAACGGGTTTTTATGAAATATTTTTAATACCTAATTTATGCTAGTTATTAATTAAATCTTTTATTTCAAACATTTTGGGTCGCATTTATTGGTCATTATCAGGGATCGGATTACCGTGAAACTAAAAAAATGTTTGCAGGCAATTAAAAAATGCATTTAAAAGATTAAAATTGTGCACAAAAATATAAAGCGAAATAGTTATAATAGGAAATTAATTTTAAAGTATCCTAAAACAAAAGACGAGCATTTTGCGAACTGATATTCGATTATATATAAATTCGCACAGAATAAAGATCATTGGAGGCGTCTGGATGACTTCAGCGTTCTGTAAATTACAGTTACAACAACAGAACAACATTTAAATTTTGTTTGGTTTAGCTTTGAAGAGCGAAATTCATTGCGAAGCCGCAGGTTCCGGGCTCGATTCCCTACTCACTCGTGAATATGGGTACGATTTTTTTTTTTTTTGCCTACTCTAAATCGTGGTTGTGTTAATTACACTGCTCAGCAGCAAAATCCTCCTTTAAATAAAACTATGTGGACTATATATATTTTTTTTTTTTAGGAGTAGGACCAGCACTCAGGGGATGACCCCTATATATGCAATGCATTGCGCTGGAACTGAAAACGAGGGGATAGTATTGAGGGGACAGATTAGGAAAGATGAGAAGATAGTTTTTTTTTTGTTTTTGTAGCTAGTTCAACCTTTTATTACTTCGCCGGCTAATTTTTGCTACAGGGCCGACGAAGGTGTGTGCTGTTAATCTGCTTTTAGTACATGATAGCGCCAGTCGCTGCCAATTATGTTCAGTGACCAGTGACTATGCCTTCATCATTGAAACAGGCTGGCAACAACTAACACAACCACGCAGTAGTGCTGTTTAGAAGAATTCAACGCAATATTTCATGACTCAGCGCGGGCTCGAACTCAGGACCCTCCGCTTCATAGTCTCGAGTTCTACTACTTCAGCCAACAGCACCCAGACTTTGACGCGCTGAACTTAAATCCGTTTTCGGTTTTTTTCCATCAGGTCGGGATTTTTTCTTATAGGCGTGGCAAATTTTTTCCCCTAAATTAGTCAGGTACTGGGACATATTTCACCCTAACTCGAGAACGTCACATCCGATTTTCAAAGAAGATGTGTAACAAAATTTATTTTAATCGAACATAATTTTTCTCTATCTCTTATCGTTTTGGAATTATTCAGAAATTAATGGAGAAAAAAATTTTTTTTCGTGCAAAATTCGTAATTTTTTTTAGTTTAAAAATCGAATTTAAAAAACATAAAACAAATATTCAACATTTTGCACATTTTTCTGATAATAAGCTATTAGCCATATAAATCGGTAAACAAAAATGTGGATTTTATTGTCAATTTGCCGCAGGTATGCAATTTTGTTACGCATCTTTTGGTGTTTTATTCTTAAAAATCGGATGACTCGTTTTCGAGTTAAAGTGAAATATGTCCCCGTACCTGACTAATTTAGGGGGGGAAATTTGCCGCGCCTATAAAAAAAATCCCGACCTGATAAAAAAAACCGAAAACGGATTTAAACTTAGCGCATCAAAATCCATATAGTCCCCATAATTTTATTTAAAGGAGAGATAAAAAGTAATTTTTTGCAGGGCAGTGTTATTGGCGTCTTACCCAAAAGAATGCCCACATTTAGATGTAATCCAATTTAGGCCAGTGTAAATTGTAGTTTTAACTTAAAAAAAAGGACTCGTATATTAATTATGTTAATTTTTTGCGAACCGTCGTTTCTTTAATTCTTTAGAATTTCCAACACTTGCTAACTGGCCACTGCGAATGGTGATTGTGTTCATGTTGCCATTGTATGTTGTTGTTCTTGCCGATGGAGTGATAATGTGTTTTGCAGTTCGTTTGGGTTGAAGTTAAGCCAACCAACCAACCAACCAGCCAACCAGCAAACACTTGCTGGCTTAAAATTTAATTACACTTTTCATTAAATGTATTTTCATCTGCTTAGTTGTTTGGTTTGTCCTTTTTTTCAAGTTGCTGTTCATTTCTTTTCTGTTTGTCAATTTAAGTTCATTTAAGGCACTTTCTTTTTGTCTTAAAACTTTAAAATTATTAAGCGATGTTTTATAATTTGCTTCTTCTTTGTTTCATTTGATATTATTAAAATTAATTTTATGACTTAATTCGCCGGCTCTTTGCACTTCCTTATGGTGGTGGGGACAGCAACACTTTTGTTTTCGATGTCGCTGGAAAGCAGAAGAGATTTAAATCTTTTAAAAATTAAATCTTCATGTTTTACGGTCTAGTGATTAAAACTGATTTAAATATTTAAATAGTTGCTGTTGATGCTGTTGATGCTGTTGCCATTGTTGCTGTTATTGCTGTCATTGTCGGTTGGTTGGTTGTCTGACCAATTTTTATTACAGTTTTTTGGCCGCGTGCTTTCATTTAATTATTACGAAAAATTTTTCTTTTTTTTCAAATTAAATTAATCTATTTTTAGATATATATATTTTTTTTTGGGGTAGAAAGAAAACAGCATAAAATTGAAAAAAATGTTTTGCATAAATTAGCCGTGGCTTAAAAGCTGTAGTCGTTGGGAATGTATTTTGTTTTTCCCCTACAACAAGTATGCGGTATTTTAACAGTGTGAGTCAGATGCCTGGTAATTAAAAAAAATGTTAGTTAATTAACAGAATGGAATTTTCTTTGCATTAAATGCGAATACGCTAGTGTGAACATTAAGTCTGATCGATATTTATTAGAGTAAAGTGCGTCATAAGGAAACTATTATAGCAATTTCATGATCTGAATGAAAGTGCGGGGTTGAAGAAACTTTTCTTATATTTATAAAAAAAACTTGTGTAGCAAAAATTAGCCGGCGAAGTAAAGGTTAAATAAAAAAGTCTTTATCATCTCATCTGTCCTCTCCATACCATCCCCTTCTTTCCAGCTCCGACGTAAAGCACTGCAAATGTAATTGTCAGTCCCTGAGTGCTGTTCCTACTAAAAATAAAATAGAATCATTTAGCTGCAACTATTTCATATCGAAATCAATAATTATGCTAATGAAATTGTTTTTTATGTATATCCCCCCTCCCCTTTTTCAATATAACAGCTTCAATTATAAAAACCAAACTCATAAAGTCTTCTAAAGTCTATTTCAACCTTGGCCAAATTTATCTAATTAGTTTTAGTATTAGTTTTGCTTGTTGTTTTTTTAGTTGTAAAGTTTCAGTGTTCGCAAAAGCTGGAATATGAACTGAGCCGGTTGGCATATTTCATTATCATAATTGTCAAAATATAATTTGTTAGTTTAAGAGATTATTTTAATAACGAAATATATAAAATGGAAATTATAACTAAACACGCCTGTATGTGAGTATGTAATAGGGCTATAAATATTGCCTCAAATACTATTAGATTTTTATTCAAAAAAAAAGAGAGAAAAAATAATATTGGCTTAAATGCAAAAATGTGATTTAAAAATGGCTTTTCTGCGATATACAAGTACAAAACATTTTAACTTGTTAAACACACATCTCCACACATGCCACTTATATTTAAGTGCTGCTGTGCAGCTAATCTTGTCAATTATATTGAAATTATTGGAAATAGAATTTTGTTTTATCTTGGACCAGCAATCAGGGGATGACCCCTACATATGCAGTGTATTGTGCCGGAACTGGAAAGAAGGGGATAGTATTGAGGTGACAGATGAAGAAAGATGAGAAGGTTATAGAATTTTTTGTAGCTATTATAACCTTTTTACCTCGCCGGCTAATTGGTGCTTCAGGAGCGACGAAGGAGGGTGCTGCTGTTACTCTGCTTTTTTTTAGTACACGATCTTGTCAGCCGCTGCCAATTATGTTGAGTGACCAGTGATATGCCTTCATCATTGAAACAGGCTGGCAACAACCAACACAACCGCGCACTAATGCTGATCAGAAGAATTAAACACAATATTTCATGACTCAGCGTGGGCTCGAACTCAGGACCCTCTGCTTCATTGTTTCGTGTTTTACTACTTCAGCCAACAGCACGCACAAAAATTTATGCGAGGGCAGCCTTGAAAATAGTTTTGAATCTGTTCCTTCAACATTGTAAAGTCCTTTCAATAGTTTTGTCCCAATGCACAAGCATGAGTAGCCCTAACTACCGGTCCTAAGTAGTTGAAAAGGAACAACGCGAATGATTTCTTAGGTCCTTAAGATGCTACGGAAGGTGGAAAAACGTCATATGATGGCTGACCCCTTTCTCCAGCAATAGTGATAGAGTCCACTACACTGCATACTCTTTACGTGATGAGGTTTTTATATGTATTAGAAAAAAAGAAAAACAATCCACCAGCCCACTGTTTCTGAGATTTGAGTAGTATAAAGGGTTTTCCAACAGGGGCTTTCGAATTATAATAGTGTGACAATGGTCACCTTCATCTGTCATTTATTCAGTCAGTGTTGCCCAATCGTCACGACTGAATATGGCATTCAATAGCACCTGAATATAACAAAATTAGTGTTTTGTTGCTGTTGTCAACTGACCCTAATTCATTTCTGAATTAAGGACCCCGTGAACGTATAACATTATCGGAATTGGGACGATACCAATCTACACGAGATCTAAGAGCGTCCAATGCATCGCGTCGTTGTGTGGTATTTGGCCTTTCGGTGTCATCGTTTCATATTTTTTGGAAAACGGAGTTGGCCACTTCATTACTGTGCATAGCGAGCGCTATCGGTCGATTATTATTATACATGTGATTTCAACAGGACGGTGGTATGGGTCGCACAGCTCGAGCTAATTTGAACTGCCTACCGCGATCATGCGATGTGAATCCGTTAGACTTATTCTCGTGGTCTTCTCTTAAGTCGCAACTATATGCGAATAACACACAAACCACAGCGGTCCTCAAGGCTGACAAGCTACTTGACATCAATCCAATTCACTGATTTATTTCCCAGAGTCATGGAAAATTGAAGATTTTGGATGCGCTCCCACAGAGAAAGCGTGGCGGACCTTTGACCGATGTCATATTCCACACATACTGACATTAAAAGGTATTGTAAATGAATTTAAAAAAATAAACACACACTTTATTTTATTTAAATTTAACGACAGGAAACTCTTAGTGAAATGTCCATTTGTAATCAAGTGCTTTAGCATTTCGCTTATCTTTTGAATTTGGACCACTTAAAAAATACAATTTTTAAATGTCAAAAAAAAACAAATAAGAGTTTGTGTCATAAACGCCTTAATGTTGTTTTACAAATTAGCAATTTACATAAGCAATTTACATATGAATACACTGTACGCCAATTAAATAAGGAAGGCCTTTGTTCATATACAACCGCTAAAAAGCTTATAAGTTAGTAATGAATTACAAAAGATAAGCATTTGTCAGTAAAATTACCTCTTAGCGAATTTCACTTCATTCCTTATTAATGTGACCGGCGGTGTGGTTTGCCATACATAGTCCAATAGAGTGGTAGAACATATCAAAGTTATGATGCCGTCGTCGATACGATTTTTATTCACACAAAATATTAATTAACATTGACTAATATGCCAATTTAAATTTGTTTTTAAAATAAATTTAAGGTCTATTATTATCTTAAGTTGTGAAGGTTGTTGTGCTCCGAAAATGAAACAACAAATAATAAAACATTTTGTTAATTTATTACTAAAGCTGCTCGAATATTAATAATTCGCTTTGATACGTAAATAAAACAATAAATATTTCAAGTTTTGTATAATTAAGTGACTTTTTTGGACTAAAATCTCTTCTCTTTAAAAAAAAAAAAACAAGTTTGTGAAATAGAAACTGAAAAAAAGAATAGATACGATTATTTATTAAGGAGTCATTAAAAACTGAAATATTTAAAACAACAGCTAACAAATACACGAGTATACAGTGGACGCATACAATGGACACGCTTCAAGTGCGAGTTCTTCACTTATTTATTTATTATTACATATTATTATTATTACTTATAAATTTAAAGTAAAATTTAAAATATAAATTTATTATTATTAATTATAAATTTGAAGTGCGAGTCCTTCACTTAATTATTATTACATATTATTATTATTATTACATAGTATTATTATTATTATTATTATTATTATTATTATTATTATTGTTATTACTTATAAATTTAAGGAAGAAAGATGGCACGTTTTGTGAATAAGAAAAACGGAAGCTTTACTGCACTATGAATTAAAAATTGCAGGTATTCTTGTCCCAGTTCTGCAATTAATTTGGATTGAATATTTTTCTTTTAATATTGCATGTGTTCTTAGGTGCCAGGGGAAGTCAGCAGATCTTTGCAGAACCTTAATTTTTCATATATAATTTTTAATCCGTTAAACTAATGCAATTCTGACATATACCTTAATTGAGCTCATCGCAATTATTGAGCTCAATTAACCACAAAAAATGTTAACTAATTGATTGCTCAATTAAAATTTAATTGCTATAATATGGAGTAAAATTACAAATGCAACACTGATAAAAAAGTATGCTTAGTGAGCAAAACGCATCTCACTGAACAAAGTTAGTCGAGACTTAGCACCTAAACTGTGAAAAATGTAAAAAAAAAATTATTGACATTAAATTTATTATTAATTACAAAATTTAAAAAAAAAACAATAAAAAAAGATCCCAGATTTGAACTTGAGGTTCGCATGAATACGAAAAATTTTTACTTCTAGTTGACATACGTTAATTGAATTGGATAAATTGTGTATATCTGAAGAGGAAGATAATTATGTCAATAAAGAGAATATTGACTCAATTATATGAACACCGTATTACGGGTTTTTACAAAATCAAATAAATACACCTTTTAATGAAATTCTTCTCTCTTTTCTCACATGAAAACTATTCTCAGCATAAAAACATCTCTGAATTTGAAACATCAAAAAAAAACGAACAAAGATTACATAAATACAAACATATATTACAATACATCATATGGAAGGTTTAAATCTCTTTTTCCAAATTTGTTCAGGAACTGGAAATCGGATGATACTCATCGAAGTTATTGCTCTATACACGATTAAAGATATAAAAAAACAGTTTCTCAAGAAAATAAAGAAACAGATCTTTGTTGTACTCGACAATAGCTAGAAAAAAGTATCACCTCCAGATTTTTGTTTTTTATTTGTTTTTTGTTGCTTGGTGTTATTCCAAGACCTTGATAAACACTCTGAAATACCGGACTGATAATATGCAATTATCAATAAATTTATTATTGACTGCCGATAAGAAATTTAACTTGACTGTCCTATTCTCGCAATGCGCGTTTCACTTTTGCCGTTAATGATCATCGTAAATAACAATTAATTTTATAATCGAATTTTTAAGATAAATCTCTTTGGGAGTCTACAAAATGCGATTAGTATACAATTTTATCACTTACATTTTGTCCTTAATATTTTAAGGCACTTAAAAGCCATTAACTTTCAATTCTGAACAAATAAAAATTTTATAATATTTTCATCACTTTCCCAGTTAATGGCAACGATAACATTTAGCCTTAATTATGATCCATTTACGAAAGTGCAACCAAGAAAAATAAACAGAAAAAAAGACGACAAAAATATTATACAAATAAAATGCTAAAATTCAAGATTATAATTAAAACAACAGGATCGTAAATTAAAAAGCTTATCTTGACGTTGAAAAACGAAAAGCAAAAAAAAAAAAACAACAAAATAAATACTCGCATATGAACTGCAACTAAATAAAACAGAAAATTTAATCCTGTTTTTTATTTGCCTGCAAACAAAGTCAAGTAGAGAAAAAATATTACAAAATAAAAGAAGAAAAACAAAGAACTAAAACAATAAAAAAAGTAATAAACTATTACAATAAAAACAACATGATAATGATTCATTCATTTTGCAACTCGGATAATGAGGTTGTGATGATGTTGACAAATTTAACCAGAGGCAAAGATGATGGTCGGACTAAATAAACATGTTGCAAGCAAACAGCGAAAGATGACTATTATTTTAATGTAAACTACGAGGGTGGTCTGCTGGATTTAGCTTAATTAATAAGGCAACTAAGTTTTTGATAAAATAATTTTTTGAATTTAAGGTTAAGTTTTTTGTGTTTTAAATAAAAGTAAAAGAAAAACAAAAGCAATTGCCATCATTTTAATTATGATTCTCATTATAACATTAGCAATCACAATATTAGCCTCACCAATTATCACCCACACCTCGCATGTTGTTTTAACATAAACAGGTTAAAGGAAATAAATGAAACATTTCCAACATTAACAGCAAAAACTATTATTATAAAATAATACAAAAACAATAATAATACCAACCACAAAAACTGCAATAAAAAAACAACACAAGGGAAGGAACTAAATCGAATTGTATGTTTGTGTGTGTGTGTGTGTGTTCGTCCCTCCTGCCACTTGCTACTAGATGTTCATATAAACAAAGTAAGAGTACATAAATGTCACAAACAGAGAAACACTTGCTAAACTTTGTACGTGTTCATGTGCCCTTAATGTTGCTCAGGTTAAAAATATTGCCTGTTCGTTCCATAGTCCAAGGGCGTCGTATACACTCAAGCGATGTGCCAGCTCTTTTCTCTTCCACTTGCCAATTTATTAACTTTTTGGAGTTCATTTTACGGATATATAAGTTCAAGCATCCGTCAAACGAAATTGGCATTAAACAAATAATTTTCCATATGATTATAATTGAAATGTTAAAGTCAATAGTTTTATAATCGGCAATAGAACACTTCCTGGCCGGTGAGAGTGTTTGGCGGTTGGTTTACTTTGTACCAGCGTTGCTTATTCTTCCCGAGTGTGTATATTTTCATATTGATTACTATTTCTGCAATTCCAAATACTAGTATGTGTACATTTTCCATGGTCAATTTCC
Organism: Linnaemya tessellans; assembly: GCA_951800035.1. Classification (NCBI taxonomy): domain Eukaryota; kingdom Metazoa; phylum Arthropoda; class Insecta; order Diptera; family Tachinidae; genus Linnaemya; species Linnaemya tessellans. The sequence continues at coordinate 112,914,453 of OX637533.1, forward strand.
TACACATCTTATATACAAATACGCGCGCCCCTTTTTATTTTTGTGGTACGCTTTTAAGTATCTTATTATGCACCAATATTGAACAAACATATATGGCTTAAAAGGTATTTTAATGAAGATTTGCATTACAGAAATATTTTTTCAAAATTTCATAGAATAAAATGGGAAAATAACAACTAAATAGATATCAGCAGCCGATGGCTCCGGAAAAAGCGAAAGAGATATATGGAATATTAATCGTCAGGGTTGGGGAATTTCGTACTAACCAAAAAGGTAATAACTTGAATATATGAATGTGAGAACTTCTCATATTCAATTTTCGTTAAAAACATTGGTTAAATAGTTGACATTCCTACAAACTAGCACCACTTGAAACAGTGGAAAAATTGAACAAAAAACGCTGATGAGATGGCGTAGCGGCCTCCAAATTAGTACTGATCCGTTCTGCTGGTTTAATGACTATGAAAAATATTCTTAATATTCCACACTCAAAAATAATAAATAGAATGTAATCACGTTCATTTATTAAAATAAAAATAAAAATAAATAAAAAATAATTTGCAGTTTCGCAGATTTGAACCTATAGCCTGTTAGGAAAATTAACATCCTGTAATACAATTTACAAAAATAAAGGTTCACTATTAAAATAGAAATTTATACATTAATTTAACAACTAAATATGTTATATCAAAAGGTTAAATTTTGACCACAGGTTGATGTTAGTTAAACTAATTGTTTGATGATTTTTTCCAAATATAATCCTATACTAATACTTCAGAAATTTTATTTACAATCCGATAGTGACTGTCGACTGCACCGAGGGAATCTGAAAAATAAATATGAAATAATTCTCATTTTTCTAAACAGCTAGACCGATTGTAATAAAAGTCTTATAGGAAAATAGGCTATAAAATTTTTGTATTCAAAACAATTTTTAACTGAAATGTCGGAGGTAGAAAATAATGTAAGTAACGCCGTGGAAATAAAAGTAAATTAGAATTGATTCAGACATTCCTGAAATTCCCACAGAAAATTTTAAAAATTCCTCAATTTAAATTTTCAGTATAATCGCCAGTTCTTTATTTTTAGCTACATACGGGAAATAATGAGGAGAAAAGAATAGCGACGTCCATTTGTTTTTATGTTCCCCATAATTCCCAAAAAAATTTCAAAAATCCCAAAATCCCAATTTTTTAGTGCCTATTTGCGTTAAATTTTTTTATATTCATTTGACAAGAGCGGATAATTTTTTTTTAACATATTGAAGAGCACATTAGCGTCGTAAGGTGTTTGAAAAATTATTTGCCCAAAGCCTTGCGATTTGACTCAACCAGCCTCACACTTGATATTTGCCGTAACAATATGTATATTTTGAAATACTTCAAATTCGAAAGTTTTTATATGGAACAAACTGTATAACAAAATTTATTAAATTTTTTTTAAAACTGGAATAGGATAGTTCTACCTGCTTAAATTGTATTTTATCAAATCAAAAAATCTCCTTGACACGGGCTTAACTTCGATTGCGCGACCTTTGACCTTACAAAACTTAAAACATAAATTCAATGCAAGTTAATTGCATAACAAAACTAGAGAAAATATCGGAGAGGGCTTACAAGAATAGGGTTGATTTTAATGCCAGCAAGAGTCCAATACTGCTATTTCGCTTATACACCAGCAACTTCTGTGATAGAAAATATTTTCCAATTAATTTTAAATAATATTTTAAGCAAAATTTTTCTCTTTTTACAGCAATTCAGATTCTTTGAAACGAATGTCCAGTATTTTGCCATTCATTTAAATTTTAAATTAAAAACAAAAGTCAGCAAAAGATTTTTATTTATGCCATTTTTAATAATTTTATTCAAATCTACTTTATGTTCCTGTTGTTTTCCTGGTATATTTTTCCTAAAGGCAGAGCTGCTTTCAATATCTCATATGTATTGTTGTATGTATCTGCGTTGTATGTCAGTGCGTGCAAATGATTTAAGCAAACAACAAATATTTATTTGCAGTTTCATTTCTAATGCTTTATTTAAAGTAATTTGTTTGAATTAGAAAATATATGTGTTTTCTTTTTTGCAATTCAATACTGATATTATAATGACTGACAGACAGGCCAATGCAAATCTTAAACATTTTGGAATTTTTATTTCATTATTTTTTCAAAAAATATTTAATAATAAAGCATCAGGTATAATGCCTCACTAAGAAATAATGAAATAATGCCTATTACATTTCTAGGCAACAAAATTAATTAGCAATAAATGTAAAGATTTGTTGATGCCTGCAAAAAGTTTTAAGTGTCAAAATCATATAATTTCACTTGTCATAATTCCACTCAAACTAAACTCTTTACAACAAACTATGGTTTGTGACAAGAACACCAACATAAACATTTAAATGGTTTTGTTTAAAATTTTGTTGATTTTAGCTCAATGCTGAGCAAAACAACACCAAACATTCATTCTGTTAAAAGGTTTTACAAATTTAATAAAAAAAAAATAGAAATCATTGTTAGGAAGCAAGTTTTTCTTAACAAGTGTATGTGTGTGGGTATAAACATGGCAAATGTTTATGCATTTATAGAAATTTATAATTGTAATTGTCCTTTGGAAATATTTTTCAACAAAAAGATATTAAATAAATAGACAAGAAACAACAGCAACAACTGTTGCTTTCGGTACAGAAAACGAAAACTTTTGTATGTGTTTTAAACACTGTTTTGCCTTATTTTTGGAATTCTGAGCTTTAGAAAGGAGAAACTTTCACTCCCTTTAGAACAACTTTTCAAGAAACAGATACAGACACAATAAGTAAACTTTTACTTAATATAAAAGTATACAAACTACAAGAATGCCTGCATATAAAAGACACGTATGTATATGTGAATAAGTAAGATTGCATTCTGAAAATTGTACCCTGTATATACGGGTCTCATTAAGAATGCAATTTTTAAATTTAGTGTTAAGTATTTTGTTGTGCCAGTGGCAACTCAGCGTCCCATATGTTTATTTCGATTATTAAAAATTGGGCGCTCTACCAAGGAAAACCAGCAGAACCTGGAAATGGCTACTGGAGTAAAGTCACGTCAATGGCAATTTTTGGAAAATGTCATCCTTTCGGACGCAAATAATTTCCATCGAAAATACACAAAGTAGTAAAATTTGTGGTTGAGAAAATCTTCAAGCAACCGCTGATCTCAAATCCGTCCTGTCATCAGTGAGACAATTTCTGTGTAAAAGTCATGGGAAATTTTATGAAAATAGAAATGGCCTGCCATTGGAGCCGTGGTGGCCATTTGAAGGAAATTTTATTCCATAATTAATGGGACTTTATCTTCTTTACGTATTTTATCTTCATTCTTTTTATTCAGGCTAAATTTCAAATCTCCGCATTTTTTTTTATCTTGGACCAGCACTCAGGGGATGATCCCTACATATGAAGTACATTGCGCCGGAACGAGAAAGGGGGGGTTAGTATTGAAGGGACAGATGGAAAAAGAGTTTTTTTTCTGCAAGTTATTGTTTTATTTAGGCATTTTTATTAAACTGCAATTTTTTATTAAGAGTGGAATATATTTTATAATCACCAAAGTACTGATGATATTACAAAAGAATATACATCCAATAAATATATCACAACTTTCTCTCAAAAAATTAATTTTTTCTTTTAAAATGAAACAGAGTCTCAGTTCTTACTGAGACATAATTTTTTGTAGTACACTTTCCAGTATCTTGTCGTTCATCAACATCTATGAAAGAAAAATATTTTAAAAGGTATTTCTGTGTATAAATGTACCATATAAAATTTATATACAATAAACATACCACATGTTTTTTGTGGTACCCTTTTCAGTATATTATCGTTTAGCAATATTTATGAAACCTATACCATACGAAAGGCATTCTTGGGTACATGAACCCAAATTAAATAAATTATATAAATTTTTAGCTAAAATAACGCTTTAAATTTGACTAAATTGCAACAACAGAAACTTTAGATCTCAAAGTAAAAAATTTGGATAACAGGGCGATCCTAGTATATTTAAACGTACACAACATACATTTAGATGTGCGTGAATTTACACGAAAAAATTAATGGAATATTATAAAAATATTTTACTTATACAATTAAAATTGATATATGAATCCTATTGATTAGCTTTCTCTGAAAGTAATCCCTTAATTGGCGCTATGAACTTGGCCTTTTCTAAACTTTGATAAGATTAAATTTTTTTTTAAACGATTTCAGATTAAGAAAAATTTGGGCGTTTAATCTTAAAAAAACTTTTAATCACCCCTTTTTGCAAGGCAGTATAAGAAATAGTGTTTTATAATTATGCCTTGGGAGTGGTTACTTTCGTATGGTTGTTCCATAATTAGAAATGCATCCTCCTCTATAGATCCGATACTAGCTCTGCATCATCCCCTGAGTGTTGGTCCAAGTGATAAAAACAAAATATCTTGAAAATCAAAACAGTAAGAATAATAAAATTTTAAGGCACAAATAATTTGTTTTATTTAAAAATTCAATTAACGATCATCAGTGGAATCGAACTTCCTTGAATTTGCAGTTCCAGAGTTATTGAATTTTTATTTCTTTTAATTCTAACTTCCATTTCTTGTTCAATCCTTATGTGTGGCCTGTGTGGTGCAGAGCAAATTCTTTAAAAAACTCATGAATGCAACTTTTTTCCAGTGCAAGAGGGGAGAGCGTATGTTTGTGTGGGGGAGTGTGTGTGTGTGTGTGTATGTCTGTGTTTAGTATCTTACTGACTGATAGACAGCATAAAGTTGAGTTTGTTGTTAGATAAAACTTTAATTATTAAGGTAAGTTTAAGAGTTTTTCCATTTACAACAATAACAAACAGAGCAACAACAATGACAAGAAAAACAATTTAAAATAATAAAAGAGAACAAACTTTATTTAAAAGGTTTCAAAGAAAATTTTGTTGAAAATGACAGCAGCATGTTATTTTTGTTTTACAAATAAAGCTTTTCAAATTTAAATACATTTAAAAATTAAAGACAAGCGTAAAAAATTTCTATAAACTTTTTTTTAAAAACTATATAACAAATATTTTTATTATTTTTCTTTTAAGTGTTGGAAAAGTGATCTATCTATCATTCCCTTGATATTGTACCCGTATCCATTACTTTCAGACAGGGATCGTGTGTAGCAGTTAAATTTGAAATTTCAAATTTATGAATTTTACTCTTCTCTTCGTTATGTAATTGCGTAGTAAAATTTTTTTAAAATTTTTTTTTTCCCAAAAAGTTAACGTAATTTACTTTACTTTAATACCCTTCACAGCATTAAGATGCGGCCCAATGAAATACATATATATCCTGGATCGTTATGAATATGGAAGTCGCATAAGCGATGTTGGTCTGTCTGTAGGGGAAATCGATGTCCGGATGCGACCAGAAAGCACGTCGGTTTTGGATTGATGTATTGGAAATAGTGCGCAATAGATTGGTATTGAAAATCAAAAGAATTCAAAATATGGTTTCAGAGCTGGACATTTTAAACTTATTTGTGTTATATAAAAGCAATTAAAACTAAAACTAATTTTTGTTTTAATTAAATTTATTTTATACATCCGGAGGAATTAAATTGGTATTAAAAAGCAAATAAAACCAAAAACGCGATTCCAGGGTTGGAACATTTTTTTTTTGTACAAAAATTAAAAAGCTAAACCAAACCTCTTTTTCTTTATACATTAAAAATAGTTGATGTTTTTGAAAGAAATCAAAGCGCCAAAAAACAGCTCCAGAGCTGGACAGTTTTTATTTTTTTTTAATGTCAAAGTTACTAAATAAACCTTTTTCTTGTGCTCAAACATATTTTAAGTTTCAGAAAGAAAGAAATTAGTGTTGAAAATCAGGCATATAGGCCGAGGCACATAGAATCCGTCATACATTATGCGTCGCCTTTTTTAACTGACATGAACATACTGACGGAAAATCAGTCATTTTATTTATTTATGTTAAATTTATATATTTTATAAAATTTTTTTGTATATCATTTAATTTTTCCTGAGCACACAATACAAAAAATTAATTAAAACAATTTGAAAAACTCATCGATTTCTGTCAAAGTATTCAACGTACGTCAAAAGTTAAAAGTTGGCCAACTTTCGTACTTTGCTTTAAGTACTGGATGTGACAACTCACATAAGAAAGCATGTATTTCAAATCAGCTGTCAGATGAAGAAGGCGATGTATAACGTATGACGGATTCTATGTGTCTCGGCCTTATCTAAATAATGGACTCAATTTTGGAATTCATGAATGTCCATATACTCCTCTGACGAACGTCGCTGAAGGGCATGTAAGATTCGGCAAAGTCAAATATAGAATTTAGTAGTTTCAATTAGGACTGCCGCTCAGGGGACTACCTGTTTTAATGCAAAGCGTTGCAATGGAAGAATATAGTGCGGCGAATGTTGAGGGGACAGATGGGTTACATTGAGAATGAGCTCCTGTAGTAGCCCTTTCGTGTTTTATTATTTTACTTGGCCAAGATATTTTGATAAAATTTTAAATTTTATTTTTGACTGAACAAATATGAAATCAGGTTTAAAATTTTTACAATCCATTCAAATAATAATGTCATAGCACGATTGAGTATTAACTGTTTGAAGAAAATAACTTTGTTGCAGTTACGGTCCCTGCTTCTAAAAGATGTTGCATGCAAGCTTTGCACAAAGCACTATAGAATAAAAGGAAAAAAAACCTATATTTATTATATTAAAGTTTCTTCGAAAGTTGAAATAAATTCATCATTCATCAGTTATTTATGTAAGAAGAGCATCGCTGGCAGCATGTTCAACTGCAGCAACTGTGGCCAAAGAAGAAACAATATTTTATGACGAGTCATGAAAATGAGTGGAACAACAAAATAAATGTTTTGCACATACAATTTATATAAAACATTAATAAATATTTATAAAAATAGTTCACTTTCTATGTCAGTGTGTGATTTAATAGCTTGAAACTGGTTTCATAGTGTCAGTTTAAGTAATTGATCTAAATTCCGCAGATGTTGCTAATTAAAAAAAAAAAAGAAGCGAAAAATACTTGAAATATTCACATAAAAAATGTTTAAAATATTTATGATATATTTCATGGACGTGTTAAAATTATATGGCAAATGAAAACTGAATTTTTGTCATTCCTGGAATTAGTTTTTGCTTGCCAAATAAGTTTTGTAGTTTATTCTGTCACATTTAATTTATATGATAAATTTATTTGGAATAAAAACAATAATGGAAATTTTCTCTCCGTCCATATTATATTTTTAATTCAAAATAATTCGACATATTTGTGAAAAAAAAACAAACAAATCCTGCTATTCTAAATATGAAATGCTCTTAAGCATTTATTAATTTTTAATCATGCAATAAATATATTAGACAAATTGCTTAATATCATGTGAGTTGTGCAATTAGGCGAAATAAGAACATTCGAATGCAATAATAAGACAGGAATACAAAAAGACATAAAACTAACATTTTAAGCAGGAATTTAAATTTTTTTTTTAATAATTGTAACAAATCCTTAACCCTCTAACCCACAAACTTTTAAAAGTTTTTAAAAAATAGTTGTCAAATTTTTTTTTAATAGTTATGACCTAATAAACTTAAAAAAAACATCAGAAAGTCATTATCGAACTTAGTTTAAGAGTTAGGTGAGAAAAGGTGAAGAGTGCCTCAGGGCACTGTTGGCGGTTCCGGTGTAAGAATAACAAGTATTATTTATGATAAGATTTTATTAAAAACTGGATGAATGTTATAAAAATTATGATTATATGGTTTACTTTCTACGATGATTTTCTTAAAAGTAATTTTTAGCGTTTAAGCAGCACAAATGAACGTTGCACTTTGAACAAACACACTGTAGCTCTAAACACATAGACGACAGAAGACAGCAAGCAGCAATATGCCAAAAATAAAATCCATGTGTTCAAATGAAAACGATTATTTTGAGGGCAGCACAGCAGCAGGACTGCACAACAGCATTTGCTGCTGCTGCCAACTTAGGCTATTTTCTATTTTGACGGGCAGCAATAAGCAAATTTAGTGTTGCCATTATATGTATATATAAATTGGAAAAATAAGAACAACAACGTTTTTCTAATATTAAACATAAAAGAACATAACAAATATACAATATAAATAAATGTATGTGTTTTTATAGTTTTTCGTGATATTATTACATTTTTTATCAATAACTTTAATTTTATTCATTATAAAATATATATGCGGCATCCCTGTTGTTATGTTGTTGCTATCTTCAAAATTATTATGAAGCTGACTTCATAGCAGCATTTGAAGTTGGCAGCATTTGAAGCCGTGAAGTTTTGAAGTCTGCTGTCGTCTATGTGTTTAGAACTTGTGTCTGTGACTTTTTGCATAGTTTGCAATTTGCTAGACCACAACTTTCCATCAATGGTAACGAAGAACGGGGTCTTTTCGATTGTTGTCTTTCATTTTTTGATGGGACTGGCTCTTTGGCTGCCGAACATGACTCAACATTTTCGACAAATGATGATGAAGGTGCCTCATTGAAATATTATTAAATAAAAAATAGAATTAATCCACTCTCGAAAATAATAAATAGAATGTAATCACGTTCATTTATTAAAATAAAAATAAATAAAAAAATAATTTGCAGTTTCGCAGATTTGAACCTATAGCCTGTTGGGAAAATTAACATCCTGTAATACAATTTACAGAAATAAAGGTTCACTATTAAAATAGAAATTCATACATTAAAAAATAGAATTGTTCCTTAACACTAAATAAAGTTAATTGCCATCACGATTTTATGGTTATTTAAAAAATATAATTTCCTTAAAAAAATAAAAAGCTCTTTTAGTGTGAACAAAGTAAATGCATTCACACGCTGTTAAATGTAATTCAGTCATTTTATATGAAAATTTTCGCATGATCCTTGTCTAGTAATTCCTTCCCTTTTTTTTCGTCTCCCCAGCCATATTTTAATAAAGAACTTGTAATTTTCCATTCATATAAATTTAATTGCTCTATCTGCAATTTGATGGTGGTCTTATTAAAAAGTTTTTTTTTTTTTTTTAATAGATCTTTCAACAAATAAAAGCAATCCCATGAAGCATTTATTAAGCTTTTAAAATCTAATCTCGCCTCTTTACAAAAGTAGGAAGAAAAGAGAGTTTATTACATCAACACCATCGTTTAAAATTGTATGCGTTTTCGAAATGCTGCAACTTTGTTTTGCAACAACAATTATGGCCTTTATGTTAAACAGATAGATCCCAGTGGCAGATATTTAGATGAGGCATGCTGATGACGAAAGTTAGATAACATCACAATATTCTAAAGCAAGACGACGAGAACGAATTAAAAGTGCTCGTAAAGTGAATGTTTGTTTATTCTTGACTGTGTGTATGTTTTTTTTTGTTGTTTTGTAATATTTTTCTCTCACTTTCTACGTTTTTCTTCTTCTTCTTGTTCTGGTTCTGTTGCTGCTTCTAGTTCTTGATGTTGACTCACCTGACTGCCAGGTAAATGTATCCTTTCCGGCTGCAATTTACAATGAATGGATGCAAGCAACAAGATTAAATGCCTGGTTGGATGCATTGTTGGATAATAGTGCGAGTGGTAAGTAACTGGGACTACGGCGATTGAAGCTTAAAGAAAAGAATGAGGAGTATGAAGAAGAGCTGAGGCTTTTTTATTTAAATATTTAACATTGAGGTTGTTCTGAGGATGACGATGGTGCGCTGCTGATGATGACTAAATCTTTTGTGTGTTATTTCTGTTCAACTGTTGAAGGGTAAGTGTGTAGTGTATTATTTCGTTGTCTAGAAAATACGCTCCTGCTGATAAAGACTTGTTATTCTGTACACTACTTACTGGTGTGTGAGTGTATGTGTGTGTGTGCATATATATGTGTGTGTTTGTGTTTATTTTATAATTATTGAAAAGTAGGGTTTTTATGCTAGTCTTTGCTTCAGCTACAAACACGTTATTAAAAATAAACCCAAACTACAATAATACACAATATGAATAGGCAGACAAAGTATTTCGTTTCAAACGACGCGACAAAATGACATTAAAGGCTAATGGCCACTTAACTCAGGTCATTTTTAGTTCTTCTTACTTTAAATCCGATTAGAATGCAAAACAACAAAAACAATCAAGGTGTCTGTCTTAAATGTTGTTTAATGCGTGGCAGTCTTAAGAATCAAATGTTACACTGAAGTCAGAAAAAATGAAATAAAATAAATAAACAAAGAGATAAATTGACCTTAAATAACATCGAAATTCATTAATACATAAATATTTGGAAAAAAATCAATTTCTATTAAGGAAAATGTGGTTTTTAAATAATTTAATATGTAAAAGAATTTGTAAACGACTGGATGCAGCGTTTACCTGCGACATATAAAATATCTTGCACTTATTTTTGTGTTATGGGATTAAATAAACGATGACTAATATTTACAAAAAAATAAAAATATATAAATAAATAAAATATGTTACTTCACTTGTGGGGCATTGCACTAAGAAGTGACTTGGAAATATTTCCAAAATGCATGCGTTTTGTCTTTCGGGTTTTAAATTTTAATCTTTAGTTTTCTAGTTGAAAGTTGAATATTTGAATTCAGAAATTACTTTTCAATTTCAAATTGTTGTCTATGCATTAGGGTGCTTCAATTAATATAACAGCAATTTTGTATTTTTTAAATATTTTGCTACAAATAATTGCAATTATTAAATTACTCACAGGCCTACCATTTAGAAGAAATTTGTAAATATCAGCTTTTTGCTGAATTTAATGTGGCATCGTTCTAAACAGAAACGAACAACGTAATCGTGCCTCAGCCAGCATATTCACTAGGTCAGGCCTCCATGTGTTTTTTCATTTTTTTTAACAGACCTCGTATGTGATAATATTAAATCAAAATTAATAAAATTTTCTAAACCAAAAAGGCCCAGAGCGGTAGCAAGCCTAAATAGAAAATCCACTCATTTTAATTTTATACGATCTTTAAATTCTCATTTCGAACAGACCTCGTAGGGAAAAATTTATGCATAAATAATTTTGTGAATGAAATTTTAGCTCATTTTTTTAACAGACCTCGTATGTGATAATATTGAATCAAAATTAATAAAATTTTCTAAATTAAAAAGGCCCAGGCTGGGCCCAGAGCGGTAGCAAGCCTAAATAGAAAATCCACTTATTTTAATTTTATACGATTTTGAAATTCTCATTTCTAACAGACCTCGTAGGGAAAAATTTATGCATAAATAATTTTTTGAATGAAATTTTAGCTCATTTTTTAACAGACCTCATATGTGATAATATTGAATCAAAATTAATAAAATTTTCTAAATTCAAAAGGCCCAGGCTGGGCCCAGAGCGGTGGCAAGCCTAAATAAAAAATTCGCTTATTTTAATTTTATACGATTTTGAAGTTCTCATTTCGAACAGACCTCGTATGTTAAGCTTTATGAATAAATAATTATTTAAATGCAATTGAAGCTCTTTTTTTAGCAGACCTCGTATGTGATAATATTAAATCAAAATTAATAAAATTTTCTAATTCAAAAAGGATGGCGCATCAGACTGGGCCCAGAGCAGTAGCAAACCTAAATAAAAAATGAACTTTTTTTAATTTTATACAGTTTTCAAATTTTCGTTTCGAATCCCCGCTAAAGATAAACATTTTTAACACTTTGCCGTGGGTGTATTCCCTTTTTGGCTGCATGAGAAGCATCCATAGCGATGTGTTTTGACACGCTCAATATATCACATGTCTCAATAATTTTACATGTCCTCGTTTGTAATATAAGTATGTGTGTAAGACTTTTAGAAAAATGTTTACTATTCCTACAGACAAAACTTGACAAACAATCTGAAACCAAATATGTTGCAAAACAAATTGGCACAACTTGTTTAGTGCACACATATTTCTTTAAAAGCCTATTTAAACATAATCTGCCTACTCTGCGATGATTTTTCTCATAAAACTAACTCATATGATTATTTTGACTTATTATGCAGCCACTTCCACTGTCCTCAAGCTCAATATGGTAACAGAACTTTGAAACAAGTTTTGAGTTTTTGCTTTATTATTTCTGCGAACTTCAATCTACAAGTGTAATTAGATAATTGCCTGTGTTTAGAAACAAAAAGAAACAACAATGAATCAGTCACGTATGTACTTTAAATTCGAAACACTTTGAACTTTTGAAAGTGAAGCGTATAAAAACGAAAAAAGCTGAAAACATTTTTGTTTGTTCACGGACCTGCAGAGAATTTTTACTTGCCTTCGTACACTCAACAAGGGAAAAGTTTTCAAACGTTCTATTTTTCCACTTACTTAAACAACTTGTTGCATGTTTGATGAACAACGTCAACCAAAACGATGCTGAATGCTATTGGTCTTTTGCGTTACTTTGGAGTTATTTTTGTTTGCGTGCGCGAGAGTGTTGCTGCTGATGATTGTGTTGTTTTATTTGAAACACGCGCCTATTTAACACTTTATACGACAGCCATCATTATCATCCTCATCATTCACATCGCCATCATCGACATCTACATAGTGCTCGCTCCACTGCCATCAAAGTCATCATTTTTCTCATTGCCATCACCATCATCAGCAGCATTTCCTGCTAAAAGTGTGTATCTGCGTGTGTGTGTGTGAGTGTGCACTTGCTGTTGTTGGTGTTTGTATCAAGAAGAATGACAATTTTTAACCCATTTCTATCCTTTACCCGCGTAAAATACCGAACCGAGTAAGTGAGTGAGTGAGTGAGTGAGTGACTACGGTTACAAATAAGGTGGCAGATATAAAAAAGTATTCATTTGGAAAATGCTTGAAAAATTACAATTTTATTTATTTATACCTTGTTTAATAAAGAGTGTTTGCTGTCTATTACCGCGTCCTCCGCTTTGTTGTTTTTCTTATTTAACAAAGTATTGGATACTTGGCAACATTATATTAAATTGTAATCAACAACAGCAACAACAACAAATATATCGCCCGTCTCATCATTTGCCAACATTTCGAGAAACAGTGGGTCACAACGCTTGAATTGCAATGAAGTAACTCGTCCCAAAATTACAGAGCATTTTTTATTTTATTGTGTAACACAAAAAATTTCGAGGGTGGTAGAGGGAACCAAAAAATAAAAATTTAAGTTTATCAACATTTTCTTCTGACAATGAATATCTTGTAATCATTAAATGGAGGCGTGTTTGTGGGGCTTTTTAAAAATTTAATTATACTCTGAGTTTGTTATTTATTCTGTTTCTTTAAAAAGGAATAAAATATTCGCCTGATCCAGCTATATAGCCGATTAAAATGTTCCACAAAATGATTTGGCTTAAAACACTTCTGTACGTCTTAAGATGAATTTAAACAACATAAATATCTGATATAGCTTCATACCACAATTATGAAGACCTTTACGATTAATTTCTTATCTGACGTTCATATTAAATTTTTTGCGAATGCTTATTCGAACAAGTTTTATTCGAATAATTCTGTTTGATAAATTTTTGATAAAAATAATTTTTATTCGCGTAATTTTTATTTCCATCATTTTTATTTGCACAGTTTTATTCGAGTATCAGTGCAAATCGTTTGCTTCGATTAATATTAATGAACACAATTTCAGAAGCATAATTGTTATTAAAGTAATTTTATGTGAACGTCGTTTTTGAATAATTTAATTGAGCACTATTTCTGCGAATGATATACATATATTCGAAATTTTATCCGATTAATTTAATTCGATTAATAAATATTTGAATAATTTTAATTCAAAAAATATTTATTTAAGTAGTTTTATTTAATAACATTTTGCTTGAATAATTTATTCGAATATTTATTTTCGATTAATTTGTGTGTAAATAATTCTTATTCGAATAATGTATATACCAAAATTTTCTTATATACATCTTTTTATACGAATAACATGTACTGGATTAATATATATTCGAGAAAATCCATTTGATTAATATATACCCGAATTGTTTTATTCGAATAATTTTATTAAAACAATTTAAAAACTGTAATTATTTTTCAAATAATTTTATTAGAGCAATCATTTCAAATAATTTTAATCCAAAAATAAATATCCGAATAATATTTATTCGATTAATTCTAATCGATTGTGTATTGCATTAATTTTTGTATGAATAATTTTTTTTAATTTTTAATCGCATAGAAATTATTCCAATATTTCTTTCCGAATAAATTTTGTTCCAATTGTTTTTATTGCTTTAATTTTTATTTCATTAATTTTGCTAAAATTTGTTTAGTTCGAATAGTGATATTCAAAAACTTTTTATTTTAAAAATGTATTTCAATTATTATTTTGGAAACATTTTAATTGTATTAACTTTCATTATAATTATTTAATTTTTTTTTTCCAATAAATAATTTTGCTCCACTGTATAGTACCGAGTACAGCATTGCAATAGTTGTTGCTTTACATAATTGCAGTGCACTTTCCAAAGCTGTCGTTGCAGCTATTTTTGTTGCTGCTGTTGGTAATAATGATGTTGTTGCTTTATTACTTGTATATACTTATTTTATTTTTTAGTTTTCTATTTAATATGATGATGCTCCGGCAGTTGAAGTGCAAAAATATTGAAGAAAAAATTATAGCGCAAAGAATAAAAAAGAAAAGTGAGGAAAAATTGAAATCTGTTGTCGAGTTTACTGTTGTATCTGCAGAATATTTTGACGCTTGATTGATCAAAGACTTGATGAGAAAATTACCGGCATTTGTTAGCGAACTTTCCACTTCTTTTAATTTTTTTTTTTTTGCATTTTTATTTTTTTTTTGTAGTAGTTGTTGTTGCTATTGTAATTTCATAATATAAATTTAACAGTGGATTTGATGATGAAATAAAGTGCAGGAAAGTGTTTGGGTTTTATTATAATGCAATAATTAATTTATTTGGTTTATGTACAAACAAAAGCATCGATTTCAGAAAACACTAATTTTTTCAAAACGAAACTATTCAAAACTTGTTTTTTATACTAAAGTTTTGCAATAAAGGACTTGTGTGTATGTGTATAAATTACATATTCACAAAAAAATTTTCAAACAGAACTGCAAAATGTTGTTTTTCTGTTTCTTTGTTTGCCTGCTCGACTATCCATCTGTGTAGCGTATCACACAAGAGCTTCGACATAGATTTTGATAAAATGTTGTGAAGGCAAATTTTGCTACCTAGATCATTTTTAGTGCGATAAAGGAGTCTAGTGAAAGTGTGATAATTGCAAGATATCATTCAAAACAGTACCGTTAAGATTAATTAGTGTTAGGTTTTCTTTTTCAAAATAAAAACGAATATTTTATGCACCCAAAAAAGCAATCAAATAACCAAAATACCCGAATAATAATTCATCAAAAGCTTAACCACTAAGTAGTAAAAAATAATTCAGTTTTTCAAAAACCTTCATAAAAACCTCTTGTTTTAATCCATAATAAAATCCCGTGAAAAAAGTAATTTAAGTCACTTTTAAAAAAGAGGGAATTACATTCATTTATTTCTTACGACACACTGTTACTTCCATTTCCTATTCCCACCTGGGGTTGCATTTTCCCATGGTTACTACCAAACTATTCCACTCATTCTAACACATTCTGGCATGACCCACAGTTCATTAGATGGTCATTACCGCTTTATGTTGAACAATCCTATGCAGTACATTTTTTTTGCTCTTTGCATATTTAGTTTTATAAATTTAATCATAATTTTGTCCAACCCTCTGAAGTTTCTGGTGAAGCGATAGGAAAAAATATGCTTGTAAAATTACACGTCCAGCGGAAGAAAAAAAAGTTATTGACCGGTTTTTGTTGTTGCTGTTGTTGTTGTTCGCTTTTGTGTTGTTTTCTAATCTTTTTATACTTTTCGCATAATGAAAAAATCAATATTGTTATTATGCCAGTTACTTTAGCAATTACAACATTTTATAATATATTCTATACCAGCAAGTGCAGAAATTAAATGGAACAATAAACTTTTGAAATGCCGGTTAAGCGGCAACATTTAATCAGTGGAATTTTTTTCATTTATAAAAATTATATTAACAAATAATTTAGAAAGTATGCCCAAGATTTTAAGTTTGTTGGCCATCATAGTGGCACATAATTGTTTAATTGGTGTAAAAATGTATTCTGTTTTATAGCAGGATTTATGTCAAAGCAGTGTTTGTTGCCATTTTGTTGTTGTAAATTACATGCGTCTTCTTAGGTGCTGTTTTCATGAAGTGCTGTGGCATTCACTTATTATCATATTCAACAAAGGCACTTAATAAGAGGAGGTAAACAAAACGACACATGAGTACTGATGATAAAAATGTAAGGGGCTTCCGAAATCAGTTGTTTTGCTCTGCTGTATAAGTTGGATATTTAAAACAGAAGTTAACTTTCCTTTGTTACTTGGAATATTTATCATGTGTTTCTGATTTTAAAATACACTTTCGAACAATTAGCCAAAAATTATGTTTTATAAATGAAAACGAGCTCGATCTTAATAACAAAATAAATTTAGAGGATCAGCAAAATTTAATACACATTTTTGGCAATAGATTGAAATTAATAAAAAACCCTCTATTTCATAATGTCGAAGTTATTCTTTTTTTTCGTATAATTATACTCAGAGCCCCACGTGCCCCACCGGTGACATTTTTGTATTTTGATGATTTAGGACAATGTGACCACCCGTGGTCATTGGTGGATTTACTTTATGTGACATCGTGACCACCTGTGACCACGTTGTGTGTAATTTCACGACATTGTGATCACGAGTGGAAATGTTCTGCATACATCTACCATTGAAATAAAATTAGTTCGGTCCCAGGATGTAAACCTAATTGACTTGTACTGTGCAGTTTTGGTCTGCAAATGCCTAAGAGCGAAGAGAAAATGAGGAAAAACCAAAATATTCCAGCTTGTCAACCCGCGAATAATCACACGTCAGCACGCGGTCCAACGGTGCAGAAAATAAAATTACCACAGCTGGTCATGTGGGGCTGTACTCTTAAGTGTTAAAACAACAACAAATTTTTATAAATAATTTTTATTTCCAATGTAATTATACGAAAGAGAATTCTTTCGCCATAAGGACGAAAAATTATCAAACAAAAATTTACTCTTCCTAAATGTATAAAATTATTTCAGAAAACAAGAAAAAAAATTATAAAGAAAAGGATTTCAAATATATAGGGTTCGCCAAATAATTATTTCTTTTTTGAAAATGCTATAAAAAAAACTACTGAATATTTTCTCAAAATTCTTTTTTTATTTGAAAGTACAATCCTTCCGTTTAATAATGGAAAATAATTTCATTCAAATGGCTGCATGGCCCGATAACGATCGCCATTGACTGTAACGGCCACTCCTTGCTCATTTTCGAAGAAAAATGGCCCAATTATGCCTCTGGACCGAAATCCGCACCAACAGTGACTCGTTTTGGTTGCGTCGGCTTTTCAATGTATGCGTGCGGGTTTTCTGTACCCCAAATGCGACAATTTTGCTTTTTTACATACCCGCCAAGATCAAAATGAGCATCATCTGAAAATATGATTTTTTTTGGCAAAATCGGCATCTTCTGTAAGTCGATCGCAGGCCCATATTTCCCAGCGTTGTTCAAGCGTATACACAACCATACGAGTATTAGTTCAGCGGAAGGATAAAACTAATTATCTGTCAAATCAGACACGAGCTAAGTGTTACCATTCACGAAATAAGCACTAGTTGAAAGAAAAACGTTAGATGGCGGACCCTTTATTATTTAATGAAAATATAATAGAATGGTGTGCTTGACTTGGATTTCCGATATTTCGTTGTCGCTTTCATTCTTTCAATGCTCTCGAAATAACTATAATTTTCACTATCTGAGAAAGTTTTATTTATCAAATTAAATTTATGGAAAATGTGCTCGCCCAGACTATAGCATAAAGTTATAGCATAAAGTAATTAATAAATCGGGATTTGTAAATAACACTTACCAAGAAGTTGTTTACGAAGATCTGCAAAAGAAAAAAAATAATTTTTTTTAATTTATAAACAAAAAGGGAAAAAAACAAATATTTTGTCTACAATAGTAGAATACATATAATGGCAATTGGATCTTATTATTCTTAAGGAAACAAGTAGAGATACATAATTTAATAAACTTTAATATGCCATTTTAAGGAACCCCACAGAGGTGATCATGCAACATCAGTTAAAGATCATTATCGTCTTATTAACATATTGTAAGAGGTAGCATTAACTAGTAATTATCTGATTCATTAACTAGCAATTAATTATCTGAAGGCTTTCAGTTAAGTTTACGATCATGTTTGGCAAAACTGAGGAAACCTCAATAAGATGCCAGGCATAAACTTTCAAAACATTTTTACTTATTTGTTACTCCCGTCTAGATTATTTCATTATTACACTGTACAACACAAAAAAAATTACAAGGTCCGACTAAAAATGTTGATAGAGGAGACAAAAAAAAAGACACGTGTATCGGCGTTTTGAAAGTTTACATCTGAATTTCATTTGAGGGTGCATTAAAATTTCCCAGCTCAAATTTCAATTTTGCTATCGAAGGTAAAATAATAGAGATATTAGTGATTTTTAGTTAAATTTACTCTTTTTTAAAAGAAGGACAAAAAAGACCCATACCTTGAAGAGTTAAAGGGTTAACATATTTTACAAAAATGTTCTCCGTAACATTTTACATAAATTTGCTAACACATTTTGTAACTAAAATGTAAGGATAACATGGATTCTTATGCCGATTAACAATAAAAATGTGCCAGAGCTGGGAAACTTTAAGGCACCCTCAAATTAAATTCAGATGTAAACTTTCAAAACGTCGATACACGTGTCTTTTTTTTTTTGTCTCCTCTATCAAAATTTTTAGGTCGGACCTTGTAATTTTGGAAAAAAAATTTGATTTTGTTGTACAGTGTTATTACTACTTATTATTATTTTTATTATAATTTTTTTTTTGTTGCACCCTACTTTTAATAAATTCAAGACTATTTGCATTTTACACATAAATGCACCAAATAACTCTACCTCTCACCTAAGGAAACTCGCCATCATGTGCTAAAAAATATTTGCTGGTATTTCTTTTTATATATTAATTCAATATATTTTCGTTCAGCTGATTTTTCTCATTATGAAATCGACACAGGTGTTCATTCTTAACGTATTTATGTCTGTTTCTTTTTTTTTTCTTGTGCAATTTACCTTTTTTGCAACCATTAAATAATGAAAAATTATAAATAATAAATAAAAATGAAAATTAAAATACAAAGCAAAACGTAGCAACATTTATTTAAAAATGCTTCTTTATAATTAAAAATCCGTTAATTTTTTCGTATCGTAAATTAACCAGTCGATATTATTTATTATTTCTTTTTTCTTTAATTCATTTTCTGTTTTTTTTTTTTGTAATATTTTATGGCCAAATGAACGCACCGGCATGAATGCATGAAGGAATTAATGCATGAATATTTTATTGTATGTGGATCAATTAAAACGTTTACACGTCCACATGAATGTGTGTGTATGTGTTTGGAGCGCTTACATACCAAAGCAGGAGATACAACAACAAATAAAATTGGTCTTAACAAGTACACACTCGTATTGAAATAATGTTGATAATAATGCCAGTCTGTCTGTCTGTCTATCTGTCAATATGAATTGCAATGTTGTACGGGCAACAACAACAGCAGCAAATGTTCATAAATGAATGTACAGCAGCAACAACAATAGCAAATTATTTGAAATAATACAAATATTTACGAGTATATTATTTGATCTTGCAATCAAAAATTATTACATTTAAAGTGAACTGTTTGTTTGTAAGATTTAATTAAATGCGAGAATATTTTAATCCAAATCTTGTTGTTGAGTTGAGAGGCCAGCCAGTCTGTGCACAAGAAATCTATACGCAGCGTCAAAATTGTCTGCTAATATATTTTCGCAACAGTCAAACTCATTGCAAAAGTAAAGGGTGTCTCATTAGGAATGAATTTATTAATTTTCGAATAAAATCACGTATTTAGTGAGATTTGAGGCTGCGATGTCAGGCCCATTATCTGCCCTTTATATAAAATTTTCAATGTCTTTTTAACCGAGGTGTGACTTTATCTCACCAAGAATGCGTTGTATCTAGGACTTGAGCTCTGGAATTACTTGAGGATTTTTTGTACTCCAAATTCAATAATTTTGTTTCGTCACGAAGCTATTCAGATGTAAACTGCGATTCATTGAAGAAGATGATTCTATTACCCACTGAACAAATTGTCGGCGCTTTTCATGATCTGCTGCTTTATTTCGTAACGCGCTCCATTTTTAATAGTCGGAATAAACGTAGAACTATATATAAAAAACAGAAGTACTGGGCCAAGTACTATATACCCTTCACCGACGTACGTTTGAAATATATATACATACATTAATTCCAACCTTGGAACCATGTTTTTGTTCTCTCTGATTTTCAGTACTAGTTTATTTATCCTGAAACCCACTTTTTAATTTTTCGAATGTTTATTTCTTTCTAAAATTATATATATGTCTCCTTACCAAAGAAAATAATTAATTTTATATATTAACTTTAATATATAAAAAAAATTTAATCTCCCAGCTCTGAATTCATCTTTATGTCTTTTCTGATTTCTACTAACCATCAATTTCTTTTAAAACCTTAAATAACTTTAATTGAAAAAGAAGAAGAAATAATTTGTTTTTGC
This sequence comes from Linnaemya tessellans, assembly GCA_951800035.1. NCBI lineage: Eukaryota > Metazoa > Arthropoda > Insecta > Diptera > Tachinidae > Linnaemya > Linnaemya tessellans. The sequence goes on from OX637533.1 coordinate 112,935,228, forward strand.
TAATTTCATGCACCAAAAATTTCATTTATCCAACCCTGGGATTGTGTTTTTTCTCTTGTTTCGTTTTCAACAATAATTTAATTTTTCCTCAATTATAAAATAGGTTTAATAAAAGAAATGTTTTTTTTTATTTCTTTTATATGAGAAAACTAAATTGAAATTTTCCAGTCCTGGATCTATCTTTTTGGACTTTCTGATTTCTAATACACATGAATTTCTTTCTACAAAGTCAAATATGTTTAATTTATAAAGAAAATGAAAAACTTTGTACCAAAAAGAGGTTCAATTATCCAACCCTGGAGTCGTCTTTTTTTATTTTTATATTTATATTTAACTCCAATTTAATTCTTTCTGAAATATAAAATAGATTTAATTGAAAAACAAAAATTAGATGTAGCTAGCTTCTTTTATATGGCAAATATAATAAGTTTAAAATTTCCAGCTCTGGAAGCGTATTTTGAGTTTTTGATAATTTTCAATAGCAATCTATTTACGGCTATTTCCAATACATCAATCCAAAAGCGAAGTCTCTAGCTTTTCTGGGGGCTTCGAAAAACCGATTTCATGTACAGACACACGGGCATCACTTAGTCGGCTTTCCTTTTCATAAGGACCCAGAATATTTATAAATAATTTATAAATAATTTATTGTGGAATTTAGACAGACAAACTATTTTTGGTGAAGTCTTCAAAAAGCGAATCCTTTATGAGACACCCTTTGCGTAAAGGAGGGAATATCCCTGACTGGTGAGAAGGGGAAGGTTCCCACTAGAGAGAATATGCAGCAGTCAAGATATTTTTCTTTTTTAGTTTACTTTGATATCAAGTATTTACTTCAGTATCGAGGAAAGAAGCTGCTGTTGGCTGAAGTAGTTAACGCGAGACTATGAAGCGGAGGGTCCTGAGTTCAACCCCGCACTTTGGCATGAATGTTATATCGAATTCTTCTGCTCAGCAAGAGTTCAGGATTGTGTTAGTTGTTGTCAGTCTGTTTCAGCGATAAAGTCATAGCACTGACCATTGAACATAACTGACAGCGGCTGACACAATCATGTACTGAAGAGCAGAGGAGCAGCATTCTCCTTCGTCGGTCTTGTAGCAAAAAAAAATTAGTTGGCGAAGTAATAAGGTTCAAATTGCTACAAAAACAAATTCTCTATCTTATCATCTTTGCGACAAAAACTAACACAACTAATGTAGATCAATGGCCACTTCATGGTCATGACTGAGTGCCGAATCGAACTTGGTGTGTTCGGCTTTGTGGTCTATGCGGTAATTACTTCGCCAACCCCGCTTAGAGCTATGAAAATTTATTGTCAGAAAGAAAGAGAGAGAAAGAGTGATGAAAGAGATTGGCTACAAGGATTGGTGCTTGTGGAGATTCTATTTCAATGAGACTAAATTCGAAGTGAATAGAAAGAATTCCGTGGCAAGTTTATTTCACATATAAAGTGTTTGGCAAAAAAATTCATTGGACGTTTCCCTCTTATCCCAACTACAAACGGAGGTGCTGCGGATATTTCCATCCTCAGCCTCACAGCAACGCAGCGGAGTTTGAAAATTTCGTTTATCAACTGCTGCAGCCACTTATGATTTCTGTCAATCACTAAGAAATTGATATCAATTTGAAACATTGACGTTTCTTCAAATGACTTCAACTGATTCCATTTAATGCGAGTGTCGTTGTTGCTTGCATCTCTGAGTGAGTCATTTATCTTTCGTTGTTATTTCAGCGCTGTTGTGCTCTTTATTTTGTTGTTGTTTGTTGTTGCTGCTGCTGCTAACATTGTTGTCGACAGTCTCTATAACTAAAGTGACGAAATTTTGATTTGATTTCTATATTTTGAAGAAAACTAAATTTTTGTTTGTACACTCTTCTTCCACAAACAATTTCAACTCTAGTACTTTAAGGCAAAAACAAAGTAAAACATATTTCCTCCCATTTGGTATTTTATGGATATTTGTGTGTGGGTGTGAGTGTGTTTGTGTGAGCCTGTTGTTTATTTGGGGCATAAAATTACTAAACACTTGCTACTCTTACTTGTCAACTATAAGTTTTCATATTTTATTTTTACAAGTTTTTATAGTTTACAACACGAACTTCAGCAAATAAATTTTGTTATAGAAACAAAATGTGTACATTGTATGTACGTACACATGTACAAACACATGTAAGCATGTACATGAGGAAAAAATAATGAATTTTTTGAGTTTTATTATTATTGTTGTTGTTAATATTGCTGTTGTTTATGTTGTTGGCTTAGTTGTAGTTCTGTATGGATGTATAATTCTCATGATTTTTATGATTTGTAACTGATTTTTATTCTGTATGAGTTTGAATGAATGATTTCATTCATTCTTGTTAAGAACACTTGTCTGTCTGTCTGTCTGTCTCCAATATTGTCCAATTAAAACTTAATTGCTTATAATATATATTATAAAATTTTAATGAACCACTCACTTTATTTGTTTGCAAAGTTTTATTATATTTCTAATAAAATATGAGTTGCTTTAATTAAGAAAAAATTCGTTATTTAATTAATAATTACTAAATTTGTGTTAAAAGTGTAATTTTATTAAAAAAAAATTGTTATTTCATTAAAAATATGTGCAATTTTTATTTAAATTGCACTATTTTATTTATTATTTTAATTTTCTTCTTCACTTAATTAAACAAAAAGGTGTCAGTTTGGTATAAAAAAATTTTTGTTTAACATATGTGAAAATTGTTAATTTTTTCAACGTGCTCAAGTTCGAATCTGCATGACTGCAAATGATTTTTGATTATTTTACTAACTAGCACCACTTGCAAAAGTGGAAAAATTGAACAAAGAACGCTGATGAGATGGCGTAGCGGCCTCGAAATCAGTACTGATCCGTTCTGCTGGTACATAATTTTGTTTAAAACAAAATTAGTAATTTTATAAAAAAATTAAGTAATTTTATCAGAAAATGGGGGATTTTAATTTATCTTAATTTTAAAAATGTTTCACTTTATTAAAAAATTTTTCATATATATAAAATTTTGTTAATAAAAATGGAACGTTTTAATAAAAAATTATTCGTTTATTAAGAAAATCAGTCATACTGCGTTAATAGGATGAGTAATTTTATTATAAATTCGCAAATTTACAAAAAAAAAACAGTTTTAAAAAAATATAGCACATATTATTTAAAAATGTGTAATTTTATTAAAAAATGCGCAATTTTAAAAAAAAATGCATAATGTTGAAAAAATGCGTTATTTTATAAAAAATGTGTCATTAAAGCTTAAAAAAAATATAACGCATTTTATGAAAAATTATTAGTTTTCGCGAAAAATTTATAGTTTTATTAAAAATGCGCATCATTTGATTAAAAAATGTATGATGTAAGTTAAAAAAATGCAATTTTGTGTTCCTTTCTGAAACATTTCTTTTTCTCGCCGACGATTAGGAAAGCATTGCTAGTAATAAATTGGAAATAACAATAGAGCAGGAATCGCCTCCACTGCACTATTATACAGATGCGTTGTTTCTAGGCGCTGATACAAGGCAGCCTTAGAACAGACTAGGAAAAATGTAAGGAAAAATGGTCAACGAGATGAACACAAGACAAGTATGTTTTAAGGAAAAAAAAGTAACTTTTACTTCAAAATTTAAACTCGCATTAATTGTGGAAGGCAACGCACTTCACCCTTCGTATAAATCGACAGTGCGGAGAGTGCAATAAAAGCAGCTTTCTTTGTGTCTAGGGCCACTAGTCGAAATAGGAGAAGAATCGCCTCGAATTATGTATATATTTAATATGTTTGAATCTTTTTCATGGCAGTCAATTCGCAGGAGAAGTGAAATAATAAAGGCTATCACGCAACACTCTTCTTCCTTCTACCTAAAATTTCCATAGCTGTCCTCTCAATACTATCACTTTCATTTCATCGTTTCCCCACAATGTATTCTTTATAAAATATATTCCTGCTTATTCTGTCAGTCGTTGTCGACTTCACTTCGAAGCAAATACCAAAAATATGCCACTTACGTGCTCTCTTTTTTAAGCAGTTGACCTCTTGCTATTTTCTAGACATTACAAAATAGTCGGAGGCTCTCAGCACTAGTCAATTGTTGTAGTCAACGGGTACGTAAATGTCCTATTTTTGATATTGTCTTGACGTGATGTTGACAATGAGCTCCACAATAACGCAGATTATGTAAGTCAGGAAGTCCCCCGATTCGCTGCGCAACTCATAGAGAGTTTTATGAAATAGAGTTTATATTTTAATTATTTTACTCTCGAAAAGAAACACTTTCCTTTAACAATCTGCCTCAACTCTGGAATCCACTTGATGCAAGTGTTTCCCCGTACAGTTTTATATTGTTTTGGAATTTCATTGCAAGCGAGATGATAATAGTTTGTGATGTGAAAACGTTTGACTGTGTCTGATTGGATGTCGAATAAATCTGCTGCTTGTTATATTGTTTATTTAGCTTGTTGTTTTTGTTGTTACTGTTATTGTGTTGTAAAAATGAATAAATGTTGTTGTTGTTGCTGTTGTTGTTTGTCTCTGCTGCTCCTGAATGCAGTAGTGACTGTCTGCAAAAAAAAAAAATATATTCACTGAAGAATCCACTTGAAATTGTATCGTGTTGCATGCTGCTGCCTAATTTGATTTATGAATTGTTATTTCAACTTGAAAACATAAAATCATTGATTGATATTATATTTCGAGTTTTATTTTGTTGTTGCATGGGAATACGAATGGATTTGTATTTTATTTTATTTTCTTTTTTTTCTCTAAGTTGTTTCATATTTAACAACTACTTTGAAATTCTAACTAAAGCTGCTGTAGTGGCCAAGTTGCCAGACCCTTCATGCCCGTCAAAGGAGTTTTTAGCGCAAGTTGTTGACCCAGATTCGTATAAATCATTCATATATTTAAGGATATTTATGTGTATGTATGAGAGAGTAGTAAGTTTCATTTCGTTACAAAAATATATTTTTATTGCAATTGATAAACTAAATAAAGTAAATTTTTCCGTAAAATGTTTCTTTCTTAAGTCAATCTATTTTTCTTGCATCTATTTGAACATAAATTCAGTGTTGCACTTTTTCTTGCATCTATTTCAACATAAATTCAGTGTTGCACTTCTTATGTTGGAAAATATGTGATTTTCCTAGTATTAAGGGTTTCAAAGGAGATCCTAACATTGAGTAGGCCAGCGCTACGGAGATTGGTTTATTTAATAACAGGACATACAGAGTTAAGGAATCACCTGGCACGAATGGATATCGTTGATTCCTATAACATGCAGGGTCTGCCAGGAAGAGGACGAGACACTAGAGCACTACTTGTGCTACTGTCCAGCTTTTAGCCAAGTCAGAAGACAAACATTTAATCAGGAGATTATACAGGAGATGGAATTTCTTAGGGGCTCTAATTGGAGGGACTTAAGCAAGTACATTGAAGAAACTAGGTTCTTAGCGTAATCAAACTGAGAGGTTTCCATGGTATCGGTGAGGAGGCTCCCTACAGTAGAATGGGAACTCCTTATTATAGAGCGCACAACAGGCCTATGAGACTTAAGTGTAATCCTGGACGGATTGGGATAGCTTATGCCCCTCTCTTCAACCTAACCTAACCAAAGGTTTTCAAACAGATTGCTTGTAAGTTAGCGATAGGTGGCTCGGAGCAATAACTTTACTAAATTGTGCAAGAATGAAGGATTGATTCCTGACTAAGAGGTTTCTTGGCTGCTGGACTTTGATTAATAGATGGCTGATTTTCTGATATTTAAATCAGTTGATGAATTAGTTAAATTCACGATATTTAATTTAATTTGTTTTAACAACAGAACAACTTTTAATGCAAAAAAAGTCACATGTCAAAATATGGCATTTTGACTTTCGCATATTTGGAGTTGTTGGTTGATTTATCATTCCGTGTATAACTTCCACCATATTAATTTGCAAACCCATAAACTAAATTTATTCTATGTCCTTATGAATATGAAAGTCGAACAAGCGTTGTTCGTCTGTTTTTTTAATTTCTTTTTTTAATAAAATAATTAATTTCCTGAAGAAGTCAAACAAAGGAGTGACGAAATATTGAAATTAAGAATTAAATTAAAATAAAGAGACCTTAAGCTTAAAAATATCAGAATATAATATATTGAAAATTATTAAAATATTGTAAATTAATATATTTTACATAAAAATAAAGAGACCTTAAGCTTAAAAATATTAGACTATAATAGAAATTAAATTAGTATTAAAAATTATAAAGATGGAAAAGATTTTTTTAGAATATCAAAGTAAGCCAACATTTTTCTTAGGTAATCAAACATATTTGGATGCAATTGTTAGTAGACACCAAAATAGGATGAAGGTCAACTGGTATCAAAAACCCACGGCATCCGGTCGTCTGATTAATTTTTATTCGAAACACCCGAAGAGGATTATAATAAATACAGCGAACAATTTCATCAGACGAGTACTCAATATTAGTGATGTTATGTATTATGAAGAAAATGTACGGAAAATAGAAGAAATTTTGACGATGAACAATTTTCCAAAAACAATTATAAACAATTTATTGAAAAAGGACGATACAGTACAAAGAAGAGAACCAAGTACACGGCATTACAAAGGACTAACGTATATACAAGGTTTTTCGGAGAGGTTAAAAAACTCCGACTTATATGACGCGGACAAGTTTCAACTTGCATTTAAAACGAATAACACACTACAGACCTTATATAGTAACACTAAAACAAAAATAAGTAAAGATTAGAAATAATTATATATAGCATTAATTGCAACGGTGATGGCTCAGACACATGTAACAAAAAATATGTAGGAACAACGAAAACCAAACTAAAGACCAGAATAGCATCTCATAAGTCGAATATAAAAATTAAGGACAAACCTCTGGAGCAAGAAACTGCACTTGCGGCCCACTGTGCGAAAGAAAATCACATGCCAAATTTTGAGGACGTAAAAATATTACAAGAAGAAAAACATTATTCCAGGAGATTCAATAGCTATTAAAATTAAATAAAGATTAAATAAAAAGAAAATGTTTAATGTTTATTAATTTTATCAAAAATATGACCTTTAGCCGAACAATAGACAAAATAATATTAGTAATCAAACATATTTTTAATTTCAAAAAGAAATTAGTATTGAAAAATATCGAAATCAAGAAGATGGTTCCAGGGTTGCAGCGAATATGGGTATATACACCAGATGTACGTCGGTGTAGGGTATATAAGATTCGGTACAGCCGAATATTGCACTTTTACTAGTTTTTTCTTAATTTTTTTTTTATTTCAAAATAAATTTTGTATGTTAACAGCACAGGCACTTGTACTGCTGAATAATAAGTTGTAACAGAATAATTTTTCCACTTGTTTCTCAGTTTCTTTTTTTAAATATTATTTTTACATCCTAAATAATGTATTTCCTTGCATTCATTGTTGCTGCATTTATTCAAGTTGATACATTTTTAAATTTAAATATTTAAAACTATATGCAGCTTTTATTCTATTAATGGTTTTACTCTTTTGTTAATTATTTTTAAATAATTTTTCTATTTAAAGGATAAATATTTAATACATTTCACTGTTACATGGAAAATAGTTGCGTGCACTTTTCACTTCACAATAATGCAAAAAAGAGAAAAAAATCCTTCACTTTGTAATACGAATGTTCAACATGATGATGCGTTTCATTAGTTTCGTTGTTGCATTGTTGTATTTTTTGGTTAAAAATGCTTTCATATGACAAGTGAATGTTGTAATTAAACTGAAAAGTTTTGTTTTTATATCAAAATCATTGTAATTAAATCCGCTTTTTGTTTGTTGGCTTTTGTTTTGCTGGAATTGTATGTAATTTATATTTAAAAATATACATACAGACAATTTTATATAAAATATATTTATGCGAGCAGAACACATGCTATTTAATTAATGCCAATTTAAAGATAACGAAACTTGTTGAAATTCAGTGGACAAATTATTCAAACCAACACGATGTTGTTCCCGTTGGGAGAGCAGCACTTTAGATAAACAATTTAGATAAACAGAGATTAGAACAACAAAAATTTTGGGGAAAAGTTTTCGCAAATAACGTTGGAAATTAAACACAATTGCAGTGTTTGGATTTACTGAGAAACAACTTTAGTCAAAGGTAATTTTATTCACCGACTCTAAAGGTTCAGGGAGGCACATACAATCCGTCGTAGGGATGGCTACGTTTATGAGCATGAAATAGTAGCTGGCATTCATTTACTGCTCCACTTTCTGTGCTGGTTTCAAGCATTTAAAATATCACCCAGTATCTAAATATATACTTTCGTTTCTAGTCTTCATTTTTAAATTACAACTGATTATCGGCCTACCCCACATGGCGACGATATTACGACTACAATTTATACATAAATTAGATAATTAAAGTTTATTTTCAAAGGCATTTCTTTTGTTAATCCTTAATTATAGTCCTACACAAAGCCCGACAAACATATTAACAAATTAGAAGTGGTAAGACCAACAGAAGGGAGCAGCAACAGCAAACAAATGCTTAACAACTTTAACCCAAACATAAAATATCTATTATTAAGGTGACAATATAATTGTGTTTTGTTGTTGTTGCTGCTGCAACAATGGCCTTAGACGTAATTTCAGTAATTTTTATAACAGTCACATTATTTTATGGAAGCATTTTTCTTGTCTGGTTTCTAGTCAACATTTTTTGGGTTAAGCAGTATTTCTTTGTGTAGACCAGCACAATGGGAATGAAAATATAGTCGCATAATAGGGAGCCCGATGACGATGATGAAGAAGACGAAGGTGATAATGATTATCACTCTTCCAGTTATTGTGCTCTACTCTTCGACATTCTTATTTGAAGCAGTCGCCTTAATGAGAACAAAAACTCTTGCAACATTCTTTGTTAACATTAATTATCACAATATTAATTTGTTTTAATAAATGCCTTTTAACCCTAATTTTTTTTTTTTGGTTTTTTATTGTTGTCTGAAATAACAAGAACTTAAACACAATAATAACAACAAATCCAGCAATAGCAATGGCAGCAGTAACAACAACAACAAATAATTTTGTGTTAAAGAATAAAAGTTCATATCCTTGACATTCTATTAAAACAATGTTTATTCAAAATATATATATATATATATATATATATATATATATATATATATATATATATGCACAGTGGCAGGCAAAACTGAGCCGGAACAACTGGATAAAGAAACAATTGAGTAGAGAATTTATGTTATAGTGATTTGATGTATTTATTGAAAATGATTTTCTTTGGTAAAAATTAATACCGCATTGAAGTGTCAACTACCCGGCCTGGTACACAGTGGCACATTGCTCGAGTAGGTGGTAAAAAGCTTGTAACTTTTGATAGAAATACGATATTTTAAAGTTTTGTATGTTGGGAAATACATGACATTTTCCACTTTATTCTGATATGCAGATGGTAAGGATTTTAACGTGACATTCAAAACTAAGATTTTTAAAGCATGTCGGAAATAGTTGCCACGGCCCTTAAATCACAGGATGTTGAATTGTGTAGGAAAAAATGTACATCTACTCCGTTCTAGAAAAAAATTTATATTCCCATCTAGGAAAATTATTTAACAAAATATTATTTCAGTTTTCTAAAAAGTTTTCCAATTAATTATACATAAATCTCTTCTAGTTATAGGGTAAAACAAAATTAAACATAGATAATAAATACTCTATTATTTTACATTACAAAGTAAAAGGACAAAAAGTAACAATTCAGCAAAAAACAAGTAAAAGTGTTATATTCGGCTGAGCCGAACCCTATATACCCATCACCGACGTCCGTCTGACATATTCACTGCAACTCTGGAGTCATCTTTTTCATCTTTCTGATTTTTAAAATTAATTTATTCTTTATTAAAATATAAAATATGTTTGATTACCAAAGGAAAAATTGGTTTTATGTACATGGTCCGCCAAATAACTTTTTTTTTTTGAAAATGCTATAAAAAAACTACTGAATATTTTCTCAAATTTCTTTTTATATTTGAAAGTACAATCCTTTCGGTTAATAACGAAAAATAATTTCATTCAAATGGCTGCCTCGGCTGGCCATGCAGTAGCCTACACGATCGGTCCAAGTTTTAAGCACATTATCGATTGTGTGCAGCTGTATTTCACCAATGGCTTCACGAATATTGTCCTTTAAAGCGTCAATTGTCTCTGGCTTGTCGGCGTAACACTTATCTTTGACGGCACCCCACAAACGTGTCAAATCGGAGCTCCGAGGTGGCCACACGACATCAGCTCTGCGGCTAATAATGCGATCTTCAAAAATAGGGTGCAAAACATCGAGTGTAGCTTCGGCTGTGTGGCACGTAGCGCCGTCCTGTTGAAATCAAATGTTGCCAATATCCTCCTCTTCAATTTTTGTGATCAAAAATTCGATCAACATGGCCCGATAACGATCGCCATTAAGTGTAACGGCCACTCTTTGCTCATTTTGGAAGAAAAATGGCCCAATTATACCTCTGGACCAAAATCCGCAACAAACAGTGTCTCGTTTTGGGTGCGTCGGCTTTTCAATGTATGCGTGCGGGTTTTCTGTGCCCCAAATGCGACAATTTTCCTTGTTTACATACCCGCCAAGATCAAAATGAGCTTCATCTGAAAAGATGATTTTTTTTGGCAAAATCGGCATCTTCTGTAAGTCGATCACAGGACGATTTAGCGAAGCGAAAACGCATTGGATGGTCAACCATATTCGTTCATCAAAAGTATAAAACTAATTATCTGTCAAATCAGACACGAGCTAAGTGTTATCATTCACGAAATAAGCACTAGTTGAAAAAAACGTACCTTTAGTTACTTTAATATTAAAAAAATTTATATTTTCCAGCTCTGGCTGGAGCCGTCTTTTTTTTTTATCTTGGACCAGCACTCAGGAGATGACCCCTATATATGCAATGCATTGCGCCGGAACTGAAAACGAGGGGATAGTTTTGATGGGACAGATTAGGAAAGATGAGAAGATAGACAGTTGTTTTTTGTAGCTATTTCAACCTTTTACTTCACCGGCTAATTTTTGATTTCTAATACCCATGAATTTCTTTTAAAAACTTCAAATATGTTTCATTTTTAAAGAAAAAGAAAAAAACTGTTAAAGTTGGTTTCTTTTATATACCAAAAATGTTTCAATTATCCAACCCTGGAATAGTGCTATTGATTTTGTTTAATTTTTAATTTAATTTTTAATTCATCCGGATAATTTTTAATTCATCCGGATGCATAAAATAGGTTTAATTAACAAACAAATAACAAAAATTTTTTTGTTTCCTAAAATAAGATTAAATTTTCCAGTTCTGGAATCGTATTTTGCATGTTCATGATTTTAAATAGCAATTTATTTGAGACTACTTCCAATACATCAATCAAAGACTGACAGGCCTGGCTTCTCTGGGGGCATTGGAAAACCGATTTCCCATACATACAGATGAAAATCGCTTATTCGACTTTCCTATTCATAAGAACCCAGAATATATATACTTTGTGGGGTCGCATTTTAATATTGTGAAAATTACATACAGAATGACAAACACTTTATCATTTTTGGTGAAGAGTGTACGTGTCAGTCCCCCAGTCTTCCTCATGATTTACAAATACAATAAACTTGACAACTAATTGATAATTAATCTTTTACATTTTACTGTACCGAATTATTATTTCGGTTATAAAAACCATTCGTGGTAGTCATAAATTTTTAATTATTCACGTTTCTATGGCTGAATATTTATGTTATCGTAATCTATATTTAAATACAATGTCAAACGCATGAACACACATATACAAAGTGCACAAACACTAAAGCCATACAGCACATACACAATATGTGTGTGTGTGTGTGTGTGTGTCTAAAGACATTTGAAATTGTAAAAGGATTTGTACAAGAAATAGAAAAAGGAAATAGAATACGTTACAACGAGAACAACAGCAATTGTTCGAGAAAACAAATGCCATGTTTTAAAGAAAGACTAATAAATACAATTTAAAATATAATAATAACACAGATACATTGTACACAAGTTTGTACAAGCGAGCACACACATACACACGCACGAGTAGATATACACAAACACACCAGGGAATAAACTACACAGAAAATATTACCATTCCATTTATTCAGTAAATATAGATTTTTTAAAAATATTTTCATTAAATGAACTTTTATATTACTTAGTATTTTGTTTTTAAGTCAGAAATATTTATTGAAGTTGTATTTTAAAGAACTAAGAAAATTAAAAATTTTTATCATACGACTTTTTGAGTTGAAGACTATTTCTTTTTAATGATCTTCTTAACAGGTACTTCTTGCAAAGGTAGTTCTCAGGTTAAATGACCTTGAAGGGATGTCGTTTACTCGAGACAATCCATTTTGGGCCGTTGATTCGGTAGATTTGCGATGTTTTTGAGCAGTGGACATATTAATGGTTATCCCCCGCCTTATCAAACTCCCATGTTTTCTTTAACAAAGATGATAGTCTAAATCTAGTAGAAAATTAGAGTCCAGTGCCAGATGGAGCACGGTGTCGTCCATCCATTCATCATTGCAGCTTCTGCAGTTGACCCAGCCGATTCTTGTCAAACCTAAAAAGTTCGGGTGCTCTGCATAGATCATAGCAGGGCAATCAGGCTGTTGCCTTATGACAAAAAATTCGTACTTTCATTCAATGTGCTATTAAAAAATAATTTTCCAAAAAGTACTTTTTTAAAAGGTACTTTTTTAAAAGGTACTTTTTTAAAAGGTACTTTTTTAAAAGGTACTTTTTTAAAAGGTACTTTTTTAAAAGGTACTTTTTTAAAAGGTACTTTTTTAAAAGGTACTTTTTTAAAAGGTACTTTTTTAAAAGGTACTTTTTTAAAAGGTACTTTTTTAAAAGGTACTTTTTTAAAAGGTACTTTTTTAAAAGGTACTTTCTTAAAAGGAACTTTTTTGAAAAGTACTTGTTAAAAGATATTTTTCAAAAGCGTTCCTTTTTAAAATTTACTTTATCTAAGCTCTTTTTTTAAATACTATATAAAAGAAATTTTTACGGTACTTTTCGAAAATTGCTTATTAAATAAATATATATACAACTGTTGTTGTTTTATCATTTAAATAATTTTTTTTATAAATAAGGTAAAATTTTTAAAAGATACGTTATTACAATGAGCTTTTTTAAAATGTACTTTTCTCAAAAGTACTTATTTAAAAAAATATTGTTTGAAAAGGTATTGTCTTAGAATGTATTTCTTTTCAAAAGTACTTTTTTCCTAGGGACTTTTTTCTCGGGTACTTTTTTCTCAGGAAATTTAATAAAAATTACATCAACTTATTTAATAATTATATTTTTAACAGGAACTCTTTCAAAAAGCAATGTTTCAAAAGCAAAGGTACTTTTTAAAACGGTACTTTTTGGAATGCTCAAATTTCTTTTGAAAATTAGTCTTAATAAGTAAATTTATTGATGTACTTTTTTACAAGTACTTTTTTTGCAAAGAAACGCATACTTTTATTAAACTTGCTATTTAATATGTACATTTTGAAAGGGAAATTAAAAAAAGTACTATTTCAAGGTGATTTTCAAAAGACATCTGTTTACATATATATTTATTAAACTTTCTGAAAATTATAAAATATTGATTTTTAACACCTTAACTCTCATATGGTATTTTTAAAAAGTCTTATTAACTCTTTTAGGAGTTTTTTTAAATGTTTTGAAATTATCTTTTTGAAAAAGGACTTTCTTTGAAAAAATCTTTTTTTGACAACTCATTTCTTAAAAAGCGGCACATCTAAGCAAACTTTCCTGAAAATATCTTTTAAAAGCAATTTTTCTAAAAGATATTTTTGTAAACTGTTCTTGATTGAGATACTCTTTTACAATCCAATAATCGATTGGGATGAGTGCAAAGAAATTACTAACCCAAGAAGTTCTTAGAATTTTTATTTTCTATATAAATAAATGTTTTTACCTTATTTTCTCTTTTATAATTTAAGCAATTTACTTATAAATTTGTTTTCTTAATAACACCATATCAGTTTTTATTTGCTAAAATACTTTTTTTTAATAAATTTTGAAAGTCTGTATATATAAGTTTTAAATATTATTTTAAATGATGTTAGAAAAATAAATAAGTGTTTAAGAAATTAATATTAAAAGAAACTTTTTTAAAGAAAGTTTTCTCGAACTTATTTTTTGTAGCCAATTTTTTAAAATTAACTTTTAAAAGTTATTTATTTGATATAATATTTTAATTATTTAATGGACACTTTCTAAAATTAAGTTTTTTTTAAAGATATTTTCTGTTTGTGTAACACAGACATTTCCGTAAATGTCTCCTTGTGCGTGTCTATGCTGCTGTAGATGTTGTAAGACGACACTAAAAGTAAAAGCCGAATAAAATTACAAAAACATTATATTACAACTACATAAATAAACATGAAATTTAAAAGCAGTTACACACATTTAAAACTGCAGATAGAAATATTTGTAGACATTAATACCAACACACACACACACACACACACACAATCATTCCTAGATATATACAGAGTACACGTTTGTGTCTTTGTCCTTTAAGGATAACAGCAATACAGCAAATTAGCATGCTTTAAACATTGAAAGATGGCAAAAATATGGAATAGAATAATGAAAATGACAATAAAATAATAACACTCCCTTCCTGCGTACATCGCAAGCTTTTCTGCTTTAAATTAAAATGAATAAATAAAAAGGAAATTCTAAAACAAATTTTAATATTAGACACTTCTGTCTTTACGATGTGCGTATGTTGTTCTCATCTTTACAAGGATTTATGTTTTGCAGTAACCCAGTAGACTTTTCGGGGAAATATACAACAAAATGGAACAGCATGAATTTATATGAGATTGTCAGGCTGAGATTTATAATAGGTGACATTCAGTCCAAGAAGCAAAAGGGAAATAGACATCAATTAGCTTTCCTACTTCGGGACAAATGACCATGTTTTCAGTACTCACTGCATTCACATCATCAGTACTCATGAGAATTTTTTGTTTTCTCAACATATTACGTGGCCCAGTTTAATTTCATATCATTTTTCATCATTTTTAATAATAAAAATTATGTGAGAACATTTCAAACGAATACTGTATCAGTACTGAACTGATTTCCAAATATTCTATTTTGGGGATCTATGGAAAGTAGAGGATATTATTCATGGAATTACTAATAGACTTTTTATTTATTATCTTTCCTGGCCGATGAATTCGCGGCGATACCGGGAATTTAGGGAGTTTCAGACAAAGCACCCTTCATTCAGAACTTTTTATTCCGATTCCCGGGAATTTTTTTATGCTCGAAACAGTTGTATTCCCAATTCTCGATCGAAACCCTGTGGTACCGTTGGACTACTTCCGTCATATTCCATTTTTCTAAAATTTTTTTCGATTTGACTAGACTTAAATTTTTTTTGTTTTATTTATATGTATATTGAAGTATAGGCTGAATTCTTAAGTTTTTAAGCAGAAATGTTTTTTTACTATTATTATTCTTCAAATGTTGGTACAGTTATCTCGAAAAAATTTTTACAGTTTTAGCCTTTTAGTAAGTTTAGATTGTTTGTGAAAGTCATAATAGATAGAAGAGTTTGCTGTCGGAAAAAAATGAATCAAAGAGTTTGCGTAAAAAATAGAACAAAATGCTCGTTAAAAATATACTTTTTAGCAGGTACTTTCTTAACAGGTACTATTTGCTAAGGTAACTGTTTGTTAAAGAGTTTTTTTTTTAAATTACCTTATTAAAAAATGTTTTTTTTAAAGCTATTTTCTTTGAAGGTAGTATATTAAAAAGAATTTTTCTGAAAGGTACTTTTTGAAAATGTACTTTTTTAAAAAGTCCTTTTTAAAAAGGATACTTATTTAAAAGGTACATTTTAAAAATAAGTAAAACGTACTTTTTTGAAAAGTACCTTTTTAGAAAATACCATGGAAAAAGATACTTTTGAAAAAAGTACTTTTGAAAAAGGTACTTTCGAATAAGGTACTTTTGAAAAAGGTACTTTTGAAAAAGGTACTTTTGAAAAAGGTACCTTGAAAAAGGTACTTTTGAAAAAGGTACTTTTGAAAAAGGTACTTTTGAAAAAGGTACTTTGAAAAAGGTACCTTGAAAAAGGTACTTTTGTTAATATTACTTTAGAAAAAGGTACTTTTGAAAAAGGTACTTTCGAAATAGGTACTTTTGAAAAAGGTACTTTTGAAAAAGGTACTTTTGAAAAAGGTACTTTTGAAAAAGGTACTTTTGAAAAAGGTACTTTTGATAAAGTTGCTTTTGAAAAAGGTTCTTTTGAAAAAGGTACTTTTGAAAATGGTACTTTCAATAAAAATACTTTTTTAAAGGTTGTTTTTTAAAATGTATTTACTATCTCCAAAAGGTAATTTTTTTTAAAAGCTGCAATTTTAAAAGGTACTTTTTCCAAAATTACTCGTTTTAATATTACTTTTTCACAAGGCACTCTTTTAAAAGAAACTTTTTAAATGTAGTTTTTTAAAATGAATACGTTTGAAAAGTGTTTTTAAAAGGTACTTTCTTATAGTTACTTTTTTCTGACACATTTTTACGAGGAAATTAAAAAGAAATAAATGTAAAGGTGTTCTTTTAAGAGGTACGTTTTTAGATGGTACTTTCTTAAAAGATACTTTTAAAATACTTTTTTTTGAGCTATTTACATGCAAGATATATTATATAGTTAATAATTGAAAACACCACAGAAACTAAAACTTTATTCTAATCACATAAATAAGGAAGAAGAGACATGAATCAGAAATAACCTCTAGTAATATATTTCAGAAGAATCTTTCGATCAACAAATACGCGTTGGCGATATCTCTTCCTCAGCCCTAGAAGGCACGGCGATATATTATCATGATTATCATGACGGTACAAGAAAGATGAGGTCCAGCAGTTCCTGCAGTTTAAAAAATCCCTATTGTGGAATTATCAAAAAAAAACAAATAGAAAGAAAAATTAGCCTAAGAAAATCATCAAGTGAATTGCATGTTATTAATATATGGCTCTCACTTCATTTAATGAAGCCAATTTCAAAGAAAATATATAAAAAATGTCAATATGAATTTAGTTCAAGCACTCCATCAGATCTCAAGCAGACTTAAATGCAAAGTTGTCAAAATTAGAGAAGGACAAAAATTTTAGCAATATTTAATGTGTATTTGTATTGTAATTAAAATATTTAATGAATTTATATTAACACCCTTGATTATCTGAAGTGGAAATGTTTGGAAATCTAATATCCATATCTGGCACTCCAACAAAACAACAATGACAACAAAAGTGCCATTAAAAATATAACGCCGCATTCATTAGCACCGAAATATGTACGAAGTATGTGTTCAACAAGGGAGGGAAACTGTTGATACTCTCGTATTATTAAAATTATATACAATTTGATACAGAAAAAGGTACAAATGTATCCTTGTTGAAACAGCCATATGTAAAATAATTTATGAGTAAATTTTGAATGCGAGTGTGTGTTTGTGTTCAACTCGCATTTTAATGTATAATAAAATAACAATTAAAATAAGAAAACATCATGAAATACACATCAGGAGTAATTATGTCACTCCGTTGTATGGCGTATGGATTGTTCGTATGATTGTGCGAATAATTGTGTATTTGTTTTGTTACAATTTAATAGATTTAAATGTAACAAACACTTTTACACAAACTCAAATTATAAATTCACAAAAGAATACACAATAATAAAAACTGTCAGGTAGTAGATAGGAGGCATATCATGTGTGTACAGTAGGGCGTTCCATAACAGGACGGAGAAAGTATATTGCATTTTACAGAAAAGGTTTGAAGGACAGTAACTATATGTGTATGCCCAGCAGACACAAAACAGTTTCAGTAGAGTGATGAGGATAAGGGGTAATCAAATGCGAGATCAAAGATCATGGGCATCAATTTTTACTACAAGCAACTGTTTGCTATAGGAAAAATCTTGGTAGCGAGTTATATATTTAGTGACTTCAGAATCATCGGTCTGGCAAGGCTATCAGCTGTTAAATATCTGTCATGTGAAGTATTATTTATATAGTGAAAGCATTGACATTTAGCAACCGAAGCAAGCGTCAAAAGTAGTTAAAGCTTTCTTACAAATGCGGTGATTCAAACCAGGCCACTTTTAAAGCATTACGGGCTCATTATGGCCGTCAGAATGGAACTACTGGTCAAGAAATTCTTCAAGATTATAAACAAACTTTAAGAGACTTGGAAGCGATATACAGAGGCCAGTGCGTCCTCGTAATATGCGCGTTGCCACAAGGGTAGCTTCTGTTAGTGAAGGTGTTTCGATTAATTAAAATTTGTCGATTTCACGCCGCCGCACTGGCGAAAATAACGCTTCTGCTACTGAAAGTTTGGAGTGTTCCATGGCGTTCTCATCAGTTCGACCTGACTTGGGTGTTTACCTTATTGGGTCGAACTGATGGGGCTTCTAACTCTCTCCATATGAACACTAACTTTTCTTTGTGTTCAGCTTTTGAAGGTTAAGCGGAGATTATATTAACAATCCCAATTATAGCATATGGGATTCATAGAACCCAGTAGTGATTTTCGAAAAGCCACTGGTTTCGGAAAAATTGGTTGTTTGGTGCGATATTATGTTCCTTCTGGTGGGGTTACTGAGCGGTATTTTTTCAAATGTCTTACTGAAAGCCTTCGCTGTCATTGCATAATAATATTAGCTTATAATTTTTGTTAATAATAATTTCATTTTGTTGTATGTAAAACAATAACGTGTCCTTGCTCAGAAATATAAATATTTTTATTTAGCAAACATTTTTATGCATACACGTGTAATTATTGTGCTGATTATCTCATTATCATAGTGTAATTGTAAAATGTTTCTTTCGAAAGATGGGGCCACCCTAATAAATACCGCAATTCATAATGAAGGCATATTAAATGAATTTCGCAAGAACATTAAACATGAATACATATAAAACAATATTATTTTTCAAATAATGACAATCATAAAATGAAAATTTCACTAATACTTTTTAATGAGAGAAACAAGCGGCAACATGTACGAGTGCATACGCTTATGACCATTAAAAATGTATACGAAGAGCATTTTGTTGGATTTTCGACTAAATATTTAGTCGCCGAAACAATTCATACACACCCCCTTTTTAAACGCCCCTTTCAAAAACATAAGAACCAAAGAAGTGGAACTTTATGAAAACAAATCTGAAAATTCATACCATTAATAACATGAACGTACATGTGTGTGTGTTTATGTCTTTCTTCATATGAAGGTGTTGTTTGTTGTGCATGACTGTTATGTAGATTTCATTTTTCATTAAAACTGTTTGTCATAATGAACAGGCATGAAGATGTCATATCAAGTGCAATGGGAAAAAGTCTAACACAATACGAGCCGATGGCTGATACTGACTTGTTTGGATAACATAATTACACCTTTGAGTATGTAAATCCCACTCTATTACACCCCGCTCGCATTAATTTTCGTATTACAGCTCGAGTTCAACTCAACGATATAAGGAGTGAGATCAAAATGATCTGAACACACATTTTTTTGTATTCACTAGCTTTTGGAGGAACAACTGTGTTTACTAGTGAACAAAGGATTTAAGTCTAAAATATCGTTCCAGAGCTGGAAAATCTAAACATGTTTTTGCTAAATAAAAATAATAAACTAAATCTAATTTTATTTAATTAAAACTATTTTGTACTTCAGAATGGATTAAATTGGTACTAAAAATCAAACAAAATAAACAAAACGATTCCAGACCTGGAAAAGTGTAACTTTTTTGGTACATAAAAGTAACCAACTAAAACTAATTTTTTCTTTTTCTTTATATTTCAAACATAATTGATGTTTTTGAAAGAAATTTACTGGTATTAGATATCAGAAAAGTCAAAAAGACAGCTCCAGGGCTGGAAAATTAAAAATTTTTTTGGAGTATTAAAGTAACCACATAAAACTTTGTTTTGCCACTTTTTATTAAGTGACTCAGTTGCATGTGTTAGCAGTTATTTTATATATAACAGATTTTATAGGAAAATTGCATACGAGAATTGTATCAGAAAAGTCAAAAAGACAGCTCCAGAACTGGAAAATATAAATGTTTTTTTTTAGTATTAAAGTAACTAAATAAAACTGATATTTTTATATATTAGAAAAACAAAAATATAAAATAAAAATATAAAGAATGCTTTCAGGATTAGAATGAAAGTATGCATATACACCAGACGGATTCCGGTGAAAGATGTGCCCCAACATTTTCGATCTCACTCGTAGTAGAAAAGGAATTTTTGAAAAATTTACATCGTAAAAGTGTAAAATGAAAGGAAAATGGCCGAATCAGATGACCAACAACATGAATATTATCTCTGTTCTCATTTATGTACGAATGCCGTAATTAAATATACAAATGTGTTTATGTATGTGTGTGTGTGCAGTGCATACATATGATGAATATTATTAACATTGCTTTTATTGTTAATACTTGTTTGGAAGAAACATACGAAATGAATTTATGCCACACCAACTGAAAACATAAATGATGACTTAAACTGTTCTCAAACACAGCAGCAAATTTACTCAGAAGAACAGGAGCACACACACACACACACATACACACAACAAAACAGCCATACACGTACGTCCGCACACTCTTTTGCATAAAAACATGATATTAAAAAACAAGAAAAAAAGGCTTTACAAGGACTCGCTCGCTTCTTTGCATGTATATGTAGGTTAACATTTAACAATGATAACAATATGGACGACAACAATAATAAGAATTTACATGACAAAAAAGTATGAAAAGTATGAATTTAACATTGTTTTTTTATATATTTTTATTTAAACCACAGCAAGCACCGGACAGGACAGCAGTCAGCCAGAAGACAATGTGATGAAGAACTTTCTTAAAAATTATTATTTAAATTTATTTTATTTCGTTTTTAATTTTATTTAGAGTTCATTATTTGTTAAATATAATTTTGCAGATAAAACGAGGAATTTGAATTGTGTCCAGTCGTTACCACGAGTAACTAGAACAATCTGTATTTAATTAAAGCTGTTTCTGCAACAAACCGTATGTATTAATTAACATATTTTTTTAATTAAAATTATTTGCCTTCTTATATTGAATTGTTAGGAGAATACAGTGATTATCATTTAATTATATGTGGATAATAGTCCAAAATGTTACAAATGAAAGTTGTTACGGTGATCAACACAAAAATAATAATATGATTTGATCACAATAAATGGCAATTTTATAGAAGAGATAATTATTACCCGCCTGGCCCACGATCAGAGAACATCTTTGCTTCGTCATCATAAAAATTTAATTTCTACGCAATACAATTTGTTAAATGTAATATATTACTACAACACCTGGGGGCAAATTACGGCAGTCGATATCGATCGAAATTTCCATTTAAATTGTATTGAAATTTCGATCGATATCGAATGCGGTAATTTGGCCCCTGTTAACCCATATCGTCCCAGAGAAATTTTTTTTCGAATAAATTTATGAAACTTCGTAGTTAAATAGTAATTTGGGTTAAGGGAATACTAATCAGATGTCCGAATTTTTAAAAATTTTTTTTTAATTTTCTTTAAAAAAAAACATGTTTTTAGTTTTTCCCACACAGAGAAAAATAAATTCAAAATGTTTGATATTTGCTGTTCGAAAAATCGAACACTGGGACGAAATGGGTTAAAGGCTACGGGTTCCACACATGCATTTTTCTGATTTCCTTGCTCCAAGTTCAATGCTTTGCACCTTCTCTGACATAAAAATATATAAGTTGCTTACCAGAATTACAAATAAAAAACTTTAAGAATCATGTGGTTTTTTAGAGGTAGGATTAGTTCTTCTTATGGAAACTTTTTCCCCTCTGACCCGATTCAGCAATTCTATGAATATCAAGGGTCTGGCTCTTTTCGTTTGGAATGTATTTATATATTCGTATACTGACGGGCAGACATGTCTAGATCATCTTAGATTTCATCAATGATCAAGAGTATATATACTTTATGGGGTCTTAGAGGAATATTTCGCTACCGTCCAATTCTTTTTTTAGGGGTATAAAAAACATAGTTTTAGAATTTTTTTATCGTAAAAGCAATTCTACGACAGCACGATATCGAGTGACATCGTGAGTGAAGCAGTACGTCTCTCAAGCACCCCACCAAGGAGATACACAGGACCTGAACTTGTCTCTAAAAGAACTGTAATTTCGAGTTAATTTTCTATTATATTTTTATAGACATGAGACTGTGAAGACCTCAACCTGTTTAGTTTCTATACGTACAGAATAGACTATAAGGTCTTATTCGTCGGCCCTGTAGCAAAAATTAGCCGACGAAGTAAAAGGTTGAAATAGCTACAAAAACAACTGTCTATCTTCTCATCTTTCCTAATCTGTCCCCTCAATGCTATCCCCTCGTTTTCAGTTCCGGCGCAATGCATTGCATCACTCACTGGACCAGCACTCATCCCCTGAGTGCTGGTCCAAGATAAAAAAAAAATGTCCCTGCTACAACAATACAACAATGGAAAAAACAAGAGGCGTTTTGTTTGTGTAAACATTTTCCATCTTGTCAAAGACAACTGCTGTTGGCTGAAGTAGTAGAACACAAGACTGTGAAGTGGAGGGTACTGAGTTCAACCCAGCGCTGAGTCGTGAAATATTGTGTTGAATTCTTCTGAACAGCATTAATTTATAAATGACTGAACAGCATTAATTTACGTGACTTCACCAGTAGTCAGAACTGGTACCACGGGATCCAGTACAAGCCCCGCAGATATTGGTGAGGTCTCCCTCGGGAGTTCACGTGGTGGTTTGTGGTCACCAATTTAGTGGAAGATTTGTCAGATAAGGATTGATGACCAATCCTTGCGGTTGGGCTTCGGTCCGGCTGATAGTAGCAAAATCGATGTGTTGTTGTGAATCAACAAATAAAGATCATCTAGATAGGATCGACACTCTAGCAAGGTGTTAAATCATGTTCTAGAAATTGCCACCTGGGCGACTCGAGGTCGCCTTCGTGTGGCCTCTTGGTGCTAAGAGGGATAGTGGTGACACCCAAATTTCACACGGTGTTAAGAGCATCGTCAGGTTAGGCCGCGAGGCAGGTACTGACGTTAAATCAATGGCATATATTTGATCAGCATTAGTGCATGGTTCTGTTAGTTGTTGCCAACCTGTTTCAGTGATGAAGGCATAGCACTAGTAACTGAACATAATTGGCAGCAACTGACACAATCATGTACTAAAAAGCAGAGTGACAGCATCCTCCTTCGTCGGCCCTGTAGCAAAAAATTAGCCGGCGAAGTAAAAAGGTTGAAAAAGCTACAAAAAATTCTCTTTCCTCACCTGTCTCGTTTTCAGTTCCAGCGCAGTGCATTGCATATGTAGGCGTCATCCCCGCAGTGCTGGTGTAAGATAAAAAAACAAAAAAAAAAACAACAAAAATCAGCCTTGCAAACAAACATGGGAAAAAGGTAAGCAAAACCGCAAATGTAAACAACATTTGACTTTTTTAACTGTCAAAACACAACCCTGCAACAAATCATCTGGAGACAAGGCTGTGGCAATAATACCACGTTTGCTTAAGTAATAAATTTACATGGTTGGGAAATTTAGAAAACCAAATATTATTTCTGAAAAAAAAATATGTAATAAAAGGTACAATAGAGTCGAGGCCTGCCTGAGGTCCAACAATTTTTCCCCATTGTGCAAATTTTTTTAATATTTTGTTTTAGCAACTAGTGAAACACCCTCACCAGCATCTATTACAGATTAATATTATTCATAAATAAATTAATAAATCTTTAAATTCAATTAAAGAGTCTAGATTCTGTACAATTTTGTTACTCCTTTATAGGTTTTTGAATTATGCAACATTTTCTTTTCACGGCATTTCAATGAGCATTGCTTTTGGCCCGATTGTATTTAAATATTTCATACATTCTATAAAATACATACACACCAGCCATTTATTTTATCCGGTGTATTAAAATACAAAAATTATACAATTTTAATAGTTTGGTTGTCTGGCAGATCGTTGTTGCTGATTCGGGTGTACGAAAAAAAACACACAAAAATTTATTTAACATGAAAAATGAATTTTTTATCAACTGCGGATATCGAAAATATACCAACTTTACGATAAACAACAATAACAATAATAATAAAAATATATATAAAATACGAGTAGGAAGAAGACACTTCATATACTCAAATGCATTAACATTCTTTTCATTTACCCATTCGGCCAAATTGTGGCCACGTTTCATGTGCATTTTGTCGTCTGACTATTGAATTTGCTAAGCGACGATCTGCTTAGGAGATTATTTTTATATTAAATTCAATTAAAATTGATGGGCTAATTGTTTGAAAATTTGTTCTAAATTCAAAAAGACGTGATTAATAGTCCAAGACACAAAGGAAAGTCAGGATCAGTTTTTAACTATTTAACTTAGACTGCAGAGCAGAACAGCAGTTTTCGAAAACCACCACACTTTCATTCTCAATTTTTGTTTGCCACCACATTTTAGGTGGCTTATGTAATTCAAATTGGCTTGATTATAGGTTCTTGTCAAAAACGAGCTAATGAACGAGTTCGACACAGCAGAGGATAACAGTTATTTTGGAAAGCCGCTACACATTCATCATCAGTACTCATGTGTATTTTTGTTTGTCACTTCTTATTATTATTTGTTGAATGCGATAACAGTTTTATTTATAAAAATTTTATCTGAAAATTACACACTTTCAATACCCGTGATTCCCTTTGACTATTTTCTTCATTTCCCATTTTCTGATTTTTTTTTTTTGTTCCATTGAGACAAACGTTTTTGGTTTGAATTCTTTTATGCTTAAGTACATGTGAACGTTTCATTTTTATTGTTAGCTCAAGGCAGTAGCTTAAATTTGTATGTAAGTACTTTGTATCGAGAGAGAATCAGGGCCGAAAGGGAGAGCATGAAACGGTGCCCAAATAAAATAGACACAGTTGATCTCAACAGCCATGCCTTATGAATGCGCCTAATGTATCCAATATCATATATTAAGAACGTTATTGAACGTCTAAAATGCAGTCTTCAGTAGAAAACATTCAACAACTATTATATGTTATCTTGAAACTAGCGTATTTTAAGGCATCTTATGGGATCTCATAATACAGGGTCCGCCAAATAACTTTTTTTTATTTTGAAAATGCTATAAAAAAACTACTGAATATTTTCTCAAATTTCTTTTTTTATTTGAAAGTACAATTCTTCCGGTTAATGATGGAAAATAATTTCATTAAAATGGCTGGCCATGCAGTAGCCTACACGATCGGTCCAAGTTTTAAGCACATTATCTATTGTGTGCAGCTGTATTTTTTTTTTTTTTTTTAGGAGTAGGACGAGCACTCAGGGGATGACCCCTACATATGCAATGCACCAATGGCTTCATGAATATTGTCCTTTAAAGCGTCAATTGTCTCTGGCTTGTCGGCGTATCGCTTACCTTTGACGGCACCCCACAAATAATAGTCCAACGTTGTCAAATCGCAGCTCCGAGGTGGCCAAACGACATCAGCTGATAATGCGATCTTAAAAAAAGGGCGCAAAACATCGAGTGTAGCTTCGCCTGTGTGGCTCGTAGCGCCGTCCTGTTGAAACCAAATGTTGCCAATATTCTCCTCTTCAATTTTTGTGAACAAAAATTCGTTCAACATGGCCCGATAACGATCGCCATTGACTGTAACGGCCACTCCTTGCTCATTTTCGAAGAAAAATGGCCCAATTATGCCTCTGGACCAAAATCCGCGCCAAACAGTGACTCGTTTTGGGTGCGTCGGCTTTTCAATGTATGCCTGCCGGGTTTTCTGTGCCCCAAATGCGACAATTTTGCTTGTTTACACACCCGCCAAGATCAAAATGAACTTCATCTGAAAATATGATTTTTTTTGGCAAAATCGGCATCTTCTGTAAGTCGATCGCAGGCCCACTTAGCGAAGCGAAAACGCATTGGATGGTCAACCATATTCATTCAGCGGAAGGATAAAACTAATTATCTGTCAAATCAGACACGAGCTAAGTGTTACCATTCACGAAATAAGCACCAGTTTAAAAAAAACGTTAGATGGTGGACCTTTTATATTTTCTTGATGCCACTGACTTACATGATCAGCACTACATCAACATTCAGTGATGTTATAGAAGATCGTCCTTAAAGATGTCTTCAGGATATGACCAACTGGGTAATTATACACCCACCCGCCCATACGCCGGTTAGCAAATAGTATAACGAAGTACGTTTGTGTGTTACCAATACACGAGCTTTTTTAACTTTAATAAAAATCACACACGAAAAAAAAACAAACAAAAGTGTGTATGAATTTATTGCAAATATAAAAATATTTTAAGGGGTTTGTGTGAATAGAGAGACTGAATGTGGCGATTTGCTTGTGGGTTTACATTTCACTCATTCATTCATTCATATATTCATGCATTCATTCATTCATTCATTTGTGACATAAACACGCAAACATACAAACACATATTCGAAATATTATACTCGTATATTGTATGCATGTGTGTGCGTACTTATTGATGATTTTGATGGGGATGATGCTATTCACCTTTTTTTTAAGTTTTGGTTTTTGCACTGGATGTGGATGCTTTTGCAAGTGTCAGTGTTGTTCCTGAAAAGGTAACGCAAGCAGGAAGTTGACTGTATAAAAAACGTTTTACTAATAATTTGAAAGGCAAATTTAACAAGAGGCTGATTTGACGGAAAAAATACGTTTTTCTGTTTCGCATAAAAAGCAGCTGAAAATTATTTTACTTTAAATTTTAAATAATCGTGCTATTTTTCACAAGTTATTAATCTAAAATAACAAAGTGATCATTTCAGAGGTTCTTAGCAAGACAAACAACAAATTTTCGGAATTAGCTTCACTCCCATCAACAGTTCTCATGTGTACTTATGTTTGTCATAACTTCTTAGGTGCGTCGGTCGAATCTCATAACAGCTCTTAATTAAAAAGAGTTATAAAAATAACAAAATTAAATAAAAGAAGAAAAAATTATGCGCAATACTATTTTCATTTCGCTGCAATTGGAGTTCCAAAAATTTATTGTGATAAATTTGTATACGAGAATTACCCCTTCGTGGATGTATGAGTCTCATCGCTAAAGATGCTTTTTTAATAAAAATGAAGGTAATTTTCCAACTACTCTTGGATCCATTCAGCGAACATACTTCAAAGCTCGGAAGGACGTTTAATATTTATTGCTTGTATTGAGTTTAATTGTGAAAGACATGATAAAAATTCCAAGGTTCAAGGGAAAGTCAGCAAGAATTTGACACAAAAATGTTTTCATTTTAAACGTGCTGATTCTTTTTCCCTAATTCAAAATAAAAAATTAT
This sequence comes from Linnaemya tessellans, assembly GCA_951800035.1. Taxonomy (NCBI): domain Eukaryota; kingdom Metazoa; phylum Arthropoda; class Insecta; order Diptera; family Tachinidae; genus Linnaemya; species Linnaemya tessellans. The sequence continues at coordinate 112,962,745 of OX637533.1, forward strand.
TTCATTATGCAAAAGCACAGGTTTTCGCAAGCCGCTACATTTTTATTCTTAATATCATTTTCCTCAAAAAATATTTATTTATGAATTTTTCTCAAAATATATTTATTTATTTATCAATTTCTAGTTTGTCCCGTTTTCTAGATCCATTACTATCGCCAGCAAAACATTGCTGAGCTCGCACAGTTACTAAACATATTTTCGAGACGAGTGTAACAACACTAAGAAAAAAACGCACACCTTATTCTATACCTTACTTCTTGAACGCACCTCGCACGAGCTACTACAGCATGCACAGGGAACCATGAGGGCTCGTTACCAAATTAACAGGATATGCGACAAATGACAACAGCAACAACAACAATGAATTTATAATAGAAACAATTACAGCAACTGCTTCGTATTAAGCAGACGACTGAGATGAGTGTAAAATTTTAAATTTCTGCTCCAATAAAGCCAGAGCTGTAAACAATTCGTTAAATGCGTGCCGAAGACCAAAACTTAATCCTTTCAAGTTCCCACCACCATTTACTCGTACACTGGCAGCTCTCCTTTGTGGCCACTTACGTCATGCTGCTACGCAATTGCCACACACTCATGCAGCCACAGAACACAACGAACTTCAAAGTAAATAGAAAATTATTTCTTCTTAAAAACAACAGACACTTTTGAACAATCTTTTCATACAAATAGCAAATATTTGTCACACAAAAATATATTTACGATTGTGATTCCTTTGCAATGAACTCTCCTGCTGCTTGTGCTCAGGACGATAAGGCTGTTGTGGTTGCCGGTTACTGCTGATTTCATTCAGGTTTGATTTAGTCTATTGTCTGGAGTTTTTGTTGGCTGCCAACGGACATTAGCCGAAAAGCAAACCGATAAAAACTTATTAACAAAACGTAACAATGACAATAACCAGAATTAAGCTAAAAGTCTATTTTTGAGGGTAGAAAGTTTTATTTTCTAAGGGATATTTTTTATTAACTTGTTTTTATTTTCCTTGCAACTCCTTATCAGCTCAAATGGCTATCATTTACTCATATGATGACAAAGTTATGATAAGGGATAACAGCTTTATTAGCTGATCTGAACAAATTATGGCTCGCATTTGATAAATGGACTGAAATTAGTTTAAGAGCTTAAAAGTTATTGTCACAGGAAAACGTGAAATGTTTTGGGATCATGTGAAATAAATGATTTATTAGATTTTTTAACGTCGTCGTTCTTGAAGGTGTTTTATTCACAAGTTTAAATAAATTTTCTGCGAAAGGAACTGTTTTTAGTTTGTTACACTATATACGAGGTCTGTTCAAATATATATGATGCTTTCATAAGCTAATAAGCCAATTAGTAAGTGGCAATAAGCCAAAATACCCATGACTACTGAAAATCATTTAAATTAATGCCGCCATACGTTAAACTGTTTCCAAGAAAACCTAAACTTTATGACATTTTTGTCAAACCATCTATAGAAACGTACGAATTGTAGTCAAAACATATTCTTATTTCATATTAAAATTTATCTAACAATTTCAAATGCCTGCCAATAATCAACAACAACTGCAATAATAAAGAAAAAAAAAATAATAAGTTTTTTTGGCAGGCTAAAGGACTGAATATTTTGTTGCCCTGCTGCAAGGCGTAACTGGCATCATCGCAATGATGATGTTAGAAGCAGAGAAGCAGTGGAAGAATTCAAAAGTGCGTTACATTTCCATTGTTGAAATGTTAACATGAAGAATTCTGCTTATTTATTATATTTTATATCATATTTGCAGATTTTTATTTCCATTTAAAAAAGATGCACAGCGAGAAATTTCATATTCAATTAACTTTGTGTTTGAATGTGTTTGAGTGCTTGATTAAATTTTTAATTGGGGTGTTTTTTCAGAATACAAACATACAAGCAGCAATCATATGTTGGATGTCTGGTAAAACTTATTAAGGCTTCAGAGGACCTTTAGTCTGACATTTAGGACCTGCAGCATATCCTAAACAAGTGCATTCACATTTCCATTGCCAAAGTGTGCTTGTAACATCTTATCATTTTTTTACTCGGTGTAAACGCCAGCAAAATCCATTTATGTGACCATTTTGTCGCCGTGTTTTCGTTTTTGTGGTTGGGAGGTGGGTTCTGTTCCTTATTTGTACTTGTCTGTATTTCCTCATGTTGTTTATTTACACATTAAACATAAAATATTTGACTGGCCTCGTTTTTTTTTTGCACCCGTTCTTGCTTTCTTTGGCTGGCGTTGGCTGTTGTTGCTTGCTGTTGTTTGAACTTTTAGCCATAATGTTGTGTTCTCCTTTCAAAAGAACATCAACAATTTCATGTTGCTGTCAGTCGAACAGTTCGCCACGAGATCAGACAGTTGGTCTGTTAATAAGCAAGTCCATGTACTCGTATGTGCCTGGTTGTTGCATAATGTTGTTGATAGATTCTGTTTTTGCAGTCGTTGTACTATTAACGTTTGTGTTATAATAATGTTATTTGATGTTGCTGCTCGCTATTGACGAGAACAGCGTATGTTGATGTTGATGTTGGCTGTTGCTGTTGCTATTGATGTCGTTGTTGTTCCTGTTGTGTTATTATGACATAAATATGTTGTTGGCCACTAAGTAAGTAGTCTCCTGTTTTTTTTTCTTCATGTTTTGTTCCCGAATGTTTTGAAAACATTATGTTCGCTGCCTGCTTGTAAAAGTTTATATTGTCCGCTTATTATTCTCCTTTTTTTTGCTTTCTTTTTCTTCTTATTGAGTCATTAACCCTTTCAGTAATTCAGGGCAAAAATAAATTAAACTTGAACACACAACATATCCAGAGTTAAGTAGGCGTTAGGCCAAAGAAGGAAGGGTTTATCAGTGTAAGAAATCAAATTAAATTTTTAAATGAGTCCAACAATAATAACAACACCAGTTACAAACAGCACAACAGAAGAAAGGGTGAAAATTCTCATGCATACACAAGTGTATGTACACGTATGTGTGTAAATAGGTGTGCATGTATATATCTCCATGTTCATATAGCAATCATGCAAAGTGCACAGTGGTGCAAAGAAATAAAAAAATATTTAAAAAATTGTATGTAAAAATAAATGTGTAATTAGAAGTGATATCAGAAAGAGACAGGCATAGAGAACACTAGTAATCAGATGTTTTGAATCTCTTAAGCATGCCCGATCATGCTGCATCATCTGTAATCATAGATGGCAGAGGTATTGAGGAATCAGAAACTCTTCATGTTCTTGGCATGAAAATCCGGCCTAAAATGGAATACAGCTGTCGTGTATGGATTGGTTCGTCAAAGTTAATTTTGTAGGTATTCCACCGATTACGGGAATGGGCGAAGAAACTCATTGGCCAATTCCATTGACTTAGCATCGCTGCACTGTGGGTTGTGTTTTTATATTTTATCGGTACCTTAATGGGTTGAGTTCCAATGAAATCAGGGATCTCTTTCACGACATGTGCACTTTTATACGCTCAACGCGCTTTACATGGCGATCACGCCCATATGTTGTGGATTTGCCAGTGAACCGGACTACGCATTACAGGGAAAATTCGTTATTTGCCCGGGCTGCCCATATTTGGAATAAACTTTCTGCGGAGGAGGCATGATAAATTTTATTATGGGTAGCATCATCCTCCTACTTCGGAGCTTTAGCAAAAAATTCGCCGACGAAGTGAAGGTTAAAAAATCGACAAGAAATTCTCTATCTTGTCATCTTTCTTTATCTGACGTCTCAACACTATTACCTCCTTTTGAGTTCCGGTGCAATACACTGTATATGTAAGGGTCATCCCCTGAGTGATGGTCCTACCACAAAGATATCCATGAGATCTTAAAATAATACAACACAGAAATCTGGTAGATAATTTCATGGCATTGATTTTTTAAATATGATTTCCGGAATATGTATGATGAGGCTATGAGTTACACGGTCCATTCTATCATTCCAATTTGTGGCCCCTTTCTAAATAGATCTGTTCACATGGAGTGAAATGACTTTAATATTGGTGTAAGTCAGTGGCTATAATGGTATGAGGGCACAACAGGCCTATGAGGCCTAGGTGTAATCCTGGACGAATTGGGATAGTTTTGCTTACGCCCCTCTCTTCAACCTAACCTAACTTAAGTCAATGGCTGATCACAAAACCCATAAAGAAGTAAAAAAGAAACTAGAAGTTGCTGGAACGGTGGGGACAAGTGAACAGGATCATGTGTGGATACAAAGCTGTTGCTAAGCCGATCTATGTTGCCATAGATCGGCTGTTAAGCGCACTGTATAACAAGTTTCGTTGGCCTTTGGAACCTTCCTCACTTCCCTACAGCAGCGTTATACTCTTCGGAGCACACATTTCCTTGTGGATGGTTTTAAATGGAGAATTGTAAAATTGAAGCTACAAAAGATCCATAACTGCACAAATTGCTTGCTCAGCAGGCAGATTATATGGACGCGATGCGTAAAATGGACGCGGTGCTTTTATGAACTTCGCAATAAGATTTATTTTTTCCGCTGTAAATTTCCACAATTTAAAAGATATTTTTCTGGCGTTAAACGATCCATGATGACCTGCCAAACTCTACGCAACAGAAACACCATCATAATTTGACATTCTCAGCTGTCAAACCGTAGTTATCGATATCGATAGTTTTGAAATAACTGAAATGAAGACTTGGTTCTATTTTATTTGTTTGTAAAATAACATTCTCCTTTTTCGTTATATCTCCTTTTTAGTGGCACTTAACACGAGACTAAGGAGGCGAAAGTTCCGAGTTCGATTTCGAACTCAGTCGTGATTATAATGCCGAGCTTAACACATGGTTGCATTAGTTATTGTCGACCTGTTTCAGTAGCGAAGGCATAACACTAGTCACTAACAATATTTTTTCTGTTGTGATTTTTGAAAATAATTTGTTATTTACAAATTGTGAATTCTCAGATGGTTTTCAGAAGTATATGCATAAGATAAAGGGTTTTTAGATTTTCAAAACTGTGGTTAAAGTCTACTGATGATTTGGTAAAGCGCCAATGAAATGCATATAAACATTGTCTGACCACCCAACAAATAAACATTAATTTTTTATGGGTAGGACGAGCACTCAGGGGATGACCCCTACATATGCAGTGCATTGCGCTGGAACTGAGAAGATAGGTTTTGGGAAGCAGGATAAAGGGAGTGTGTCTGTGGATATTCGATTTGAACCTCCTCAAATTGTAAGTGGTGGGGAAGACAGCTGCAGGTAGTTTGTTCCACATACGGACTGTTCGGTCAAAGAACGAATTTTCTCTGTAATGCGTAGTGCGATTCGTTGGAATATCGACTACAAACGCATGCGCTCTTGATGAAAAATGCGTTGAGCGTAAGAAAGAATGGGTTTCAGAACAAAATTTTCCTAAATTCACCAAAGCACATCCCATTGTGTTAACGATAAAACAACGAAACGCACCCCACATTGCGACGATGCTCGAGAGAGTCAATAGAGTTGGCTACAGTACTGTTTCCGATGAGTTTCATCGCCCTCTCCCGTACGCGATCGAGTAACTTCAAAATGGACTTTGAAGCACCCATTGACGCTAGAGACCCTCCTTCGCTGGCCCTGCAAGTAAAATTTATCCGGCGAAGTAAAAGGCTAATATAATAACTGCCAAGTGATTTCGTTGACTGCAGAAGAGACCCATGACCATCGTCCTTACAGCCTGCCAGCCACAAAAGCACTATTACATCCCGCATTTGTCTAGCTGAGGCCACTGTTGTTAGATTTGGCTTTCGTCAATATGGCTGGTGTGTTGCTATTGCTGTTGGCGGGCGTATGGCATTTTATGATTGTTCACTTTTTTTCTTCCCGTATTATAAGTATTTCCTTCATTCTTGCCCAGATGGTTGCCTTCGATAAATGTGAATGATAGAGTTATGACGATAAGAAATAAACAAGTATTTCATTACTTTTATATAGAGACGAGCAAGAGATGACGTTGATGACAAGCGTCCCTTGCCGTCAGTGGCTGATGTTGTTGACTTGTAGTTTAAATGCTCGTACTTTCGCTTAGAGAGCAAGAGGAAGTTGTTGTAATTGGTTTGTGTTGACAGTTCCTAAACAGCGAAGGGGGGGAAAAAGGGAATAACAAACTAGAGATGAAATGCAAAGAAAAACAGATTCCTTAAGCATAATAGTGTTTAGCATACTAATTTTGAAGTTGTTGTCGTCGGCGGCTGGCAGAATGTGGCTGTATAGTAGTTGGCTTTTTCTTGGCTGCTGCTGTTTTTGTTTCTTTTGATGGAAAAAAGATTATCTACTTACAATTGCTCAAGAGCAGAGATGAAGTATTAGAAAAACGCAACTTTATTACAAAAATGTTAATTTATATTTAGAAAGGGTCAAAACGTTGTGTCAAAGTCTCAGTATTGTGGGAGGTATTTTCTCATGAACAACTACGGCTGGCGTGTACAAGGAAGGAGCTTATGATGATGACGATTATAATGAAATTATTTTGTTAAATTAATATTTTTTTAATGAGTTGAAATGCGACAAAGTTTTTTTCTTTAGCTCAAACGTAAATTATATACAAACGCAATTAAAGAAATTGAATTGAAATTGAAAATCTCACAGAAAACTTTTGCGGAATACTTGATGTTGTGGAAATTAATAGGACACTAGACTAATTAGAGAAATTTCAAGTTTTGGCCTTAAGCTCAACCAATAAGTTGTTGAATTTCATTTGGGGTCATTGAACGCTAAAGAGAAATATATTCTCAGCTAAAAGTGACAGCATTTAATTATATATTTTTTAACTCGGACCAGCACTCAGTGTATGACCGCTACATATGCAGTGCTTTGCGCCGGAACTAGAAAGGAGGGGATGGTATTGAGAGGACAGATGAAGAAAAATGAGAACATAAAGAATTTTTTTTAGCCTTCACTTCGCCGTCTAATTTTTTGCTACATGGCCAAATATATAACTTGTCTGAACAAGAGGCTGGAGAAATTTCCAAGATTCTCTGCAGTTTAAATGACGCCACTTCATTCTCTCAAGCCAAACTGGCGTTCTACCAAACCCTTTTTAAAATAAGAATCAAACTAACAATACTCTGCTCCTTATATCATTCCCTTTTAAATTCAATATCTTTAATCAAATTCAATTAATTATTCAGTACGATTTAAATATTTAACGAAAGTTTCCACCAAAAAAGCAGCCGTTTATCAGTTAATCTTAATTTTAAGCGGATGAAAAGCAACACCAGGACAAACTGCTTTTCACAATCCGTAAAGTTTATATTTTTCTACATATTATTAACATATTTTCACTCCTTTAGCAAATAGCGAATGCAACTGAACACTCACTTGCACGCTCATTGTGCTGCTGCTGCATTTGCAGTCTCTGTATTTTATTTACTCACAATTTCTTTTTATCCTGCAAATCCTCATTTGTTTTAATAGCCGGCATGCTGTTCTTCATGCTTTTGCTTTTAAAATAATAAAGCGAATGGAAGCACACGTTATAGTTGGGTGAATGGCAGTAAGCGACTCAATTGTAACCCTAGAAGACAGCGAAGGTGGGACAAAGAAAGGAATCTTTACAACTTCATAAAAAATTACTCTGTATTATGGTGATCCGCGCCAGCTAAGAAATACATACAGATCAGGGCCGTCCCCATTTTTTCGTAATGACCACTAGTCCCCTCAAGCCAATTTCTTTAAACAATTTAAATTTTTTTTATTGATATTATTCCAGTTCCAAAATTATTTCATATATAAGATTTTTTCCGCAATATAAAGGGCTCTCTGGGCCGCCATTTGTATATAGTGGCATATGTGCACCCATCCCAATTTTTCCATAATGACCACTAATCCTCTCAAATCGATTTTTTTAAAATTGATATTATTCGAATTCCAAAATTATTTCACACATAAGACTTTTACTGAATAGAGAGGCCTTCAGGGGCTCTGAATGCTATGTTGGACTTAATTGCGATCGACTTTTGTTTATTGGTGGTAGCCTTATGTAATGCCCCAGATTAGCGGCATTTGTGTGGCGGAGACCAAGAACTGATTTTGTTTATTGGGCCCGCACCCGGGAGATACAATATATTGTGCTGGACCTACAAAAGGAGTGGCTACTTTGGAAAGGACTGTTGGACAACGATGAGAAATTGGATTATTTTCTTCACTGCTGAATTTCCGCTACAGTATGTTCATGCTCGTGGATCGGGAGTCAATTACCTCCCACATTGAGGAAATCCTCTCATTGCATGATGCCTCAACTGGACTTTCTCAAAAGTGTTTAAGCTTTTAATACCATCCAGCAGAAATAAAATTGGAAGTTAAAATACATATTGATATTTAAAAAATGTATTGAGTCAGGAGACTTCTGGGATGAATCTCGCGGTGAAATCCGCATTTAATCTCCTTAATAAAGTCCTAGTCAGTGTTGTCAGATTAGGGGGTTTCCCCCTAGATTTAGGGGGTTTTCTTCTATTTAGGGGCAGATTTAGGGGTTAATATTTTTTAGGGGGAAATTTGGGGGTAAGAAAATTTTAATTTGGGGATTTTTAGGGGATTTTCAAATTTATAGTTTGGTACATAATAGTACATAATTTAACAACTGAGCTTGTCGAAGATGTATCGAAATGACGATTTTGAAACTAATCACGCAAATACAAACATTAAAACATTTTTCTCGTTAAATCAATTTTGTTGGTTTTCCTTGAACTGCAAAATATAAATTTTAAAAACTTGTTCATCTTTACAATTTATTACCAATATTCCAAAAAAGGATAACATATATAAACAAAAATATAAAAAGGAGTTCGAAGCAGATCAGCACTTTAAAGGTATTGTATTTTTAAATAAAATTTTAAACACAATAAATGCAAAATTAAATTTCAGATTTAAAAGCTTTATGCAAATCTTGTAAAAGCATTATGGTGGCAAACAGGAGACCTTTGTTAGATTGCAGATATATATTTTTGGGGGCTTTTTATAAAAAAATTAAATAAAAATTTGGTAGTTTTCGCGTAAGAATGATGGTACCTCAATTCAAATATAATAGAGATAAGAATGATGAAACCAAATTACTACTTAAACTTTTCTGCTTTAGGGGTTTTTTTAAGAAAAAGTGTAGAATCTAGGGGGTTTCTAAATTTTTTTGGGGGAAGAAAAAAAAATTATTTGACAACACTGGTCCTAGTGCTTCAGGCTGCAATATCGACTGTTAATAAAAATTTCAACGTCGTTATCTTTGTGTGTGGCAAGGTAGCTTGCTCGTCTCTGAAATCACATATGTACAACTACCCGAGTTGGGGCAATGCAAGGATGTGTTTTCTAGATAAGGTTGATTTAATACTCATCTAGGTCCCAGCACACAGTGACTTCCCAGTTAACTCTATAAACGTCTTAAATGCCGAATCGGCAGCCACACTCCAGGGTACTTTCAGAAACTGATATTCAGCAATATATTCATAAGACTGACAACAGATGGCGATACGTGTACCGTTGGAAAATGTTACTTTGACGGAATGTTAAGGGCCAGCTTCCGGGGATTAGTATGAGTGATGTGGTTAAATGCATTGATAGATGCTCAATATAGTTAATAGATTGTCGTCATAGGTGCGACGGATCACTGAACAATCGGCAAGCACGCTAGTGGGATAGAAATGGCTCATTTTTGTTATTATATTTTTGGTAATAGGACCAACACTCAGAAGATGACCACTAAATATGCAGTGCATTGGGCCGGATTTGGAAAGTAGGAGATATTGTTGAAAGGCCAGATAAAGAAAGATGAAGCAGTCATTTTATTCTTTACACTTCGACAGTGAATTTTGGCTACCGACTCAATGAAGGAGAACGCTGCAACACGCTCTTTTAGTACATGACAGTGTCAATCACTGTCAGTAATTTGCAGCGTCTAGTGCTCTGTCTTCACCATTGATCCAGCCCGCCATTAAGTACCACAACTACACAAGATTACATATTATAGAAAATTCATACTGAGTTCGGAATCGAATGGGGGATTTTCGGCTTCATATTATAAGCATCAACTACTTGAGCCAACTGCACTTTGTCCTATAATGAGTTCTGCCGCAGTTGCTGTGAAGGAGATCTTTCCACTTTCTTAGAGAATGCCCAGTTTTGCATGCCACGCCACACAACTTCGCAGATAGCCACTGGGCGACCTCTCAGAGTTATGACAGATCGAACTGAGTTTCCTGATTAATTATCTCAAGAGGGCGATCTGAGTTTCCTGATCAGTTATCTCAAGACTACGGTTTGGATGTTGTACTAATAAGTGTATCCCTGCATAAGTAGACTCCGACGAGTGTTCAGCTCTGGCAAAAATGAATTACCTGATTCTATTTGAAAACCTGAGGGCATTGGGAGGCCACGTAAAGCAACCAGCCAGCCAAACTTGCAGAATATCAATTGATAAAATTAAGGTAATCGGTATCTGGCCCCTGGTATAGCCTTTAGGGACTTGTTAGGTGTCAGTTATAAAATCGTGCTGCTGTCGTTTCTTGTGTCCTTTCAATTTTGTAAACAAGTTTTTATACGAAATCTAAGTTATAATTGATTATAACACGATCGGCTGGTTTTTATAAAAAATAAAGAAATTACTAAAATTGCTGAGTTGATATAAAGTACTTATGCTGCGTCTTATAAACCTAAAAACTGCACTTGGGTAATGGCCATGGACATGCACTGTGCCACAACTCTGGCAAGACAGAGAACCGAGTGTGTAGCGAGAATTTTGTGATACTCTTTTTAGTTATTATTTTATTTCACCAGGGAATTTATTACAATTTCGACAACAGAGGGCGCTGTAATGTACTTTTTAAATCTGATTGAAATGAAAGGATTTCCTTTTCACGTGACAGTCACTTTCAGACTCCGAAAGATTTATTAAAGCCAATTTTGTAATGGTTGTATTTTTCTTCCGATCTTTTTTTTTTGCCACTGGGAACGATTTTCCCTCTTGTCCCATTAAATTTGATTTATAAATTTTGCAACTTAAGTTTTTTGGTCTATTTTGCTGCACGAAATTCCCCCTCAATAGATGATTTCTTAAACGATTTGATAATCGTTTCATTTGCATGCATTTAAATAATTTTACATCTTCGATATATTATTTTGATGGAGACAATCTTGCTGCCAAACCGCACAGTACCCAACTGCCAGAAGTATCAAAAGATATTTTATATGTATGTGTTTATGGATGGCTTCGCAGCATATGGCGAAATAAAAAGCTGTTTGTTAGCAGAGATGCAACTGCCATATAAAACAATGATAACATAAAGATTTTTGCATAATTGTTTTTAAGTTGTTGTCGAGAAGTGAGCAGAAACAAACAGCAAGTACTAAACAAAAAAAGAAGAAGAAGAAGAAAACCTAAAAAAAAGATAATCATGTGCCAAATGTTTTTAAGAGTCCATTTGAGAAGGACCGAAAAAAGAAATGAAGCAGAAGTGAAGCTAAAACACTGACTGCACAGACACACGAGACGAGTACATGAAATGATATTTTTCTAAAAGATTCTTTTATTCAATTTTTTTCATGCATAACACTGAACATGGATTAAATCCGACGAAGTGCAGCAGCTACAATAACTTTTTCCTTTGCGTCGTTGAGCCAAAGAAACAAAATCGTTTTTATAAAAATACTCGAAACAATAAAGAAACTGTAATGAAATGTAACTGAAAATTAAAAGAATCCCAGGAAAACAGATTAAATTTGTACAAGTGAGAGAAGTATCTTTAATTGAAAATGAAGGATTAAAATTTAAACCAATTAATTTTATAAATTGAGGGTAAGTTGCTTGTCGCCTTGCGTTTTGTTCTGTTCTTTTCTGACTGGTTGAGTAAGTGCACGAATTTGTAAATTATTTAAGCACGACAAAATATTTTGATTTGTACAAGAAAAAAGGAGGGTTAAGTTTTTCTTTTTTTTTGTTGTTGTTTATCAAAATGGTTTCCATTTCCATTCATTCTTTTCAAAAAGTACTAAACGATTATTTAAACTCCTCTTTGGCTGTCATTCATATTCAACTTTTAGCCAAACAACTTCAATATGTAAGCAAGTAGCAAACAACAAATAGTTACCATTTGGATTACATTATAATAAAAGCATTATCAAAAGTTTTAACAAGATTGTAACATATGATAATAAATGTACGACTACATGCTATATCTACCCTTTGCAAGGGGAAAGAAAACAGGCATTAAAAAAGCCAGACCAACAAAAAAACACAACCCAGCGACATAGAATTAACAGTCAACAATTGACACTTATCCACAAAATAAAAAGAAACGAAACGTATAGAACAAAATTATAACAAAAAAAAAAAAAAAAAAAGTCCACCAACTAAACAACTAACTTTGGTAGAGGCCATCAGGCGACAGTGATGCCAACGGCAGGAAACTGGCAATTTATAAATTCTGTGTATATTGTGGGTGTAGAGGGAATATCGAAGCAGATCACGGGCACCTCTTCGCGTTGAGGTATCGCACTTTCGAGTCCAATGGATGCGCAGATGTACTCTAAGTAAAACCTCAGCAACGCAACTTTAAATAGCGGATGATATTTCATTTAAATCGAAGTATCCTTTTATAAATTGCAAAGTTATTTTCTTTTATTTTTTTTGGTCTTCTACAATGAAATTGTACCTCCTAAAGCATGGCGATGGACATATGCATATGCTAAAAATTAGAACCAGTATCTGCCTTTACGGCCTAGCCTGGCGATAGTCTTAGTACAGCGTTCAGCTGAGTATTTCAATAATAAAAAATTATTCGTCAAGTATGCGCTCTTCTTTAGTAGGAACAGCACTCAGGGGATGACCGCTATACATGCAGTGCATTGCGACTGAAGTAGAAGGGAGGGGATGATGAGAAAGGAGAAGATAGAGAATTTGTTGCATTCTTCATTTTGCCGGTGTGTTTTTTTTTGTACATGATCGACTAAGGAGCGTGCTATTACTCTGTTCTTTAGTGCACGATAGTGTCGATCGCTTTTCCCTCGCCACTGAAACAAGCCGACAACAACTAACACAACCATGCAACAAAGCTGATCGGAAGAATTCGACCCCAAATTCGAGTCCGGGAACATAATCTTCTTTTGGATCAATTCATTTACTCCAACGATTTTAAAAAAATTTTATTTCTTTTAAATAGTAGATTTTCGATATGCCCGCAAAATAGACGTTTGGTTCGGCTATGACGCCTTTATTAGAACCAAAGCTCTTAGCAGCCCGCCATTTCCTCGGGTATGGAAAAAGAATAATATCGCAGGGGGCTAATGTTGGAGCATATGCTGGACGGCGCAGGAGTTCGTAGCTCAATTTATGGATTTTTGCCATACTGACTACACGCATGCGCTTTCGTGCATTGGCTTGACCGAGGCAGCCATGTCGAAAATAGCGTTTTCATGACCAAATATTCATGCGAAATGTGAAGCATTCGCTCAGTTGAGATGCCCACAACATCGGCCACCCGACGTATTTTCATTTTCCGATCACGAGAAATATTATCCCATGAGTTTTACCGTAGATTCCTGGCGTAATGAGATCTTCTGGGCGACTTGAACGTACGCCGTCCCTTGTGTTGGTATGAACACACATTTTCGACCACAGGGAAAAAGTTGGCATTCCAGTTTTAAAGCAAAATTATAAGAAAGAAATCAGTAAATGAAATAAAATATTTCTTAAAATTTATTTTAGGTCCAAAAGTTCACTTGGACAACACACGCACGAGAAATACGAAATATCTTGTGAAATTTTTTTAAGAAAACATCAACATATTCAATGTTTTAGGCCCTGAGCAAAAATCTTTAGAATCTCTAGGCCCGCTTACGAAATATATTATCATTCTCTAGAACACAATATGACGTCGAAAGGCGTAAAGGACAGCTAGCGAATGATTTTTAGCGCAAAATCGTTATATAAGAAATTAATTTTATGAAAAGCATGTTGAGGATTTTATGGAAATTCAGTCATAATGCTAGAGTTAATCTCGACGTCGTCGACGGCGTCAAATGTCAAAAAAAAAGTTGAATCGTATGAAATTGTATGAGAGCAGTTAATCTCAACGCGTTGCAAAGCCGTAAAAGTTCAATCTATTTCAACTTTTTCGGCGTTGAAACGCCGTCAACGGCGTCGACATTAACTCTAGCATAAATAAAAATTAATTTATGAAAAATCCAAACAATTGTTTCTGATTTTCCCTTTCCCTAATTTAATTATTTGCCTCTTTTTAGAAGAGGAGAATATTTTTCACGGGGAAAGTAAAATGGGCGATATCCATAATTGGGTTGAATATGCGATAATATTTTTAAACAGATGTAATGGGGCAGGCGCTGGCCGAGTAATTGTGAGTTTTTTTAAGTTCCCGCTAATTCATTAAACACATTCACGGCAGCAGGCTACCGAGTACAGCCTGTCAAAAATAGAATACATGTTTTTATATGGGAATGAATATTTTCGTCGCTACACGGCAGGTTTTTGTCCGTGCTACTTTTGTAGCTGTAAACTAATTTCCAAAGTATATCTATATCAAGTATATGCAAGAGCCCAGCTGACTAAAATTTTTTTCAGTTTTTACATGAACGTATGTCAAAATTTGTTAACTTTAGTAGCGAGCCATATTTGTTTATTCGTTGAAAAAGTAATTTTGTAAAATTGTGAAAAACATTATTAATTCAACAATAGTAGCAAAAAAGAATTGTTGTGGAAAAGATTTTTGTGAAAAAGTGTATTGTTTAAGAAAAGCAACAAAAAGAAATTGTTTTAAAAAAGTCCTATGCGAAAAGTATTTAAATTTTTGGAAATAATTGTAAACAAAACAAAATAAAATAAAAGAAAATTTCTGACATAAAATATTAATTTTACACAAACAAAATGTACGGTGGTTTTTGTAATTTTATGTTGTTGTACTCTTGCGACTACTTGATATTGATATACTTTGCGAATTTCTATTTTCATAGGCGACAATAAATTATTAGTGCTGCCCCAGCACAATGAAAAATCTTAAATGAATAAGCGGTTTAAGTTTTTTTAAGCTGATCAAGAATATGAAAATTGTTGAAATTAAAAAGTGCATAAGGTAATAGTTCCATCAAAATTAGGGAGAAATACGTATATTTTGTCGGCGATATCTTTTGGCTCCGGACTTACGAGGTTAAAAACTTTTATTTTTTGTTGATTGTAACTCCTAGAATATATACGATATGGGCATCATTTTAAAGCGCTGTAAAATGGATTTTTATTGGTTTATAAATTTTGCAAAATTTACTGGGCCATTGCGAATGTTGTTGAATTTTTAAAAATTGTATCTGACTTTTCAACTAAAAATTCCATTATTTTATCGATAAAAGACGTGAGTTAAGGCACTTTGAACATGAGAAGAAATAATTAAATTATAAACTCATTTTCATAGTGCCATAACAAAAAAGGACATCACCATGTATAAGTATTTATTAAAAGTGCAAAAACAATGAAGAGCCATAAACAAATAAATTGATTTTGTTTATATAAATAGATTTAGAAAAAGCGTTTTTATTTTTATATATGAAAGTGGCACCGCTGAAATTAAATGTTTACGTTCTAGCTGCCGTATTTAAAATAACTAACAGCCATACCTAAATACGGGCGGAAAGCGGAACGTTTTTTTCCGCTGAGCTTTAACGCTGAAATGCCATACCTAAACAAAAGCGGCAACGTTATGTCAAAAAACAATAAAAACAGGGTTATCAAACAAACAAATTAAACAACCCTGATTATTTTAACAGCTGGACGGGCGACATTTGTGATTTTGTTATTGCAATTTTGTACAAATTACAAACGTGCATACATATGTACGAGTATGTATATAATCATATTGCAAATATTTTCTTTTCTCCATTTTCTAGCACGAAGTGGACACATTTTTTCTTTTATTATTTATTTCACTTTTGTAAATTTTTGCTTTTTTTCTCTGGTTACAATTGTTTTCTTTTGCAACTAACTTCATTAGAAAACGCTCTGTCAAAATCGGATTGCCGCCGCGTTATTTCGGTATGCTCCATACAAAATATATGAACATGAGAACTTTTGACAGCTAAAAAACGCTTGCCGCCCGTGTTTAGGTATGGCTGTAAGTAGCTGATGACACGGCAACAATTGCTGCTAGCGGCATTTGTTGACATCTAGTCGGTAGCCTGCTGTAAAGCTCAAGAATATTTAAAATTTTCAAAAAAGTTACTGGTTTTAACCCGATTTTAAAAAATCAAGTTTTCACCAGATCTCGACGTTTTGAATTCATGGGAAGCTTTCCTAACTACTCGTGAGAAGTCGTCATTATGGCTGTATGTGATGTGTGTGTAAGTATGTGACCCCCTCGTATAACTTTTGAACGGCTGAACCGAATCTAACCAAAGTAGTCGCGTTTCAAAGGTTTCTTTCAAACTTATATTTCCTGTGAATTGGAATCGGAAATATCAAAAGACTTGGAAAAAATGTTTTCAAAAGTGTTTTTTTTATAACTTTTAAACGGCTTCGTCGATCGATTTCAAGAACCAATCAACTCTGCCAACAGGGTCGAAATCGGTAGACGCGTTCTGGAGACATCGTGTACGAAAAATTTGAAAAAAGTGAATTTTTGAAAACACTACGAAATTATATTGCATGTGATCAGTTAGTGTTCTCGATTCTTCTATAGGTATTGAAGAACTAAAACAATCACGTGGGAATCGACTGATCCATTCAAAAGTTATAGCAAGTTTAAAATTAAAATAATACCATTTTTACAGGTTAAAATTAGCGGGAAGTTGCAGGCATGACCTTTAAGGTCAACCGTTCTCCATCTTTTTTTTTTGTCTTAGCACCATCACACAAATGAGAGTTTGACGAGCCAGTTTGATGTGCGGCTATGCCGCCTTTGAATATCGAATGGCTGCATATTTTAGACAAAAAATATTATTGAAATACATTTTGAAAAATATTTCTTAAAACACTAGTGCACACCACTGTTCATCAATAGAACAATGATGGCAAAAACTGTAATTGATAGGAAGGAAGTTGTAAAAAAAATACATTATAAAAGTTTTTATGCAGCAGCATTTTTTTTTTGTTTGATACTTTTCTACGGTTGCAAAAGCCATCAACGATTGTTAAAAAACAGAGAAGTAGAGAAACAAGCAACGATGACACAAAATAGACGACAACCCGGACTAAAAACTACAAACTTTAGGGGTAGTTGTTCATATCCTGTTACTTGTTTCCATTTAAGTGGCACACAATGAAGTGTTGTAAGCATTAAAATGAAGAGACGACGAGTGTGAGAAGGAGGAAGGAGAATGTGGCATAAAGGCATTGGGGGGAGGATTTTGCTTTCTTCCTTTGTAATAGATATGATTATAAGCTGTTAATCTGAGTTAAAATATCTTTTTCTCTTTTTTTTTTTGACAATTCATTTTTGGTTTGATTCTAATGAAGTAAAATACATATAAAATGGACGAACATCATCAACTTTCAGCTGCAACGGACGATGTTGTTATCATTGTTGGCTGTGGGCTAAAAAGAACAAAAAGCACGCACACAAACACACACACACATAGACTGATATACATGAACTTGCAAATGTGCGTGCACACACACACACGAAAGTAGAATAAATATGCAAGGACTCAAGTTTAACTTTTATGAAATGCAAAATTACGTATCCAACAAGTTACAATGGAAATTCATTTCAAAAGAGAAGAATAAAGATGGGTTATTTGTGTGTGTGTGTGTGTGCAAGTGTGTTTGGAAAAATCTCTACAGTTGCAGTGGCAGCAACAAGAAAAAAAGAAGAAAAATTTAATTTTTGAAGACAGAATGAGGTCATGCAAGAAAAAAAATATCGTACAAAAAATCTTTGAGCAGAAACAAAAGAAAAGAAATCAAATAAGTAGGAGGAAAAGATTCCCACAAAGATACCCGTGCACACACACACATACATACACTTGCTCACATAAACCGACATATAGTCATTTGAAATGTACCGCAATTGTTAAATTTAGATGGTTCTGGTTGCCAGTTCGTCTAGCAACCAGAAGTTGCTCACTCAGTCATTCGTATGGACGTGAGTGTGGGTGTGTGTGTGTGTGTGAGCAAGAGTATCTATGCAAAAAATGGAAATGCGGTAAAGTCATCCATCCATCTGTCCGCTAAACCAAAACCAGAGACAAAAAATACATTTTTGTATAATAATAGTATCTATAACAAATACATACCCACAATTATTTACTGCTCTGTGTGTGTGTGTGTGTGCGTGCGTCCGTCTGTTTGTCTTTCTTCTTCTTTTTTTTTGCTTCCTTTATTATCCATTTAGGATTAGGAATATTGCACATTTGTAATTGTTGGGTTGTGGGAGTGAGTCGTCAACACACACACACACATATTAGTAAATGTATGTATGTGTTATAAAAAGGAGTGAGTTGTATTGGTGTGAACAAGCATCAGCTGTTTATGGCTGTTTATATGGTGTGGAGTGTTTAAAATGTGGCATGCAGCAAAAGTTTTTGCTGCTTCATTTTTCTTCGATTGTATTATTTTATACAGTTGCTGATGGTGTGTGTGTGTGTGTAGTCTACTGGCTCAAATAAAAATGTTAACAACTCTTAAAGAAGAAGTCATTTAAGTTTTTTTGGTTTCCTGCATCTCCTTATTTCTTTGGAGGGTATTTTACATTTCTTGAGATGTTTGTTACTTTCAAAATTGTTTGAATGCAGTCGAAAAATATGAAATATGATGCCGTAAGAATTGTAAAATAATTAAATTGATATGCGTTAGTTACCACATATATGCGAGTGCTAGTCAATAGTCAAAGTCCATAATGTATTTTTTGCCTGCAAGTCTAAACTATGAATGCGCCAGGAGCCATGCCACATGATCGACTTTGGTTTTATTGCATGAGAAGTTTCCATTACGCGGAATTTCACGTTTTGTGGACTTCAATTGGCCATCACGATTATGCTATTTGACTCCGTTAGACTATTTTTTAGTATGTCCTTGAGCTCTTTCAGCATTCAGCTTTTATCTTCTCAATCATCCCGAAAGGCCGAGTTTCATTCATTTTTTTAATCAAAACTTTCGAACGATCCGCGCTGCAACATCAAATTCAGCAAGAAAATTCTTAAAAAATGTCATTATGGGGATATTCAATTTATTCTAAGTGTCCTTTAAATAGTAGCCCTCTTATTGTGAATGACTTAAAAATCGCAATTATTCGTTGTAAAATATTTTCTAGTACAAACTTTTCTCATCGTGCAGTTTTATGACACGTCATTACATATTCTAGATTTTAAAATCGTTTGACGGCCTCCAAATCATACCCCACGAGGGCCGACTCTAGGGCCCCATTCTTTTAATTTTGTTATTCTACACTCACACATGTATATAACATGTATGTATATAAAATGAAACAGTGGTGAGAAAAAGTGGTTATATTTTTATTTATTACGACATTGAAGAGTAGCAGAGGCCATGCAGTTGCATATAAAACAATATGGTGGCTAATTTGAAGTTTTAAATTATATGAGAAGGCCAAAATTCAAAAGTTTTTTTTTCCAATGGTACGAATATAATAGAGTTAAAAAAACTATATGACAAGCAGAAAAATCCTAACTGAAATAAAGCTTTAATGCAACTAGAATTGTTTATATAATTAGTAAGAGTAAAAAATAAACTATTAATTTATTCTTGCATACGCCACCGCCAACCAATATTACTAGTAACGCCGTCAAAGAATACACAGACTTCGGGTTTGGTTTGATTTTATAGACTGAAGATGTATTTAACAAGGTGGCCCTAGTACTCGTATAACAACAGCATACATATCAAACTGTTTTAGGCCTACAATACATTTGATTAGTGAAAATTTTTACGTGTGATACCGACGATCAAAACATTTACTTTAAATGAGATTTCAAACAGAACACACACAAAAGATGCCCGATGGATAAAAATAAAATTATTTAAATTATTATCAACGTCAAATTGCTAAAGAAACGCATAAAATAAATTGTTTTGTTAGAATTTTAAGCATGCATAACACAAAATGGAAACTAGGACGATATACTAATTAATTTTTATATGCTACTGTCGCGTTATCGCCGAAGTTATTAATAACAAATATAATATAAAAGGAATGTTTGATAGGTATGTTCACATCAAGCACTCGTACATACGCATTTTACCAGTATATTGTGGGCTTTAGGATACTTTTTATATTGTGTTTGACATTTATAAAGTGAATCTTATTAAATCTGTCTTGAATTTCAAAACTTGCATAATCAAAAGTAACAAAAAATATTCGGTGCCCCAAATCCGTCACTGGGCACGTCAAAGACTGCATCTACCCCTATAAGCCTATAATTACTTAAAATTGGAGGATTTTTAAACCAAGTTAACGTCGAGATAGTGCCTAAAATATTCGAAAAAAAACGATCGAGACTAACCTTAAAAGCATCGAGTGCTGCAACCACTCTAGAGGCGATCATTTATCTAACATAAAGGCAAATTTCAAACAATAAAATAGAATAAAAATTCCACCCCAATATTTAAGCATGTGTCTGAAGATATATATGCCGATTTAAATATGTTTGACGTAAGAGCTTACGTCGTGACATATTTAACTCAAAGTTAAATATGTTTTTAAGTCCCATCACTGACATATTTAACTATACGTCATATAGTTATTACATCATATTAGATTTTTGAACCTACGCTACCCGAAAAACCATCTCTCCTATTTCTCAATTGTATTTGTGAAATTTTTTATTAAAATATCAAAATCGACTTAGTGATTTTTTCGCTCATCTTGGATAGATTTTGGCCATTTCTGGCCAAATCCTTATTTGTCACTCATATTCAACTTATGTTGCTAGGGTCCTGCGCTACCTAAAAACAGAAGTCATATTTCTCAATTGTTGTTGAACATTTTATTTGTTATATTCGAACACGCAACCAAAGTACCTAATTTAGACATTTTCCGGCTTATTAAGAAGCGCTTTTATTTCAGTGGCAAGAACGTCATATACTAGAACAAAATTGAACTTTGATTGTCTGTAAAAATTTTCACAAACTCAATTCAGCTATCACAACTGTTTTGTTGAACAGAATATAGTCCAATAATCATTTCCTATATGGTGGCCATAATCATTTCCTTTATTTGGCCAAAATCCCTCCAAGATCATGCAAGATTGCAGTTTTATAAAACGGATATTTTGACTATTTTATTAATTATTATCATGTTGGAGTTTACTATTATTAAAAATGTTTAAAAATTCATTGTAAATAACATATTTGCTTTATTGGATAAACTTTTTCTTTACTTTATAACATATTTAACTCCAAGGCTAAATATGCTATGACGTAAGGGCTTACGTCAAAACATATTTAACTCGGCATATTTATCTTCACACACATTATTTAAGCGGAGGAACCAGAGTTCGACTCCATGCTCAGTCATGAATACTACGTGGAATTCTTCCGATCAGCATTAATGCATGGTGGTGTTAGTGATTGTCAGCACTGGTCGCTGAAGTTAATTGGCAGCGATTGACTTTGCCGTGTACTAAAGAGCAGAGGAACAGCACCCTTCTTCGTCGGCCCTGTAACAAAAAATTAAGCGGCGAAGTGAAAGATTGAAAAAGCTGTCCTCTCAATACTACCAACTCCTTTCTACTTCTAGCGCAATGCACTGCATATGTATGGGGGGGTCATCCCCTAAGTGCTGATTCGAATTTAAAAAAAACTCTATTTTGAAGTATTTTCACAAACATTCATATTGCTACGTTCAATTGAATTAAGATTCATAGGCTAATTGTTCGAAATTTTAATTTAAATCTCAGAAAGACATGATAAATATTCCAAGGCACAAAGGAAAGTCAACATCAGTTTTATTCAACTTACACAGCAGAGCAGAACAGCTGTTTTCGAAAGACGCAACCCTTTCATCATCAGTGCTCATGTGTATTGTGTTTGTCACCACTTATTAGGTGGCTTAGTTGAATGTGATAACAGTTCCTATTTACACAAATTTTACTGTGAAAAAGAATCCGAGAACTGTATTAACCTGATGTTAAAATGTTATTGTTTTAATACCCGTGTTACCGTTTGATTATTTTTCTTCATGTCCCATTTTTCTGAATTTTTTGCTCCATTATACCTAAGTCAAAATTTTTTGGTTTTGGTCATGTCTTTCTGAGATTTAAAAACAAATTTCGAACAATTAGCCTATGAATCTTAATTCAAAAACGCTATTTTGTTTTGCTTTTGAAATCGGTAAATGTATAACCTGTTGTGATCGTAAAAGATATTTCATGCAGCATAGATCGGAAATGAATAATTCTAAAAGGATCAAGTGGTTTGGAAATGTGTTTCTTTATAAATTTATATACACGTTTGTATGTGTGCAGGATTAGATTTACTAGAAAATCTCTTCCTCAACTGGGCAAACCCTTAGCAGACTGTAGTTGAATGAACTTGTAGCAAATTTGATGGTCACTGCAAACCGCTTATTGGTCAAATGAGAAAAAAGCAACAAGAAACATGTACAATTACAAGATGTAGCAGCCAACTTTAGCAATTGTTTCGAAAAATGTCAAGGAACTGCATAAAACATGCTGATCATCTTGCACAAAAGCTTTACCATCATCATCATCATCATCAACAACATTATCATTAGTCCTAATGTCACTGCCATGAAGTTTTAAGTTGCACTTGTATGTGTGTGTGTGTATGTCTGTATGTTATAGCAGAAATATGCTGCAATAGCAACAACTACAATTTGGATGATTAATTAAATTTTATAAATTAAACTGAGTTTCATGCATAAAAACTTATTGCCGAATTAAACGAAACCCAAGTTTAGATTTCAGTTTGTTTTTTTTAACGTTTCAGAATCAAATGTTTAATTAGATGCACATCAGTTGCAATTATTAAATGCAATTTAAGTTGCCAAAATGTTTTAAAGTTACGGAGTTGCTTGTACTTGGCCAGCAAGAGTTGAAGTGAGTGAAGTCTGTGTTTATAGCAGACAGTTGAGGTATAAAACAATTGTTTAAAAATGCCAATAATTTCTGCTGTAGAAAATTAAAAAAACATTTCATTTACTTCAATTTGGCTCAAATATGTGAACATATTTTTTAATTCCTCTAAGTAATTGAGTCTATTGCTTCCCAATTGATTTAATGTCTGTTACTTAAGTTTTCTTTTTTCATATATTTTTTTGTTCACACATTTTCTTATAATTTTTCGCTTCTTTGGAAATATTGGTTTTGTTGGCTGGATCCTCGGTTAGATGGTTTCGTTGCTGCAAAAAACGCCACTGCCCTAAATTCTTATCATTCAGTTATTTGAATGAGAGCCAAGCCACACTTATTCATGTCTGTATGGATGTACGGATGTATCGGTAGATGTATGTCGCCAACTCTTCACATCAGTGTCATCATATGTGGTCATATTGCCATACCTCGCCAAAGTACAACTATACGCTAGTGTATTTGTTTGTGGCTTTTGTTTACGTGGATATTAAGTGCGCTTCGCAAAGATAATGTTACATCTTGACTTTGTCCTTTTTTAATGAAATTGTAGGATTATGTTAAAAGGAAATCAAGCATAATTCTAACCGATTTAGAACAAGTAAAAACGTTATATTCGACCGGGTCGAAACTTAAATACCCTCCAAATATTTAGTAAGTAAATTTAAAATGTTTAACTTGGTGCGACAGAGTTCCTTTAAGACATCTCTGTACCCAATTTTAAATCTATATTTTGAGAGAGTCATTCCGGGAAGAGCCGTGGGGGAGACACATTTGCCACAAAACTTCAAAAATAAATGTTCGGAATAATTAAATGGAGAATTTACTTAATTTTTATATTAAATTGAATTAAGATTCATAGCAGTGTTGTCAGATTAGGGGGTTTCCCCCTAGATTTAGGGTTTTCTTTTCTATTTAGGGGCAGATTTAGGGGTTAATATTCTTTAGGGGGAAATTTGGGGGGTAAGAAAATTTTATTTAGGGGATTTTCGAATTTATAGTTTGGTACATAATATGTAGTACATAATTTAACCACTGAGCATGTCGAAGATATTGTATCGAAATGGCGAATTAGAAAGTAATCACGCAAATACAAACATTAAAACATTTTTCTCGTTAAATCAATTTTGTTGGTTTTACTTGAACTGCAAAATATAAATTTTAAAAAGTTGTTCATCTTTACAATTTATTACCAATATGCCAAAAAAGGATGACATATATAAACAAAAATATAACAAGGAGTGGGAAGCAGATCAGCACTTTAAAGGTATTGTATTTTTAAATAAAATTTTAAACACAATAAATTTCAGATTGATTAGCCCCTGTCCAGGGAGACAACTACAAAGCTTTATGCAAATATTGTAAAAGCATTATGGTGGCTAACAGGAGACCTTATTGCACAGTGTACATGTACTCGTAACAAACTTCCTCAAGCCGTCTCTTACAAAAGAAAGAAAGATTGCAGATATATTTTTTGGGGGCTTTTTATAAAAAAAATAAAATAAAAAGTTGGGTGTTTTCGTGCTTTTCGCGTAAGAATGATAGTACCTCAATTCAAATTTAATAGAGATAAGAATGATGAAACCAAATTACTACTTAAACTTTTCTGCTTTAGGGGGTTTTTTAAAAAAAAGTGTAGAATCTAGGGGGTTTCTAAATTTTTTTGGGGGAAGAAAAAAAATTATCTGACAACACTGATTCATAGGCTAATTGTTAAAAATTTATTTTTAAATCTCAGAAAGACATGATAAATATTCCAAGGCACAAAAGAAAGTCAACATCAGATTTATTCAACTGTGGGTGCTGGTGGCTCAAGTAGTAGAATACGAGACTATGATGCGGAGGGTTCTGAGTTCGAGCCCGCGCTGCGTCATGATATATTGTGTTGAATTCTTCTGATCAGCATTAGTGCGCGGTTGTGTTAGTTGTTGTCAGCCTGTTTCAATGATGAAGGCATAGTCACTGGTCACTGAACATAATTGGCAGCGACTGACACAATCATGTACTAAAAAAGCAGAGTAATAGCACCCACCTTCGTCGGCCCTGTAGCAAAAATTAGCGGGCGAAGTAAAAAAGGTTGAAATAGCTACAAAAAAAAAAATAATAACTGCCTATCTTCTCATCTTTCCTAATCTGTCCCCTCAATACTATCCCCTCGTTTTCAGTTCTGGCGCAATGCATTGCATATATAGGGGTCATCCCCTGAGTGCTGGTCCTACTTCCTCAGCAGAGCAGAACAGCTGTTATCGAAAGGCGCAACACTTTCATCATCAGTGCTCATGTGTATTGTGTTTGTCACAAATTTTATTGTGAAAAAGAATCCGAGAACTGTAACAACCTGATGTTAACATGTTATTGGAGGCTTAAGTAAAACAATTTGTTAAATTTTTACACTATTTTTGCATATAATAACGCCCACTAAAGGGGGTGGGGTCTAAACATAATTTTATTTTCTGGCTCCAAGTTTAACGCGTTGGACCTTCTTTGACATAAAAATATATCATTTGTTTCACAAAATTACAAAAAAAAAAAAAACTTTAAAAATTAAGAAAAAAAACCTGTGATCAGTAGGTGACAAAGTTTACAAGAAAATAAAATTGTAATTCCCTGAAGATGACCAACAGAGTTGGTCGAAATATTGGAACAAAATAAATGTAAAATTAAAAACGAAACGCTTTAATTTTATTTACTATTAAAAAGACCTCAAGCCGAAAAATAGCTAATCAACAAACATATTATAAAAAAGGTCTACTACAAAACATATTCTTTAAAAATTATGTTGTTTTTTAGAGGTTTTTTTTAGTTCTTCTTAGGCGAACTTTTTTCGCTCTTGCCCGATTTAGCTCATCTCCGAACTTGACCTGTGCTATCCTTCACGATATATTTATATCAAATTTCAAGAGTCTAGTTCTTTTCGTTTAGACTGAATCGTGATTTCCGCAGACGGACGGACAGATGGACGGACATGCTCAAACCGTATTAGATTTCATCACTGATCAAGAATATATTTAATTTAATAGGTCTCAGATGGATATTTCGCTGCATTACAAACGGAATGACAAAGTGAATATACCCTCCAATTCTTTTTTGGAGGGTATAAAAATCGCTTCAAAGAGTCTGCTGCCGATGCCACACTGACACTCAAAACGTATGCCACATCTACAGTGCAACTTTAATCCCCAATTATTTTACAAAATGATTTATAATTCGATTTAATTTTCTCGCCTCGTGCCTCGAGGATGCTGTAGGGTGTAGTACTTAACACAAGACTATAAATTGGAGGGTCCTGAGTTCCATTCAGCCCTCAGTCATAAATATTAGGCCGAATTCTTCTCATCAGCTTTAGTCATGGTTGTGTCATGCGGTTGTCAACCTGTTTCAGTGATGAAGGCATTGCAATGATCACTGAAGATAATTGACAGAGATTGACTTTGCCGTGTACTAAAGAGCAGAGTAACAGCACCCGGTAGCAAGCAATTAGCCGGCGAAGTAAAAAGTTAAAAGAGCTACAAAAAACTCTCTATCTTCTCAACTGTCCTCTCAATATACCATCCGCTCCTTTCAGCATATGTAAGGGTCATCCCCCGAAGGCTGTCCGAGGCAACTGTCAGTTGACTGCTGTCAAAATTGGAATAAGATGCGTTATGTTTTTTTTTTTTTAACTTTAGCAGAGCTGTGGTTTTTTGGTGATCTTTGATTGGTAAGAAAAAAGATTGTTTAACAATCTTTGTTTCTATTTCCTATGAAAAAAGCAAAAATGACTTTATCATTTTCACGCGCATCTACTTCAATTCACCTGGTTTTCGTTTTTCACTGTTGCCAGTTGCTTTCTCGTATTTATAATTCATGCGGTGTAACTAGTAAATATTTATTATTATTATTGTTGTTGTTCTTATATAAATAAAGTTTTTCCCTGGTCGTTGGAAATGTTGTGGTCCATATGATTCGGTGATGATAGTAGAGACAAAAAGCTTTTGATGATGATGATTCATTTGTGTGGTCTTATTTTTCTTGTAGATTTTATTTACTTTTTGTCTGTTTTATTTGTGTTGATTTTCATATTTTGAATTTGTGTGTGTGTGTGTGTGTGTTTTTTTCTTTTTTCTTAAATAAATTTTGTTGATTGTTTTTATAGACACTTTTAGTTGGTTTTATCGGTAACCATAAATTTTATTTATTGTCTTTTATATTTATTGTTGTTTTATTACAGCAAATAATGAACGCAAAATTAACTCATTAAAAATGCATTTACCTTTTGTCGATATGGTAAAGTTGTAGGTAAATTATCGACCAACAACTGCTTTATGAAAGGTATGAAGGTAAATGAAGGTGAGAAATGTGCAGCACATATGAAATCAATATGCACAAGTTTTATGTTACAACGGCAAGTAGGATGCTATTCCGAAAAATATGTCCTTTTTAGAAGGGGTTTTAAATGTTCCTTAGAGAAAGAAATGCAAAAATAATGCTGAGAATATATTTAGGACAGTCAGTTTAAATGGTCTTGGCATAGAAGGAAATCAATTTAAATAATTAAAGCACTTCGTGATATTTTTGCACTATTTATCATGAGAGAAAGTCATATTTTACTTGCTTTAATCTGTGTATTTGATTGTTTTAATCTCTTGCCACATTGTGGCAAGAATCTCTTTGAATGCTTAATTAATTGTTTTTGATAATTATTCACTTTGCGTTAATATTTTACATATAAAAACACGGTTTGGTATATAACAAAATTTGGATATTCTGTTTTATACAAAAAATACAAAAAAAAACAAGTAAGATCATTATATTCGGCCAGGTCGAATTTGAAATACCCTACAAATATTTAATAAATATATTAAAAATATTTAACCAGCTGGATCAGAGCTTCTTTAGGTTAGGTTAGAAGGGCTGTCCGCAGTAAGCGTGGAAACACTCGGAAGCCATAAAAGGCCCATTGTAATGTCCAGACGACTGTACCCTACACAATCCTTTCAGAACGAAATACTGGTTCCTGACAACCACCAAGAACTTCTCACAAAACCAACCAGTTTAACCAGCGGTGCATACCTGAGGCAGTCTAGATCTCTCAGGAAACGACAACCTAGATGTCTAAGCCTACGCTCCTGCAGGGCCGGACAGTTACAAAGGAAATGCGGTACAGACTCTTCTTCTTCTTCATCGAAACACCTCCTGCAGCGACCATCATGGGGAAAGGCCAAACGCTCTAACATGTGCCCAATTGCACAGTGCCCCGTCAAGACCCCTACCAGGAGTGCCAACGACTTCTTCCCAAAAGTTAGAAGCCGTCTAGTCCTAACTCTGCTAAGTGAGGGCCCTAGAGTTTTGGAGACCCTGCAGGTGGGAATTGTTGACCACCTGCCTGTCACCTTTCTCTCTGCCTAATCCTGAATTATGGTCCGCAGCTCAAGTGAGGGAGTGCCAATATCTCTACGTGAGACTGCTTGATCCAGGGCCGAACCTGCTCTTGCGCATTCGTCAGTCAATTCATTTCCCTGAATGCCTTCATGCCCTGGAACCCAAACTATCCTGAGCTTCTTTAAGTAATTTTAATACCCTATTTGGATAGGGTACCTCTGGGAAGGGCCGTGAGGGAGACATCTTACCTTTGCCGTAAAAACTTAAAAAGTACATATTTATGTTAATTAAGTGTAGAAAATTTTTTTTTGATAGGGTCATTTAAGGGGCAAATGTGCCCCTTATGACCCTATCATGTCAGTTTGGTCATAAAAACTTGGAAATTCAATTTTTAAGGAATATAGGGTTAAGGAATACAATATGTTATATATTTCGCCTATTTTCCATAGCCTATGTCCACGCCCACTAAAGGAGACGGGCTTGAAAAATTGATTTTTTTTTTTTTTTGGTTTTCTGACTTCACTTTGGAACTTCTTTGACATAAAAATATAACATTTGCTTAACAAAATTAAGAAAAAAAACTTTAAAAATTATATTCCTTTTCAGAGGTTGGTTTAGTTCTTCTTAGGGGAACCTTTGTCCCCTCTGACCCGACTCAGCTTATTTACCAACTTAATCTGTTGTACTATCCTTTAAAATGTATCTATACCATATTTCAAAGGTCTGGCTCTTTTTGTTTGGACTGTATCATGTTTTTCACTTTATATACTTTATGGGGACTTAGAGGGATATTTCGCTGCATTACACATGGAATGGCAAACTGAGTATCCCCTACAATTCCTTTGTGGAGGGTATAATTGTATTGTTATAATATTTCGCTACAGAGAGCAATTAACTTTAAAAATATTTGTTTACAGTAAATTTATATAATTTTTACAAACTCAATCCTTTTTAATTTTAAACAGTAACAAATCATACCGTTCACAGCTGCCTATCGTCACAGCGTATGATTTTGTAATATAAAGCCGAAAGCTGTTGATCAAAAACTTAGGCCATAAATATGTTTTTATGAATTACAAAATAATAAAATAACTTTTACTGTTCCCTTCCGTTTAAGTGTTAAATTCGATATTCAAATCGCATGCAACGTATTGATCGAATCAAGCCATCGCCTGCATGTGTGAGTGAGTTCTCTATCTTTATTACCACGTTTATAAATATGTTCGTGTGCTTGTATGTATGTAAGCCAGTAAGAAATCATAAAAAATAATAATATGAAAAAAAAAGGAAAATTATGATTTATAGTGAAAATAATTTATGGGGAAGAGCAACGAAGGAAATATGAAATTTTGCTTAAGAAAGTAATTAACATGCTGCTTAATAATAAAAAAAAAGTTGCAAACGTGTTTCCACGTGGGTAATACAGTTTATAGTCAATTAAATAAGGACACATATAATGAAGCACTTTAAAACACATTTACATAATATAAATATATTTAAGAACAATATTTAAATAAATTAACAGCTTCGCCCACTGTTTAAAATTCGACTAATTTTTACGAACATATGTTTTTTCGACTCTTATTGGTTTCTTTCTTCTAGGCAATAAAATACATGCTTCTTTCACTACTTTCATTTTAATAGCTTGGAAAATTTTTTATATTGTGCAGATCTACATAAAAATATCCTTTGGATCATATATTTTTTATTAATATTAGTGGATGATTAAAAGTTTAAAAATGTACCACAAAGTTATCCTATATTTTTGTAACACAGTGAAATATCCATCTGAGTCCCCATAAAGTATATCTATTCTTGATCAGTGATGAAGTCTAAGACGATGTAGTAATGCCCATCTGTTCGTCTATGGAAAACATGATATAGTATATTTTTGGACCCCGCCCCCTTTAGTGGGAGTTGACGTACGATATTATATGCAATAATAATGTAAACATTGAACAATTTGTATTCCTTAAGCCTATAACAAGATTAGATGTTGTCCGATCTTGCAGAGGTGAAAGGTCTCCCTCACGACCCTTCCCGGAATAACTCTGTCAAAACAGAGATTTAACATTGGGTACAGAGATGTCTTTAAGGAACTCTGTCCCACCAAGTTGAACATTTTAAATTTACTTACTAAATATTTGGAGGGTATTTAACATGTCCTTCCGTCCGTCCGTCCGTCTGTGGAAATCACGAAAAGGAAAAGAACTAAACTCTTGAAATTTGGTATAAATATATCTTGAAGTATAGCACATATTAAGTTCGGAGAGGGAAAAAAGTTCCCCTAAGAAGAACTAAACCAACCTCTAAAAAACAATATAATTTTTAAATTTTTTTTGTAATTTTGTTAAGCAAATGATACACATATTTTTATGTCGAAGAAGGTCCAACGCGTTAAACTTGGAGTCATAAAATAAAACCAACAATAGTTTTTGGACCCCGCCTTCTTTAGTGGGCGTTATTATATGCAAAAATAATGTAAAAATTTAATAAGTTGTTTTACTTAAGCCTACATTCCTTAAAAATAATATTTTTAGTTTTTAATGACGAAGCTAAGACGTAACTTGGGACTAAACTGCCCTACCCCTCCTCCCCCTTTGCCTCCTAAATGACCCTATCAAAAAAAAATTTTGTATTAAATAATTATCCCAAACATTTATTTTTAGAGTTTTATGACAAAGGTGAAATGTCTCCCCCAAAGCCCTTGCCACAGCGACCACGCCAAAATACAGTTTTA
Organism: Linnaemya tessellans; assembly: GCA_951800035.1. Classification (NCBI taxonomy): domain Eukaryota; kingdom Metazoa; phylum Arthropoda; class Insecta; order Diptera; family Tachinidae; genus Linnaemya; species Linnaemya tessellans. The sequence goes on from OX637533.1 coordinate 112,993,902, forward strand.
ATACCCTCCAAAGAGAATTGGACGCAATAACGTATATATATTCTTGATCAGTGATGAAACGATCTAGCAATACCCATACGTTCCCCTGCGGAAAACATGATATTATCTATTTTTGAAGCCCGCCCCATTTAGTGGACGTTGACGTACGATATTATATAAAGGAACTCTGTCCCACCAAGTTAAACATTTTAAATTCACTTACTAAATATTTGGAGGGTATTTAAGATTCGGCCCTATCGAATATAACGTTTTTACTTGTTAATTATTATTACACTCTTAGATGTTTAAGTTTAAGCTCTCTTTATTAAATAATTAATTTCCTGAAGAAGTCACACAAAAGAGTGACGAAATATTGAAAATCAATATATTTTAAATAAAAATAAAGAGACCTTAAAATTAAAAATATTAGAGTATAATTTAATATTTTATTATTATAATTTATTTATACAGATATTATTTTATTTATTTTTAATTAATTTTTTAGCCTCACCACTTTGGGATCCGTCTGAATATTAAATTAATAAGCAAAAGAAACAGGGTATATATTATAATAGCAGTTTAAAGTATTTGTTTTTCAGCAGGGCATTAAAAGCAGAAGGAGTCGTCTACGGCAAAGTGAAAGCATTTCAAGTCCTTTTCAAGCAGAGCGATAAAGTATTTAATTTCATATTCTCCCTTTTACAAAAGGCAATAAAAACACAGTTAATATATCAAATAAATCGCTGTGAATGCGTTGCTCTTAAAAAATAAAACGCATATAATTAATCCTTGTGCAGCTGGATGTGTGGCATGTGTAAATTTTTCACGTTGTGTAGTGCTTGAAGTAACTCAAGCTAATCTTAATATGCGATAATAGGCAAACACGCACTCCCACACTTGAAAAGTGTGCGCGATTTAGCAATAATTAAAACAGTATAGTTCCGGAGTAACTTATTTATAATCGCTCAAAATTACACAGCGGGTTGCTTTCAAGTCAAATAAAACGCTAAAGCTGGCAATTTATTATATTCGTATACAGATTCACTTTTTTTTACTTGTTCTAATGACGAAATACACATAATTTTGAATTTTTACAAATATGGGAAAGTGGAGGGGTTGTTTGTTTTAATCCCCATGCCACTTGATCAATAAATTTGTTAAGACAAACTTTTGAATCTTAACTGCTGTATTCATACGAAATTAATTTGCATTTAAAATAAGGCAAATATTTACAATAATTGTTTTTTTTTTCTTTAATTCATTTCCAAACTAAATGATTTGTAATGAATGCGGCAGTTATATTTTACAATTAAATTTCATATATAAAATACGATTTTTTTTTATTCAGACTCAAGTTCAAATCTGAAATAATTTTTAATTTTTTTTTTATTATGTATGAATTTTTATTAGTCGCACTTTCTTATGTAAATTGTTAATTTTTTCAACGGGCTTAAGTTCGAATCTGCATGACTGCAAATGATTTTTTATTATTTTATTATTATTGTATTCTGATATTTTTAAGCTTAAGGTCTCTTTATTTTAGTTTAATTTTTAATTTCAATATTTGGTCACTCCTTTGTGTGACTTCTTCAGGAAATTAATTATTTTATTTGATATGAAAAAATATTTTTTATAATAAATGAATTTGTTCAAATTCTATTTATTATTTATATTAAGATTGGAATATTAAAAAATTTTTTGGATGAATAAATAAAAATAAATAAAAAAAAATATTTTCAATGATCATCAAACCAGCAGAACGTTCAATGATCAGCGTTCTTTGTTCAATTTTTCCACTGTTTCAAGTGGTGCTAGTTAGTGGGAATATCAACTATTTAACCAATGTTTTTAACGAAAATTGAATATGAGAAGTTCCCACATTCATATTTTTAAGTTATTACCTTTTTGGTTAGTACCAAATTCCCCAACCCTGACGATTAATATTCCCAATATTCCATGTACCTCTTTCGCTTTTTCTAGAGCCATCGGCTGCTGATAACTAAAGCTTCTTTGTTATTTATGTTCAACTAATTGAATTTACAATTGAAACTTTGAAATGTTTTTAATATGTAAGAAAAAATCTTTCATTCATTTTCAATTTTATATTAAAACAAAAAACAACAAAAATTTTTAACTTTATATAATTTAAAAAATTTTGTTATTGTTGAAATATTATAAATAATTTTTAAATTGTTATCCTGAAGAAGATATAGAGAGGATATCGGAATATTGATATAATTATAAAATAAATAGTATTATTTTATAAAAATAAGCCTCATGCTAGAGTTAATGTCGACGCCGTTGACGGCGTTTCAACGCCGAAAAAGTTGAAATAGATTGAACTTTTACGGCTTTGCAACGAGTTTAGATTAACTGCTCCCATACAATTTCATACGATTCAACTTTTTTTTTGACATTTGACGCCGTCGACGACGTCGACATTAACTCTAGCATCAAGCTCAATATTAACTAAAATAAAATTAAAAAGGAATATTTAAATTTTTTTTCTTTTTTTGTAAACATCAAACTTTTAAAATTAATCACCACTGATTTCGATGCCACTTCTGATAGTTTGATGGTTATATTCGACTCTGAATAAAATAATTTGCATTTAAGGTAAATAATTTCTTTAAATATATATTAAAATATATTTATATAACATTTCATACTATATGACTGTTTTTTTAATTCAAATTGTTCATGCGATTTTTTTATTTTTTTAACTTTTACTTTCTTTGTTCAACTTGTTTGTGTTTCACACGCTAAGACCAAACAACAGCTGGTGTTGTTCATCTGCATAACTCTCTTGTTAGCTCTACCCCCATCGTTGTTGTTCTTGTTGTTATTGTATTGTTGTTATAATCCTGCTCCAATATTATACAGCATTAAGAAATATATATTTCATTCTTTGCATGTGTTTACGTTTTGTTAGCTTGTAGCCAAGTATCATATCAAATAATTATTGGTTAAGGGAAATGTTGGGTTTCATAAAACAGTGCAATAATTTAAAGAAAATATCCGCCAAAAAATTTCCTTGTAGATATTGTGGAGTACAAGCCTCTACATAATTTTACTTATGAATGACATCATGCCATATTCAGATACTTGTATTATAAAAAAAACTGCAAATATTTAGTAAATAAACTTAAAATGTTTAACTGGGTGAGGCAGAGTTCCTTTATATAATATCGTATGTCAACGCTCACTGAAGGGGGCGGGTTCCAAAAATAGACCACATCATGTTTTCGACATACGAACGTATAAGCAATGCTAGACCGTCTTAGGCTTCATCACCGATCAAGAATACGTATACGTATACTTTATGTGGAGAGCATTAACTCTGTATATTTTGGGGATATCTATGGCAAGGGCCGTGGGGGAGACATTTCACCTTTGCCATAAGACTCTAAAAATAAATATTTGGGATAATTAAATGTAAAATTTATTATGTGAGTGAAGATAAATACATATGCCGAGTTAAACATGTTTTGGCGTAAGCAGTTACGAAACAACGTATTTAGCTGTGAAGTTAAATATATTATGACGTAACGAAATGGCAAACAATGAAGTTTTTTTTTCTCATGAATATTCATATTTAGTAAATTTTTTGAGCCTTTTGTGCAAATATTTACAGGCCATGAAAGGTCAAGTTACAGGTCATAAGAGTGTGTGTGATCTTGCAGGGATTTTGGCCCAAGTGGCCAAATAAGGAGTTGGCATGTATTGCCAGTATACACAAAATGTTATATGGGATAGAAGACACTCCCATAATATTTTTTTTATATAACTGTGGATTTTCATTAAAAAAAAAAAGTTCACTGATTACCATTTCGTTACGTCATAACATATGGGCATTTCCATTTTGGCGTTACGTTACTTTTGTACGACGATATGTTGAAAAAAAACGTTAAAAACCAGGATTTAAAAAAGTTTTTTTCTCACATTAGAGAAGTGATTGGATAGCTCTATATTCAGCCAAAAAATGGAAATAGTTGAGCCTAAGAATTTCAAGATATACTCCAAAAAGTGACCTGGCGTTACGTTACAAAAAACGGAAGTGCGATTTGACTTTGATAACAAAGTTGTTGAACTCTGCGAATTGGGCAAGTATTTTTAATCAAATTTTTTTTGATAGGTTTTGGACCAATATACATTTATTTTCCAAGTTATAAATTGAACAAATCTTTTTTCCTTTTTTTTCTTTTATGAAAATTGGTCTGGCGTTACGTTACTGGCGTTACATTACTAAAATTTCCACTTTATTTTATTATGTTAAAAAAATGCGAAAAAGACATAAATATTAGAAAATTATATAAAAACTACAAAATACTAAATATATTTTTTGCATTTGTTTTATGATTAAATATTTTTGTAGCAACAGTTTTGCAATAAGAGTATTATTATGAAATTGATTTTAGGAATGTTAATTATAAAGAGAAAATGCCCTTGAAGTTAAGAAACACTTACAAAAACGGAAACTTCAAACTTGTAGCTCAGTATTTCATCATCCCAACAAAAGAAAGCTTTGAGCTCCTAAATTTAATTTATTTTAGAAGTTTCTCTTTTATAATACATTAGGAAAATATCTGTTTGTTAAATTTTAATTTTTCGATCAAGGTGGACTTTTTTCTGGAAATGCCCATATTTAACTTCACTTCGTAACTGCTTACGTCGAAACATATTTAACTCGGCTTATTTATCTTCACACACATAAATTAATTTTAAATTTATTTATTTTTTTTAAAGGATCATTTAGGTGGCAAAGGAGAGGAGGGGGTAGGGTAGAGGAGTACGCCTCAGCTTTTTCATCAAACCTTAAAAATGTTATTTTTAAGGAAGTAGGCTTAAGTAAAACAATTTATTAAATTTTTACACTATTTTTGCATATAATAACGCCCACTAAAGGGGGTGGGGTTAAAAAAAAATTATTTTTTTTTATTTTATGGCTCCAAGTTTATATACAAATATATCAGTTGCTTAACAATATTACAAAAAAAAACTTTAAAAATGATGTTGTTTCTTAGAGGTTGGTTTAATTCTTCTTAGAGGAACTTTTTCCCCTCTAAGCGGATTCAGACCATTTTCGAACTTGACCTGTGTTATTCTTTAAAATATATTTATACCAAATTTCAAGGGTCTGACTCTTTTCGTTTGGGCTGAATCGTGAATTCCACAGACGGAAGGGCGGACGTACTCAGATCCTCTTAGATTACATCACTGATCAAGAATATATATATACTTTATGGGGTCTCAGATGGATATCTCACTGCGTTACAAACGGAATGACAAAGTGAGTATACCCTCCAATTCTTTTTTGGAGGGTATAAAAACAAATGTTTATAAACATGTGTTGTTGTTTTACTCCTTGTAAAGTTTTACAAGGAGCTCGGAGTAAAGTTTCCCAAGAAACTTGTATATATTTTGCTACAGACTTGTTTACTATCTTAATCGGAAAATTAAAAAGCTGCAGTGCCCCAGACAACCGCAAACTTATAAGGCCTTTCTTATCATCATAAAAAAATAAAACTTATTTGAAATCGGTTTTAAAAAATTTTTGTATGAAAAAATTTGAATAAAATACATTTCAAACTCACTTTAAATTTTATGAGTACGTTTGTTTGTTTAGAAAAATAATTTTCAGCAATTCCAATTTATATTGAAAGAGTTCCGCGGCTGGCTACTACGCTTAGGTATACAAATGGAATCTATCTTATACGAGTAAAAATATGCTTTAAAAATGTTCCTGCTGATGCTCCTCTATCTTTAGCAGGAATATACTTTCCCTCCTGGCCAATAAACAAAAATAATTCTCTTCTTACGTAAAATCTTATAAAAAGATTAATTCGTTCACTTTCTTAGTTGATTTCGTTTTTTGCTAACATAATTTTCTGTTTGTCCTCTTTCTGTGTATTCTAAATACAAATGAGGCTAAAAACAACAGAGTGGGGGAAAAAACAAAAGGGAAGAGGAGGGGTGATCCAAGAGTAAGTGCAATTTGTGATACTAAACAGATTTATGTGACATGTGTCAATACTTGTCATACAAATTGAACTGTTTCGTATTCGAGCAAATTTGTTGTAAAAAAATGTCCCTGTTGTTGTTGGCGCAGTGGCAAACATTTTGTCATAATATCCTCTTTAATTTTTTATTTAATTTTTTTTTGTTCCAGAAAAAAACACCAGCATGTTAGAAGCTGTATTTTATAAATTACAAACTGTGACAAACTAATAATGACAAGGTAATTGTTGATTTTCTTGTAATTTTCACTAAATTGAAATGCTAATGGAAGAAAGTCTCTCTCAATCATGTTCACAAAATATGAATCATTTTAGATTTGAATTGTATTTTAACGGAAGTTTTTTATGCGAACTTTGTTTTCAAATCGATTTCAAATTTTAGTTACATTCAAAACTTCGTTGAACTTTTACGCCTTGTTCCAAATTTAAGCAAATTAAATTTTAAATTTATATTTTCCACCAAAAGCAAAACAAACCTTTGCCAAATTTTCCATATGACATGGAACGTTCGTTAGTTTGCTGTCTTGCTTGCATCACTTGGTCCTTCCCTTCAGTATTTTATTCCATACAAACTTCACCAAGCCCAATTAGATAATTTGCATTTTTCTCAATATGCACTTTTTTCGACACACAACTGCTTATCGATTTAAAAGTTGCGAAACATGAACACTTATAAAAAAAAATGTTTGATTGTAGGCTGTATAATTTTAAACAGTTTTACTGCTGAAATAGTTAACACTCAAGATCCCGGGTTCGATTCCACCCTCAGTAATGAATATAGTATCGAATTTTTCTGATATGGTTTAGCTGCTGACGGCTTAAGGCACTGAAGAAAGCACCCGCCGCTGACCATTACCGCCAGCGATTGATATTGTCGTGGACCATTTAAAAAGAGCACAATGCAACACCTTTCTTTGTCGTTACTGTTGACCAAATTTCCCTGGCGAAATAAAGAATGAAATGAACACAACCAATTCTTCTCATATGTCTTCATCTGTCCCAGCAATAGTTTCTTTTCCTTGCATAATACCCAAGATAAAAAAATTCTATAATTTTTTGTTTTAAATTCGGACCAGCACTCAGGAGATAGCCTCCGGCCGGACCTAAAAAGGAGGGTATAGTATTGAAAGGACAGATGAAGAAAGATAAGAAGATAGAGAATTTTTTGTAGCTATTTCAAACTTTTACTTCGCCTGCTAATTTTTTGCAACAGCACAGAGAACGAAGGAGGGTTCCGTTCTTCTAGTCTTATTAAAGGGTAGCCGAATTTAAGGTTAGTAGCTAAATTGGCCTAAAAACACACTCTTTTGACATTTCACCATTTTGATAGTAAATTTTCACAATTAAAATTTTTTGTTTAAGAGTGTAGCAGTCCATTGCTAAAATTTCCCTAATTTTTAGTAAATGAATGCCGAAGGATCCCAGCTCAATTCTCAAAATGTTATCATTTGACAGCCAATTTGCTTCCTAACCTCAAATTTGTCCAAGTTGTACATGATCGTGTTTTTTTTATCTTGGACCAGCACTCAGGGGATGACCCCTATATAAGCAATGCATTGCGCCGGAACTGAAAACGAGGGGATAGTATTGAGGGGGCAGATTAGGAAAGATGAAAAGACAGTTTTTTTGTAACTATTTCAACTTTTTGTACTTCGCCGGCTAATTTTTGCTACAGGGAAGACGAAGGAGGATGCTGTTACTCTGATTTTAGTACACGACAAAGTCAATAGCTGCCAATTATGTTCAGTGACCAGTGCCTTCATCATTGAAACAGGCTGACAACAACTAACACAACCATGCACTAAATCTGAACAGAAGAATTCGATACAATATAAATGGTTGATCACGAATTCGAATTCTGGACCCTCCGCTTCATAGTCTCATCTGAGAGAAGGCATGCAAATACAAAACCGAACATGCACGCTACACGATTTTCGTAGCGGATAATACAGTTTTATAATTTTGGGAACTTCCTTTGAACTTTGTCTACTATATAGACTAGTGTTCATAATATATCACTAATAATCCAAGGATCAATGCTGAAATTCAAATCAATTTAATTTTCAAACCCCACAGAAAAGTAGAACAGCTCTATGTTCGAAAGTCGCTATAGTTTTTGTTTTTGCCATTTGTTAGATGGCCCAGTTGAATACTAAAACAGTTCCTATTTAAAAAAATTTTTATGAAAAAATTTCATATGAGAACTACTGCAGTATTAATGTAGGGCTCCTCCACCAAATCTCCATAACGTCGGGTTTTTTCTTATTTTTTTATGTTATCTTGGACCAGCATTCAGGGGATGACCCCTACATATGCAATGCATTGTGGCAGAACTAGAAAGGAGGGGATGGTATTAAAGGGACAGATAGAGAATTTTTGTTAGCTATTTTAACCTTTTTATTTCGCCGGATAATTTTTGCTACAGGACCGACGAAGGAGGGTGCTGCTGTTACTCTGCTTTTTAGTACATGATCGTCTCAGTAGCTGCCAATTATTTTCAGTGACCAGTGATATGCCTTCATCATTGAAACAGGCTGGCAAGCACTAATTCAGCACAATATTTCATGACTCAGCGCGGGGTTGAACTCAGGACCCTCCGCTTCATAGTCTCATCTTAACAACACCTCAAATTCCTTACATACAAATTATTTATGATGCATTAACAAATAATTCACAATAGAATCAACTCACAATAGAAATTTTGTATTCCCAAAATATTCACAATAAAGATTTATTTTGAAAGGGAATTTAAGTTGGCTCTCAAACAGCTTATTCCCATGATATTCAAGACAACCACCCTCCACATATTTTAATAAAATGCATGCATTATTTTTATTTATTTTTTTTTTTTATTTTTTTATTTTTGTTTTTTTTTATTGAAAATATGTGAAGCAAAAAAAAATTTTAAAATTCCCAAATTTGTTTCAATAAACTTTTCTTCAAGTGTATTTACTGCATATACATTTAAAATTTGTTGTACTTTTAGATGCTGGATCATTTTAACATTTTGCCAGTAATCACGAAATATAAATAGAAAGAAAAAAAAGAATCAGTATTTAAGCTAAAAGTTATATATAAAACACATTTTTTGCTACTCGTTCGGATATGAAGGTATTAAATGCTGATATACTCAAACTTGCATAGAAATTTACCATTCATTAATATTTAAAAGGTGGATTAACAAAAGGGCAGGGATAAAAAACCATTTAGAAGTCTAATACAATTAATTAAAGTGAATATAAGTCGACTTTATTTGATGCTACAATTTTCAATAATGATTTTTGTTTAAAAGATTTTAATGGGCTGGAGGAATAACAACACAGCTGCGGTTCAGCTATCATGTTAACAGGGCTAAAATAAGCTAAATAATATAATTTTTAATCAAACCAAATGAAGCAAATGGAAAACAATTGTGAGTGCTGTTGGCTGGAGTAGTAGAACACGAGACTATGAAGCGGAGGGTCCTGAGTTCAACCCCGCGCTGAGTCATGAAATATTGTGTTGAATTCTTCTGATCAGCATTAGTGCATGGGTTGTGTTAGTTGTTGCCAGCCTGTTTCAATGATGAAGGCATATCACTGGTCACTGAACATAATTGGCAGCGACTGACACGATCATGTACTAAAAAGCAGAGTAACAGCAGCACCCTCCTTCGTCGGTCCTGTAGCAAAAATTATCCGGCGAAATAAAAAGGTTAAAATAGCTAACAAAAATTCTCTATCTGTCCCTTTAATACCAACCCCTCCTTTCTAGTTCTACCACAATGCATTGCATATGTAGGGGTCATCCCCTGAATGCTGGTCCAAGATAAAAAAAATCAGAAAAAACCCGACGTTATGGAGATTTGGTGGAGGAGCCCTACATTAGTACTGCTGTAGTTCTCCTATGAAATTTTTTCATAAAAATTTTTTTAAATAGGAACTGTTTTAGTATTCAACTGGGCCAAATGGCAAAAACAAAAACTATAGCGACTTTCGAACATAGAGCTGTTCTACTTTGCTGTAGGGGTTGAAAATTAAATTGGTTTGAATTTCAGCATTGATCCTTGGATTATTAGTGATATATTATGAACACTAGTCTATATAGTAGACAAAGTTCCAAGAAAATTCCCAAAATTATAAAATTGTATTATACCCTACGAAAATCGTGTAGCGTGCATGTTCGGTTTTGTATTTGCATGTCTCCTCTACTGCTCGTACTTGTCTAGTATAAATGAAGATGAAAATAAAATAAAGTATCAAAATAGATTCGAGCTGAGCAGAAAATTAAGCTGAAAAGCTTCATCTACTAGTGATGAGATTTTTCCATCCATTCATTCATTTGCCTCTTTGTGCGAGTAGAAAGAAGCAGAAGATAAATAAAAAAGGAAAGGAATGAGAAGAAAAAAATTCATACGTACGTATTCAAACAATACAATAAAAATTAGGTCAAAGATCAAGAGGAGAGTCAGTCACATCAGGAAGACAGCAGGCAGGCGGGCAGGCAGGCAGGCAGCCAGTCAGTCAGTCCTGTAGCCAGTGAAGCACCTCATACAATGTACGAGTATTCGTGTTTATGTGCCAGTGAGTGTGTGAATGAAATAGTTTAAATGCTCACTCATTCCAACTGTAGTTGTTAAATTAAACTGGTTGACTGACTTGACAGACTAGATGACGGTGCATCTGAATGAGGTTGCATGGCAAAGGTGCGTATGAAAAGTGCTTTTGAATAAAACTTGTTCCTCGCATAGGCCAAAGAATTACACAAGCGTATGATTGTGTCAAAAATACTAGACGTAGAAATGTATTATTTAGGAAACGAGTCATAAAATTATCAAGTCGATTAGATCGTGCTCCTCTAACCGCACCACCACACTCTTTGAGCACATAATTTTTTGACAGATCAAATTACTGGAAATATTTGAAATAACCTCTCCACATCTCCATATAGATATTTCTTCCAACTTTTTTATTGCTTATTAAATTTTATAACTTATTGTTGCAAAATTTGTTATATATTTAGAAAGACATCAGTTTTTAATTATTCACTTTACACAGCAGAGCAGTTAAGCTGTTTTGGGAAGCCGCTGCACTTTCATCACCAGTACTCGTGTGTATTTTGTTTGTCACCACTTATTTTGAAAATATGATAACAGTTTTTATTCATAAAAATGTTACTAGGAAATTGCATACGAGAACTGTATCAAACCGATGGTAACACAGAGTCATTACGATTATTACTATATTTTTTATTATTATTATCTTTTTTTTTTTTGTCATTTAATAGGGCATGTGGCAGGATCTTGTTAGTAAGCATTCTCTTTATTTTCAGTTCACTTTATAGAACTAGTTCTCTCAGTTAGTTCAGTTTTACAGAAGATTCATTATTCTACGATTCGCTGCTAAAACGTCTTACTTTGCATCCTCCACTATCTTATAAATGCTCTCGCCCCTTAGAATATCCATATAATACAGCTGCTCACGCCAATGTTCTTTAATAGTTAAAATTGCTGGATATATTGGCCATAGTTAACTTGTCACACCTGATGGACATGTCGATCACAAAATTATAATTTTTCTTCGTTGTATACAAAATGATTTACATGAAAAAAATGTAAAAACCCCAATACAGTAAACTGAAAACTGAAAAACTAGCTTGACTGATGACTCGTTCAATTGAACTAGTTCATGAATGACATGAATAAATGTTTTCTGAAGCACTGAATTAGCCATAGTGTAATATGCATAGGATCGAGCTCTAAACCCAAATTCGATCACTTTTTAAATCATTAATTTGGGAGAACAATATACATATATTTAAGTTAAAAAAAAAATAATTTAATAAATTTAAATGAAACAAGTAGAAACGTTATATTCGACCGGGTCGAATCTTAAATACCCTCCAAATATATAGTAAGTGAATTTAAAATGTTTAACTTGGTGGGACAGAGTTCCTTTATATAATATCGTACGTCAAAGCCCACTAAAGGGGGCGGGGTTCAAAAATAAATAATATCATGTTTTCCACAGACGAACGTGTGGGCATTGCTAGACCGTCTTAGACTTCATCACTAATCAAGAATATACATATTTACTTTAAAAGGTCCAATTCTCTTTGGAGGGTATAGAAACTGTATTTTGGCGGGGGTCGCTCTGGCAAGGGCTGTGGGGGAAACATTCACCTTTGCCATAAAACTCTAAAAATAAATGCTTGGTATAAGTATATACAAAATAAAATTTTTTATTTATTTTTTATAGGGTCAATTACGGGGCAAAGGGGAAGAGGGGGTAGGACAGAAATCAGCAGTCATAAAACTCTAAAAATAAATGCTTGGGATAATTGTAAAATTAAATATTTTTTTGGTAGGGTCATTTAGGGGGCAAAGGGGGAGGAGGAGGTAGGGCAGAAATCGGCAGTCATAAGACCCTAAAAATAAATGATTGGGATAATTGTATACAAAATAAAATTTTTTTTTGGTAGGGTCATTTAGGGGGTGAAGGGGGAGGAGGGGTAGGGCAGAAATCAGCAGTCATAAGACTCTAAAAATAAATGCTTGGGTTAATTGTATACAAAATTAATTTATTTTTTTGGTAGGGTCATTTAAAGGGTGAGGGGGGGAGGAGGGGATAGGACAGAGTAGTACTAGGTTTCGTCTGAGCTTCGTTATTAAAGCTTAAAAATGTTATTTTAAAGGAATGTAGGCTTAAGAAAATCAATTTGTTAAAATTTTACACTATTTTTGCCCACTAAAGTGGCCGGGCCCAAACATAATTTTCTTTTTATTTTATGGGTCCAACTTTAAGGCGTTGGACCGTATTTGACATAAAAATATATCATTTGCTTAACAAAATAACCAAAAAACTTTAAAAATTATGTTGTTTTTTCTGGGTTGGTTTAGTTCTTCTTAGGGAAACTTTTTCCCCTCTTGACCGATTTAGCCCATATCCAAAATTAACCTGCTCTAAGCTTCAAAATATATCCATACCAAATTTCAAGAGTCTGGCTCTTTTCGTTTAGACTGAATCGTGATTTCCACAGACGGACGGACGGAAGGACATGCTCAGATCGTCTTAGATTTCATCACTGATCAAGAATATATATACTTTATGGGGTCTCAGATGGATATTTCGATGCGTTACAAACGGAATGACAAAGTGAATATACCCTCCAAATTCTTTTTTGGAGGGTATAAAAATTCCTTTTTTCTCAATATATTAGATTATAATAGATATTCTAAAACTGACCTCGTACAATTTAGACATGTGTACAGCCAGTGACTGACTAGTTGTAGGTTCAACTAGTTGGCGGGTACGTGTTATTTGCTGTATTACAGTCAACTTAAACACTTAAAGACTACAGCTAAACTGAACGTGCATTGCGAGGAACAGTTGGTGGATTAAAAATTAGAAGCAAACAAAAATATCCGACGTTTTTGTACGAGTATTTTGATATTCGCAACTACTGTTTGCTTGCTATATGTTGCATTTATCTTATGGTTGCTAATGCCATAACGTACGTAGAAATAGCGCTCATGTGACAACATTACATTCGTAGATGTTCATGCGAATGTAAATATATTAAGAAATGACACCAGCATAAATCAGAGATCTCTTAAGTGTTCAATGTGGATTTGCGTTGCGACTACAACTTATTGTCTACTCGCATCTAAATGTACACAATCTGCCGTATTTATAAAATTTGGATTTTGTAAATACACTTTAAGAAAAAAATTTAATGCCAGCCTGTAGGCACTCGGTGGCAAATGACTGCATCGTTAACGCAATATCTTCGGAACAACTTACTAACGAGTGGGCAAATTTGAGGTTAAAAAGTAAATTGCCTATCAAATGATGAAATGCCAAGAATTGAGCAGTTGTTTTTTTAATATTTATTTAGTAAAAAGTTGGGAAATTTTAAGCATGGAACGCTAAACTCGTAAATAAAGAATTTTAATTGTGAAGATTTACTATCAAAATGGTGCAAATGTTACTGTATCACTTCGTAAAATTCCAGCAGTTTTTCCTCGTAATCAGGCTCCTTCTGAGGCCGCTGTGCGCAATATAATTGCTAAAGTCCAAGCTCACGGTATTTTTAGACCAAAATAATGCGCTCGTAGTGGTGATGCAAATACAGTCGCTGTACAGAAAAGTGTTGTGAATGAGCCTGGAACATTAACAATTGGGCATCACTAGAGGCACTTTGCCCCTCATTTTGCATAAAAATTTTCATCTTTACGCTTATGAAGCTCAACTCGTTCAAGAATTAAAGCCGAACGATAATTGTTCGCATCGGACGTTTGTGAATTTGCTGTATAAAAAACTAAACGAAAAAAAAACGAATTTTTCATCAAAATCATGTTTAGTGAAGAGGACCATTTTCAATTAGGCGTTTATGGAAACAACCAAAATTGTCACTTATGGGGCTCACAAAATCCACAAGCAGTTCTCGAAAAACCATTACATGCAAAGAAAGTGACCGTATGGTGCGTTTTGGGGTCAGGCGGCATCATCGTCACGTATTTTTTCGAAAATAAGCGAGTAAAAACCGTCACCGCGAATTCTCCGCGCTACCAAACCATGACAAGCGATTTTTTGCGGCCACTATTGGCTAATATAGACATCAGAGTTCTTTTGTTCCAGCAAGACGGCGACACAAGCCACACAGCTGGCCAAAAACAATTCAGTTATTGCATGAGAATTTTTCTGGTCGCATAAAATCTCGATTTGGCGATGCAAAATGGCCGCCTCGTTCTTATGATTTAGTGCCACCGGAATAATTTCTCTGGCCCCATTTGAAAGGCCGGGTTTTTACGTGAACAAACCACAAACAACTGATGCTCAAAAAGATGAAATTCGGCGCTGCATTGTCGGGGTAAGTGAAGCCTTGTAGCAAAATTTTGTAAAAGTAGCGGACGTTTGCCCCACCTTATATTTTATTATTAATTCCCATATTTTTACTTTACAGTGGTACCAATAAAACAGAATTTGTCAAAAAAAAAAACTTGTGTTTTAAGCCAATTTACTTCCTAACCTCAAATTTTCCCACTCTTTACATAGGAGAGACTTACGAGTAGGAGCAGACTTTAACTGTAAAGGGTCACTTTGCGACCCTTGCTTTAGGAATTTATTTATTATATATTTCTTGTCCCTGAGAAGCTAAATATAGCCTAAAATGAGTATCAACTCAAGAAAGTCCCTCATAAGTTTTCGAAAAGTTGTTGGTTTCATCAGTGTAACCCCTTGCAGCATGCAAACTCGTGTATCCACTACGCGCGCATCATGTGTGGATACAGTCAATTGTAGTATTAGCAGAATTTCATATATTTGACTTTTCATTTTGCATCCCTGCTTAAATGAAACGTGTATTGAAAGTGCTGCTGTATCAATGAATGTGCCTTCTTTTTGAAGGAGGATGTGTAGAGGGGCGATGGTGAACGCACTAATCAAATTAAAAGTGATGAGGAAGTGGGCTTAGTGGGTGTTGTTTTTTTTCGGTTTAAGTTTAACGTTTTCATTTTTGTGTCAAATCAAACTAACTCACTCACTAGATACCCGACAGCGACCGTTTTTGCAAAAGTAACAGAAATGAAAATTGAAGCACAAATAATGATGGCACCTTGGAGAGAGTTTTTTTTTTTTTTTTTTTTTTTTTTGGATAAGGATGCAACATCGTCAACAGAATTATAAACAGCATAAGATGGCAAATGTTTATGCTTGGCAGATTGCAGTCGCATGAGTTTTTCCTACTGTATTTTGAAACATTTTTTGTTGCAAAAAAAAAGAGGATAAAAAACTTTGCAGTAGCACAAATAGTTGATTTTTGTAATGCTTCTGTATTTGGGGCACATTTGCGGCTGTTTGAATATCTGTGTGTGGGGGTAACTGTTTTGGTTATGAGTGTATCTGGGTTTAGAGTAAGATTGACTGTAAGTAGCTTAAGTTGTCGAAGCAAAGAAATCATTTGAGTTGCAGCTAGACAAGACATGACAGTAGCAAAAGCAATGACAGCTTAAGGACCACTCGAACAATTTAGCAACAATTAAGAGCACAACAAAAATGTTTAAAGTAATTCAAAACATTTAAAAAATCTACAGTATTGAATTGGCTGCTGTGTAAGTTTGTGTGGCAATCGTAAATAACGAGGAAATATTTGTATAAAAGTGGGTGTTTGTATGTGTATGTTTGTTAATATGGGAACATGAATATTAGAATTTTCTATTTGACCCCTTTTTTAATAGGACCAGCTCTCAGAAGACACATATGCAGTGCATTGTACCGGCACTAGGAAGATTCATTAAGGGCAGGTGGAGTGTCTGTTTATATTCAGTTTCTTAAATTGTAAGTAGCGAGGAACACAAATTATTCCACATACTGCCCGATCACTCTATAAATCGATTCTTTGGCATATCGATTACAAACTAAAGCACATCCCATTACGGTAGCGATGAAACAAAGAAACACAGAAACCCTACATTGTGACGATGCCCAAATGAGTCAATATGAGCTGGCCGACCCTACGATTCTTTGTCCAAGACTTCTTTGGCAATAGCAGAAGTTGAAGGCTTATGACAACAATCCTCGGATAAACGCAACTCTTAAAGAGAATATGCGACTGGAAATGTTGAGGAAAGTCATGGGAATGCGATAAAACGGGTACAATGTTTTCCAACGATGGCGTCAGTCACTCGACGATTTGATGATCTTATCCATTTATTAGAAGAAAAAAAATATCCATAATTTCAAATTTAATTTTTTTAATTAAAAAATATATATATTCAAAAGCAATATTAGGAGTATGTTGCACCTACGAATTAATTCACCAATAATTTCAAGTACATCTCATTATGACGATTTTTTATTTACTCTGCAATTGATTGTGAACTAAAAGGCATGTGATTTTACATAACCGTGCCATAATCTACGCAATGCGATAGATTTTGGTTTTATTGCTTGGGAAATTTTTAAAATAAGTGTAATTACAATCCACTTAAAATATAAAACATGGATGACTTCACTGGCCAAGAACTAGATCTCTTATATTAAAATCTATCGAAATTGATAGGCAAATTGTTAAAAATTTGTTTTTAAATTCAGAGAGACATGATATATAATCCAAGGCACAAAGAAAAGTCAACCTCAGTTATAATTATACAACTTATGCAGCAGAGCAGAACAGCTGTTTTCGAAAACCGCTACACTTTCATCATCAGTAAGCATGTGTATTTTCGTCAGTCACCACTTATTAGTTTGCTTATCAACAGCAATTTAATTTTACATTTTTCTCAATAGAACAGAGTAATGCTATTTTCGGAAGTTGCTACACTTCTATCATCAGTACTCATGTATATTTTTGATTAATTAATTGTGACATCAGATTATTTCTATGAGAATACCATGCAAGAAAACTGTATCTACACCAGATACGGGCGTTTCATAGCACAATTGTGCTGAGATCATTCCCACGTATTCTTACCCTCTTTAATTTAGTTGTCGATGAGACAGCGACGAATGAATATCAGGCGGAGATACTTACGAATTTGTTTACATATTTTTCCAGAATATTTGCCCAGCAAACAATTTCAGTCATGACGAAATGCGAAAAATATTTTGTCATAAACAATGCTTTCGATAACATACAATGCCTTTTATACAATTTTTCTCCAGTAACTAATACCCTTAATTTAGTAATACACTTAGCCTTATTAATTAGTCTGTGTAAAATCTTATCAAAAATATTTTGCCATATGAAAATTATCTTTCATGCCGACATATATCAAAGCTTATTAAGTTTTATACAAACAACCGCGTATTTTTTGTTTTTGGCGAATATTCAGTGTTATGCTTCAGCAAGCAACCATTCTTTTATTTATTTATATTTTCTTGAATGGAAAACGTAACAAATTATTGTCCTATCTTTTTTAATTTTTAAATTATGTATGAATTTTTATTAGTCGAACTTTCTTATGTAAATTGTTAATTTTTTCAACGGGCTTAATTTCGAATCTGCATGACTGCAAATGATTTTTTATTATTTTATTAATAAATGAATTTGTTTAAATTCTATTTATTATCTTTTATATTAAGATTGGTATATTAAGAATATTTTCAATAATCATCAAACCAGCAGAACGGATCAGTACTGATTTCGAATATTCCAATCTTAAGCCTAGTACTCTGTTTGAATTTGTGGAATATGTTGCGCAACATGAGTTATTTCAGTTTCAGTTTTTTTCCTTTTTAATTGAAATTATGTTTTCCATTTTCAATGAGAAATTTTTTTTTTTCGTTCGAAATAAATAACATTCATGTTATTTCACATATTTTTCATAATTAAAACAGAGTACTAGTCTAGCAACATTTTTCCACAAATAATTCGATTGAATATTTTTTGTATGGGTTCTGTCAGAATTTCACATGAAATTTGAAACAGAGTACTAGGCTTTAATATAAAAAAATAATAAATAGAATTTGAACAAATTCATTTATTAATAAAATAATAAAAAATCATTTGCAGTCATGCAGATTCGAACTTAAGCCCGTTAAAAGAAAAAATTAACAATTTTTTAATTTTTTTCATTTGACTGTTTACTTAGAAAAAGTTTTATTTTTAATTAATAATTTTACGTAATCAAGGTTTGTTTCAACTTAGAAAATATTGCTAATTATATATAAATAAATCCATTATCTTTCAAACGCTTGGCTTTTTGTTTGGTAGGTAGCTCGCAAGCTCAACACATACACAATTTACCAATACATTGACGGTGCCCACCACTGATCTACACTAACTTGATGTTAACATAAATCACGTCACTTTGTTAAGGTTTCATTATTTTCTTCATAACCCATTTTGTCTAAACTTTTACTTCCTTAATTGATTAATTTGCCATCTCCAATTCTAGCATTTTTTTTTAATTTAAATTTCTCAAATTAATTACATAATTTAGAATATCAAAGGCCCACGTCACTGTCATTTAAGTCATTAAAACCAACCGGAACTTTATTTAGAATAAAAAAATAAAATAAATTCCTAAAAGTTTTACTTTTTGACTCGTGTGAAACAGAAACCTCTGCCTAATGGCTCACAATTTCCTTGCGAAATATATTTTCATGAATAGGTAATTGCACAAAATCAAGTATTTGAAACATCAAGTAAGAAGGAAAGGGAAAAAGTAGAGAAATACAATAAAGGAAAACCAAAAGAAAAACAAACTGAAAACCAAAGCAATGCATGCGGATTAGCATTAGCTAAAGCTCTGTCTAACTATTTAACAACACGGTGACTAACTGAATGAGTGAGTGACTTGAATACCCCTTAACTAAAGAATTTTCGCAAAAAAAAAAGGAAAAATGCAAGAGAAAAACACAACGAAAACAGATTGTGTGACAAAGTTTCTTATTTCGTTTGGCGTAAGAGTTTTATTTCGTTTTACTTGCAGTTCTTCCTGCACTTTTCTAAGCGCTCTGCTATTTAGATACTTATCATACGTGAAATGCGAAATACGTGCTATTGGCATCATGGCACACATATTTGTTTGCATGCACATAGATACAAATTTAAAAATGTTTGTCTAACTATTTATACAAAAAAAAAAAAAAAATTATATGCAGATTAAGAATTCTCATACGTATTCACAGTGAGAGTAAAAACAGTTTCAGTTGAAGATGTACCTGATGAAAAAGATTAATTAATCACCCCTATTGTGAATAACAAGTGGCACTTTTGTTCACGTGAAATCTTTATTCCTCTCGTTAGGCCAAATATTGGTGAATAATTTTTTCCCACAAATTATGACCGCCACTGTACGCATACACAGATATGGACTTAGTAACTGTAATGAACATATCAGTTCAGTTATCTGCTACTTTACTAACAAACTCTTTCTCGTTTTGGTTTTTACTTATATTTTCCTATATATTTTTTTTCGTTCTCCTCCTATTAAGTTTCAGTGGTTGAAACTACGAGTACTATAACAATTTCAAAATTCTTTCGCAAAAAAAAAAAATAAATAAAGAGCAAGTTTTTTATTTTTATAAAAAAAAACATATTTTCTGCTACTCTGTCAGTTTTATTGCCAGCCCGCCTTCCAGTCTGCCAAACAACCAGCCTTATTGCCACTCATTCTCGTCTGTTTAAGTGAATCACATTCCCTCACTCACACACAGACACACACTCACACGTAGTGAATGGGTTCATGGTGAACCTCACTTTGAAACATGCACACAATACACAAAGCAGAAGTATTGTTTGAAATGTAACTGGCAACAACAACAACAGCAACAACAACAACAAAAACAAAAAAGTAAGAGAAATAAACATCAGTGCTTAAGTCAGTTTAATAGTTGGGATACAAACGACCATGACATACTCTATTTCACACCTATTGGCAACAGCAACAAACCCTTTCTGACTCTTGGTACTTTTCAAGTGCTGCAGCAATTCAAGCCGTATGAGATGCTGCGGTTTCCAATTTTTTTCCTGCATATTTATTTGTTGCAGTTGTAACTCAAGGTCCCCGGCAAGCTTAAGGGCTCGTAGTTTTCGTTATATCATCAGTCTTCTTGCTTTAAGCAGGAAATATCGCTGAATTCATGAAACAACAACGTTTCCTAGTTTATTGTGCTTTAAGGAAAAAAGCTAAATTATTCTTCGGTTTCTGAGAAATTGTTTTCTATATTTTTTATATTGAGTTTACTGGAAAATTATGGAAACAGCAGAGTTTGCTTTTTGCCATGACATGCGTTTATTAGATCAGCCACATGGCGGCCGGGATAAACCTTCCGATATAAACACCTCAATACTTTGCTGTTCAAAGCCGAACTTTATTTGCCATTTAAGCCTGCATTTCTAGCGCGATATCTCTTATTGGAAGTAAATAAAGGCGCTTTAAAGGAGTCCTATTACTGAACCGGCAAACACTAGACAACTCATAGAGGCATTATTTTTGTACGACCAGCTCTCAGGGGAGGATCCCTGCATATGCAGTACATTGCACCGGAACTAGAAAGGAGGAGTATTATCACTCTGAGGACAGATGAAAAAAGATGAGAGGGTAGAGAAAATTTTGTAAATTTTGTATCCTTTACATCGGCGGGGACTTTTTGCTGACTTTCAGACTGAATTTTTCGAAACTGAAAATACTATAAGGATTAAGTCATGCCTTGAGTTTTATATCAAAAACTCCACAGGATCACTACCAAGTTTCTTGTTACTTGATCACTTAGCCTAGAAGGACTGCCCGGAAACTAGAAAATATATATGTGGGTCAATGAAACCTTTGTAGGGTCTTACCCCCTATACTTGCTTACGTAGTTCTGCTAACCCGTTTCAGGAGAAACACCCAAAATTAGCCATTCATATATCCCTGATGTTGTCCAGGTCTTGCAGATGTTTGGTCCTGCGCTCCGTCTGGGCCGGGCAGTCCCAGTGAAGATGTTAGACTAACTGTTCTTCCGTGAATTAGCTTCTATAGTGATTATCATAGGGAAATCTTTTTTTTTCTGATTATGGTTAATGGAGGAAGTCGTAAAGAGAAAGTGCAGCCTTTATTTCTATTTAATGTTTGCAAAAAGTGTGGACGCTTGTGAAACTGTGAAACAGAATTTGATTGATTATGGTGTAATTAAAAAAATAATACATCATAATCCAAAAAAAAAAGTATATTTTGAGAATTTTCTCAATTGCAGACTTTTGGATTTTAAGTGACGATATAAAGTGCAGGCAAATTTGAGGTTAGGAAATAAATTGGCTGTCAAATGATGAAATGTCAAGAATTGAGCTGTCATATTTTGACAGTTATTTAGTAAAAAATTGGGAAATTTTAAAGAACTAAAGGCGTCCGACCAAAGGACGACAGCTTTCACACAACTTTAGTATAAAAAAATTGGGAACCGTGGAATTCTAAACTCTTGAACAAAAAATTTTAATTCTGGAAATTTATTATCGAAATGAACTGAACGAAAACAACGCATTTTTCAATAAAATCATCTTTAGCGATGAGGGCCATTTACAATTTGGGGGGCTATTTATCTAGCAATATTGTCGCATATGGGGCCCACAAAATCCACAAACAGTCCACGAAAAACCATTACATCCAAAGCAAGTGACCGTTTGTGGTCAGGCCTTTGGTTTCAGTAACACGACGCCACAAGCTAAAAAATACAGTTATTGCCAGAGAAATTTCCCGGTAGCGTAATTTATCGATTTTTCAGTGTCAATTGGCCGCATCGTTCTTATCATTCAACGTCACTGGATTATTTTCTGTGGAACCATTTGAAGACCACAGCCCAAATTCTGTGCAGCATTGACGAGATAAGCGAAGCTTTGTTGCAAAATGTGGTTCAAAATTTTGTGGTAAGAACGGACGTTTGCCCCGACCTGAAACTGTTTTATTAATTTCCATATTTCTATTTAACATCGGTATCAATAAGACTCAATTTGTCAAAAAAAAGAGTGTGTCTTTAAGTCAATTTACTTCCTAACCTTAAATTTACCCACCTTTTATATATCAGTAATTGTTATTCTCTAGCAAAGCCAATCAACCGGTGAACAAATACTTTTTTTATGTGCCTAAGAAATTAAAATTTTATATCCTTAATACACGTGATTTCCATACGTAGAATCCTTTTTTTTTTGTTTGTTGCTTTATGTGATTCGTTATACAAAATATTACAAATACATGCAGCATGATGTGGCTTGAAAAATATTGTATATCTGGACGATAACTTGTGAAATCAATATTTATTTATTCTTTCGATGACCCTTAAAGGCTTTTTTTCTTTTGCCAAACCCGATGAAAAGCA
The DNA here is from genome assembly GCA_951800035.1 of Linnaemya tessellans. Taxonomy (NCBI): domain Eukaryota; kingdom Metazoa; phylum Arthropoda; class Insecta; order Diptera; family Tachinidae; genus Linnaemya; species Linnaemya tessellans. The sequence continues at coordinate 113,016,676 of OX637533.1, forward strand.
CTTCATGTGCCTCATATCTCCAACTAAAATGAAGTGTTAAAATAAACGAATGCAAGAAAGAATTCAATGGGGCAATGGGAATGCTTTGAATTCATGTAAGTTGTTGTTGTTGTTGTTGTGTTTGCATGTATTTGAAACGGCAAAAACACATACAAACAATTTTAAGCGCAAATACGAGGGTATTCTGCAAAGATTTTTGGCAATACGGCCACCTGCACAGCAATTTGCACGAGAAAAATTCAATGTTCCTTCTTTCCACACAATTTTATATTCAATAACGATGAAATTATTGGGGGCAAATTTATCATAAATAATTACCGTTCTGTCACCTGCCGCAAATTGGTCTAGGTACTGGCGATAAACAACGGCCGTTTTCTTTTTTAAAAACATGTAACACATTTTTCCTTTTTTTATATAAATTTCCTGTTAAATTTATTTTAATATTATTTAATCAAATTTACTTATTGTCTTTAATGGACAGATTGTAAATAAAGCATTACAAAAAAAAAATTATTTCCTTAAGGGACAAATTTCTTATAAACTATTTTCAAAACAGATAATATGGCCATTTTTTTTAAAGTTACAAAAAATAGTGCACTTTTTTGTAGAAAAAAAAACACTTTAAATGTGCATGAGCGTATTAGAAATTTTAATTTCGATTAAATGAGAATTTTGAGCTGGAAATATTTATAGATTAAAATTTTTTTAAATAAATTTAAGAGTCTTAAATGAATATGGCTTTTAAGCGCACTAGAGTAATGAAAAGAACACCTAAAAAATTTTATGTTGTGTTCTTTTCTAGCAAATGTGCTGCATTTTTTGCACTTTTCAATAACAATGGCAACACTTTGTCATTTGGAAATAGTAAATTTATTGGAAATTAGCATACACGCCATTCCTTACAAAAATGAATATATTTAAAAACTCCGCTCAATTGCAAATTAATAAAAAAAAGAAAAGAAACACCAATAATTTCTTATTATAAAATTAAAGGATCTATTTTTATATTCTAATATTTTTGAGCATAAAGATCCACTTTACTTTTATACAAAATACAAAGTCCGCCAAATAACTTTTTTTATTTTAAAAATGCTGTAAAAAAAACTACTGAATATTTTCTCAAATTTCTTTTTTTATTTGAAAGTACAATCCTTCCGGTTAATAATGAAAAATAATTTCATTCAAATGGCTGCCTCGGCTGGCCATGCAGTAGCCTACACGATCGGTCCAAGTTTTAAGCACATTATCGATTGTGTGCAGCTGTATTGCACCAATGGCTTCACGAATATTGTCCTTTAAAGCGTCAATTGTCTCTGGCTTGTCGGCGTAACGCTTACCTTTGACGGCACCCCACAAATAATAGTCCAACGGTGTCAAATAGCAGCTCCGAGGTGGCCAAACGACATCAGCTCTGCGGCTGATAATGCGATCTTCAAAAACAAAACAGGGCGCAAAACATCGAGTGTTGAAACCAAATGTTGCCAATATCCTCCTCTTCAATTTTTGTGAACAAAAATTCGTTCAACATGACCCGATAACGATCGCCACTCCTTGTTCATTTTGGAAGAAAAATGGCCCAATTATGCCTCTGGACCAAAATCCGCACCAAACAGTGACAAACAGTTTTTGGGTGCGTCGGCTTTTCAATGTATGCGTGCGAGTTTTCTGTTCCCAGATGCGACAATTTTGCTTGTTTACATACCCGTCAAGATCAAAATGAGTTGCATCTGAAAAGAAGATTTTTTGGCAAAATCGGCATCTTCTGTAAGTCGATCGTAGGCCCACTTAGCGAAGCGAAAACGCATTGGATGGTCAACCATATTCGTTCAGCGGAAGGATAAAACTAATTATATGTCAAATCAGACATGAGCTAAGTGTTACCATTCACGAAATAAGCACTAGTTGAAAAAAAACGTTAGATGGCGGACCCTTTATACAAAATTTTTTTTATTATTTTCCAATATTTCACTACCAACAATGCGTAGTTTCTGAAGAAAAAAACATATCATCATTTTTCTGTTAACGAAAAGCAAAATGAAATTTTTTGGATACAAAAAAAATGTTTATATTCACTTTAATATTCCATTAAAAAAAAATTAAGTGGGGCTAATTTTAAAAAATGTTTGCTTGGTGGACTTTTTATGGTATTGGTCTGCAATTAGATTTCACCTCTTTTTCAATTTCAGAAAGTTTTCACTAAACTTTGCAGTCAGCTCTCGTACAACAAAATCCATATGAGAATTTTTCGGTTGTAATGTGTGTGTGTGTTTGCATCGATGTATCTCTGACTGTGTGTGAAGTATGTAAATGTTGTACAACATGCACACACACAATTGCAAATAAATATGCTCGTGTACGAATATTTAACTTTTGTGTAATGATGACCTAAAATTTTATGTTTTTAAAGTATTTTTATTGATTGCTGACTTAGACAATTTATTTTTATGTCATTGTATGGGATTTACCGTCATTGTTGTCGTCATCATCATACCCATTCGTACACATACCGCCACTTGCAACAGCCGTAGAAACATGTTTGTTGCTGCTGTTGTCATTTGTTGATACTTCATGGTTACTCCTCATTCATTTATTCATTCATTAAAATTCGTATTAGGGTGGCGCAAGAAAAATTTTATTCTTAAATTTACTCATTTACCGACAGTGTAATGGTGCAGTTTCTAATATTGCACAGACCATAATATTGTCAATGCTTTTGGCATATTGCAACGTGGCACAATATATTTCCAGTAACTAGCAGAAAAAGGTTATGGATTTTTATTTATAATTCAGAAAACTGCATTAAACTTTGTAATTTATTTTTTTAAATGGGACCAGAACTCAGAGGGTGGGCGCTATATAAGCAGTGCATTGCGGCGGAACTAGAAATGAGAGGATAGTATAGAGAGGACAGATGAGAACATAAAGAATTTTTTGTAGTCGCTTTATTCTTTAATTCGCCGGGTATTTTTTACTAGTGAGCTGACTGCTCCTCACTACAATGTCCAGTGTTGGGATTACGTCACGGAAAATTTTCTCTCAGCAGATGCTTACTGTTTATGGTGGACAATAATATGAACAAAAATATACGAGGTCTGTCTTGAAAATGTATTCACTGTTCCAGCTAATTGGCATTTTTGTTTTGTTTGAGAAAGTTTGTTGCTAAAAGTTAGAACTGTTTTATGTGTTTGGCCATTATCTGTTGTACAGAACCAATTAATCAAAGAATTTGAATTAAATGTTGTGTAAAAAATGGATTTAAGTGTTCAGGAAGCCTGGAAATGTTGCCACTGTCATATGGTGAATGTATTTTGATTACAAGTGGCAGAAGTTTTCCAAAGAAGTCTGAAATTATTGGACAAACGACGTTCGTCCTAGACGCCTCAACACATGAATAGGCGATAAAAATATAGAAAAAGTTAAGAAAATTGTTATGGAGACTCGTTGACTCACTATTAGAGAAGTTGCAGAGAATGTCGGAATATTTTTTTTGAATTGTTGGGAATAAGCGTCTGACAACGAAATTTATTCCAGAAAACTGCTCAATCGTCGTTTCGTGTTCGTAGCTTCTTCGACAAAATCAACATCGTAATCATGCCTCAGCCGCCGTATTCACCGCTGCGAACTTTTTCTCTGCCCAAGATTGAAGAGAACCCCTGTAGGGACAGCATCTTGCAAAGAGGAAGGAGATAAAAACTGAATCTCCGGCAGAGCTTTTAACAAAAAAACGTAATGCCGCTGCGAGGATTGGAAAAACATTATCATAAGTATTTTATATAGAAGGGGGCCTATTTGGAATGGCACAAAGCAGAAATTCATGAACAAATAAATATATTTGGGGCAAATAACAGACCTCGTATTGAATAATATTATACAAGATTAGAACTTCTATAATTTTTATAATAAAGCGAAGAATGTTAGAAACTTTTAAAATAGTTCAATAGATAAAAATCTTACTGGTTGGTTTTGTAATGAAAATAAAATTTGTTGTCTGGGAATTTATATTAAAACAACAATAAATAAACTTAAATTTGGAATATTTATCATGTCTTTCTGAGATTTAAAAACAAATTTCGAACAATTAGCCTATGAATATTCAATTTAATATAGCAATATAAGTGTTCGAGAAAATACTTACTACATACAAATTTAAGCTATGGCTTGAGCTACCAATGATAAAAAATATTGGAAAAACGATCACATGTACTTAAGTATAAAATTCAAACCAAATAAGTTTGACTTAGGTATGATGTAACAAAAAATTCAGAAAAATGGGACATGAAGAAAAATAATCAAACGGTAACACGGGTATTAAAACAATAACATGTTAACATCAGGTTGATACAGTTCTCGTATTCTTTTTCACAATAAAATTTGTGTAAATAGGAACTGTTATCACATTCAACTAAGCCACCTAATAAGTGGTGACAAACACAATACACATGAGCACTGATGATGAAAGTGTTGCGCCTTTCGAAAACAGCTGTTCTGCTCTGCTGTGTAAGTTGAATAAAAACTGATGTTGACTTTCTTTTGTGCCTTGGAATATTTATCATGTCTTTCTGAGATTTAAAAACAAATTTCGAACAATTAGCCTATGAATCTTAATTCCATTTAATATATCAATATAAATGTTCGTGAAAATACTTACTACATAAATTTGTTTTTGTTTTCAATATTGAGACCCTAAGGGCACTGCTACACCTTCAATATGTATTGAATGCGATCCAGTATCGCGATATTTATTGAACGTGTAGCATGCAGTATTGATGGATCGCGATCCATATCGCAGAATGGCCTAAAATATGATATCCGTAGATCGTGGATCGCGTGATAAATATTGAACTTGCGGCATTTTCATGATATTAGATCGCGACACGTTAACCCTTAATAGGCTACTGGTCCCGCCAGGAACCAACCAGGTATTTGTTAAATTTTTCAGATAAATAGAAATTGCGAAGAAAGTTGTAGAGTAAAATATGTTTAGAATTGCAAGTTTTATAACACTGATTTTTTCCGGCCAAAAGAAATAATCAAGCCATTAAGGGTTAATAAGAAGTGAAATAAAACAAATAAAATAAAAGACGCCGGGCAAAAAAATTAACAATTAAAAAGTAAAAAAGTTTATTACATTTGTGTAAAGTTTGTTTTGAAAGGGTAATGGCAGAAGATAGTGGGTTCTGCCGGTGGAATCGGAATTAAGGACCGAAAAAATTATTTTGAAAGACTTCATTTTTAATTTGGAGGCATTGCCGGAGTTGTGGGACTCGTCGGCTAAAGCTTTTGGTTTTTTGTTTTCTCGCGACATATATTTAATAAATGATCCGCACAGCACAAAAATAACGTAAATACGCTCGTGATCCATCAATCCATTAAAATAGATCGTGATCCAAATATCAGAATATACATATATTGAACATGTAGCAGTGCCCTAAGAACATTTTTATTTTATTTTACCAAAAACAGGCCATTGATGTCTGGGAATCATTAATCCAGCCCGTGTATATCGTGTGAAAATATATATTAAAAATTTTCCCCCAGCAAGTGGTCGCCCCTAATACAATTACGAGTAAAAAGTAAACACATTTGTGTGCCTGAATAAATAAATATTTTGTGGTATTATTTTGTTTAGCTTCGTGAGTGTGTGTGAGTGTTAAGTTGTTTCTATTTAAGCTTGAATTTTCAAAACCGTTAGACAATTTAAAATTTTCATTTATTTTCATTTTTATTTTTCTATTTAAGCAATTTTTTCTCTCGTTTTTTTTTTTGTTTTTGGCCTTAACTTTAAACGACTTTATTTATTGTTGTTCAAATTACTGGTTAATCAAGTGAACTGAGTTTGCCATTGTAAAATAAAATGGAAAATCATCAATTTGCAGAGAAAAAAATATATATATACTGTAGCATATAATATAACTACTAGAAATAAAAATCTATGTAGGAATATGTCTATAAAATCATTTTACGCAAACAAATGAAAACAACAGCAGCAACAATAATAAGAACTTTATAAATCACAAAACTATTATGGGTTAAGTTTCCATCAACCAGCAACAACTGCAACAACAAGACAACAAATGGCTGGAATCTACTAATAAATACCATATTTTGTATTGCGTTCACAACATGAAGTTAAAGACAAATTATCGGGGAAGCAAAATGTAAATTTTGTGAAATTGACAATGGAAAACTCTTTAACCAACCAATCAACCGACAAACCTACATGTTCATTGAAGTGAAAATGTAATAAATAAAATACTTTGTTGCAAAGTGTTTTCATTTTTGTTTTCCAATTATTTCATACAAAAGTTTTCAATGCGAAATGAAACTTTGCTTGTTAAGGAATAACATTAAGGGGAAGAGAGAGAGAGAGAGAGGGAGAGAGTATAATTTAAATAAAATTTAATTTTAATTAAATTACTTTAGCATAATCATGCAAGTGATTCATATGACTTTCCAGAAAACATTTCAACTATTAATTTTTTCAACGGGCTTAAGTTCGAATCTGCATGACTGCAAATGATTTTTTAATAAAATAATAAAAAATCATTTGCAGTCATGCAGATTCGAACTTAAGCCTGTTGAAAAAATTAACAATTTACATAAGAAAGTTCGACTAATACATTTCAATTATTTTCAATAATTACATTATTAGGGAAATTTTGCATTGGAAGCAACATTTAGCGCCACCTGTAGGTGAGAAATTTTTATAAATCCTGGTCACAAAAATTTTGGAAATTTCCAATTGAAACTTCTCACCATTTTATCATAGCGATGATGTGTATGGAGCTTCACCTTAAAAAAACGAAATTATATGGAGGTCAGACATGCATTTTTAATTGAGTCAATATTCACTTTATTGACACAATTATCTTGCTGTTCACATATACAAAATTTAGCAATTCAATTAACGTAAGACAACTACAAGTAAAAAACTTTTCATATTCATAAGGTCCAGTTTTTTTATACTCTCCAGAAAAGAATTGGAGGATGTATTCACTTTGTCAGTCCGTGTGTAACGCAGCCAAATTTCCGTGTAAGACGTCGTAATATATATACATATATATATATATATATATATATATATATATATATATATATTCTTGATCAGTAGTGAAATCTAAGACCCTACGTACTCTTTGTAAATCACGATACACAGAGCTAGACCCTTGAAATTTGGTATAGATAAATTTTGAAGCATAGCACGGGCCAAATTTGTAAATGGTTTGAATCGAGCCAGAGAGAAAAGAGTTCCCATAAGAAGAACTAAACCAACATCTAAAAAAGAATATAATTTTTAACGTTTTTTTTTTTGGTAAATTTGCTAAGCAAATGATATATTTTTATGCCAAAGAAGCTCCAAAGCGTTGCACTTAGAGCGAAAAAATCAGAAAAAAGTGTATTTTGGACTCCGCCTCCTGTAGGGGGCGTTGACGTAAGATATTATACGCAAAAATTGTGTAAATATTTAACAAAATTACTTAAATAAAAGTTTTAAGCTCTTACGACGAAGCTGAGATGTTCTCTAAACTTCCCCTACCTTACCCCTCCACCCACCTCCCCCCTAAATGGCCTTATCAAAAAGGTTTTTCTATACTTAATTAATAACCCCAAAAATGTTCTTTTTAAGTTTTTACAACTAAGGTAAGATGTATCGTCCACGGCCCTTACCGGACAGTTTTGAAATTGGACACAAAATTGGTTTTAAAGGAACTCTGACCCAGCAGGTCAAATATTTTTAATTTATTGACTAAATATTGGGAGAGTATTAAAGGTACGACCTGGTCGCTCTTACTTGTTTTTTTTTTAATTTTCTAATTAATAATAAGTTTAATGTCAATAACTTAAATTCAACATGGATCGACATTTTTGTGTTTCTTTTTTTAATTTATGCATTAAACGCATTCACGACAGCAGGCTACCGACTACAAGAAAAGAATACATGTGTTCAAGGCGAATTCATACAAGGTGAACTCACTTATGCAACTCTGTGTAAAATTTATTAAACTGTCGAATGAAATGCTTTGGAAAAAACAATGGCCGCACACAAAAACGAAAAACCAGAAGAACATTTTGACAGTTCAATAATTTTGCCATGGTAACAGCTGATCACCAATTTCTGAACTAAGGCCACCTTGTATGAATTCGCCTTGACATGTGTTTATATAGGAATTATTGTTTTCATGGCTACATGACAGGTTGTTGTCCGTGCTACTATTCCCATATACACATGTTTTTTATTGCTATAGTCGTGTAGTCGGTAGCTTGCTGCCGTGAATGTGTTTAATGGATTATCCCTCATTTAGGTGTTAAGTCTCGACTAACTTTGCTCAGTGAGTTGGGTTTTGCTCGCTAAACACACATTTTAGCAGGGCTGCATTTGAATTTTACTCGAGTGTTAATTCAACAATTACTTAATTAAAATTCTATATGATTAATTGAGCTCAATAATGGCGCCATTTGCGATAAGCTGTAAGATGTATTTCTGAAAACCGTAAAAGTTTTATTGATGAGAAATGGATTTCGCCAAAAACTGATCGCCCCCCTAAAATCTCACACTTATCCCCTTGAGAACAACAAATGGTGTTGTTGTATTTTTAAACAGGAATTATCATGACTTTCTTCTACAAAATTTTGTAAATACAATCTTTAAGCGTTAAATGCACTCATAATTTCAATTCTTAAATATAATTTTCAAAATTGAATATTATCGATTGCTGTACATCTGCTAAGTAACCGAAAATTGTGGTCTAGAGCATTTATGCTTTTACAGCTCAATTGGACATTTGAAATTTCCACAGAACACAAAAAAAAGAAGAAGAAGAAGAGGGAAGCAAAAGAACTACTACTGTGCTTAACACTTAACTATTAAATAGCATTTAGAACTATAAAAGCAATTTGTTTTGCTATTCGATTTTCGTTCGATTTTTTTTTTTTCTTAAATTGTATATTTTGTTGGAGAATTTAGGTCAGACAAATTGGACACCAGCTTTTAACTTTAATACATGACTTACATGTATGCATATGTGTGTGTGTGTGTGTGAGTGTGTGTGTCAATGTACGATGCACATTTACAATATTTAAGTGCAGCTAAATCCCTTTAGAGCAGTTAGAATGGTAGAACTTGTGTTTCTGTGTATGCATTTTGTTAACTAAAGCAGATGTTTAAATTTTAGTTAAAAATTAAAGTTTGAAAAAAGGCTGCATAAAGTTCGCCAGCATGATGGAGTTTGCAGTTTTTTTGTTATTAAAGATGTTGTTGGGTTTTTGCCTCAATAATTATTGCTTGTGTTAAATTGAATTTTAGCAACTGGCTCTTTGTGTTTTTGCCTGTAGATTTAACAGCTCTTTTACTATTTTTGGCCGCTTTATGCTGACTGTTATCGAAATCTGATTTCGTTGCCATATAAAGACTTTTTATTTTAAGATGCCAGAAAGTAATTTCTTTTTTTTTTTTGCTATTTCGCCTTGTCATTTTTCAAACACTTTAAACTTTGCACCAAAGTTTGAAGACAAACCAAATAAACTGGAGAATGGAAAATCTGCACTAGGAAAAGCAAAAGACATGGAGGAAACTTCACTATTGTTTTAATACTTCGTAACCAAAAATAGACACAAAGTAAGAGTATATCTTTTTGAGATAATCTTTGCATCTTTTTTGTAGTTTCTTTTTTTCTCTTTTTTTTTTGCTATTCAGTTTTTGGCTGCTGGAGTTTGTTACACATAATGTGGTTACAAATAAACTTCGAAAGGTATATCATTGTATACATCTTTCTTTGCAGCTCGTTTTTCTTCTTCTTGTATGTGATGCATGGAATTCTTCTTTACTGTTCTGGTTTTGGTTTTTTATCATTTCATCCAGTCGCATTTATTGTGTGTTGCTGATGCTCTTTTGTAACTTCAGTTATGCATAGAGAATTTAAAGGGAAGTACACTGCGGAAAATTGCAGGGTGATTATATATGTGATATATAAAAAATGTTTCTTCTTTGAAGACTTTTCTGCATCTAGAACACTCAGGTTTGAGATTAAATAGCTCCAAACGCAAAAGCTTCTAATATTACGAATAAAATTCAAATTATAGCATGACAATTGAATTTCAGAAAACAAATTCCGCATTCGATGTCGATTGAAATTCCAATGCAATTGTGACTTCCCCTTTAATAAAAAAAACCGGTTGAGCAATAGGACATTGAATTCCAAAAGGTATTCCCAAACACACAAGTTTTGCATAAATCAGTCTCATTTAAGGAACACTTCTTATGTGCCATTCACTATCTATAAGTAGAAAAGAACGTTACGTGATTTGATCTGAGTTTAGAAATATTTATGTAAAAGGTGGGCAAATTTAAGGTTAGGAAGTAAATTGGCAGGCAAATAACGAAATGTCAAGAATTGTGCTCTTGTTCTTTCACATTTATTTAGTAAAAAGTTGGGAAATTTTAGCCATGGAACATTACACTGTTGAACAAAGAATTCCAATTATAAAAATTTGCTAAACTAAACGAAAAAAAACGCATTTTGCAACAAAATCATCTTTAGTGATGTGGACCATTTTCGATTAGGCGGTTATTAAAACAAACAAAATTGTCGCATATGTCGCTCACAAAACCCACAAATAGTCCTTGGAAACCCATTACATCCAAAGCAAGTGACCAAATTTGAGGTTAGGAGATAAATTGGCTGTCAAATTATGAAATGTCAAGAATTGAGCTGTCATATTTTGACTCTTATTTAGTAAAAAATTGGGAAATTTTCAGGAATTAAAGGCGGCCGACCATTGTTTGCGTCGAACGTTCTGAATACATAAACAGTCCAAAGCAAGTGACCGTATTTGAAAATCAACGAGGAAACACAGTCACCGTAAATTCTCTACACTTCCAAAACATGACAAGGGATTTATATTGTTCTAATTTTCAAGCCAACGATTTTTTATTGTAAGTAAGCTTGAGGCTTATTTTTATAAAATAATAACTTTACAACTCTTATTTATTTATTTTTATCAATATTTTGATATCTTCTTCAGGATAACAATTGAATTGTAATTATAATTTATTAACAATAACAAACATTTTTTTATAAAAACAATTCACATGTTATCCTGAAAAAGATATCCAGAGAATATCGAAATATTGATAAATGAAATTTATTTGTTGGGATTGTGACAACAATATGTCAAATAAAAATTTCATAACTGAAATATTCATAATTAAAAATAAGAGTTGTAAAGTTATTATTTTATAAAAATAAGCCTCAAGCTCAACATTATTACTTAAATTGTCAAGCGATTTTTTGTTGGCACAGTTGGCTAATGTTGACATCACTTAGCATTAGTTTAGGAGAGGCGGCGCTATAACCCACACAACCGCCCAAAAATGAGAAATTTCGTGGTCACGTAATTTCTCAATTTGGCGATGTCAATTGGCCGCATCGTTCTTGTCTATTTGTCTATTTGCTGTGTCTCCATTTGAAAGACCAGGTTTACGTGAACAAACCACAAACAACTGACGCTCTGAAAGATGAAATTCGGCGCTGCATTGACGAGGTAAACGAAGTTTTGCTGTAAAATGTGGTTGAAAATTTTGTGAAAAGAGCCGACGTCTGCCGATCTGCTAGAGGCTGGCATTTCCCGCCATCATATTCGATTGTTAATTCCCATATTTCCACGTTACATTGGTATCGGGAAAACTGAATTCATCAACAAATTTGCCCTCCCTTTACATGGTTCAGTTTTCTAGTTTATAATTATGGATACGTATACGTTATATTTCTCATGGCCCTGTGAGCATAACTTATACGCCTTGTGTTACACTAATGCACTTTTGGCAAATTTTTCTCAATAGGAGTATTGCTACGGTGACCATAGGTTTCAATGAAAAAAAATTACAGTTAAAAACGTGATAAAATTTTTGAAAACCATGTATTTTCGTTTTTTTTAAAGTAGGACCAGCGCTTAGGTGTATTGCACCGGAAATTAAAATCTCTTTTGTATCGCAGCAAATATGACATTTTAGGCAAAGAACCTTATGTGACTATTTTACTCGGGATATTCTTAAAGTGTATTTACCTTCCAGTAATCATTTTCTTATCGCAAAGTCTGAATAAGTGCATCTCATGTATACGGGCTTATGTGGATTTCCGTATAATTCCAACGTTAAGTTTGTTTGTGTTGCTTTCTAAAGCAAAACAAACAAACAAACAAACATCTAGCGATTTTACTACTAACAGTTTTTTTCAAGTCTTCTTTTTTCCTGATTGTGTCTAGCTAGACTATAAAAGGGGACACGTTGTAGTTTTTACGATAACTAAAAATTGTTGTGCACAAAAGATTGCAACTGTCTTACTTCCATGCACCTCGAGCGTTTGAATGTGTGTTTGAGCAATTCATCAATTTTCTAAAACAACAATGCGAAGAGCTAAAGAAATACGAATAGAAGTTGTCATTGAAATGATGAAAACAATTTTTCTAAAAGACGTTGTTGCTGCTCATGAATTGATGGTGGAATTAAATTGAGTAGAATGGATTGGATTGGATTGGATGCTGGATATGAGTATTTATTTATGAATCTTTTTTGAACGAGATCTTTTGCTTAGAGCTGGCAGAAATACATTCTTATCGTTGTGTGGATCAGAAGGACCCAGTGGACCAGTTTCAAAGTATGTATATCGAAAATTAATCGCCTTGTACGATCATCTTCTCATTGTTTTTCCTTTTAAAGAATAAAGGGTGAACAAATTTGAGGTTAGGAAGTAAATTGGATGTCAAATGATGATATGTCAAGAATTGGCCTATCATATTTTGACACTTATTTAGTAAAAAGTTGGGAAATTTTAAAAAATTAAAGGCGGCCGACCATTGTTTGCGGCGAACGTTGTAAAGCCACAAACAGTCCAAAGAAAGTGGTCATATGGTGAGGTTTGTGGTCAGGCAGCATCATCGACACGTATATTTCGGAAAGGAGCATGAAAACGACGTCACCGTGAATTTTCTGCGCTATTAAACTGATTTTTTGGGATATCAAAAATTTTAAATTTCGAGTAAGAATTGCTTTATGGTCCCGCAAAATTCGACTGGAAGACCCATAAGCACTATAGCGGTTTTATGGCAGGCTTTTTCATTGAAACCGAATGCACGCAAATTCGCGTATAAAATGATGCATAAAAATGCACAAATTTTTATATTTTTGACCGGCAAACTTTTCACTTGTGCACATTAACAAATCCGGCCTCTTTGTCTGTCACAAGAGCACCGCAATACGAGTCACACTGAATGAATTATAAAAAACGTACACTGATGGCCTTCTATTTCAATGACAATGTACTAGATTTTCACTGGGTTACATGATGACAATGACGTTGAAGACGATGCGATGGCTGTTTCTTTTTCATTTCTCATTTACTTTTGCCAACAGTTTTATCAGAATCTAAATATTTTTTTCCACCTCTGCAAGCTTTTGCTGCTTTGTTCTTTTATGTTTTCCTTTTTTTTATTATTTAAGAATAGTAACTCTATTGTTTATTGTGCCAGTAGGCCCTAATGCTTTTTCCCTTTGTTTCTAGTTTTTTTTTCTTTTTTGTTCAGTAGTACTCCCTCTCCCTTTGACTTTTCTTTGCTATCGTAATGCTGTCAATGTTTCTGCAATGAAGAGTGAACTGCTAAGAAAGATATTTTGTCAAGATATCAAATTGTAGCAGAGAAGTGGGGAGCAGAACGCCTGGCATTTTCTTCAAACCACTTGTGAAAACAATAAAAATTGAAATATGAACATGCGTAATTGCTATGGACCTTCGAAGCTGCTGCCTTTTTTTTTTTTTTGCTGAATATTTAATATTTCACTCAGAAATGAGTACTTGTTTATATAAAAAACTTGATTAACTTTTCATGGTCCCCAGATCGCTACTACTTTGGACAATATCTCCAGGATAGAACAGTAACACAGAAATTTATTTCTATTTTATGGAGACCTTGCAGACCACAGATTACACAGTTTTAACACGAACGCATTCAGAAGAATTTTATTTAACACGTATTAAATTGAATTAAGATTCATAGGCTACTTGTTCGAAAATTTGTTTTTAAATCTCAGAAAGACATGATAAATATTCCAAGGCACAAAGGAAGAAGGAAAGGATTTAAAAAATAATTTTCTTTAAGACAGAGTCTATGGGTTGGTAGCACTGCAATTCATGTGGCAAGAGAAACGCACTACAATACCACAATTACAAAAGGGGATTTCCCTTGTTCATTTCAAACAAGTTTAAGTCAAATGAAATCAAACTCAGTTGTTCAATGCGAAAGAATATATAAAGGAAAGGTAAACGCACAGAAACATCTCTCAATTGAGTAAACCGAAAGAAATCAATTAATTAATGTGTGTCTATTACACTGTACAACAAAATCAAATTTTTTCCAAAATTACAAGGTCCGACCTAAAAATTTTGATAGAGGAGACAAAAAAAAGACACGTAACATTTTACATAAATTTGCTGAACACATTTTGTACCTAAAATGAAAGGATCACATGGATTCTTATGCCGATTAACAATAAGAATGTGCCAGAGCTGGGAAACTTTATGCACCCTCAAATGAAATTCAGATGTAAACTTTCAAAACGCCGATACGCGTGTCTTTTTTCTTTGTCTTCTCTATCAAAATTTTTAGGTCGGACCTTGTAATTTTTTTTTGTGTTGTACAGTGTTATTAATTTGTATACCAGTAAATTGTAGTACAGAAGGTCCTCTACGATAACAAAAAACAGGGACATACATGGTGTTCGCCGGGAATTTATACTACTTTGTTTAATTTTTGATTAAATGAAAAATAATGTATTTTATATTGATAAATGTTTTATTTAATATCGGCAATTATATATGGCATACAATGAGTCCTCTGTTAGCCTCACAAATGCGAGCCCATTTGAGCAAATTGTTCATTACATTCTCACACATTTCACACGGTATTTCATTCATTTCATCACGAATGCCTTTGTTTAAGTTGCTCAAGCGTTTCTAATTTATTTGTCTAAACTTTGCTTTTTCGATATCCCCACAAAAAGAAGTCCGGAGCAGTCAAATCAGGCGACCGTGGAGGCCAATCAACATCACCATCTCTTGAAATAACTTGTCGACGCGTTATAGGGCAAGAGCAGCTTGATCATCTATGATTTAAAGCAGACATAGGCACAAACACATCAACATTTTGAGTTTGTGTGTGTCTCTCACAATTTTATAAACAAACGAGCATTCTCCCCACCCTTAAATAATTTTTTTTCAACAAGCGCTCAAACAACCGTCTTGGTTGGAAGCTTGTGATAGACTGAATTGTGAATCACAACGTTTGTGATTTGTGAGTAACTACAATTACGTGTGGCTCTCAAGAGCGAATTTATATACATGTGAATTGTGCTCACCCATATTGCCTATATCTGATTTAAAGCTACGTGAATGATACTTCAATTCTACCTGATATACATTAAGTGGAATCAATCCCTTTATTTCAAGTGGATACTCCATCTTTTATATACGATTTTACGATTAACGCATCTATCACGTAAAAGCTGAGGGTGCTGTTGGTCAAATAGTTAACACGGGACTAGAAGCGGAGGGCCCAGAATACATCTCCGTGGATAGTCATGAATATTGTATGGATCTTATCTGATTAGCATTAGTGCATGATTGTATCAGTTGTTATCACTCCGTTTCAGTGAAGTACGCATAGCACTGGGTACTGAATATAATTGGCAGCGATTGCCACGATCATGCTCAAGGTGGGCAAATTTGCTGTCAAATGATGAAATGTTGAAAAGTGAGCTAGGACCTTTTAACATTTATTTAGTAAAAGGTAGGGAAATTTTAATAGTAGAACATTACACTTTTGAAGCAAGAACTTGAATTGTGCAAATATACTAGCAAAATTGTGAAATGTCTAAAAGAAAGTGTGTTTTTAAGCCAATTTATGTAAAAATGAAAAACTACCAAGGCAAGTACAAGACTTCTCTAGGCGATGCCCGATAATGAATATTTTCCCACAACGGTCTGTGTATAGGAAAATCGGCCGCCGCATTAGAAATCATTTAATAGAGCAGGAAAGCTATTGATTGGCAGACATGAGCAAGGACCAGCCCATAACTGCAGAAGACATCATGTACAAAAGAGCAGGGGAACAGCACCCTCTTTCGTCGATCCTTTAGCAAAAAAATTAGCCCGCGATGTAAAAAATATTGATATAGCTAAAACAATTTTCTATCTTCTCATCTTTCTTCATCTGGCATCTCTTCTTTGTAATTCCGGCACAATGCACGGCATGTGTAGGGTCCATCCCCTCAGTGCTGGTCCCAATTTAAAAAAACCGAATAAGCTGCTTTCGACTAAATAGAAGATAAAAACTGTTTGATTTAGAATAAAAATGGAATACAATCCCCTCGAACTAATTTTCCACTACCAGCCGCACTATATATTAAATTAGGTGGCAGCACTATTCTATAGCAATGGAAATATCTTGTTTATCATTTTTAAAATAAAAACAATACCTGAATAACACTAGTATTATTTAGCCCGCCGCCACCAAAAACGTTTAAATAAACATTTTGAAAAAAAACTTTTGTTTTATTTATTTCTCTTTGTATTTTTTTTTTTCTATTGAAGTGTTAAAACCGAAAATTATTACAACAATGATTAGGCTAATGTTCAAGCGATACCCCACCATTAGCTTTTGTTTAAACTGTAACCCCCACAAACTGCAGAATTGCTCATTGGCTTAATGCTCTAATGATGGCATAGTTGCCGACTCATTAGCGTCTGTTTGTATCTTTTACTCTAATTAAGTCCTCTTTACCTTAAATTCATTCATTTATATAAACTTACAAACAATTATGTTGGTTTCGGAACATGCAAAAACACATCTAAGTGTGTGTGTGTGTGGTTTAAAAAAACACACACTTACAGTCAAGTCGGTAAACGACCCATCTGGATAAAATTACAACTAAGAAAAAGTTAAATATTTAAGATGCGTGATACGCGTATGTGATAAAATGTAATCTATTACATAATGGAATATCGCCGGTGTGCTCGTGAGTTCGAGTTGACATTTAGAATACTAACACATTTAATTATGCTCGCCTTCGCTTAGTCTCAGTATATTCGTGGTTTGGTCTCAATCAATTCTGTGTCTAGGACTTTGAAAATTCTAGCTTTCGTTATGAAACTCATCACGACTGACTGACACTCAAACGATGTGCTCTCATTGTGGCTCTCTTTCTAACCTTAACAAAGACCCAGAGAATACAGTTGAATGAGGTCACAATAATAGGGTTCATTTTGCATGGCGATGCCTGCCCAGTCATGCTGTTTCTTCTGTAACTCTAAGCCATTGATAATTCGAACCAGCACTAGGGGAATGACCCCAACATACGCATCACAATTACATATATCATTCGATCTCACAATTACATATACAATAAAAAGATTTTCCAAACTTTGTTGTTTTTGTTTTAGATATAATTGCTCGGCAGAACGATATCCAGTGAGAGTCAGTTAGTTTTTTTAAATTCGGAGTAGCAGTCTGGAGATGACCGCTACATACGCCGTTCATTGCGCCGAAACTAGAAATGAGGGGGATAGTATTTAGAGAAGAGATAAAGATCAATCAGAAGATAGAGAATTTATGTAGCTATTCCAATATTTCTACTTCGCCGGCTAATGTTTTACTACAGGGCCGACGAAGGATTCATGGATTTCCGCTTTCCCATAATCAAGTGGTCACTCAAAATTTAAACCACTGACCCATGTGAGATGCCTATGGCTTTCATAATCTCTCTCATTTTCAATCTCCGATCGGCTAAAAGTGTATCGTGAATTTTTTCATTTGCTGCGGGAGTGGAGATCTCAACTGGGCATCCAGGACGTTCGGTACCTTCCGTGCTGGCTCGGTCACATCGAAACTTATCTACCTTGGAGCACACACAAGTCACTTTTTTTCATTTTCTTCTGAAAACGCGCTGCCAAGCACAAACTAAATGATGCAGCCTATTCAAGTTTTGACAGGAGTCAACAGAGAGAGAGAAAGAGAGAGAGAGAGTGAGAAATTGAAAAACTCAAAAGGTCACGGACTAATTGATCCATCATCGTTAATGGAAATCTACCGACACAAGTGCAAGACTTTGAGGGATGCTTGACGATGAATATTTTCCCATAGCGGCCTGTGAATAAGAAAATCGGACGCCGCTTTAGAAATCATCTAATAGAGCAGGAAACCTATTGATTGGAATACATGAGCATGGACCAGCCCATAAGATGCACTAAAGAGCAGAGGAACAACATCCTTCTTCATCGGTCCTGTAGCAAAAAAATAGCTGACGCAGTAAAATGTTGAAATAGTTACAAAAAATTCTCTACCGTCTCTTCTTTCTTCATCTGTCCTCTCAGTACCATCCCTTCTTTCCAGTTCCTTGGCAAAGCACTGCATATGTAGGGGTCATCCCCTGAGTGGTACTCCGAATTTAAAAAAATTTACCGACTCTCACTGTATATCGTTCTGTCGAACAATTATATCTAAAACAAAAACAACAAATTTTGGAATATCTTTTTATTGTATAGGGTGGCGCATAAGTAACGTTAAGATTTGATCAGTGAATACATTTTTTAATTTAAGTCTTTTTTTTCGTCTCTTTAGAGAATTAACTAAATAATACTTGGGAAATTTATGATGGAAAGGCTTAGCACAGAACAAAGAACCAAAGTTGTTCAATTTTACTTTGAAAGTCAGCATTCGATTATTCAGACACAAAGATCATATCGAAATTTCTTTCATGTTCGAAATGCTCCTAGCGCTCCAACAATTTACCGATTGGTTCTTTGGGGTTACCTAAAGGGTAAGGTATATGCCAATAAGCCTAGAACCATCCAACAACTTAAGGCCAATATCCGAGAAGAAGTGGGGGCGCTGGGACCTGAAATTCTAAGAAAAGTTATGGAAAATGCTTTGGAAAGAGCACGTCAGGTAGAATCAAATAATGGGCTACATTTCAAAGATATTATCTTTAAAACATAATGTGAACATATTTCCAAACTATATTCTAAATTTTAATAAATGCCAACGTTAAATAAAAGCAGAAAGAAAAGAGTTATACATTGAATAAATCTTAACGTTACTTATGCGCCACCCTATATATGTAATTGGGAGATCGAATGATATCTTGTGACACCGTAGGACAGCAAGTAAGTTTTTTATGAAGAAGTTTCAAATCAGTAACTCATGCCTTTGTTGGGAGAATCAATCTCCGGTCCATAGATGTAAACAAGCAAAAAGAAATATGAATTTCCTGCAACGCCAACCACTTCATCAGCATTCATTCACAAGCGACATTTAATATGCGAGTGGTATACGAAAAAAATATTATAATTAGATAATATTTCCATAGAATTATTTAATTAAATGAAAAAATGTAAAATCATTTTCTTTTGGTAGATTTTTTAGAATTTCTCTACCACCCCTACGAGCATATGACACGAGCACGAGCACTGATATATGAATCAGAATCAGAATACGGTGTAGTATTTGCTTTTAGGTTTGAGTTTTAATGCGGTGGTCTAGTTTGGTTTCTTATGCGTTATATGGCGTGGCAGTGTTTGTTTTCTTTGACTGACACCAGAGTCCAAAAGCTCCTCTAAGTGGCATTGCTGTTTTGGCTGCCGTTAATGACGATTGTTGGTTTCCTTTGGCTTTGCGTTGTTTTCTAATTTCGTTTGTAGTCTTGTAGTGTTTATTCAGTAACAAAGCGTTTTGTTTATTGTTATTATTAGTTTTGTACCTATTGGCTTTTTATTGTTATCATTGAACGGTATTTATTAGGAGGGCTCCCGTACTGTAAATTGAGAGGCTTCTAAACTGTAGAAATTTTCTATAAATCAAAAATATTAATAAATTTATTCGCAAAATTCATAAAGCACCCCAGCCAAGAATTTTGTTTCGTGCTCGATGTATTTGCCTTTCTTTCCAGCATTATAATAATGTTCTCAAACAAATTTATACAGGGAATATTGGCAGGTCAAATATAAAGCGTATTCCGGGAAAATCAGCTGTCGAGGTCATCTCTTATAATTCATCTTCATCATAAACTAAGAGGAGGCTTTGAAGCCTTTCAGAATTAGTTTGAAATGTACTGAAGATTTCTTGTGATACTCTCAATCGTAAGTTAATTTCACTTAACGAAGACAGTTTTTAGATTGTGTTTTTGATTATAATCATATAATTACATTAAGAAATGTAAATAGTTAAATAATTATCAAATAAAAAATTTTGAAAAAATAAAAAAAAAGCATCTTAAAGGGCTTTCAGAAATCGTCTTCGACGCGGAACGTTTTTGTTCCGAAATGACCTGAGGAAACATTTTTCGGTTTCAGCACAACAACGGCTACAGCGTGGTGATAGGGCCTTATTTCGGTTGTTACCCTACTGTGCATGATTTATGCCTCCATATACAGGAAGTATCAACGTAGTTAACCACGGAATAATTCCTCAGAATAACCGTAAATCTATACAGTTGAGCTATAGAAATTAACTAGTGCGATTGAGACGCACAACTCTCGAAAGAGAGTAAATGATCAGTGGCCTGGCTGCACTTAAAAGTTAACTACTAAAAAAAGCTTGATGACTGACTGACTCGAAGCCAAGAATGATAAAATAAAGATTACGCCAACAATCTGAAATAAAAATACTTTTCTGCGCATGATGGAACTCTGACGTCACTCAACATGTGTTCTGATTGGCTAATTAAATTCAGCTGGAGAACTATTGTTATTGTAAAAACAAGACAGTGGGGCAAATTGCGATTTTTCAAATTAAATTTGTTTGATAATAAATAATTTTAAAAAATTATTTTATTTTCCACTTGTTTTTATTTGAAATAGTTAATTTATAGTTATTTTATATAAATATTGAACCCAAGTGCTAATTATTTTTCTTTTTCCCCATTCAAAACAAATTTTTTTTTTGCTTGCAAAATATCAGCCATGACTTCCTTTGAGCTTCATTTCTTGGAAAACTATAAAATGACACAGCTTTTTGAAAACAAACAAAGTTTTGATAACAATATTACATTTTAGCACAATTATTTCTCACTTGTTTTTTTTTTTTGCTGTCACTTTGTTTGCAATTGCCCACTGCACATTTCATGCTTGCTCTTTTTGTTCTGTTTTCTCTTTAATTTAGGTTTTTTGTTTACAGTTTATGAGCCTTAAAAATTTAAGTTTTTATAAGTTTTTTACACTTTAAGTTATTTAATAATTATTTTAATATATTTATTTTAAATATAACACAGTTTATTATAAAATATAACACAAAACTTGCACTTTCATAAATCCGATTTCATTTGCTTGTTGGAAATCTCTCTGAGTAAATTGAAAATCTCTCTAAATAAATTGTGTGAAGAGTTGCCAAATATAGCATAAAATATTAATTTTGTACGAGGAAATATTAGTTTTGCATATAATAAACATTTGGCAATCTCTTCGAGGGAACAAATACGTCATCAAACGGTAAATCATGCGCAAAGCGTAATCTTTATTTTATCATTCTTGAATACAACAACATAGGTGTTTTTGTTTGTGTAATAAAGTTGAGTTTGTCAAAACAATGAGTTAAGATATAAATGTCAAAAGCGTAAGAAGCATTTAAAATTTAAGAAATAAAATATCTTGCATCATGCCAACATACAAAAGTGAAGAAAAAGTAAAAAAAAAGATTTAATCAAAACACAATATTTTCTTGTGACCTGAAATCGGAAATGGGTCTATATATGATATGATCTGATTCTTCAAAAAGTGATCACTGCATATAAGCGAACGCTTAGTGAATTGCTTTTGGCACAAGCTACTCCGCTTTTCCATTCTTATGGAGCACTTAGGCACACGAAAAAATGAGTCGCCATTACCAGGAACATATTTTTTTTTTGCACAGCTCACAAAAAGGCATATTTTTATAAAATTTTATAATTAATTTTGACCAATTAAAGAAAAAATATATAATTCCACTATGAAATGCAATATAATTGCAATATTAAACGAATTTGTTCCAAATATGTATATTGAAAACAATTTTAAAAATAAATTTGAAAGTAACAGAAAAAACGACTGTAGCAAACATAAAACACCTTTTATCGTGTTTAACTAGTCTTTTATCTAGATTGTTGTTATTATTACTATTATTATTATTGATATTTTCTTTTAGTTCACTTTTTTCACAACAATAATTTAAAATATTCGTTTTTCAATAAACAGTTTTTATTCATATATCAGTTCTGAACATAAATATAATTACACCGTACTTTGACAGTTTAAACTCACAACCAGCGTTGCCAAATGTGCAGATTTATCTGCATTTGACAGTTTTTCTAAGCATTGAGCAGTTTTGCAGTTTTTTTCTTTGAAAACCAGTTTTTCTGTAAATTGTGCAGATTTTGCAGTTTTTACATTTTACTTTTTTACTCTTAATTTTGTTATTTGAATTCCAATTTCTGAAACCATAATTTTACCCCATTTGCTTAATATGACAGTGGCAAGGTTTAACTATACTTTTTTATACGACTATGTAATTATCACATACATCTTTTTGCACCCCTGACCACAAAGCAAGTTGAATTTTACCAAGGTGTACATATATTGCAGGTGGGAGCACGAGCTCACTTGCCTAACCTGATAAAACGTCAAACTTAGTAGTGTCGTTTAACGATTTTTTCAACTGTTAAGGTAGTTTCTACAATAAGTGTTCTATTTTTGTTGAAATGGTTGTACCTGTTAGATAGATATGCCTTGTGTTTTTCTATGTACATACAAACAAATTTAAATTTTTAATTATTGGTTTCAATATAAATATGAGAACGACATCGACTTGTCGAGATTCTGGAACAGGCAGTATTATATCTGAATAATAATGAACTCTTTTTGTTTATTTAAACCCTATGTACCTATATATTTTTTATTAAAATGAATTGCTTTGTTATATGTAGATATATATCATATTTAATTTGTTGTGTTATGTTTTTGTTTTAATAAAAAAATATGAAAAAAACTATATATTTTTGTGAATTTTTTATGTGCAGTTTTTTTACGTGAAACCCAGTTTTTTTCTTCTAAAGTTGCAGTTTTTTTTTTGAAAAAGTTATGGCAACGCTGCTCACAACAAACAAAAATTCAATAGGAGCAAAAAAATTTTTACATTCCTAACGATGCCACCTGGTTTAGTACGCCCTGGTACGAGGAAATATTAGTTTTGCATATAATAAACATTTGGCAATCTCTTCGAGGGAACAAATACGTCATCAAACGGTAAATCATGCGCAAGGCGTAATTTTTATTTTACCATTCTTGCTGGAAGCTGCTTTGCGATTATTATTCTATTTTTATTTCATGCTCTGCCATGCAGAAGCATGTAGGAGATTCGGCAAAGATCTTGTCTTGGCCATTGCGTGAGACATTTTTTTTTGTGCGCTGGATATTAGAGATAAAATAATACACAATAGGAATAATAAAAAGTATTAATGCAAATAAAAGGTGTAACTAAATTGTGAATTCGTTAAAAGGTGTTAATGTTTCAAATGTTCATTTAGATTATAATATTTAACTTTTCGTTCGTAACTCCCCCCGATAAGCGGATTTAAAAGTAAACATTCGATAACGCTTACCCGTATGTACGGATGGATGTGCATGACCCATTTGACGAGCTGCTGCTGACAACACCATGGAATATCACAAAACATGTGATGTATTTTCATACAAAATGCTGCTATTTGTTTTTAGTGTTTACAAATGGTTAGTGCGAGTGTAATTACTTATGACTGACAAAACTGACGAAATTTAGCTTATCAGTATGATAAGCAAATATTAAGAAAGAAAAATTGTGTTCTTGTTTTCTTTCTGGGAACGTACAGTTTGTAAATAAAAAAAAAACTCCGCCGTGACATGATTAATATTTATAACTCTTTAAAAGTAAAAGCAACATTTGCTTATTATTGCCTCCCTACCTTTTTGATGACACATTGCGCAATCTAATCTACTTTGAGTTTTTTTCTTTTTACAAGACAAATATGTGATGTTCCATCGAAAACTTCATTATTTTTTTCATGTTAATAATTTCTTTACTTATTTAAAAAAAAAAAACTTCTTAAACCATTAAAAATCATCACAATTATTTAAATGCACGAAGTATTTATGCTTAATTTGTGCTGTTGATACGTTAATGATAATAGAATATTATTTAAAAATAAATAAAAACTAAAATCGAAAAATATGTTAATGACTTTAACAACATGTTGTTTTTGTTCTTGTTAGACTGTGTAATGGCTCCCTTTTTCCATCGCCCTCCTCTGCATGTCTTTCTTATCAGTTACAAATTTAAATATGTAACAAATTTGTTTCGTTACAATACGTTTCTTTAGTATATAGAGAAAAAAACAACATCGACAACAACAAGATCAACGCTTGAACCACCACAAATTAGTTGCATTAATTTTAGTCGTGTTCTACATACTCGTAAAATAAAATAAATAAAAGAAAACATTAACGAAAGGAAAGTTCAATTCATGTCAATTTTTGAAAGCGATAAGAATAATTTTACATTTGAAATTTTATTTAAATTGTTGTAAAAGAACAACATGTTTGAACTTTTGCTATAAAGTAGAATTTTTATCAGCTTTATTGGTAATATTTTTTTTCCATTTAATGAAATCTGTTTGAGATATTGTCTCTGTTTATGTGTTTAATAATTTGCTTTCCTTTTAAGTCAAGCCATAAAATATCATAAAGTCTTGTGAATTAAAGATTAGAATTGAAAAAAACACTGCAGAGTTTTAAAGGAAGTTGGAGAGCTGTCAAAAAAAATTGTAAATGAAAATACTAGCAAGAGCTTTTTGTTTTGTACTTTTTTAAAATAATTAATTATTTTTTCATGATTAAAATTAGTTTGTTTTCAATTACTGTAGATTTCTTGCAATGAATCGAAAATGAGTTTTCATTATGCCACATGAAATTTGATTTGTAAGCAGACCGGTTTCGGCTAAATGCCATCTTTGGTAATTTGGAGTTCAAAAACCTTTTTTTACAAATTAATAATGAAGGTTTAAGCTAAGCCTAATGAGAAAAACCGGACTTCTTTTGGAGAGAACTTTTGTTCAACCCACATCAAATCTGGAGGACATAGACGTTCAAATTCAAATGAGCCCATAAACTAAAATATAAGGGTCTGCAATCATGCGAAAATTTAATAAAGAAGCTACACAAAGGAATGAAGAAACATTAAAAAATCTAGAGACTTTAAACTTAAAAAATATTGGAGATTATTATAATTGGAAAGGGGGTAAAAGAATATAAGTAATTGTATTTATTAACAAGAATGATAAAATAAAGATTACGCCTTGCGCATGATTTACCGTTTGATGACGTATTTGTTCCCTCGAAGAGATTGACAAATGTTTATTATATGAAAAACTAATAATTCCTAGAACAAAATTAATATTTTATGCTTTATTTGGCAACTCTTCACTCAATTTACTCAGAGAGATTTTCAATTTACTCAGCGAGATTTCCAACAAGCAAATTAAATCGGATTTATGAAAGTGCAAGTTTTGTGTTATATTTTATAATAAATTGTGTTATATTTAAAAATAAATATATTAATAATAATTATTAAATAACTTAAAGTGTAAAAAACTTATTAAAACTTGATTTTTAAAGCTCATAAACTGTAAACAAAAAACCTAAATTAAAGAGAAAACAGAACAAATAGAGCAAGCATGAAATGTGCAGTGGGCAATTGCAAACAAAGTGACAGCAAACAAACAAGTGCGAAATAATTGTGTTAAAATGTAATATTGTTATCAAAGTTTAGTTTTTTTTCAAAATCTGTGTCATTTTATAGTTTTCCAAGAAATGAAGCTCAAAGGAAGTTATGGCTGATATATTGCAAGCAAAAAAATTGGTTTTGAATGGGGAAAAAAGAAAAATAATTAGCACTTGGGTTCAATATTTATATGAAATAACTATAAATTAACAATTTCAAATAAAAAAAAGTGGAAAATAAAATAATTTTTTAAAATTGTTTATTATCAAACAAATTTAATATGAAAAATCGCAATTTGCCCACTGTCCTGTTTTTACAATAACATAATAGTTCTCCAGCTGAATTTTATTAGCCAATCAGAACACATGTTGAGTGACGTCAGAGTTCCATCATGCGCAGAAAAGTATTTTTATTTCAGCTTGTTGGCGTAATCTTTATTTTATCATTCTTGTTTATAAACATGTTATTAAATTTATCTAATGACTTTTCAAAATGGGCCAAGAATATGTAACAGTCATTCGCATGTCTGCTGGAATTGTCAGTACAGTGATTTTTTCCTTAAAATATAAAATTTTCAATTATGTCAGAAGAAACTATTGAGTACATCGATTTCAATGCGTTATTGCACTACCCAAGAACTCCATATGTTAAGAATATTACTTTAATTGATATATTTTTTGCTTTCGTAGTTCATGTAAAATATATATAATCAGGTAAATGTATATTTACAATAATAAAAATATTTATATAATTAGTAAACAATTTTTAATTAGTAATAAAAATAAAAAAAATAAAAAAAAAATTATAAATGGATCCGTCTAATTTCTTCGCCTATCATTGTGTAGTCAATTTTCCCAAATAACATAATGTGTGTGCCCTGTCGCATCTTCATAACATCTAGCAAAGACAATAACCCTAACACCCAAATGCATGATACTGCTACGTAAAATTTATTATTCAAACTGTGTGACTTAAATAAATAAATAGAGGGCTCCGTTATCCGGAGATTTCTATTTACCATAGAACGTTGTCCATCATATTTTTTAACTCTCGAGTCGTTTGGAAAAGTTATTCATTTGAGCCGAAAAAGTTTAAAGAAAAATTTATTTATTTTGTAATAATAAATCAAATCTTTTCACAATTTTTTTGTACCTTGCACTTTTACGAGATGAGAAACGAAATACAAACTTATTCATTTCGTCTTATTAGATTTGAAAACTAACGTTAATTCGCCTTATTCATAAATATTACTTTTAATTAATTTGATATATTCTCTTCTATGTGTAGTAAATATTGAATTATAAAAAGTAACAGATATATACATATTAATAGATTATATAAATTTTATCATACATACCTTTAAATACAATTAAATTATGTTTATTCGAAATCTTTTAAGATTTATGTTGTCTCAAATTGTTTGCAATACTATTTTATATATAGCACAACTGTTTTTAATTAATTTTGTTTTAATATTGAAGCTTTTGTTAATTATTTATAAGATTTTCTTAAAGATTTTTCCAACATACTAGATTGCAAAAATATGAAACTGACAGAAATTCAAATAAAAATTCTATTGGCTTCATAATGAACCGGATATACATCAATTTCCTGTCTATGCATTTGTAGTTATATACGAAATAAAATATTATAACTGAGTACACGCACCAAAATTTTTCTATTAAAACATAAAACCGGAACAATTCCAAATAATCAAAAACTCTGGCGTGGCCTGTATTTCAAAAATTTTTAACATAAGTTCATCACCCTGTTAATGCATTTGTAGTTATATATGAAATAAAATATTATAACTGTGTACACGCACCAAAATTTTTCTATTAAAACATAAAACCGGAACAATTCCAAATAATCAAAAACTCTGGCGTGGCCTGTATTTCAAAAATGTTTAACATAAGTTGATCACCCTGTTAATGCATTTGTAGTTATATACGAAATAAAATATTATAACTGTGTACACGCACCAAAATTTTTCTATTAAAAGATAAAACCGGAATAATTCCAAAAAATCAAAAACTCTGGCGTGGCCTGTATTTCAAAAATGTTTAACATAAGTTGATCACCCTGTTAACAAATATATTTTATGGCGGTTTCGTTTACGTCCATTCTTTTCATTTCCTTTTTACATCATATTTCTTTCACACCATAAATTTTTGCTAGGAAATGCTCATGCATTATATACTAGTTTCCAGCACACATCTTTACAATATTCCATATTACTCGCATGCAGCACAATTTATTTAATATTTTTAACCACTTTTTACACAAATATCTTTTATCTATACACGATTTAAATTAATTTTATTAACCCCACAACAAATTTGCTCACCAAAATGCCGGAACACCGCGTAAACTAATCATACATTTTTTTGCTACTTTTCTTAGATGCTTTCCAGAGTATTAAAGAAAGGTGCTGCCAGATAAAAAAAAATATACACCTTATCAATATGTGTTTTTTGCGTTTTTTGGTCACATATTAGCTTTATTATGCTTACAAATTAATAATTTCAATGCTTTAGAATAATTATAACCTACAGTTTCTGCCCTTGACAATATATTTGACTTGTTTATATATCAAATACTGCTTCACGCAATAGAGCTCTTAACTACTTAATACACTTTTGTACAACTGCGAATACAATGCCAAAATTATCGCTGTTGACAGAAGTATTAAATGAAAAGAAAGAGTGAAAAAAGCAAAGAAAAAATTTCCCACAGAGGCAAACTTTGTTAAAGTATTTGTTATATTAACCAATTTATTTAATAAACTAAAACGCATTTTTGTGGAAAAGAAGTGTAGACGGACCTGTTTTGTTGGCAATTGAGGGCATTAAAGTGCATAATAAAAATTAGTCGTAAACGCGCTTTAGTTCTGCGATTACATGAGGCGTTTGCGAAAACTGTCTGCAAAAGGCAAAAGTGGAGAAGAACCAGTATCATCATCGGTGAATCTTGAAACAGTCGCATCA
The DNA here is from genome assembly GCA_951800035.1 of Linnaemya tessellans. Lineage (NCBI taxonomy): Eukaryota > Metazoa > Arthropoda > Insecta > Diptera > Tachinidae > Linnaemya > Linnaemya tessellans. Next base: position 113,045,490 of record OX637533.1, read on the forward strand.
GCTTACATTGATAGCGTTCACGGTAGTGCCAGTACAGAAACGCATGCAGGTGCCAACGTCAACGTTGAACTCAATTCACCAACAAAATCGTGCAGAACTGGTGGTGGAACGGAGGTGACGTCTATTAAAATACGCTCCCGGCGCAACATAATGGATACAAATGGCGGCACCAGTAGCAGTCTAACAGCAACGGCAGCTACAACAAGCTGCCTGGGCAAGGAAATTTTCAAACATTTTGAAAAGTCTGGAAAAAGTGAATTGTACGGATTGTTTAATTCTTGTTACCGTTTCTAATTGTATATATACATATATCTGTTTTAATTTAGTGTTAAAAACAATTAGAAATACTATTTTAAATATAAAAAATAAACTGACCAACTGGACAGGAACTCAACTCTCTAAGCGATTAATTCTTAAATAATTTCGTTTTAGTTTGAAATACTTAAGGCAACAAGTTCGTGACAATGACAGCCCATACATGGGAAAACACAAGGAATTCAAACTTGGAGTATCGAGCGCCATATATGATTTGCTATGGCAGGGCCTGCGTTGTAATTTAAAGAAGGATACGGTTCTTAATACGTTGGGTGAAGTGGTGGTGAGTATGTAAATAAATATGTACGTGCATAATTGCATATATGCTAATTTGGAATGCCAATATGTTGTTAATTGAAAGCAAAAGAAAGAAGATTATGGCTTACAAATTTTTTTTTAGCTATTTGTGGAATAAATCTGAAAAAGCATCTTGTTTCTCATAACAAAAATCTAGAAAATATATGAGTTCTTAAAATATACAGTATATATAACATATATATTGTTCTGGGAATTATTCCCCTAGCTAAAATTCATTTGCGATTTCCAGAACTAGTTAGATACGAAGTTGATATTCCATGTAGAAAGAAATCTTAATTCAGTACTCTCCTCCGAAAAGTACAACAAAAAACAGTCGAAGTTCCTTTTTTGTTTTCAATATTTTCCTTACACTCCATTGTTTTCTAATCTTGATTATTTGACCCAAGTTAGTGATGATTTGTTATGTACCTGTAAGATCAGCAGTTGAAACACTTCGCATGTGGGATGCCACCAGTAATCAACACCTGTGAAGCGCTATAGTTTTTATTTAAACATTTTAGTAGCAACTCTCTGATATTGCAAGAATAAAATACTGTTAACAAATAAAATTAGAATGTAGAATTTATTTTAGCATTCCTTTCAAATTCTTTTATATTATAAAATATTCCTTTCAAAATCATATAAAACTATTTTTATGGTAAGAACTCTGAAAAAATACTATATATTGTGGACATCTACATAAAAATAACTTTTCAGCTATATATATATTGTTAATATTAGTAGACTATAAAATACTTAAAAGTGTACCACAAGAAATGGTAACTGTATTTTGAATTCACTGTATGCAATCACGTCATTATATAAGCCAAAGTTTTAATCAAGGGCTATCAGAACATGAGGCAAGACATATCTGGAACACTAAGTTACTGCATCGAAATGATTCATTATTAGGACAAACACGTAACTTATTTTATTTTAATCTTATATAAAATGTAAAAACGTAATAAAAATATCTCTCCATTACTTGTTAAACTGTGATTTCTAAGACTATTTATTGAGCTAAATTTTTTTGAAGAAGTATTGCAATTACTAAAGAATAAACTCAATATTGAAAAAGTGTTAGTACATGACACCAACTGTATGTGTATTGAAATGCATACCACCCTAGTATTAATTTTCATTCATAAAAAATGTTACTTTAATTTCTATTTTAAGGCTCTTCATGAAGACTTTCCCTCATTAATACTGGACGTGATAAATGTGTTGGATGCAGAGACGTCTCTGATGACAGATGGCATACAAGAGGAACGTTTAATGTTTTGCCAAATTCTCAAAGAACTTGACAAAGTAATATCAGATAAATTGATCAAGGAAAGGCTAGAAATTGATACACTACAAGAAGTTGGTATAGTTAAGAATAAAGTATTCTATACAAAATTCATCAAAATCAAAACAAAATTATAGTAAGTTAACCGTCTTATTAAATGGAACGCAAAATATCTATTTAATTCGTTAAATATTTTATAACAACAGCTACAAACAAAGACGTTTTAATTTATTCCGCGAAGAAAGTGAGGGTTATGCCAAACTTATAACGGAACTTAATCAAGAATTTGAAGACGATGTTACCTCCGACAGTATCATGGATATTATAAAATCTTTAATAGGCAAGTTTCAACTAAATTCATATTTAAAAAAAAATTTTGGGTTTACGAGAACTTGAATGTATTATATTACTTTTAGGTTGCTTTAATTTGGATCCAAATCGCGTTTTGGATATTATTTTAGAATCATTTGAGTCACGTCCTGAACGCTGGCAAATATTTATACCTTTACTGAGAGCTTATATGCCAAATGGTACGATTATTTGCGAAGTGTTGGGCTATAAATTTCGTTATTTTGCCGATTCCAAAACTCCACGTTCCCTATTCCACGTTTGTTCCCTGCTGCTTAAATATGGTGTCATAGATCTTAATGACATTTACATTTGGGTATATTAAAAAAGAAATATATAAACTTATGTACATATATCTTAAATTAAATTATATCAATTTATGTTAGCTTACGCCTACTGATAGTGTTATTACACGAGACTGGGAACAAGATTTGGCAGACGCTAAAGAATTTGTACGCAAGTTGAATGTCATTGTTACAAATAAAGATAAAGAACCAACAGAACCTGAACCAGAAAAAGAATATAGTTTGGTAAATAATCAAATATTAGTTTGGAGTTACATGCCAAAAAGGTTTTTTTAATAATTTCCCATAAATCGCAGGAAAAATACTTTGCCAACCAAAAGTTCGGCTTATGTGAGGGTCTGCTCAAAGTTGGTGACTGGGAGAATGCCTTAAAGGTCATCAAAAAATTACCCGAACAAGCCGTGGTCGTACATGAACCGATTGCTAAAGCTTTAGCTGAACTAATACACACCAGCATAGATTATATTTATCGCAAACAATGCTTTAAAATCTCTCCCGCCGCTAAATTGCAAAAACGCCGTATAGCCGATGATCAGAAATTGGTGCAAAAAATTCAGGCTAAGGAATTTGGCGAACTGAGAAATTACGTAATACCTATGGTGATTGCTTTAGGCCCGTCATTACACTTTGACACGGTATTGATGTACAAATTGATACGCATAATGCGTACAATTATTACAGAAATGGGAGTAGATAATCAGAATTTGCCGCCAGCCAATAGTGAAGCTGAAACCTTGTACAATGAGGTGATGACAATAATGGACTCTGCAATACTGCCCGCATTATCGTATTTGGATTGCAATTGTCCCATGGCTGAGGAAATATGGACCGTTTTGAAGCATTTTCCTTATCACTATCGGCAAGTTTCCTAAAAAAAATGTAACGAAGAATATTTTTAATTTTCTATTATCAATTCAGTTATGCTTTATATGCCCGCTGGAAAAATGATACGTTTCAATTGCACCCTCAACTTATACGCCGTCGTGGAAACGCTCAAAAACATATTAAGGCTATTATGAAACGTGTCAGCAAGGAGAATGTTAAACCTTTGGGGAGACTTATTGGTAAATTGAGTCATTGTGCTCCTGGTTTTCTTTTTGATTACGTAAGTTTGCTGTTGTGCCTCTTCTTTCCTGGCAATTCATATTGCGTTTATTTTTAATTTAACTTATAGATTCTATTACAAATTCAAATTTATGACAATTTAATTGGTCCGGTTGTCGACTCTTTGAAATATCTGACTCTTTTATCTTTTGATTGCTTGGGTTATTGTTTAATTGAGGCATTAACCATGGCTGACAGAGATCGTTTCAAACACGACGGCACTTCCATATCATTGTGGCTGCAAAGTTTAGCATCATTTTGTGGTGCTATTTTCAAAAAGTATAATATTGAATTGAGCGGTTTGCTGCAGTATGTGGCCAATCAATTGAAATCACAAAAAAGGTATAACACTTCTTTCGACATCCAAAGATATTATTAGAAAACTATTACTTCTGTATTAAAACGTACACTTAAACAATTTGTTAATTTGTTTCTTTTTTTCCTAGCTTGGATCTCCTGATACTTAAAGAAATTGTACAAAAAATGGCAGGCGTTGAATCAGCCGAAGAAATGACTAACGAGCATTTGAATGCCATGTGTGGAGGGGAGCTACTTAGAGGAGAGGTAATTTTCTTGTATTTTTTCTACACTAGCACGATTTTCTTATTACATGCCAATAAACTGAGTATTCACTATTCTTCTCGAAAGTAAATGTGGAGTTTTTAAACGTACTAACCTATGCCACCAAAAATTATTCGAATAAAATGTTTCATAACTAGAATAATTAAAATCCGAATTAAGTTATTCAAAGAAATTATTACAAGAAAATTTTAAGAATAAAATTGGTTTAATAATTAATTCAGTTATTTAATAAATCGAATTCAGTTTTTTAGTAGATTGACTCTTAAACACAATCAAATTTATTTTAAATACTGGCAAAAGTCATTAAATAGACGTGAACAGTGATTAAAAAACAGTGTTTTTATATTCTGCCGTTGTATGTTGTTCAGTTAATTAACTTAAGTATTCTGATTTAACAAACGAATAAAATTATTGAAGATCTTGAGTTTGATCAAAATTCTATAATAAAAATTGTTGCAATAAAATTATTCGAATTTAAACAGCTCCAAAAAAAATTTTTCAGATAGAAGTTATTTGAATAAAAATTATTCTATTAAAAATTATTTGAATAAAAATTATTCGAATAAATATTACGCGAACAAAAATTGATCTAATAAAAATCAATTGAATAAAAATTATTCGAATAAAAATTATTCGAATAACAATTATTCGAATAAAAGTTATTCGAATAAAAATTGTTGGAATAAAAATTGTTGGAATAAAAATTGTTCGAATAAAAATTATTTTAATAAAAATTCTAATAAAAATTGTTTGAAAAAAATTATTCGAACAAAAATTACTCGAACAAAAATTATTCGTATGAAGATTATTCGAAAAATTCTTGATTGAATAAAATTTATTAGAGTAAAAATTTGTCAAATAAAAATTATTCGCGAAAAAATTATTACAATACAAATTATTCTAATAAAATTTGTTCGAATGAATATAATGCCGTTATGCGGAGACTTTCCGTCTAGCCGGCTTACAGGAGAGCTTAAACTAGTGGATTGGCTGGTTACAGGCCTTATCTTATGTAGACATTATTTCCACTTCGAAAAAAAAAACTCCACTGAAAAATAATTTTATCTCTTACATTCAGGCTGGTTACTTTAGCCAAGTTCGTAATACGAAAAAATCATCGCAACGTTTAAAAGATGCTTTAGCCAATAACGATCTCGCTGTAACCATATGCCTGCTGATGGCACAACAAAAGCATTGCGTCATTTATCGTGAAACAGCACAAAGCCATTTGAAATTAGTTGGCAAATTGTACGATCAATGTCAGGATACTTTAGTACAATTTGGTACATTCCTGGGCTCAACATATTCCGTGGACGAGTATGTGGAACGTTTGCCATCAATAATAGCCATGTTGCAAGAATATCATATAAATGCTGATGTTGCATTCTTTTTGGCCCGTCCCATGTTTACTCATCAGATAAATGTAAGTAAATCGAGCTAAAGATTCGTTATTTATATATTAATTAATTTCGGAAAATATTTTGTAGCAAAAATATGATCAATTACGTAAAGCTGACCCAAATGCTAAGAAATTAACGAACAACCAAAAATTGTCAAAATATTTGGATGCCACCAATTTAATTATGAAGCCCATAGTAGAATCCGTGCGTCCTCTGCATGGACCTAAAGTATGGGAGGATATATCGCCACAATTTTTTGTAACATTTTGGTCATTAAGCATGTATGATTTGCAAGTACCGCATGATAGTTATCAAAAGGAAATCACTAAATTGAAACAATTATCTAATCAGGCGGCAGACTCAAAAGACTCCGTAAGTTTGATGGCATTAAATAAATATGTTAATTGTAAATAATAAATAATTCTCTAATTTTTCCGAAGAACGCTTCAAAAAACAAAAAAGAACAGGAAAGATATATTGCGCTCATGGATAAATTACAAGATGAACGAAAAAAGCAACAGGAGCATATTGACAAAATCCTACAACGTCTGCAGCAACAAAAAGATAATTGGTTCTTATCCCGTTCTGCAAAATCTGCTAAAAATGAGACGATTACTCAATTTTTACAATTGTGTTTATTCCCAAGGTACAAGTCAAAGTGTTTCCTGTGCAATATAACAAATTGATGAGTTTTTTTATTTTTTATTTCAGATGCACTTTCACTGCCCTGGATGCCTTATATTGTGCTAAATTTGTTCATACTATACACAATTTAAAGGCGGCCAATTTTTCTACCTTATTGTGTTATGATCGGGTAAGAACTCTGAAATTTTTATTAAATGTAATACGAGTATGATATAGGCATAGCAACAAAGGAACTAGAAAAATATTTATTTTGCTCGTAATAAATATGCAACAATAATTTTCAAATGGGCTTCTAAAATTCACATATATGTACATACATAAGTATATCTACCTATAATAAGTAATATTAATTGCTTAATGTCAATAATATATATTTCTTACACTATGAAGCAAATGTATTCTGGAACCGAAAATAAATTGTTAGGCCCCAAGACCACTAATAACCGATGGATATGAATTTTTATTAATATATCGTACACCATTATATATATTTTTTCAAAATTATTGATTTGTGACTATTCACTTTATTATTTTCCTAATATCAATAAACAATTAAACGATTTCCCGTCAACCAGCATCACAGATAGCACATAGCCGAAACCGGTTCTTTTACAAACCATATTTGGTTTTGGGATATTGGAAAATTGTTTCCAGCTATATCAGACCTCTTCGGAGGAGCTAGACAACAATCGAAAACTCCGTTCACATTTTTTTACAAAATTGTAGAATGGAAACATGAAAATACGTAATTTATAAATCACGTGTATACTGGCAATAAGTAATTAGATAATTAATGAAAAATTAAATTAAATACTTAAAAATTTTTGTTAAAGTTTATTTCTTTATTTTATATATAAATTTGACTCACTTTTATTTTCAATACTTCGTTATCCCTTGGTTAACTTCGTAAAGAAGTCTTATATTTTGCTTTCAACCAAAAACTTTTTTAAATACCAAAAAGACTTCGAACAAATGAAATAAAATATATTTCTATTAAAATTAGCAAATAAGTAGAAGACGTAAACATGAGCATTAAATTACTATGGAGTTGTGGTTATGGTATGTGCTTGCCGCTCAATGTTCTCTTTTCCACGACAAACTAAAGTCTCTAGAAAGTAGGTTTCAGCCTTTATAATTTAAATTTTATAAATCTTTAAAATTGGTTCCGAAAACAGAATTTTCTGTAACACAAAAGCTCCTTCAGCTTAAACACAAAATTAAAATTTATGTATATCCCCTTATTTTTGCAATTTAAAAAAACAAAACCTAAACGTTTTCAGATCTTTTGTGACATTACGTATTCCGTAACATCTTGCACTGAAAACGAAGCAACACGTTATGGCAGATTTTTGTGCGCCATGCTGGAAACTGTTATGCGTTGGCATTCTGATCAGGCCACTTTTAATAAAGAGTGTGCAAATTATCCCGGATTTGTTACGAAATTCCGTGTTAGCAACCAATTTTCTGAGGCAAATGATCACGTCGGCTACGAAAATTACCGTCACGTATGTCATAAATGGCACTACAAAATCACTAAAGCCATAGTTTTTTGTTTGGACTCAAAGGAATACATGCAAATACGCAATGCACTTATTATACTGATGCGCATTTTACCCTTCTATCCAGTGTTGGCAAAACTGGCACAAATTATCGAAAGAAAAGTAGAAAAAGTCCGCGAAGAAGAAAAAAATAAACGACCCGATTTATTTGTGATTGCCTCATCGTATATCGGCCAGCTGAAAACAAAAGCAGCCCAAATGATAAAAGAAAGTGATTTCCATCAAGTAACCGAAAGACCACAGAGATCGGAAACACAAAACGCTGTGACGGTAGCAACGGGGGGAACAACAGCAGCCGCCATTGTGCAAAATTTAATAAGCAATACACAAGCTACAGCTTCAATTAGTTTAGCGCCGGCAGCAGCTGTCTCAAGTACGCAACAGCCAGCTGTGGACATAAAACCACCCAGTAATGGGGAAATAAAAATTGGTAAGTTTAAGTAAAAATTTACTATAAAAAATATTTATTTTTTTTTATGATTGTTGATTGTGTAGAGAAACGCGAAAAAGAACGCTTAGAACGTCCTACAAAAATTATAAAACTAAATTTATCGGCATCTGCCTCGGACCGGGCTGAACGTGAATCTTCTAGTTCAAATCGTGCCTCAGTTATTGAAATTAAAGATGAGCCTTCGTCTAATTCTACGATATCTTTGCATGATCGTGGTGATTTGGATCGTCATAGTAGCAGTACGCGTTCCATGAAGGATAACAACATTAGCAGTAAAAAAGATGATCGTTTGCGTGAACGGGATAGAGATCGCGAGCAAAGAGAGCGTGAACGTGAACACCGTAATCAGTTGTTGGAGGAAATCGAATCTCGTGCGAAAAGAGAAAAACGTCGTGAAGATCGTTATCGCAATGATTCACCGGCAATGGAGGCTTTAGAGAGTGTTATCAGCAAAAATGATTATGATCGTGGCGAACGTGAGACCAGAGATCGAGATTATGAGCGCAACGAACGTGAACGTAGAGATCGAGAGCGTGACTTAAGTTCGGTCTCCAATGAGAGTATTGGTTCGTTACAACAACAGCGGCGTAGTCAAGATGTTTTAGACTATGAAAAAGGTAAGAAAACATGATCAATGGAAAACGTATACCTCATTAGGAGTTATCTTTCTCTAATTTAGTAGAGGGCAATATATCATAATACGCGCTCGTAATTGCATTAATGAATCTATATGTTTAATAAACTATTAATGAACCAGTTTCTGCAAATAGTGCTGCTGTTAAGCACTAAAAATTATGGCATTGACTGCTTTTACTTTTCTGAAGCAGCTCAGTACTACATGTTTCGCTAAAACACCCGCTTAAATAATATTTAGTTTCCAATTTATGTTGTTTATAAGATATCAATCTATCAATAAAATTACAAAACTTATAAAGAAACCGTACCTATAAAACAAAAGTACTATAGAAAGATTTTGTTGTTGCTTTGCAAGGAAATTTGAAAGGTGTTTCTGTAATTTTACGCTAAAAATGTAAAAAAGATATATATATTGTACATAAAAATACCTGTTAGATCATAAATGTTTCATCAATATTGTTGGATGATAAAATACTTAAAATAGTACCACCAAAATTGTGTGCCGTATTTTTGTATGTAGTATGTCATGTGCTGAGGTTCCTTGGAGGCAATTTTATGACTCCAGGAGAGGTGTACGATATCTCACCGGGTAGAGTAATTGGCTTTATTCGCAGCCTCAATCTACTTCAGTGAACACTTGGGCTGCACAAAAGATCCTTTGGGTCGCGGTGCTTATGGCCTCATATAATAATAATAATAATAATAATAATAATGGCATGTCCTTAAGAAAGCTTTAAACAAATTAAGCTAAAATTCTAACTCCTCTTGATAACTAATCAAAAAATATTAATGAAAGGTTTTTAAAAATTTTCTCGACACTAGTTTGAGATGTTAAATAAACTTGTCTCTTTTACAAATTGCTAAAAGTAAAATGTTCTTACTTATTTTTCTCCATTTAAGATCCCAAACGACGCAAAATGGAATCCACATCCTCCAGTTCAAAGGTTAGTATTTTGGTGCAATCATAGTTACCTTAGACAACAACAACAACAGTAACCAACTACATCAACAACAATTAACAACAACATCAAACTTGATGGCAACTGCGACCACCGAAACAAACAAAAAATCAAAATTTATAACTAAAAAAAACAAAATATAAAAAAAAACAAAAACAAATTTAAAAAACGAGACCGGCATACGTAAAACAGCCATAACCATAGTTAAGAACCGATATTTCTTCCACATCATTGTGTTAAAACTACTCATAACCTTAAACAATTGACATAGAGGACACTCAGGGCTTTCATCCTTGAAACAAAAAAAAAAGAGAGAAAGATTGCAAAGCATATGAAATTTAAGATAAGAAGACCTATTTGGCTGGACCAAGTGAAAATCTTAGGGGAAGACGAAACGTTTTCAAAACGTTTCAACTTTTTTCGAAAATAGTATTTTAAATTCTAAATATAACAAACAAACTTTATGGTAAATATAAGTATCTTACAAAATCTTTTGTAATAAACAATGGTAAGTACACTTCTACCATTAATATTAATTTATAAAATAATATGTTTTGTTTGAGTACTTAAAGTATAAATAAGTTTGTTCTATTTAATTATTTGTTGCAACAAGTGAAAGTTAAGTTTTTTTTCCTCAAATTTGATTAGTTGATAATTTTTTTTTTTCGTTCAATACCAGAAAATTCATATCAATTTTTATATTCATCTAACATTAAACTAGAAAGAAGGAAGGAGAGTGAGAGAGAATTTAATTCAGTTTAGTTATGTTTTTTATGTAAAATTGGAGAAAATGTATTCTAGTTTATCTATTAAGTTTAAGTTTAGATATTAAGCAGTTCTAATTATTGTTAAAAATAACACGACTTCATATAACAACAACAACAACAACAATGATGACCAACTCAACGTTAAGCTGAAGTTTATGCGGAAAGTGTTTCCTAAAATCTTGGTGCCCAGTAATGATTTAATAAGCAGAAAGAAGTTCTTCCATCATGCTATAACAACTTATGTTCAACTGGCTAATCAATTAACAAAGAAGTATCAAATTCAACTTTTGATCATGCAAAATAGAAACTTTCAAAAAAGGAATCTCAAATGGTCATTGTATTTCGAAATACTTGGTATTAGTTTGGTTCGAGGATAATGAAGGAAGTTCAGGAGCATCAACAAACAACTGTTATTAAAAAATTCATAAATTTCAACAACAACAACAACGGCCAGTATATTTGGATATCGCACTTGTACAATATTTTTCCGTTTGAGGACACTAAATGCAAAACACAACCATGAAGGACGAAAATAGCAAAAGTAATTCTATTGAAGATGACATTCAAATCTGACAACTTTAAAAATACATTCGACTGCCTCAATTAAACTGTGCTTCAGTTTGTTTAGGAACAGTTTGGAACTTTATTAATGGACTTTTCGAACAATGGATGTTTCAAATAGTTTTTGATATTTGGCTCTGACATTCTCTAACGTAACTGATGCAGGAAAAAATAACAGTTTCTGAATTTACCAAGAGGCTACTAAAATATGTCAACAAAACCAGGAGCACTATTAGATACAACTTGTAATTTCTCCGTCGTACTTCATATTAGCCAAAAGTTATGGAATCGTGTGACACTGAAGAGGAAAATATAAAACGATACTTTAGCTGCTTCCAAAGAAGAACATGTATTTTAAAACCCGCGTCGAGATAACGGATTTTCTCTTCTCTACAAAATCTAAAGGAAATTTGAAGGAAAAATCATCGAAATTGAGATTAAATTATAAATGAGCGAAACGTAGATCCCAGGAAAGTTTCAACACTTTCATGGAAAATGTAATTCCCACACGGAGACGTAATGAAAAAGGAATCACCGAAAATGTAACAGCTGGTGAATGATTCCTACTGGATTTCCAGGAAAGTAATGATTCTTTTACGCACGAAAATTAATGTAAACTACACTAACGCCTTTTTAAAAGAAAATCATCTAAACCAAAAGAAAGTATATGAATTATGCAGGATACTCTCAGCAGATTCTCGTAGAAATAACTCAATAATAAGTGCGGTCAGATTTATAAATTCATGAGGGATCTTCAGCATATTTTCTCTAACGTACTTTCGTATGAAGTGTAGTTGATATAATATGCTCTACCTACGAAATTATGGGCTTTAAACAACAGGAGTTGTCGGCAGTTTGCTTTAATCTACGGCGATATATAAAAGAAGTTTGCAGCAAATGTCAACAATTACGACAGCATGTGGTTAATAATGATGTGCGAGCAATAATAAAAATATTTCACGATTACAAAGTACTAAGTTGGCGATTCAACCCGTTTAAGATACTGTATATCCGGCAAGGAAGTTTATGTCTTGACACATTTTGGAAATTACTATGATAAAAAACCTTCGAAGTTAGCAACATATAAGCAAAATAAAACTGAAAATTAGTAACCGTTGGCAGACGACGATCCTATGTGGAAAGCTTAGAGGGGATTTATTGCTGAATTTTACTCGATTTATTTTACATTTATCTACATAATTTGCGTAAGACTTCTCTGCGATATCAAAACTTAAAGAAACAACTTTAATATGGAAATTGTATACATTTGAGAAAGCTTCCATTCGGACATTTTCAACTTTATCTGTTAGATGTGGACTTTTTAACAACTGATGTTCAGCAACAACAATATGAAACAAACAGATGAAAATTAGCCATGAACTATTTAAGGTGGAAGTAATGCTGCAAATATTTCCAAGGAAACATTTTATTGACAAATAAATTCACAGATAATTGCTGGCAGAATACAATGCAATATAAAGTGGACTTTGGAAAACTGAATGCCGAAATTTTATTACAGATAATTCAACACCTTTTAACAAAGATTGAAGAAGAACTACAACTCAAGTATACAACTGAAACAGCATATTTGATAACAGCCTAATATAACTCAAACAACGTCAGCCTAAAAAATAACAACTTTAATAATAACTGGTCTAGAACATACATCAGGTAATTACTGCTCTTAGAGCCCATTATTAAGGATCATTTCACAGCAATGACAACAAAGTTGGAGCATCACCTTCCTAAAAAAACACAACTTTCTTCACCTTTCTGTTCGTTCTACAAATTTAAACACCAACAACAAAACACCTACATCATCGTTTTGACGATATCCACAGAAGGACAAGTACTGCTAATCAGCTTTAACATCAGGTACAGAGTTGTATCCAGTTTGTGTTTCTGACTTTTCTCTTCATAGTCTCGTAATTGAAGCAGTTTTTACTCAATGAAAACCATTATGTTTATTGAAAACTACAGGCTTAGTTGCTTGCTATTCAAGTACTCTTCTATAATGCTGTATTGTTGTTGAAACGTTGGTCTGAATAGCAAAAATAAAAAAAGTACACAAATCTGAAAAACCATACTGGTGAACGGTAAGTGTTAATAAGGACTAACAGTTTGTAAAAAAAAGAGAAATAAGCATAAGGGGGAATTTCAAATATTTTGATAAGGCCTCTAACAACTCATTATTCGCATTAAGCTAACAATTGTAGTTTATCGCCTTTGTTTTATATTTTTACAGAAACAACTTTTAGATGATCATAATGAACCTTCGAAAAAGGAACGAAGTGTCAAAAATAAAGAGCGCAAAGAGAAACTGACCGATGAGGAAAAAGATGCCAGAAAAGAAAGGAAACTGGGACGCAAACGTGAACGTTTGGAAGAAACCTCGTCAACAGAGCATAAACGTCGTAGGGACTGTAAGTTTGTTATATTACCCGAAATTAACAACAATTAAATGAAAATATTTTTCCAACAAATTCTGATCTAGTACAAAATGGTGATGATGATCAGCAGCAACCGCGTGAACGCGATAAATATCACACAAGAGTAAGATTTCCCTAAAATAGTACCACGAATCTTATAGTATCTTACTCTTTCTATCTCTGCCTCCCTTGTACAAAAACACACATACATCCCTATCCTTACATTCGCCTAACAATTTTCTATGTTATTTAGGAAAAATCACCGCATATAAGAGATACACGTGAGAGATCGCATGAAAAGTTTGAACGTGATCGCAGTAATCGTGATGATCGTCCATACAGCAGCAGTAGTACAACTTCCAAATCCACTAGGTCCCGCATTGGTTATTAAATAGTTATTCTATAAATTCATATATACATACACATACATAAAATACAAAAATAATTTTATAATTATTCTTTTTTTTTCTTTATACTTCTGTATCAGACCAATAATAGTGCTCCATTTATTTATTTTTTGTTTTCGGCTTAACTATTAATTTAAAGTGAATTCAATTACATAACCTTATTTTTTATTTACAAAATAGTTACTACACGCTTTTTTATGATTTATTAATAAAATTTCAAAATATCATTTGAAATGATTGTGAGTAAACCGAAATGCTAATTAAATATTATAAATAGATTTTTTTTGATCCGTATTTGTTAATTACGGTTTTGCTCTATGGTTTAAATTAAGTGCATAAATACGATTATTTTTAAGTCTTAATACTTGAAATTGACTAGCATTTTTGGGCCACCAAATCTTAAAAGGGACTCCCATAATTTCATTAAGGAAATGTTGAGTAAATACTTATACACTATAAAAAATATATTTTTTTGGTTAAATTAAGTTAGTAAAAATAAAAAGACTTTAATTAAACAAAATTTATATTATTTTTATTCAAAGGAGAATCGTGCATTCAATGGTAATTGAATCATATATGTCGGTTAAAGTGTTGTTTTTTTTCGAAGCTACAAAGAGAAGGCCAACATATATGTAAAAATTTTTTCCTTTGGAATTGCGAAAATTTCACTTCTAGCTAATAAAAATTGTTTTATGGAATAAAATTTCTAAAAGATATTATTCAACGGACAAAAGGGTAGAAGTATAATTTATTGTAGCCACTTTTATTCGTTACTTCTTTGCCGAATATTTGCTACCGTACAGACGAAGCTGACTGCTGTAAAGTGGGGCAAATTTAATAATTCTGCCTTGTTACTGTGTCTTATCTGAAATCAAATTATGAAAATACTTTTAATACAATTTAAATAAAAATACATTGATATCTTTTAGTATTATATTTTTTTTTATTAATTTTTATTCTATAAGTTTTAGTGCAAATAACAATATATTTTATATTAATCGTATTTCCATCCAATATGTAGTAATTTTACTTTTTATACTGTATGTTCTCCTTTAGCAATTGTGCTTTATTTTAACAGAAATTTATTTTATAACTTAATTAATAGAACAGAATAACTCAGATAAATTAAGTAACTGAAATGAAAAAGAACAAAAACATCCGACTGTAGAAGAAATAAAAAGTTCAATATTATCATAAAAAAGAAAAAATATTTGCGGCACATTTGAATCGGTTTCAAGTAATTAAGAAAGTCAACTTTCACTTCATGTAGACATCCAAGTTATTTGAAAATTTAGTTTTTTTTATATAATTTACTGTTTTGTGTACAGTGATGTGCGAAAGTATTAAACAGTTCAATATAAAAACCAGGGCGTATTTAACTGTTGGCAGCACTGGGACTGCGAACTATTTTGTTTGCACTAGACACTGTCAAAAGCCATATACATAAATCATTGAAACTTGTTTTCTATATACATAATATATATATATATATATATATATATATATATATATATGTGTGTGTGTGTGTGTGTGTATATTTATTTTATTTTTTATTACGTTGCAAATGTGTATTTCATTTCTTGGAATTTACTAACAACATTTGAGAACAATTGAATATTGAGTTTTAAATACGAAAAAATAATTGATTTATTATCGGATGGTCTGAGTTTTGCTTTCTCCAGAACAAAGTGAACATATTTCTTATTACCGTTCTCGTGTTCATAGTTAAAATAAACGACTCCAATATTGAACACATGGCAAGCGTTGCCACATTTTATAGATTTCGTCACAATTATGACAACCATAATAATAAACTCATAAATAAGAAAATAAAGCTTTAAACTAAAAAATTAATAGAATTTCTTAGAAATTGTTTTAGTTTATTTAATTATATATATATACTGTTTTTGCTCTTATTTTATTTTCTAAAACTCGCACTACAAAAACAAAAAAAACATTTTATCTAAATTTTAAAATATGTTCTTATATAGTATATATTCTAATATAGTATATGTATGCATGTGGTATAATATTTTCGAGTCGCTAAAATAAAATTTGTGTTCCTGTCTTTTATATCTTTGGTTTTCGGTTTCGTTAGCTATTGTTTTAATATGTTTCAAATATAGTATCTTGTCATATATCTTGGATTGGCTTAAAAATCTCAGTGTATAAAATATTTGTTTATTAATTGTATTGTATTGTTTTTGTTGTTGTTGGTAGTACATATTACATGCATATAATATTATTTTCAATGTTGTGGGAGTTTTCAATTTGTTTATTAAATAATAATATAAATTTATATTTTATTTTAAATGCTCTTCCAAAATTGTTTAGTTAGTTGTATTTATTAATTGCTACTTCTTTGTGTTTATTTATTTTTATTTTTTATTATAATATTGTTTTTAATTTTCCATATAAATAAGGAGTGAAAACAAAGAAAATTTGATTCTAAGGCAACTTTTACCATTGATATGATATTGTTTTATTTTTTGTGTATATTGTTATAAAACTATAAATGTATTGTATGCGACAATGCAATGTAATACACGTATGTAATGAAATATCCATGAAATGAACTTTCCTATTTTTATGCATATGTATGAATTTGTGGTATGTAGATAATAAAAAATAAAAGTAACTATAATAAACAGTTAGGTAAACTGATCTACATACTATATAGTCCAAATGCAATTTTTATTGATTTTTTTATTGTTCGTTCCGTAGAATCTACTTCGCAACTGAATTGTTATACTTTTCAAATCGAATATTTTTATTCAACATATGCTTTGCTTGTTGCGGGCTAAGTATGTCGCCATGCCTTCATTTTATGGGCTCTTACACAAAATCATTAGTAGACTGCAACCTAATTCTAAAAATAACAAAACCTCTTTGCTTATTCACAAACTTTCACAAATCATTTGAGAATTACCAAAGATAAATCATAGTGGCGCTTGAATGTTTTAAAGCCCCAACAAACAAATTATATTTAATATAAATCGTGAAAATGGCTCATGTAGAAAACAATCAAACGACAACACGAGTATTAAATGAAAGTGCACTGTCATCGGTTTGATACAGTTCTCGTAAGCAATTTCTCAATGAAATTTGTATATTTAAATAAAAACTGTTATCAAACAAAATACACATGACTCCTGATGATGAAAGTGTAGCGGTTTTCAAAAACAGCTGTTCTGCTCTGTTGTGTAAACTGAATAATTAAAAACTGATGTCGGCTTTCCTTTGTGCCTCGAAATATTTATCATGTCATACTGAATTTAAAACAAATTTTCCAACAATTAGCCATAGAGTTTAGTAAATTCATTTTATTTTTCTATCTCATTTTATTTTCTATTGTTTATTAAATATTTTTATTCAATTAAGCTTTATAAGAATATGCTAAGATTTGTAATATTAAATTCAGAAAAACATGATCAATATTCCAGGGCATCAAATATAATTATTCAGCTTATACAGCAGGGGTCAAATTATGGCATTCGATATCGATCGTACTTTGTATTAAAATTGTATGGAAATTTCGTTCGATATCGGTAATTTGGCCCCTGAGCAGGCAGTAAGGAATGCCTACTTACAAAAAAAATTTTGTTTATAAGAAGTATTTTGTCTCTTTTAGTTAGACAAAGAAAGAGAGGAGCTAAAAATTTGCGGAACAAAATTTTGTAGGAAGTAAATGGCGCATCCAGCTTTAAAAGTTCTTAATTTCTTGTTTTATTAAGTCCTTGCTGTACTGACACTAATTGGGAGTATCATGCAATACTTTTATTAAGAAGTGATCTATGGCGCAAGAGATCAATTTGGTGTTTTAGTGCTGGTCTCTGGACCACATATTTTATCTCTAATCTATCTATCTAATATGCAGTGGAATTTGGTAAATAAATAGATTATTTAATTTCAGAGAGGGTCACAAAAATTTAATGACAAATTTGGTGAATTTCTAAAATTTTTAGTATTTAATTAAATTTGAAATGAAAAAAATATATATATGAAGTGGAAAATATTAAAAATAATTTAAAAGGGTTCGTTGTGCATTCTTTGTAGTATTGCGTTTGTATGATTATGCGACATTTTTTATGCGATTATATTCGTATATTTTGTGCGAAATATATGTTTGTATGTATGTATGTTCCTATACGATTTGATATGATTTATGATATGTTTAATATATGTATAATAGTAGTTATATGTATAGAGCTAGACACCTCGTAGACGGGCAAAGTTCAAGTTAACAAATTTGGTTGAGTACTTTTTCTAACTTTCTTAGCACTTTTAGCCAGATAATGTTTAATTTTGGAAAGTTTGTTGTTTTCCTCTATATGTCAACATCAGATACGAAGCTGCAGCCAACTTCGGGTATAAACTAAGAAAATTATTTTGTAAGTGCAACTCAAGACTTTACAAAGTAAACTTTCCCCGTCTAAAAGAGGTCTCATTACGAGAATAAATTATATATAAAAGCATTTTGTTTTTGCTTTCTCAAAAATATTTTGTGCTTCAATTTGTTATGGACGTATCAAAGGTGAGGATTTCTGTTTTTGGCAGGTGGTATATAAAAATCGAATTTTAAAAATTTTGTTAAAAGTATACATATATATTTTTCTAATCTATTAAGATGAGTAGATTATATGGTGTAGGAAAGAGTCTTGTCTTTGTTGTGAAGCAGGAAGCGAGGGTGGCGCGAAAGAGATCGTATATGATGGTGACTTTCAAACGATTATGTGTCATTAGTTGTTCCAGTTTTTTTTCTTTTTTTTTTATAATTTAAAATACATACGAGTATTTCGTTTATATAGTTTTTGTGTGGTGTTTTTATATTTCATTTTATATAATTTGTGCTCTGTTTTATTTTGAAACGGCAGTGTTTCAAATGGGCAGCATTATTTATTTTTTCTTTTTTTTTTGCTTTTGTTTATAAATTATTGTTTCTCTTTTAAGTATCGTAAAACATTTTGGATGTGGTGTTGATTATATCCC
Organism: Linnaemya tessellans; assembly: GCA_951800035.1. Taxonomy (NCBI): domain Eukaryota; kingdom Metazoa; phylum Arthropoda; class Insecta; order Diptera; family Tachinidae; genus Linnaemya; species Linnaemya tessellans. The sequence continues at coordinate 113,064,532 of OX637533.1, forward strand.
ATCAACACTATCCATCATCTTCATATTCCCAAGAACAATGCTTCGTTGTCTGTCGTGTGTTTTCCTTAGCAGATTATTATTTTTCTTTTTTCATAGATCATATTTTTTGGTTTTTATAGAAATAATTTTGATTTCGATGTGTTTGTGTGCATTTGTGTAAGTATGTCTGTCTGTATGTGTGTTTAATTTATCACACCCGTTGAAGCAAAATTACTGCTAATTAATGGTTCTCGTGAATTCACAGATGTATTGGATGGCTCCAAGTGTTGTATATCATTTGACAGCGCAAATTCTGTGGAAGTTTCCACTGAGTCATGTTGACTTTGGGTCTGTTCATGTCTGCGCGGCTTAGCCACATTTGTTATATCCTTATTTTGAGCATTGGCATCGGATACCGGATAGCTAGAGACACGCTTTAAAGCCTTGGTTAAAGAAAAACATACACATATCATATAGAAGTATAAGTATTATTAAATTTAATTAATTTTCTCTAGAAAAAGTGAAAAGGTTCATCAAACTTGGTTAAAGGCATGCAAATGTGTATGTGTGTGCATCCATTACAGCCAAAAATATATATACAGGACATGATTAACAATTATTTATGCAAAATATTCGAAACTTAACTACCCTCTAAATATTTAGTAAATAAAAACTTTATTTTGTCGGGGTCACTCCGGGAGGGGTCATGGGGGAAACATCTCACCTTTGCCAAAAAAACACTAGAATGCAATTTTTGGGGTTATTATGTGAGAAAATAATTTTTTTTTGTCATTTAGGGGGCAAAGGTGGGGGAAGCTAGGGCAGAGGAAGATTTAAAATTTAATTTGTAAGAAATGTAGGCTTAAATTATAAAACTTGTTAAATATTTACATTATTTTTCCATGTAATATGTTACGTTAACGCCCCCTAAAGGGAGCGCGTTCCAAAAATAGATTTTTCTGATTTTCTAGCTCCAAGTTCAACGCTTTGAACCTTCTTTGACATAAAAATACATAATTTGCTTAACAAAATTAAAAAAAAAAAAGTTTAAAATTACGTGCTTTTTAAGAGGTTGGTTTACTTTTTCCTCTCCGGCCCGATTCAGCCCATTTACAAACTTGACCTGTGCTATCCTCTTCTGTATCGTGATTTCCACAGACGGACATGACGAGATCGTCTTAGTTTTCAACACTGCTCAAGAATATAAATACTTTATGGGGTCTCAGAGGGATATTTCGTTGCGTTACACACGCAATGACAAAGTGAATATAGCCTCCAATTATTTTTTGGAGGGTATAAAAATCGTAAAAACAATACAATAAATAAATTGTTGGGTACAATTCTGTACAACTACTCATCTCCTTATGGAAGAACCATTTCTAATTTCAGTATTTTGTACACTCCAACCTGATATGGAAACTCGGTATTCTAGTATGTGACATGCAAAGCGTTTGAACAAATTGCAAAAGTGATAAATATTTGATAAAAACATATGTGCATATGGCTATTTCCATGAATGTGTCCCACCCGTTAAACAATTTTTCTAATCAATTTCCTTTAATAATAAATGAGTACGAAATAAATTTAGTGCAATATTTTAATGGAAATCCCCTTATGAAATTTTTTTTTTTAAACAAGCAAACAAAAATACTAGTATGTAAAAAGACATGCATTTATGAACAAAAGCTATAAAATTTTCAACTAAAACTTGTTGTGTGAGCCATACGTACAGTATTGAACACTTTAAGGCGAATTAAATTAACATCTTTTGCAGGGGGGAGGTGAGTGCTTAATCAATTGACATTAATAGGTGTATGTAGTCGTATACTTATAATTATCATATGAACGCAACAAATCTTTAAAGGAAAACTGTCTTTCAATTAGCTATAAATATACAAAACCTTATCAGTTAAGAGATCCACGGCATTAGTAGCTGAGATAGATTCGTTTACAGGACAAATATTTTTACTAGATGAAAACTTTTTGCGCTTCTTTTTTAAAGCGGCAATAGCAGTAAGACCTATTTTTTATGTTATTGTTGTTAGGAGCCGGCGGCAAAAGATACAAACAAAAAGGAAGAGGAAAGAAAACATAATTAAGTTGTGTACGTACCTTTTCTTCAAAACTAAAAGCCATTTTAAATAAAAATGTATTTTGTTTTCATTTACCCGTAGTTGTGTGAAAGAAATGTGTCCCACCTCCCACACCCACATTCGGCACAATATTGGCAGGGGTCAAGTGATCCTTATTTTGGGCTAAATTATGGTGACGCACTTCCGTGGGATTGTAATAGTTGGGACCACAATTTTGTGAATAGGTAACCCGTACTTGTCCATGTACCGGCGAACAATTAGACGACGAATTGCATACAGAGTCTTCCGACTTTGAACGCCCTAACATCTTGGAGACATTACCCACTTTGGCGGCTTCTATAAGGGTGCCCCATTTCTTTTTATGTCCCGCTATACGTTTGTTATATGGCTTTAGAGTCGATTTATTGTATTTATTTGTCGACTGCACCGTATTAACAGTGGAATTCGAGGACAAATTGGATGATGGTGATTCCATGCTACAGCTTTCACTGGCACAGAACGTGGCCTTTTTATGCATAAACGTTGAAGGATGAAACAGGGTCGAAAGGGTTGAGGTTAATATTTCGTGTTGCTGATCAAAATTATCGAATGAAGTGGAAAATTCTGCCACAGGTGCCAAAGAACCCGTTGAGCCAGGCGGCGCTATATTGAATCCCTTCATCAAACGTCGTTCTTTTTGGCGATTCTTTTTACCACCAGCTCCTTAAGCAAGGTACTCATTAAAATTTGTCTTTAATTATATATTTTCCATTTCTGTTAACTACTCACCTCCTCCCTGGCCTGAAGTGACATTTGTATCCATGCCACTGTTCTTAAGGATCTCCACCAGCTCACAACGGAAAGCAGAAATATCCTGTTTAATTTCGTTTACATCATCCTCCGTGACACCTTGGGATTCTGCTTTACGTTGCTCTACCGTCACATACCGTCGCACAAGATTGCGCATTATTTGCTGGTATTTGAAATCACGATCATTGGCCTGTTGAGCTTTGCGCTACCATAAATAGGACAAAGAAATTTTTACATTTTTAACTTTCTGGTCAATGATTTGAAGTTGCAGTTAATTGCTTACTCTGATTGTCTTTAGGTGTTCTCTTCTGGCTGCCGACGAACCACTACAGAATACTCTGCGAGACCATTTAAATGCATACCAAATGGATTTTGGAGTAGGAATTATATTGAACGGCGGAGGACAGGTTCCACCTTCTTCAAAATAACTGATCCATAATTTGGATCTGGCGAATTTCCATTCAACGTCGGCACGTTCCTAAAAAAAATATAAACGCGATTATAATAGTCGGCGAAAATAACTTTTTAAATAACAAAATAAATCATGGCTGGCAAACAGGGAGTAAATAAAGTTAAAGAAGTCAACGATGAGTCATCCGATTTCCATGTGATTAGCGGTGATTATTGTAGTTTTTCGAGTCCAATAATAAAAAATATTGGACATGAAGAAAATAATCAACTGGCAACATGGGGATTAAATAAATGTGTGTTATCATCAGTTTGCTACAATTCTCGTATGCAATTTCCTGATAAAATTTTTATAAATAAAAACTGTTATCATATTCAACCAAAACAACTAAAAAGTAGTGACAAACAATAATATATATGAGTACTGGTGATGAAAGTGTAGATGCTTTCGAAAACACATCTTATGCTCTGCTGTGTAATGCCCTTGCATTGAACTCGTTCATTCAGTCGTTTTTGACAATAACTTGTGATCAAACCCATTTAAATTGCATAACCCGCCTACGAACTGGTGTAAAACGAAAATACACATGTGTACTAATGATGAAAGTGTAGTGGTTTTCGAAAACAGCTATTTTGCTCTGCTGTGTAAGTTGGATAATTAAAACTGATTTTGACTTTTTTTGTGCTTAAGAATATTTATCATGTTTTTCGGTATTTAAAACAATTTTTGGAACAATTAACTTTCACTGAATTTAATAAAAAATGTCTCTTAGTTTTTTTAAGATTTCTCAAAATCTACCAATCCGATTCGGTTCCATTTCACAAAAGATATAATTTTGAAAGGACTCTTTCAAACGCCATTAGTTTGGTTCGATTTGTTCTACAAGATAAATGCTTCCGATTTCGATGGAGTACATACCAAATGGGCAAATCTTATGATATATGTCGATTTCTGAGATATCGATGGAATGACTACGGTGTATTTATTAGTACTGTTTCTGACCTCCTTTAACTAACTTCCATATGAACAAACAATTACCGCCGATATATAAGCAAAATACAAAAACAAACTCACCGATATTAATTGATAAGAATGATTCATCATGGCTATTAGAAGATTTAGTAGAACCACAATATTAATTACAGAATAAGTGCCAAACATTAGCATGCCCCAGAAACGGGTGAATATTTTAATGCCATCCAACTCAAAACTGTCCAAATCGATCAAGCCGAACACGGCCCAGAATAAAGTTTGCGTGGTTTCAAAGAGGCTAATGGATAATTGAAAATAAAAAGAATAAAAAACAAAATAAGTTATACAAAATGGGAAAAACAATTTTGCTAAAATTACTTGGAAAATCTACGCCACACAATGCAAGCATTTGGATCGGTAGTACCATTCAAATTGGCCAAAACATTATGGGGTGACACCTCAGGACAGCGTTTCTTTTCCAAATCGGCATAGTACCTAAAAAAAACATTAACGTAAGAGATTTTTATTTTGATTAATTTTGTACAAATAGATCAAATCACTTACCAGAGCAGCTGATTTAGGCCGCTGCCAAATGCAAATAAGACCAGGACATACAAAAAGAAAAATTTCATAATATCCATTACCATGCGTGACAATGACACCTGCAGTGGTCCCAAATGTGGATTTACTGAGAATATGTAAACCAATTTGAGGCTACTGAAAATGTTGGCCGCACTAAATAGACCTTCCGATATAAGCATTGGATCCCAAGTGTCCCAACGCTCACGCGGTAAGTCGGTAGCATGCGGATTAGTGATCATTTCTTTTTGTACTTGAAAGAAAGATACGACTCTTAGAGCGACAGTGGCCACATATAAGGAGTTCGTAACAAAATCTATTACATTCCACATGTCATTCAAATACTCCTGTAGACCCACATCCCACAATTGTTTGACTTCGCTCCATATAAGACCTTGAATTTTTTTTTTTTTTTAATTTAATTTAATTAAATTTTAAATTCACTGTAAATGAATCAAGCGTTTACACTTACCACTAACCCAGGACAATATTAGCCATTCTATGAAGGTGGGCTTGGCGCCTCTTTTAGTGGGCAGCTCTTCCTCCTCGTGCACCATTGAGTTTGAGTTGGACCAAAACCACCAGCTACCAATGAATGTCTCAATACGTTGAGAAGCCAGCATTAGCAGAACTGTTGTTAAGATTTATGAATTTTGGAAATCGGAATACGAGTAGTTGTTCACTTTGTCGTAATACTTACACAGAAAGGTAAAATACGAGGCACTGTGGCAAATAAATTTAATGAAAGGTTTTCTCATAGTCTGGCCAATACTGGAATAGGGCGCCAATATGTATGCCAAAGAAAATATAGGAAACATCATGCCTTAAATAAAATGTTCTATTAGACAAAGAAATCTTGAAATTTTCGAGCCTTTAAGTTACCTATTCGCACTATATCGAACGCTTGCAGGGCCATGTTTTTACGTCTAAATCCTGGCAGTCCTTCATACCATATGCTGGCTAACAGCTGTTGCACATTCGAATGCGCTACAAACTGGAAATATAAATATTTATGGAGTAGTTTTTTAACCTTTTTTCGTTTGAAAAAAACTTCTGTAGTTTTATTTAAGCGCAGGATTTACTTACAATTTGTTTTTTTATTTATTTCTTCATTTCATTGCTTAACATCCTAAGGAAATTTTCTTTTTAATATAAAAATATTTAGAAAAAATAAATCAAGAATACAAATAAACCTTGCGCCTGAATAAAACTATATGCATTTCGATAATTAAGATAATTTCGATAAATTCAAAAAAAAATTCTAAGGACACTTACGACTTTTATCATAAAAATTAGAATATAATTGCTTCTTATTATTAAGGGCATGTTTTGTAGAGTAATCCTTTGGGATTTTATATTGAAACAAAAATAAAATTTGTGTTTTTTATTGTTGTTTCAAGACGAAATTTTTATACTTTTTTGTTTACAAAAATAAGCAGTCAATTTTTCTGGGGCCAAATTACCGCATTTGATATCGATCGAAATTTCAATACAATTTATATACAAATTTCGATCGATATCGAATGCCGTAATTTGCCTCCTGATCTTTTCTTTGCCAGCATCGCTATTTTTTGTTAATTTTTTATTTGTAAAAAATAATTGTTATTTTCTCTTACTTCCTTTTGCAGAAGTAATTGTTATTATTATTTCTTTTTTTTAGCAAATCTGAAAGTTAATTTTTTTATTTTTTATTTTTTATTATAAACCAAAACTTTATTTTATTTTTTTTAAAGCATTTTATTCATAAAGGTATTAATAAAAAACATAAAAAAATACTTGTAGTTCGTGTATAAAATTAAAAAATCAGTAAATAATAACTGCACTTAAATATAAAAATAAAAAATACATAAAACTAATAGCAAAAAAATTAAAAACTGAAAATAGAAAAATAAAAATCTCAAAAAAAGAACACAATAAAACTGAAAAGCCTATGATTTTTCAGAAAATTAGCGAACCGTGGTGGCCAAAAATTTTCTCGTACACTGAGCTAAAAAACCAATCTTTTAGTTTTAGTTTTCAAAATACTGCTATTTTATACATGAAATATTTAAACCAGAGGCCATATTACCGCATTCGCTATCGATCGAAATTTCAATACATTTTAAATAAGAATTTCGATCGATATCGAGTGCCGTAATTTGCCCCCAGAATATTCGTTTTTTTTTATTATACAACATTGTTATTTGTATATCGAACCATTTTTAAAACTTAAATGTCATTTAGCAATTGGTTGGTGGCCACGCGCTCTGCTAAACAGGTTTCACAGCAAATTAGGAAGAGCATAACGACGCACAGTGGGACCAAAAGCTCCTTTTTCGGATCAAGTTATATCTTTAGAACTACGTTCACTACATTTATTTAACATCTGGAACGATCGTTAAAACACATACTTAATTTTTTTTTAAGTTTTTTAAACTAAAATTTAATAATTTATTTTAAAAGAAATAAAAAAAATTTTTTTGTAACAAAAAATGTAATAGCTCATTCAATTTGTAATATAATTTAAAATCAAATTAATTTATTCTCGCCTAAGGACACCCTTTAATAAAAAAGAGTTTAAAAACTGAGTTTGCTGAAAAAATACGCACATATTTCCCGCATTTCCTTAAACAAACTAAATGCTATTGGAAAGCTCTTAGTTTATTCTTTCCAAATCTGTTAAGGAACTGAAAGCCGGACAATATTTACCAAAGTTATTGAGCTATCAGTGCAAAGCGATATGGAAAATGGGTATTTTAAGATATTGGGGGTATTTCGTAAATTTCAAAACCAGCTGCTTGTTGTACACGGGCATACGGCTGTTAGTAGTTCTTTACATTTTAGATATTTAAAAAATTAAAACTGTTCAGATTTTCAAACGTCAACGTTTTTGTTTCTTCATTGCTTAGCATTTCAATATTTAATTATTTTGCAACACATCAAAATTTTTGACATCCACTAATAATTAATTACATCAAAGACTTACCTTCTTTTGTCTGAGTTTAATGGCCAATTTTAAACGATTTAAATGCATACGCTCGCCATGCTCATAAACTGGACCGGTAGGATCATGATTTAATAAAATTTCCAATTCGTGAGATGTTCGAGTGTGATCTAATAAAGCTGTAGCAAAATCTTGACATTGTTTGCGTAATTCCTGATATTCATTCTGAAAACGAAATCAATTCACACATTATTTCCAACTATAATTTCACGCCCATTTACCTTGAACTCGTGTTCTAAAAAGCTTAAGCGCCGCAATTCCCATGACAATTCAAATGCAGTTAAAATAGGATCCTTAGATGACAATGCAATCAGACTTGGACTGGCCAATGAGCGATAAGCATTGATGCGCGAACGTGAATGTCGCAAAGAGTCTTCTTGACGAGACTGAACACATTCATCACAGCCACATCTAAGAAAAATAAATAAAATTCAGTATTTGTTCACCTATTTGGGAAAATACTAATAATAACAAGAAGTTGCACTAACCGCACGTCATGCGGCATGGGCAAAACAGCACCACGATCGAGTAGAATTTTTATAATTTCATAATTATCACGATGAGCGGCCAATATAAGGGGTGTTATGTCGGGCGTAAATGTGGAAGTATCCTCCGAAGAAGATTCCCAACTCTAAAAAGAATAATTATATTAATTTTTCTAGCTAAATTTAAAAAACTCACATGATTTCCTTCGCCGTGAAAGGTGACATTTTCGTGATCCAACAAAACTTCCACAGCCTCGACGAACTCCTCCGATATGGAATGTAGTAACGCATCCTTAGTGTCCACATTATAGTTAATCAGCAGCTCTACCATTTCCAAATTTTCATTATCAATGGCCATCAGCAGGGCGGTGCGACCCAAGGGATCTACACAATTGATATTGATATTGTCGGTATCTTGGGCCTTTTGTAGCATTCGTCGTGTGCCGGCCATGTCGCCACGCTCGACCGCCAACAAAAATTTCTTTTCTTCCAATGTCAATTGACGTATTTCCTGATGAGGTCTTATACAGTTCTCCTCCTCCATCATGCCGTGTATGCTGTGACGCTTTAAAGAAGCAAATAAAAACGAAATTGTTGTAATCAATGTGTTTGTGTGCGTATGTGTGTATGTCTATGGCTTTGGGTGTATGCGCGTGTAAAGTTTAAGATACACAAATCATTGAAATGAAGGTCAGATTACTATACAGCTTCACATTAACTTCACATGCTTCATGCTCAATTGCAGACACAAACCCAAACACGTACACATACATACAAGTACCCCAGGTGGCCACATTTTTATTCGTTGTGGACATCATATGACCACTGCTCTAGGTATGCATTTATTCTCTAAGGACTAGAAAATAGTAAGAAGCTGTCAGTTGCTAAAGAAAAAGAGTGCGTATGTATAGTCTTGACGTGACGTCGTCGACTAGTTAAAGAATAAGGGAATTTTTTATAGAAATTCAAAACATAAGGGTAATTTTCACAATTGGCTAATGTTGATATTCTAACTTTTAATTTACCCACCTTTTTATAAGCGGAGTGTAGGGTCTAATATGGACTTCAGTTTACCCAAAAATTCGAATATTTGTATTGTTAGATTTAAAATATTTCAAAAATGAAGGCTCGTTTTCTATTTATTCAAAGAAACGTATAAAAACTATCGAATATTTATTTCAGAAAACTCAGAAAACGGGAAACAAAGTCTCAAGAAAGAAAACTTGCCATCGCATATTCCTTTTATACAGCGAATCGAAAAATTTTTTGTTATCCAAACTTCTTTTAATCAAAAATCTCGCGTAAGGGAAAACAAATTATTTTAATTTTTCGTTTTCGCTTAACCAAATTCCACTGTACATGATTCTTCGAAAACACCGTCCGTCATATACCACAATTTGGCCAACTGGGTTATGCAGCAGCAATCTTTTACTTACCTTGACCCTTTTAGCCGGTTCTATCTGTACACTAATATGCGCTGTACTATCGGTGCCATTGGATTTCTTTTCAGTATCAGAACCAGCACCTCCGCCGCCACCACCAACACCTCCTCCCCCGCTATTGCTATTGGCATCTGTACCATTTTTAATTTTGCTTAGAATGGGAGCCAATACAGATTTCCTGCGTGCCGGGCTGACAAAATGTAATTTTTTTCCTTCTTCTGCTAAATAAAAAATAAATAAAACACTAAAATAAATTGTAACATTCAAATATTGTTTTGCAATTGTAAATTTTGTAATATTTCCAAGGATATTTTTAATAATTGGTATTTCTATGCGGGTGTGTTGCATTCAATACAATTGCATACACTCTCACAATTTGTTGCATGGCTTAAATGTCGCTTGCAAGATGACATTGATTGCCATGATGATTGTTTAATTCAATGGTGGAAAATTTACTGTAAATTAAAGTGATACTTGAACATGCGTATCTGTAGTATAATCCGATTTCGTCCACGTTTTGCTATATAGTTTACTTTGGATAATGGCTACTGTGTTTGTATTGTAGGAAAAAATATTAAAACAAATATTTTTGTAATAAAAATTATTCCAATATAAATTATTTCAATTGCATTAGCCTCATGAAAACTACTATTTGAAAACGAAAAAAAATGCAAATTTATTTATTTGTGAAAAACAAATTTATAAAATATATGAATTTCGGCGAATTATTTTGAAAGTGCGTTATATGTTTGTTTCGCTGTCCATCTGTCTTTTTCGTTCCACGTTGTACAACAACTACTATATCAAAGTGATTTGCTCTTATACACTCGTGGTGTGTGTGTGAATTTCAAATGTTTAGTGTTGTTTTATTGAACGTATTGGTAGTATTTTTTACATTATATGTTTAAATCTGGGTCAATTGTTGCACTTTTTGCATATATTTCAAAAAGTACAATCTGTTTCATAAATTCACTTACATGCATACTCACACAAACGTACATACAAGATGTGTGGGTACTAGTAAAACAAATCCAATGCCTGCAACATTTTTATAATTGTGGGCACTGGTAAAGAGGGTTAAAATATTAAATTTAATTTGACTAACTAAGGCAACCAACTTGAAAAAAATTAATAAAAATTTACAATTCTGAATACGCACTAAAATGAATTTAAAGTTTGAACTTATTTCTGATGTTCAATTTGAATTTCTGGCTTTTATGTATTTAACATTTTTATGAAATGCTCCACAAAACAATGCATTGTAATATTATCCATAAGACTACTGAACATGCATTTTACCTAAACTGTAAGGAATACAAAATTTCTCATGCCGAATTTTTGTAACCATGCCCGAAAAGAGTGGAGTGCTATATCTCACTCAACCGCTAGAATTTGGTAATAATTTTTCGAAAATAAATTATCAGCAAATCAGTGAATACGTATAAAGGCTTCAAATTAGGGTATGCGGTAGCTATAGTAAATTTCCATACAATTTAAGTGGAATTTTGATAGATATCGAATGAGATAATCTGTTCAATGTATTTGATTTAAATATTAATTTTATTAAATTGACATTTTTTTAAAAAAGAAAAGAAATTCTAAAGCCCTTGCGACACTACATATTTCTTGCATTAGGATTGAAGGAAGGAAAATGCTCAAAAATGAGCAGCACTTTCAACGTTTTAAGCTAGAAGCATTAATTTTAATTGGAAAATGTTTTTGTATTTTTTTTTTATAGATACCAATATTTTACCGATTTTTTTTAAATAAATAAAAAAAAGTTTGTTTTAACTTATATATTTTCTAGTGCAGAGGAAATCACTAACACCCAATTCACACCATGACTTTTATGACGTCTAATTCTTTTCCGAAATCGATGCCAAAAATTATTTGCGTTCAGACGATAACTTTGGTTTCATGTCTATTTTTATTTCTTATTATTGTTTTACATCTATAAAACTTAAAAATAAAAAAATGAACAAAACGTAACAACAAAAACAGACACTAGTGTAAAGAGAAGTACAAAAAAAATATGAAAGCAGAAATCAAATCTATTTTTCTACCCCCTTACTGCCAAAATAAAAATTGACGTCGAAAATTAGATGTCATAAAATTCATCGTGTGAATTGTACGTAAATGTTGTTTTTCAAATAACATTTTCCATAGTTCTCTGTAACATATACGCTAAGAAGTACATTTTTATCCTCTTTGTTCTATAACTATTTGTCAACGTCACGTCATGACAATATCAAAAATAGGGCAATTCTGTACTCCCGTCCTTCAGCACTTGACAATATACAACATGATCTTTTTATAGGCCTTAAAGAGTAGCCAAAATATACTAGAAGTTATTAATTGTTGTGCACAAGGGGTGGGCAATTGTTCTATTTTTGATACTGTCTTGACGTGATGTTGACAAATAGTTACAGAATAAAGGAGATTAACAATTGTATATAGCAAAGCTTTTCGCCTTGTTTGCGGAAACATTTAGAGGTTTGGCCCGTATATCCACATGTCCCAATACCTATTGCAGTGTCCTCAGTCGGTCATCCCAAAACCACAAACGTTAGCACAACTTTAACATATTTTATTGTTCACAGTTTGAACACAAACACACATGTGTATGTATGAATGTAGATTAATATGTATGCACACATAGAAAGATAATAACAACACGAAAGTAATTAAAAGCAACACGGAATACATGCATACGTCCATATGGAACAGTTTTTGGCATTTAAATGACATTGACACTTCAACGACTTTAAATTCAGTAGCAAAACAAACCAAATGAATAGATTATGACTCAAAAAGGCAAGACTTTCCGAAGTACTTTCTTGTAAAAAAAATTTCTTTTATTAAATAAACATTTGCTCTCCTTAGGATTTTATTAAAAACTAAACTTTTTGAACGGAAAACCCCTCTTGCAAGAAAAACCGTACTTTAGTATTGTTTAATATTTAATACGTGTCTTTAGTATTGGCGTGCAATGAACTCTTTCCTTGCAGTATATTCGTATGTATGTGCATACGAGTGTTCATTATATTCGTACTTTAATACAAACACGTGTGCATGAGGTAAATAGTTGTACTATACCAATATTGAAAAAGTTGGCACAGGTCGTGATTACAGGCATTTTATTTTTTATTTTTATTCTTCGGCATGTCTGTGGTGGCGAACTAGTTTCGAAATTAAAATTTGAATGAATGCATGTTTAATAAAAAATATTTGCAAGAGATGCCATGGAAATTTCGAATTAAAATATATATATATATCTCCATTAGATAATTTTTCGACACTTACACGTGTGTAACTGATCCAAATTACCACGGTTCGATGATGACATGATGATCTCAGCATATGTTGGTTATTTATAAAATTTTTTTACGCGGAATTCAGCTTTGCACCTTCACTATATTTGCAATTTTAGCATTTTCTGCTATAAAGCGAGAGCGTATTTTCAAAACATGTAGCAAAATTATTGGAAAAGACTAGAGCTGATGGTATTTGTAGCCAAAGCTCGTTTGCTCAATTTAATCATGGAATTTACTTCCGATAGGTTAGATAAATTACTAATAATAATATTGGAAACGATAAAAAGTAGATATTCAAAATATATTCCAAATACATCTACCAAACTAAAATAGATGTTACTATGACCCAAAGTTTGACATCTCTGCATAAAATTGCACTTAAATATAATTCAATTCTTGTCGCATTCACATTTGCTACTTCAAAATTATTTGCAGAGAAAATTTTAAGTACGAGTATTAAAAAGCCAGTAGAACTTTTATATATTTTCCACTTTTATTGATTGACCTGAAAAATAAAAAACAAAATAATAACGAGCACGTCCTCTGTCTGCCTTTTACTGGCAGTTTCTTCAAGTGCTTAAGGTACTGCTGATTATAGATAAGATGAGGGAAACATTTTTAGTCAAAATAAATCATTATTTATGCGGTGTGTGCAATGGAGCAGAAAATATTGGAGAGCTTATGCAGCATTATTACAACAGCAAACAATTCAAATATCCCTAAAATTTAAAATGGCAGTTTTTTATTTCAACTTTACGCTTTAAGCAAATAAGTCAGCAAGGGAATTACTTTTTTAATAAGCACACAGTGTGACTGATCGTGTTATTACAAGGAAACCAAAAATGCACAATGAGGATATGGGTTTTTGCTCAACTGCTGCATATGGACCAATCAGTCAAAATGGCTTTAGCTGATTTAAAAAAAAAAATGCGAATATCTGTCAATTATCAGTCCAGAGCGTTTCATAGCAGTCCAAAGTCTTCCTTGAAACGTCAGCCAACATTAAACATTTGAAAAGATAATTTTATTATTTTAAGCAAATGGACCTTAAATAAAGCAGTATTCAGTTTTTGTATGGCAGGCGTAATTAAATCGAATAATTTTGCAGTTTGTTGGACGCATTCTATAAATATAACCGTGTCCTGAAATTCCCTTTTGTGTACCAAACATTCTTACTTTCAAAATTTTTTTACCAAATGCCATTATATTGAAATTAATTTGACGGGCTCTTAAATTAAATGCTGCCACTTCCTCAAAAAATGTATACGTACAATTTTCTTTAAATAATTTTTATTTTTAATTAGCATTTCATGAGAAATACATAAGGAAGGCAGGCAGCTTTGAATTTCAAGAAACAAAAAAATTATTAACCAACAATAACAACTATTTTGTTTATTTAATTATGCCAAAACATTATCTCTATTCTACAAATGTAGTGGCATTTTTCATTCCTTATTGTATTTTGAAATATTAATCATTTTTCAATTTATGGTAAAATGTAAATAAAATTTATTGATCCGTACATACCGCCTTCTTCGTTCGCTTTCACTTCGCTCCATTTAGACAACTGAAAGAAAATTTAAAATACGAAAAATCAAACACATGCTATCACACGATTCAATGGAAAATATATATGTACGTTTGTAATGTGCAAATAATAAAATATACCATATTTTTATATTCATATATTCCACTTTTCCTCGTTTAGTCTTTAGGCATTTGCAAACTGGACAAAGTTGTTGTTACTTTTTTTATTCCAAAAAAATGTAGCCCCCTTTTTCATGTGTTCTATAAATTCTTCAACACTTGCTTTAAGTACAACGTCCAGGAAAAGCGTTTTTTATGTATTTAATTAAACAAAAGTAGCAGTAAATTTTAATGCAATTGTGTTTAAGGACGTGCGATTAGTCGGCTAATCAAAATCTCTTATTAAGTGATACACCATTTTGAGGGGCACATTTATTATTATTGTATTTTTCCACTTTTCCCATAAAATTTTATTGAAAATGTTCAAGCTTTAGATGAATTAAAAATTTAACGAAAAACTTCAGTTTGCCAATCATCAGGAAATTTCGTACCGACCAAAATGGATATAAGAAATTGTTATATTCTAATATATTAAAAATGTTATGGTGTTTTCTTTTGTGGAAAACATGTAACATTGTTTCACGTTATTTCTTAAAATTTGCAGTTAAACGGAGTTTTAAGACACAAATTCATATTCCTAAGGGATGACAGTTATTTTCTAATAAATTCGCTATTTTGAAATTATGTATATGTGACCTGCACCACGAAAAGGAGGGGGGACCTCTGCGCCGAAAAGAAGTTATTGAGAAAAACGCGTTTAAAAAAGCGCTTCGTTTTCCGTGTTTTGCGCATGGTTATGCAACTCTTCCTTCAACCTGATCATCTGGCGATGTATTTCGACTCTCTGGTACTTTGTACGATGTTCACTATGCAGTGTTGCCTCTATGAACATTATTTCTAACTAATTTTGTTTTCAAAATTACTAGATAATATTATATATATATATATATATATATATATATATATATATATATATATATATATATATATATATATATATTATCTGTTTATATCACATTTTTAAATATTTTCATTAATTATGTTCATCTTTACAGGTGATCTGTAAAAAAACTAAAAGACATAGAAACTTGCGGTTTGCGGCATTTGAAAGAGCGTTTTTTTTCCTATCACTCAAAAAGTAAAAAACAATTTTCGGCGCAGAGGTTCCTTTTCGTGGAGCAGGTCACATATAATAGTGCCGTTTTTCCATAAAAAGTGCACAAAATGTTGCACTCTTTTACAGAAAAGAGATCAACATTAGTTAAATACTAGATATTCCTATTGGGTAAAACTGAACAAAGAACGCTGATGATAGCAAAGAACACTGGCCTCAAAATCGGTATGTACACGTACTGACCCATTTTGCCAGTTCGATAGTTAGAAAAAATATTCTACTCTATATTAAAATTTCAATTAACAAAAAATCCAGATTTAAACTAAAGTCTCGCCAATAACTTTCCACCCAATACCAATATTTATTTCGTTTTCCCTGATAATATTTTAACAACACTATGATAAGAAAATTTCTAAATATTAAGAAAAAATATGCATTTTTTGCAAAACGCATTTATAACTAAATGTATATGTTAATTAAGCTTAAATCAAATATATATTAATAATAAAATTTTTAGAAATCAATCACTAGAGAAAAACTCCTGAATAGTAATAACATTTTATGTAAAATTTCATTTAATTCACATGCACATATTTTTGTAGTACACTTTTAAGTATCATATCGTACTCCAATATTAATAAAATATAAGTATGATTTAATAAGTATTTTAACGTAAATATGCACAATATAAATAATTTTTCTATATTTTTAATATAAAAGTGTTAAAGAAGAGTTTTAAATTTGATTTAAAGCATCTTTCTATTTATTTGAAGAATTTCTTATTGCCTGGTGGAAATAGAAGAAGAAGTGTTTTTTCTTTTTTGTCTTAAAATCCACTGTGCAACGCATAAAGGGAAATATGAAAAGTCTCTTTTGTTTCCTCAATAAATATCTATTTGAACTGTAATTGTTAAGTGTGCGAATTCGAATTTAAACGGTTATTTAATATGATATATAAACTCAAATTTAATGATTTAAAATGATAATAAATCTTATAATCTTTCAGCATATAAATTTTCAATATCTATTCAAATCTGAGAGCTGGAGACAGATTACGGTATTCGGTAACGATCGATGCTGGCGGTAATTTTTCACCTTCGGCAACTTTCCTTATCTCTTTACTTTTTCGGTTATAACGAAAAGAGTGTATTTTACCATTGTATATCGTTACATTTATTCGAAGGTACCGATTTTCTTGCTCATAATAATGGTTTTTATGGTTCGAGTTCGATTCTTAGTAGTTGTCACCGAAACACTTTATTATATAAAATTTAGAAATTGCTTTTAATTTTGATCCAAATCACAACATATTTAATCCCAAGTATTTTCTTTATCCATTATATACACACGATTGTAAAATTTAAAATATTCAAACTCTAAATTATTATTTAGCAGCCGAGTCATTCTGATACTATTCTGCAGCTAAACTCATAATTACGCCGTCCATTAAAACGAATGTCATTTTATAAAATCATTCGGTATTCACTTTTGCCAGAAAACAAATTTGTATAATTATTTGCTTAACCCATTAGGGATGTCGTTTGAA
Source organism: Linnaemya tessellans (assembly GCA_951800035.1). Classification (NCBI taxonomy): domain Eukaryota; kingdom Metazoa; phylum Arthropoda; class Insecta; order Diptera; family Tachinidae; genus Linnaemya; species Linnaemya tessellans. Next base: position 113,081,824 of record OX637533.1, read on the forward strand.
TAAGAAATATTCGAATAACAATTTGGAGTAAAAATTTAGCTGCTTTTAGTATTCAAACATATAAAATTGTTCAGTTTAAATTTTTAATTCACTTAGCGTTAATGAAGTTTATGTGCAAAGTAAAAACATATTCGTAAAAATTTTAAAAATTTGTTTTATAAATTTTTTTAACGAAAAAATACACAGAAATTCTTACGTGGATTAACCTTTCAAAATCTGTAATATTTTTATGAAAAATAACATAGAACCGAGTAAGAGAGAGTAAAATTCTTTGAAATTTTGTTTTTGTGTACACATAAATTTAATTAACGCTAAGTGATTTATATAATTAGAACATAAATTATTAATGGATATTCTATTATCTTCTTAATTGAAAGCGTAGTTTAAATTTTTCATAATAAAAATAAATAAATTCCTACCCAACATAAATCTATTAACAACAAACGCTATTAATTACTTTTTAAACTTAATATGGAAAAAAATCATCATGTGAACTAGATGTAACACGAAAATACTTATAATATGTAACAGCGCATAGAGAAAGGGTCCTAATCGTAAAAAAAAATCAGTTTTCACTTTTTGGTGGACAACATCTGAGCATCGAATGAGACCGATCCCATGCCCCAAAAGTGTTCCCTCCCAGAGATATGCGCGTTTTATGAAGTGATGGTACACCAAAGATACACGTATTTAAATCTTTAAAATGGCTCTCCTGAACAAAACCGGTTTTTACCCTTGGGTCCCTTTCTATTTTGCGCGTCACATATAGAAATTCTCTTACAAAAAAATAAAACAACGTCCAATTTTCATGGGTGATACGAACAAACTGCCTTTTACTCATTGTCGAATGAATTCTTTCGTATAAATACATTTGAAACAAAAACAATTTATAAAATTTTGTTTTTTTTTATTAAATATTTTTGTACGAAAGAAAGAATTCGTTCGACAATGAGAAATACGCAGTAAATTTCATCGAATTATACAAATTATATATGAATCATTCGAATTATTTTCTTATTCGAACTAAAAAATTAATTCTAATATTTTAAGTGATTAATTTTAAACTCAAATAAATCGAAATTCCCTAAATATTGATATCACAAAATTCTCTTTGGTAACCTAATACGTGTTATATTATTTTAACTTTTAAGTTAATATTTTAATAACTAAAAAATTATTATGGCCACCGTTGACTTTGTTATGTGATACATTTTAAAAATTATTCTATTTAGTTCACATCATACTCTTAAATTTGACTTTGTATTTGCATTGCCCTTCGACTTTACCTAGACATAACACACAATTTTTAAACAAACAATATCCTTGAATTTCAAAACAGCTACACCAACCCAAAAAAGTAACAAACAAACAAACAAACAAACAAAAAATTGAAAAATGATAACTCACACAAACATCTCTACCATAACAAATATTCGCACAGGCGGAAAGAACCAGATGCTTGTACACGATCCCAATTGCAATTTCATCAGTGGCAGTAACCATACCAACCAAACCAATTTTTAGATATGAAACCGCTTCAAAAATTTCCAATGAAATTGTGAGAAGAGATGGGAAAATATAAAAGCTTTTTTGTGTTAAAACATCAATTTCCATAATGGTTTAAGGTGAAAAATCATAATTGTTTCCGAGGAAAAGAAAATTTTAACTACTTGCATTTTCCATAATTTAATAATTCAGTTACCATAAATGACTTCTTTGTCACACAAAGGATGTAAGATAAGCGAGTACGCTCATCTTTACCATTGGAAGATCTAAATATAGCCGGGAGCTACTGTCATGAAATGGAGAATTTTATTTCGATGCCATTGAATTTTTTTTATATTTGATGCCGAGCCGGTGTTCCATAACTAGACGCCATAGGACTTGAATCATGGATATAAATATAAAATTTGATGAGCTGTTGCCTGATATCCCAATTTGAAAAGTTATTTGTTTGAGCAAAATTTCTGCCGTCATGTATCCTTAACTTGATCTTTTCCTTCAATTCCATTAAGAACTCGCAAGTTATTGGTGATACTTGACACTCACGTAGAGTGTATTTCTCTGTTTTGTCTCCACTAAAGGGCGGCTGAACAAGCTAAAGCATAGCCTACGAACCCAAAGGTAGAGAGTTCGATTCCACACTTAGTCATGAATATAAGATCGAGTTCTTTTGCATTAGCTCATGGTTGTGTTTATTGTTGCAGGCCTGTTTCAATAACGAAAACATTGAAACTGTTCTGTTCTCTCTCTCTTTCATCATGAGTGTAAGTTCAGATTGCTGTCCTTTTTTATATGTTGAATCTGCACAAGTGGCGTCTCTCATATTCAGAAATTTTTTATATAAATTTTTTTTAATTTTCTGTAAACATTATTTAATTGAAAAATAAAAAAACACTGCAAATGGTATCTTGCTAAAACCGGTCTGTTCGTAAGCCAAAATTGCTCAGGGATGATGTTAAATTATTCCCAATTCAAATAAATTCAGTCTTAACAAAAATCCAATAATATATTATCTAAAGAAATATAAAATAATTATATCCGACTACTCCCCCTTATTCTGTAACTATTTGTAGACGTCAACGTCAAGACAATATCAGATATGGTGTATTTAAATACTCGTTGTGGTAAACAATTGAATTCTGCTGATTTCGTCAGACTGTTAAAATCAGACAATTAGCGAAGAAAAAGTGTATGTAATTGTCCTATTTTTGATATTGTCTTGCTGTTGACGTCGACAAATAGTTACAGAATAAAAAGGAATAATTTGTCAAAGTACAGAATTTGCTGACGAGCTAATTATCCAATTAGTTTTTATTGAGAATATTTTATTAAAAAGCAATAATAATTTCTTGAATAGACTCGTGGTAAATTATTTGAAGCAATATATTGATCACTCTTAAGAAAGTTGTTGCCATGGCCGATTCAAAGGGTTCTTGTGTCTAAATACAGTACTGCAGCAGTATATAATAAAAATAATGAAGAATTGTTCAAATCTGGGGGCAAATTGCGGCATCTGATAGCGATCAAAATTTTCAATTAAATTGTATGGAAATTTTGTTCGACATCGAATGCAGTAATTTGGCCTCTGGCGATTCTTGTGATGATAAAAAAAAGAACTTGAAATAAAAAAGAGAAACACAAATATTCAGAAATATTTAAGCATTTAGTTGAAGTGCTTTATTTACATTGACTATTATTATATTATTGCAACATTCCACAATCAGAGAATCAGTACAATTTTACTTTGACCCAGTGTAAAATAAAGATGTTTGCACTCATAAACAACAACAGCAGCAGCAACATGACCCAGTCAGTCAGTTGACCTTTGCTGAAGGTTTCATCCGGTTGTTTACTCAGACTAGCACATCAAAACATCATTTTTGAAAACATCAACCTCATCGTTGCACATCATCCTGACACATACATACATCGTAAATCTTTTAAACAAAAAAACAAAAATGCTGTGCAACATTCAATGACAAGGAGTGCTTTGCATCTTTGGGGTGAACAAGTTATGTTTGTTTGTGTGACTAGATCTTGAGAATTACAATATTAAAATTCTCCATAATTGTGTTCATCTCAAGGTTGTAAAGGTAAATAAATGTGATTATGTCACAGAAAGGATTTATTCAAGGGCTTTTCATTTAGTTGATGCAAAATATTTATTTTCACTTGCCATCTACAGCAACACATCTAAGCTGATAAAATTCAAAGTTGTCAATAGAGTGATTTAATACGAGTATGTTGTTTAATATGCAGCTTATGAGTTGCTATTTTTGAAGTGAAAGGAATTTAAAATTATGCACATCAATGAAATAATAAATATTTAGTTGAAGTATTTGAGGTAAATGTGATACAGAATCGGTTAAGTTTCTAAGACCTTGACTTAATTTTATACACGACTGTACGAAATAAACACAATCATTTTGTTTAATGGCAATTTATTTGAGATATTGTCTCAGAAATACAAAGCGTTATGTGCTAAGATGCTAGAGGCATATACAGATACATATATTTATATGCTTAGACGGGAAACGGATGTTATGGATTTCCATCTTAGCAGAGACACACTTGTTGAGTTCTGAAACACATTCTAGAAGAAGTTTAGAGTACTTGCTCGCCGACTGGTTATTCTGTTTGGCAATTCAATTTATTATTGGAACGAAGTTCCTTATTGAATTGCCAAACAGGCACGTGCTTCCCTAAGCATGACTTACTTAAGTGAGCACCTGCTCCTTGTCTGCTTTCACTTACTCATTACTGTCTGAAGCAGTCTTTTGACTATCCTTTCCGCTGCTTCTAGCCGGTGCTCAGAAATCTTCGTGTGCAATAGCTTTAAAATTATTGAAGCCAAATTGAATGACATCACATACGCAACTTTTTAACGCAATATGCAATGCATTGCCCCGGAATGTGCAATGCATTGCACCGGAAATACAAAGGAGGGGACAGATGAAGAAAGATAAGAAGATCGAGTAATTTTAAGCTTTTACTAAGGAGGGTACTGTTCCTCTGCTCTTTAGTACATGACAGTGTCAATGTAATTATTCATAGTCACCCTCACTCTCTTATGAATCAACTTTTTTTTTAAATTTGGCTACTAAAATTATGTATGTCTACGGTGACCATTCGTCCTTTTTTTAAGAGGACAGTCCTCTTTTTTTACATGATGTCCTGTTAGATAAACAAACATTAAAGTGTCCTTTTTTTAATTGAAATATCCTTTATTGTCCTTTTTTTTTTGATTATTAATACTTTTTTGTTTAAACTTCAAAATTAAAAGTTGTATTTTCTCAATACAATAAAAGTCAAAATCACCAACAGAAATTATAATCATTGTGCAGAAATTAAAATCTTTTTCGCAAAGGACTGTGATATTTCTGGTCATATTTTAAGTTCTGGGCATATTTTGTTTAAAAAACATTAATATATGTAAGTCGGTCATGCCTAGAATATATGCAATTGACTATAAATAGTAAAACAAAACAATTTTTATTACATGATTCTTTTTTCTAATTTTTTTTTTAACCTTTTTTCTTTAATAAATAATATATTTGTTTGAGTCTTGAGGTTAATTTATATTAATATTTGTTATTCTTCGATATTTCGCTAACCATCGGTTAGCTTCTTCAGGAAATTATTTAGTTTTGTCAAAAATTTTCTTTTCAATTTTTGACAAAACTAAATAATTTCCTGAAGAAGCTAACCGATGGTTAGCGAAATATCGAAGAATAACAAATATTAATATAAATTAACCTCAAGACTCAAACAAATATATTATTTATTAATTTTTATTACATTTATAAATGTCCTCTTTTTTGGGTTAAAAAATATGGTCACCGTATGTATGTCTAATTTATAACACGTTAATAAAATAAGTTATTTTATAATCCTGCTATGAATCAATATATAATTTTTTTTATAAATAAGTGTATATGAATTTCTGAAATGTTTGCCAGTTGGTATCCCCTGGTGAAGGGTCAAAAAACGAAAAGAATTATAAAAATTTATTATAGAATAGGAAAAGATTTATTCTCACTAATCCTGTCTTTTGCAGAATGGCAATAATTTTTTCTGTCTACCGTATGTGCAACTCTCATACGGTAGACAGAAATCAGGGGGCGGATTATGGCATTCGATATAGTAGGAAATGTATGTATATTTAAATTGTATTGAAATTTTGATCGATATCGTATGCGGTGATTTGGTTCCATATACTTGTACATATAGATAATATTTTTAGTAACAGCCGTTGATGTCATTCATTGTTGAACTGTACCAGCATTAGAAGGAAAAGTTGATGGAACACCTGGCCGACTTAATCAAAACAATTTTTTTACTAATCCATTTGGACTTAGTAGAAGTAAACCCCCAGTTACGTTTGCATGAAAGATCAAAGAAATAATGGTTACTAACATGCCAAAGGCAGTTTCATAAAATTTCAATAATCATTGGATATTTTAATAATTGTTTCATATAATTTTTAATAGTATTTGTGTCGAGGTTTTTGTCAGCTCCCTATTTATTAAAAAGAAAAATATGTTTTTAACAATATTCAAAGCAATTTTCATTTCGTCATTTTCACTTGTCTGAATGTATGAGTGAGTGTGTGTGTGTTTCTGTCCTTGGCATCTTCTAACTGCAAACAATAACAACTTAAAGCTGTCTATTGTTTGATGCATAACAATGCAGCTGGCTACAGTTACGCACACACACACACACACATCTAACACTACCAAAAACTAACAGGGATGGAAAATTGAATTTGAAAATTTTACAATGAAGAGAAAATGTGCTTAAAAGAAATCAGCGGTGGCAGTAAGGGACGATCGTCTTGTTACTCCAAGTATGAGGCAATTCAACCCTTTTTGTTTAAAGCTATTCTTGAATTTACCATGAGCAAATTATAGCAACATTTTCAACAAATATGTAATTTATATATTCTGTTTGCAACTACCGAAACGTTTCCAGCTCTGAAGCACTCACAATAATCTTCCTTTACATTGTACTATAAACTTTTATTTACAAAAGAATGTTTTGAATAGTTATTTTGTATGCTCTTTTGGTATTCCTCTTAAGTTCTTTGTCTTTGTTTGTTGCTATAAATGGTTTTGCATGAATTTCAGGTGAAAATCGTGACACAATGCTGTGCTTTGATAGCAGCAGCAATGCATGGCGGTGCATTTGAATCTCTATTTGATTTTATCAAAGCAACTACTCGTATTTGTGTGATAAAGTAAAGTAAACATGCCATAAAAGTATTTAAATTCTGCACAAAATTAAGAATACAAAAAATAAGATTCTAATGCATAATTCTAGTAGAGGGTACGTGATTTAGCATGGCAAATATTTTAATCGTAATATTTTAGGTAATTTTTGTCCAAAAAAAATTTTTTTTATATGAACTTTTAATGGGTAAGAGATAGAGACATTAAACATTGGTGTTAATCCACCTTCAGAGTAAAACTTTAGAACGAATGATTTTCTGCAACATTTCAATGCATTAAATCGATGTTCAGGAAGAGTACTTCCACTTTTAAGTGAAAGAACAAATAAAACCTATACAGTGAAGAGTTAGAGGGTTAATATAGTTCGAAAAAATATTTTCCATAATATCTTTAAATAAACTAAAGGAAAAATTTTAAATTGCATAATAACACAAAATTTAAAGCCCTTAAAATCCCATTTTGTAACATATTTCAGTACTAATTATGAATAAGTACTACATTATCCCGGCTTACACACTTCTACTTTAGCTGCCAAATCTATGATTTTTTTTTCAATTTAGTTTTTCTTATTATTTCTTAATTTTTTTATGAAATTTTTTTTTTGACATTTGGTTGTCACAATACTATTTTAATTTTTTTAATTTTATTTTTACTATTATTTTTATTTTATTTTTTTTTTTGTGGGAGAGCAGGAAATGGTCTACGAATATTTATATTCTTTCTGTTTCTAGAGCAGCAAAAATTGAAGTGTGTGAATCTGGTTTAAGCACTTTTTAAGATTTAAATTTTTTAAAGTGTTAAACTATCTGTTTTTATCAAGCCTTAGGTCACTTTTTAATAAAAGAAATTGAAATTTTTTGTTGATTTGTTATAGCCACTTCAAAATTTTTTTATATTTTAATGTTATGAGCTAGTGAGGCTACGTTTTTATATAAATAAAACAATTTATTTTATTTCATTTTCCCGACGTTTCGTCAATCACTTGTTGACTTTATCTAGGGTTTTGGGAAATCTATTTAATAATTAAAAAACATAAGATTATTATTATATTGTACACTTTCGGTTATTATAATGGGAAATTTTTTATTATCCGATATTTCGATAACCTCTGGATATCATCTTTAGAGCAATATATATATAATAATTAAGATATATAATATATAAGATATATAATATTAAGATATATAATATTAAGATATATAATATATACATATAATTATAATTAAGATTAATATAACAATATTTTTAAAAAATTTTAACAGAAAAATTATATCGAATAATACAAAACCTAAAGCTTGATGAAAAAAAAACAGATATTTAAAAATATATATATCGAAGAATCAGCAATTAAATAATTTAAAGAATTCATGTAGAATTTTAGCAATGGTGTCTTTGAAGACCTATAGTAGAATATTATAACAAATATGTTTGTGAACTATTGCAGACCACAACATTGCTACAGTATGAAAATGTTGCACTAAAATGTACCTTTAAATAATTTATATCAGAACGCCTCATATGCCTTAAACTTAAAGGCTGTAAGATGTGCTTTACCGCACCTCAAAAGAGAGGAACTTTAACTTAAGTAAATCGTATCGCCCTCGACTAGAATCAGTCGTTAAAAGCCAGTTATTTCGCAAATAATGTTATCTTGTTGTATAGTGTAATTTAAATACTAGAGGAAAAAATTGTTAACGGGTGGTATCAAACTGACAACAATATCTTATTAACTTGCTTTATCAAATCAACCTTAAAGAGCTATTAGAATTAAGGACACCCGCTATTTCTGTCAGGTGTGCTTTTATCATGACAATCACAAGAAAAACAATTATTTCACTAACACGCCCCTTAAGAAATGTGATATTTTAAGTCAAAATCTTATTATTTGCCATGATCTAAAGAAATGTCAAAACTATTACACGAGTATTCTTTGTCTCCAAAATAAACAAATATCCCTCGAATTTAGTCAAAACAACCGTTGGCGTATGACTAACATTCGTTCCGTTGTTATTAATCATACGCCTTTGTTCTAACGTGACGAATACAAATGGAAATATTTATACATTTCTTAAGCATTTTGTTTTCGTTTCTGCCTCTAAACAATTTCATTAACACTCTTAATAACTGAGAGGTGTGTAGAATAGAAATAAATAAGTAAAAAAAAACAACAAAAAATTAGAACAAATGCATTTGATAAACCATTTGTTTTCTTAAACAGTTCAGAGCTCTTAAAATATGTTTTTATTTGTGCATGAGTGTGTATATACTTTGTTGCTGTTGTTGTATATTTCTGTGATATTTTATTTCTTTGATTTTTCTGCCTTTGTGTTTGTTTGTGTTGTTTAAGGACTCTTCTTTTTGCAATATTACAATAAAAATAGAAGAAGAAACAAAAAACAATAGAAATTTATTAACCTACTTTTCTGAATATATTCATTTGTTTTTTTTTTTTTCTAAACTGTTTATAAATATGTATATTTTTCAATAGTCTTAGTTGTACGTGTGTTTTGGTTGGTAGTGTTTAGGTTTTCTTTTATTTACATACACATACATGTATTTATATGTCTGAGGTTAATTATCAATAAATGTCCTCAGCAGTGGCTGTAGACATACATAAAACATAATATGCGCCCGCAGCAATATGAAATAAATGCTCACCTACATTCTGACATATGGGTATTTCCACCGTATGATGCAGCGACACGAATATATTAAAAGTTTTGTTATATCATATTTTCATTGAGAAACAATAAAAAGTAACTAATATAAAAAAATTTTATATTTATGTCTTAAACATTTCGAGATACTTATGCGAATGCAAAGTCACAAAAGGGATTTTTTTTTTTATGTGGATTGGTATTTCGTTTGGTTTGGATAAACGTTCTTAAAGAGACCCATTATCCATGTTTTAAGATAAAAGCTAGGACGCTAGATTTATTTATTTCCATCAATAATATTGCTAATTTAATTTGGTAATTATTAAATAGTTTTTTTTTCATCACAATAAATGGCGAAGAAACTACAAGGTGGACAAATTCGAGGTTAGAAAGTAAGTTGGCTGTCAAATAATGAAATAGCAAAATTTGAGCTGTCATTTTTTGACATTTATTTAGTAAAAAGTTAGGAAATTTTAACTAATGAACGTTGAACTCTTAAACAGAAAATTTTAATTGTGTAAATTTATTATCGAAAAGAACTGAAAGAAAACAACGCATTTTTCCACAAAACCATCTTTAGTGATTAGGTGCGTTTACAATTATTACAATTATTTAAACAAACTAAATGGTGGCATATAGGGCTCACAAAATCCACAAGCATTCCTCGAAAAACCATTACATCCAAAGAAAGTGACCTTGTGGTGCGGTTTGTGGTTAGGCTGCATCATCGGGTGGAGTTTTTTCGGAAATGAGCGAGGAAATACTGTCACCGTGAATTCTCTGTGCTACCAAACCATGACAAGCGATTTTTTGTAGCCACTATTGGCTAATGTAGACTTCAGTGGCATTTGGTTTCAACAAAACAGCGCCACACAGCCGGCCAAGCAGCTCAGTTATTGCAATCTGGCGATGTCAATTGGTTGCCTCGTGCTTGTAATCTAACGCCGCTTGATTATTTTCTCTGAGGCTATTTATTAAAGGACCAGGTTTACGTGAGCAAACCACAAACAACTGACGCACTGAAAGATGAAATTCAGCGTTGCATTGAGATAAGCGAAGCTTTTCTGCAAAATGTGGTTCAAAATTTTATGTAAAGAGCGGACGTCTGTCAATGTGCTAGAGGTAGGCATTTGCCCGACATCATATTTCATTATTAATTCCCATATTTTTAATTTTCATTGAAAGCAATAAAACTGAGCTTATCAAAAAAAGTGTGTTTTAAGCCAATTTACTTCCTAACCTCAAATTTGCCCACCCTTTATTTATTAGTATCGCTGCCAGATTCCATCAAAAAGTATTTGCGAAGAAGACGTAAAATACCAAAGAAACGTTGTATGAAAAAATTAAATAATATTTTTATTAAAATATTTCAGTTTAAAATTTTAATTTCTGAGCTTTATTTTTCGCTTAGAAAATAAAAATTATTTTCTGAATTTTATTTATTTCTCAGAAAATGAAAGCTATTCCTCAGAAAATATAAGACATACTTCACGTTCGCCATCATGGAAATACCCATATATGCATATCTATAAATATACATGTTATGTATATAAATCGTTTATGTAGCAGACAACGTTGACTTTAAGGCAACATAAAACAGTCAATTCTTAATAGCATATCACCATTTACTTGCCAGAAGTTTCAAAAAATAAATTAACCCTTGAATTCTCCACCAAAATTATTTTTTTCTCAAAAACAAACTTCTTCAATGTTTTTTACTGATTTTCTTTCATTTATATTTAATAGCAAAGATAAAAGAAAATTACAAAAACAAATTATAGTTTTCAGTTGAACTCCTTTCATGTATGCCTGTTTAATTTATTTCTTACTCATCATTGCATGTTGCTTGTAATGCATGAAACAAAAATAATAACGAAATTATAAAAGTAGAAAAAAAGGAAACGTCACAAGGTAACTTGACAATAACAACAACAAAAAGAGCAAACTATTAATTTACTACGTACGACTACGTACGATATGTAGTAGCAGTCGTTATTTCACAAACTAAAAAGTATTACAATAAAAAAAGGCAACCAGATACGAATGCAATCAGGCGCGAGTGCAGTGCCCTCATCATGACTACAAGGACATTGTCGTCGCCATTATTGTCGTAATGTTTGTACGCTTCTTTCTGTCTATGTTGCGACTATTGCTTATATTTGAAATGTTGTGGCATATATTTCTTTTTATGCTTAACGTGTGTGTCCATGTGTGTGTGTGATATTTTCTTTTAAAATTAATGTAAATCTTTAACGTTTGATTGATATTTGTGTTGGCTGACACGACCTAAACACATGTCCTTAACAGAAAATTTACGTCTTGGAGGATGGATTTGCTAAGGCAGAGATTTCATGTGACTAGGAAATTTTTATGCATAAAAAAACTCGCAATAAATTTGGAATTGCTAAACTGTTTAAAAATTTAAAATGAACTATTACATTCATCCTCTCGTTTCGAATGGATCATATTCCGGCATTAATCTTTTTATAAAAGGTTTTCCACTAAGCGCTTCCTATCTTTAAATTTAAATAAAACAATGTGTAAGAGATATTATGGAAATTTTTAAACTTTTGAAAGACCCATTGGTGCCATTCCGCAGATATAGCTTCAACAAGATGGCCGTTATTAACTGTCAAGTCCCTGTTAGAAGGCCGTTTATATAAATACGCCATATATTTTTTGTGGTACATTTCCAAGTATTTCAACAGCCATTAATATTAATAAAATACAGTGCTTTTTGTTTGTAATGTGGTCAAGTATGTCATATGCCTGCATTTCATTGGTTCTTACACCAAATCATCAGTAGACTTTAACCTAATTCCAAAATAACAAAACCTCTCAGCTTATACATAAACTCCCAAAAATTAATTGAGAATTACACAGCAAAACCATAGGATTTGAAATTCAAGAAAACACAACAAACAAATTTTATTCGATATAAATCTATTTTGTTTTTCCACCTTCAGATATATATTAATAAAATATATATAAATTGAAAGTTATTTTTGTTTATATACACACAATAGGGCTGTCTGCGTACACATATTTTGCATTATTTTGTGCAAAATGTTGCAAAATCTTGCAAAATGTTGTCTGCGTACTCCAAATCTCTTGCAGCGAGAGAGCCAAAAAGAGAATTTTTTGACAGTTGGAATTTAGAGAACTTGCAAAATGTTGCTGGAGAAATTTCTGCTTGCAAGATTTTGCAACTAGTTTGAACAGCTGTTTTTATTTACTGTTTGAATGAAATAATTTTTGTGAAATAAAAATAAAAATTTAAATTTAACAATGGCAGAGGCAAGTAGTTAGAATTGTGTTGTTTAACGTTTATAATAAATTATAATTAACAAAACATTTTACTTCATGCCAGAAATGTCCAAATATACAGTGCGACCGTGATGTAAGTGGATTGGAGATGGCAGAACCGATAGAAGCAGCAGAACTTTGTGAGACAAACTTTGCGTACACATATGCTAAAATTCTTTTGCTTTGATATTTCAATTGTTTACTAACCGATCAGCTGATTTCTTGCAAGATTTCACTGGATGCTGTCTGCGTACTTTTTGAGATATTTTCAACCGACAGACTAAAATTGGTCTTACTCTCCCAAAAAAAAGTTACTGAGTATTTGCTACTGGAAAAGTACGCAGACAGACCTAATGCAAATCTCTTAGATATTAGATCGGCCCATTATCATTGGAAAGTCTTGACAAGCCAGAGATGGAAAAGTCATTATTTATGACTTAAACTTAAGTTAAGCATTAAATAAATAAAAATAATTACCTTGAGTTTTGATTTCCTTTTGAGGGCACTAATAGAACGGGTTTGTTGTCTAAAAACCTCCAGAATGTTTTGCACGAACTTATTTTTACAAATTTAAGCAGTTTTTTCCCTTCCGGTTTATTAATAAAGACTTTTTTGTGTTAAAAAAAATATTCAATCTTAAATCGCACATACAAAATTTAATTTTTGATTAATGAATTACAATTTTTATTTATTTATGTATTATGAATTTATTTAATTTGGAAAACATACAGATTATTGTATTAAATCCAAAAAATAATATGTGTGAATATATGTGTACATATGTACATACATATGTATGTATGGTTGTATGTATTATTGTATATAGATATTTTTTTATATTGGCATTTATCGAATGTTTATAGGATCTACAAAAATAAATATGCAGCATGTCAAAAATTATTGTTATAAATTTTAAAATAAAATAAGAATCAATTCATAAATCGCCGATTGATTTCACTGTGTCGATTAAAATGGAATGCAGAGTGGGACTTCGCTAAATTAATATGAATGAATGCTGGCTGTATTTAGGGTTTGGAACATAAATGGAAGAGTGTAAGTGTTATTTTTATTGAAGCTACTAAAACTTAAATAAGATTAGACAAGATCAAATGTAGGTAAGCAATTAACACTTTTAAAAAATGTTATCCTTTAATGAGGAGCGTAATTTCTTCACTGAAATATTGATTATATTTAATTAATATTGCCACCCTTCAGCAAACTTTTCAAAGCTCCAAAGTTTTAGAATCCCAGATGAAGAAATTTTGTACTAGAAAATATTTTACAATGAATAACTACGATTATTAAATCACTCACAATAATTGGACTATTCTTTAGAATTCAGTCAATATTTCTTGGGCACTTTGGGTCTTCTCGGTGAATGTGATGTGGCAGCGAAGTTGCTTTCAAAATTTGGATTAAAACACCGTCATGCTTCTATTTGTTATTTATTTTTTGTTAAAAACCACAAGCGTAGTCATGCCTCAGGCACATATATTCTCCGTATTTGGCCCTTGCGAGTTTTTCGTGTTCCCAAGATTGAAGAGATCCATGAAAGGAGGTTGAGGAGAATGACAGCGAGGATTGGAAAAAAGGTGACACAAGTGTATCATATCTAGGCGCGACTATTAGGAATTGATGAATAAATAAAAATATTTTTTTAGAAAAACTAAAATTTACTTTGTTTTTTTGCGCAGACCTAGTAAATGATAATATTGAATCAAAATTAACAGAGGGCAAATTACAGCATTCGATATCAATCGACATTTTCATTCAAATTGTATGGACATTTCGAGCGATATCGAATGCGGTAATGTGGTCCCAGAATTGTGTAAATCAAAAAGAGCAGAGTATCAAACAGGGCAATCAGCCTGAGTCCGCCACTGGCTGTGTCTTCAAAAACTCATGCAAAGAAGTTTGAGTTTCCACTAACTATATATTTAGAGAATCGCAGCACTCCAAAAAAAAACTTAGATCCTTATTTTATAAAACGCAACAACTAGTATCCAAATCTCTTGAATGTGTTTTGTTCTTGTATGAAAAATGTAACGTCTAGCAACGCAAAATGTTGCGTTTTACAAAATAAGACCATAACCATGAGCCTTTCTGTTTTATTGTCTTTCTTATCCAGTGTAATTTGCCTTCAAAACCCAAGCATTTTTAAATCTGCCTGAACATTTAATTTTTAAGTATGTATTATTATGTTCTCCAAAATGAAATTTGGAATTATAAAATCATTGCTAGCTACCAAAAATAAAATAACAGTTCTTTGATTTTTAACAAATTATTAATGCTCGAACTGTTTTCATAAGAAATACTAATCTAAAAAAACAAGAGCCCCAAAAATTGGGGTTAAATTAAACATATTTGTGTATATGAAAAAATGTTTCCAACGACACGCGACTTTATTTCCTCGTAACGTTAACTTTTGTAAGTCTTTTCCTTTTTGGTATCCGTAAATGTTATTGTTGTTGTACTATAAGTATAAAATGCATACAATTTTCTTTGTTTTTCTGTTGGGGTGTTTGACCTATAACTGTAAATTATAGCAATTTCGACACACGAACACAAATAGACGTTTGAGAAATGCGGTCAAATTGCAATTTTCAAGTATACTTAATTTTTTTATTCTTTTCTTATTTTTTTTCTCTTACACTTGCACACTTTTTTCTAATTGAAAACTAAATTCGTTTGATATGAACGCTTTTTATGCTCTTGTGATTAAATGCTTAAATTTTCTTTCAATTTTTTTATTATGTATGTGTGTATGTATGTTGGTAAGCATATTATGCATAAACAACTGTGTAAAATCAACTCAAAAACCTTGGCTAAGTACATATACATACATATGTATGTGTGTATATTTTATAATTTTACAATCTTAATAGTACATTCTGTTTCTTTTATTATTTTATATAAAAGTTTTTGTATTTAAAAAACTATTTTCTTCTCCGGTTTTCTTCTTCAATTTTATTATTCCGTTATTTCCGTGTGTTTTCCTGAACAGAGTAGTTGCAACTAAACGTATGCTCCATACGATTCCTTTAGTCAATATTTAATCTACATAAACGAAATACCGTTATTTACTTCCTCTCTTTCTCACACTTGATAACAACAAAACACGATATCCAAAATGCACTATTCAGATTGAGTGCATTTAAGTATTTAAAAGTAGAAAAAGTTTTCCAACAAGAAATCCTTTGAAAGCTACAAGAGAGCATAATATATAAAATAAAGAGAGTTCAGGGAGTTGTTGTTTAATGCACTTGTGTGAGCATGTGTGTGTTTGATTTTGTTTTGTTTGAATCACGTGTCTAGAATTTTATTAATGAAAAGCTTCTCTGTTGTTTTTGCTATTACTTTGTAACGTGTTCAGTAGTTGTTGTTTATATCATATATTTTTTGTTTACATTTTGTCTGATTGTATTCGAGACAAAATTTTGGAGTAAAGTTAGTATGAAAGTGTGGGGGGAATGATGTGGTTACATTAGACAGATTCAACATGAATGGTGGGCCAAAACAATATGTTTGTATGTAAGTATTTTATATTATTTAGTAAAAATTTTATTTAGAAATTATTTTTCACGAGCTTTTATTTTTATAAGTTTATATTTTCAATATTTCCTTCGGTCAACTTCTTCAGAAAATTTCATAATTTTATTTAATAATTTTCTTTCAATCAAAAACGTTATGTATAAAAATATAAAATTTTATAAAAAGGATAATCGATAGTTAACCAAATATTGAAAATTTATATGTAAAATCGAGTACCTAAAACTTGTGAAAGCTTCTTTAGAAATTAAAAAGAGGTGGAAAAATTAAAATAATAAGGAAAAATACGACATGAGGATTGTATTTCAAATTTTCATTGGAAAACATAGAACAGGTAAATATATAATTAAGAGCATATGTAATTTTAAAATTCTTATTTTAATAATAAAATATTTACTTTAATTTAAATTTTCACAATTCGAAAAATAATATTTTATAGCGCTAAATTCTTAAGCTATACGTATAGAATATATCAAAGTTTTATGACTCTCTGTAAAATTTGAGTTAGCAAGCCTGAGCCGCCGATATGCAATGTATTTATGGTAGCGAAGCATTACATCCCTCCAGTTCGATTGTGATCATATTTATGCTCAGGCAAGAGTAATGAGAGGGTAAATGCAAGTTATTCAATGGACAGATGGTTTACGAACAATTTATGATGACAGCAGGTGTTTTAACGACCAAATCACTATTTGATCCTTAAGAACGTCATTAATAATTGAATACTTGCAAACTTTAAAATGTCGTGATTAAAATGCGATAAAATTTGCATCTTAAAATATATAAAATTGAAAACATTTTTAAAATCGCATGAAGTCAAACTATAAAATCTGCAAAGTTGTTTAATTTTTGTTAATTTTTTTCAAAGTGCCATTTAATTTCACTAATTAAACATAAACTATGGAATGGTCATTATTTTGTAGAGCCTTTTATTTTGTGTTAGGAGACAAAACAACTAGAGAACTCTCGACCCTAAAAATTGCAGAGCAATAAATAAAATCAATTAAACGATCGCTTACTCAAAATTGCCTAACATTCCTAGAATCAGTAAGGATTAAATAAAAGTATGAATAGTTTATCAATTCATTATTAAAGTCAGTATTCGATATTTGGCCGAAAACAATCGTTGATTAACATTTTTAATATGAGTGGGACGCCTACAAAAAATTCTACAACTAAAAATGATAAAAGTAAAAATAGCGACACCAAAAATACCGCTAGCAGCTCCCTACCTTATGAAATTTTTAAACTTAAAGAAAAGTTACGAAAACGTAACACGCAATATGTGAATTTATATAAAACGAAGATTTCTCTAACCAAGAGATTAATTTCCCATCCGATGCGTAACATCGACGTGTACAATATGGAGGATGTAATGAACATCGATCGGCAAATTTCGTTGAAGATGCTGCTTCAGAAAAACTTGCAGGTTGCTAAGGAACTCGAAAAAAGTGGATTCAACAACGTTGACCCAAAGCGTTTAAGTCATTTCCTGTAGATGAGAGACGTGGTAATTAATTTAATATAATTGTAATTATTTGTATATATTTGTGATAATTAATAATAGAAAGAATAAAAATATGAATTTCTCATTTTTAAATATTATAAATTCTGTTGTTTTTATTTTAAAAACTTTATTTTTTATTTAATAACTACAGTAAACCTTGCATTTCATTCATAAATTGTGTGTAGGCATCGTCTTTCGAGGCTGCATTGTTAGACTCTTTGGGATGATTTGTGGTTTCTTGAGCATACGATTTCGAGGGATTAGGTTTGCGGGCATCATCGCGTTTTACTCTTAAAGTTGAGGGCACAAAGCGTGTTACATCTGCGCTTAGATTTCTAAAATGGAACGAAGAACAGAAAACACTTGATTTTTTTAATCCAAAAAATTTTTAACGACAATGGTTTTACCTAATTTGTGGTTTGGCGGTAATTGTTGTAATGCCCTTACTATCCTTGTTTTGCAGCTGTTGATTTTTGTGGTGGGCCATACGTGGTGGCATGCCCGGCGGTGGTCCCGGTATACGTATACCCATGCGTGGCATGCCTGGTCTAGGACCTGGCGGTGGTCCAGGTGGCATACGTATGCCAAAAGCATGCATACCTGGTGGTCGTGGTGGCGGACGAAACATCATGGGTGGTGGCGCCAAACTGCCCATGGGTGGCACTGGGTGACCAGCAACATGTATGTGGCCTTGAGCCGGCATGCTATGTAAATTTAAGGGCATGGGAATAGGTGGGGCCGCCATATTTGCAGCAAGTGTAGGTGCTGCCGTTGTTTTACCAGCCATTGCTTCGACTTTTCCTCTCCTTCTAGGTGAATCACTATCTTCATCTTCGGAATTATCCGAACTTTCCGTTTCCTCTGATTTCTCATCATCATCGTCCATTAGGTCAGAATTTGTTTTCCTTTCAGTATCTTCTCCATCAATATCTCCCACTTTTCCAGCAGCCACTTTCTTCTTGTGCACATTTTCCATTTCTTTCATGAAATCATCAATATTTTGTCCTGATATGGCCAACATACGTTGCTGTAGTGAATTGGGCTTAGGGACCACTTTGTTTTGTTTTGATTTTGGTACATATTTTTTAAGTACAACTTCATCGTTTTCGGCATCTGAGTCTAGATCGTGAAAGTCAATAAGATCAGGTGGTGGCCCTACGGGAACACCTAAAATTTCTTTTTTCTTCGGTTCATCCGATTTTTCCAATAGTTTTGAAAGCTATAAGATAATGAAAAATATGTTCCCTAAATTATTGAAAAAGGAAGTTGTAATTTCTTAAAAAATAAAAATGCAACTATTCTATGGTTTAGCGGGTTTTGCAAATTGTATAAGTGCTTCAATCAATATTTTAACAAAACCGGTTTTATTTGGTGAAATTTAACAGGCAACATAGAAAGGAGTTTTTAAAAAATAAAAGTGTTAGAGTATTGGTCGATATCAATATTTTAAAAATTGATAAAACTGATATAAATAGTTTTAAAATAACCACAATTTTACTTACATTTTCATTAGCTTTTCTGAGTGTTCCTGGAGGTGCCCCCGGAGCAAAAGGAGGCAAAGATAAAGCAGTAGGAGGTGGCGGTAGACGTTTAGAAGGAAATGTGACAGAGGATGCTGATGTTGGTGCCGGTGTTTGATTACTAGACGGTAAAGGGATCTCATCAATCTGGACACTTTGCGCATGCTTGACACTTTCATAATATTGCTGCTTTTTCAATCGCTTCTTTTCATATTCAACTTCTTTCCGCTTCAGCTCCGACCAGTGCTCAGGATCGTCATTGTGCTGTCAAAGATAATAGTAACAACTAAATAATCTGTTTTATTTTTACTTGAAAAGTACAAGTAAACATAAGAAAGTAAGAATACAGATCTGTGTGTGAAATCATAATTTATTCAACTCACATAAAGTCTCATGACACGGTCAAATGTTTCCTTTAGCTTCTTGCGCTTATCCCTTAAAACCTTTTCGTTTAATGGTGAAGGCTGTAGAACATTGTACTCTAATTAAGATAAAAAAAAATTTACATATTCTACCACTTGCATATAAATAGTATTTACCCATTTCATCGATTTTTTCCATTTCTTCTAATATCTGGCTGGGATCTTTGTTTTTTAGTACGGCAGCTCTCACCATTTGACGCTGCTTCTTATTCTTCTTTAGTTCCTTTTTCCGTGCTTCCTTCCCTGAAAAACACAAATATATTCAGATGGTATCTACTCCCACTTTAGAAATTACACAAACTGTACTTACTCGCTTGATCTGTTGGATTCATGTATTTACCACTTTTAGTGGTATTTATTGATCTTCGTCCCATTCTTTATTCGGTATATTTGCTTAATCTTCTTTATTATAAAGTAAAAAACTGCATTAAATTATACTTTTGTGGATAAACTTCTAAAAACTCCAAGTTTTGCTAGACATATTGTGTAAAATGTCAGTTCGGTTAATTTATTGTGATGAGAGAATATCGATAGCAAACTAAAACCAGCTGTTTAAAGTTTTTGCAATTATAGGCTATGCACACATTCTGAAACTCCCAGACATTTCACTGTTATGAAATTGTAAATTTATATTGCTTTTAATATCATTTCTTACTGTTTTTTTAGATTCGTCTAATTAAGAACGCCAAAACAAGACTTATTTATATGGAGCACCACATAAAGGGGATCACAAATGTGCATACTGCAACAAAATATTTGCTGAATAAACAGTTAAAAATTGAATTGTATCCAACCATATCTTTCAGAAGCTTATTGGAAAATAGGCAACAATTGGGTTATAATGAAAATGAAGAACAGAAACCCGATAATGAAGAACTATAAGGAATGAGGATAACGTACAATAGTTTTTGATATATGAAACTGATATGGGGCTTCATAATCTTTGGTAAACAAAAGCTATTCTTTTTAATAACTTTTAGTTTAGAAACTTTGATTGTTTTTTGGCGCAAACCGTCGTGGTCACCTTATGTGAATTGGCCTTGCATAATTAAGAAATGTGCAGCCTTTGACAAATCAGAAATTTTGCCATGGTATCAGCTGATCAACATTTTTCGAAATAAGGCCATCTAGTAGTGAATTCGCCACTAGGTGAAATTTTTCATTTACATTGATCAAAGAAAAACTATTTGCGTAAATATCTTGCAAAGTTAATAATAAATTAGTTATTTTTATTGCGGAACAACTGCTTATATGCATACACATACATATTTATTGAATAAGAAGATTTTATAAGAATCTTCTTAAAAAAACAACGAATGTGGTGTACAAAATGTTGAAATATTTCAAAAGACAAAAAGGTAAGCAAAAATGTTGTATGCATCTACATATGTATATGTTTTGGCTACATACGTAAATATTTACATAAATCTGCAACTATATTACTTATAACAAGAATGCCATTGCAAGCTATGTCAGCAAAACTTCTGCATATATTCATAATGAGGCAAACAACTTAAAGTTATTCTATACACATTTACATATATGTACATATGTGAGTAATTTCGGTTGTCTTTCATTCAGGTCATGCTGGATCTTTAAATATCAAAGAAAGTGGCCAATGCAACGCCAATAATGATGAAATTGATTGCAGTTCTTCATACGACGTACCGAACGCAACTACCATTGCAAATGCTGTAAAACGTCATTCTTTACGTTCAACTTCCAGCTTCTGTGATGAAGTTTTTCTTGAAGAATTAGCCAATTTAGGTTTGACGACGTCAACTAATGTACTAGGTGCAGAAGAAGATACTGTTAGTTATAGTGCTTTAAGTATGGGCACAATCAGTAATGATGGTATCTGCAATGCAGGTGCTGCTTCTAACTCTGCATTGGCTTTAAACACGGTTGTTGAGTTTGATGAAGGTAAATTATAATAACGAAAATTTACAATTACTCTTTATTAAATGTCATATTCATATACAGATACACACATATGTACAAATGTACTTACATATATATGCATTCTTTGAAAAAAGAACTTGTTATTACTTTACTATTAATATCATTAACATTTAATTAAAATAATACACTATTTGAAGTTACAAGAAAAAATTAAAAATTAGCTCAAGGTTAGAATTTACACTCCAAGAAGTATTCACTCACTTTGAGTGCATTTGGATCTAGATTTCATCATCTCATTTAATATACATATGATAGGTCCATTTCTCTTTATTATTTTATTTATGGGTCTTGGCACTGTGTGGGTCTGTAAATATAGCCGCTTTCATGTCTTTACATCTACTAAACTGCACTTTCCGAATTTATCCTACAGTAAAATTAAATTCTTGAGTGTAAATAAAACCATGACGAACCCCCTTTTTTGTTATGGTCTTCTGATTAACTTTCAAATTATGTATAGACTTTATGGTACATTATTTTTTTTTTGTGTTGTGCAGTATTCCTACACCTTTAACACTCATGCGCGTCTATACAAAGAACTACCTCCGTTTGAAATTTGGGTCTTTCATTGATTTTAATTGGGGCATAATCCGTATTTGTACGACAATTCAAAATTCTGCTGCTATCAAGTGCATTTAATTTACAAGTCAAATATGCTTTCAGTTATATTTGTATATTTTAATTAAACATTTCTAAATCTTGTTTTTTTCTTTTTAATCATTTTTTATAATGAAAACTTGGTATTTATAAGACAACACATTTATTAAGACAATATAACGGAATATATGAAAGTTAATTTGCTATATTAAATTGAATTAAGATTTTATAGGCTAATTGTTCGAAATTTGTTTGCTTTAAATTCAGAAAGGCATGATAAATATTCAAAAGCACAAAGAAAAGTCAATACATACTAATTTGCTTTCTATTCATAACAGATCTATTCAAATACCATTCTCGTCTCTCGATGTTCGTAACATCCATAGTCAATGAACCAAATTGTCTCAGTTACTTTGTTCAATATTTAGAAAAACGTGACGCTTTGCCTTTAATTAAATTCTACTTGGATACTGAAAACTTTAAGAATGCTGCACTAGCACAATTGCGTAAAGAACAAAAACACAAACATATGGATCAACAAATACCAGAGGAATCAACGATGACTGGCGAACAAGAAATATCACAAACCAATGTAAATAATAATAATGATACGGATGATCATATTATACAAAACAAACAGCTGCAACAAAGTAATGATGCACATGAAACAAATGTCGCTGAGGTATGCGATGGCGAAGGAAGATCAGATATCGATTGCACCATTGTACCTGAATTGAAAATACTATGCGATTTAACTATGCGCAAGCCATTAACAGATGATGAAAAGTCTCAAATTTATGCTGAAACAAATAAACAAATAACTAAATGTAATGATAAGAACAATATTAAAGCTTCATCTGAACTATCCCTCTGCAGTTTAACCAGCAATTTAACTGAAATATCCGAAGGTGTTATAATATCAATTGCTAGTGTACAAGATGCTTTAACAGTATATCAAAAATATTTAAGTGCAAGTTCGCCGCAAAATATAGAAATTCCAGTAGATATTCTGTCAAAGATTTCCTTGGCATTATGCAAAAAGGACTCAGATGCTGAAAACTTTAGCATTACCTCAGATTGTTTTTTGGAGGCTCAACAATTTGTTCTAAATAAATTGGAAAAAGAATTTCTGAATGATTTTTTACAAAGTAACTATTATGCAAAATATTGTGTAGAATTGATACAAGGCCATAATTTAAATATCAATGATATACTACACAGTGAAGTAACATTATTCTATTTAATGGAGTATTTGGAACAGCACCAGGAAAGAGATTGTCTAGACTTTTGGTCGTCAGCAATAAATTATCGCAAAAGTTATTTATCACAAGAACCAAAAGCATGCAACGAAAAGGAGGCCCAATCGGATGCAATGATAATTTACGAGAAATTTTTTTCTTTGAAAAACGAAGTAAAGTTATGGTCTTCTAATAAACTACGATCTCATGTAGAAGCCTGTATTTGTACGGACGGTTTGGTATTTTACTGCTTTGATTTGCCACTTAAAGTAGCAGCAAAATATTTGGAATGTAAATATTTGAAAATCTTTCTTAAATCCTCATTATTCGCCAACTATTTAAACGAACTTAAAACGCGCATTGAAGATGACGCCGAACACAAGGCAACATTAAACAGGATGAAAGCTTTACATAAACCATTACGCCGTTGCGTCAGTGACAGGATATCAAATAGACATCGCAAAGCTTTGTCAGATTGCACACTGGAAAATAAATTAACAATATCTCAACACAACACCTTGTTAGCAGCAATGGACAGTCATTCGTCGTCTCATCTTAAACAATTCCAATTGAATATTGATTCGTCACAATTGACGAATCCTGATTTGTTATGGCACCGATCTAATAGCAATAATTTAAAATTTGGTCGTGTCAACTCTTTAGGACGTTATGAACGAGATTTCATTTCACCGTCTGATGCTTTGCACCACAGTTCATCGAAATCCAACCATAATTGGTCTTTAAATTTTAGTGGCAATAAAATTAAAAGTGCTGTTCGCAAATTGGTTCATTTACCTGATGATAATGTACAGGAAGAAATTGCCTGGCAGGTAGCTGAAATGATTGTTAAAGATGTCACTAGTGTAACTATGCGTCAATGTGAAGAAAAAGGTAGACCTGAACATG
The DNA here is from genome assembly GCA_951800035.1 of Linnaemya tessellans. Classification (NCBI taxonomy): domain Eukaryota; kingdom Metazoa; phylum Arthropoda; class Insecta; order Diptera; family Tachinidae; genus Linnaemya; species Linnaemya tessellans. The sequence goes on from OX637533.1 coordinate 113,106,216, forward strand.
AGCAGAAATCATAGTAAGTCAATTTTTTTATTATTTCCTTTTAAACGTTTTATTTAACGGGTTGTATGAATTTATTATAAATTTATGAATTTTATAATAAGAGCAATAATGGAAACAAATCTGCAGTGATAAGAATTTATAAAAACGCAAAACAGTCATAACTATTAAATTTAAAACTGAAAATTTTACTTTTATTCAGTTTAATATCCTCATGTCAAATGAATACTGTATGAATCTCAAATGACTTTTTAAATCTCATACTCACAAATTGTCTATTTAGTAAAGATGGAGACATTTTTATTTTCATTGGAATTTTTTTAACTTGATCGCTCTCTATTTTTATAGCACAAATATTAATGCTTAACACTTATGTACATATTTATACATACATACATGCATACATATATTTTATATAGTAAGTATGTACACAATATTAAAGTTTCTAAAAACTAAAATATTCTTTAAATTGCATACTCGCTTTATGAACAATATTTTTTATCTATTTATAATACATATGTATTTATAACTGTTTTGGAAAACCAATCGTTTATGATCTTTTAAATTCCTTTGGTTTTTCAAATCTGATATTAAAATTAAGTGTTTTTAACAGATTACGTTAGATTTTTTGAGGTAAAAATCTAGTTTAGTCATATAGATCAAAATCTGATTCTAGATGCTAGAAAATTGAAAAAAGTGGTTTACGTTTACACTACTAACCCGAAGATCCTGGGTTCTCAGTCGTAAATATGCAATAGAATTTCCTTGATCAGCAGTAGTGCATGGTTGTGTTAACTGTTGTCACCTGTTGCAATGATGAATGCACAGCACTGCTCCGTGTTGATTGACATGATCATATAGTAAAAAAAAGTAAAAATTACAGCAGACACCTTTGTACTTACGATACATTTTATTTAAAAGAATAAATAAGATAAAAATTGTGATGAAAAGAAATTAAACAGAAACAAACATAATAATACATGTATGTGCTGTGAATCGCACGATTCTCGAATCACATGCGACTTCAAAAACGCCAATTTCTTTTGAACGATTTTGAGCGATTGCGAACTCCAGCACACCAATTTTGTGACCTCAAAAAACGCTTTATTTCATGCGATAAGCGATTTCCATCACATGGCCGATAAATTAAAAAATATATAAAAATAGTTGTCATATTCTTGGCGATGAGACAAAAATTATCGAAAGATATTAAATGAAGCAAACTGGCAAAGGAACATCTTTTAAAAAGGTCGATTTTAATACTGTGTATTGCTTATGGGAAGATGTTCAAATTTGCCCAAACTGGCGGTAGATGTGACCAAGCGTAAATAAGCTATAATAAACTTTAAACCTCTGTGTTTGCTGTTTGATTATTTTCTTCGCGTTCTATTTTCTGACTCGAATATATTTTACATTTAAATAGGTTTTTTGTTTCTGCAAAATTTGTAAAATGTTAGATAGGACGTTGTACATATTCAGTATTCACAAAACATAACATGCAAATCTGCTTAACAGATTGTCCTTAATAATGTTTTAACTTTTTGATATCCTTCAATTTGAGTTGAAGGTGCCAAGTAAATTTTTGATCTGCTGTAAAAGCCATATAAATATAGCGCTCTAGAATTTCATTTTTATAATTATGACTAAGCAGTGACTTTTACGTGTTCTATTAATTTAGTTTATTTAATAAGTTCGTTATATTTCGAAACAAGTACCTATTCGTTTAATTTAGTATTATTATTGAAAAAAAAGGAAATTTATCTTTAACATACAATGATTTTATGCACATTTTTTATATACATACATCCATAAATACACATACATACATATGTATGTAAATACATACTATATGTTTAGTCATTTATATTGATACTATAACAACATTCCATGCGTATTTTAAATATGTTATATAATATGTTATATTTTGTTATTGAACTATTTTATATTTTTAGTTATTAAAAACCAAAGCGAATCAATTTTACAAGGTGGCAGCAGGTTGATTTAAAATCAATTTGCGCAATTTGTTATAGCACGATGTAAAAACTACATTTTAGATGTGTTGTTTAGTGAAGCTTACATATTTGATTCATGAATTAAAAGAACTTTGAAATTGATAGTATATTAAAAATGCCTGTTGTTTTTACGATGTTGTTGTGTTTATTGACGCCGCAACGCCATCTTTAAAATTAATTCGCCTCGATAAAACTTTATTTGTACAAAATATTTGTTATTTGCTTAAAATATGTATCTAATTTCAAACACTAAATATAAAAATAATTATGAGTTTTCAATAAATTTGTATCGAAACGTACATAAATCAAAAATTAGGTGTTATTGTATTCATATGTACACATAATGATTGATTTTTTAAGAGCTTTCGAAGAAATGTATCAAATCTTTATTTGAGTCGATAGAGCGATCTATATAATTCATGTAAATGTTTACCGTGGCTACTACGCCTCGCATGGTTGATACGCTGGATCCAATTTTTGCATACTCTCTTCAATATATCGGGCGGTAAATTCTTTAATATTGGCTTTCGATGCGTCAGCCGTTGCCCAGTAGACATGTGTCTTAACATAGCTCCACACAAAATAGTTTTAAAGTTTTAAATCGCGCGATATAAGCGGGTAATCAACCGCCCCAAATGTGAAATATACTCTTCATCGAACCCGTCTGTGAATAATTGGTTCATTGTTTCGCGAGCTGTGTTCATGTGCACCATCTTGTTGAAAGCACATATCAGCCAAGTCCAGCTTTTCCATTTTCGGCAAAAGAAAAAAAAGTGGCGCTCGTCATTCACAGTAACGCTCCTGCCTTCGTAGAATTGGAAAAATGATGCCACCAAACAGATAATTTTTCGGGATGCATTACAGTTCTTCCAATGGCTGCTCTTCACACCAAATATTGAAATTTTGCTTGTTCACGTATCCATTTGATCAGAAATGAGCTTTGTCCATTAAATGGAACCGAGCATGCAGTTTTTTTAACACCCAAATCATATATATTTGGCGGATCACACGATTATGCAGAATAGAGAACTACGATCACTATTAAGTTACAATAAAAAGGTAAGAAAAAATTATATAGCAACAATTGCAAATATAATTTATGCATAAAGATAATAATTATTACTATTATCATGCAATTGGCACTAAGAATGTAAGATTCTTCAAAGCTTCTAATTATATGCGATTTCTTATTAGTAATACATCATTTTTGATTAAAGTCTAATAATCCACTAGACTGATATATACAATTGAAGTAGATAATTGGATCTGACTGATATTGTACGTATTCCGCACTTAGCGCGGGGCTTCAAAAATTGTATGCCAAATTTTTAAATAACAGTTATCCACTCGAATTGGAGAAAACTGAATGTAATCACTTTATTTTCTCAATAAAATTTTTTAATTTGAAACATGTACAATATAATTCAAAATGATATACTGAGATTTTAAATATTTTCATTTGAAAAATAAATGTGTGGATAAGTTTTAAAAATTAACTAAGAATGTAAGTAATCAGTAACACTTAGTTATCTCGTTATTTTATTAAATCTGAATATTATTCGTAGGTAATTATTAAAATAAGTATAAATGAGGAGCCACAGAAGAAAACCTACTTTCTAGCCTTTTTTGACAAATTGTTCTTTCTTTTTTGTATTTTTACAATATTTGGAAATTTTCTAAAAAAAATTAGCATAATTTTTTATTTTTACTGAATTAAATTTGTGCATAACAAAACGTAACTTTTGAATTTTTTTATCCAAACGTACTTTTTTCATAGTTTTTACCACTTAGTGTGTAGTTTAACTTTTTATTAAAAAAGGTGAAAAAGTATGTTCTTTACTGCGACTGCTCACTTATAGGGAGTTGTTTGATGTATCAATGAAATAAGTAATGTAAAAACACATAGATTGGAATTTTTTAGTGTTTCTTATAACAAAAAATATTCCCTCTTATTCTGTAACTATTTGTTAACATCATGTCAAGACAATATCAATTAGAACACTTCTGAACTCATTCTATTCAACAATTATCCTATTTTTGATATTGTCTTGACCTGACATTGACAAATAGTTACAGAATAAGGGGAATTGTAACCAACAAATGTTGAACATATTGATTTTATTGAGAGAAATTATAGTTTACTATCACTTTATCCGAAAAGTAAAGAAACAGAAAATGTAAAATTTTATTTATATGAGCCAGCTGTTTGGTTCATTACACACGTGATTTGACATTTGCAACGACACAATCTATTTTCTATAGATTTCTGCATGACAACTGCTCCACTGTCCCATCTGTATATTAAATGTAACATTATTATAAGATTGTTCTAATTCTAAATATCGTTAATTTTCTGTTAAAAACAAAATAACCATTAATTATAACTTATTTTAGCTTAATTAAGGATAAGTACAATCTATGACTAATTTTGGACTGTATCAGAAAACCATTTTAGCATTTTCAGCATAGTTTTAGCTGAGTACCAGCAAAATGGATATTCCTCGTAACAGCGTTCAGTTCGACCATAGTAAGCTAAGCCCCGACTGAAAGCACGTCCAATTTTCGCTGGCGCTTCACCAATATTTTCTTCCAAAAAATCACATAACAGTAAAGCTTCTTGAGAACTCTTTTCGGCACCCGATAACAGTTGACAAACTAATGATAGTAGACATTCAAACGGATCACGAGATAGTATTCGTTTCCAGTCAATTGTTATTGTTGAACTATTTTTCTTAATGATTTCATTACTTTTATGATGAATGTGACCACATGAATCACTCTGTGACTGTTGGCTAAGATCACGTTTTCCGCGTGTAATAAACTTATCCAGATTCGAACTAGCCCCAGTTAGATATCTAGCAACAGCTTGTGGTATAGGGCGTCGAATTTTGTTCCAATCTTGAGCCAACAAATGCAGCATATACATAGCACCCAAGCCCATAGCCATTATGATCATAAGTCTAGCAAAATGTCCGGCCATTTTATATTGCGGTGAAAAATTAAGCCGTTTTAAATATTATCGGGCTTTGATTCACTGTAAAATCTTTTCTAACACTCACCTAAATGCCATTGAATTTTGGTTGTAAACTTAATACACGAAATTTTTAAATAATAAAACTGCGTGCTTATGAATTGAATCTTTAAACGATTGCAACACAAGTGAAGTGTAGTTTTTCACTAAGCACAAATCAGCATGTTTGAAATTGTGGCAAAGAAATCCTCATTTGCAATAGTTTTTTATTTGTTTATACAAAATTTAAAGTTGGGGAATTGTAGACATACGTTTAAAAGAGTTGACATTTTTAAATTGAAAAATATTTTGAAATTCATATCCAATTTCCAATCCTCAATGCGTTAGAAATCAGGGATATTATATAAATTTTCATATTCCCTGTATCCGTTCGTGATGTTCTGCCATGAGAGAATATATGTATGTATGTGTGTGTGTTTGCTTACAATTCCTGCAGCCCACCTGAGACCAAGTGTCCCTATGTCAAGACTTCATTTCTAGTGACCACTGTGGTAGTTCCATTATCTACAATTTTTCTTCTATGGGTCGAAACAAGTAAGAACGTTATATTCGACCGGGTCGAACCTTAAATACCCCCCAAATGCTTAGTAAATAAATACTCTATAAAAAAAATCAATGAGTGTTCGAACTCACGGGCGATGTGTTAACACCTTTTTGTTTATTTATTTTATATTAAACCCACAAAAAACAAAGAGAATGCAAAGCAACAGACAAATGTACATACATACATTGTTATGTTTGTACATAAGCTACATACGTTGCTGTCTTGCTATCTCATTTTTATATATGTACGTATAACCACGTCACTATTCTCTTTGCTATGCATAAGACAAAACCGAAGATCAACATAAAACACTTTTTTAATATTACTCGAAATTAATACTCCGAATTAAAACACTTAAATCTCCGCTCGCCGATATCGGATCGCATTAATTTTTGGCCTAAACTCTTCGTCGAAACCCGCACTAGCGTTTTAATCCAAAAATTAATAAAATCGGCTATGAATTTCCGGAGAAAATCGCGTGGGAAAATTATATGAAAATCGCCCAATAATCACCTTCAATACCGACTGCCAAGCAACGAACAAACAAAGTCTTACACTTACACTTGTGTATGTATTGAAACTGATAGTTTACTGCCCTAGAGGCGCGCGTATAGATGTTAACACATCAAAAACACTGAAGTTGAATATCGACAAACCTGGCAGCCACTACTTTTTCACTGATAGCATTTTTACGTAAACAATTTATTAGCACTAGAAATTTACTTTTTCGATTAAACTATCTTTCAGTGGCTATCAATTTGTAAAATGGGAATAACTGTGCTGGAACTACAAAAAGTTTCCCAATTATCAAAACGACTATTTGCAATAGTCTATTGATGAATTGATTCTCTTAAAACTCTGCTGTAACTAAAGTCCTCAACTGCACATGCGTAACATCCACAAATATCTCTTTGATATTTTTCTTTATATTTTGGTTGTATCATATAAAACCGGAACTTGTTGTATCTATAATATTTTTGTTTTCGTGACTGAAAATCGACCACACTTTTCTTCACTTCTTTTCGTGGTTGGGATTTTCCGGTATTTTGACCAATAATTGTGCAAATCTATGCACATGTACGTATGTATGTATGTATGTGTTGATTTGATAACCAGTTTGTTTTGGTGGCTTTAATTGGTGACATAATCAATTTTCTCCACCAGCCAAAGTGGTTTATCTTTTCTGCTTTTATTAAAAACAAAACTCTTTTCTTCAGGATTTGTTTTTAAATTTGTTTTGTTTTTCAATGTTGAGGTCTGATTTATTATTATTATGCAGCTCATCTTTTACTTTTGTATGCATGTATGTTCATTGTGCATGACATGCATATATAAATATAATTGTATGTATTAACAATTTAGTTATTTTCTATTACGTTCTTTATAACAGTTTCATAATTGTTGATTGATGAAAATTTATGGATTTATTAGCGCTTTTCAATACAGTTGACACACTAAATTGCGGATGCAGAATTTTTGTCCTATTTGCAGGACCACAAACAGTGAGAATGTGACAAATTTTTATAAGTGAAAAATATCATATACAAAATCTAAGAAATTCAGGTTCAAATCCACAATCTGCAAATTATTTGTTTATGAATTTTTATTAAATTGAAGTTATTTTTATTAAAATTCGAATCTAATAGTAAAATTAATAAGTTGGACAAATAAAATTTACATTCATGTGTAAAAAAATCGCTAGAAAGAAGTTTTTTTGTTGTTTAGTAAAATAAAAGAAATGTGTTTTTCACTAATACCCAGTGAAAAAAGAGCACCATAGGGGATTAAAATCTTGAACTTGTGATCCAGATGTAGTGCATATCGGGATAATTTCTAATGATTTTTATACAGGGCTACCTTTTAGTGAATCTGAAGTCATTCATGTTGTTGATGTTAAGTAAATCTGATGTTTGTATAATTTTTACTTTTCAGTCGCAAAGCAGCTCTGAGTCAGTCAACATCAAGCCTCGTTGGCAATTATTTTTTTTTTTTTTTAAGTGCAGCCAGACCACTGATTGTTTACTCTCTTTCGAGAGTTCTGCGTCTCACTCGCACTAGTTAATTTCAACAACACAGATAACTGTATAGGTTTACGGTTGTTCTGAGGTTTTTTCCGTGGTTAACTACATTGCTACTTCCTATGTGAAGGCATAGGTCGTGTACAGTCAGACCCAGTAACGGAAAAGAGAATACGTTTAATAACATCGCCGGCGTACGGTCTGGAGAACCCAGTTGGCATCTGTGCATCAATCCTTTGCAAATATTTTTGTAAAGTATTCTACGAAGAAGAAATATAAATAAATTTGTTGATGGCTGTTTGACCCCAAGGGTTCCGCCAAATAAATCTCCCATCCCCTGGAATTCTGGGGGGAACGGAGTAAACTCAAAGATACAAAAAAAAAAAATTTACTTTTATGGTGTCAGTAGAAGTCTCCTACTTCGATAAAAATAATTATTAAATAAATTATGCAAGGTCAATTATTTTTTATAAGAAACTTTTTTTATTCCAATATTTCGTCACTGCTTTCACACAAAGAAGTGACGAATTAGGCTTCCTCGTATCCTTCGTGGAAGTCTACCGCTTGTGGTACAGGCAGAATATTATCGACAGTTATTTTTTTTTACTATCGCTGACTTTATTTTTTCATCGATTAATATTTAAAAACAATGTTTGTATATGTTTTAATCAGTAACGACAGCAATAGGTAAATGCTACATAACATTTTTTAAACATTTTCTTACAAAATCGTTAAATTTACTTGAAATATTTACCAAGGCTGGAGAAATTATTGCGGCAGTTTATATAGATCGATGTTTCTATGAAATTGACATACTTGAATTGATACTGAATGCCGCGATTTGCCTCTGTTTAATTTTGTTAAAAAAAAAATCATTTTGCAATTTAAGTGGAAATAAGAAGCAAAACTCTTTGCTATTATCACAATAGTATCGTCGATATATCAATAGTTTTCTTAATTTTGATAGTCTCGAATCAATATATCGATATATTTTTTAGTTTGTGATTTTTTGGGAATGTAATGTTTTGCGTAATGACGGATTCTATGTGTCTCGGCCTTAAGTGTGTAAATTAAATTTAAAGTATGTATGTAGTTGTAAATTCAAAAATTTAATAAGAGTTTGATAAAACTGTATTATTTTATTTTTCCAACTTTTATAATTTTGGATGAATCAACCGTTCGCATGTGATTCGCGTTGATTGATGTCGTTTTGGTCCAATGAAAGGATCGAGAACACTAATTGACCAGACATATAATTTTGGAGTTTAAAAAAACACTTTTCTGGAATTTTTCGATCACGATATTCAAGAACGGTTTTTAGTGCGTTCGTGAGATATTTGAAAAAAAAACACTTTTCTTACTTTTTTTTAAATATGTATCTCTAATGTTGCTAGTCCGAATCGGTTCCAACACGACTAGTTTGATTCGATTCTGTCCAGCCGTTCAAAAGTTTTAAACGGGTCACATGTTCACACACACGCATATTGACACCCTCGCAGGCGGCCAGGAAAACTTTCTAGGATCTCAAAGCGTCGAGATATGATGAAACCCCGATTTTTAAAAGTGGGGTATAACATATAACTTTCCTATTTTTTTTTAAATTTTCAGTTTTTTTAGCGGTAAGTTCAATTTTAGCACATACTTCAAAAAAAAAAAAAAACTGTTTGTGAATTTCTGCTTGAAAAACGTTAAATAAGAAATGGAAAAAGAAAAACACTCTCACTGGCCATGATTGCAAAAGCAGTGAAGTTAGATGTCGGCAGAATAACTTACTGGTTCAGTCGACCAACTATAAATTGTGATGCAACGGAAGAAAACTCTTTAGTTGATTGATAAATTTGCAGTCAGTCATAACCGTGAGCAACCAGAAATAAAACAGAGAAGGAAAACAACAACAACATTTAACACTAGCTGAAGATGATTCATCAAAGAAAAGCAAGCAAAAAATTGTGTTGAACTCCATGTGGACCAGTGAAAATTGTAAACAGAGAAAAGCAAAAATGTTATGTAACAATCTGGTTATGAAATGTTAAGACTGTTTAATTTCATTTTACTTGATTATTAAAAAATTGCTAAGCGGAAATTAAAACTGCAACTGTTCAAAGAAAATCAGTCTTGCAGCCAAATTGAAAATATTATTGTTTCTGTGGCAGTTGCAACGAAATGTTTTACACTGTAATATTTGGCACAATTTTGATCTTGCTTTTCCTCATTTGGGATATTCGTAAGCCAGCCAAGTTTCCACCGGGACCAAAATGGTATCCCATTGTAGGCTGTGCTCTGCAAATTTATCAATTGCGCGCTAAATACGGAATGTTTTGCAAAGTTATTGATGAACTTACCCGCCATTACATCAATCCGTATGGGCTATATGGTCTGAAAATAGGCAAGGACAAATTGGTTATAGCCTACTACACCGATACCATACAAGAGATGATGACTAACGAGGATTTGGATGGGAAACCGGATGGTATTTTTTATCGAATGCGCACTTTTAACTCGAAGAAAGGAATTTTGGTTACAGATGAAGAGCTGTGGGTGGAACAGAGGCGTTTCATTTTGCGCCATTTGAAAGATTTTGGTTTTGCCCGCAGTGGAATGGTGAATGGTATACAACAAGAAGCTTCTCATCTTTTGGAGGATTTAAATGCGCTAATAAAGCAAGAAGGTGGCAAGCGAGCTAAAGTTGCGATGGTGAATCTCTTTACGGTTTATGTATTGAATACGTTGTGGTCCATGATGTCCAGCAAACGTTACGATCGCAATAGTGAGGAAATTAACGATTTGTTGCAAATGTTCTTTGAACTATTTCAACATGTGGACATGGTCGGAGCCATGTTCAGTCATTTCCCCCTTATGCGCTACATAGCGCCAAACTACTCGGGCTATAATGCATTTGTGGAAAATCATGAACGAATTTACACATTTCTGCGCAAAGAAGTTGACAATCATCGGCAAACTTTTAAGCATTACGATATACCGCGAGACTTAATGGACAGCTATTTACGGGAGCTGGAGAATCCAGAACGTAAGGCATCCTTCTCCGAAGAACAACTTTTAGCTGTTTGTTTGGACATGTTTTTAGCTGGTTCTGAAACGACTAACAAAAGTTTGGGCTTTGCCTTTTTGCATATGGTACGCCAGCCGGAAATTCAAAAGCGTGCTTATGAAGAAATCAAAGATGTTGTGGGTCTGGAACGTTTGCCCGAATGGAAAGATCGCACCAAACTTCCTTTTTGTGAGGCCATTGTGTTGGAAGCTATTCGTATGTTTATGGGAAATACGTTCGGTATACCGCATCGAGCTTTGCGCAATACTCGTTTAAGTGGTTACGAAATACCAAAAGACACTATGGTGGTTGCATGCTTTCGTGGCATGCTTATGAATCCAGTCGATTTTCCCAATCCACAAAAGTTCGATCCAGATCGCTATTTAATCGATGGTTGCCTTAAAGTTCCCGAAGCCTATAATCCATTTGGTTTTGGGCGCCATCGTTGCATGGGCGACATTTTAGGAAGACAGAATTTGTTTATGTTTATTACTACTGTTTTGCAGAATTTCTGTGTTGAAGCTTTGCCGGGTACACTGCCAGATGAAGAACCACTAGATGGCGCTACTGCTTCAGTAAGACCATATGAAGCTTATTTGGTGTCCAGGCATGTTATCGCGGATTAACATTTAAATTCAAACAATTAATTAATAAAATTATAGTTAAACTAATTGTGCATTCGTATTATTTGTCAAATATTTGGTTGAAGAAAAAACTGTGGAAATACATTTTTAAGCGATTTTAACGAAAAGACAATTTTTGAACTCTTTTCATAAAGAACATATTACTAAAAAACGTTATGCTTACATTTATTTCATAAATAATGCGACACGACAAAAAAATTCCTACATTTTGAAGAAAATAAAAACTCTGTCCGATTTTATTTACTTACGCTTTTATTGTAGTATCAAAAATACCTACATGTAAGGATTTTCCCCTACTTCTGGGAACACCGAGCACGGGAATTAAAAGTGTGCTACCATCGATGTGGCATAGTTCCAAATATAATTCTTATGAAACCCCAAAACAATCTTTTTGATTTTTTTTTTTTTATTTTTCATATATGTTAACTTTGATAAGGGAATTTAATGGTCTACCGTTTTTGCATATACAAAAAATTCTTACCCAAGTTTTTCAACTTAACATTTACTCAATAAAAGATTTTTTATTTAATTAATAAAATATTTATTTTAATTGATGTTACTGTTCTTTTAAAACAGCGCTATCAACAGATTTTAAATCAAACAAATATTACATATTAATTGTATGTGTATAAATCATCTAGTTTTTATGTTTAAACAAGAGTTTAATGAATACTTAAGTATCTATTTAATGAACTCAATCCATTGTTGTAACTAAGGCTATTAATTTTTTAATTGATATGGATAAGTAGAAAAAGTTTGGATGATTGTAGTTCTGAAATTTAATGCTCTTAAATGTGTCTAACGTTTTGAAACATTTTTGTCCTAAAATATAAACAAAATATAAATAAATCATTTAATCGTAAAACTTTAAATTGAAAGAATTAAATATTTATCAATTGTGTAATTGAGTTAATTTTTTTTATTTTAATATTAAAAAATATTTAAATAAATTTGTCAATAGAACCTTTAAAAATATTTAAATAATTTTCTTTTTAATTTAATCTTTTTGGAGTATGTAATTTTAATTTATTTGAGATGTTTGCTCAGTTAATTTATTAAATATTTTCTTTATTTGCTGCGGGTTAAGTCACTGGTTCTTACAAAAAATCATCAGAAGACTTCAAGCTAATCCCAAAAAAGCAAATGAAATACAGGTATATATATATATATATATATATATATATATATATAGATATACGTACACCGAGTTTTTTAGACGTGGATTAAGTTTAAACTTAGTTTAAACGTAGTCTGAAACTCTAATTTTTCCGGCGAAATGTGATTTTTTATTATTTCATTAAAGAACAACATTTTAAGCAAAATTGTATATATAAAAAGAAAACATGTTAGAAACGCCGAAACATGTAAGTAAATGCATATACATATGTGTATATATACACATACATATATACGTAATATAAATGTATGTATGTACATGAATAGAAAAATTAAGTTTGTGTGATTTTTAACGTTCCCATACATTTGGGCATTTTTGTCTCTTGTTGATGGTAATCATAATTTACTTTATCCGAAAAATAAAGACACAGATACCATTTGATATCTAAATTTAAAATTAATTTTTACATGCGTATGTATGCACATACATATATACGGGAATATTTCTTTAAATGAAGGCTAATAAATTTTAAAAAAATATTAAATGTCTTTTCGTATTTGTTGTTTTTGTTATTCGTTGCACTAGCAATTTTTAAAGAACAGCAAAAACCACTTGATCACTTCCTATCAGCCATAAAAGGTCATACAAAGACTTATGAATATTTGCACATGTGTGTTTGAAATAGAAAAATGTTGTTTTTTTAAAAAGCTTTTTTACAACTTTTATGCTATGAGTTTAGAAATTATAGCCCTATTCACAATCTTGTGCAAATGGTCGTGCATCATTGCATTTGCAAAATAATTGTACTCTACACCAACAAAATACATTGAAAATGCTCTCAAATACTCTCTCAATTTGCAAATGCTATAATGCAAGACCATTTGCACAGGATTGTGAATTGGGCTAATGTTTATATTGTCCTAAGGTGCACAAAAATACATTTTAAACATATATATTTCATCAATATTGGTGGACGATAAGATATTTAAAAATGTACCACAAAAAAATGTGTGCCATACACATATACGTTTTATCCTTTTTTATTATTGAGAATTTCTAAATAATTGTGTATACGTATAACAGAAAATTAAAAAATGTAAATCCAAGTGTTTGAGAACGATGGCCGACTGAATAGTTTAAGTAATGCCAATTGCGAAAATTAACTTAAGAATTGTAAAAAATTTAATGCAAATTAATATCTGATCTCTATTAAACAATTCTAATTCTTTTATTCCAAAGTAAGTATGTTTGACTAGTTGTTAATATATCGATAACATTTTAAATTCGCTATATTTGTTATACTATTGGATTTTTCAATGATAAAGTAAAAAATTTTTTATAGGTAGAAATTTTTTATTTCAAGTCTCACTCTCAAATGCATATATATTTAGGTAAATATTTAATTTTTTGATGCTAGTTTTGGGGAATTTTATTATCTTGATTATTTTTAAGAAGAAGGTTAATATTGCCTACAAATATGTTTCATTCTTTTTAAATAGTTTCACTTTCAACAGTTAAAGCACACTTATTTCAATATTTATTTATGTATTTTAATCAATATTATTTAACAAACGTTCTACCTTATCATTTTTAATAGTAAAGGAAATGTAACCCTTGACTTTTAGTTTATTTGTTACCTTTTGTATTATTTTATTACAATAATCAATAATATGTTAATAACTTCTCTTTATAGTTTTGGTCCATTTCAAAATGATGGCATTTATCCGTTTTGTTTAAATTTATTTTTTGTACACTATTCCATATCAAATAATGTTCTTAGTTAATTATAAGTTCGTATTTAATTTTTATAAAGATTTCCAAAAATGCAAAATGAAATTATGGCTTTGTATAAATTATAACAAGTGATTTTATAGTAGAAAAAAAATTTAATGGTAGTAAAATAAACACGAAGTTAAATTTAAAACTACATAAACGACCGTCATCGCTAAAAATCATTGTTTTTTTTAAATTTTTAGTGCTGAATAAAAAAGCATAATAATATTAAAAAAAAGAAAAGTTTTTTGTTGTGGCAGGTTTAACTTATAAACGTGATATGTAATGGCAATACCCACAATAGGCGCGCATATCGTAAATATTTGAGAGTATGAAAATGTTTACAACGAACACATCAACCGAAATTTCTTCGTTCGTTATGAACTCTGCAATAAGTTTGTTTCTCTTTCTTATATAACAACTGACGGTTAAAGTTTTTTCTTTTTTAATTTGCTTTAGTGCTGCCAATCTTTAACAGTAATAAAAACTTCCAGAAAATTATTTTTGTTATAAAATGACCGGTTGCAAACTAAAATAAATCAATTTAAACATTTGTAAAGAGAAATCACAAAAAATGCAAGGCATTAAAATATTTATGTATATCGTGACATTACCGATAACTAGTATAAAAAATTGAAAATCATAACACGCTAAAATCAGAAAAACCGCTAAAACTTAACTAAACGGATTACAGATAGAAGTCAATGCACAAAAGTTGGGTTATGAGCCAGAAAAAATTAAAAATTGCATTTGAAATTTACAAAGCGGCGCATCCATTTCCTGCAATTGGCAACGCAACTGCAGCGCATAGTTAACCTAAAAATGTTCCTACAAGCTCACGTAAACTCGTATAGAGTTATTTGAGTTACGCATAATACATACTTGCAATGGAAATTTAGTTTCCAAAGAAATGTATCAGATCCTAAACTTGCTCTCCGGAAATGGTGGCAATCACAAGCATAAGAAAAACCAATTGATTTGAACCATAAAAATCCTAAATTGACTTTCGACAATTTGCAAAGTTAGAAACAGTAGAGTTTCGTCCGTTGCCATTTCTTAAATTTAAGTTGGTGCAAGTCGATTTCAAAATATAAAATATTTTGCTTAAATAACAAACAAAAGTTTCTTTACTACATTAAAACAATTAAAGCTATTTACATACTGCAATATGTGTGTATTCTTTTCTTTGCAACACGTTACTAAAATATACAATAACAACTATTGCACTGTTAATGAATATAATTTCTTACTAAACGTTTGTTCAATAATTATTGCCACACTTACGGCAAAAGCCATAAATCTATATTAAAAGAAAATATAAAATGAAAAAAAAAATGTTTATTGTCCACTGTGTAGATAAATTTTTATTTATTTTGCAAGAAATAAAAGATATTTCTTGATTTTTATTTATTCTGCAGAAAATTAAAGTTCATTTTGATTTTTAGTTATGCCTGAAAATGAAGAACTTAATGATCGACTTGACGTCCAAATACACGCTATTGAATCTATAAAATCAACTAATCAAGAAATAACTTTTTTTTGATGAATAAATAAAAATCAAGAAATAACTTTTATTTTCTTAGGAATAATAAAAATCGAAAAATAGCTTTTATTTTCTGAGGCATAAAACAATCTAGAAACGACTTATTTGTTTGGTGAAAAATAAATAATATTAAAAATGTAATTTTTAAATAAAAGTTGTAACCGTGGCCGAATTTGCATAAATGTATATACATATGTACATACATATCTGAGTATATCAGCCTTTAACTTTACATATTTTGGAAGATATAAAATATTTAACCAACATGTTCCATACTTATACAAAGTATAAATTAACTAAATACCTGTCCCACGATGTCACTCCATTTCGTTCCGTCGCACAGTTATGTTTTAAACAAAAACAAATTCTAAAATTTACTTTTCTTTCATATATATAATTATTCGACAGAACTGACATCGTGGGACAGGCAGGAAATAATTTATGACTTCAGATACGTTTTGGTGTTATTTCGCTTTAAATTCCAACATTTTAAATCGTTGATTACAATTTTATTTTTATAAAAAATTGTAGTGCCACGATTTTTTTCAGATATTGTATTTCCCAAATTGTCTAGCAGCACTGGCTCTGAATTTCAATTCGTTTAATATTACCATTTTGCTTTCAACAAAATTCATTACGTGTTTGCGTGCCAGTATCTTTGATCTTCTCTTTTGTTTACAATTGTTGTTAAGAAAACAAAATAATTTTAAATAGATGAACTCACTTTATTTGCAAAAGATGAGAATATTTTGATTACATGTATGTACATACTATGATGAATGGTTGTATGGATGACTTTTGTTTGAAAGCACACGGACTAATGAAATGAAGCACATGTGTATGTATTTATGTGGAAAGCGTTGCTATGAGCCTTTACAGTACGTACATGTCTACGTTAATGGGTGAAATACACATACACAAACGTTATTTGAAATTGTTTGTAATAAATAAGAATGTTAACTGCAAGATGTTTTTAAAATATAAAATTTTTTATTTTTGTGACTAGAGAACAATTGCTTGGCTACACCAAAAAGAGAAGAACCCAAAACCTGCATTAAAATTAATGATTTTGCGAAAGTGAAAAATAAATATTTCAACAAGCCACATTTTAAATAAAAATAAAAATTATAATGGGAAACTAAGGAATAAACTAGACATTAAATGATTAATGGAACACTTATATTAATACAAATACAATATGTATTTTTGTTTAGCTTTTTATCTTTGATTAAAAAAATTCCCTAATTTTTTTTCTAATGTAATCAATGTATTATTGTATGTTAGTATATATGTATGTAGGTATGTACATAAGTACACAATATAATTTTTTCCGGTCGTGTGTAATTATGCAATATGTTGGAGTTTTAGTAGCGTTACAGGAAGGGGGTTTCCCCGTTTTTTTTTTCATTTTTCAGATGAAATTTAAAAATAAATGTTAGAATTTTAAAAAATTTGCGTAAACAATCAATTAGGTATGTTTGTTGTTTTTTTTTATAATTCATTTTGGGGGTTTAATGCCTCGAATAAGAAAATGTTGGTAACTGAGTTGCACAGCAACAGGCTACCACATATAGAATTCCAAAAAAGAAATTCAACTTTGCCGTCTGTCGTGGTACTTGATTCATAGTTTGTTCGTTGCGAAATTGCTTTTCAATACGAAAAGCTTGTGGCACAGTTATCAATGGCAATAGAAACCATAATGAATATTTTAAAGCATAAACAACAAACACACTATACGGTGTGAATAGGAGAAGAGCATATAAAACGTGTGATGCTGTTCTGCCAATTAAAATAGCGAGTGTCACAATGCCGGCTTTGCGATCGTTATCAGCATCTCGTGTATTATTGCTATGTAAAATAGCTTCTGTATTTAGGGCCAAAGGTATGGCATAATATATCGTAGTCCAATCAACGTGTCCCGTTTGCGACATGAATGCAAATAGAACAGATATGGGGCCGAATAAGATTAAAATAACTAAATCACCCAATGCGATG
This sequence comes from Linnaemya tessellans, assembly GCA_951800035.1. Lineage (NCBI taxonomy): Eukaryota > Metazoa > Arthropoda > Insecta > Diptera > Tachinidae > Linnaemya > Linnaemya tessellans. The sequence goes on from OX637533.1 coordinate 113,123,939, forward strand.
TATTTAAAACCAATGCCGCCTGTATATAAAAAGCTCGATGATAATCCGCCAAAGTAGATTAAAGCCAAATGTTCCATTTTAGCTGGACTTAATATTGCTAAAAATATGAAGCCAACACACCCGGCCATGTAAAGCATTGCACCAAGAGAAACAACCTGCAAAATTGAAAAAAATAGTAATATATTAAACATCTTTGAGATATTCTCAGGAATATTTATTTTTTAATATATATTGTTTGTTAACTTAGCTATCTATACGAAATGCATCCATAAAATTTTTAGTTATTTGAACAAAAGTGCTTTTCGTACAATCTGCATTTGTAAATATAAAAAATTCAGCATCATATCTCAAAATATGTCTATGTTGCAATAAAGGAACGATATGTATGTAGATGTGGATTAGCAAAGAAATATTTATGTATTTAAATTAATTAAGCTAGAAATAAATGTTGGTTTTAAATGCATCCTCACATACAGCTTCGATTAGATCAGAAAGTTTATTGCAATACACTTCAGTTTTATGTTATCCAAGTAGTCGAGTTTATACGTTTAACTATTAGTAAAATAATTCCGAAAAATTAGTTTAAATCGACTTCTATCATTCGCAAATGATTACAAAAGAAGGATTTCAACCGCGTTAACTTCAAATCGAAAAGAGAATTGTCTTAAGAATAGTGCCAAACTATTCTCTTTCGCCACCAAAAATCATTTCTCAACCTAGTGTCTTGGCAGTAAAAATATCCACTGAAAGCTATGAATAATTGAAATAACAAAAAAAAAAATTGTGTTTGTAACACTATCTTTTTTATTTTTTTATTTAAGACTATTTCATTAAGCTTTAGTGCTTATTGTTTTTTGTTTTAAGTAATCTTAAAAAAATGCCAGTTTGAATAGTATACAAATTTGGTCTGACGAGAAAATGCTCAAATTAATTCTACACTATAAGTTTTATATATGTTTTACATTTATTATAAAATGAAGCATATTCAGTAATATTGGCCGCATTATTTGTATTTCGTCTTTTATATTGAATCTTAAAAAATTTACTTTTAAGTGCCCTCGAGCTCACTATTAAGGAATATGATTGAAAACAAATTTTTTTTCATATACATAAATACTTCACTAAACAAACGGATGAAAATTCAAGCATCGCTTTACCTTCAATTTAGCTTTTTAGTTCTATGAAAAACAAAAAGAAGTTGTTTAAAATTTTGTATAATAATAATAAAATGTTATTATACTTCAACTTAAATGGGCGATAAGCTAAAGGAAGCATGAACTACTAATTTTGGTATAAAGTTTAGACCATAGAAATATAAAAAATATGCATATTTTATAAATTGATTATTATATCTATTTCTTTAACCTTTTGTTTATCACAAGTTCTAGTTTTGCTTAGGCTTTAGGATATTGAAAAAAAAATTTTACAAAGATATATAATATCCTGAGAAGGTAAACGACGGTTAGCGAAATATCAAAGAAAATCTATATAAATATAAATGAAATCGCCAAATGTATGAACGCTCATAACTTATTGTCAGGACAACATTTGTATAGAAGAAAATTAACAGAAAAGAAAATATCTTTATACTTAAATCAGGTTCGACTGCTTAAAACTTGAACACTGCTGAACCAAATTGCATACTTCCTTCTGCAGATTTGTTTATAATTGCTCCGAAAAGGGTCACGCATAGAATAAAATGCAAAATTCAACTAAATCATGACAACACATAGGAGGAGTTATACGCGTGCTCCCACGCATAGTAATTATTAATTTTTCTATATGTGCGGAACTAAAATAGAGCGACCCTTTAAATTTCATGTAGGCAACTTTTGAAACAATAAAATATGTTAGAGTAGTGGGAGACGACTGGCACCCATATAAACCTATTTTGAATTCTCCTGAATCTGAAGAACCACCAAAGCGAGTCTTTTCTTTAATTTATTTTATTTTATTTATTTTATTGAGTAGTATTAGATAAAAATTAAACCGAAACGCTCAAGCAATACCACAAGTGCATTTAAGCTAAATTTATAAAATACAAAACACGAGCGGGACTAGTCTATTCGATTTCTAGTTATTTATTTATTTAGTATAATATATATATATATATATATATATATATATATATATATATATGTGTGTGTGTGTATGTATATATAAAACTTGGTTGGTGAATAAACACCTATCTGTATCAATATATTTGCCATTAGAATCTAGCGTGTACGCTTTTTTGGACAAAACAAGTGTGAGTGAACCTCAAGAAATATTTAATTTTTGTTTACACAATTTTATAACGAATCACTTCTCAGAAAATTAGATTATAAATATTAAAAGGAAAATAATTGCTTTGTCTTACCTCATCTTTTGATAATATATGATCAACTAGTGTACGATCATCAGCCTTTTGTTTATCAATTCCCTTTATAAAATCAAAATATGTATTAACCACATTGCCAGCACAATGGACTGTCACGGCTGTAAAGGCGGTTAGGAAAAATGTTATTATCGAAAATTCCGATGACCACTGTGAGCGAAAAGCTAGAGCTGATCCCAATAAAGTGGGTACTAAACTGGCTGACAAAGACCAAGGTCGTAAAGCTAATAGATAGGTTTTTAGTTTCATGAAGGTGCCGGTGGTTGATGTAACAACAACTGCTTTAGTAGTGGTGGAACTGTTATCTGCGGTGGTGTTAACAAAGTCTTTCGAGGAGATGGCGTGCATCTGGCCATTAATTAGCGAACCATTACTTTGTGATAAATTGGCATCTAGCCCACGTTTCTGCAAAAGCGGTTCTTGTACCGCATCCGATCCGACTGCGAGACTATTGGATAACATCTTGATTTTCCTAACATCAGAATAATTTATAAATTATAAGTGTACGGAGCACTTCAGCCTAATGTTGGCATGATTACTTACACGTTCTGTACTCCACTTATTACTGACGCCTCAAAATTATTTGTTTAGTTTGAATTTTCGATTTGTTTATAACTTTTGGCCTTGAAATTTAAAATATTGAACAAATTCTCTCTATAGAAAAAGTATCGGAAAAATGAGTGTGTTGTGATAGATATAAACAAGATCATACATACATATGATTGGATGTTGTACATAAATTTTTTGTTTATTTTAGAGACCATGAACGTAATACAAATGGAAGCGCTGCTTAATCTTCTGCGTTCATTTAACCTTTCCCCAATAGCATCCAATGTATTCAAATGTGTTATTCTATACACCCAATTGCCAGCTTTTTTCTTCACTTCGTAGGTTTCTTTTACAATATATTACTCTACAAATAAAATAGACAGATTTTTTGATTTGATCTCTTCTATTATATTTTAAATATCATCAGTATCATCTTGGTTTTGGAGCTCCAGCTGCTGTAACATATAATTGTGTGCTGTTGTGGTCGGTCTTGTTTTTAAATGTTTTTCAAGCTAAATAAATATGTAGGTATGTACGTAGCTTGGTCCACTTTTTCTTTTTCAAGAACTGTTACTGTTGGGTCAGTTATTTGCAGTGCCTGCCACTATTCTGTTTACCGTGTTATAACTTCCTAATTTTTATGAACATTCGATTCGTTTTTATTTTATATTTAATATTTTGCGAATTCTATAGAATTTGATTATATTTTAATTAATATTTTCTCAAAATTTTCTTCAAAATATTTTCACTTATTTCACGTCAGCTAAATAAATTCTCATACTCTGTTATGTCAAAATGCGCAGGTAGCGCTATCTGTTGGAGAATAGCATAGTTGAGTCAATAGTGATGGTACATGAATATTGTAAAAAATATAAATTCTCGCATGATAGAATAAATTTTCGTCAGCATACTTATGCTGCGATTGAGATGTGTATATCACTTAACTCTTCGCTGTTACATATTACAATTTGCAGTGAAGTTTTCCATTATGTATATGAAACATTAAGCTTATCGACTTGGGTATGTAATTTAGAGAGTTCATGTATAGAAATGTACACATTACGAAAATTAAACAATCTCATAAATTTTAATCATTTAGTATTGCTATGCATGACATATTAATTCTTTTTTTTCGCTGGAAATACACCAACAAGTTTTAAACACTCAAAGCTTGTTTTACTGATTTAAGCTTCTTTCACTTCCAAGTAAATGTGCAACCTGTAACATCTGGTTTTCACGAGGGAGTTTTAATGTTAGCGATTATTAAATTTATGTCTTAACACTAGCAACTAACGAGACGACCGAATCTGAGATCTGGCACTAGTTTGGAAATCAATGTTTTAACATAATGCTGAGCAACAATGGTGAAACAGAGGCTATAAAACTAAATGGAATTACTTTGACTTTTTCTTGAAGAAGATAGTAGTACGCTGGAAATAGTAAATAATACATTTTAATAGCGTTAACAATATATGAAAATACTTATTGTAACAATCTTTGCGACATCATTCTGCCAACATTAGTGATTGTGTTAAGAAATAAACTATTGATAGTTTGCTTGTTGAAAGATATGCTGTTATTTCTTTTATTCTAGTTCAAATATTGTATTGTATATCTGGTGCCAGGGCACACTGATACAGGTAGGAGCGGTTTTACAAAAATAAAAACCTACATGTATTTTGTTTTTGTGAATTCTAATTCAAACGTCACAATTAATTGTGTAGAGCAAAGCAAAACGAAAAAGTACAAAAACAAAATATACATGTTTGTTTCTACATTTGCTTTTAAACTTTGTATGTATGTAAATATGTAAAGAAATTTTGAAATTTGTATTAGAATTTCTCCCAAAAACAAAATAACCGTATGGGCTATCGCTCCTACCTGTATCAGTGTGCCCTGATCTGGTGCCAAGGCTTTTTATTATTATAAGCTGGCAACATTAAAAATATAAAAAAATTTGTGGGAAAAATTATAAAATATTTTTGTTTACATTTTGTTTTTACAAATAGCGGTTTGATTAAAGCGCGTCTTTTTACGGGATTGCAGAAATGAGCGAATTAATAAAAATATTTAACAAATTAAGTGATTATTTAGTAGTAAACTTAGTATGGGAGGAAGTCGAAGACATGTTAGAACATATACATCAAAATAAAGTTACACCATGCCCCGAAAATGCAGCTGGACTGCTCGAACAAGCAATGCTAAAATTTATAACCATACCTTTGGTGCAACGAATTGCTGTAGATGATCAAATTGCTCCAATTTTAATGGAATTATGTGCTACACTCCGTAATCTACGTGGTGAGGCGGAGGGCAGTTATGACAACACTTTCGACTGCTGGGATCAAGTTGTAAAGGTAGCACCTAGAGATGGCTATTTGGCGTTCATATTCATATTGGCTGCTTTGATACAAATTGATGAAACGTCACATGTATATATTAAGTTATCGATATTGGCTGCAAATTCTTATTTCTTATCGCTTACAATACCAGGAGCCAAAGGATTTCACATATTTGAAGAAGAAATAATAAAACATTGCGGGCAGGTGTTTGGATTAATTGAACGTATCCAAAACCCAAATATTTTGTCACGAATGAAACGAAATGAAACCATACAAATATGGCTACAATTTACAACATTATGTGATGATTTAGTATTGGTGCTACGTTACGTGCACTTCGGTGATCACAAGGAGGCAAGAGATATTATTCTAAAGAAACTAATTGACATACAATATTTAAATCATGAAAGGGGATACGCAAATACATGTAAGTAACGGAGCGCTTTTCTAGAATATAGATATATGTATGTATACAAATATCTCTATATAAAACAATTTTAATTTAGATTGCTTAATCAATAAAGTTGTTTATATATTTGTATTTCCTTATATAATTAAAAAACCACAGTTAATTCAATTTGCCATTAACTTCTGTTAAGTTAAAAAGTTAATTAAAAACGAGGAAAATAATTGGATATAATAGAATTTATATTGGTTTTCATCATCTCAAAAAAAAAAAAAACAGCTAATGCAATGGAGGTATTCAACTTTTCTAATTATTGTATTGTATAATAATTACAATAAAATTTTCAAAGTACCGCTGCACAAATACCGACGATGGGACAGACTATGTGCGGGTGATGTTATTAACCCGTATTCTAGACGCAAAACTCTCGAAGGGGAGAAAACGAACAATGGTCTGACTGCGAACGAAACTTGATATTCATGTATGTGCTGTGAATCGCACGATTGTCGAATCACATGCGGCTTGAAAAACGCCAATTTTTTATGAAAGATTTTGAGCGATTGCGAACTCCAGCACTCAAATTTTGTGACTTCAAATCGAAAACGTTTTATTTCATGCGATAAGCGATTTCCATCACATGGGCGGTTGACTGACTCAGAGCTGTTTTGCGACTGAATCTTCAATTAGTATATACTATAAATTTTATTTAAATTGAAATTCGCCTTATAAATTTCATTTTATATACATATGTATATTTTTTAATAAGAATTACATACAATAGAATAAGAAAACTAGAAACTTGCCATACCTATTAGCACATCGCTTTTTTCATAAATATATCTTTTATTTGAGGTACATTATGTGTAAACTGCAAACCCAAACTACGCAAAAGTACCACCGGCATGAACGTAGTCGAATACAGAGTATGTAAACCATGTACTCCTACCATGATAGGCACATTTTTCTTTAAACATTTTTGTTCGTACGCCATCAAATATTGTTTGTCCCCCAATTTAGCACCAGCATAAGCTGCATCTGCTAAGGTTTCTGTTAAATAAATCACATCACTAAAACCTAGATTCACGCCTTGGCCAGCCAATGGATGAATACGATGAGCAGCGTCACCAATTAAAGCTGCACCAGAACTGATGTACGACGAGGCATGTAAGAAACCCAAAGGAAAAGTTGCTCTTGATTTTTCGGAAACACCACACACACGAGGTGGATATTGCCTAATTGATGATGAATTGCGGCCCATTATCGAATTTAAAGTACTGAGAGCTTTGTCAGCTAAATCACTCTTAGGATATTCCTTGCAAAATGCTTCATTTATGGCATCAATAAAACTATTCGGGTGCATATTTAACAACTCCTTCGCGTGTGCTATTGTTGTGCTCCATACCAAAGAACTAAGTTTGTCTGTTAAAGGCAATAGTGCTATCGGGCCAGTAGGTATAAACCGTTGCCAAGCTACTGAATTATCTGCAGCTTCGTTTAACTCTAAAGTTGCAACTAAACCCATACGTTCATAGTTTATAGAAAATACATCGACATTCATTTGTTTCCGTATTAGAGAGTTTGCACCGTCTGCTCCTATTATTAAGTTGCACGAAAATTTTTCACCGCTTTGTAATGTAACTTCTGAGGTACCCTTTCCTGTTTCTACCGGTAACTTTACAGCAGATATACGTGCCAAATTGCGTACTATAACATTAGGGGCAACTTCTTTAAGTTGGTTGAGTACAGCATCCAACATTAAATCATTTTCGACAATGCAAGCTACATCTTCGGAAAAATGATCATGTTGAAATTGTATTAAAGCATCACTATTTGACTCCCACACCTGCATTTGCTTAACAGGCTTTATTCTGGCATTCACCATACGTTCCCATGCTCCTATTGATTCAAATAGAGCTATGCTGTTTTTATTAATAGCTGAAACACGATTTCCATACGGTTGGCTTGAACTGAAACCTTTAAATGGTGGAGCTCCTTCTAACAATAAAATCTTTTTATCAGCTAAAATTTTATTTGCTGCAAGAGAGGCGGCCAATGTTGTGCCAACCAATCCACCACCTCCTATAATAATATCAAAGTGCTCCGTGGTGCATTCTGGTGTTGTAGCTAACGATGATTGGCTACTGGCCCTAGTTGCCGTTAATTTAAGTAAGTGTTGAATTTTGTTCCCCATACGGGAATATATTAAAAATTGCATTTTTATTATCGAATAAAATTATTATATACAAAATACTTCCTACGATTTTCCGAATTTCTTTTTTGTTTTAGAAGTTGCAAAATATGTATTTACAAAAACAAAACTAAATTTACCCATCAGCTGTTACTAAAATTGCCAACCTAAAGTCCTCTGCAATCCTCATGAACACACGTAACAGTGTTTCCGTTGACGTTTTTTGCCAAAGCTCAATTTCAGCCGCAGAAATGATATAATTAATGATATGAAAGCTTCGCGTTCTTGGGAATACATAACGAGAACTTGTTCATTAACCTTATTTCACCTATTCTCATGAATCATAATTTAGAAATTTTTATATTTCAAAAAATCTAAAGCTTTGAATTTACTTCACTCCAGCATACTTTTTTGATTTGAACTCGCCAAGAATCTTTGATATCAATAGTATACGTTAACATTCAGTGTAAAATCCGAGGGCGAATATTAGAATGCGGGGAAACATGTTTGAAAATAAATTCTCAAACACAATGCTGAGCAGTTATGTTAGAACATAATCTAGTTAAAATTTGTTCAAAAAGAGGAGACCGTATGTATATGAAAATTTTGTTTTGTTGACTATCCGGCGGAAATGCCCTTATTTATATTTTGTTATAATTTTTATATTTTTTTATATTTTGTAGTTCTGATTTCCTTTTAATTAGGTTCAATAAGCAAAAGAAGACGGAATAGTTCAGCATTTGAAAAACGTAAAACCAAAAAAGAAGCCATTACAATGCTTTACAACTCTTTAATGAGATTTGCCGCAAAGGAGCTTTTGAAACAACAGATCTGTTGTATTATTGTATTCAGAGGTATTGGTTTGTTTGTTTTTATATGAAATATGGATGACCATAATAGTTACCATAGGTAAATGATTTGAGAACATAAAAATAGTTAGTCGAGAAGATGCACCCATATCGAGTAAAATGCAGCAAGCTAACCATGGAGAACTTAGTTAGCTTGCAACAACAGGGACTTCAGAACTTTGACAGTTGATAGATCAATAGTTCTTTGAGAATCATCACTGTCAACGGCGGGCGCTACAGATCGAGGATTACCTACTTCTTTTAGCCTGAATTGAATGATTTCATGCCACATTGAATATTCGGGACAAGCGATGTAAGGGCATGATCACTTCACATGGATGTGATGTGAATTGGCCACCGATATCATGCGATTTCTCAAATCCCAGGTGTATGCGAATAAGCCACCAATACCATCGTTTATATTCAGCATGATTTATACGCCAGTCATGGAAAATTGGACATTTCGAATGCGCTTCACCCAGAGGAACCGTGGCGGACACGTTATATTCCACACATAATAGCATTAATAGGTCTTTCAAACAAATACAAATTTTCGATATCTCACACAAACTTTGTTTTATTTCAATTTTAAAGATGGGAAGCGCTTAATGAAATACCCTACATAAAGTGGTTATATTTTTTAGGATTGCTAATTAACATAACAGAACTGTCATTACACCGATAGAAAGTTCATAGATTTTCAAAACCATCACTGAACTGTTAGTTTTCTTCCTATATTTTTTATTAACACGTGCATAGTTTTTTAAATATATGAAAAAATTTATCTACATGATGTACACTTGATATCAATATTTTACCATTTAATCTATTTTTATAGATGCCGCCAATTTGCACTTAAAGTGTTTTGAAATATACGAAGAAATGATCAACGCACATAACGGAGATCCTGAGCAGACTCTTATGAAACTTATGAATATGACCGTTTTCCTGCACACATATCCATCTAAGCCAAAAACAAACAATCAGTGCAATATGAATTCCGATTGTGAACATATATCGGATTGGTTTATAAAGTCGATATCAAAATATCCACGTTTATTGGTGAAAGTTTTAAAATTCTACATCGAATGTATTGTTACAAATCCACCTAGAAATTGGAAAACGGAACAAACACAAAAGGCTTTAGAGTATGCCGCCAAATACGATGCTGCTCTATTTACAAAATGTAACGAATCTTGTGTACAATTCCTCTGCGATGCTATATATGCCGATGAAGTGATAATAAGATCTCGTGCTATAGATTTAATATCAAAACTTCTTCAGCTAGAATCACAAGTTGATTGGCAAATGTTTCGACATGAAGTATCAGATATACCACGTGAAATACTCTTAATTAAAGAGCTCATTAATAGTTTAAAAGATCAAAACAATAACATAAAATTAAAATCCGTACAAGCTCTACATATGGCCTTGACTAGAGGCTCACCAAATACTCGCAAGATTTTTAATGAGTGTTTGAAATATACACAATTTTGTGACATAAATGTAAAGTTGCCGGAAGAACCCAGAGTTCAAAAAAATGAAATACGTTTTGAGAAACCTGATACTCAAAAAGCAGATTATACGTTTCAAGGTCATGGTATAATAGATTTAGCAATTCTTAACCTGCCCTCGAATATATATTCACAAATTTATCAAAGCCCTTTATCCTACATAAGAAGGACTGGTATAATGTTTATGGAACAATTGGTCAAATTAAATCCACTCATCATATTTAATACAAATTTTGTAGAAGTAAGAACTAAAATATTTTTAAGGCTTTTAAATTAGTGCTAAATTTTCAGCATTTTCAGACATTAGTGTGAATTTAATTGAAAAAAATTTAACAACAGTTTTATGGATGTTGTGTAAAAAGTGTTTCAGAAACTTAATGTTTTAAGTTCATATAATATTTCCAACAATTTGTGCAATTGGTCTTAAATGTTAGCAAAAAAAAGTAATGAAGTAAAAAAAGAAATACTCGGAATGCCATACAAATTTTGAATGTTTTGATATAAATTGGAATAGAGATGTTTTAAAACTATTATGTAACATAGCATGTTAAAACACCTCAGTTCATATCATTCATTAGCTCCATGTGATTTCAATTCAGTTATTCGCATTCGTTAAACTAACATGATACATCTGAGAAGTTATTTATTATTTAGATTTCGGTGCATCTTAAGTTGTGAATGAGCATCTAGGGTGAACCAAAAAAATATGTGGTGTCATTCCAGATGGTTCCAAAAGAACTTTATTGAGTAGTTGAGAGCTAGTTCCTCATGTGTGTATGTATAAGTGTTTCAATCGATTTGTACTTGACAATTTCACCAAAATTCAGATACTGTTAAAAACAATAATTTTAAATTGGTTTATACGCAGTTTTATAGAATTTTTTTATGAAATTTACAGTGGTATATATTAATGATTAAAATCTGTTACGAAATGTGTTTTTGACGAATACTTAAATTTAAAAAAAATTTTTGTAAGGGAAAATTTGGAAATGTATTTAACGAATGGACCCTATGTGCCTCATACATAACTTAAATTGTCTAAAACCATTCTACCGTTTTTACCTTTCTAATAAAACCGGTTTGTAGCACATCGATTGGGCGGTTTCCGAGTCTATAACCATTCTACCGTTTTTACCTTTCTAATAAAACCGGTTTGTAGCACATCGATTGGGCGGTTTCCGAGTCTATAGCAGTCATACGTAGAAAATTTTTTTTGGTTTAGGGGATATTTATTACTTATCTAATGCTCTTTTATATATTTCAGGAAACCTTACGTTTCGTAGATGAACCCACCGCATTAGTGCGTAAACAAACTTTGCATTCCGTCGATTCTATATTAGAATCTTATCCGAATTGTTATCCAGTTATATGGATTTGGTGTAAAGTTGTTACACCTATGTTACACGACGGTGATCCGAAAAATATTGAAGTTGCCATAGAGGTATAAACTAAAAACCATAAAATGTCAATTGAATCATATTTCGTTTTTTTGCAGTGCTTTCGTAATAGAGTTTTAATGAATATGAAAAGTATCGAGCAAACAAATAAAGCTGAGCATTTCATGCCTTGGGTGATAATCAGAACTTTACTTTCTACCCAATCGCGATTCTACTTACAAAATTGTTTTTATTTAGCTCTGCAGCAACGTATGATAAGGTAAGTTATGAAGATCGTATCTTAAAGCTATGAAATATTTATCCGTTATGGTTTTTAGTCCCCAAATGGTGTGCATTATTGAATCTCATTTGCTCACCTCAAATTCCACAGAAGCATGGATAGTACTTAATTTTATATGCGATAAAGTCAAAAGCAGACAACCTGATGCTCTAATTCATCATTTTATAACATTAGAATCGGTAAGTATTGTAAATAAATATTCATAATAAGAAAATTAGAAGATGATTTAGTTTTAACCATTTTAGTGGAACAAAGAACAAAACATGCTTATTGCTTTGGAGGTATTAGCCAATTGTATTAAAGACTTTTCGCATACTGCTCTTAATCATGCTTTCACATATATACTTAAGGAGATTAAAGGTGGAAAAATGCTGCCTATTATTATAGGCAAAGCGTTTGATTTCTTATTAATCATTGACAATTGTTCACAAAGCACTGGGAAAACAAAAAGTAGCGTTAACCCTAGTCAAGGATATCAAATCGAATGGGTTATCGAACTACATAAACATTTAGAAGACGAAATTTTGGGAGGAATTGTCGATTTTCCTGAGAATCGTAACATATTTATGTCGCATTTATATGCCTATTCCGAAGTAAATTTACAAACGCGCCTCAGACCGCATCCAAGTATAATATCGTTTATACATAAATACATGCAAGAATGTAGTAATATAATAGAAAGTGATATGCATTTGGAAAATGAACGACTTTTCAATTCTATGATATTAATAGCCGGCCGTTTAGCATTAAGAGATGGTTGCGTTGCATCAACAACATGCTCTTTGTATGCTAAGATTTTAAATAGCTACGATCGCCCACCAATTGTAAATACTATCATTGTGGCTTTAACAGATTTGTGTAAAAAACACACACAAATTGTTGAACGTATAGTGGGTAGAGTTCTGCGCAAACTTAAGTCACCGTATGAAGTAAATCGTATGGAAACTTTTAAATGTTTTGAAAAATTGGTACTTCAAGATCAGTTAAAGCTAAGAGGATCACTACTGCTAGCTTTGTTGGCTACATTATTGGACGAGAGTGAAGATTTAGCAAGCAGGGCTGAAGACTTCTTTGCCGAATATTTACATAAGAAAAATCCAGCTCTTTTTCAAAAATGTCTAACAGAATGTCCCTTTGTTTTAAATGAATATAAGGTTTGTTTGCATTTATATATTGAAATATAATATTAAAGCAAAAATTAAATAACTTTAATTTTTATAAAAGAATTTTGAAGGGTTGGATAGTTTCTCAGATGCCTTTATAAAATCTCCTTTAAAAGGAGAATCTCAGCGTAACCTTCGCCAACAACTGTACAGCCATCTTCTGACAAACATGGATGATATTAATATGATACTATATTTTGGGCAATTAAAACTTATTGCAGGTAAGTTAAAACGTTATGTACTAATATAGGATTTTTTCAGGCTCACTGTAGTTGATTTAATCAAGTTATTTGTTTTTCGAATGATGAATTTTCATTTAGAAAATATTTTTTTAGGAAAAGAAAAAAAATTCTATTATCCGAAAACTTTCAACCCAACATTTATTAAAATTATGCCAGTATAAAAACACTATTAGTGGCATTTTAACCTTCCAACCGTAAAATGATTTAAAAATTTCTTCTCTCATTGTAAAAATTTCTTCATCGAATTGTTCTAAGGATTCAATTAATGAATTGGTTAATTGATAACAACAAATTTATTTAATTCCCTCTAATAGCTATTACTTCTTATTTAAATCCCACTTATATTTAAATTCTGTTTAAATACGAAATTAATGTGTTTACTAAATGCGATAATTTCAAAAAAAATTGCAATCTTCGTGAAATTGGGATTCTTTTGTCTTTATTTGCTTACAATTTTTTGTTCTGTTAAGGTGTTTAAATGTTTTTGTTAGAATTGTTTCTTCCCTTGGATTTTTTTATGGAAATATTCAGACATTTCATGATGCTGTCATTTTTATAGCGCTCAAAAAAGAACAATTACATAATTACTAAATCACAACTTACATAAATTCGAATTGAAGTAAAAAGTATAAAACCAATAAAAATTTGCTAGATTGAATGTGAATCCCATCATAAATAAGAATTTTTATTTGGGCTCAAGTTAAAATATGCAATTTGCAAATATTTTTTTTTACGAATTTTTATTAAAATCAAGTTATTTGTTAATAGTGGAGTATTCAGAATATTTCTATAATCATCAAACTAGCAGAACTGATTTAATAAAAGTTGTTAAAAAAATTATTTGCTGATTGCAGATTTGAGCTTGAGTCCAAATAAAAATTCTCATCTTAATGGTATTCAAAATATTCTTTCTTGTTTTCTGGAAAAAGTATTTCAACTGTGTAATTTTATTTTAATCTTTTTAGAAAAATCTAAAAACGATCCCTTGATAAAAACTCCCGAAGGAATTGCACTCATAAATGATGTTTTATTCATACTGAAGAAAGTTTGTCAACTAACTAAAGAACAAAAAATAAGTACAGAGAATAGTGAAGCGGAAAATAAACAAGATGATGATGCTTTGGCAGAAATTAATGAACTTACTGAAACTACAAATGAAACTAACAACAAAACTGTAGGAAATAAAACCAGTTCAGGCACTGGAAGAGGCAAAAGAAAACGCGAAATTACAATGTCCGAAGCTGTAAGTAAGAAAGAATTATCCTATCGTATTCATAAGATATTAATTTGAGTCTGGAGTGCACTTTAGGAAAATTGTATTTAAAAATATTTAAATACATTTCAAACCTAAGGTATTTTTTTATAAATACGGCAGATAATAGTTTTTATAATATTTCTGCAACTAAAATATTCAACATAATCAGGCCAAACATATTTAATGTTAATAAAACAATATATGAAACTTTTTTTCACTTCGAAATTTAAAAAAAAAATAACATATTTATTATCATTCATATCTCACGTTACAGCTAACAGTTTTAGAAAAATCTTTAATATTTATACCAACAATATACAAAAAAATTCATACATATGATGCCAGCATAGAAAAGTCGTTTGATGATTTATGTAAAGCATTAGCTAAACGTTTTGCAAATCTGGTAGACTATGCTCAGCCTGCTGATTTTTGGAATAAATATCGCACTTCCAAAATAGCAAATAATTCCAAAAATAAAAAACAAACAAAACGAAAAAATATAAAGAAAAAGAACAACAAATCGAAAACTTATACAGATGATGAAACTGATGATGAGGATGATGGAGACTTTGAAAACGACGACGAAGAACTAGCAGAACCAAATCAAAAATTAAATAAAAAAAAGTGTAGTGAAGATCCAGATTCAAATGATGATGATGTAGGCGACAATGATGACGAACCCCTAATAAAATATCGTAAGAAGAAAAATGTGATTTGTACAGAACCCTCAATGGATTATATTTTCAAACCTAATATTTGAATGTTTGAATTTCAAGTAAGCATTGAACTAAATTTATTAAGACATAATTTTGTATACAAAAAGTTGTATATATTTTACTTGCATACAATTCGTATGTAATTATGAGGGAATCTCAAAACAAACAAAAATATGTATTCTTTGAGAGTATGATTTTTCAAACTAAAAATTTTTTACATTTTTGGGATTATTTTAACAATTAACTGCCTGTATCGCGATGTATTAATCGGTAATTTCAAGAAAGTAAACAAGTGACTAAAAGTAACAACTTTAAAATTTAATATTAAAATTATAAACATGTGATTTTGCGGTCCCACTGAAAGTTTAATGAATTCAGGTTTTAACACAGATAGTTTAATATAAATATATTTGATCGAAATATGTATATATAATATATTTGCTCTTTCATAAAGATACGTGTGTTTTGCTTTACTTTTTCCTATTTTTGATAACATTAATCGACAAGCTGTACAACTGAATAACTAAGACATTTTGCAATGCAAAGATCTCTTTACCAAAACATACATATTTATAATCAATACCGATTGAAAATTAAAAAAAATATTTATTAGAGAATTGTACAATTTTTAAATATTCTTTAATATCAATGTTAAAATTGTGAAATGTATCTGAATTTTATGAGGTATGTTTCATAATATGTACTAAATAAATAAATCAATAAATCAACAACAAATTCTGAAATTCGGTTTCCGTTTTAAATGTTTTATATGCGATGTTTTTGTTACGATATGTCTTCTGCCAATTAACCATGTTTTTCTAACAAATTCTCAATGTATTTTACTCCTTCATATGTTTTTGTTGTAAATAGTTCCCTATTTACTAAAAGATTCGCGAACTTAATTTTGAAGTATTTCTAGGGTCATAATGTTCAGAATAATAGTAAAAATTCGGCACAGAAATGTCTAAGAGTAACTCTGATCCAGCTGATTACTAAATATTTGGAGGGTATATAAGATTCGTCCGAATATACAATCATGTAAAATTCAATTCCGTATTTTGGTTCATCAGAAAATGACAAACAAAACAATTTTTGGAATGAAATAATTTTTAATATCGTTAACGGAATGAGCTAGTGAAATTTAAAAAATAATTCATTCCGAAACATTGTTTTGTTTATCATTTTCTGTTGAACGAAAATACGAAATCAATTCTGTTTCCAAACAGAATCAAAATACTAAATCAATTCCGTTTCCGAACAGAATCGGAATTTTTGACATGGCCGATAATATTCTTTCTTGTTTCAACTACTTTTTTTAACGGAAATGAAGCAAGAGAAAATTGAATATTGGCATTCGTCGTTTCCTAAGTTGATTGATTTTGTTTAAAGTTTACATATTATTGTAATATTAATCAAGCTTGTGGTCTTCTAATTTTTATTCAATATTTCTTTAGCAGCTTAGAAATAAATCAACGTTTACATATTTTTAATCTTAGTTGGTTTGGTGCAACCACCAAATGAGCATGTATTTGGGAAATTAAAAAGAAAAAATAATAATTTAATTTTGTTTATTTAATTCCTAAAATAACAAAACCTTTTAGCTAATGCACGTTCAAAGACTATTTGAGAATTACATAAGAAACCTCCAATGCCTATGAGTAAAAACCATTGTTCGAAACAAAACTTTATCACACCATAAAAGTGATTATTTTTTCATAGAAATTTTTCAAGGAAAACATGTGTTAAAAGAATTTTTAGTTTATTAATTGTTTGTTAATAATCCCGTTAAAAAAATGTAACGACTTTAAATAAGTATTTATTATCTCAACCTTTATTTATTTTATTTTTAAGTAATCGTGCATCTTACAAAACTAAATAACTAATTAATTTGTATCTATTTTAAGTTAACAGTCCCCCAAACCTTCAACACTTTGTGTAAGTTGTTCCATAGCCTGCTGGGCTACCGAACCCAAAACACCTTCTTGCGATTGTGAATCTTCATACTGTAGAATTTCCACACAATCTTTTAAAATTGCTATGGCTTCTTGAAGTTTCTCTTTAAGCTTGGATCCATTCAAAACTTTGGCTATGAAACCACTTTTAGCCAATAAAACAACCGGAACATGTAATTCATATAAAATCATGGCACGCATACGACTTAAACCAGGTTCGAAAACATTCATCACTCGCAGAACTTGGCGGCATAATTCCTCTTTACGTTCAAGTAAAATATCTGGCAATTCTACCATTTCGTATTCCTTGACACGACCATACATTTCTATAAGATTTTGTTTCAACGAAATCATTATAAAGTGCAAAGGATGCAAAACAACACGATATTTTTTTAATAACTTTTCTGTTTCTTGTAAACGCTCAGCTGACATTTCTGTCGCTTGTAGTTCCGAAACTTCAGCTTGCATAACAGCCAAAGCTTTGCGTACGGCATCACTAGAGGTTTTAAATTCACATAATGTACACTTCCATTCAGTTTTGGGATCTGGCAACAAAAACAACAATTGTTTTTAAACCTGTATATTATTTTAAGAAAATTCAACTTACCTAAAGGATCAGACCACAAAAGCCAGCCATCCTCACATTTACTGCATTTGAAAGTACTAAAATTAGTACCTAATTCGGTTGGATCCTTACAACGTTTACAATCACAAGAAAAGTATTTTCCCGTTTTCAAATGTTCCTGTCTTTGGGTAGTGCCATTTAAGGTATAACTATAGGAGTGCTGCAACTGTTGGCCAGGCTCCAAGTCAACCATAGCACGCAAACGTATTCTATTTAAAAATAAAAGTATAATTTCTATTTAATGGGATTATTTGGAACCACGGAAATAATAGGTTTAAACCAAAAGGATTTTTAATAGACCAAATTTAATATTTTATTCCAAAAGACTGAGACATGGCACAATTTTCGATGAAAAAAATGTATGCTAAATAATCACAAACTAATCGACACAACATGAGGCAGCTACTGTAGGAGACCATAACGATCTCATCAGTGTCCATTTGTATTTCAAATTTTTCATGCAAATAGCTGTGATTGTACGTAAATTCAAGTCTCTTAGAAATCATGAATGGAGAAAGAATATGAGATTTCTGCATTATTCTAATGCAAATAAGTCTCGCAGTGATTGAGAAGTTCAAACTTATCATAACTTTTTAAACTTCCAGCTAAGAAAATTGAAAATTAAAAAAAAAACCTGGAAATTACTGGGTTTCCACCGTTTTGAAAAAAATCAAATTTTCAGCGGATTTCGGCGTTTTGAGCTACTATGAAGATTTTCTGACTACTCGTGAGAGGGTGTCACTTTTGTATGTGAGTACGTGATCTGCCTATAACTTTTGAACGACTGGACCGAATCGAACGAAGTGGCGTTTAAACCATTTTCCATAAAACTTAGGTTTACTGTGGATTGGAACCGATTCGGACCAGTAAAGTTCGAGATATATAAAAAAAAATTAGGAAAATATTTTTTAATGTTTTTTTTTTAATAACTTTTTAATGTTTTTATCGATCGATTCCAACTCTTGACATTGTAAAACCACGTCGTTAGCAAATGTCCAGCCTAAAAGCGATTGCTGCTTTCGTGAGATATCGTGACCGAAATATTGTTTTTTTAACTCTGAAATTATATATCTGATTAATTAGTATTTTGGACTCCTTATAGGACTCGAAAAACTACATCAATCACCGCTAATCACATGGGAACCGGTTGATCCGTTCAAAAGTTATAGCAGTTTGAAAATTTAAATAATAGTGTTTTATTAAACTCTTGTTAGACTTTTGAGTTCGATGGGATTAAACCCATAGAAAAGCACAACAAATCACGTTACTATAGCCTTGCGATTATAGCGGGAAGTTGAAATAATAAATAATTTACATACAATCATGGTCAATGTAAAATTAGTGAAATATATATGTATATTAAATACAATAAAATGTATTTAATACAAAATTAGGGTACGTTACGGCCTTCAAAAATAGTTTTGTTATCTTCTGGTGCGTAGGTTGTCATTAATTATTCTAATTTCTTCATTGTTCCTTAGAAGATGGAAGATAGTATCATTGATTGCCATGAACTTTACAAAAAAAAATTGTTTAATAGTCGTAGTCTCACCTATAATTTTCGCTGGGATAAATGCTTCTCATCGTATTTGGCACACAGTTGTGTGATAGAATACCAGTTATGGGATACAATGCCCTAAGCGTGAATCCTTGCAAAGATTTCGCTTCAAAGGCATTTACTTCTAAAATTCCTACAATTTGCATAATAAGATCTTCTGAAAAGCGTTCGGCCAGTTTGCATGGTCCTCTCAAATATTGTGCTATATTAACCAGATCAGCATGCCAGATCTCATCATTTTCGCGACGTTCTTTGTCATGATATTCCATCTGAGCTACTTCCTTTTCCCATCGCTCCGGATATTCTTCTTTCGCCAAAAGAGTTCTAAAATTATGGATTAAGATATAAAAATATGTTAAAAAATTAAGAAAGCTTTTATAATTTTCTTAGCTCCAAAGGCATACATATACATATTGCGAAAGCAAAAAAGCTATTTCCATACAAAATTTGTTCTTTAAACCATTTATAAAACAGAAATATTTTTTATGAACGCGGCTGTTAGAATGTAGAGATGCTATTCTACAAAAATTAAATAATTTTGCAGCTTTATTCTGCATGGATTACAGAATTCTATTACAAAGAAAAACTATTTGCATTTGTATGCTATGAAAATTGCAATCCGAAGGTATTTGCTTTTAAAATAAATTACGTAGTAACTCCCAGGCCTGATAGAATTTAATATTTACATTCAGCTATATTTAGTTAGGGAAAACCAATAGTTGACATTTTTCCAAATAAAAACTTATTAGTTATTTCAAAACCATAATAAAAATAATTATTTGAAAATATTAATTTTTTTGCACAACAATTTATATTGTCATTTTTTCCTTTCAGATTTGTAAACAAATCGATCCAAAGTATATCTATGTATATCAAGTAGTCGCAAGAGTACAACATAAAATTAAAAAAACTACCGTACATTTTGTTTGTGTAAAATTCTAATCTTATGTCAGAAATTTTCTTTTATAATATAGATATTTTGTTCACAATTATTTCCAAAAATTTAAATACTTTTCGCATAGAACTTTTTTAAAACAATTTCTTTTTGGTACTTTTCTTAAACAATACACTTTTTCACAAAAATCTTTACCACAACAATTCTCTTTTGCTACTTTTTTGAATTAAAAAGCATTGAAAAACATTCACAATTTTACAAAATTATTTTTTCAACGGAATAAACAAATATGGCTCGTTACAAAAGTGAACAAATTTTGACATACGTTCAGGTAAAAACTAAAAAAAAATTTAGTCAGCTGGGCTCTTGCATATACTTGATATAGATATACTTTGAATCGATCTAATTTTATACACATCTATGCAAGGTATATAAATAAATGAATTTAGGATTTTCTCTAAAACGCAATTACATATGGAAATGGAAATTAGGCAATTAATTTGTAAAAAAAAATAAAAAGATTTCGTTTTGGGATTTTATGCTGAAAGCAAAAAAAAAATTAGAATTTTTTTATTGTTGTTTAAATATAAATTCCCAAGGAAATATTTTATTTTATTTAAAAAAAAACTGGCAGTAAACATTTAGACCAAAAAAACTCACACACATAAACACTACTACTTTTAATACATTAATACCTCGTATTTCCAAAAACAGACAGTAAACATCTAGACCAAAGAATCACATGCACACACACTACTACATTTACATTAATACCTCAGTGGTGTTATACAATCCAATTGAGGACAACATTTCACATCACTCAACATATTATAAAATTTAATTTTAGCTTTGGAAAACACTATACATTCATTATTGGCATGCAACTTTTTTCCATTTTTATTTCCTTGACATTCTGTGCACAATGGCCAGCTACATTCTGGACAACGTTCATTATTATCGCTATCACAATTAACATGACAATAACATCCCAAACACACTACAGGGCCATTACATTTTGGACCTAAGGCAAATGGTTCCTCTTCTATTAGAATGTTTGTAGATTTGATTATTTTTGGGCCGTTTATTAAGTAACGACCCAAAACTGGATTGTAAGACACTTCGGTATGATTTATACGAACAAATGGTGCCGCTTGTGTCATTTTTAAGACTAAAATTCAAAATAATATAAAATTTTGTTTAAATAGATTTTTTATAAATATTGAGGTAATAATGCTGTGCTTGCTCTACATTTGCTGCACATCAAAGAAACAAAATTATTTTTGAAATTATATATTTAGCTGCATACATAAGCATACATATGTATGTGTACATGTGCGTAGTGTCGTTAGCTTAATGTAGAAAGGGCCTAAAATATATTTCTCTAATACCTACACCATTGATGAACAAAATTTTTATGTTTGGACTGAATATAAGTAACTGCCCGCTTTTTTTTTTGTAAATAAAATGAAAATTTTCAGCTGGGTTGTATATTGAAGCAACAATAAAAAACAAGTAGGAACGTTATATTCCATCGGGTCGAATCTTAAATAAACCCAAATATTTAGTAAACAAATTAAAAATGCCTAACCTGCTGGCTTAGAGTTCCTCTAAGATATGTCTATGACCAATTTTAAAACTATTTTGTCGGGATCGCTCCAGGAAGGGCTCTAGGGATGCACCTTACCTTTGCCATAAAACCCTAAAAAATAAATTTTTGGGGTAATTAAGTATAGAAAATAATTTTTTTTAATAGGTTCATTAAGGAACTAAGGTGGTTGCAGAGATAGGCAGGGGAAGATTAGAGAACATCTCAGTTTCGTCATGGGATATTAAAAATTAAATTTTTAAGTCATAAGTAATAAAATTTTTTTAATATTTACACCATTTTTGCAACAAAATTATAAACAAAAACTTTAAGAACTATGTTGTTTTTTAGAGGTTGGTTTAGTTCTTCTTAGGGGAACTTTTTTATCCCTGGCCCGATTTTGCCCATTTACGAACTTGTCCTTCAAAATTTATCTATACCAAATTTCAAGGGTCTGGCTCTTTTCGTTTGGAGTGTATCTTTCGACGGACGGACATGACTAGATTGTGTGAAATATACTGATCAATTATATATGTATATATAAGGGTCTTAGAGGGATATTTCCAATTGTTTTTTATAGGGTATACTAATAATATTTTCTGTGCGTTTGAGCAAACTTAAAAACTTTTAATATTTGCACTAACACCCTTATTCACTACATAAATGCACCGTAATGGATTCTATGAAGCCAATAAATAAATAATTTCGTCTAAATCGATATATGAATCATGCTAGTATGTATGTATGCACATCCATATCCATATGTATTATTTTAATTCAATTTTTTCTCCTGATTACAATATGAAAAAATAAAACTAATAATTCTATTTCACAAAAGTAAACAATTATGCTAATATAGATTAATGAGTTGTTTAGATCCATTGAAAACAAAATAAAATGTTTTTTTTTTACTGCGTCAACTGCCAAATGAAAACTTTTCTAAATTTTTCTAGTGCCTAAGTTGAAATGGAAACAAATCGAAAGTAATTTGTACATTTCCTCTATTTTCTATTTCTCCCTCTATTTATTGTACATACATAAAGCGTGCCTCAAAATTAACGCAAGAAATAGAAAACACAATTTTTAGTCTTTTGATTGTTATTTTTGTGAGGAATAACAAATAATTATTATATTCTGATATTTTTAAGCTTAAGGTCTCTTTATTTTAATTTAATTCTTAATTTCGATATTTCGTCACTCCTTTGTGTGACTTCTTCAGGAAATTAATTATTTTATTTTTTGTATCATAATTAATTTAATTAATAATTTAAATTAGTAATTCCTGTCCATATTATTACCCCTAATAATTTTATACAAATAAATATATTTGTTAAAATTGTTTTAACAAATATTAAAAAAAAAATAATTAATTTCCTGTAGATGTCACACAAAGGAGTGACGAAATAGCGAAATTAAGAATTAAATTAAAATAAAGAGACCTTAAGCTTAAAAATATCAGAATATTATAATAATTAAAAAGGGGTCAAGATACCAGAAGAATTTAGGAATAAAAAATAAAAATCAAGGAATAATTTTTATTTTCTGAGAAAATAATGGATATTTTTGATTTTTTTTAACTTGAACAAATAAAAATTTACGCATTTAAAGGTAGTCCGTATAACAACGATTACTTTGGTGTATTGCTTGGACATGTAGCACGAGTCTTTTAGTTTAAATTTGGAAAACAATGGTTATTTTCGTTCCTTGGTTTCAATGGCTTTCATTATTTTTGAAATATTGCTCTATCGTGTAATGTTCCATTTTTACTAACTGTAGCCTGTCAGCTGTAGAATTATTTTTTAAGGGTTTCGAACACTTTATTGCCCAAATAGCGACAAATTCAAATCTTGCGTTAATTTTGGAACACCCTTTACATAAGTATGTATGTATGTACATGTAGTTAAGATGAAAATGTTTTATTGCGTTAGAAAACATTAGTTAAAAGAGATCGACATTTAAAGACAAATATGTCTTTATTAAATTTTCAAAATACATATATAAATGAACATAATATAAATACTTATAGACATACATACATATGTAAGTATGTATGTAGTATGTATTTCTGTCCATATAAATTTTTATCTCCTGCGCTTCTACTAACCTCAAAGGTGTTATGCAATCCAATTGCGCACAGATTCCATCTTCACTTACATTACCAGCAAATCTTACATTCGCCTCGGAGAAAATTCTACATTCTCCCAGATGGTCGACGGAATCTACACATGCACTACACAAGGGCCAATCGCATGTGATGCAACGGTCCATTGAATCGCCATCTTCGTCGAATTGTAAATCACGGTAGCATCCTAAGCATACAATGCCACTGTTTTGCTTGGGCCCCCAGGCAAATGGCAGTTCATCAACCACGACATCCCCTTTATGGACGTGCTCACTAGTTACAAGGCTGCGGCCATAATGTGGATCAGTTTCTATACGTGACTTGAACATTTCACCACAACTATTTGGTTTTGCGCTCATGGATGTTACATTAATTACTGAAGTATCTAACGGTTTAATTTCAAATTCTTTTAGTTCAATAATTTTTGAAAACTGTTTAACGCTTTATTTGAAGAAAATATGTTTACATATGTGCGAACATATGTACATATATGTATATACTTTTTAATTTGGCTTTTTTAAGTAATTTTTTTACTAATTGTGGAAAGAAAGTACGGTGTGTGTGTTTACGATCGATGTTTTCGATTAATTAAAATGCCACATATTGATGTTGTTTGTTTTTCAACATTTTTTCTCTTCTAAATTATTCTTTTATTCTATCTATTTTTACAAGTAGATGATACGTACATATAAATATGTATACAGACACACATACTTACTTATCTGCATTAGGTTGAAACAAATTGTGCTATTGCAAAAAATGTTTAAGAATGGTACAGAATGACTTACTTACATCCATAAATTAAAAATTAATCAATTTGAAAATGATGATTGTGACAATTAAACGGGGATTAAAAACTCGTGGTATATATGTAAGGTTAAAAACTATTTAATCGTGGCACATAGAAATTTTTTGCCAATCTAGCCAGACATTAGTCAAAAATTAAATTTAAAAATGTAAAATTTTAAATACGCTTTTCGACAGAAAACAAAATTCTGCCTCGTACTCGTATAGTGAATTTTTAAGGATTTTGACAAAGTGTTGTTGCTTTGGGACAAGGTTAAAGTCAGACAATTGGTTTTCAGAGGTTTACAATGGCGGTATTCAGTGGTCTGTGCAAACTGCCAAATGAAGGCCATCGCGATCCTAAAAGTGTTATAGTACTATATAACAATAAAAATTTAAATCTCTACTTTTAGACCGAAAAATATAACCTTGCGTTTTTTGCGCAACTTTTTTTTTGAAAATGTTGCCTTTTTCTGTTTTTGCTTGTCTTATAAATAAATATTTAGTACATATGAGTAAGAAACCTTTTTGTTAGTCATAAAATATTTTGGTTTTAATAATTGTACCTACATATGTACAATTATTATTTTTTATTTATAGCGACTTCTTTTCTGGAAAATATGTAACATTTTGTCACTTATTATTCTAAAAAACCACAATTAGGAGCAATTTTAAAATAAAACACGTCTTCATATGAAATGGTAGCTCAATTTTCAATAAAGTCACTATTTTCAAATGCCATAATGTTACCATTTTCCATTGAAAAGAGCAAAAAATGTAGCATTCTTTTTTAGAAAAGAAAACAACATTAGATTATTACACCTTACACCGCTCTTAAAAAATGAAATGAGCGAAACAGTAATTTTCAACCAACCCTATAGGCTATAGCGTTTTTTACCTACCTACCACAGACCTTCACTCATTGTAGTGAAACAGACCGGAGTCTACGGCGGGAATCGAATCCACGACCTCCACACTGATAGGCTAACACGGTACTCATTAGCCTATCGAGGCACTCTGAGGATAAACCAAAACAGCTAATACCTCTAAAAGCTCTTTATATATTTCAAGAAGCGGATTCTTATGAATAAATGAATTATTTTCAGACAAATTAGATACTATCCTACTAATATTTCTTCATCTGCCGCCTCAAACTTTCTAGTTCTGGCGCAATGGACTGCATAGGTGGGGTCATCCCCTAAGTGCCGGTCGGAGTTACTAAAAAAAATATGAAAGTACCTCTATCTGGTCACGCTTCAAACCGCTGAACCGATTTAGATGAAATTCGGCATAGAGATGCTTTGAGATCCTTGGAATAACATATGGTAGTTTTTGTTTTTGGAAATGATCCTATTAAGTGGTCAAGGGTGGTCGAAAATTTGAATGGACATATGAAATTATTACACTGATACAAACTGTGAACATTTTAAACTTTGATACAGTTGACTTTACAATGTATTTGTTTTTGACAATGGGCTTATGAGGCGTCAAGGATGGTCTAAAGTTTCTAGCGATATATCAAATTATGAAACTGATAACTGAGAACGTTTTAAACTTTGATACAGTAAAAATACAACACATCATTGACATAAGATACACATTAGCTGAAGTTTCACATATTCTTTGTGAACAAAGTCGCGGTTAAAAACTAGTAAGTAATAAATTACAAAAGTGTGTTTTGATTAGATATTGGAAAGACTACTTTTTATTGACATAGAAGCTTAAAAATAAATACTTTGTGGAAATTCGAAAAAATCGTTTGAGTGGAACGTTACGCGGGTGTTGTATATGTATGAAATTCATAAATAAGAAATAAAATTTGAGTGAAATTGTATAATAGAATAAACTAATATCTCTTAACCCGCAATTGGGTTATTGCATAAAAAAAAACTATTCTATGTTATTATGAAGCAATTTATTTCGACTTAGAAAATAAGCCGCTCGTACTGTTATACACCTTGAGGTGCACATGTTGCCGAGTCCGTGATCGAAGTCGGTAAGTATAACTATCGAAAATCATTCGAATTGCTGATAATTAAATAGACTTCTTAGTTTTAAGATTGTGGTTGGAATTCTTCCGGGACCAAGTGATAAAAACCAAAACATTGATATTTCGTAAGAATTATGCTCGATACATATTTTATAAGAATCATACTAAATACAAAACAATTTTATTTAAAATCTACCTGAAAGCTTAAAAATTTTTAAACATAAATAAATATACATTTAGAACTAAAAAAATATATAAAGATTTTAATTATTTGCACTTAATTTAAACTTTCTCATTGCCAACTTTCTTGTTTGTCACATTTCTACTCTTGAATCCCTAAAATATTCGTAGAAAATTTAACAACTGTTAAGTATATATAACGTAATTTTGGTTAGTTTTAAGTATAAATCCATTAGATGTAAAGATTTTAGTAAATAATGTTGCAATTGCTAGCATAAAGCAATACTATGAACGACTTCGGCTCATAATTATTTAATTTATTCATTTTCATATTCTCCTCTACCATTTTTTTACGTTCAAAATTATAATACGAATAATATACATATTTGTTGAACCGTTTAGTTTAGTCTTATTTATTTACTTACTTTGGGTTTCCTTTAAATTAATCTTTATCTACTGTTTTTTTTTTTGCATTTTAGTTTCTACAGCGCTGCATTTTTACACTTAATTATTAAAATGAAATTTTTAAAATATTAATATTAATAAAATTTTTCTGTATTCTTAAGGCTTAACTCATAAATTTTAGCTTTATAAACTGCTTATTTGACAAATATTGTATAGAAGTTTGTAAAATAAATATGTTATAAGCACAAAATATTTTCTTATAAAGTCTGAAACCGAAATGTGAACTGATATTAGCAAAGTATACCAGTACTGGTGCCCCAGCACTAGTCAAAAGGGCTTAAATAACATAATTGCAATGTTACAGGAGAACTTAAAAACCGCAATTTTCAATTTCTTACAAAGCCGTTATTATAAGTAGTGTAAATACATTTTTGTGAATCACTATAAAATTGAACTCTGTAACATTTGATGTCGAATTAAGCAAAAACTGTATTTACACGAATAATATGTATTTCATTTAAGGAGCTAAGAACCTTGAAATAAACTTAGTTTCATTTTGTTTCTATATTTTATTACATTTATCATATATACATACTATTTTCATTTGGACTTCATTAATCTTGTTTTGCTCCAATTTCTTTTATTGTTGTCTGCATTGTGTATTTACACGATACACAATAAGTTTGAAAAATGTATGTCTTATTATGAGTTTGTATCAAATTCAATAAATTTCACTATAATTTGCTTCAATAAAACCCCATTTAAAAAATAAAATCACTGGCAACATAGACGATGCATTGAAAAGTATGGTAGTTTCATTGCTGCTATTTTGAGCGAGTGCAAGAACAACGAATAACGAATGTCTAATTTCACATCTCATTTCCAACATTAATTTGTTACATTACTTTTGTGGTGTTGTTCGTGGTCGTACTTGTTCCTCGCTTTGCAAAAATATCTTTGAAGAAAAGTAAGTAAAGTGAAGCAAATAAAATGAACAAATTCCAAAAAAGGTGTGAAAATTAAAGATAAATGTATAAAACAATTAAAAAGCCTTTAATTTTTAATAAAATTTTCCCTATGTGGTTTCATAACCTAAAAAAACGATAGGAAAGCAGCAGAAAAAATGTGATGTATATTAGTATGTGTGGTGTGTGAACTGCAGATTAAAAAAATATTTTAACTTTGTATCTATTTGTTGTAACAAGAAGATCGAGCAATTAAGTATCTACTTGTTAAAAAAAGTTTATGAAACAAAAAGCCAATACCAACTTTTTGTTGTTTGCCGGAAGATTGTTAAACGCATGTTAGCCGGTCAATCACTTTACATTAAAAGTGCTGCATAAACTCAGCTGGCTTCTCTGCAAACGCAGTCCTCCACAATTTAAAGAAGAAAAAAACTCGTTCAGAGCGCAATTACGTAACATCGTTTTGTAGCATTGAATGGAAAAGAAAATGATGGTATCTTTATTCTTGCCATGTTAAAAGCCGAAAATTGTTCAAATTAGTTTTCTTAGATGACATTACTTGTGCCTTATTAAAAAAGAAATTTTCTAATTGCCCAGCAATAATCTGAATTAAATATATTTATTCTTGTGCTTAGGTTACCCAAATCTTGTTAGAACGTTTTCTTTCGTTATGGAAGTCATGTGAAACTGGAAAATGTTATATTATATACTTATGTACATACATATAGATACCTAAATATTTATATAAGATCAACAATACCTGGTGATAGGTGGACAGGCTTTAAAATATCTTATCCAAGACACATCAAGAACCAGTCAAATTTCCCAGTTGGAATTTTGATTATATGATATGATGGGAAAAATGGCCTAACGTATAACCTTAGTTTGTCAAAAAGTGCGGGTGATATTAGTATTAGATAGACACTTAGTTGCCTTTGTCGCCCAGGATAAAGCTTCAAATTTGAATGGGAATTATAATGCAGTTCTAAAACACATTCTTTCATTAATCTGCCTTAGCTCACAATGGCACATACATACACTATATGTACATATGTAGATATGTATGCTTATATCCAATATTTTATGCTTTATGGTTCCATAGTGCATGTATGTATCTGTCCATATTTCAAATACATATTTTTCTGTAGAAACTTTTTTTGGCTAATTGTAAAAAGTTATTATTAAAAAATAAGCGAATGCAGTGTATTTGTACAAATTATTATACATACATACATATGTTATGTAATGAACAAGCATATATATCCGTCAGTATAATCATTATACTATAATGCGTCATACAGGTACTATATACATATGTAAATATTTTAAGATATGTACCCGAAATGTCTGTAAATCTGACCAAAGGACATCACAAATGTCCTGTTATTCTAGTAAATTGTGCAACAATGATTTTCCGTCACTACTGTAGGTATGTCAATTTTAGAGCTAAAACTTAATCGGAGTTTGGTTCTATCAACAAAATGTTTATTATAGTATCTGAAAAATTCATATAAAGAAATTCTATTTTTTTTATCGAGCATTTCACAGTATAAATAAATGAATTTATTAACTTTCAGTGGACCTAAACTATGGTGTTTGAATAATTTGAATGCAATATTCGCAAAAGTTCGTATTTCCATTACTTTACTAACATATTAGAAACAACTCAAGAACTTTGAAAAATGTTTTTTTAACCTATTTTCTGCACGTATGTGGAAGTGCATCTGTGTATTGAAATGAAATACATATATTTCTATTATTTCATTTTATTGACAGTTTATTTTCATTTAAAAACATACATAACATTTGGTTATACTTGGTATTATTTAAAGTTACTAAACATTTTACAAATGCTTTTAAATGAGCTTCATTCTGTCTTCTGCTTGGTCGAGATGAAAAATAAGATGATTACCTTATTTTAGTTGTAATTATCAACTATAAAGGAATATGTGACGTCACATTCAGGTAAATAAAATCGATATCCCTACAAGAAATGTACATAAGCATGAGAATGGGTGTTCCCTGTATAAAAATGGATATGACACGTGTTGTGCTTGGAACCGTAATTGTAACAGTGGTTGTTTTTAGTTAGTGGTGAGTGATGATGCATGGTGTAAAAAAGACAGCTGTTGCCTAAGGTATTCTCAAGCAGGGTGAAAATAGCAACTCAGTTTACCCCCTTAAAAAATAACACATAAACGAGAAAAATCGAAATGCAAAAAGCACTAAAAGTAGTTTAGAAAATCATTTTTGTTTTTACAGTTGTCTTGTTGTTGTGTGCAAGGTGGTGTCAAAATAGAAATTGCAAGAAATATTGAAAATAATAGTGAAAGTAATTAGGCTACAAATAAAAAAGTATGTTAAACAAAGAACGTTAAAATATTATATAAAATTTACAATAGTTTACGGATGAATTACGCGTAAGAAGTATAACTATGTATTTAACGCAGTACATCACTCCATTAGATAAAATTGCCTTTTACTAGTTTAAGAAAAGTGCATTACATATTTGTTTATGTTGTGTAATATTTAGTCTTCACTAAGAAAACACTTCTACATTACGATTTAGAAATTTTTATTGTATAAAACAAACAATAGAGTATTTAAACTATGACCACTTCGTTGTTAGAAGAAAATAGAAAATTAACCAAAGAAAAGAAACAGACTCCTCTTCGTATTTTAGCAACATTTTATTTTCAACCTTCTACTTGCTTTCTACCTAGAAAAAAAGATTATAAAGAGTTCAATAAGGATTTATTAATATATCAAGACGACGGGTACAATAATGAGGCAAGTGTGGGCTATAATTCCAAACGATATTTAAATTTGATTTATACTTCTGATATACATACAAACATATTCATATACTTTTCACTTTCTTTCGTACAATTAGTTTGATTACATCATCTATTCTCTTGCATTAGCTGCAAAAGATTGTGAAAAATATGACACGGAAAAGCTACATATTTTGTTGTTAAGCAAAAATATTAAAAAATACTATATGTATGTATGTGTATGTCTTTTCGCCAAAACGAAAAGCAATTTGTGATTCGAAAAATATATTTACCTTACATAGTACAAAGTTACATAGATATGTATGTATATACAATGTATGTAGATACATACCTCATTACCCAGTTGGCCATGACTTTAAAACATCTTGAACAATAGCTGCTAGAAAATAAAATTTTGGAAAGCGTATTGACGAGAGTTTAAATAATCATTAAATCAAGAAATTACGATTATTTCGTCCACATTGACAATTTCTCTGTCTATATTTTCATTAAACTTATGTCACATAATATACTGATGTTTAAATCTATAATGGATCTATCTTTTAATATTATTTTAATAATATATATATATATATATATATATATATATATATATATATATATATATATATATATATATATATATATATATATATATATATATATATATATATATATATATATTTCTTTTTTAGATCTTTTTTATATTAAAGTTATATGTATATGTTCAATATTTCGCCACACTTTTGGTTCGTTTCTTTAGGAAAATGTAAAAGAAAATTATCTAATCTGTTTTCAAAAAAATAAAAAAAATTGAAGAAACTATCCAAACGTGTAGCGAAACATGGAACATCCATAAATGATACCTCAAGTTAAAAATGATTTATTAAAATTAAATCTGTAATATTTTTAAATAAAAATATTAATGTTAACCAGTAACAAACTTATCAGTTTAATTGAATATGTACAGTAAAAATTTTTGTAAATTTTAGTAACACATAAGGCGTCTACTTTTTGTCAATACTGTACGTAGTTCTGTATTATTTTTATATTTTCCAATCGGTGGCGTTACACATTTTTAATTATTTTTTAAACTTCCATACACACAAATCTCTTTTTTAAAATACAGCGAAATTCAAAATAAATTAAGAGAAGAAAATGCAACAAACATAAACTACGCCAGACAAAATATTACATTTAAGTGCGTTCAATGACCTGATGTCTTTTTAAAATATCTAAAATAGAAACTTAAATTTACAAAATGGACTAAAATGCTTTGTATGTTAAGTGCACGTAAACAACAAAACAACGTCATCAACTTCCTCGTATAATTTTTATAGTGCTTGTCGTTTATGTCTAAAGCTTTTGTTTATTTAACGGAAAACAATTTTTTATTGCTACCAAATTCTAATATGCCGGCGTTCGATTCTCAGATTATGTTGCTCAAATGTATTTACAATTGCAAATTATTAATTAGGGCGTATTCAGTAACGATAGTTTTAGTTAGAAGAGTGATCATATCTTATAAGGCGGCACACTTGCGAGCATGTTATTTCGACCGCTTTGTTATACATTAGACCAGCTTTAGTCTTTAACATGACTTCCCCCTGAGAAGTCAAAAAATGTTCCAGTTTTTCTTAGAAACTGGGAATCAGCAAAACAGTACTTTTATGGTATCCGTCTGCAACTCATAAACTAATTTTTCAAATTGGGATTTCGTAGTCGTCTCAACATAATGTAGAGATAAAGTCGATGTTTACAATTAAAAAAGTATTGTTGTTCTACAAACGCGATGAAAATTTGTTAATTTTATTTGAAGTAGTATTAATACTTAAGTTGACAATTCAGAGGGGGGAAGTATGACCGAGTTGCTAACATGAAGACCCAAAGGATTTATTTTTAGTGTTACTACATACATACATATACATATATATATGTATGTATATCACTTAATCGAATTGATTTTTATTTAGTTTGTTATACAAATTTCGCAAGCTAATATTCTTAATTTTCTATTCTTTTTAGATGGCCCCTCCATCGTTCTCTGATTTAGGCAAGCAAGCTCGTGACATCTTTGGTAAAGGCTATCATTTTGGTTTATGGAAGTTGGACTGCAAAACAAAAACTGCCTCTGGCATTGAATTCAGCACTGGTGGTCAATCTAACCAAGATTCAGGCAAAGTTTTTGGTTCTTTGGAAACGAAATACAAAGTCTCTGATTACGGTTTAACTCTGACCGAAAAATGGAATACAGACAACACTCTCTTCACTGAAGTTGCCGTACAAGACAAATTGCTCGAAGGTTTAAAATTGAGCTTCGACGGCTCTTTTGCTCCTCAATCGGGTAACAAATCTGGAAAATTCAAGGTTGGTTACGGCCATGATAATGTTAAAATCGATTCGGATGTTAACGTTGACTTGAACGGTCCTTTGATCAACGCCTCAGCTGTTTTGGGTTATGAAGGATGGTTGGCTGGTTACCAAACCGCTTTCGATACCAAGAACGCCAAGTTGACAACCAACAACTTTGCATTAGGCTATACCACAAAGGATTTTGTCTTGCATACAGCTGTGTAAGCAATTTTTAAAATAAAATTACATTAAACACCCAATGAAATTTCATAATACTTTTCATTCTAATTTTAGTAATGATGGCCAAGAATTTAGTGGTTCCATCTTCCAAAAATGCTCAGATAAAATCGATGTAGGTGTTCAATTGTCTTGGACCTCTGGAACTAATAACACCAAATTTGGATTAGGTGGCAAATATCAATTGGATAGTGATGCCGCTTTGCGCGCCAAAGTTAACAACAACTGCCAAGTTGGTTTGGGTTATCAACAAAAATTGCGTGATGGTATTACAGTTACTCTTTCCACTTTGATCGATGGCAAGAACTTTAATGCCGGTGGCCACAAAATTGGGTTTGCTTTGGAATTGGAGGCCTAAATCAATTCTTAAGTTATTAATTAATTGTAACACTACCAGTAAACAACAAACGACAACAAACCAACTCAGTTCTTTTGTTTACAAAATTCTTCAATAAGAAATAATAACCGCAAAATTAAGAGTGTGTGTGTGTGTGTAAGAAAGCGGATGCAACATCATCTCAACAATATTCAACAGCAACAAAATAATACACTTGTAAAAATAATGTTATAAATTATTCAAAGAATTAACAAACAAAAAAACAAGATTTAAAGGCCAGTTTTAATTTACGTAATGACAAAAAACAACTAACAGGCCACCCGTAGACGCCCACACTTGTCTTTTTAATTTTAAAGCCTACAAATTGTTAAGATATGCAATAATAATACATTATTATATTTTAAACTAAGCGCAGTTGTTTTAAGTTATTTTCTGAATCAAGCAAACCCGAAATACATATTTTGCTTTGAGCATTTAAAGTTATTTGGTGGCAAATTTAATGGTTTTCTCATGTATGAAGGTGTGAAAAATATTCTTCAAATGTAATTTGTTCACTTTTGTTTAAAAAAATAAAACGTTTCAAACATCTACTTACTTGTGGGCTTCAGGTGGTAGATCGATAGGTTTTCGTTCTTCCGCTTATGTTTGAAAGTGGGAATAAGTGACTGTGATTCATATTGAAAGTTATTTTTCGAATTGCAATATGAACAAATATAATGATGTTTGTGTATGTTTTATTGCTCAATGAAAAATGTTGCCCTTAATTTACGGCTATAGATATACCGAACTGCTTTAGAAAAAAACTTGAAAACTTCGCATAGTACGAAATGACCTTTAGATATTAGGTGCCACTGTGTGAAATGGAAAAGAAGTTTGCATAAAGTCAGCTACTTAAATTCCATCTGTTTTGAATAGAAATGGTGTTATGTTTAGCGCCATATTTAGTGTTGCAAGATAAGGGGGTTCTAACTCGATTCAAAATAGAACGCTTTAGAATCTATGTTAAAGCTATATATGTATTTCCGAACAATGTCGAATCGAATTCCATAATAGCATTTAATAAAAATATAACTTATTTTGTCCTCTGTGCAATTTTTTCAATATTTCGTTACACTTAGTGTAACTTCAAAACGCTACCCCTAATTTAGACAAAAGCAGTTGAGTCATTTCCGATAGACTAGTGTCTCGACAATTATCCACAGCGGATGTGTTTTATACATTTTAACCACAAACATGGAATGTCCGTCCAATCTGTCTTTTAACTCGTCTACAACCCATACGTCTTTCAATGTTGTTCTACAGCTGTTGTAGTATTTTCTCTAACAGCTGATCTGTTGAAGAAATGTACATATTAAATGTAAATAAATTAAATACATCTTTCTTTTGTGGTATCATTACAATTACATATTTTTCCAAGTGTAAGATAGAATAATGAAAATGCTGAATCATCGTTGAAAACTTCTTTTATGGGTTTCAACGAGTAGATTGAAAACGATATTTTAGCACTATGTCAACGGTTTATTTTCTTTGTATTTTTTTAATATAAAATATTATTTAATATCCATTTGTATATTATGATCTGTATATATTTAAGTTAAAAAATATTCCCCTTAAATTGGATTATAATGGATGTCCGTACGTATTTATACATAGTGTATGTATAGTTGCTTAGCTAAAACTTCCCATTCATTTTTGTTATCTGAATGTTACGTTTTTCCATATTATCCTTTATCCATGTATGCTGCATTACATCCACTAACGTTATACGAGCATCCGCTGATTTACGCAATAACTTGGATATTACGTCTTTAGCTCCACTTGTTAAATATGATGGATAATTAACTTCAACACGTCGTATTTTTTCATAAGTTTTGTCAGTATCATTAGATTCAAATGGGGCGGCACCTACAAGGAATTCATAACATAAAATTCCCAAACACCATTGATCCACCGCATCATCGTATGTACGACCATCTACCATTTCTGGTGGAATGTAATCTAACGTGCCGCAAAATGTTTTACGCCTGAAATAAAGTTTTATAGATTAAACAAAGTTATAATTAAAATACGGCGAAGAAACAAATGGTTGTTCATATCATTATAATAACACTTCTAAATTACTATTATAACCAATATTGCATAAATTAATTTTAAAGAAAATGCTAGCCGCTTAATCGAAAATTGTAATAAACATAAACGGATCCTTAAAAAAAAAAATAAAATACTTTGCCAAAAAGAATAGACAAACAATGGTAGAACCATGATGTAACATATGTGAGGTGCCAGTACTAAGACTATCTTATGCTCTTCATCTTTACACTTATGTCAAATATTTGTTAGTCCATGTAAACGTTTTTAGTAATTTTAATTTAAATGCGTGTTATTTTTTAAAGGTGTGTATTTTAAAACGTTCTATAAAATAAGATAGAATTTTTTAAAAGTGCGTGATTATTTTAAAACTATCAAGTCAACATAAAATTACTGATCTTCGAGGATTTAACCTGAACTTAATCTAATTACTCCAAAAAATATAGTTTCCTGTGTGTCAACTTACTTATTAGATATGGTGTGAGCAGACCAACCAAAATCGGCCAATTTCACATCATCCGATGCAGTCAATAATATATTTTCCGGCTTTAAATCCCGATGTATTACTTTGTTCAAGTGGCAATAGTGCAAGGCATCCGCAACTTGGTACGTATATTTGGCAGCCCTGGGCTCATCGAACCGATTATTGGGAGATTTTCTTAACAGTGTATAAATCTCGCCCTGTGAGGCCAACTCAAGAGCCATGTATATACGTTCGCTATCATGAAACCAAGTCAACAAACGTAAAATATGTGGATGTTTTAGTCTTGACTGAATTTCTATTTCTCTTAACACCTGTCGTTGTACATTGCCCTTGCGAAGTTCTTCTTTAAATAACACCTTCATAGCCACCATGAAGTGACTAGAACGCTCTCGCGCTAAATAAACACGTCCAAATTTCCCACGTCCTAATGGGGCACCCATTTCGAAATCTGCTGTTGTCCACTCGTAACTAATATCATAAAAGACAACCTCAAATAAAGTGTGAATATTTTAGTTCTTACATTGTTCAACTTACGGTCGCCCATACGCCTGATGGTGCATCATTTTTATACACAAATTTTTCACATATTCTTGATGATCGTCAGGTACTTGTTTCATTAAATTCGGCAAATCAGCTTTAGTGGGTGGTTTGGTTAACGATTTATACATTTTAATATATATTTCGAACACAGACTAAAATTCAGATTTCTATTATTTTTCTTACGAATTTGCATAAATGCCCGCTTGTATTTAAAAAAAGTACTACCAAGTCTAATTAAATTTAACTCGCTTTAGTGATGCTGCCAGATATTCTGACATTAGAATTTTAAAAAGACCAAGACGTAAATTTAAAGCACATTCACGCAAAATCCTTAAAAGATATTTCTATTCAATTTCGAATAAGGAACTCAGCTCATGTGAACCCAAATACAAACTAGGAAGATTTTGTTAGAATTACTTTATTTCAGGAACTACTAGAAAGCAAAAAAATGTTTACTAATTTTTTTCAAAAAACCATTTTTTAGTTGGTAAAAGTATTACCAAAAACGTTTTTATTTCCAATACATACGAGTGGAAAAGATTTTCAAATGCAAAGAAGCAAGCATTTAAACAACAAAATTTTTTTTTAGGAAAAATCAATTTTTTGATTGGAACACAATTTTACCCAAAACGTATTGATATCTAATATATACGAGTTGAAAGGAGTTTTAAATGTCAAGAACCTTCTAAAAAGGCTTTAGTCGCATGTATTTAAAAAATAAAATTTTTTATAAATTTTTTTGGAAAGGGGTACCTCGTTGCAAAAATAAATTTTTTTGCTTGGAACACAATTTTACCAAAAACGTATATTTTCTAATAAATACGAGTTGAAAGGGGTTCCAAAAGCAAAGAGGCTTTCGAAAAGCTTAAATTGGCTGCATTTAAGCAAAAAAATATTTTATTAATATATTTTGAAAGGGTTTGTTTTTTTCAAAACTCAATATTCCATTCTGTAAATCCTAACATTTTGGCATAATTTTTATATTTAATAAAACGCATACTTCATATCATTATTTTGTTCATTTTATTTTATTAGTTTTATAAAAAAAAGCTTTAAAGAATATTTGTAGTACAAAGAAAGTTGAGATAGTATTTATTATTTTATAGATTACAACTAAATCTAATCTAAAGTTCGTCTTACAGCAGAGCAGAACAACTGTTATCGGAAGCCGCTACGGTTCCATGATGGATACAACTGAAGGAAAGTATTAAAGTATTATAAAATCTTCGTGAAAATAACATGCTAGAATTTAAAACGATCCTTAAAAAAATTTTTCAAAATTGCTTAATTGTCACGAAAAGAAATACAACAAAAAAAACTCACAAATACATGTGCTATGAAAAGGTTTTACAACGTAAAGATAAATGAAAGACACACCAATATCGCCTCAAGAATGTTGCAGCAGTCGATTTTTTTTAAAAGCCCTCGACTTGACGAGTATTGGTTTTCCAATGTTAGGGAATAAAGGCACGGTGTCCAATGGCATGATCCTGGTGGTCAAATGGACGTATATTGCTTCATTTAATTCTAAAATAAAATATAAATGAGAATTATATTAAAAAAGAAACAAAATTCCTTGAAATAACTTCATAAGCAGGTTTTACTATTTACAAAATAATTTGAATTCTTCATTTATACTATTTTTTAAATAAAAAGAACCTTTGCAACTAGCTAGTTTTCAAAATTTAGTTTAATAATTATTATTAAGCTAAGTGAAAAAAAATATACATATATAAAAATATATATAAATAAACCAGAGCTGTTAAATTTGGATTACGATTAGTAATCAATTTGATTAAATTTTAAAAAGAATGGTATTGATTACATATGTAATTCTCTTTTTAAAAATTACTGATTATTAATTAATTATGATTACAAATAATCCAAAAATAATTAAGATTAGTTAGGATTACGAGAAAATAATCGAAAATAATTAAAAGTAATCAAACAAATAATTGACTACTTTCAAGGATTATTTTTGATATGTTTCGATTTTTTTTAATTTTTTTGCTTAAAAGCATGTGACTTAAGCTTTTTCGGAAGCTTCTACGCATTTGAAACTCCTTTCAATACTTACTTATTAGAAATAATCTCCTTTTAGGTAAAATCGGGTAAAATTATGTTTCAACCAAAAAATTGATTTTTTGCAAAGGGGTTAGCCTTTCCAAAAAAAATTGTAAAAAAATTTTTTTGTTCAAATGCATGCGACTTAAGGCTTTCCAGAAGCTTCTACGCATTTGAAACTCCTTTCAATACTCAGTTATTAGAAATAAACGCCTTTTGGGCAAAATTGGGTAAAATTGTGTTCCAACCAAAAAATTGATTTTTTGCAAAGGGGTTAGCCTTTCCAAAAAAAAAATTGTAAAAAAATTTTTTTGTTCAAATGCATGCGACTTAAGGCTTTTCAGAAGCTTCTACGCATTTGAAACTCCTTTCAATACTCAGTTATTAGAAATAAACGCCTTTTGGGCAAAATTGGGTAAAATTGTGTTTCAACCAAAAAATTGATTTTTTGCAAAGGGGCCTTTCCAAAAAAAATTGTAAAAAAATTTTTTTGTTCAAATGCATGCGACTTAAGGCTTTTCAGAAGCTTCTACGCATTTGAAACTCCTTTCAATACTCAGTTATTAGAAATAAACGCCTTTTGGGCAAAATTGGGTAAAATTGTGTTTCAACCAAAAAATTGATTTTTTGCAAAGGGGTTAGCCTTTCCAAAAAAATTGTAAAAAAATGCGACTTAAGGCTTTTCAGAAGCTTCTACGCATTTGAAACTCCTTTCAATACTCAGTTATTAGAAATAAACGCCTTTTGGGCAAAATTGGGTAAAATTGTGTTTCAACCAAAAAATTGATTTTTTGCAAAGGGGTTAGCCTTTCCAAAAAAAATTGTAAAAAAATTTTTTTGTTCAAATGCATGCGACTTAAGGCTTTTCAGAAGCTTCTACGCATTTGAAACTCCTTTCAATACTCAGTTATTAGAAATAAACGCCTTTTGGGCAAAATTGGGTAAAATTGTGTTTCAACCAAAAGATTGATTTTTTGCAAAGGGGTTAGCCTTTCCAAAAAAAAATGTAAAAAAATTTTTTTGTTCAAATGCATGCGACTTAAGGCTTTTCAGAAGCTTCTACGCATTTGAAACTCCTTTCAATACTCAGTTATTAGAAATAAACGCCTTTTGGGCAAAATTGGGTAAAATTGTGTTTCAACCAAAAAATTAATTTTTTGCAAAGGGGTTAGCCTTTCCTAAAAAATTGGTCAAAAAATTTTTTTGCTTAAATGCATGCGACTTAAGCTTTTTCGGAAGCTTCTTCGCATTTGAAACTCCTTTCAATACTCAGTTATTAGAAATAAACGCCTTTTGGGCAAAATTGGGTAAAATTGTGTTTCAACCAAAAATTTGATTTTTAGCAAAGGGGTAGCCTTTCCTAAAAAATTGGTGAAAAAATTTTTTTGCTTAAATGCATGCGACTTAAGCTTTTTCGGAAGCTTCTTCGCATTTGAAACTCCTTTCAATACTCAGTTATTAGAAATAAACGCCTTTTGGGCAAAATTGGGTAAAATTGTGTTTCAACCAAAAATTTGATTTTTAGCAAAGGGGTTAGCCTTTCCTAAAAAATTGGTCAAAAATTTTTTTTGCTTAAATGCATGCGACTTAAGCTTTTTCGGAAGCTTCTTCGCATTTGAAACTCCTTTCAATACTCAGTTATTAGAAATAAACGCCTTTTGGGCAAAATTGGGTAAAATTGTGTTTCAACCAAAAATTTGATTTTTAGCAAAGGGGTTAGCCTTTCCTAAAAAATTGGTCAAAAAATTTTTTTGCTTAAATGCATGCGACTTAAGCTTTTTCGGAAGCTTCTTCGCATTTGAAACTCCTTTCAATACTCAGTTATTAGAAATAAACGCCTTTTGGGCAAAATTGGGTAAAATTGTGTTTCAACCAAAAATTTGATTTTTAGCAAAGGGGTTAGCCTTTCCTAAAAAATTGGTCAAAAATTTTTTCAACCCCTTTGCTAAAAATCAAATTTTTGGTTGAAACACAATTTTAACCAATTTTGCCCAAAAGGCGTTTATTTCTAATAACTGAGTATTAAAAGGAGTTTCAAATGCGAAGAAGCTTCCAAAAAAGCTTAAGTCGCATGCATTTAAGCAAAAAAAATTTTTGACCAATTTTTTAGGAAAGGCTAAACCCCTTTGCTAAAAATCAAATTTTTGGTTGAAACACAATTTTACCCAATTTTGCCCAAAAGGCGTTTATTTCTAATAACTGAGTATTGAAAGGAGTTTCAAATGCGAAGAAGCTTCCGAAAAGCTTAAGTCGCATGCATTTAAGCAAAAAAATTTTTTGACCAATTTTTTAGGAAAGGCTAACCCCTTTGCTAAAAATCAAATTTTTGGTTGAAACACAATTTTACCCAATTTTGCCCAAAAGGCGTTTATTTCTAATAACTGAGTATTGAAAGGAGTTTCAAATGCGAAGAAGCTTCCGAAAAAGCTTAAGTCGCATGCATTTAAGCAAAAAAATTTTTTGACCAATTTTTTAGGAAAGGCTAACCCCTTTGCAAAAAATTAATTTTTTGGTTGAAACACAATTTTACCCAATTTTGCCCAAAAGGCGTTTATTTCTAATAACTGAGTATTGAAAGGAGTTTCAAATGCGTAGAAGCTTCTGAAAAGCCTTAAGTCGCATGCATTTGAACAAAAAAATTTTTTTACATTTTTTTTTGGAAAGGCTAACCCCTTTGCAAAAAATCAATCTTTTGGTTGAAACACAATTTTACCCAATTTTGCCCAAAAGGCGTTTATTTCTAATAACTGAGTATTGAAAGGAGTTTCAAATGCGTAGAAGCTTCTGAAAAGCCTTAAGTCGCATGCATTTGAACAAAAAAATTTTTTTACAATTTTTTTTGGAAAGGCTAACCCCTTTGCAAAAAATCAATTTTTTGGTTGAAACACAATTTTACCCAATTTTGCCCAAAAGGCGTTTATTTCTAATAACTGAGTATTGAAAGGAGTTTCAAATGCGTAGAAGCTTCTGAAAAGCCTTAAGTCGCATTTTTTTACAATTTTTTTGGAAAGGCTAACCCCTTTGCAAAAAATCAATTTTTTGGTTGAAACACAATTTTACCCAATTTTGCCCAAAAGGCGTTTATTTCTAATAACTGAGTATTGAAAGGAGTTTCAAATGCGTAGAAGCTTCTGAAAAGCCTTAAGTCGCATGCATTTGAACAAAAAAATTTTTTTACAATTTTTTTTGGAAAGGC
Source organism: Linnaemya tessellans (assembly GCA_951800035.1). Taxonomy (NCBI): domain Eukaryota; kingdom Metazoa; phylum Arthropoda; class Insecta; order Diptera; family Tachinidae; genus Linnaemya; species Linnaemya tessellans. The sequence continues at coordinate 113,166,351 of OX637533.1, forward strand.
CCCTTTGCAAAAAATCAATTTTTTGGTTGAAACACAATTTTACCCAATTTTGCCCAAAAGGCGTTTATTTCTAATAACTGAGTATTGAAAGGAGTTTCAAATGCGAAGAAGCTTCCGAAAAAGCTTAAGTCGCATGCATTTAAGCAAAAAAAATTTTTGACCAATTTTTTAGGAAAGGCTAACCCCTTTGCTAAAAATCAAATTTTTGGTTGAAACACAATTTTACCCAATTTTGCCCAAAAGGCGTTTATTTCTAATAACTGAGTATTGAAAGGAGTTTCAAATGCGAAGAAGCTTCCGAAAAGCTTAAGTCGCATGCATTTAAGCAAAAAAATTTTTTGACCAATTTTTTAGGAAAGGCTAACCCCTTTGCTAAAAATCAAATTTTTGGTTGAAACACAATTTTACCCAATTTTGCCCAAAAGGCGTTTATTTCTAATAACTGAGTATTGAAAGGAGTTTCAAATGCGAAGAAGCTTCCGAAAAAGCTTAAGTCGCATGCATTTAAGCAAAAAAAATTTTTGACCAATTTTTTAGGAAAGGCTAACCCCTTTGCTAAAAATCAAATTTTTGGTTGAAACACAATTTTACCCAATTTTGCCCAAAAGGCGTTTATTTCTAATAACTGAGTATTGAAAGGAGTTTCAAATGCGAAGAAGCTTCCAAAAAAGCTTAAGTCGCATGCATTTAAGCAAAAAAAATTTTTGACCAATTTTTTAGGAAAGGCTAACCCCTTTGCTAAAAATCAAATTTTTGGTTGAAACACAATTTTATCCAATTTTGCCCAAAAGGCGTTTATTTCTAATAACTGAGTATTGAAAGGAGTTTCAAATGCGAAGAAGCTTCCGAAAAAGCTTAAGTCGCATGCATTTAAGCAAAAAAATTTTTGACCAATTTTTTAGGAAAGGCTAACCCCTTTGGTAAAAATCAAATTTTTGGTTGAAACACAATTTTACCCAATTTTGCCCAAAAGGCGTTTATTTCTAATAACTGAGTATTAAAAGGAGTTTCAAATGCGAAGAAGCTTCCGAAAAAGCTTAAGTCGCATGCATTTAAGCAAAAAAAATTTTTGACCAATTTTTTAGGAAAGGCTAACCCCTTTGCTAAAAATCAAATTTTTGGTTGAAACACAATTTTACCCAATTTTGCCCAAACAGCGTTTATTTCTAATAACTGAGTATTGAAAGGAGTTTCAAATGCGAAGAAGCTTCCAAAAAAGCTTAAGTCGCATGCATTTAAGCAAAAAAAATTTTTGACCAATTTTTTAGGAAAGGCTAACCCCTTTGCTAAAAATCAAATTTTTGGTTGAAACACAATTTTACCCAATTTTGCCCAAAAGGCGTTTATTTCTAATAACTGAGTATTGAAAGGAGTTTCAAATGCGAAGAAGCTTCCGAAAAAGCTTAAGTCGCATGCATTTAAGCAAAAAAAATTTTTGACCAATTTTTTAGGAAAGGCTAACCCCTTTGCTAAAAATCAAATTTTTGGTTGAAACACAATTTTACCCAATTTTGCCCAAAAGGCGTTTATTTCTAATAACTGAGTATTGAAAGGAGTTTAAAATGCGAAGAAGCTTCCAAAAAAGCTTAAGTCGCATGCATTTAAGCAAAAAAAATTTTTGACCAATTTTTTAGGAAAGGCTAACCCCTTTGCTAAAAATCAAATTTTTGGTTGAAACACAATTTTATCCAATTTTGCCCAAAAGGCGTTTATTTCTAATAACTGAGTATTGAAAGGAGTTTCAAACGCGAAGAAGCTTCCAAAAAAGCTTAAGTCGCAAGCAAAAAAAATTTTTGACCAATTTTTTAGGAAAGGCTAACCCCTTTGCTAAAAATCAAATTTTTGGTTGAAACACAATTTTACCCAATTTTTCCCAAAAGGCGTTTATTTCTAATAACTGAGTATTGAAAGGAGTTTCAAATGCGAAGAAGCTTCCGAAAAAGCTTAAGTCGCATGCATTTAAGCAAAAAAAATTTTTGACCAATTTTTTAGGAAAGGCTAACCCCTTTGCTAAAAATCAAATTTTTGGTTGAAACACAATTTTACCCAATTTTGCCCAAAAGGCGTTTATTTCTAATAACTGAGTATTGAAAGGAGTTTCAAATGCGAAGAAGCTTCCGAAAAAGCTTAAGTCGCATGCATTTAAGCAAAAAAAATTTTTGACCAATTTTTTAGGAAAGGCTAACCCCTTTGCTAAAAATCAAATTTTTGGTTGAAACACAATTTTACCCAATTTTGCCCAAAAGGGGTTTATTTCTAATAACTGAGTATTGAAAGGAGTTTCAAATGCGAAGAAGCTTCCGAAAAAGCTTAAGTCGCATGCATTTAAGCAAAAAAAATTTTTGACCAATTTTTTAGGAAAGGCTAACCCCTTTGCTAAAAATCAAATTTTTGGTTGAAACACAATTTTACCCAATTTTGCCCAAAAGGCGTTTATTTCTAATAACTGAGTATTGAAAGGAGTTTCAAATGCGAAGAAGCTTCCGAAAAAGCTTAAGTCGCATGCATTTAAGCAAAAAAAATTTTTGACCAATTTTTTAGGAAAGGCTAACCCCTTTGCTAAAAATCAAATTTTTGGTTGAAACACAATTTTACCCAATTTTGCCCAAAAGGCGTTTCTTTCTAATAACTGAGTATTGAAAGGAGTTTCAAATGCGAAGAAGCTTCCAAAAAAGCTTAAGTCGCATGCATTTAAGCAAAAAAAATTTTTGACCAATTTTTTAGGAAAGGCTAACCCCTTTGCTAAAAATCAAATTTTTGGTTGAAACACAATTTTACCCAATTTTGCCCAAAAGGCGTTTATTTCTAATAACTGAGTATTGAAAGGAGTTTCAAATGCGAAGAAGCTTCCGAAAAAGCTTAAGTCGCATGCATTTAAGCAAAAAAAATTTTTGACCAATTTTTTAGGAAAGGCTAACCCCTTTGCTAAAAATCAAATTTTTGGTTGAAACACAATTTTATCCAATTTTGCCCAAAAGGCGTTTATTTCTAATAACTGAGTATTGAAAGGAGTTTCAAACGCGAAGAAGCTTCCAAAAAAGCTTAAGTCGCAAGCAAAAAAAATTTTTGACCAATTTTTTAGGAAAGGCTAACCCCTTTGCTAAAAATCAAATTTTTGGTTGAAACACAATTTTATCCAATTTTGCCCAAAAGGCGTTTATTTCTAATAACTGAGTATTGAAAGGAGTTTCAAATGCGAAGAAGCTTCCGAAAAAGCTTAAGTCGCATGCATTTAAGCAAAAAAAATGTTTGACCAATTTTTTAGGAAAGGCTAACCCCTTTGCTAAAAATCAAATTTTTGGTTGAAACACAATTTTACCCAATTTTGCCCAAAAGGCGTTTATTTCTAATAACTGAGTATTGAAAGGAGTTTCAAATGCGAAGAAGCTTCCGAAAAAGCTTAAGTCGCATGCATTTAAGCAAAAAAAATTTTTGACCAATTTTTTAGGAAAGGCTAACAACCCCTTTGCTAAAAATCAAATTTTTGGTTGAAACACAATTTTACCCAATTTTGCCCAAAAGGCGTTTATTTCTAATAACTGAGTATTGAAAGGAGTTTCAAATGCGAAGAAGCTTCCGAAAAAGCTTAAGTCGCATGCATTTAAGCAAAAAAAATTTTTGACCAATTTTTTAGGAAAGGCTAACCCCTTTGCTAAAAATCAAATTTTTGGTTGAAACACAATTTTATCCAATTTTGCCCAAAAGGCGTTTATTTCTAATAACTGAGTATTGAAAGGAGTTTCAAACGCGAAGAAGCTTCCAAAAAAGCTTAAGTCGCAAGCAAAAAAAATTTTTGACCAATTTTTTAGGAAAGGCTAACCCCTTTGCTAAAAATCAAATTTTTGGTTGAAACACAATTTTACCCAATTTTGCCCAAAAGGCGTTTATTTCTAATAACTGAGTATTGAAAGGAGTTTCAAATGCGAAGAAGCTTCCGAAAAAGCTTAAGTCGCATGCATTTAAGCAAAAAAAATTTTTGACCAATTTTTTAGGAAAGGCTAACCCCTTTGCTAAAAATCAAATTTTTGGTTGAAACACAATTTTACCCAATTTTGCCCAAAAGGCGTTTATTTCTAATAACTGAGTATTGAAAGGAGTTTCAAATGCGAAGAAGCTTCCAAAAAAGCTTAAGTCGCATGCATTTAAGCAAAAAAAATTTTTGACCAATTTTTTAGGAAAGGCTAACCCCTTTGCTAAAAATCAAATTTTTGGTTGAAACACAATTTTACCCAATTTTGCCCAAAAGGCGTTTATTTCTAATAACTGAGTATTGAAAGGAGTTTCAAATGCGAAGAAGCTTCCGAAAAAGCTTAAGTCGCATGCATTTAAGCAAAAAAAATTTTTGACCAATTTTTTAGGAAAGGCTAACCCCTTTGCTAAAAATCAAATTTTTGGTTGAAACACAATTTTACCCAATTTTGCCCAAAAGGCGTTTATTTCTAATAACTGAGTATTGAAAGGAGTTTCAAATGCGAAGAAGCTTTCGAAAAAGCTTAAGTCGCATGCATTTAAGCAAAAAAAATTTTTGACCAATTTTTTAGGAAAGGCTAACCCCTTTGCTAAAAATCAAATTTTTGGTTGAAACACAATTTTACCCAATTTTGCCCAAAAGGCGTTTATTTCTAATAACTGAGTATTGAAAGGAGTTTCAAATGCGAAGAAGCTTCCAAAAAAGCTTAAGTCGCATGCATTTAAGCAAAAAAAATTTTTGACCAATTTTTTAGGAAAGGCTAACTAACCCCTTTGCTAAAAATCAAATTTTTGGTTGAAACACAATTTTACCCAATTTTGCCCAAAAGGCGTTTATTTCTAATAACTGAGTATTGAAAGGAGTTTCAAATGCGAAGAAGCTTCCGAAAAAGCTTAAGTCGCATGCATTTAAGCAAAAAAAAATTTTGACCAATTTTTTAGGAAAGGCTAACCCCTTTGCTAAAAATCAAATTTTTGGTTGAAACACAATTTTACCCAATTTTGCCCAAAAGGCGTTTATTTCTAATAACTGAGTATTGAAAGGAGTTTCAAATGCGAAGAAGCTTCCGAAAAAGCTTAAGTCGCATGCATTTAAGCAAAAAAAATTTTTGACCAATTTTTTAGGAAAGGCTAACCCCTTTGCTAAAAATCAAATTTTTGGTTGAAACACAATTTTACCCAATTTTGCCCAAAAGGGGTTTATTTCTAATAACTGAGTATTGAAAGGAGTTTCAAATGCGAAGAAGCTTCCGAAAAAGCTTAAGTCGCATGCATTTAAGCAAAAAAAATTTTTGACCAATTTTTTAGGAAAGGCTAACCCCTTTGCTAAAAATCAAATTTTTGGTTGAAACACAATTTTACCCAATTTTGCCCAAAAGGCGTTTATTTCTAATAACTGAGTATTGAAAGGAGTTTCAAATGCGAAGAAGCTTCCGAAAAAGCTTAAGTCGCATGCATTTAAGCAAAAAAAATTTTTGACCAATTTTTTAGGAAAGGCTAACCCCTTTGCTAAAAATCAAATTTTTGGTTGAAACACAATTTTATCCAATTTTGCCCAAAAGGCGTTTATTTCTAATAACTGAGTATTGAAAGGAGTTTCAAACGCGAAGAAGCTTCCAAAAAAGCTTAAGTCGCAAGCAAAAAAAATTTTTGACCAATTTTTTAGGAAAGGCTAACCCCTTTGCTAAAAATCAAATTTTTGGTTGAAACACAATTTTACCCAATTTTGCCCAAAAGGCGTTTATTTCTAATAACTGAGTATTGAAAGGAGTTTCAAATGCGAAGAAGCTTCCGAAAAAGCTTAAGTCGCATGCATTTAAGCAAAAAAAATTTTTGACCAATTTTTTAGGAAAGGCTAACCCCTTTGCTAAAAATCAAATTTTTGGTTGAAACACAATTTTACCCAATTTTGCCCAAAAGGCGTTTATTTCTAATAACTGAGTATTGAAAGGAGTTTCAAATGCGAAGAAGCTTCCGAAAAAGCTTAAGTCGCATGCATTTAAGCAAAAAAAATTTTTGACCAATTTTTTAGGAAAGGCTAACCCCTTTGCTAAAAATCAAATTTTTGGTTGAAACACAATTTTATCCAATTTTGCCCAAAAGGCGTTTATTTCTAATAACTGAGTATTGAAAGGAGTTTCAAACGCGAAGAAGCTTCCAAAAAAGCTTAAGTCGCAAGCAAAAAAAATTTTTGACCAATTTTTTAGGAAAGGCTAACCCCTTTGCTAAAAATCAAATTTTTGGTTGAAACACAATTTTACCCAATTTTGCCCAAAAGGCGTTTATTTCTAATAACTGAGTATTGAAAGGAGTTTCAAATGCGAAGAAGCTTCCGAAAAAGCTTAAGTCGCATGCATTTAAGCAAAAAAAATTTTTGACCAATTTTTTAGGAAAGGCTAACCCCTTTGCTAAAAATCAAATTTTTGGTTGAAACACAATTTTACCCAATTTTGCCCAAAAGGCGTTTATTTCTAATAACTGAGTATTGAAAGGAGTTTCAAATGCGAAGAAGCTTCCAAAAAAGCTTAAGTCGCATGCATTTAAGCAAAAAAAATTTTTGACCAATTTTTTAGGAAAGGCTAACCCCTTTGCTAAAAATCAAATTTTTGGTTGAAACACAATTTTACCCAATTTTGCCCAAAAGGCGTTTATTTCTAATAACTGAGTATTGAAAGGAGTTTCAAATGCGAAGAAGCTTCCGAAAAAGCTTAAGTCGCATGCATTTAAGCAAAAAAAATTTTTGACCAATTTTTTAGGAAAGGCTAACCCCTTTGCTAAAAATCAAATTTTTGGTTGAAACACAATTTTACCCAATTTTGCCCAAAAGGCGTTTATTTCTAATAACTGAGTATTGAAAGGAGTTTCAAATGCGAAGAAGCTTTCGAAAAAGCTTAAGTCGCATGCATTTAAGCAAAAAAAATTTTTGACCAATTTTTTAGGAAAGGCTAACCCCTTTGCTAAAAATCAAATTTTTGGTTGAAACACAATTTTACCCAATTTTGCCCAAAAGGCGTTTATTTCTAATAACTGAGTATTGAAAGGAGTTTCAAATGCGAAGAAGCTTCCAAAAAAGCTTAAGTCGCATGCATTTAAGCAAAAAAAATTTTTGACCAATTTTTTAGGAAAGGCTAACTAACCCCTTTGCTAAAAATCAAATTTTTGGTTGAAACACAATTTTACCCAATTTTGCCCAAAAGGCGTTTATTTCTAATAACTGAGTATTGAAAGGAGTTTCAAATGCGAAGAAGCTTCCGAAAAAGCTTAAGTCGCATGCATTTAAGCAAAAAAAAATTTTGACCAATTTTTTAGGAAAGGCTAACCCCTTTGCTAAAAATCAAATTTTTGGTTGAAACACAATTTTACCCAATTTTGCCCAAAAGGCGTTTATTTCTAATAACTGAGTATTGAAAGGAGTTTCAAATGCGAAGAAGCTTCCGAAAAAGCTTAAGTCGCATGCATTTAAGCAAAAAAAATTTTTGACCAATTTTTTAGGAAAGGCTAACCCCTTTGCTAAAAATCAAATTTTTGGTTGAAACACAATTTTACCCAATTTTGCCCAAAAGGCGTTTATTTCTAATAACTGAGTATTGAAAGGAGTTTCAAATGCGAAGAAGCTTCCGAAAATGCTTAAGTCGCATGCATTTAAGCAAAAAAAATTTTTGACCAATTTTTTAGGAAAGGCTAACCCCTTTGCTAAAAATCAAATTTTTGGTTGAAACACAATTTTATCCAATTTTGCCCAAAAGGCGTTTATTTCTAGTAACTGAGTATTGAAAGGAGTTTCAAATGCGAAGAAGCTTCCAAAAAAGCTTAAGTCGCATGCATTTAAGCAAAAAAAATTTTTGACCAATTTTTTAGGAAAGGCTAACCCCATTGCTAAAAATCAAATTTTTGGTTGAAACACAATTTTACCCAATTTTGCCCAAAAGGCGTTTATTTCTAATAACTGAGTATTGAAAGGAGTTTCAAATGCGAAGAAGCTTCCAAAAAAGCTTAAGTCGCATGCATTTAAGCAAAAAAAATTTTTGACCAATTTTTTAGGAAAGGCTAACCCTTTTGCTAAAAATCAAATTTTTGGTTGAAACACAATTTTATCCAATTTTGCCCAAAAAGCGTTTATTTCTAATAACTGAGTATTGAAAGGAGTTTCAAATGCGAAGAAGCTTCCAAAAAAGCTTAAGTCGCATGCATTTAAGCAAAAAAAATTTTTGACCAATTTTTTAGGAAAGGCTAACCCCTTTGCTAAAAATCAAATTTTTGGTTGAAACACAATTTTACCCAATTTTGCCCAAAAGGCGTTTATTTCTAATAACTGAGTATTGAAAGGAGTTTAAAATGCGAAGAAGCTTCCAAAAAAGCTTAAGTCGCATGCATTTAAGCAAAAAAAATTTTTGACCAATTTTTTAGGAAAGGCTAACCCCGTTGCTAAAAATCAAATTTTTGGTTGAAACACAATTTTACCCAATTTTTCCCAAAAGGCGTTTATTTCTAATAACTGAATATTGAAAGGAGTTTCAAATGCGAAGAAGCTTCCGAAAAAGCTTAAGTCGCATGCATTTAAGCAAAAAAAATTTTTGACTAATTTTTTAGGAAAGGCTAAAAATCAAATTTTTGGTTGAAACACAATTTTATCCAATTTTGCCCAAAAGGCGTTTATTTCTAATAACTGAGTATTGAAAGGAGTTTCAAATGCGAAGAAGCTTCCGAAAAAGCTTAAGTCGCATGCATTTAAGCAAAAAAAATGTTTGACCAATTTTTTAGGAAAGGCTAACCCCTTTGCTAAAAATCAAATTTTTGGTTGAAACACAATTTTACCCAATTTTGCCCAAAAGGCGTTTATTTCTAATAACTGAGTATTAAAAGGAGTTTCAAATGCGAAGAAGCTTCCGAAAAAGCTTAAGTCGCATGCATTTAAGCAAAAAAAATTTTTGACCAATATTTTAGGAAAGGCTAACCCCTTTGCTAAAAATCAAATTTTTGGTTGAAACACAATTTTATCCAATTTTGCCCAAAAGGCGTTTATTTCTAATAACTGAGTATTGAAAGGAGTTTCAAACGCGAAGAAGCTTCCAAAAAAGCTTAAGTCGCATGCATTTAAGCAAAAAAAATTTTTGACCAATTTTTTAGGAAAGGCTAACCCCTTTGCTAAAAATCAAATTTTTGGTTGAAACACAATTTTACCCAATTTTGCCCAAAAGGCGTTTATTTCTAATAACTGAGTATTGAAAAGAGTTTCAAATGCGAAGAAGCTTCCAAAAAAGCTTAAGTCGCATGCATTTAAGCAAAAAAAATTTTTGACCAATTTTTTAGGAAAGGCTAACCCCTTTGCTAAAAATCAAATTTTTGGTTGAAACACAATTTTACCCAATTTTGCCCAAAAGGCGTTTATTTCTAATAACTGAGTATTGAAAGGAGTTTCAAATGCGAAGAAGCTTCCGAAAAAGCTTAAGTCGCATGCATTTAAGCAAAAAAAATTTTTGACCAATTTTTTAGGAAAGGCTAACCCCTTTGCTAAAAATCAAATTTTTGGTTGAAACACAATTTTACCCAATTTTGCCCAAAAGGCGTTTATTTCTAATAACTGAGTATTGAAAGGAGTTTCAAATGCGAAGAAGCTTCCAAAAAAGCTTAAGTCGCATGCATTTAAGCAAAAAAAATTTTTGACCAATTTTTTAGGAAAGGCTAACCCCTTTGCTAAAAATCAAATTTTTGGTTGAAACACAATTTTACCCAATTTTGCCCAAAAGGCGTTTATTTCTAATAACTGAGTATTGAAAGGAGTTTCAAATGCGAAGAAGCTTCCGAAAAAGCTTAAGTCGCATGCATTTAAGCAAAAAAAATTTTTGACCAATTTTTTAGGAAAGGCTAACCCCTTTGCTAAAAATCAAATTTTTGGTTGAAACACAATTTTACCCAATTTTGCCCAAAAGGCGTTTATTTCTAATAACTGAGTATTGAAAGGAGTTTCAAATGCGAAGAAGCTTCCGAAAAAGCTTAAGTCGCATGCATTTAAGCAAAAAAAATTTTTGACCAATTTTTTAGGAAAGGCTAACCCCTTTGCTAAAAATCAAATTTTTGGTTGAAACACAATTTTACCCAATTTTGCCCAAAAGGCGTTTATTTCTAATAACTGAGTATTGAAAGGAGTTTCAAATGCGAAGAAGCTTCCAAAAAAGCTTAAGTCGCATGCATTTAAGCAAAAAAAATTTTTGACCAATTTTTTAGGAAAGGCTAACTAACCCCTTTGCTAAAAATCAAATTTTTGGTTGAAACACAATTTTACCCAATTTTGCCCGAAAGGCGTTTATTTCTAATAACTGAGTATTGAAAGGAGTTTCAAATGCGAAGAAGCTTCCGAAAAAGCTTAAGTCGCATGCATTTAAGCAAAAAAAATTTTTGACCAATTTTTTAGGAAAGGCTAACCCCTTTGCTAAAAATCAAATTTTTGGTTGAAACACAATTTTATCCAATTTTGCCCAAAAGGCGTTTATTTCTAGTAACTGAGTATTGAAAGGAGTTTCAAATGCGAAGAAGCTTCCAAAAAAGCTTAAGTCGCATGCATTTAAGCAAAAAAAATTTTTGACCAATTTTTTAGGAAAGGCTAACCCCTTTGCTAAAAATCAAATTTTTGGTTGAAACACAATTTTACCCAATTTTGCCCAAAAGGTTTTTATTTCTAATAACTGAGTATTGAAAGGAGTTTCAAATGCGAAGAAGCTTCCGAAAAAGCTTAAGTCGCATGCATTTAAGCAAAAAAAATTTTTGACCAATTTTTTAGGAAAGGCTAACCCCTTTGCTAAAAATCAAATTTTTGGTTGAAACACAATTTTACCCAATTTTGCCCAAAAGGCGTTTATTTCTAATAACTGAGTATTGAAAGGAGTTTCAAATGCGAAGAAGCTTCCGAAAAAGCTTAAGTCGCATGCATTCAATCATGCGAAATCAAATTTTTGGTTGAAACACAATTTTACCCAATTTTGCCCAAAAGGCGTTTATTTCTAATAACTGAGTATTGAAAGGAGTTTCAAATGCGAAGAAGCTTCCGAAAAAGCTTAAGTCGCATGCATTTAAGCAAAAAAAATTTTTGACCAATTTTTTAGGAAAGGCTAACCCCTTTGCTAAAAATCAAATTTTTGGTTGAAACACAATTTTATCCAATTTTGCCCAAAAGGCGTTTATTTCTAGTAACTGAGTATTGAAAGGAGTTTCAAATGCGAAGAAGCTTCCAAAAAAGCTTAAGTCGCATGCATTTAAGCAAAAAAAATTTTTGACCAATTTTTTAGGAAAGGCTAACCCCTTTGCTAAAAATCAAATTTTTGGTTGAAACACAATTTTACCCAATTTTGCCCAAAAGGCGTTTATTTCTAATAACTGAGTATTGAAAGGAGTTTCAAATGCGAAGAAGCTTCCGAAAAAGCTTAAGTCGCATGCATTTAAGCAAAAAAAATTTTTGACCAATTTTTTAGGAAAGGCTAACCCCTTTGCTAAAAATCAAATTTTTGGTTGAAACACAATTTTATCCAATTTTGCCCAAAAGGCGTTTATTTCTAGTAACTGAGTATTGAAAGGAGTTTCAAATGCGAAGAAGCTTCCAAAAAAGCTTAAGTCGCATGCATTTAAGCAAAAAAAATTTTTGACCAATTTTTTAGGAAAGGCTAACCCCATTGCTAAAAATCAAATTTTTGGTTGAAACACAATTTTACCCAATTTTGCCCAAAAGGCGTTTATTTCTAATAACTGAGTATTGAAAGGAGTTTCAAATGCGAAGAAGCTTCCAAAAAAGCTTAAGTCGCATGCATTTAAGCAAAAAAAATTTTTGACCAATTTTTTAGGAAAGGCTAACCCCTTTGCTAAAAATCAAATTTTTGGTTGAAACACAATTTTACCCAATTTTGCCCAAAAGGCGTTTATTTCTAATAACTGAGTATTGAAAGGAGTTTCAAATGCGAAGAAGCTTCCGAAAAAGCTTAAGTCGCATGCATTCAATCATGCGAAATCAAATTTTTGGTTGAAACACAATTTTACCCAATTTTGCCCAAAAGGCGTTTATTTCTAATAACTGAGTATTGAAAGGAGTTTCAAATGCGAAGAAGCTTCCGAAAAAGCTTAAGTCGCATGCATTTAAGCAAAAAAAATTTTTGACCAATTTTTTAGGAAAGGCTAACCCCTTTGCTAAAAATCAAATTTTTGGTTGAAACACAATTTTACCCAATTTTGCCCAAAAGGCGTTTATTTCTAATAACTGAGTATTGAAAGGAGTTTCAAATGCGAAGAAGCTTCCGAAAAAGCTTAAGTCGCATGCATTTAAGCAAAAAAAATTTTTGACCAATTTTTTAGGAAAGGCTAACCCCTTTGCTAAAAATCAAATTTTTGGTTGAAACACAATTTTACCCAATTTTGCCCAAAAGGCGTTTATTTCTAATAACTGAGTATTGAAAGGAGTTTCAAATGCGAAGAAGCTTCCGAAAAAGCTTAAGTCGCATGCATTTAAGCAAAAAAAATTTTTGACCAATTTTTTAGGAAAGGCTAACCCCTTTGCTAAAAATCAAATTTTTGGTTGAAACACAATTTTACCCAATTTTGCCCAAAAGGCGTTTATTTCTAATAACTGAGTATTGAAAGGAGTTTCAAATGCGAAGAAGCTTCCGAAAAAGCTTAAGTCGCATGCATTCAATCATGCGAAATCAAATTTTTGGTTGAAACACAATTTTACCCAATTTTGCCCAAAAGGCGTTTATTTCTAATAACTGAGTATTGAAAGGAGTTTCAAATGCGAAGAAGCTTCCGAAAAAGCTTAAGTCGCATGCATTTAAGCAAAAAAAATTTTTGACCAATTTTTTAGGAAAGGCTAACCCCTTTGCTAAAAATCAAATTTTTGGTTGAAACACAATTTTATCCAATTTTGCCCAAAAGGCGTTTATTTCTAGTAACTGAGTATTGAAAGGAGTTTCAAATGCGAAGAAGCTTCCAAAAAAGCTTAAGTCGCATGCATTTAAGCAAAAAAAATTTTTGGTTGAAACACAATTTTACCCAATTTTGCCCAAAAGGCGTTTATTTCTAATAACTGAGTATTGAAAGGAGTTTCAAATGCGAAGAAGCTTCCGAAAAAGCTTAAGTCGCATGCATTTAAGCAAAAAAAATTTTTGACCAATTTTTTAGGAAAGGCTAACCCCTTTGCTAAAAATCAAATTTTTGGTTGAAACACAATTTTATCCAATTTTGCCCAAAAGGCGTTTATTTCTAGTAAATGAGTATTGAAAGGAGTTTCAAATGCGAAGAAGCTTCCAAAAAAGCTTAAGTCGCATGCATTTAAGCAAAAAAAATTTTTGACCAATTTTTTAGGAAAGGCTAACCCCTTTGCTAAAAATCAAATTTTTGGTTGAAACACAATTTTACCCAATTTTGCCCAAAAGGCGTTTATTTCTAATAACTGAGTATTGAAAGGAGTTTCAAATGCGAAGAAGCTTCCGAAAAAGCTTAAGTCGCATGCATTTAAGCAAAAAAAAATTTTGACCAATTTTTTAGGAAAGGCTAACCCCTTTGCTAAAAATCAAATTTTTGGTTGAAACACAATTTTACCCAATTTTGCCCAAAAGGCGTTTATTTCTAATAACTGAATATTGAAAGGAGTTTCAAATGCGAAGAAGCTTCCGAAAAAGCTTAAGTCGCATGCATTTAAGCAAAAAAAATTTTTGACCAATTTTTTAGGAAAGGCTAACCCCTTTGCTAAAAATCAAATTTTTGGTTGAAACACAATTTTACCCAATTTTGCCCAAAAGGCGTTTATTTCTAATAACTGAGTATTGAAAGGAGTTTCAAATGCGAAGAAGCTTCCGAAAAAGCTTAAGTCGCATGCATTTAAGCAAAAAAAATTTTTGACCAATTTTTTAGGAAAGGCTAACCCCTTTGCTAAAAATCAAATTTTTGGTTGAAACACAATTTTACCCAATTTTTCCCAAAAGGCGTTTATTTCTAATAACTGAGTATTGAAAGGAGTTTCAAATGCGAAGAAGCTTCCGAAAAAGCTTAAGTCGCATGCATTTAAGCAAAAAAAATTTTTGGTTGAAACACAATTTTACCCAATTTTGCCCAAAAGGCGTTTATTTCTAATAACTGAGTATTGAAAGGAGTTTCAAATGCGAAGAAGCTTCCGAAAAAGCTTAAGTCGCATGCATTTAAGCAAAAAAAATTTTTGACCAATTTTTTAGGAAAGGCTAACCCCTTTGCTAAAAATCAAATTTTTGGTTGAAACACAATTTTATCCAATTTTGCCCAAAAGGCGTTTATTTCTAGTAAATGAGTATTGAAAGGAGTTTCAAATGCGAAGAAGCTTCCAAAAAAGCTTAAGTCGCATGCATTTAAGCAAAAAAAATTTTTGGTTGAAACACAATTTTACCCAATTTTGCCCAAAAGGCGTTTATTTCTAATAACTGAGTATTGAAAGGAGTTTCAAATGCGAAGAAGCTTCCGAAAAAGCTTAAGTCGCATGCATTTAAGCAAAAAAAATTTTTGACCAATTTTTTAGGAAAGGCTAACCCCTTTGCTAAAAATCAAATTTTTGGTTGAAACACAATTTTATCCAATTTTGCCCAAAAGGCGTTTATTTCTAGTAAATGAGTATTGAAAGGAGTTTCAAATGCGAAGAAGCTTCCAAAAAAGCTTAAGTCGCATGCATTTAAGCAAAAAAAATTTTTGACCAATTTTTTAGGAAAGGCTAACCCCTTTGCTAAAAATCAAATTTTTGGTTGAAACACAATTTTACCCAATTTTGCCCAAAAGGCGTTTATTTCTAATAACTGAGTATTGAAAGGAGTTTCAAATGCGAAGAAGCTTCCGAAAAAGCTTAAGTCGCATGCATTTAAGCAAAAAAAAATTTTGACCAATTTTTTAGGAAAGGCTAACCCCTTTGCTAAAAATCAAATTTTTGGTTGAAACACAATTTTACCCAATTTTGCCCAAAAGGCGTTTATTTCTAATAACTGAATATTGAAAGGAGTTTCAAATGCGAAGAAGCTTCCGAAAAAGCTTAAGTCGCATGCATTTAAGCAAAAAAAATTTTTGACCAATTTTTTAGGAAAGGCTAACCCCTTTGCTAAAAATCAAATTTTTGGTTGAAACACAATTTTACCCAATTTTGCCCAAAAGGCGTTTATTTCTAATAACTGAGTATTGAAAGGAGTTTCAAATGCGAAGAAGCTTCCGAAAAAGCTTAAGTCGCATGCATTTAAGCAAAAAAAATTTTTGACCAATTTTTTAGGAAAGGCTAACCCCTTTGCTAAAAATCAAATTTTTGGTTGAAACACAATTTTACCCAATTTTTCCCAAAAGGCGTTTATTTCTAATAACTGAGTATTGAAAGGAGTTTCAAATGCGAAGAAGCTTCCGAAAAAGCTTAAGTCGCATGCATTTAAGCAAAAAAAATTTTTGACCAATTTTTTAGGAAAGGCTAACCCCTTTGCTAAAAATCAAATTTTTGGTTGAAACACAATTTTACCCAATTTTTCCCAAAAGGCGTTTATTTCTAATAACTGAGTATTGAAAGGAGTTTCAAATGCGAAGAAGCTTCCGAAAAAGCTTAAGTCGCATGCATTTAAGCAAAAAAAATTTTTGACCAATTTTTTAGGAAAGGCTAACCCCTTTGCTAAAAATCAAATTTTTGGTTGAAACACAATTTTACCCAATTTTTCCCAAAAGGCGTTTATTTCTAATAACTGAGTATTGAAAGGAGTTTCAAATGCGAAGAAGCTTCCGAAAAAGCTTAAGTCGCATGCATTTAAGCAAAAAAAATTTTTGACCAATTTTTTAGGAAAGGCTAACCCCTTTGCTAAAAATCAAATTTTTGGTTGAAACACAATTTTACCCAATTTTGCCCAAAAGGCGTTTATTTCTAATAACTGAGTATTGAAAGGAGTTTCAAATGCGAAGAAGCTTCCGAAAAAGCTTAAGTCGCATGCATTTAAGCAAAAAAAATTTTTGACCAATTTTTTAGGAAAGGCTAACCCCTTTGCTAAAAATCAAATTTTTGGTTGAAACACAATTTTACCCAATTTTTCCCAAAAGGCGTTTATTTCTAATAACTGAGTATTGAAAGGAGTTTCAAATGCGAAGAAGCTTCCGAAAAAGCTTAAGTCGCATGCATTTAAGCAAAAAAAATTTTTGACCAATTTTTTAGGAAAGGCTAACCCCTTTGCTAAAAATCAAATTTTTGGTTGAAACACAATTTTACCCAATTTTGCCCAAAAGGCGTTTATTTCTAATAACTGAGTATTGAAAGGAGTTTCAAATGCGAAGAAGCTTCCGAAAAAGCTTAAGTCGCATGCATTTAAGCAAAAAAAATTTTTGACCAATTTTTTAGGAAAGGCTAACCCCTTTGCTAAAAATCAAATTTTTGGTTGAAACACAATTTTACCCAATTTTTCCCAAAAGGCGTTTATTTCTAATAACTGAGTATTGAAAGGAGTTTCAAATGCGAAGAAGCTTCCGAAAAAGCTTAAGTCGCATGCATTTAAGCAAAAAAAATTTTTGACCAATTTTTTAGGAAAGGCTAACCCCTTTGCTAAAAATCAAATTTTTGGTTGAAACACAATTTTACCCAATTTTGCCCAAAAGGCGTTTATTTCTAATAACTGAGTATTGAAAGGAGTTTCAAATGCGAAGAAGCTTCCGAAAAAGCTTAAGTCGCATGCATTTAAGCAAAAAAAATTTTTGACCAATTTTTTAGGAAAGGCTAACCCCTTTGCTAAAAATCAAATTTTTGGTTGAAACACAATTTTACCCAATTTTTCCCAAAAGGCGTTTATTTCTAATAACTGAGTATTGAAAGGAGTTTCAAATGCGAAGAAGCTTCCGAAAAAGCTTAAGTCGCATGCATTTAAGCAAAAAAAATTTTTGACCAATTTTTTAGGAAAGGCTAACCCCTTTGCTAAAAACAAATTTTTGGTTGAAACACAATTTTACCCAATTTTGCCCAAAAGGCGTTTATTTCTAATAACTGAGTATTGAAAGGAGTTTCAAATGCGAAGAAGCTTCCGAAAAAGCTTAAGTCGCATGCATTTAAGCCAAAAAAATTTTTTACCAATTTTTTAGGAAAGGCTAACCCCTTTGCTAAAAATCAAATTTTTGGTTGAAACACAATTTTACCCAATTTTGCCCAAAAGGCGTTTATTTCTAATAACTAAGTATTGAAAGGAGTTTCAAATGCGAAGAAGCTTCCGAAAAAGCTTAAGTCGCATGCATTTAAGCAAAAAAAATTTTTGACCAATTTTTTAGGAAAGGCTAACCCCTTTGCTAAAAATCAAATTTTTGGTTGAAACACAATTTTACCCAATTTTGCCCAAAAGGCGTTTATTTCTAATAACTAAGTATTGAAAGGAGTTTCAAATGCGAAGAAGCTTCCGAAAAAGCTTAAGTCGCATGCATTTAAGCAAAAAAAATTTTTGACCTTTGCTAAAAATCAAATTTTTGGTTGAAACACAATTTTACCCAATTTTGCCCAAAAGGCGTTTATTTCTAATAACTAAGTATTGAAAGGAGTTTCAAATGCGAAGAAGCTTCCGAAAAAACTTAAGTCGCATGCATTTAAGCAAAAAAAATTTTTGACCTTTGCTAAAAATCAAATTTTTGGTTGAAACACAATTTTACCCAATTTTGCCCAAAAGGCGTTTATTTCTAATAACTAAGTATTGAAAGGAGTTTCAAATGCGAAGAAGCTTCCGAAAAAGCTTAAGTCGCATGCATGTAAGCAAAAAAAATTTTTGACCAATTTTTTAGGAAAGGCTAACCCCTTTGCTAAAAATCAAATTTTTGGTTGAAACACAATTTTACCCAATTTTGCCCAAAAGGCGTTTATTTCTAATAACTGAATATTGAAAGGAGTTTCAAATGCGAAGAAGCTTCCGAAAAAGCTTAAGTCGCATGCATTTAAGCCAAAAAAATTTTTTACCAATTTTTTAGGAAAGGCTAACCCCTTTGCTAAAAATCAAATTTTTGGTTGAAACACAATTTTACCCAATTTTGCCCAAAAGGCGTTTATTTCTAATAACTAAGTATTGAAAGGAGTTTCAAATGCGAAGAAGCTTCCGAAAAAGCTTAAGTCGCATGCATTTAAGCAAAAAAAATTTTTGACCAATTTTTTAGGAAAGGCTAACCCCTTTGCTAAAAATCAAATTTTTGGTTGAAACACAATTTTACCCAATTTTGCCCAAAAGGCGTTTATTTCTAATAACTAAGTATTGAAAGGAGTTTCAAATGCGAAGAAGCTTCCGAAAAAGCTTAAGTCGCATGCATTTAAGCAAAAAAAATTTTTGACCTTTGCTAAAAATCAAATTTTTGGTTGAAACACAATTTTACCCAATTTTGCCCAAAAGGCGTTTATTTCTAATAACTAAGTATTGAAAGGAGTTTCAAATGCGAAGAAGCTTCCGAAAAAACTTAAGTCGCATGCATTTAAGCAAAAAAAATTTTTGACCTTTGCTAAAAATCAAATTTTTGGTTGAAACACAATTTTACCCAATTTTGCCCAAAAGGCGTTTATTTCTAATAACTAAGTATTGAAAGGAGTTTCAAATGCGAAGAAGCTTCCGAAAAAGCTTAAGTCGCATGCATGTAAGCAAAAAAAATTTTTGACCAATTTTTTAGGAAAGGCTAACCCCTTTGCTAAAAATCAAATTTTTGGTTGAAACACAATTTTACCCAATTTTGCCCAAAAGGCGTTTATTTCTAATAACTGAATATTGAAAGGAGTTTCAAATGCGAAGAAGCTTCCGAAAAAGCTTAAGTCGCATGCATTTAAGCCAAAAAAATTTTTTACCAATTTTTTAGGAAAGGCTAACCCCTTTGCTAAAAATCAAATTTTTGGTTGAAACACAATTTTACCCAATTTTGCCCAAAAGGCGTTTATTTCTAATAACTAAGTATTGAAAGGAGTTTCAAATGCGAAGAAGCTTCCGAAAAAGCTTAAGTCGCATGCATTTAAGCAAAAAAAATTTTTTACCAATTTTTTAGGAAAGGCTAACCCCTTTGCTAAAAATCAAATTTTTGGTTGAAACACAATTTTACCCAATTTTGCCCAAAAGGCGTTTATTTCTAATAACTAAGTATTGAAAGGAGTTTCAAATGCGAAGAAGCTTCCGAAAAAGCTTAAGTCGCATGCATTTAAGCAAAAAAAATTTTTGACCAATTTTTTAGGAAAGGCTAACTAACCCCTTTGCTAAAAACAAATTTTTGGTTGAAACACAATTTTACCCAATTTTGCCCAAAAGGCGTTTATTTCTAATAACTAAGTATTGA
The DNA here is from genome assembly GCA_951800035.1 of Linnaemya tessellans. NCBI lineage: Eukaryota > Metazoa > Arthropoda > Insecta > Diptera > Tachinidae > Linnaemya > Linnaemya tessellans. The sequence continues at coordinate 113,185,608 of OX637533.1, forward strand.
AAGGAGTTTCAAATGCGAAGAAGCTTCCGAAAAAGCTTAAGTCGCATGCATTTAAGCAAAAAAAATTTTTTACCAATTTTTTAGGAAAGGCTAACCCCTTTGCTAAAAATCAAATTTTTGGTTGAAACACAATTTTACCCAATTTTGCCCAAAAGGCGTTTATTTCTAATAACTGAATATTGAAAGGAGTTTCAAATGCGAAGAAGCTTCCGAAAAAGCTTAAGTCGCATGCATTTAAGCCAAAAAAATTTTTTACCAATTTTTTAGGAAAGGCTAACCCCTTTGCTAAAAATCAAATTTTTGGTTGAAACACAATTTTACCCAATTTTGCCCAAAAGGCGTTTATTTCTAATAACTAAGTATTGAAAGGAGTTTCAAATGCGAAGAAGCTTCCGAAAAAGCTTAAGTCGCATGCATTTAAGCAACAAAAATTTTTTACCAATTTTTTAGGAAAGGCTAACCCCTTTGCTAAAAATCAAATTTTTGGTTGAAACACAATTTTACCCAATTTTGCCCAAAAGGCGTTTATTTCTAATAACTAAGTATTGAAAGGAGTTTCAAATGCGAAGAAGCTTCCGAAAAAGCTTAAGTCGCATGCATTTAAGCAAAAAAAATTTTTTACCAATTTTTTAGGAAAGGCTAACCCCTTTGCTAAAAATCAAATTTTTGGTTGAAACACAATTTTACCCAATTTTGCCCAAAAGGCGTTTATTTCTAATAACTAAGTATTGAAAGGAGTTTCAAATGCGAAGAAGCTTCCGAAAAAGCTTAAGTCGCATGCATTTAAGCAAAAAAAATTTTTGACCAATTTTTTAGGAAAGGCTAACTAACCCCTTTGCTAAAAACAAATTTTTGGTTGAAACACAATTTTACCCAATTTTGCCCAAAAGGCGTTTACTTCTAATAACTGAGTATTGAAAGGAGTTTCAAATGCGAAGAAGCTTCCGAAAAAGCTTAAGTCGCATGCATTTAAGCAAGAAAAATGTTTGACCAATTTTTTAGGAAAGGCTAACCCCTTTGCTAAAAATCAAATTTTTGGTTGAAACACAATTTTACCCAATTTTTCCCAAGAGGCGTTTATTTCTAATAACTGAATATTGAAAGGAGTTTCAAATGCGAAGAAGCTTCCGAAAAAGCTTAAGTCGCATGCATTTAAGCAAAAAAAATTTTTGACCAATTTTTTAGGAAAGGCTAACCCCTTTGCTAAAAATCAAATTTTTGGTTGAAACACAATTTTACCCAATTTTTCCCAAAAGGCGTTTATTTCTAATAACTGAATATTGAAAGGAGTTTCAAATGCGAAGAAGCTTCCGAAAAAGCTTAAGTCGCATGCATTTAAGCAAAAAAAATTTTTGACCAATTTTTTAGGAAAGGCTAACCCCTTTGCTAAAAATCAAATTTTTGGTTGAAACACAATTTTACCCAATTTTGCCCAAAAGGCGTTTATTTCTAATAACTGAGTATTGAAAGGAGTTTCAAATGCGAAGAAGCTTCCGAAAAAGCTTAAGTCGCATGCATTTAAGCAAAAAAAATTTTTGACCAATTTTTTAGGAAAGGCTAACCCCTTTGCTAAAAATCAAATTTTTGGTTGAAACACAATTTTACCCAATTTTGCCCAAAAGGCGTTTATTTCTAATAACTGAGTATTGAAAGGAGTTTCAAATGCGAAGAAGCTTCCGAAAAAGCTTAAGTCGCATGCATTTAAGCAAAAAAAATGTTTGACCAATTTTTTAGGAAAGGCTAACCCCTTTGCTAAAAATCAAATTTTTGGTTGAAACACAATTTTACCCAATTTTGCCCAAAAGGCGTTTATTTCTAATAACTGAATTTTGAAAGGAGTTTCAAATGCGAAGAAGCTTCCGAAAAAGCTTAAGTCGCATGCATTTAAGCAAAAAAAATTTTTGACCAATTTTTTAGGAAAGGCTAACCCCTTTGCTAAAAATCAAATTTTTGGTTGAAACACAATTTTACCCAATTTTGCCCAAAAGGCGTTTATTTCTAATAACTGAGTATTGAAAGGAGTTTCAAATGCGAAGAAGCTTCCGAAAAAGCTTAAGTCGCATGCATTTAAGCAAAAAAAATTTTTGACCAATTTTTTAGGAAAGGCTAACCCCTTTGCTAAAAATCAAATTTTTGGTTGAAACACAATTTTACCCAATTTTGCCCAAAAGGCGTTTATTTCTAATAACTGAGTATTGAAAGGAGTTTCAAATGCGAAGAAGCTTCCGAAAAAGCTTAAGTCGCATGCATTTAAGCAAAAAAAATTTTTGACCAATTTTTTAGGAAAGGCTAACCCCTTTGCTAAAAATCAAATTTTTGGTTGAAACACAATTTTACCCAATTTTTCCCAAAAGGCGTTTATTTCTAATAACTGAGTATTGAAAGGAGTTTCAAATGCGAAGAAGCTTCCGAAAAAGCTTAAGTCGCATGCATTTAAGCAAAAAAAATTTTTGACCAATTTTTTAGGAAAGGCTAACCCCTTTGCTAAAAATCAAATTTTTGGTTGAAACACAATTTTACCCAATTTTGCCCAAAAGGCGTTTATTTCTAATAACTGAGTATTGAAAGGAGTTTCAAATGCGAAGAAGCTTCCGAAAAAGCTTAAGTCGCATGCATTTAAGCAAAAAAAATTTTTGACCAATTTTTTAGGAAAGGCTAACCCCTTTGCTAAAAATCAAATTTTTGGTTGAAACACAATTTTACCCAATTTTTCCCAAAAGGCGTTTATTTCTAATAACTGAATATTGAAAGGAGTTTCAAATGCGAAGAAGCTTCCGAAAAAGCTTAAGTCGCATGCATTTAAGCAAAAAAAAATTTTTACCAATTTTTTAGGAAAGGCTAACCCCTTTGCTAAAAATCAAATTTTTGGTTGAAACACAATTTTACCCAATTTTTCCCAAAAGGCGTTTATTTCTAATAACTGACTATTGAAAGGAGTTTCAAATGCGAAGAAGCTTCCGAAAAAGCTTAAGTCGCATGCATTTAAGCAAAAAAAATTTTTGACCAATTTTTTAGGAAAGGCTAACCCCTTTGCTAAAAATCAAATTTTTGGTTGAAACACAAATTTACCCAATTTTGCCCAAAAGGCGTTTATTTCTAATAACTGAGTATTGAAAGGAGTTTCAAATGCGAAGAAGCTTCCGAAAAAGCTTAAGTCGCATGCATTTAAGCAAAAAAAATTTTTGACCAATTTTTTAGGAAAGGCTAACCCCTTTGCTAAAAATCAAATTTTTGGTTGAAACACAATTTTACCCAATTTTTCCCAAAAGGCGTTTATTTCTAATAACTGAGTATTGAAAGGAGTTTCAAATGCGAAGAAGCTTCCGAAAAAGCTTAAGTCGCATGCATTTAAGCAAAAAAAATTTTTGACCAATTTTTTAGGAAAGGCTAACCCCTTTGCTAAAAATCAAATTTTTGGTTGAAACACAATTTTACCCAATTTTTCCCAAAAGGCGTTTATTTCTAATAACTGAATATTGAAAGGAGTTTCAAATGCGAAGAAGCTTCCGAAAAAGCTTAAGTCGCATGCATTTAAGCAAAAAAAATTTTTGACCAATTTTTTAGGAAAGGCTAACCCCTTTGCTAAAAACAAATTTTTGGTTGAAACACAATTTTACCCAATTTTGCCCAAAAGGCGTTTATTTCTAATAACTGAGTATTGAAAGGAGTTTCAAATGCGAAGAAGCTTCCGAAAAAGCTTAAGTCGCATGCATTTAAGCAAACAAAATTTTTGACCAATTTTTTAGGAAAGGCTAACCCCTTTGCTAAAAATCAAATTTTTGGTTGAAACACAATTTTACCCAATTTTGCCCAAAAGGCGTTTATTTCTAATAACTGAGTATTGAAAGGAGTTTCAAATGCGAAGAAGCTTCCGAAAAAGCTTAAGTCGCATGCATTTAAGCAAAAAAAATGTTTGACCAATTTTTTAGGAAAGGCTAACCCCTTTGCTAAAAATCAAATTTTTGGTTGAAACACAATTTTACCCAATTTTGCCCAAAAGGCGTTTATTTCTAATAACTGAATATTGAAAGGAGTTTCAAATGCGAAGAAGCTTCCGAAAAAGCTTAAGTCGCATGCATTTAAGCAAAAAAAATTTTTGACCAATTTTTTAGGAAAGGCTAACCCCTTTGCTAAAAATCAAATTTTTGTTTGAAACACAATTTTACCCAATTTTGCCCAAAAGGCGTTTATTTCTAATAACTGAGTATTGAAAGGAGTTTCAAATGCGAAGAAGCTTCCGAAAAAGCTTAAGTCGCATGCATTTAAGCAAAAAAAATTTGTGACCAATTTTTTAGGAAAGGAAAATCAAATTTTTGGTTGAAACACAATTTTACCCAATTTTTCCCAAAAGGCGTTTATTTCTAATAACTGAGTATTGAAAGGAGTTTCAAATGCGACCAAGCTTCCGAAAAAGCTTAAGTCGCATGCATTTAAGCAAAAAAAATTTTTGACCTTTGCTAAAAATCAAATTTTTGGTTGAAACACAATTTTACCCAATTTTGCCCAAAAGGCGTTTATTTCTAATAACTGAGTATTGAAAGGAGTTTCAAATGCGAAGAAGCTTCCGAAAAAGCTTAAGTCGCATGCATTTAAGCAAAAAAAATTTTTGACCAATTTTTTAGGAAAGGCTAACCCCTTTGCTAAAAATCAAATTTTTGGTTGAAACACAATTTTACCCAATTTTGCCCAAAAGGCGTTTATTTCTAATAACTGAGTATTGAAAGGAGTTTCAAATGCGAAGAAGCTTCCGAAAAAGCTTAAGTCGCATGCATTTAAGCAAAAAAAATTTTTGACCAATTTTTTAGGAAAGGCTAACCCCTTTGCTAAAAATCAAATTTTTGGTTGAAACACAATTTTACCCAATTTTGCCCAAAAGGCGTTTATTTCTAATAACTGAGTATTGAAAGGAGTTTCAAATGCGAAGAAGCTTCCGAAAAAGCTTAAGTCGCATGCATTTAAGCAAAAAAAATTTTTGACCAATTTTTTAGGAAAGGCTAACCCCTTTGCTAAAAATCAAATTTTTGGTTGAAACACAATTTTACCCAATTTTGCCCAAAAGGCGTTTACTTCTAATAACTGAGTATTGAAAGGAGTTTCAAATGCGAAGAAGCTTCCGAAAAAGCTTAAGTCGCATGCATTTAAGCAAGAAAAATGTTTGACCAATTTTTTAGGAAAGGCTAACCCCTTTGCTAAAAATCAAATTTTTGGTTGAAACACAATTTTACCCAATTTTTCCCAAAAGGCGTTTATTTCTAATAACTGAATATTGAAAGGAGTTTCAAATGCGAAGAAGCTTCCGAAAAAGCTTAAGTCGCATGCATTTAAGCAAAAAAAATTTTTGACCAATTTTTTAGGAAAGGCTAACCCCTTTGCTAAAAATCAAATTTTTGGTTGAAACACAATTTTACCCAATTTTGCCCAAAAGGCGTTTATTTCTAATAACTGAGTATTGAAAGGAGTTTCAAATGCGAAGAAGCTTCCGAAAAAGCTTAAGTCGCATGCATTTAAGCAAAAAAAATTTTTGACCAATTTTTTAGGAAAGGCTAACCCCTTTGCTAAAAACAAATTTTTGGTTGAAACACAATTTTACCCAATTTTGCCCAAAAGGCGTTTATTTCTAATAACTGAGTATTGAAAGGAGTTTCAAATGCGAAGAAGCTTCCGAAAAAGCTTAAGTCGCATGCATTTAAGCAAAAAAAATTTTTGACCAATTTTTTAGGAAAGGCTAACCCCTTTGCTAAAAATCAAATTTTTGGTTGAAACACAATTTTACCCAATTTTGCCCAAAAGGCGTTTATTTCTAATAACTGAGTATTGAAAGGAGTTTCAAATGCGAAGAAGCTTCCGAAAAAGCTTAAGTCGCATGCATTTAAGCAAAAAAAATGTTTGACCAATTTTTTAGGAAAGGCTAACCCCCTTTGCTAAAAATCAAATTTTTGGTTGAAACACAATTTTACCCAATTTTGCCCAAAAGGCGTTTATTTCTAATAACTGAATATTGAAAGGAGTTTCAAATGCGAAGAAGCTTCCGAAAAAGCTTAAGTCGCATGCATTTAAGCAAAAAAAATTTTTGACCAATTTTTTAGGAAAGGCTAACCCCTTTGCTAAAAATCAAATTTTTGGTTGAAACACAATTTTACCCAATTTTGCCCAAAAGGCGTTTATTTCTAATAACTGAGTATTGAAAGGAGTTTCAAATGCGAAGAAGCTTCCGAAAAAGCTTAAGTCGCATGCATTTAAGCAAAAAAAATTTTTGACCAATTTTTTAGGAAAGGCTAACTAACCCCTTTGCTAAAAATCAAATTTTTGGTTGAAACACAATTTTACCCAATTTTTCCCAAAAGGCGTTTATTTCTAATAACTGAATATTGAAAGGAGTTTCAAATGCGAAGAAGCTTCCGAAAAAGCTTAAGTCGCATGCATTTAAGCAAAAAAAATTTTTGACCAATTTTTTAGGAAAGGCTAACCCCTTTGCTAAAAACAAATTTTTGGTTGAAACACAATTTTACCCAATTTTGCCCAAAAGGCGTTTATTTCTAATAACTGAGTATTGAAAGGAGTTTCAAATGCGAAGAAGCTTCCGAAAAAGCTTAAGTCGCATGCATTTAAGCAAAAAAAATTTTTGACCAATTTTTTAGGAAAGGCTAACCCCTTTGCTAAAAATCAAATTTTTGGTTGAAACACAATTTTACCCAATTTTGCCCAAAAGGCGTTTATTTCTAATAACTGAGTATTGAAAGGAGTTTCAAATGCGAAGAAGCTTCCGAAAAAGCTTAAGTCGCATGCATTTAAGCAAAAAAAATTTTTGACCAATTTTTTAGGAAAGGCTAACCCCCTTTGCTAAAAATCAAATTTTTGGTTGAAACACAATTTTACCCAATTTTTCCCAAAAGGCGTTTATTTCTAATAACTGAGTATTGAAAGGAGTTTCAAATGCGAAGAAGCTTCCGAAAAAGCTTAAGTCGCATGCATTTAAGCAAAAAAAAATTTTGACCAATTTTTTAGGAAAGGCTAACCCCTTTGCTAAAAATCAAATTTTTGGTTGAAACACAAATTTACCCAATTTTGCCCAAAAGGCGTTTATTTCTAATAACTGAGTATTGAAAGGAGTTTCAAATGCGAAGAAGCTTCCGAAAAAGCTTAAGTCGCATGCATTTAAGCAAAAAAAATTTTTGACCAATTTTTTAGGAAAGGCTAACCCCTTTGCTAAAAATCAAATTTTTGGTTGAAACACAATTTTACCCAATTTTTCCCAAAAGGCGTTTATTTCTAATAACTGAGTATTGAAAGGAGTTTCAAATGCGAAGAAGCTTCCGAAAAAGCTTAAGTCGCATGCATTTAAGCAAAAAAAATTTTTGACCAATTTTTTAGGAAAGGCTAACCCCTTTGCTAAAAATCAAATTTTTGGTTGAAACACAATTTTACCCAATTTTTCCCAAAAGGCGTTTATTTCTAATAACTGAATATTGAAAGGAGTTTCAAATGCGAAGAAGCTTCCGAAAAAGCTTAAGTCGCATGCATTTAAGCAAAAAAAAATTTTTACCAATTTTTTAGGAAAGGCTAACCCCTTTGCTAAAAATCAAATTTTTGGTTGAAACACAATTTTACCCAATTTTTCCCAAAAGGCGTTTATTTCTAATAACTGACTATTGAAAGGAGTTTCAAATGCGAAGAAGCTTCCGAAAAAGCTTAAGTCGCATGCATTTAAGCAAAAAAAATTTTTGACCAATTTTTTAGGAAAGGCTAACCCCTTTGCTAAAAATCAAATTTTTGGTTGAAACACAAATTTACCCAATTTTGCCCAAAAGGCGTTTATTTCTAATAACTGAGTATTGAAAGGAGTTTCAAATGCGAAGAAGCTTCCGAAAAAGCTTAAGTCGCATGCATTTAAGCAAAAAAAATTTTTGACCAATTTTTTAGGAAAGGAAAATCAAATTTTTGGTTGAAACACAATTTTACCCAATTTTTCCCAAAAGGCGTTTATTTCTAATAACTGAGTATTGAAAGGAGTTTCAAATGCGACCAAGCTTCCGAAAAAGCTTAAGTCGCATGCATTTAAGCAAAAAAAATTTTTGACCTTTGCTAAAAATCAAATTTTTGGTTGAAACACAATTTTACCCAATTTTGCCCAAAAGGCGTTTATTTCTAATAACTGAGTATTGAAAGGAGTTTCAAATGCGAAGAAGCTTCCGAAAAAGCTTAAGTCGCATGCATTTAAGCAAAAAAAATTTTTGACCTTTGCTAAAAATCAAATTTTTGGTTGAAACACAATTTTACCCAATTTTGCCCAAAAGGCGTTTATTTCTAATAACTGAGTATTGAAAGGAGTTTCAAATGCGAAGAAGCTTCCGAAAAAGCTTAAGTCGCATGCATTTAAGCAAAAAAATTTTTTGACCTTTGCTAAAAATCAAATTTTTGGTTGAAACACAATTTTACCCAATTTTGCCCAAAAGGCGTTTATTTCTAATAACTGAGTATTGAAAGGAGTTTCAAATGCGAAGAAGCTTCCGAAAAAGCTTAAGTCGCATGCATTTAAGCAAAAAAAATTTTTGACCAATTTTTTAGGAAAGGCTAACCCCTTTGCTAAAAATCAAATTTTTGGTTGAAACACAATTTTACCCAATTTTGCCCAAAAGGCGTTTACTTCTAATAACTGAGTATTGAAAGGAGTTTCAAATGCGAAGAAGCTTCCGAAAAAGCTTAAGTCGCATGCATTTAAGCAAGAAAAATGTTTGACCAATTTTTTAGGAAAGGCTAACCCCTTTGCTAAAAATCAAATTTTTGGTTGAAACACAATTTTACCCAATTTTTCCCAAGAGGCGTTTATTTCTAATAACTGAATATTGAAAGGAGTTTCAAATGCGAAGAAGCTTCCGAAAAAGCTTAAGTCGCATGCATTTAAGCAAAAAAAATTTTTGACCAATTTTTTAGGAAAGGCTAACCCCTTTGCTAAAAATCAAATTTTTGGTTGAAACACAATTTTACCCAATTTTTCCCAAAAGGCGTTTATTTCTAATAACTGAATATTGAAAGGAGTTTCAAATGCGAAGAAGCTTCCGAAAAAGCTTAAGTCGCATGCATTTAAGCAAAAAAAATTTTTGACCAATTTTTTAGGAAAGGCTAACCCCTTTGCTAAAAATCAAATTTTTGGTTGAAACACAATTTTACCCAATTTTGCCCAAAAGGCGTTTATTTCTAATAACTGAGTATTGAAAGGAGTTTCAAATGCGAAGAAGCTTCCGAAAAAGCTTAAGTCGCATGCATTTAAGCAAAAAAAATTTTTGACCAATTTTTTAGGAAAGGCTAACCCCTTTGCTAAAAATCAAATTTTTGGTTGAAACACAATTTTACCCAATTTTTCCCAAAAGGCGTTTATTTCTAATAACTGAGTATTGAAAGGAGTTTCAAATGCGAAGAAGCTTCCGAAAAAGCTTAAGTAGCATGCATTTAAGCAAAAAAAATTTTTGACCAATTTTTTAGGAAAGGCTAACCCCTTTGCTAAAAATCAAATTTTTGGTTGAAACACAATTTTACCCAATTTTTCCCAAAAGGCGTTTATTTCTAATAACTGAGTATTGAAAGGAGTTTCAAATGCGAAGAAGCTTCCGAAAAAGCTTAAGTCGCATGCATTTAAGCAAAAAAAATTTTTGACCAATTTTTTAGGAAAGGCTAACCCCTTTGCTAAAAATCAAATTTTTGGTTGAAACACAATTTTACCCAATTTTGCCCAAAAGGCGTTTATTTCTAATAACTGAGTATTGAAAGGAGTTTCAAATGCGAAGAAGCTTCCGAAAAAGCTTAAGTCGCATGCATTTAAGTAAAAAAAATTTTTGACCAATTTTTTAGGAAAGGCTAACCCCTTTGCTAAAAATCAAATTTTTGGTTGAAACACAATTTTACCCAATTTTTCCCAAAAGGCGTTTATTTCTAATAACTGAATATTGAAAGGAGTTTCAAATGCGAAGAAGCTTCCGAAAAAGCTTAAGTCGCATGCATTTAAGCAAAAAAAAATTTTTACCAATTTTTTAGGAAAGGCTAACCCCTTTGCTAAAAATCAAATTTTTGGTTGAAACACAATTTTACCCAATTTTTCCCAAAAGGCGTTTATTTCTAATAACTGACTATTGAAAGGAGTTTCAAATGCGAAGAAGCTTCCGAAAAAGCTTAAGTCGCATGCATTTAAGCAAAAAAAATTTTTGACCAATTTTTTAGGAAAGGCTAACCCCTTTGCTAAAAATCAAATTTTTGGTTGAAACACAATTTTACCCAATTTTTCCCAAAAGGCGTTTATTTCTAATAACTGAATATTGAAAGGAGTTTCAAATGCGAAGAAGCTTCCGAAAAAGCTTAAGTCGCATGCATTTAAGCAAAAAAAATTTTTGACCAATTTTTTAGGAAAGGCTAACCCCTTTGCTAAAAACAAATTTTTGGTTGAAACACAATTTTACCCAATTTTGCCCAAAAGGCGTTTATTTCTAATAACTGAGTATTGAAAGGAGTTTCAAATGCGAAGAAGCTTCCGAAAAAGCTTAAGTCGCATGCATTTAAGCAAAAAAAATTTTTGACCAATTTTTTAGGAAAGGCTAACCCCTTTGCTAAAAATCAAATTTTTGGTTGAAACACAATTTTACCCAATTTTGCCCAAAAGGCGTTTATTTCTAATAACTGAGTATTGAAAGGAGTTTCAAATGCGAAGAAGCTTCCGAAAAAGCTTAAGTCGCATGCATTTAAGCAAAAAAAATGTTTGACCAATTTTTTAGGAAAGGCTAACCCCTTTGCTAAAAATCAAATTTTTGGTTGAAACACAATTTTACCCAATTTTGCCCAAAAGGCGTTTATTTCTAATAACTGAGTATTGAAAGGAGTTTCAAATGCGAAGAAGCTTCCGAAAAAGCTTAAGTCGCATGCATTTAAGCAAAAAAAATTTTTGACCAATTTTTTAGGAAAGGAAAATCAAATTTTTGGTTGAAACACAATTTTACCCAATTTTTCCCAAAAGGCGTTTATTTCTAATAACTGAGTATTGAAAGGAGTTTCAAATGCGACCAAGCTTCCGAAAAAGCTTAAGTCGCATGCATTTAAGCAAAAAAAATTTTTGACCTTTGCTAAAAATCAAATTTTTGGTTGAAACACAATTTTACCCAATTTTGCCCAAAAGGCGTTTATTTCTAATAACTGAGTATTGAAAGGAGTTTCAAATGCGAAGAAGCTTCCGAAAAAGCTTAAGTCGCATGCATTTAAGCAAAAAAAATTTTTGACCAATTTTTTAGGAAAGGAAAATCAAATTTTTGGTTGAAACACAATTTTACCCAATTTTTCCCAAAAGGCGTTTATTTCTAATAACTGAGTATTGAAAGGAGTTTCAAATGCGACCAAGCTTCCGAAAAAGCTTAAGTCGCATGCATTTAAGCAAAAAAAATTTTTGACCTTTGCTAAAAATCAAATTTTTGGTTGAAACACAATTTTACCCAATTTTGCCCAAAAGGCGTTTATTTCTAATAACTGAGTATTGAAAGTAGTTTCAAATGCGAAGAAGCTTCCGAAAAAGCTTAAGTCGCATGCATTTAAGCAAAAAAAATTTTTGACCAATTTTTTAGGAAAGGCTAACCCCTTTGCTAAAAATCAAATTTTTGGTTGAAACACAATTTTACCCAATTTTTCCCAAAAGGCGTTTATTTCTAATAACTGAGTATTGAAAGGAGTTTCAAATGCGAAGAAGCTTCCGAAAAAGCTTAAGTCGCATGCATTTAAGCAAAAAAAATTTTTGACCAATTTTTTAGGAAAGGCTAACCCCTTTGCTAAAAATCAAATTTTTGGTTGAAACACAATTTTACCCAATTTTGCCCAAAAGGCGTTTATTTCTAATAACTGAGTATTGAAAGGAGTTTCAAATGCGAAGAAGCTTCCGAAAAAGCTTAAGTCGCATGCATTTAAGCAAAAAAAATTTTTGACCAATTTTTTAGGAAAGGCTAACCCCTTTGCTAAAAATCAAATTTTTGGTTGAAACACAATTTTACCCAATTTTTCCCAAAAGGCGTTTATTTCTAATAACTGAATATTGAAAGGAGTTTCAAATGCGAAGAAGCTTCCGAAAAAGCTTAAGTCGCATGCATTTAAGCAAAAAAAAATTTTTACCAATTTTTTAGGAAAGGCTAACCCCTTTGCTAAAAATCAAATTTTTGGTTGAAACACAATTTTACGCAATTTTTCCCAAAAGGCGTTTATTTCTAATAACTGAATATTGAAAGGAGTTTCAAATGCGAAGAAGCTTCCGAAAAAGCTTAAGTCGCATGCATTTAAGCAAACAAAATGTTTGACCAATTTTTTAGGAAAGGCTTTGCTAAAAATCAAATTTTTGGTTGAAACACAATTTTACCCAATTTTGCCCAAAAGGCGTTTATTTCTAATAACTGAGTATTGAAAGGAGTTTCAAATGCGAAGAAGCTTCCGAAAAAGCTTAAGTCGCATGCATTTAAACAAAAAAAATTTTTGACCTTTGCTAAAAATCAAATTTTTGGTTGAAACACAATTTTACCCAATTTTGCCCAAAAGGCGTTTATTTCTAATAACTGAGTATTGAAAGGAGTTTCAAATGCGAAGAAGCTTCCGAAAAAGCTTAAGTCGCATGCATTTAAGCAAAAAAAATTTTTGACCAATTTTTTAGGAAAGGAAAATCAAATTTTTGGTTGAAACACAATTTTACCCAATTTTTCCCAAAAGGCGTTTATTTCTAATAACTGAGTATTGAAAGGAGTTTCAAATGCGACCAAGCTTCCGAAAAAGCTTAAGTCGCATGCATTTAAGCAAAAAAAATTTTTGACCTTTGCTAAAAATCAAATTTTTGGTTGAAACACAATTTTACCCAATTTTTCCCAAAAGGCGTTTATTTCTAATAACTGAGTATTGAAAGGAGTTTCAAATGCGAAGAAGCTTCCGAAAAAGCTTAAGTCGCATGCATTTAAGCAAAAAAAATTTTTGACCAATTTTTTAGGAAAGGAAAATCAAATTTTTGGTTGAAACACAATTTTACGCAATTTTTCCCAAAAGGCGTTTATTTCTAATAACTGAATATTGAAAGGAGTTTCAAATGCGAAGAAGCTTCCGAAAAAGCTTAAGTCGCATGCATTTAAGCAAACAAAATTTTTGACCAATTTTTTAGGAAAGGCTAACCCCTTTGCTAAAAATCAAATTTTTGGTTGAAACACAATTTTACCCAATTTTGCCCAAAAGGCGTTTATTTCTAATAACTGAGTATTGAAAGGAGTTTCAAATGCGACCAAGCTTCCGAAAAAGCTTAAGTCGCATGCATTTAAGCAAAAAAAATTTTTGACCTTTGCTAAAAATCAAATTTTTGGTTGAAACACAATTTTACCCAATTTTGCCCAAAAGGCGTTTATTTCTAATAACTGAGTATTGAAAGGAGTTTCAAATGCGAAGAAGCTTCCGAAAAAGCTTAAGTCGCATGCATTTAAGCAAAAAAATTTTTGACCAATTTTTTAGGAAAGGCTAACCCCTTTGCTAAAAATCAAATTTTTGGTTGAAACACAATTTTACCCAATTTTGCCCAAAAGGCGTTTATTTCTAATAACTGAGTATTGAAAGGAGTTTCAAATGCGAAGAAGCTTCCGAAAAAGCTTAAGTCGCATGCATTTAAGCAAAAAAAATTTTTGACCAATTTTTTAGGAAAGGCTAACCCCTTTGCTAAAAATCAAATTTTTGGTTGAAACACAATTTTACCCAATTTTTCCCAAAAGGCGTTTATTTCTAATAACTGAATATTGAAAGGAGTTTCAAATGCGAAGAAGCTTCCGAAAAAGCTTAAGTCGCATGCATTTAAGCAAAAAAAAATTTTTACCAATTTTTTAGGAAAGGCTAACCCCTTTGCTAAAAATCAAATTTTTGGTTGAAACACAATTTTACGCAATTTTTCCCAAAAGGCGTTTATTTCTAATAACTGAATATTGAAAGGAGTTTCAAATGCGAAGAAGCTTCCGAAAAAGCTTAAGTCGCATGCATTTAAGCAAACAAAATTTTTGACCAATTTTTTAGGAATGGCTAACCCCTTTGCTAAAAATCAAATTTTTGGTTGAAACACAATTTTACCCAATTTTGCCCAAAAGGCGTTTATTTCTAATAACTGAGTATTGAAAGGAGTTTCAAATGCGAAGAAGCTTCCGAAAAAGCTTAAGTCGCATGCATTTAAGGAAAAAAAATGTTTGACCAATTTTTTAGGAAAGGCTTTGCTAAAAATCAAATTTTTGGTTGAAACACAATTTTACCCAATTTTGCCCAAAAGGCGTTTATTTCTAATAACTGAGTATTGAAAGGAGTTTCAAATGCGAAGAAGCTTCCGAAAAAGCTTAAGTCGCATGCATTTAAACAAAAAAAATTTTTGACCTTTGCTAAAAATCAAATTTTTGGTTGAAACACAATTTTACCCAATTTTGCCCAAAAGGCGTTTATTTCTAATAACTGAGTATTGAAAGGAGTTTCAAATGCGAAGAAGCTTCCGAAAAAGCTTAAGTCGCATGCATTTAAGCAAAAAAAATTTTTGACCAATTTTTTAGGAAAGGAAAATCAAATTTTTGGTTGAAACACAATTTTACCCAATTTTTCCCAAAAGGCGTTTATTTCTAATAACTGAGTATTGAAAGGAGTTTCAAATGCGACCAAGCTTCCGAAAAAGCTTAAGTCGCATGCATTTAAGCAAAAAAAATTTTTGACCTTTGCTAAAAATCAAATTTTTGGTTGAAACACAATTTTACCCAATTTTGCCCAAAAGGCGTTTATTTCTAATAACTGAGTATTGAAAGGAGTTTCAAATGCGAAGAAGCTTCCGAAAAAGCTTAAGTCGCATGCATTTAAGCCAAAAAAATTTTTGACCAATTTTTTAGGAAAGGCTAAAAATCAAATTTTTGGTTGAAACACAATTTTACCCAATTTTGCCCAAAAGGCGTTTATTTCTAATAACTGAGTATTGAAAGGAGTTTCAAATGCGAAGAAGCTTCCGAAAAAGCTTAAGTCGCATGCATTTAAGCAAAAAAAATTTTTGACCTTTGCTAAAAATCAAATTTTTGGTTGAAACACAATTTTACCCAATTTTGCCCAAAAGGCGTTTATTTCTAATAACTGAGTATTGAAAGGAGTTTCAAATGCGAAGAAGCTTCCGAAAAAGCTTAAGTCGCATGCATTTAAGCAAAAAATATTTTTGACCAATTTTTTAGGAAAGGCTAACCCCTTTGCTAAAAATCAAATTTTTGGTTGAAACACAATTTTACCCAATTTTTCCCAAAAGGCGTTTATTTCTAATAACTGAGTATTGAAAGGAGTTTCAAATGCGAAGAAGCTTCCGAAAAAGCTTAAGTCGCATGCATTTAAGCAAAAAAAATTTTTGACCTTTGCTAAAAATCAAATTTTTGGTTGAAACACAATTTTACCCAATTTTGCCCAAAAGGCGTTTATTTCTAATAACTGAGTATTGAAAGGAGTTTCAAATGCGAAGAAGCTTCCGAAAAAGCTTAAGTCGCATGCATTTAAGCAAAAAATATTTTTGACCAATTTTTTAGGAAAGGCTAACCCCTTTGCTAAAAATCAAATTTTTGGTTGAAACACAATTTTACCCAATTTTTCCCAAAAGGCGTTTATTTCTAATAACTGAGTATTGAAAGGAGTTTCAAATGCGAAGAAGCTTCCGAAAAAGCTTAAGTCGCATGCATTTAAGCAAAAAAAATTTTTGACCTTTGCTAAAAATCAAATTTTTGGTTGAAACACAATTTTACCCAATTTTGCCCAAAAGGCGTTTATTTCTAATAACTGAGTATTGAAAGGAGTTTCAAATGCGAAGAAGCTTCCGAAAAAGCTTAAGTCGCATGCATTTAAGCAAAAAAAATTTTTGACCAATTTTTTAGGAAAGGCTAACCCCTTTGCTAAAAATCAAATTTTTGGTTGAAACACAATTTTACCCAATTTTTCCCAAAAGGCGTTTATTTCTAATAACTGAGTATTGAAAGGAGTTTCAAATGCGAAGAAGCTTCCGAAAAAGCTTAAGTCGCATGCATTTAAGCAAAAAAAATTTTTGACCAATTTTTTAGGAAAGGCTAACCCCTTTGCTAAAAATCAAATTTTTGGTTGAAACACAATTTTACCCAATTTTGCCCAAAAGGCGTTTATTTCTAATAACTGAGTATTGAAAGGAGTTTCAAATGCGAAGAAGCTTCCGAAAAAGCTTAAGTCGCATGCATTTAAGCAAAAAAAATTTTTGACCAATTTTTTAGGAAAGGCTAACCCCTTTGCTAAAAATCAAATTTTTGGTTGAAACACAATTTTACCCAATTTTGCCCAAAAGGCGTTTATTTCTAATAACTGAGTATTGAAAGGAGTTTCAAATGCGAAGAAGCTTCCGAAAAAGCTTAAGTCGCATGCATTTAAGGAAAAAAAATGTTTGACCAATTTTTTAGGAAAGGCTTTGCTAAAAATCAAATTTTTGGTTGAAACACAATTTTACCCAATTTTGCCCAAAAGGCGTTTATTTCTAATAACTGAGTATTGAAAGGAGTTTCAAATGCGAAGAAGCTTCCGAAAAAGCTTAAGTCGCATGCATTTAAACAAAAAAAATTTTTGACCTTTGCTAAAAATCAAATTTTTGGTTGAAACACAATTTTACCCAATTTTGCCCAAAAGGCGTTTATTTCTAATAACTGAGTATTGAAAGGAGTTTCAAATGCGAAGAAGCTTCCGAAAAAGCTTAAGTCGCATGCATTTAAGCAAAAAAAATTTTTGACCAATTTTTTAGGAAAGGAAAATCAAATTTTTGGTTGAAACACAATTTTACCCAATTTTTCCCAAAAGGCGTTTATTTCTAATAACTGAGTATTGAAAGGAGTTTCAAATGCGACCAAGCTTCCGAAAAAGCTTAAGTCGCATGCATTTAAGCAAAAAAAATTTTTGACCTTTGCTAAAAATCAAATTTTTGGTTGAAACACAATTTTACCCAATTTTGCCCAAAAGGCGTTTATTTCTAATAACTGAGTATTGAAAGGAGTTTCAAATGCGAAGAAGCTTCCGAAAAAGCTTAAGTCGCATGCATTTAAGCCAAAAAAATTTTTGACCAATTTTTTAGGAAAGGCTAAAAATCAAATTTTTGGTTGAAACACAATTTTACCCAATTTTGCCCAAAAGGCGTTTATTTCTAATAACTGAGTATTGAAAGGAGTTTCAAATGCGAAGAAGCTTCCGAAAAAGCTTAAGTCGCATGCATTTAAGCAAAAAAAATTTTTGACCTTTGCTAAAAATCAAATTTTTGGTTGAAACACAATTTTACCCAATTTTGCCCAAAAGGCGTTTATTTCTAATAACTGAGTATTGAAAGGAGTTTCAAATGCGAAGAAGCTTCCGAAAAAGCTTAAGTCGCATGCATTTAAGCAAAAAAAATTTTTGACCAATTTTTTAGGAAAGGCTAACCCCTTTGCTAAAAATCAAATTTTTGGTTGAAACACAATTTTACCCAATTTTTCCCAAAAGGCGTTTATTTCTAATAACTGAGTATTGAAAGGAGTTTCAAATGCGAAGAAGCTTCCGAAAAAGCTTAAGTCGCATGCATTTAAGCAAAAAAAATTTTTGACCAATTTTTTAGGAAAGGCTAACCCCTTTGCTAAAAATCAAATTTTTGGTTGAAACACAATTTTACCCAATTTTGCCCAAAAGGCGTTTATTTCTAATAACTGAGTATTGAAAGGAGTTTCAAATGCGAAGAAGCTTCCGAAAAAGCTTAAGTCGCATGCATTTAAGCAAAAAAAATTTTTGACCAATTTTTTAGGAAAGGCTAACCCCTTTGCTAAAAATCAAATTTTTGGTTGAAACACAATTTTACCCAATTTTTCCCAAAAGGCGTTTATTTCTAATAACTGAATATTGAAAGGAGTTTCAAATGCGAAGAAGCTTCCGAAAAAGCTTAAGTCGCATGCATTTAAGCAAAAAAAAATTTTTACCAATTTTTTAGGAAAGGCTAACCCCTTTGCTAAAAATCAAATTTTTGGTTGAAACACAATTTTACCCAATTTTTCCCAAAAGGCGTTTATTTCTAATAACTGACTATTGAAAGGAGTTTCAAATGCGAAGAAGCTTCCGAAAAAGCTTAAGTCGCATGCATTTAAGCAAAAAAAATTTTTGACCAATTTTTTAGGAAAGGCTAACCCCTTTGCTAAAAATCAAATTTTTGGTTGAAACACAAATTTACCCAATTTTGCCCAAAAGGCGTTTATTTCTAATAACTGAGTATTGAAAGGAGTTTCAAATGCGAAGAAGCTTCCGAAAAAGCTTAAGTCGCATGCATTTAAGCAAAAAAAATTTTTGACCAATTTTTTAGGAAAGGCTAACCCCTTTGCTAAAAATCAAATTTTTGGTTGAAACACAATTTTACCCAATTTTTCCCAAAAGGCGTTTATTTCTAATAACTGAGTATTGAAAGGAGTTTCAAATGCGAAGAAGCTTCCGAAAAAGCTTAAGTCGCATGCATTTAAGCAAAAAAAATTTTTGACCAATTTTTTAGGAAAGGCTAACCCCTTTGCTAAAAATCAAATTTTTGGTTGAAACACAATTTTACCCAATTTTTCCCAAAAGGCGTTTATTTCTAATAACTGAATATTGAAAGGAGTTTCAAATGCGAAGAAGCTTCCGAAAAAGCTTAAGTCGCATGCATTTAAGCAAAAAAAAATTTTGACCAATTTTTTAGGAAAGGCTAACCCCTTTGCTAAAAATCAAATTTTTGGTTGAAACACAATTTTACTCAATTTTGCCCAAAAGGCGTTTATTTCTAATAACTGAGTATTGAAAGGAGTTTCAAATGCGAAGAAGCTTCCGAAAAAGCTTAAGTCGCATGCATTTAAGCAAAAAAAATGTTTGACCAATTTTTTAGGAAAGGCTAACCCCTTTGCTAAAAATCAAATTTTTGGTTGAAACACAATTTTACCCAATTTTGCCCAAAAGGCGTTTATTTCTAATAACTGAATATTGAAAGGAGTTTCAAATGCGAAGAAGCTTCCGAGAAAGCTTAAGTCGCATGCATTTAAGCAAAAAAAATTTTTGACCAATTTTTTAGGAAAGGCTAACCCCTTTGCTAAAAATCAAATTTTTGTTTGAAACACAATTTTACCCAATTTTGCCCAAAAGGCGTTTATTTCTAATAACTGAGTATTGAAAGGAGTTTCAAATGCGAAGAAGCTTCCGAAAAAGCTTAAGTCGCATGCATTTAAGCAAAAAAAATTTTTGACCAATTTTTTAGGAAAGGAAAATCAAATTTTTGGTTGAAACACAATTTTACCCAATTTTTCCCAAAAGGCGTTTATTTCTAATAACTGAGTATTGAAAGGAGTTTCAAATGCGAAGAAGCTTCCGAAAAAGCTTAAGTCGCATGCATTTAAGCAAAAAAAATTTTTGACCAATTTTTTAGGAAAGGCTAACCCCTTTGCTAAAAATCAAATTTTTGGTTGAAACACAATTTTACCCAATTTTGCCCAAAAGGCGTTTATTTCTAATAACTGAGTATTGAAAGGAGTTTCAAATGCGAAGAAGCTTCCGAAAAAGCTTAAGTCGCATGCATTTAAGCAAAAAAAATTTTTGACCTTTGCTAAAAATCAAATTTTTGGTTGAAACACAATTTTACCCAATTTTGCCCAAAACGCGTTTATTTCTAATAACTGAGTATTGAAAGGAGTTTCAAATGCGAAGAAGCTTCCGAAAAAGCTTAAGTCGCATGCATTTAAGCAAAAAAAATGTTTGACCAATTTTTTAGGAAAGGCTAACCCCTTTGCTAAAAATCAAATTTTTGGTTGAAACACAATTTTACCCAATTTTGCCCAAAAGGCGTTTATTTCTAATAACTGAGTATTGAAAGGAGTTTCAAATGCGAAGAAGCTTCCGAAAAAGCTTAAGTCGCATGCATTTAAGCAAAAAAAATTTTTGACCTTTGCTAAAAATCAAATTTTTGGTTGAAACACAATTTTACCCAATTTTGCCCAAAACGCGTTTATTTCTAATAACTGAGTATTGAAAGGAGTTTCAAATGCGAAGAAGCTTCCGAAAAAGCTTAAGTCGCATGCATTTAAGCAAAAAAAATGTTTGACCAATTTTTTAGGAAAGGCTAACCCCTTTGCTAAAAATCAAATTTTTGGTTGAAACACAATTTTACCCAATTTTGCCCAAAAGGCGTTTATTTCTAATAACTGAGTATTGAAAGGAGTTTCAAATGCGAAGAAGCTTCCGAAAAAGCTTAAGTCGCATGCATTTAAGCAAAAAAAATTTTTGACCTTTGCTAAAAATCAAATTTTTGGTTGAAACACAATTTTACCCAATTTTGCCCAAAACGCGTTTATTTCTAATAACTGAGTATTGAAAGGAGTTTCAAATGCGAAGAAGCTTCCGAAAAAGCTTAAGTCGCATGCATTTAAGCAAAAAAAATGTTTGACCAATTTTTTAGGAAAGGCTAACCCCTTTGCTAAAAATCAAATTTTTGGTTGAAACACAATTTTACCCAATTTTGCCCAAAAGGCGTTTATTTCTAATAACTGAGTATTGAAAGGAGTTTCAAATGCGAAGAAGCTTCCGAAAAAGCTTAAGTCGCATGCATTTAAGCAAAAAAAATTTTTGACCAATTTTTTAGGAAAGGCTAACCCCTTTGCTAAAAATCAAATTTTTGGTTGAAACACAATTTTACCCAATTTTGCCCAAAAGGCGTTTATTTCTAATAACTGAGTATTGAAAGGAGTTTCAAATGCGAAGAAGCTTCCGAAAAAGCTTAAGTCGCATGCATTTAAGCAAAAAAAATTTTTGACCAATTTTTTAGGAAAGGCTAACCCCTTTGCTAAAAATCAAATTTTTGGTTGAAACACAATTTTACGCAATTTTGCCCAAAAGGCGTTTATTTCTAATAACTGAATATTGAAAGGAGTTTCAAATGCGAAGAAGCTTCCGAAAAAGCTTAAGTCGCATGCATTTAAGCAAACAAAATTTTTGACCAATTTTTTAGGAATGGCTAACCCCTTTGCTAAAAATCAAATTTTTGGTTGAAACACAATTTTACCCAATTTTGCCCAAAAGGCGTTTATTTCTAATAACTGAGTATTGAAAGGAGTTTCAAATGCGAAGAAGCTTCCGAAAAAGCTTAAGTCGCATGCATTTAAGGAAAAAAAATGTTTGACCAATTTTTTAGGAAAGGCTTTGCTAAAAATCAAATTTTTGGTTGAAACACAATTTTACCAAATTTTGCCCAAAAGGCGTTTATTTCTAATAACTGAGTATTGAAAGGAGTTTCAAATGCGAAGAAGCTTCCGAAAAAGCTTAAGTCGCATGCATTTAAGGAAAAAAAATTTTTGAACAATTTTTTAGGAAAGGCTTTGCTAAAAATCAAATTTTTGGTTGAAACACAATTTTACCCAATTTTGCCCAAAAGGCGTTTATTTCTAATAACTGAGTATTGAAAGGAGTTTCAAATGCGAAGAAGCTTCCGAAAAAGCTTAAGTCGCATGCATTTAAGCAAAAAAAATTTTTGACCAATTTTTTAGGAAAGGAAAATCAAATTTTTGGTTGAAACACAATTTTACCCAATTTTTCCCAAAAGGCGTTTATTTCTAATAACTGAGTATTGAAAGGAGTTTCAAATGCGACCAAGCTTCCGAAAAAGCTTAAGTCGCATGCATTTAAGCAAAAAAAATTTTTGACCTTTGCTAAAAATCAAATTTTTGGTTGAAACACAATTTTACCCAATTTTGCCCAAAAGGCGTTTATTTCTAATAACTGAGTATTGAAAGGAGTTTCAAATGCGAAGAAGCTTCCGAAAAAGCTTAAGTCGCATGCATTTAAGCCAAAAAAATTTTTGACCAATTTTTTAGGAAAGGCTAACCCCTTTGCTAAAAATCAAATTTTTGGTTGAAACACAATTTTACCCAATTTTGCCCAAAAGGCGTTTATTTCTAATAACTGAGTATTGAAAGGAGTTTCAAATGCGAAGAAGCTTCCGAAAAAGCTTAAGTCGCATGCATTTAAGCAAAAAAAATTTTTGACCAATTTTTTAGGAAAGGCTAACTAACCCCTTTGCTAAAAATCAAATTTTTGGTTGAAACACAATTTTACCCAATTTTTCCCAAAAGGCGTTTATTTCTAATAACTGAGTATTGAAAGGAGTTTCAAATGCGAAGAAGCTTCCGAAAAAGCTTAAGTCGCATGCATTTAAGCAAAAAAAATTTTTGACCTTTGCTAAAAATCAAATTTTTGGTTGAAACACAATTTTACCCAATTTTGCCCAAAAGGCGTTTATTTCTAATAACTGAGTATTGAAAGGAGTTTCAAATGCGAACAAGCTTCCGAAAAAGCTTAAGTCGCATGCATTTAAGCAAAAAAAATTTTTGACCAATTTTTTAGGAAAGGCTAACTAACCCCTTTGCTAAAAATCAAATTTTTGGTTGAAACACAATTTTACCCAATTTTTCCCAAAAGGCGTTTATTTCTAATAACTGAGTATTGAAAGGAGTTTCAAATGCGAAGAAGCTTCCGAAAAAGCTTAAGTCGCATGCATTTAAGCAAAAAAAATTTTTGACCAATTTTTTAGGAAAGGCTAACCCCTTTGCTAAAAATCAAATTTTTGGTTGAAACACAATTTTACCCAATTTTTCCCAAAAGGCGTTTATTTCTAATAACTGAGTATTGAAAGGAGTTTCAAATGCGAAGAAGCTTCCGAAAAAGCTTAAGTCGCATGCATTTAAGCAAAAAAAATTTTTGACCTTTGCTAAAAATCAAATTTTTGGTTGAAACACAATTTTACCCAATTTTGCCCAAAAGGCGTTTATTTCTAATAACTGAGTATTGAAAGGAGTTTCAAATGCGAACAAGCTTCCGAAAAAGCTTAAGTCGCATGCATTTAAGCAAAAAAAATTTTTGACCAATTTTTTAGGAAAGGCTAACCCCTTTGCTAAAAATCAAATTTTTGGTTGAAACACAATTTTACCCAATTTTTCCCAAAAGGCGTTTATTTCTAATAACTGAGTATTGAAAGGAGTTTCAAATGCGAAGAAGCTTCCGAAAAAGCTTAAGTCGCATGCATTTAAGCAAAAAAAATTTTTGACCTTTGCTAAAAATCAAATTTTTGGTTGAAACACAATTTTACCCAATTTTGCCCAAAAGGCGTTTATTTCTAATAACTGAGTATTGAAAGGAGTTTCAAATGCGAACAAGCTTCCGAAAAAGCTTAAGTCGCATGCATTTAAGCAAAAAAAATTTTTGACCAATTTTTTAGGAAAGGCTAACCCCTTTGCTAAAAATCAAATTTTTGGTTGAAACACAATTTTACCCAATTTTTCCCAAAAGGCGTTTATTTCTAATAACTGAGTATTGAAAGGAGTTTCAAATGCGAAGAAGCTTCCGAAAAAGCTTAAGTCGCATGCATTTAAGCAAAAAAAATTTTTGACCTTTGCTAAAAATCAAATTTTTGGTTGAAACACAATTTTACCCAATTTTGCCCAAAAGGCGTTTATTTCTAATAACTGAGTATTGAAAGGAGTTTCAAATGCGAAGAAGCTTCCGAAAAAGCTTAAGTCGCATGCATTTAAGCAAAAAAAATTTTTGACCAATTTTTTAGGAAAGGCTAACCCCTTTGCTAAAAATCAAATTTTTGGTTGAAACACAATTTTACCCAATTTTTCCCAAAAGGCGTTTATTTCTAATAACTGAGTATTGAAAGGAGTTTCAAATGCGAAGAAGCTTCCGAAAAAGCTTAAGTCGCATGCATTTAAGCAAAAAAAATTTTTGACCAATTTTTTAGGAAAGGCTAACCCCTTTGCTAAAAATCAAATTTTTGGTTGAAACACAATTTTACCCAATTTTGCCCAAAAGGCGTTTATTTCTAATAACTGAGTATTGAAAGGAGTTTCAAATGCGAAGAAGCTTCCGAAAAAGCTTAAGTCGCATGCATTTAAGCAAAAAAAATTTTTGACCAATTTTTTAGGAAAGGCTAACCCCTTTGCTAAAAATCAAATTTTTGGTTGAAACACAATTTTACCCAATTTTGCCCAAAAGGCGTTTATTTCTAATAACTGAGTATTGAAAGGAGTTTCAAATGCGAAGAAGCTTCCGAAAAAGCTTAAGTCGCATGCATTTAAGCAAAAAAAATTTTTGACCAATTTTTTAGGAAAGGCTAACCCCTTTGCTAAAAATCAAATTTTTGGTTGAAACACAATTTTACCCAATTTTGCCCAAAAGGCGTTTATTTCTAATAACTGAGTATTGAAAGGAGTTTCAAATGCGAAGAAGCTTCCGAAAAAGCTTAAGTCGCATGCATTTAAGCAAAAAAAATTTTTGACCAATTTTTTAGGAAAGGCTAACCCCTTTGCTAAAAATCAAATTTTTGGTTGAAACACAATTTTACCCAATTTTGCCCAAAAGGCGTTTATTTCTAATAACTGAGTATTGAAAGGAGTTTCAAATGCGAAGAAGCTTCCGAAAAAGCTTAAGTCGCATGCATTTAAGCCAAAAAAATTTTTTACCAATTTTTTAGGAAAGGCTAACCCCTTTGCTAAAAATCAAATTTTTGGTTGAAACACAATTTTACCCAATTTTGCCCAAAAGGCGTTTATTTCTAATAACTGAGTATTGAAAGGAGTTTCAAATGCGAAGAAGCTTCCGAAAAAGCTTAAGTCGCATGCATTTAAGCAAAAAAAATTTTTTACCAATTTTTTAGGAAAGGCTAACTAACCCCTTTGCTAAAAATCAAATTTTTGGTTGAAACACAATTTTACTCAATTTTGCCCAAAAGGCGTTTATTTCTAATAACTGAGTATTGAAAGGAGTTTCAAATGCGAAGAAGCTTCCGAAAAAGCTTAAGTCGCATGCATTTAAGCCAAAAAAATTTTTGACCAATTTTTTAGGAAAGGCTAACCCCTTTGCTAAAAATCAAATTTTTGGTTGAAACACAATTTTACCCAATTTTGCCCAAAAGGCGTTTATTTCTAATAACTGAGTATTGAAAGGAGTTTCAAATGCGAAGAAGCTTCCGAAAAAGCTTAAGTCGCATGCATTTAAGCCAAAAAAATTTTTGACCAACTTTTTTTTAGGAAAGGCTAACCCCTTTGCTAAAAATCAAATTTTTGGTTGAAACACAATTTTACCCAATTTTGCCCAAAAGGCGTTTATTTCTAATAACTGAGTATTGAAAGGAGTTTCAAATGCGAAGAAGCTTCCGAAAAAGCTTAAGTCGCATGCATTTAAGCCAAAAAAATTTTTGACCAATTTTTTAGGAAAGGCTAACCCCTTTGCTAAAAATCAAATTTTTGGTTGAAACACAATTTTACCCAATTTTGCCCAAAAGGCGTTTATTTCTAATAACTGAGTATTGAAAGGAGTTTCAAATGCGAAGAAGCTTCCGAAAAAGCTTAAGTCGCATGCATTTAAGCAAAAAAAATTTTTGACCAATTTTTTAGGAAAGGCTAACCCCTTTGCTAAAAATCAAATTTTTGGTTGAAACACAATTTTACCCAATTTTGCCCAAAAGGCGTTTATTTCTAATAACTGAGTATTGAAAGGAGTTTCAAATGCGAAGAAGCTTCCGAAAAAGCTTAAGTCGCATGCATTTAAGCAAAAAAAATTTTTGACCAATTTTTTAGGAAAGGCTTACCCCTTTGCTAAAAATCAAATTTTTGGTTGAAACACAATTTTACCCAATTTTGCCCAAAAGGCGTTTATTTCTAATAACTGAGTATTGAAAGGAGTTTCAAATGCGAAGAAGCTTCCGAAAAAGCTTAAGTCGCATGCATTTAAGCAAAAAAAATTTTTGACCAATTTTTTAGGAAAGGCTAACCCCTTTGCTAAAAATCAAATTTTTGGTTGAAACACAATTTTACCCAATTTTGCCCAAAAGGCGTTTATTTCTAATAACTGAGTATTGAAAGGAGTTTCAAATGCGAAGAAGCTTCCGAAAAAGCTTAAGTCGCATGCATTTAAGCCAAAAAAATTTTTTACCA
This sequence comes from Linnaemya tessellans, assembly GCA_951800035.1. Classification (NCBI taxonomy): domain Eukaryota; kingdom Metazoa; phylum Arthropoda; class Insecta; order Diptera; family Tachinidae; genus Linnaemya; species Linnaemya tessellans. The sequence goes on from OX637533.1 coordinate 113,211,611, forward strand.
ATTTTTTAGGAAAGGCTAACCCCTTTGCTAAAAATCAAATTTTTGGTTGAAACACAATTTTACCCAATTTTGCCCAAAAGGCGTTTATTTCTAATAACTGAGTATTGAAAGGAGTTTCAAATGCGAAGAAGCTTCCGAAAAAGCTTAAGTCGCATGCATTTAAGCAAAAAAAATTTTTTACCAATTTTTTAGGAAAGGCTAACTAACCCCTTTGCTAAAAATCAAATTTTTGGTTGAAACACAATTTTACTCAATTTTGCCCAAAAGGCGTTTATTTCTAATAACTGAGTATTGAAAGGAGTTTCAAATGCGAAGAAGCTTCCGAAAAAGCTTAAGTCGCATGCATTTAAGCCAAAAAAATTTTTGACCAATTTTTTAGGAAAGGCTAACCCCTTTGCTAAAAATCAAATTTTTGGTTGAAACACAATTTTACCCAATTTTGCCCAAAAGGCGTTTATTTCTAATAACTGAGTATTGAAAGGAGTTTCAAATGCGAAGAAGCTTCCGAAAAAGCTTAAGTCGCATGCATTTAAGCCAAAAAAATTTTTGACCAACTTTTTTTTAGGAAAGGCTAACCCCTTTGCTAAAAATCAAATTTTTGGTTGAAACACAATTTTACCCAATTTTGCCCAAAAGGCGTTTATTTCTAATAACTGAGTATTGAAAGGAGTTTCAAATGCGAAGAAGCTTCCGAAAAAGCTTAAGTCGCATGCATTTAAGCCAAAAAAATTTTTGACCAATTTTTTAGGAAAGGCTAACCCCTTTGCTAAAAATCAAATTTTTGGTTGAAACACAATTTTACCCAATTTTGCCCAAAAGGCGTTTATTTCTAATAACTGAGTATTGAAAGGAGTTTCAAATGCGAAGAAGCTTCCGAAAAAGCTTAAGTCGCATGCATTTAAGCAAAAAAAATTTTTGACCAATTTTTTAGGAAAGGCTAACCCCTTTGCTAAAAATCAAATTTTTGGTTGAAACACAATTTTACCCAATTTTTCCCAAAAGGCGTTTATTTCTAATAACTGAGTATTGAAAGGAGTTTCAAATGCGAAGAAGCTTCCGAAAAAGCTTAAGTCGCATGCATTTAAGCAAAAAAAATTTTTGACCAATTTTTTAGGAAAGGCTAACCCCTTTGCTAAAAATCAAATTTTTGGTTGAAACACAATTTTACCCAATTTTTCCCAAAAGGCGTTTATTTCTAATAACTGAGTATTGAAAGGAGTTTCAAATGCGAAGAAGCTTCCGAAAAAGCTTAAGTCGCATGCATTTAAGCAAAAAAAATTTTTGACCTTTGCTAAAAATCAAATTTTTGGTTGAAACACAATTTTACCCAATTTTGCCCAAAAGGCGTTTATTTCTAATAACTGAGTATTGAAAGGAGTTTCAAATGCGAAGAAGCTTCCGAAAAAGCTTAAGTCGCATGCATTTAAGCAAAAAAAATTTTTGACCAATTTTTTAGGAAAGGCTAACCCCTTTGCTAAAAATCAAATTTTTGGTTGAAACACAATTTTACCCAATTTTTCCCAAAAGGCGTTTATTTCTAATAACTGAGTATTGAAAGGAGTTTCAAATGCGAAGAAGCTTCCGAAAAAGCTTAAGTCGCATGCATTTAAGCAAAAAAAATTTTTGACCAATTTTTTAGGAAAGGCTAACCCCTTTGCTAAAAATCAAATTTTTGGTTGAAACACAATTTTACCCAATTTTGCCCAAAAGGCGTTTATTTCTAATAACTGAGTATTGAAAGGAGTTTCAAATGCGAAGAAGCTTCCGAAAAAGCTTAAGTCGCATGCATTTAAGCAAAAAAAATGTTTGACCAATTTTTTAGGAAAGGCTAACTAACCCCTTTGCTAAAAATCAAATTTTTGGTTGAAACACAATTTTACCCAATTTTGCCCAAAAGGCGTTTATTTCTAATAACTGAGTATTGAAAGGAGTTTCAAATGCGAAGAAGCTTCCGAAAAAGCTTAAGTCGCATGCATTTAAGCAAAAAAAATTTTTGACCAATTTTTTAGGAAAGGCTAACCCCTTTGCTAAAAATCAAATTTTTGGTTGAAACACAATTTTACCCAATTTTTCCCAAAAGGCGTTTATTTCTAATAACTGAGTATTGAAAGGAGTTTCAAATGCGAAGAAGCTTCCGAAAAAGCTTAAGTCGCATGCATTTAAGCAAAAAAAATTTTTGACCTTTGCTAAAAATCAAATTTTTGGTTGAAACACAATTTTACCCAATTTTGCCCAAAAGGCGTTTATTTCTAATAACTGAGTATTGAAAGGAGTTTCAAATGCGAAGAAGCTTCCGAAAAAGCTTAAGTCGCATGCATTTAAGCAAAAAAAATTTTTTACCAATTTTTTAGGAAAGGCTAACCCCTTTGCTAAAAATCAAATTTTTGGTTGAAACACAATTTTACCCAATTTTTCCCAAAAGGCGTTTATTTCTAATAACTGAGTATTGAAAGGAGTTTCAAATGCGAAGAAGCTTCCGAAAAAGCTTAAGTCGCATGCATTTAAGCAAAAAAAATTTTTGACCAATTTTTTAGGAAAGGCTAACCCCTTTGCTAAAAATCAAATTTTTGGTTGAAACACAATTTTACCCAATTTTGCCCAAAAGGCGTTTATTTCTAATAACTGAGTATTGAAAGGAGTTTCAAATGCGAAGAAGCTTCCGAAAAAGCTTAAGTCGCATGCATTTAAGCAAAAAAAATTTTTGACCAATTTTTTAGGAAAGGCTAACCCCTTTGCTAAAAATCAAATTTTTGGTTGAAACACAATTTTACCCAATTTTTCCCAAAAGGCGTTTATTTCTAATAACTGAGTATTGAAAGGAGTTTCAAATGCGAAGAAGCTTCCGAAAAAGCTTAAGTCGCATGCATTTAAGCCAAAAAAATTTTTGACCAATTTTTTAGGAAAGGCTAACCCCTTTGCTAAAAATCAAATTTTTGGTTGAAACACAATTTTACCCAATTTTTCCCAAAAGGCGTTTATTTCTAATAACTGAGTATTGAAAGGAGTTTCAAATGCGAAGAAGCTTCCGAAAAAGCTTAAGTCGCATGCATTTAAGCAAAAAAAATTTTTTACCAATTTTTTAGGAAAGGCTAACCCCTTTGCTAAAAATCAAATTTTTGGTTGAAACACAATTTTACCCAATTTTGCCCAAAAGGCGTTTATTTCTAATAACTGAGTATTGAAAGGAGTTTCAAATGCGAAGAAGCTTCCGAAAAAGCTTAAGTCGCATGCATTTAAGCAAAAAAAATTTTTGACCTTTGCTAAAAATCAAATTTTTGGTTGAAACACAATTTTACCCAATTTTGCCCAAAAGGCGTTTATTTCTAATAACTGAGTATTGAAAGGAGTTTCAAATGCGAAGAAGCTTCCGAAAAAGCTTAAGTCGCATGCATTTAAGCAAAAAAAAATTTTTACCAATTTTTTAGGAAAGGCTAACCCCTTTGCTAAAAATCAAATTTTTGGTTGAAACACAATTTTACCCAATTTTGCCCAAAAGGCGTTTATTTCTAATAACTGAGTATTGAAAGGAGTTTCAAATGCGAAGAAGCTTCCGAAAAAGCTTAAGTCGCATGCATTTAAGCAAAAAAAATTTTTTACCAATTTTTTAGGAAAGGCTAACCCCTTTGCTAAAAATCAAATTTTTGGTTGAAACACAATTTTACCCAATTTTGCCCAAAAGGCGTTTATTTCTAATAACTGAGTATTGAAAGGAGTTTCAAATGCGAAGAAGCTTCCGAAAAAGCTTAAGTCGCATGCATTTAAGCAAAAAAAATTTTTGACCAATTTTTTAGGAAAGGCTAACCCCTTTGCTAAAAATCAAATTTTTGGTTGAAACACAATTTTACCCAATTTTGCCCAAAAGGCGTTTATTTCTAATAACTGAGTATTGAAAGGAGTTTCAAATGCGAAGAAGCTTCGGAAAAAGCTTAAGTCGCATGCATTTAAGCAAAAAAAATTTTTGACCAATTTTTTAGGAAAGGCTAACCCCTTTGCTAAAAATCAAATTTTTGGTTGAAACACAATTTTACCCAATTTTGCCCAAAAGGCGTTTATTTCTAATAACTGAGTATTGAAAGGAGTTTCAAATGCGAAGAAGCTTCCGAAAAAGCTTAAGTCGCATGCATTTAAGCAAAAAAAATTTTTGACCAATTTTTTAGGAAAGGCTAACCCCTTTGCTAAAAATCAAATTTTTGGTTGAAACACAATTTTACCCAATTTTTCCCAAAAGGCGTTTATTTCTAATAACTGAGTATTGAAAGGAGTTTCAAATGCGAAGAAGCTTCCGAAAAAGCTTAAGTCGCATGCATTTAAGCAAAAAAAATTTTTGACCAATTTTTTAGGAAAGGCTAACCCCTTCTAAAAATCAAATTTTTGGTTGAAACACAATTTTACGCAATTTTGCCCAAAAGGCGTTTATTTCTAATAACTGAGTATTGAAAGGAGTTTCAAATGCGAAGAAGCTTCCGAAAAAGCTTAAGTCGCATGCATTTAAGCAAAAAAAATTTTTGACCAATTTTTTAGGAAAGGCTAACCCCTTCTAAAAATCAAATTTTTGGTTGAAACACAATTTTACGCAATTTTGCCCAAAAGGCGTTTATTTCTAATAACTGAGTATTGAAAGGAGTTTCACATGCGAAGAAGCTTCCGAAAAAGCTTAAGTCGCATGCATTTAAGCAAAAAAAATTTTTGACCAATTTTTTAGGAAAGGCTAACCCCTTCTAAAAATCAAATTTTTGGTTGAAACACAATTTTACGCAATTTTGCCCAAAAGGCGTTTATTTCTAATAACTGAGTATTGAAAGGAGTTTCAAATGCGAAGAAGCTTCCGAAAAAGCTTAAGTCGCATGCATTTAAGCAAAAAAAATTTTTGACCAATTTTTTAGGAAAGGCTAACCCCTTTGCTAAAAATCAAATTTTTGGTTGAAACACAATTTTACCCAATTTTTCCCAAAAGGCGTTTATTTCTAATAACTGAGTATTGAAAGGAGTTTCAAATGCGAAGAAGCTTCCGAAAAAGCTTAAGTCGCATGCATTTAAGCAAAAAAAATTTTTGACCAATTTTTTAGGAAAGGCTAACCCCTTTGCTAAAAATCAAATTTTTGGTTGAAACACAATTTTACCCAATTTTGCCCAAAAGGCGTTTATTTCTAATAACTGAGTATTGAAAGGAGTTTCAAATGCGAAGAAGCTTCCGAAAAAGCTTAAGTCGCATGCATTTAAGCAAAAAAAATTTTTAACCAATTTTTTAGGAAAGGCTAACCCCTTTGCTAAAAATCAAATTTTTGGTTGAAACACAATTTTACCCAATTTTTCCCAAAAGGCGTTTATTTCTAATAACTGAGTATTGAAAGGAGTTTCAAATGCGAAGAAGCTTCCGAAAAAGCTTAAGTCGCATGCATTTAAGCAAAAAAAATTTTTGACCAATTTTTTAGGAAAGGCTAACCCCTTCTAAAAATCAAATTTTTGGTTGAAACACAATTTTGCCCAAAAGGCGTTTATTTCTAATAACTGAGTATTGAAAGGAGTTTCAAATGCGAAGAAGCTTCCGAAAAAGCTTAAGTCGCATGCATTTAAGCAAAAAAAATTTTTGACCAATTTTTTAGGAAAGGCTAACCCCTTTGCTAAAAATCAAATTTTTGGTTGAAACACAATTTTACCCAATTTTGCCCAAAAGGCGTTTATTTCTAATAACTGAGTATTGAAAGGAGTTTCAAATGCGAAGAAGCTTCCGAAAAAGCTTAAGTCGCATGCATTTTAAGGCGCACTGCCTGAAGGTGGGTGCTGCTAAAAATCAAATTTTTGGTTGAAACACAATTTTACCCAATTTTGCCCAAAAGGCGTTTATTTCTAATAACTGAGTATTGAAAGGAGTTTCAAATGCGAAGAAGCTTCCGAAAAAGCTTAAGTCGCATGCATTTAAGCAAAAAAAATTTTTGACCAATTTTTTAGGAAAGGCTAACCCCTTTGCTAAAAATCAAATTTTTGGTTGAAACACAATTTTACCCAATTTTTCCCAAAAGGCGTTTATTTCTAATAACTGAGTATTGAAAGGAGTTTCAAATGCGAAGAAGCTTCCGAAAAAGCTTAAGTCGCATGCATTTAAGCAAAAAAATTTTTTGACCAATTTTTTAGGAAAGGCTAACCCCTTCTAAAAATCAAATTTTTGGTTGAAACACAATTTTGCCCAAAAGGCGTTTATTTCTAATAACTGAGTATTGAAAGGAGTTTCAAATGCGAAGAAGCTTCCGAAAAAGCTTAAGTCGCATGCATTTAAGCAAAAAAAATTTTTGACCAATTTTTTAGGAAAGGCTAACCCCTTTGCTAAAAATCAAATTTTTGGTTGAAACACAATTTTACCCAATTTTGCCCAAAAGGCGTTTATTTCTAATAACTGAGTATTGAAAGGAGTTTCAAATGCGAAGAAGCTTCCGAAAAAGCTTAAGTCGCATGCATTTTAAGGCGCACTGCCTGAAGGTGGGTGCTGCTAAAAATCAAATTTTTGGTTGAAACACAATTTTACCCAATTTTGCCCAAAAGGCGTTTATTTCTAATAACTGAGTATTGAAAGGAGTTTCAAATGCGAAGAAGCTTCCGAAAAAGCTTAAGTCGCATGCATTTAAGCAAAAAAAATTTTTGACCAATTTTTTAGGAAAGGGGTACCTCTTTGCAAAAAATCAATTTTTTTTGGTTGAAACACAATTTTACCCAATTTTTGCCCAAAAGGCGTTTATTTCTAATAACTGAGTATTGAAAGGAGTTTCAAATGCGTAGAAGCTTCCGAAAAAGCTTAAATCGCATGCATTTAAGCAAAAAAAATGTTTGACCAATTTTTTTGGAAAGGGGTACCTCTTTGCAAAAATCAATATTCTGGTTGAAACACAATTTTATCCAATTTTACACAAAATGCGTTTATTTCTAATAAGTAAGTAATGAAAGGAGTTTCAAATGCGAAGAAGCTTCCGAAAAAGCTCAAATCGCATGCATTTAAGCAAAACAAATTTTTACCAATTTTTTTGCATAAAGTAAATTTTTTTGGAAAGGGGTACCGTTACCTCCTTGCAAAAATCAATGTTTTGGTTGGAACACAATTCTACTCAAAACGTATTTTTATCTAATAAAGACGAGTTGAAAGGAGTTTCAAATGCAAAGAAGCTTCTAAAACAGCTGGAGTCGCAAAAATTTAAGCAAAACAAAAATGTTTACTAATTTTTTTAGGCAAGGGGTAAATCTTTGCAAAAATCCATTTTTTGGTTGGAACACACTTTTACCCAAAACGTATTTTTTTATAATAAGTACGAGTTGATAGGAGTTTCAAATGCAAAGAAGCTTTCAAAAAAGCTCTAGTAGCGAGCATTTAAATAAAAAAAGTTTTTTGAAAAGGGGTACCTCTTTTCAAAAATCCATTTTTTGGTTGGAACACACTTTTACCCAAAACGCGTAAATGCTTATTGGAAGGAGTTAAAAAGTAAGTAACTAGATATTATAGTATATTTATTTGTAACAAAAAGGTCACCTTTCGAAGTATAATAATGTAGCATTAATGGGAAAAAAGTACTTACATATATAGAATAATTTCAAGGAAAATAAATTACGTTTATATTGCATTTCATAAATAAATGTTTTAACGTTGTTTAGAGCTTAGTTCATTAAGATAAGCATTACGCTTTTTCATATTGGTTTTTATCCAAGAATGCTGCATGACATCAACTAATGTTATACGAGAGCTTCCTGCTCGACGTAACAATTTGGAAATAAGATCTTTGGCACCAGCGGAAACAAAATCTGGATAATGAACATCTAAACGACGAATCTTTTCATATGTTATCTCTGTCTCATTAGATTCAAAAGGCGGCCCACCGATTAAAAATTCATAACACAACACACCCAGACACCACTGATCGACAGAATCGTCATAAGTGCGACCATCAATCATTTCTGGAGGTAAATAATCTAAAGTTCCACATAAAGTCTTACGCCTTGAAGAACAAAAAATTAATATCTGCCAAAAAAATTAATGTGGAGGACTTACTTATTTGATATTGAATGAGCTGACCAACCAAAGTCAGCCAGTTTGACATCATCCGAAGCAGTAAGTAAAATATTTTCTGGCTTAAGATCACGATGTATAACTTTATTTAAATGGCAATAATGTAAAGCATCTGCAACTTGGTATGTGTATTTTGCCGCTCTTGGCTCATCAAACCGTTTGTTAGGGGCTCTCCGTAACAGTTTAAAGAGTTCACCTTGGGATGCTAATTCCAATGCCAAATAAATCCGATCATTGTCATGAAACCACGTCAGCAAACGTAATATATGTGGATGTTTGAGACGTGATTGAATTTCGACTTCTCTTAATATCTGTTTTTGCACATTTGCTGTTTGCAATTCTCCTTTAAACAAAACTTTCATGGCCACCATATAGTGGGTGGTACGTTCCCGAGCCAAGTAAACCCGACCAAATTTACCCCTACCCAGAGGAGCACCCATTTCAAAATCGCGTGTAGACCATTCGTAACTTCATGAACATAAAACAAATACATATTCTTATAGGTGAATACGCGAATAATTAAATATATTTCTTACGGTTGTCCATAGGCAGGATGCTGCATCATTTTCATGCATACTTCTTTAACATAATTTTGATGTTCATTTGGAACATGAACGATTAGTTGAGATAAATCTGCTCTATTTGGAGGTTTCTTCCTAGAACCTTCCATATTTGTTTAGTTGTTCTACAATGTTGTTGTTGTTAGTTTAATTGGTTTTAAAATTGTCAGCAAAGCCGCCAAAAATTTTAGTTTTTGTAGCAGAATTTCGTATTCATAAATTCGTCACCAGATCGCGCTGTGTGTGTGGTACTCCCATGGCAAACTAACATCAAGATGAATTAAGCAAATTATATACCTATTCGAATTAATAAGAGGTGTCCTGGAGACTTCAAATGAGCACAATCCGCAATCATATTTACCTGTTTATATATAGTAAAAAGGAACTTGATTTTATTTAAATAATGCAAAAACCTCATTGAAATATGAGGTCCAAAATGGTTTTAAGTATCTGTAATGCAGTAAAACATTTATCAAGGCAGATTACCAGGTACTCTCACTAGTACAACAATTAACAACACCAAAAACCACACGTATTTTATTGGTAGAATATTACGAGCTTATTTCAATATCAAGAAAGAAAAAGCATCATTAACAAGGCAGATTTAAAATAAAAAAACATTTATGGAGCGTATATATAAACTTTTGACAGTTGTTCGATACGCACCAAGGAAAATTTAATAGACAGCTGCGCTACTGGGAATACCTGGTAAACATGTTACCAAGGCGAATTCATACCAGGTGGCCTTAATTCAGAAATTGGTGATCAGCTGTTACCAAGGCAAAATTATTGAACTGTCAAAGTGCTCTTCTGGTGTTTCGTTTTTGTGTGCCGCCATTGTTTTTTCCAAAGCATTTCATTTGACAGTTCAATAAATTTTGCACAGCATTGCATAAGTAAGGCCACCTTGTATGAATTCGCCTTGCATGTTACAATAACCAATTGCTTATTTGTTTGTGTAAAGTCAGGGTCCACGTCAAATATTATAGCAATAAAACACATTAAAGTGCTGCGCACATGCACAATTACTAGCAACGCTCACATATACAAACACAACGAGTACTTATTACACACAAACATTAGACATAAATGTAGCTAAGCAATGCTTGCCCTACAGAAAATGATGTGACATTTTTTTTTTTTTTTTTTTTTAGGAGTAGGACCAGCACTCAGGGGATGTCCGCTATATATGCAATGCATTGTGCTGGAACTGAAAACGACGGGATAGTATTGAGGGGACAGATTAGGAAAGATGAGAAGATAGACAGTTGTTTTTTTTTTTTTTTTTTTTTTTTTTTTTTTGTAGCTATTTCAACCTTTTACTTCGCCGGCTAATTTTTGCTACAGGGCCGACGAAGGTGGGTGCTGTTACTCTGCTTTTTAGTACATGATTGGGCCAGTCGCTGCCAGTAATTGTCCAGTGATCAGTACTATGCCTTCATCACTGAAAACAGACTGGCAACAACTAACACAACCACGCACTAATGCTGATCAGAAGAATTCAACACAATATTTTTTTTTTTATGACTCAGCTGGGGCTCGAACTCAGGACTCTCCGCTTCATAGTCTCGTGTTCTACTACTTCAGCCAACAGCAAGTCAAGTCAAGTAAATGACCATTGCAATCAATAATGTAGAACTCTGTTTTGATTTGCCTATTTACTGCTGCTTAAATTTTTGGCTGGTTTCATTGTCAAAACTTTTTTCATCTCACTAGTGCAACAATACAAAAAAAAAACAACAGGCATTTTGTTTGCGTAAAAATAATCCATGTTGTCAGAGAATACGCGTCTTGAGGTTTGCGCCAGTGCTTTCTACAATAGGAAAAATCTGCATTGTAAAAAAACATCGTAACTTGGGGTTTACACGATCAATTTTTGCCTTTCAAGTTTTAAACACTCACACATTTTTTACTAATCCATGCATACTTTTTATATGATACGAAATTGCGTACAAATATACTTTCTAACTGAGTGTTTCAATTTACAGAAAACAGCTGTTAACATCTTTAATGAGCAAATTTGTAGTTTTTCTTCTCGTATGTTCTGCCATCACAATTTTATGGGTTTGTTTCGTTTATTGAAGATAATAATTTAACAGATAATAAGATTATTATAAAAATTATAATTAAAATGTTTTGAAATTTGCTTGAAAATTGCGTGCCACATACGTCACAGCTTTAAATATTTGTGAATTTTGACAATCAGTATGTGGGAAAAACTTGAAAGCAAAATTTTAATGTGTGACACCATGGTAAATTTTTAACGGTCAATATACAACCATGCAACATTTCGTCCGAAGTGTGAAGGCCTCTTTGTTGTCCATGCTGCCACCTTGTATTTATTTTCCCAAGATTACAAGATAATTCTGCCTTACAATTACTGTTCATTGCTTCATATAATATTTTTCATTCTTCTCGTTGTCATCTAATAAATGAAATATACGTTTTAAAAGCGTAGAAAATTAGTGAAGATTTTATCACAAAGTTTTTAAAGTTTATATAAAACTATAGTTAAGAACAAGGAAGAATAACTTAATATTTTTTTTAGCGTTGCATGGCTAAAACATATAATATAAATGAACAATTTGCAAAGGTATATATGAAAAACAAAATGGCGGATGCGATGAGGAAATTCTATAAGCATATGCTTCATAGATAGTACAAAACATACATATGAAAATATGTATCTTGAAAATTTACTTATTTTAGATATCTCGATGTGCATATATATTTAATTTCAATTTTATTTCTTTATTATTTAATTTTAGATTACTGAAAATTTCTTAATAAAAAAAGGTAAGTTTTTATTGAAAAAGGGCGTCAGTTTACAGAACTTAAGAGTTTAGAAAAGAAAAATCGATATCTGGTTGGTTAGTACTTTGTTTTCTACGGTCCCTTGTAATGACTGAAGCTTTAGTGGCACCGTTAATACCCCAATTACAAGAAATGCAGCAACAACCATCAAACATGAATGCCAATAATGGTAACCAACAACAGCAGGGTAACCAATGGGCCAACTACAATGCATGGTACCAAAATGGTGGACCCTATCAACAACAATATTCGCCCTATTATCAATATTACATGCGTTATGGTATGAATAAGAATCAGCAACAAACATCGGCAGTTACTTCGACTATATCGAATAGTAATGCTCCGCCGGGTTTTAGTAATGCCGTTATACCTCAAGGTGACAAGCATATGCCTCCTTTACCATCAGGTCCACCCCCTCCAAATCTTGGAAGTAATAGTGGTAACCATTTGCAAAAGAATTTTGGTGGCATTAAATTCAATCTCAGTCAACAAAAACGTCTCGCAAATGCTCCAAACCCCCTACAACAGCAACAAGGAATTAATGGCAATTTTAATTGTAATTTTCAAAGTAATCAAATTAATCAAAGCAGCAATGGAAATGGTAACAGCAATAAAAAAAAACGTAAACGTAATAAAGGCAAACAAAATCAAATACAACAACAGCAGCAGGCTTTGTTCGATGCTCATTTTGATGAATCTCAGATGGAAGTGCAAAATGGAACGGATGTTGATGAGTCAAATTTTATAAACACTTCCATACCACCTCCTCCACCACCTCCCATAATTGCCAATATAGACTTGAGTAAGCCACCACCCCCTATTGGCAAGCCACTGAATACCGATTTGAATATGGAATCCAATCTGGAGTTATCAACGCCTGCTAACGTCACAACAAACTCTTCCTCAACTTTCAAAAAACCAAATGCTTTTCATAATCCTAACGATGCTTGGCCTGAATCCTTGAACAATTATGTTGCACGTTGTTATGCCAAGTGTACAACTGATTTAGATAAAGATCAAATAGATATTTGCCTAAAAGGAAAAATTATAGCTGCGGCTAATCGCAATGAGCTTTGGACGCGAGATTGGGATAATGAACCAATTCCTAGCGTCTTTAGTGAACGCAATAGCCTTAATGTCAAACTTCATAACACTTCGCCGATAATTTCACAAAATCAACGTAACCCCTTTCAGCATAATCATAAGAATCACCAATCATCTAATATTCCTATGGATCATTTAAAAAACAAACCAGGTGCTTCTGGCTTATCGCGTAATTTGAATGCTCGTCTCGGCCAACGTAATTCATTTGGTAACACTAATAAGTCTAAGGATTCACGTAGTAGGTCGCGGTAAGTAGAGCTTTTTAAAAATTACTTACATTATACATGCATACATTATATGTTTGGAATAGCGAAAGAAATACATATTCAATATTGATTGCTTGTCTACACTAATTTTAGTGTAAACAATGAACATATTCCGTTTATTAGCAGACTTTGAAGTTTGGACAAGTAAAATGTATCTAATAGTGGATTCAGAAATCTCGCTATCTATAGATGTATATAGCATTTGTTCCTCGGAACTTAATGCCAATTTTAACACCCCCATTCTCCAAACAACAAAAATAAAAGTAAATAAAAGAATTCAGTTGTAGGTATTTCTATTACTGATATGAGATAGTCCCAGTTTACATTGTGCGATTTTTGTCGCTGCGATTCTTATTTTGTGTGAGAGTCCTGAAATAGGAATATATACCATTTGTATACCTTTCTCGCTCTTCCTCACTAAATATCAAGAATTGCTGCGACAAAAATTGCATGGTGTAAACCGGGACTTAGTAATAAAAAAGTTGCCAAATAAAACGGATTCTTTACTAAAAAATCATTCAAAACCATGCTATTTTGATTAATAAACATATACATATGTACATACTTTGTTTGATGTGGTTTAAATATGTCTATGCCTGCAATTCACTGGCTCTTACACAAACCATCACTAGACTTCAAGCAAATTATAAAAATGTTAATTATTTCTATGCCAAAAATTAGAAACTCTTAAAAATCAAATTGGAACTATATTTTGGTAGTATGTTGTGATTTCACGACAGAGTACTCCGCCTTTTAAATTGCAAATGCAACGCCGCAAAAAGCCACAGCGTGTTGTCAGCTTTTGCAAAATTTCAAAATAATACCTATTTACAATCATCCAATAAATTTTTCTTTGCAGTTCACCCACGTCGTCTAAATATCGCAATAAACGTACTTCTCGGTCGCGTTCGCGGTCACATTCACGGTCGTCGTCTTCTTCACCAACTCGCCCCCGTAAAATCCGTCGTTCCTCTTCTTCTTCGTCGTCTTCCTCTGGTTTTATACCACTTTCCTCTTCCTCCTCCTCCAATAACACATCTTTTCTTAGTAAAAAACAACAAAAGCAACAAAACAAGAAAAATAAAAAACACGACTCTAACACTACAAACGGTAGTGGTAAATCTAAAGCACCCTTTTATTCTTCATCGATTGGTGGAGCTGTAGATGATGATTCCGTTCGTCTTCAACAAAGAGCTGCTCGTTTTTCTCAAAATGGTAGTAAGAAAGCCATAGTAGCAGTGGCCAGCTCTCCGTTTGGTATAACAAATAAAGGCGTCAATAATAAAAATACTAAAAAATTTAACAACTCGCGTTTATACATTGAAGACGCTGAAAACGGTGAAAACATTGATCTTATCGATTTACACATCGTCGGTACGTGTCGTGATTTGGAAAAGTCCTTTCTGCGTCTAACTAAAGCACCTGCACCATGTGAAGTTAGACCCGTTGAAGTGTTGGTACATTCTTTGGAAAATGTCAAACAAAAGTGGCGTAGTAATCAGGATTATTTCTATGCTTGTGATCAATTAAAATCGATTAGACAAGATCTGACTGTAAGTATCAACAATTGAAATGCGTCCAGGATTTAGGTTATACGAGTGTTTTTGTTTTAAGGTCCAAGGTATACGTGATAAGGTTACGGTTGAAGTATATGAAACGCACGCCCGCATTGCCATGGAAAAGGGCGATCATGAGGAATTCAACCAATGCCAGACCCAATTGAAAATGTTGTATAGTGAAGTTGGTACCAGTGCGAATACTTTGGAATTTACAGCCTACCGAATACTGTATTATATATTTACTAAAAATACTTTGGGTAATTGTTTTTTGCAAACATTAGATATTTAAGTATATGTACTCAGCCTACAATAAACTTCTTATTTTTATTTTTGCCAGACACTACCACTGTTCTTCGTTCCATAACACAAGCACATAGAGAAAATCCTGTCATTGCCCATGCTATGGAATTTCGGTCCGCTTGGGCTATGGGCAACTATTGCAAACTATTTCGTTTATATAAAACTGCGCCTTTAATGGCTGGTCACCTTATTGATTGGTTTATCGAAAGAGAACGCAAAGCTGCCTTAAGGACCATTATCAAGGCGTAAGTTTTCTGTCTTTTTTTTAGCCTAGGTTTATATGGTGAAGAGTTTCAAGACAGCCGGTTGACTAGAAAAAGTAGTATCAACAAACACTTTCTAGGGGAATTTTGTTAATTTTATTAGTTTTAAATAAATATTTTCCAATTTCATTGAATTAAAATTTTGTTAATTTTCACTTAGGTATATCTTTTCTCACCACTAGAATACAAATTTTTTTAGATTAAGTTTAAAATATGTATGTTATTAAAATAACTAATTTCTATTGAATGAATTTTTCTATTTTCAGCTATCGGCCAAATATAAACATCGACTACATAACAGAATTGTTGGCTTTTGAATCGCGCGAAAAATGTAAAGAATGGTTGGCAGGTTTTACTGTGCCATTTGTAGGTGCCGATGAAAGTCAAATTGATTGCAAAGTTGCTTCAACATTAGTAATATGAATCAACTAACGTTTCACTTTCAAAGGCGACGTCGTCTATGCAACGTAAAGGGAAATAAAATACATAAATTGAGAGAGTAGACACTTAAATTTTGTTACATATTTCGTTTTTGTTTCCCGTCCTCATTATGTAACAAAATGAAACATACAGTGTCTTAAAATTTAACAAATTTAAAAAGCGTTTGTTCTCTATCGAAAATCCAATTAAAAAAAAAACAACAGATTATAGAAAGAAACAACACAATAACACAGAGAATTTACTAACTCCAAACCTACGAATATATATAATTTTATTCAAAGATATTGTGCCATAATCAAAAAATACATCAACAACGTACTGTTTTACTTCAGCCCCTGAAATTCTTATCCCCAAAATAGTTTTGATAAAAGTGCTCTAAATTAAACATTGACAATTTTTTGTGATTATGTTCCTTTTTAATATTTAAACTTAAATGATCAATTTATATTGGACTATATCTACGTATATTTCCTTTTCAACTAATACAACGTTCACTTTACAAAAAAGCTTTTAGTATAAAAATTAACAACTTCAACTTCGTTGGAAATCATCTGCAAAAATAATTTTTTACTTCGCACTTTATTAAACTGATAACATAATTTTTGCGCAATATAGGCATCACAAGTAAACGATTCGTAGAATATCGATTTGCAAAATACGTCAACTAGAGTCACGGAGACTTGACGAATCAGGACCCTAGAAGCCAACACCGGTTTGGTAGCTCACGCAAAAAATTCCAAAAAAGCAATAAGTGCTACAAGCCGCAGTCCAATAACATAACTTTGAAGTTCATAAGTAGAAAAATGTAAACATTTTTCGAAATATGATTGGAAACTGAGTGAACTAGAAGTCTAATAAGTATCATATAAGCAAACGGAAAAACCTATTAATTGCAGAAATGTATATGAACGCTTCAAACTCAGGACAAGGTTCCGTTTATTATAGTAAAAGTACAAACAACAAAATTATGACTTTCGCATGGTGTTGGAATTCTTTTAAGGACCCGAGAAATGCTGCTTGGTAACTTGTAAATCTGCCAAAATCGTTAATAAATAAAGCAGCTTCAAACGGATATCAATTGAAAATATTGAAATGCGCAATTAAAGATGAAGAACATCGTGAAGAATAATTTTGTACAAATACTCTGCATGATTACTTTTTAAATTCGCAATAATTTCAAAATCTAAAATTCAGGCCAAGTTTAGTCTAAAAAGAGAGAAGTGAAAATATGCAATACTACTAAATCAAAAAATAAAATAAACAATGAAATGGCAAAATAAAATAACTAAAAAAATTAATTTGAAAATAATAATTATTATAAAAAAGACATTAAAAAACAGACATAATTCAAAACTAAAAAGGGGTAAATTTATATACTTGAAGAGGATTCAAGCTACTATATCTATCCCAGTCTCATAAAGTCAGCGTTCGAACCAAAATCTTTTAAAGCAAACTCATTAATCATTCCATAAAAAATTTAATCATTTTGCCCCCTCTCAGAACATTTTTTTAGATATACATACTATATGTTTTTTGTTGTTAGAAAATGGTGCCTCTTTTTCTTTTTATTCACAACCGCTGCCGTTTAAATTTTTTCTGTTTAAATTTTAAAAATTTATTTTTTAATTAATTAATTTATTGTATTGTGTTTTTGTTAAAATTTTTATAAAACAGTTTTTTTACGTATACATATGTGTATGTTATTATAAAGTTGAAAAAAAAAACTTATCGAAACTATTTTTCTAAAATGAAAACTATTAGTTATAATAACTTATCATAACCAATACTGAAAACACACAAACAAAAGCCAAAACTAAACTAATCAATTGTTTGTTTTTTTCTCTGAGAAATTTAATTAAGAGAAATGATAATGCTGCCGTCATCAGTATGCCACCCCTATAGATGAAATTGAGAAGGAACAATAGAACTCGGACTAAAGGAATCCCACTGCTGATAGATATCCACATGGAAAATATCAGCAAAAATATATGCATCGAAAAATGCTGCAGTAAAGTTGGGAACATTTTCAATTAAACATCACTCATATCAACCGTCAACTGTCAACTGTCAACAGTCGTAAGCATGCCTGATTTTTTATCTTAAATTAATATAAAATAAATTATTATCTACTATATAACTTAATGAAAAATTAGTTATCTATTTTATAAATATGATTTAATACCTAAATCTTAAAATAATTTATACTCTTATTAACAAATATTATTTCTTGAATCGAATGAATTTAAATGTATACATTGGTGTATGTTTCGTTTAAAAATTTATTAAATTCGTTTTAATTTTTCTTAGTTGTTAAGTTATATTTAATTATTAGTATTGTTAATTAATTTTAAATGTATATATAATAAGTGAATTTAAAAAGAAGAAACAAAAAAAAAACAAGAAAAAAGAAAAGAGAAGCGTTCTACGACACACACAATATAATATATTAACTGAAAGTCATGTAATAATGAATGTGTCTGAGGGCTTAACTAATATTAACACATCTTTCATAACCGCTACTTTATCAGTTAGCGGCACAATTTAAAAAAAAAAAAAACAAACAAATTTCAAATGAAAATGGTTTCAATAAAACGTTTGAATAAATAAAAAGCACAACAACTTGAGTATTATTTAAATGTTGATAACAACACTTACTTCGATTTATATTTGTCATATATAAAAGTTTACATTCTCTACCCACGAGGACCACAAACAATTTTAAGAAACAGGCAAACCAAATCACACAGCAAACCTTGTTGATGAGCGCCGTATTGTATTTATTAAATGAAATTCTGTGGAAAAGTTACTCTATCTCAATATCTGATGCTTCATAATCGGTTCCCAGAATAGTATGCAGTAAGAAGTATTCGAATATAAGGTATTCCTCTTTATTCAGTAACTATTTGTCAACGTCGCGTCGAGACAATATCAAAACTTTTGAGAGTCTCAGCCTAATCTCTTTTAGAAATTGATAATTGTTGAAAAGAATGAGTATAGAAATGTTCTAATTTAGATATTGCCTGGACGTGACTTTGACAAGCAGTTACAGAATAAGGGGAAATGGCTTTACATCTCTAAAACAGTAAAGTAAATACAAGAATTGGCAGGCAAATTTTACTATGGAAACTTGATATATAAATACTAACAAATGCAATGTTTCTGGCGATCTTTTATCCGGACGAAAAGTTTTATAGATATCGGAGTTATGTAAGTTTGTATATAAAGCTCTTGATATTCTAATATGCGTCCGAAACTCTTCATATGTGTAGACCGGTACCATATTATGAAAGTAATTTTCCATTGAATTGCGTGGTTATTTTTCATTCTTTAATGTTATGTCATTGTAGTATATTTCATCTTCATTTCTTAACCTTTAAGGAATAATTATTTCCAGTTCATCTTTGTTTACAGATAACTTAATCAAGAAAATAATTGCATCGAAAAGAGAAACATACATCAATTTTTCTTTACTTTATTTATTGTATCATGTTTTTTGTTTTCTACTGGATTTTACTGGCAAAAATTTGCAGGCTCTCTGTCAGTAACTGTCATTTTACGCTCTTATTTCATGTTCTCCCTACTTGATGCCATAACAGTCATCATTTGCATTAAATTACAACGTGATCAGCAGCAAAGCAGCTCTGAGTCAATCGACATCTAGCCTCTTTGGCAGTTATTTTTTAAGTGCAGCCAGACCACTGATCGTTTACTCTCTTTCGAAAGTTTCGAGTCTCACTCGCACTAGTTTCAACACCTCACATACTGTATAGATTTACAGTTCTTCTACTTCCTATGCGAAGGCATATGTCGTGTACAGTCGGTCACAGTAACGGATAAAATACGGGTTAACAACATCGCCGACATATTTTCTCAGTCACCTGTCAGCACCTGTGCACTGATACTTTACACAAAGTATTTTTTATACAAATACAATGTGATATTAATTCAGATATGAAAAAGTGAAAATACAGACATGTGATGTATTTGCATGTGATGTTTTGGCAATAATTTTCAAATTTGTTTTTAATAGCTTTTTCCATTTGTTGAGAAATTCCTTGCTGTAGTTCAATCGGTTTAAATTCCAACCACCGCTTATTTCGAATCTGTCAATATTCATGTCATTCTATTCTGTCACAAAATTTAGTGTATTATATCCACTGAACGATATGAATCGTTGGGATTTATTGGAAATTTAATTCCAAAACAAAGACAATTGGTCGGAAATCGGACGGAAATGTCGTACAAAATTAGCGTACATCCGAAAATATCCAAGCTGCGGCTGAGAGTGTGCGTGACAATTCATAAACATTTAGCATGATTGTGTTGGGCGTTGGCATTTACGCCAAAGACGTTGTTTTGTGCAAGATTAAAGAAACACCCAAGCAGTTATCCCATACGAAAAACGTCTGAGACGTAAACGTCAACGCCTTACACAATCAGGCGGATTAACTCGTCATCGTTTTAAACATTAAGTTGATATTAGCGACGCCTCGAGCGTATGCAAGTAATAGATTAGATGGAATTTATTTGTAGATGGTTTAGCAATGCCTTTATGCATATAGACATTGCTTAACCATAAACAAATAAATTTCATTTAAAATAGAATTGTGACAATATGTCAAATAAAAATTTCGTAACAGTAATAGATTAAAGTTTGTTTCTTTTTTCAATCTAGAATTCAGTTGTGCTCCGAGCCCCCTATTTATACAGATGGCGTCGGAATGTTAGTTTTGCGTGTTAGTAAATATTTCAACCAAAAGCTTTTCATCAACTGTAAAGAAATGTTGCTATAATAATTTTTTGAATGTAAGATTGTAGGGAAATGAAGAAAAAGGAAATATTTACATAATTTCCACTCTAACGCTTTTCAGTTTTTCATCTGTTCTGCCTCTGTTTACGCACGCACCTGTATGAATTCATTCATTCATAATTTTTCAGACACAAAAGCACACACATGGTGACACATACATGTACACATGTATACAACCAAAACATAATTGTTTTCTTCTTGTCCACAACAGCAACAAACAATTTTGTTGAATATATTTTCGGCTATTTAAGGATGCTGCATTTGTGGCATTACAACAGTTGCTGTGCGACATTCGCACGCGAAGGATCTCTAAGGAAACGGTTCGAACAATTTAAAGAAGTAAAAATGTGAATATTTTCTAAGAAATATAACGGTTTACTTGAAAAAAAAAAAAATTATAATAATTTGAAAGTGAAACTACAGTTGTAACAAAAGTAATTCGAAGATTTAAATTGATTATAAATGTTCAGTGAAATAGTTAATAAATAAATATTATTTTGTTTAAAATTAAAAAAAGAAAATACATGTACATACATATATTTTGAAATTCAAAAATGTGTTCAAGATAATTTACTTTTGCACCGCAAATATCATGTTGTGTATTTTATCAAAATCAACTCCTTTTACACAACTAAAACTATCTTCAAAGAGCATTTTTAAAATAACTTTCTGGTAAATAATTTGAGCTGGAATATTTCTAAATCTAATAAATTTCCAAGCGCCCAAAGGAAACTATTTTTAAAAAACATTTACTGTCGACTTCACAATGTCAAGAAAATTCTTTTTATCCTATTACTACATTCGAAGCAAAAACGATTTATAAAATGTTGTTTTTGTTTCAATTATATTTGTACGACATTGTGAAATAGGCAGTTAATTCTTATTTCTAAAAAACAAATTGTTAAATAATCAGTTTATAAACATAAAACATTTTTTTATGAATTATGGCTTTTACATTTAAAAGTAATAGTCACGCCTGTAGTAAAATTCCACTGATCTCAAATATCACACGGCCAATCGGTTCTTGTCTATAAAATATTAGGGGAAATAGGCTAATTACACGTATTTCTTTAATTATTAATCTTCCGCTAAGAAAATTGATCATTAGCACGGTTTGAAAAAAATTTAGTTTTCAGCAGACCTCGATATTTTGAGTTCATAAAAAGCTTTCCTGCCACCAGAGATCACTTTTTTGCATGTGTATGTGCGTGTGTGTGTGTATGACCCGCTTATAACTATTGAATGGCTGAACTGAATCCAACTAAACTAGTCGTGTGAACTGGAACCTGTTCGAAACGGTAGATTTTGGGAAGTATCTAAAACAAAAAAACTCAGAAGAATGGGACATGAAGAAAAATAATCAAACGGTAACACGGGTATTAAAACCATAACATGTTAACATCAGGTTGATACAGTTCTCGGATTCTTTTTCACAATACAATTTGTGTAAGCCACTAAGCCACCTAATAAGTGGTGATAAACACAATGCACATGAGCACTGATGATGAAGGTGTTGCGGCTTTCGAAAACAGCTGTTCTGTTCTACTGTGTAAGTTGAATAAAACTGATGTTGACTTTCCTTTGTGCCTTGGAATTTTTATCATGTCTTTCTGGGATTTAAAAACAAATTTCGAACAATTAGCCCATGAATCTTAATTCAATTTAATATTCGAAAAAAAATTATTTTTAACGAAAACTCGGAAATTATATATTTCATCAATAAGTGATGGAACCAAGTTAGTCGCGTTTCAAACGTTTCTGTCAAATTTCGATTAACTGTAAATTTGAACCGGTGCGGGCTACTAGATTTTGAGAAACATCAGCTCTTGACATTCAAAAACCATGTCGAGCGCTGTCAACTGGGTTAAAATCGGTTCACGCATTCGTGAGATATCGTGAAAGAAAATTTCGGAAAAAGTGAATTTTTCAAAACACTCTCAAAATATATATGGAATCAATTAGTGTTCTCGATGCTTTTGTAGGTATCGAAAAACAACATCAATCACCGCTTATCACCTGGGAATCGGCTGATCCATTCGAAAGTTATCGAAGTTTTAAAACTAAAATAATACCACTTTTAGCGGTGAAATTTAGCGGGAAGTTGCATGTCAACCGTTTTCAATATTTTTTTTTTTGTGAAAAATAACATATTTATTTATATAAAAGTTATTTGCTTAAGATGAGTTGGGGCTACGGACTCTTTTTCTTTCGAAAAACTCTGATTTTCGACTCCAAAACAAACGTCTAAATATTTATTTTAATCTAAATATTTAATTTAAGATTCAGCCATGCCCCTCCCAAGATATTGGAGACAACCGTATTAAAATAAAGTTTTTTCTTTCTTTAATTAAGCCAAATACCATCAAAAAGAGAAATTTTGATAATAATAAAAATATAGATTTTAGTTACTAAATATTTAGATATCGTCTCGACGTTGACGCCGACAAATAGTTACAGAATAAGAGAGAACTACTATTTGATTGGAATTTTATTTACAATGATTAGAAAACAATATCAGCTATTAATCACAACTATTATTGAAATATTTAAAATTTGTATGCAAGAAATTTGCTTTGCAATTCATATTGCAACTGTTACAGAATGAAAGAAAAACAACTTTTGCTAGTCAGTTGTTGAAGTTTAAATGAAAGTGTTACAGATAAATGAAATTGAGGAAAAGCAAGCAAAAAAAATCATGTTTTAAGGATGCCATTTTGTACATTATCGCTGACGTTGATATTAAAGAATTTTTATTTTGGCAAACGAAATTAAATGCAAGTATGATATATTAGCTAAAGGAAAAGGTCTTGAGGTTGTATCTGTACTTTGCAAAGTAAATTTACAAAGTATCGGTGCACAGATGCTGCCAGGTGACTGAGACCATATGTCGGTCATGCTGTTAATCCGTATTTTATCCGTTACTGTGACCGACTGCACACGACATATGCCCATATCCCATAGGAAGTAAAATTCGTCAGAAAAACGGTAAATTTATACAGTTATCTAAGGTGTTGAAATTAGCTAGTGCGAGTGAGACACAAGACTGTCGAAAGAGAATAAACGATCAGTGGTCTGGCTGCACTTAAAAAATAATTGCCAACGAGGTTTGATGTTGACTGACTCAGAGCTGCTTTGCAACTGACTGATGTGTTAAGGTTGTTTTTATGTGCTAATATTTTTTGAGGTTATTTCTTAAATTTTTTACAATTACAAAATGCATTAGTCCCGGTTTACATTGTGCGATTTTTGTCGCAGCAATTCTTGATATTTAGTGAGGAAGAGCGAGAAAGGAATACAAATGGTATATATTCCTATTTCAGGACTCTCACACAAAATAACAACTGCAGGGACAAAAATCGCACAATGTAAACTGTGACTTACCATTCAAACCGATAGTGATATACCGGTCGCCAGTGGACATGCAACTAAAGTGATGGAATTAATTTACAATATATATTTAAGCATTTGTAATTTCAAAACAAATTGAGAATTACACCATCAAATGCATATTAGTTTTTGGTATTTTTAAGAATAGCTTTTGTTATTTCTTAATTAGATTGAAATCTATTGATGATTTGGTGGAAGAGCTACTGAAATGCAGGCATATGGATGTATAAACCACACAAACAAAGCATATAATTAATTATATGCATAAAACAAGTAATTTTTTATCAAATTTATTTTTGGAAGCTCAGCTGTTTTCGTGTAATATGTTTCTGCTAAACATGTTCAGTTTGGTCTATAATTTAACCAGCGAACAACGCCATATTTGGTGTGAAAAGTAAGAAGAAGCTAGTACGTGGTAGCATCACAGGATCGCATTTTCTTCAAAGACGACGAATGCAGGATTGTTACTGTGAATGGCGAGTGATACAGTGTGATGTTTACACATTTTCTTTTGCCCAAAATGCAAGAACTGGACTTGGCTGACATGTGGTTTCATTTAAACGGTGCCACATGGCACACAACATGTGAAACAATAACTCTATTGAGTGGCAAGTTTGGTGAACAGTTTATTTCATGTTTCTGGCCGGCCAATTCGCCGCCTAGATCGTGCGAAATAACTTGTTTAGACAATTTTTTTGGGCTATAGTAAGGCTCATGCTTATGGGGTCAAGGCCGCAACAAAAGCAAATATTGAAGAGTTTATTCACGAGATACGGCCGCTATATTGGAGAGAGTATGCCAAAATGGCACCCATCATACGAACCATTTGAATCGTTGCCGCGCACTGTGGGGTGAAACCCCTCACAAGTGGCGATTAATTTAAAAGATTAACTTTAACTTTCACAACCGTATTTGGTACCATATGAAAGTAGATAAAATTCTACATCACTAACTGCAAAAATAAAAGTTCTTGGTAGTTTACTTCATTTGCAGTGTGTGTTCAAAGTTCAATCAAAATTTTGATATTTCAAGTGATTATAGTTTTTGTTAACACTTCTATAAGTAAAAGTTTTATAATGGAACCGTCAACATCAGGTATATGAGCATTTAAAAAATTATTTTTTGTTTATATAAATGTTTTAGAAATATTTAAAAAAAAAATTAAATGTCTCCAAAAATGTGGTATTTTTGATATATACATTGAGTTTCAGAAACTTTGCGGATGAGTGCTGGAAAAAATGCTTTTATGCTCTTAAAATATAAGATTTTAGCTAATAAATCCCAGAATGCCTATTTGCGCATTTGTGCGATTTTCCAGTTATGAAGGTTTTTGTGAGAGAATTCCGGTTGCTAAAAATCAATGTGAAAAAATAACCAAACAAAAAAAAAACAAATTGTTTTTATTATCTTTTTTATTATATTTTCTAAACGCACATAAAGTATGCTCTCATTAACAATTTAATTTACTAATTTATCGAATTAAGATTTTATAGGCTAATTGTTCGAAATTTTTAATTTAAATCTCAGAAAGACATGATAAATATTCCAAGACACAAAGGCAAGTCAACATCAGTTTTTGTTATTCAACTTACACAGCAGAGCAGAACAGCTGTTTTCGAAAGACGAAACCCTTTCATCATGAGTGCTCATGTGTATTGTGTTTGTCACCACTTATTAGGTGGCTTAGTTGAATGTGATAACAGTTCTTATTTACACAAATTTTATTGTGAAAAAGAATACGAGAACTGTATCAAGCTGATGTTAACATGTTATTGTTTTAATACCCGTGTTACCGTTTGATTATTTTTCTTCATGTCCCATTTTTCGGAATTTTTTGTTCCATCTACTAATTTATCGTTTTTCATTCCAAAGTTACAGCAGAAATAGTCAAATAACACCATTTTCTCCAAAATACAAAAAAGCCCATAAAATGTTAAGAATTTGTTTTTTAAAAAAAATTTTTCTTTTTAAATGCTGGTTTTTATGTATTTATTAATACTCATCAATAAAAAATAACAGCATTTTAATATTTCGAGTTCTATGAATTAATCGCCACTTTCTCTAACATTCACCCCACTGTGCCGCGGTCAAAATTTACATAAAATCTTCTTTCAATATTGAATTATGTAGATCGTTCTATCGACTCAAATAAAGATTTCAAACATTCCTCCATACTTTAGGAGTCTTTTGAAATCAAATCCAATCCGAAAACTCTTAAAAAATTACCCATTACACTAATATAAAACTTAAAAAAAGAAGAATATTACACCTTCCTATAAATTGCTTGTAAAATATAAAAATTTTAGACGTCTACCAAGAAAATACAAATTTAACATCTAATCGATTGTTTATCTACGAGTATAACGAAGAAATTTATCTATAAACTTCTAATACGTTATAGAAAAGTTCTACTGTAATTTGTTTTTATTACAAATGCATGCCACAGCTGCAGGGGAGCTTTGATTGTTGTTGTTTATACTGGTACTTTTTGGTGTTTAAATTTATTTTTTTATTTTGTTTTTCTCTTTTCAATTTATTGAACTGTTGATTTCAAATGTTTAAAGGATATTTTGTTTTCTATTTTCCATTGTTACGCTGAAAGTTAACTATTTTATTATTTTTCCAGATTTATTTTTTTTTTGGTGTTGTGTAACATATTTTATTTGATTTCATTTGGAATTTTCGCTAAAGTACTGTTTACATTAAATAAAAATAAATGGCACTAGAAAAAAGAGGAAAACATTAGCCCTATTCACAATCTTGTGCAAATAGTCTTGCATTTGCACAGTAATTATACTCTACACCAACAAAATACATTAGCCCAATTCACAATCCTGTGCAAATGGTCTTGCATTATAGCATTTGCAAATTGAGAGAGTATTTGAGAGCATTTTCAATGTATTTTGTTGGTGTAGAGTACAATTATTTTGCAAATGCAATGATGCACGACCATTTGCACAAGATTGTGAATAGGGCTATTGAAAATGCTCTCAAATATTCTCTCAATTTGCAAATGCAATAATGCAAGACCATTTGTACAAGATTGAGAATAGTGCTATTGATTCAGTCTAATTTGCTAGGGCGCTGGAACTAGTGATGTGACGAGTGTAAATTTTTGTTAAACGCGAATATAGTAAATACGAATACGAGTATTATTTGTAATATTTAAAGACATTTAACTGGAGTTCTATTAACGTCTGCAAAATTAGGTATGAAAAATTGTGTGTCAAAAATTTAAAGTTAAAGTTAATAAAAAGTTACCAAATTATTAATCGCTAAAAACATAAACTTCTATAACAGATTAATTCCAGACCCATGAAAAATTAATTTTTTTTGGGGGAAAATCCACATTATAGAAAAATGGAATTTGTTGAATATAAAATCAATGTATTGTATTCTGATATTTTTAAGCTTAAGGTCTCTTTATTTTAGTTTAGTTTTTAATTTCAATATTTCGTCACTCCGTTGTGTGACTTCTTCAGGAAATTAATTATTTAAATAATTAAAAAAAAAAAAAAAAAAAAAAAAATTAATTTCCTGAAGAAGTCACACAACGGAGTGACGAAATATTGAAATTAAAAACTAAACTAAAATAAAGAGACCTTAAGCTTCAAAATATCAGAATACAATAATAATTAAAAAGAGGTCAAGAAACAAGAAGAATTTAAAATCAATGTAATTTAAATGGGTTTGATTTCCCCCGGAAACGAAAGAGAGAGATAATTCCAACCAAGCCTTATTATATGAAATGTGGTTACACGGTAGTTAAGGTCTGAAATTTGTAGCAAAAATCAATGCTGTAATCATTTAAAATTATTTGTTCTTTGAATTGAAATAAAGTGACTTTTTTAATTTTTAGTACTAACTTGTTTGCCATTAATTCAAAAACTATTTTAGGTTTTATGCATTTATTACCTTTTTGCTTCGAGAACTGGAGAATACTAATACAAATGCGAATATATAAATATGGCCGAATATTCGGCAATTTGAATACGAGTAGGAATATTCGCACATCACTAGCTGGAACTAATATTGTTAATAGTTTCCATTTTCTGCGCTCCTTTTTTGCTGAAAATATAATATTTATTTCGTTTTAATTTTGCACGTACAGCTATTGTTTTTATAAATTTAAACTTATAACCATCAAATTTAAAGGTAAATGTTTGATAAAGAAAAATTGTTTTCATGAAATTCTTTTTAATTCTTTTTTATTCACAAACCAAACTATAAATGAAAAATGAATGGCTTTTTTTTGACTGTTTATATACGCCACGTCAAAATAATCACTTATAACGAAAATAGTTTTTCCTCTCGTAATATTTTCCCTTTTCAAATATTTTCAATCATTAAAACATATACAACAAAATATTACAAAATAAATGCCGTAAAATAATCTACCAGATTATAACACCCGATTCACACGATGAATTTTATAACGTCATTTTTTAAGCCACGGAAGCGCCTTGTTTTCAAAGAGATATTTCCTCAAATGAATTCGAAGAATTGATGATTTCGTCCTTAGGCGATAATATTTTTTGAGAAGTATCATTTTGTCTTATATCTCTGTTGTTCCGTCATTATCTCCAGTTTGGGCTTAAATACACTTTAGCTACGCACTTCCCATTGAGATGAAATTACGCATATCGATAGAAAATTGAAAAATAAGACAAAAATTTTAAATGGTGAAAGTCTCGGAAATGCATAGTTTTAAATTTTTTAAATTTATTTAGGTATATACATATATGTATGAACACAGAGAAGCTTTTGTTTGTGAAGCCGGTGTTTGTTATACCATAGAGGAGAAAATCTTCCAGTCTGGCTGAAGGCCGGCTATGCAGAGAAGCTTTAGTTAGCGAAGCCGGTATTTGTTATACCATAGAGGAGAAAATCTTTCATTCCGGCTAGTTAGCGAAGCCGAAGAATTTTTTGATAAATTTTGTATATATCATAAGATTACTTCAAAACCTTTCAAATGATACCAATATTGTCTAAGTAAATAAAAAAATGTAGGAAAACACTGCATTTTTATACGAAAATTTCGGAAGTCCATAACTCGAAAACTGTGCATTTCCGAGACTTTCACGATTTCAAATGTTCGTCTTATTTTTCAATTTTCTATCGATATGCGAAATTTCATCTCAATCGGAAGTGCGTAGCTAAAGTGTATTTGTTCCCCAGTTTGTCTGTTTAGTGTTTTTGATTGGATGAAGATTTGAGTACCGAATGAAAGTTCAGTGGTAGCTGAAGTGCATATCAAATTTTGTTTTTATATATACCCAAATAAATTCCCAACAAAGGAATATATTCGGTATTTACCAGGTAGTTATCCTCACATGGGATAAATACCAGATAGAGTCCCATATCTACTCATGTACTTTTTTAACACAAATTTTTGGCAGCGTTTAATATGGTGATATAAAAATATACGGCCTTGTTTAGTTAACAAATTGATTGAAAAACACTATTTGGCAATAGTTTTTTTTCTTGAACTCGGACCAGGGGCTAAATTATCTTACTCGATATGGATTGAAATTGCAATACAATTAAAATGTAAATGTCGATCGATAACGAATACAGTAACTCCCCCCCAGGCACTCAGGGGGTGACCCCTACATATGCAGTGCATTGCGCCGGTACTAGAAAGAAGGCGATAGTATTGAGGGGACAGATGAAGAAAGATGAGAAGATAGAGAATTTTTTTAGCTATTTGAAGCTTTTTACAATCGCTTATGTACCAGTTATAATATTATCAAACCCTTCCTTCACATGCACTTAAGTATAAAATAATTCAAACCAAAGAAGTTTGGCTTAAGTATAATGGAACAAAAAATTTAGAAAATGGGACATGAAGAAAATAACTAAAACGGCAACACGAGTATTAAATAAAAAGTGATTTACCATCAGTTTGATACAGTTCTCAAATCTAATAATATTTGTATAAGTAAAATCTATTACCATATTTAATTAAGGCACCAAATAGTAAAATGGCAAACCAAAATATGAAGCGGAGGGTCCTGAGTTCGAGCCCGCACTGAGTCATGAAATATTGTGTTGAATTCTTCTGATCAGCATTAGTTCGTGGTTGTGTTAGTTGTTGCCAGCCTGTTTCAATGATGAAGGCATAGTCACTGGCCACTGAACATAATTGGCAACGACTGACACTATCATGTACTAAAAGTAGAGTAACAGCACACACCTTCGTCGGCCCTGTAGCAAAAATTAGCTGGCGAAGTAAAAAAAAAAAGGTTGAAATAGCTACAAAAACAACTGTCTACCTTCTCATCTTTCCTAATCTGTCCCCTCAATACTATCCCCTCGTTTTCAGTTCCGGCGCAATGCATTGCATATATAGGGGTCATCCCCTGAGTGCTGGTCCTACTCCTAAGAAAAAAAAATACACAGAGAACTGATGATGAAAGTGTAGCGGCTTTCGAAAACAGCTGTTCTGCTCTGCAGTGTAAGTTGAATAATTAAAACTGATGTTGACTTTCCTTTGTGCCAGGGAATATTTATCATATCTTTCTTAATTTAAACAAATTTTCGCACATTTAGCCCATCAATCTTAATCGAATTTATTATTTTTCTCGTTTTGATTTATGTTTTATTGAATGTTATGTTTTAATTTTTGTGTAAGAAATAATTAGGTCTACATTCATATTATCATTATTTGGTGATTGGTCCCACTGTGCAGCTGCGTTAAAATACCCCAAATAAGAATAGTGCCACTATAATTATGAAAAGTACTGCAATGAGAACTTAATGTGACACTTAACTTATTTATACAACAACCATCATATAAATAACGCAAGTGTTTACAGATTTGTAAACTAAAAAAAAAATACAAGAAGGAAACAAAAACGTTATGAAGCAAAAATGCTTTTCATATGCACATTTTACCCTCGACCAAAAGTACTTTGGCTAAACGAATGTAGTACTTTTATGTAATTATTGCTGTTAGAGCATGTCTATAGAACATCTATATTTACATATACATACGTATATACATTAACACATAGATAAATTGTATACGACAACTGAGTGGAAGTGCGGAGGTTTTTAAAAACATGGGAAATCTGCAGAAAGAAAAAAGTATATTTCCCATCATGAATCTTACAGCCAAATAAAATCATTTTGTATGAATTTCTATTTTAATAGTGAACCTTTTGTTTATGTAAATTGTATTACAGGATGTTAATTTCCCAACAGGCTATAGGTTCAAATCTTGCGAAACTGCAAATTATTTTTTATTTATTTTTTATTTTTTTAATAAATGAACGTGATTGCATTCTATTTATCTCGAAAAAATTAATAAATAGAATGCAATCACGTTCATTTATTAAAAAAATAAAAAATAATTTGCAGTTTCGCAAGATTTGAACCTATAGCCTGTTGGGAAATTAACATCCTGTAATACAATTTATAAAATCATTTTGAATTATTGCGCAAATTATTTCGAATCACCTTTAAATAGAATATTTTAATTTTTGTTGAAATATACTTTTTTATACGCAACAAAAAAATTATTTGTTATTCCGTGTGTAACGCAGCGAAACATCCCTTTAAGGCTCTATAAAGCATACACATTCTTGATCAGTGATGAAATGTAAGGCGATCTACCCACCTCCGCCCGTCTGTAGAAAACACGATACAGAACCAGAGCCTTGAAATTTGGTATAGGAAAATTTTGAAGGTTAGCACAGGTCAAGTTCGTAAATGGGCTAAAGTGGGCCAGGCTTAAAAAAATTCCCCTAAGAAGAACTAAACCAACTACCAACGTAATTTTGAAAGTTTCTCTGTAATTTTGTTAAGCAAATGATATATTTTTATGTCAAACAAGGTCCAAAGCCTTGAACTTAGAGCCAGAAAATCAGAAATGTAATGTAAATATTTAGCAAAATGTATTCCATAAGCCTACATTCCTTAAAAATTAAATTTTTAAGCTTTTGCCACAAAGATACGATGTTCTGCTCTTCCTCTGCCCTACCCACATTTGCTCCCTAAATGATCCTATCAGAATAATTCCTGTTTCTACCCTTAATTGTCAAAAATGAATTTTTTAAGTTTTTACGACAAAGGTGAGATGTCAACCCCACCGCCCTTCCCGTAGTGACCCTGTCAAAATAGAATTTTAAAATTGGCCACAAAAATGTCTCAAAGGAACTCTGACCCGCCAGGTTAACATCTTTAAATTATCTCCGCCCCTTTTTGTGCGAGTTGATATTAACTATTAACGGCAAAAATAACTTTAATTGCTTTTATGCTGATGGGAAGGTGTCTCAGTCATGCTGCTCCCAACTCTTTGGAAACGACCGTATTGAAAAAAGAGAAAAAAAATTCAATTTTAATAGCAATAAAAATAGACTTTTTATTTACTAAATAATTGGAGGGTATTTAAGATTCGATGCGGCCGAATATAATTGTTCAGCAAAGGATGAACCTTACATGTACAAAGATAGTAACAAAATTTGTGAATTTTTCTTTTTCTTGCCTATTTGCTTTTATTTTTTAAAAATCGTTTCTATTTCGTGGGAGTTTAAGTTATAAAAACTGTGAAAAATACCAAACAATTTAATAAAAAAAAAAAAAAAAAACAAACAACGTGTTATATTCGGCTGAGTCTTATCCCTCTGTGACTGACGTGGTAGTCTAACAGACACCAATAAACATAAAATATAGTTTTGTCCCGCTATTATATATGTAAATATCGGCTCAAAAAATTCTCTAATGTAACTTCATTCTAAAACCAAAAATTAATAAATAGAATTCTATGCCATTAAACTATAGCATAAAATAATTTCGCTAGGTTTACATAACGAAACTTGGAAAATATAAGCCGACAAAATAGTGTCTAATGTACTACAACGTCAGTAGATTTGCAACAACAAAGTCACGTCAGTCGCCTGTTGTTGCAAATACGCCTGCTGGACCAAACCTGGAACTATCTCTTTGATCTAATAGATCTTATAGATAGTTCATTATAGTTCAAATAGTTGATACGCTGGATTCACTTTTGGCATGCACTCTCCAACTTATTGTACGGGATCTTACGAATAAACTCGTCAATATTTGCTTCGGTTTTTTTTAAAATAAATTTAATGCCAATAAATTAACTTCCACATGGATCGACAATTTAGATTATATTTTTTACTTTTTCCCCGTTTTTGGTGCTAAGTCTCTACTAACTTTCTTCAGTGAGTTGTGCTTTGCCTACTAAACACTACTGCACTAGTAGCTTTACTCGATTTTATAGCAATTAAGTGCTAATTGAGCAATTACTTAATTAAAATATTATATGGTTAACAGAGTTCAATAATGGCATTAATTGCGATAACTAAAATATTCTAATTTTTATATTATGATCCCCCATGTTCTTTAACTCGTACCAAAAAGAACATAAAAATACAATCGTATAAATTAAATCTGGGGGATTTTGGAGAATAAAAGCTAGAAAATTATTATGTGAAATCAAATTGGTAGGTAACTCTGACACGTTTATATTTATACATATGGGATTTGCTACAAATCTAAGAAATATAACAAAACAAATGCTCAATTTATATCCTTTATTGTTCTCACACTTGGTACATTTAAATTTACCTAGTGTTAGTGTTGTTCAGTTGCTTTTGCTATTTTGTGGGGGTCTGGGGTTCAGAAATTCTATAGATGTTTTTTTTTCCCAACATATATTATATGTGAAAGGTTTGGTGGGTTTAACCACCTTAAAAGAATTGTTGTTAAAAAGGTTAAGGACGACAAAAAAAAAATATTACACCCACGTAAATTTGTATATTATTTTTAAGAAGATTAATGTCGTTAATATGTTACGATATCTTTGTTTTAATGTTTGATGATGGACATTTAAATACACGTTTCGTACGCGTCTATGGATGTTACTGAATATATTATCTGAATAATTTGATCATACTTCTATGTATTTTAAAGTTGCGTCACTTAAATACAATCTGAGTTGTTGACATTATTAGTTTTGATATATTTTTTTCACAAATTTGATATATTTTTATATACCAAATTTGATTAATTTTTAATTTAATATTATAA
Source organism: Linnaemya tessellans (assembly GCA_951800035.1). Classification (NCBI taxonomy): domain Eukaryota; kingdom Metazoa; phylum Arthropoda; class Insecta; order Diptera; family Tachinidae; genus Linnaemya; species Linnaemya tessellans. Next base: position 113,245,221 of record OX637533.1, read on the forward strand.
CTGAAAAAAAACTATAATTTTTTAAAGCAACATTAACGACTCGTTACCACTGGTTGCTGCTATAAGTTCACAATTTGGAGTAAATTTTCCGGTGAATTGTGTAGTTGAGGCAGCTTGATATCTTTATTAAGATTTCACAAAAAAAAAAAAAATTAAAAATAATAATAATAATAACAATAATAAAAGCATTTATTTATTATTTTGGAATTAGGTTGAAGTCTATTGATGATTTCATGTAACATCCCTTGAAATACAGATACAAAATAAACATAGAAAATTATTAGATACAGAAAACTGCTTCACCTGGTATTCTCTTACACAAAATGTGAGAAATAATCATGTGGACGAAAATGATATGGCCATCACTTAAGCATCATTTGTAGCAATGAAAAGTACTCATGTATCTATATACATTTAATTTTATTTACAATTGCGGCCATTGTGCAACGTGTAGTATGATTTACTTTCTACCGACATTCTCAATTAATATCAATCATACGTCGACGTGACAGAAACAACTTTGATACACTTTGAAAAATAATAACCTAAGAGATGAGTTGCTTGCTAATGGTTGTCAGTTATGGTCACAAAAATATTTGAAAAAATAATCAATAAATAATAGAAACACTTTATAAGCTGTTTTTTTTTTTGGGTGACATTTAAAATATGATTCAATTTAAATTTATTGTAATAGTATAAAGAAGCTATAAAGCTTTTTTATGACACACAACAAGTATTTTTGGAGCCAGATGAGGGTAAATTTTGATTTGAATTAAAAGTAAACTTTGTTATAAACTAAATTATTACAACGTTATTATTTAATAGAAAAAGACCTCAAGCAAAATTGCAGCAAAAAAATAATTTCCAGATCGCAGATTGGAACTTAGAGCCTGTTAATCTGCAAAGAAGTTCGATTAATAAAATACATTCATATTTTAAATTTCCATTGGCAGAAGCATTTAATTAGACTCTATTAGATAAACTTATCTTGCATACGGCATGAAAGTGATTTTGAAATATAAATAGTTTTATTGATAAAAGTGAGATCAGTAAAGAACTATAAGTATTTACAAAGTTACGTAAAAATAAACGTGTTGGGGTGTAATTTTTGGCCAGTTTCAAAAGTTTTTGCACGAGGTAATAATTATATAAATAGTTTTACATCTAGGAGAAGAGCAAGTCTTGCCCAGAAGGCAGGGGAGAAAGCAAAAGCTTGTAATAAACGTAGTTTGGCGGCGCACAATATGCAAAGGGTTGACAAAATGTAAAAAATGCAAATTGTGTTACAAATCATATAGAGAATAGAACGCATCAAAAGAAATAGCTTCTCAGAGCACCACAAACATTTTTTCTCTTAAATTATTTTTTGGTTTATTTTCACACCATTAAGTTTATTTATCTTGTATAATCAATCATTCACAAAAGTTCAGTAAAATGAAAAAAGTTTGTTTTAACTTTATTGACCATTGGGAAATATATTTTCCATGAATTTCTATAAAATCCACTCACAACGTCATTATTTTGTTGCTGTTTTAGTTCGTTTTGTATTAAAATCAACTAAGAAAACCCATTGGACCCCAATAAATATTTTTTTAAAGTATCACTCAGCACTCAGGATATCACACATGCAGTGCATTGCGCTAAAACCAGAAAGTAGGGGAAAGTATTGAGAAGACAGATAAAAGATGAGAAGATAGCGAATTCTTATTTTAACCTTCACTTCGCCAGCTAATGTTTTGTTACAGTGACGATGAAGGAGGGTGCTGTTACTCTGCTCTTAGTACTTGTCAATTACTGCCAGTAATTTTCATCAGTGGACTAATGCTGAGCAGAAGAATTCGACACCATATACATGGCTGAGCGCGAATTCGAACTTGGGCTTAATAGCCTCGTGTTAATCATTTCAGATAACAGCACTCTCAATATATATAGCCGTGGTTTCCTTACAGCCATACCTAAATACGGGCGGAAAGCGGAACGTTTTTTTCCGCTGAGCTTTAACGCTGAAATGCCATACCTAAACAAAAGCGGCAACGTTATGTCGAAAAACAATAAAAACAGGGTTATCAAACAAACAAATTAAACAACCCTGATTATTTTAACAGCTGAACGGACGACATTTGTGATTTTGTTATTGAAATTTTGTACAAATTACAAACGTGCATACATATGTATATGTATTTATGTAACAGCCATAACTAAATACGGGCGGCAGGCGTTTTTTAACTCTCAAAAGTTCTCATGCCCATACATTTTGTATGGAGCATACCGAAATAACGCGGCGGCAACGCTTTGCCGATTTTGACAGAACGTTTTCTAATGAAGTTAGTTGCAACATAAAACAATTGTAACTAGAGAAAAAAAGAAAAATTTACAAAAGTGAAATTAATAATAAAAGAAAAAATTTGTGCACTTCGTATTAGAAAATGGTGGTAAGAAAATATTTACAATATGATTATATACATAAATATGTATGCACGTTTGTAATTTGTACAAAATTTGAATAACAAAATCACAAATGTCGTCCGTTCAGCTGTTAAAATAATCAGGGTTGTTTAATTTGTTTGTTTGATAACCCTGTTTTTATTGTTTTTCGACATAACGTTGCCGCTTTTGTTTAAATATGGCATTTCAGCGTTAAAGCTCAGCGGAAAAAAACGTTCCGCTTTCTGCCCGTATTTAGGTATGCCTGTAAGGCTGTTAGGGTTGTGAAAGAGTTTGTATATCTCGGCCTGTTTAAATGACGAAAGCATGCCACTGATCATGGAACAGTACCGATAACGATTGATACTATGATGCGCTCCAAAATGAGAGGAACTTTTTCATAGTTGAATCAAAATCATAGAAATTATGATGCCTTCCAAAATTTTGGACGAATCGAGGACTGATTTTCTACTATAATTTAGATAATTTGTTGGCTTTGGTCTATTCACGTTAGCTTTGCCAGAGTACACTGATCGTAAATGTCAGAAACTGAGCGAAGTGTAGCAGCTCGTTTGACAGTTTTTTCACTTCTCCGTAAATCATTAATTAGAAAAATTACTTTTAGGAGAAATAATCATTAACATGACATTTAATAATTTTTGCTTTTTACAACTTCACTGCAATAAAATTTGTTCTTGTATTTCTTCGAAATATGACTATAATACAGAAATTCACCGCATATTTTATTTTCTTGTTAATATTAAAAAATAATTCTGTAAATAAATCTATTTTTAATAGAACTGAACAGTGAACACCTTTTGTTTAAATCTTTTCCAACAAAGTTTATTCCAATACTATAATATAATAGTCAAAGACAAGCCCAAAACAAGTTTTGTGATATGAAACATAATTTGAGGGATGTATTTTACTCAACACAGCAAATGCTCCCATAGTTTGCGATTGACATTTATTTGATTGGAATGTCAATAACAAAAAATAAGGGATATGAATTGACTGTGTACTGCCAAACTTTAATGATTCGTTGCAAAAAACGTTAAATATTTTCGAGAAAAACAGAACATAATAAAACTTAATGAATGCCTTTTTTTCTTTATTGAGCACTTTCCTTTATATGAACAAAAGGCATTTTGGTTATAAAAAATTATTCTTTTTTTAAATTTATTTATAAATTCCATTTTAAATACCTGACGTCTGAGTTTGTTTTTTGCTTTAGAATTTTTTCACAGATGTTGTAACAACCGTTGATGTGTTGCAACAAGTCTGTAAAAAAGGCAGCCTTAAAAAAAAAGTTTGCAATTTTGTTTCTGTTAAGCAAGAGTTGAAATTTAACTTGAGTTTCTAAAACAATATGGTGTTATTCTGTTGCAGATGTATGTTTTGTTTTTCTTTTTAAGTAAAAAAAAAAAAATGAGAGACAAGAAGTCTTGCTATTCACACTAGATTCGGTAATTGCATAGCAGAATATTGGCTTAATCATGCAAATAACTATTAGTATGCAGAGAAGACCTGCATATTATGCCTCATAGTGACTCTGAGTAGGAGTGCTGAGACTTCTTTACAAGTTTTAAGAGTTGCTTGGTCCTATCACGGCCAAAAAGTTTTGTATACTCTGCAGGTGGTAATTGCAGGCCACCTGAGTGTCGCCCTTCTCCGCTCTCACTTCTTAATGATGTTTGACAGCTTAACTAAAGGAATATGAATAGCAGGCCATACTGGTCTGCTATTTTGATCCCTTGTATGCCTTCATGCCCTGGAACCCAAACTGCCTTGACGTCATGTCTTTCAAGCCGTGCCAGAGCTTGAAAGCATGCCAGTACTCACTTCGATTTCAGCATCTTACACATACGTAAATTTAATTAGAAAAATAAATGTTTTCCTTCATAAGGATCTTTTTGGGGACTTTTTCTTTCAACAAGGAGTTTTTGGGGGGAAATATATTTTCTAATATGAGGATTACGAAAGAAACCATCAGGCAGCCCTGCTTGCCATTATATATGAAGATCAAAGTCATTAAAAATTTTGTTTGAAAAATCAGCATTGAAGGCCTATTGCCTTCTTCTAAGGACTTGAGAATGATCAGTAGGCTTTAATTGCTGTCTGAATTTCGATTTTAAATAGATGGAGGTGAACATCGAAATGCAAAATACGCTATAATGAGCTGTACGATACAAAAAATTGCTGAGAAATTTGTGGAATTGACAAATTCAGATTATGCGCCACATTTACATTAGCTAAAATCAAGAAACTTCATTGTAATCTTGCCAATAGTTTGAAGAGTCCGTAGATTATAAAGACCATAATTACCCCGTACTGCTCGAGAAGTGGCCACTTTATGGGTTATGCGATCGTTAAACGATGAATATTTGTAAATCGCATACCGTTTGGCAAAGAGATGACATTGAGATAACAAATATTTAACAGCTGACAGCCTTACCAGACCTTGCGGTTCTGAAAACTCCAAATGGATAAGCCTTCATTAAAAAGGATGGCACTATTTATAGTTACTATTTTTGGTGACTATCGATAATTTTATTTTGTAACCGAAATTTTAAGTCACTATCGACAATACGAGATAAATAGTGCTGCAAAATATTTTTTCAACATCGGCCCAACAAAATCGCCAAAAACATTCAGCAAGGCTGGCAATGTCTGTCTGTTCATATGTGTGTACGTTAAATCGGTTTTCCGACATTTAACTATGGAATGCTACACTCTTGAATAAAGAATTTGAATTGTTAAACTTTACTGTTTCACAAAACTGAACGAAAAAGTCGCATTTTTCTACAAAACCATCTTTAGTGATGTGGCCATTTTCAATTAGGCGATAATGTAAACAAACAGAATTGCCACATATGGGGCTCACAAATACACAAACAGTTCTCGAAGAACCATAACATCCAAAGAAAGTGAATGTAAGACGCGGTTTGTAATCAGGCGACGGCATCATCTGCCGTTTGGTTTTAGGAAGACAGCGTCACAAGCCACACTGCCGACCACACAATTCAGTTGTTGCCGCTGCGATTTAATGCCGCTGGATTATTTTCCCTGGGGTCATTTGAAGCACCGGGTTTACATGAACAACCCACAAACAGCTGACGCTCTGAAATATGAAATGCGGAGCTGCATTGACGACATAACAGAAACTTTTTTACAAAATGTGCTTCAAAATTTTGCAAAAGGAGCGGTCGTCTGCCCACATTTTTAATTGCTATATTTTTACTTTTCATTGGTATAAATAAAGCTGAATTTGTCAAAAGAAACGGTGTTTTTAAGCCAATTTATTTCCTAACCTCAAATTTGTCCCTCCTTTAGATTGATTGCTATTGAAAATCAACAAAATCCAATATACGGTACCAGAGCTGGAGCATTTAAACTTATTTTTGGTATAGAAAAGTAACTATTTCAAAACTAATTTTTGGTTTTCTGTTAAATAATCTTACTTTAGACTTCAGGAACAATTAAGTTGGCATTAAAAATCAAAAAGACGATTACAGCGGTGGACAGTAGATTTTTTTTTGGTACATAAAAGTAACCAACTAAAGAAAAATGGTTCTTTTTCTTTATAAAATAAATATATTTGCTGTTTTAGACAGAATCTCAATGGTAATAAAAATCAGAAAAGCTATAAAAACAGCTCCAGAGTTGGAAAATTCAACTATTAAATTATAAATTACTTTAAAATAAATTAATGTTTTCTCTGGTAATCAAACATTCGGCCCTATTATGAATGGCGACGTCGACGTCACATCAACACGACAGTAAAAATTTATCCTTGTCTACAAGTTGTCGTTAACAGTTAATTAACTTTGACAAATTTCTTAGCATTCTCTAGGGTATATAATATCGATAGAACATGTCAATAGTAGTCACTTGCTGTCGACAAAAAGTGGACAAGCGACAATTTTTACTGTTGTCTTGATACGGCGTCGATGTCGTCATTCATAATAGGGGCTATTGTTTTTAAGGTTATAAAAACAAATCAATTAGCATTGAAAATTAGAATGATCAAAAAGATTGTTCCAGGGTTGGAATGATATACTCCAAATGCACATCGCTGATTGTCATATAAGATTCGCCGCAGCCGAATATAGCAGTTTTACTTGTTTAAATATTCTTTTATGCACTTTTATTGTACATAACTTAATTATTTTCGGTTAGGAATTTATATTCAAACAACAGCAAGAAAAAATCTCAAAATTATTTTTGCCTTCAGTATAAAATACCAAATAAAAATGTTCATTTTATTTATAAAAACAAGCAAAAAGCCAGTATTTGATAATGAAAGTATTTCATGTTCATGTTACAAAATATAAAAGATTTAAAGTGGTTATACAAACTCGTATATCACTTAGTTTTATTTTCATCTTTTAAATGCTTAATGTTGGCCAAGTTGTGTGGAAAATAACTTTAAACTATTTATTCCATTCAGGCATACATTTTAAGAATTTTCATGTTCAGAGTTACAAAATTTCAAACATTTTGTGGCATAAATATCTCATTTATAATGCAAAACTTACTTTAAAATACCTATTGCTTTCTTATTGTGGCACATTACAAATCTCTAGTGTTATTTTACGGAATTATTTCTGACTTTTATTAAACAATATTACAATGATCCAGGAAGGCAATTAATAAATTTATTAGATGAAAATCTTTCAAGTCGATAAAAGTTCTTGTTCACGGATGTATGTATGCGTTATAAAATGTGCTGTCTGTATACTGCTGTTGGTAAATGTATGTAAATATTAGAGTATCCGGTAGCTTGGAAGCTGTTCGATTAATCGTAGGATATTTTTGTCATATTATTTCACTAAATAACTACGGCTAACCACTAATTTGAGAGCAATCTCCGTGATTTATTTGTATACTGTTTATATGTAGAGGGAATATCGATGCTGACTACAACTGTAACGACTCCCTGACCTGTTACGGCAGATTGTTGTTCACTTCATCAGTCGTTGATTGTTCCGAATACACGTGCCCTTATTGGCGCTGTCTATAGGCAGTAGTGATTTCTGGAAATCGATTTCCATTGCCATCATCTCCTTAGTAATTCCGACTTGGGCCAAGTTGCCAAATAACCTTCACAGGGTGCTGTTGGCTGAGGTAGTTAGCGCGATACTAAGAAGTCGAAAACTCCGAGTTTGACTTCATCGAATTTTTCTGATCACCATTAGTGCATAGGTGCGTTAGTTGTTGTCGGCATAGCACTTGTCAGTGCAAAATAATGACAGCGAATGGCACCTTTTCGAAAAGGTACCTTTTTCAAAGAGCACTTTCTCATGTAAATACCAGTTAAGTTTTTTAATTGTTATTATTTCTAAAAACTAATATTTTTTCAAAAAGGATGTACTTCTTCAAGAAAAATTTTCTTTTCCCAAAATAACTTTTGCCAAAAAGCATTTCTCTAAAACGCAATTTTTAAATAAGTATCTTGTTTAGAAGTACCTTTATAAAAAGTATATTTTTAGAAAGTACCTTTTTAAATAAAGTACCTCATAAGAATTTACTTTCTTCCAAAAAAGTGAAAAGTATTTGCTAATCGAGAACAGGAGTAACTGATCGCATATATAATTTCGGTGTGTTTTAAAAAGTACACTTTTATTGCAATTTTCGTTCATGATATTTCACGAACGCGTGAACCGGTTTGTAGTAACCGGCGTGGCTTTTACTTGTCAAGGGCTGATTAGTTTTTGAAATCGGTCGGAAAACCCGTGCAAGAGTTAATCTAAAAAAAAAACACTTTTAAAAATTTTTGTTTCAGTTTGTTTGTTATTTCTCGAAATCTACTGGTCCGAACCGTTTCCAATTTACAGGAAATTAAAGTTTGAAAGAAACCCTTGAAATGCAACTAGTTTATTTAGATTCGGTTCAGCCGTTTCAAAATTATATTCAAACACACACATACACACACACCCATATAAATACGTACACATATAGTGACGCCTTTTCTGGAGTTGTCAATAAGACTTCCTAGGACTCAAAACGTCAATATCTGATGAAAACTGAATTTTTTCAAAATTGCCACTTTTTTGAAATTTTCAAATTTTCCTAGCAGGAAACTAAACAAGGAAAAAAAATCAATGAGTGTTCGAACTCACGGGCGATGTGTTAACACCTTTTTGTTTATTTATTTTATATTAAACCCACAAAAAACAAAGAGAATGCAAAGCAACAGACAAATGTACATACATACATTGTTATGTTTGTACATAAGCTACATACGTTGCTGTCTTGCTATCTCATTTTTATATATGTACGTATAACCACGTCACTATTCTCTTTGCTATGCATAAGACAAAACCGAAGATCAACAGAAAACACTTTTTTAATATTACTCCAAATTAATACTCCGAATTAAAACACTTAAATCTCCGCTCGCCGATATCAAATCGCCTTAATTTTTGGCCTAAACTCTTCGTCGAAACCCGCACTAGCGTTTTAATCCAAAAATTAATAAAATCGGCTATGAATTTCCGGAGAAAATCGCGTAGGAAAAATTATATGAAAATCGCCCAATAATCACTTTCAATACCGACTGCCAAGCAACGAACAAACAAACTCTTACATCTTACACCTTACACTTGCGTATGTATTGAAACTGATAGTTTACTGCCCTAGAGGCGCGCGTATAGATGTTAACACATCAAAAATATAATAAAAAGAAAAACAGAAAGAGAAATGAAAAAAATAATCAAAAATTTTTTTTGTCAACAATATCAATTATTAAGTTGAACTCTTTGATAAAATCGCTGTACGTTTAATTTCAATTAATAATTTAATTGTATTTACAAAAATTTTTATGTATAAGAGGTGGTTCATATTATTTTCATTTATCTGTTCATTGTATTAGTTCTAAAAGAGTATTTATTATTGCAAGTGTTAAGCTAAGCCGAACAGGCGGCTTTTCTTATGAGCATACATTTACTGCGTAATGCAATTATATTCTGTGCTGTTCCTAGTAATGAGCTACCCCTGTGGCACTTGATAACAGAGTTGAATGGCAAAACTTTGTTGAGGGAGTGTCACTATGGTAGTGACAGAGTTTGGCGTTGTAAAGCTTTTATTTTGTAAGTTCTGTTTTTGGCAATTGTAACACCTCCAAAAATATAATATTTTCAAGTCAATTTTAATTAGCATTAATTTCACTCGTTGTTGACGAGCTGCAAAATAAAGATACAAACAAGTTTCTTAACACAAATGTTCGCAATGTAATTCTCTTAAAATCATTTTGTAATAAATAGACTTTTTACAATTTCTTAAGGAAGAAAATGTTTTTAATTAAATTATGTGTATTATTAATAAAGTTATGCGCACTTATGGCGAGATTTGCTATCAGCACTCATAATTATTACTCTTGGGATGACGATGCGCCACAAGAAGTTGTTCTATCTAGGGATGTTTTTTTTAACAAGGAGATCTCTTTTTGTATGACGATGTTTTCAACTGTAGCTAAAGGAATCACTTTTTAGACTTATTCAAATTTGTTTTGAAATTTTCAATTAAGAACGAAAACATTTAATTAGTGGCCAAATAAATAAAAAGGAATTGAGATATTTTTTATATAAATTTTTTTGTAAAGTTATTCGGTAATAAATGTTTCTCGTCCCAACACTGTTTTTGTTTGGAAAATAGTACGGGGAATAAAAAAACTAGCCTTTACCATTTTTGGTGAAGAGTATACAAACGGTAAGCAAATGTATTTGGTTGCTTTTATGTATAAAAAAAATTCAATACTCCAATTTTGTTTTTTTTTTTATTTTTAGTACCGATTAAATTTTTCTTGAAGTATAAAATAGGTTTAATTCAAAAATAAAAACCCAAAATGGGGATCTTAGTGGTTACTTTTAAGTACAAAAAAAATTTCCAACCCTGGAATCGAATTTTAGTTTTTAATACTAATTAAATTTTTCTTAAAGTATAAATTAAATTCAATTCGCTTAAAGAACCAAAATTAGGAACCTATATGGAAATTTTATGTACCAAACACGTTTCAAATTCCCAGCCCTGGAATTGAATTATTGCTTTTTATGGTTTTTAATATCAATTCAATATTTAAGGAGTACAAAATAGTTTTAAACAACAAAAAATTAAATTTTGTAACCTGCCACCAAGGCTTTCTGTATGCAGAAAAATATAATTGTCCAACCCTGGAATTAAAATTTTGATTCTTTTAAATTTTTAATACCAATTTTATTCGTCCTGCATTATAAAAACGTTTTATTTAACAAAAAAAAATCATCTGTGGGTTATGTAAAAAATCTCTTTCCCAACCCTGGAATCGAATTTTTTATTTTTGTTTTGTTTTTAATACCAATTCTACTCTTAATGAGGTACAAAACAGTTTTATTTAACAAAAACTTAAATTTCAGAACCTTTTTGCTGACTTTCATGTAGCAAAAAATATTTCAATTGCCCAACCCTGGAATCGAAATTTTTATTTTTTTTACATTTTAATACAATTGTTATTCTTCCTGAATTCTAAAATAGCTTTGATTAGGAAAAAAAGGACGTCCGTTGCCTTTTTGGCCACTTTCCTGTATCAAAAATATTTCAATTGCCCAAACCCTGGAATCGAATTTTTTTTTTAATTTTAATACAATTGTTATTCTTCCTGAATTTTGAAGTAGTTTTGATTAGGAAAAAAAAGGACGTCCGTTGCCTTTTTGGCCACTTTCCTGTATCAAAAATATTTCAATTGCCCAAACCCTGGAATCGAAATTTTGATTTTTTTAAATTTCAATACCAATTTTATTTTTCCAGAATTCGAAAGTAGTTTAATTATTAGAAAAAGGATGTTGCTTCTTTGGTATTTGCCCCAGCCTTTAATCGAAATGTTTATTTATTTTTTGACTTTTAATATATAAAATAGGTTTAATTAACAAAAATACAAAAAATAATGAATTTTTGCTAGTTAATTTTGTGGCCACAAATAGGTATCAGTTTCCCAGCTCTGGGACCGTTTTTGGGATTTTTCCACACCACTCTATTTAGATGCAACTTCAGTACCACTCTATTTAGGTTCCTTTTCCAATTCATCAGTCCAAGAATGAAGTCTCTATTTTTTTTTTTGGGGGCTTGGGAAAATCGATTTCACTTTTTCGTCTTCCCTGTTTCTAAGGATATATACATACTTCATGGGGTCCAATATTAATATATTAATAAATTATATTACTGATAAATCTATATATCGTTAGCTGAAATGCAAGGGCGTAACTAAGAAAAATAAAATTTTACAGGAGAAGCAAAAAACTTTCTAATATAAAAACCATTAACTTTGTACGCCCTTTTGGTTTTTGTTAATAAAAGTGCCATTTTTGATCGTAGAAGTGTAAAATTTTGTCAAGGCATGTAGTTTCATGACATTCATAATAATCAATTAAAAAGTCGATTTTGCAATTTTTGTTGGTTACGCCCTTTTGCATTTCAGTTAACGATATACACTTTCACTTTTTTGTGAAGGGAGTTAATATCGATCGCATGGAAAGAAGAATTTTTGATTTAAAAATTGTGAAATAAAAATGAGATGAAACTTTTAAACGATCGTTTTATTAGAAATCACACATAATTTTCATTAAAAAATTCAGATAATTATTTTCAGTAAGTAAATTTTCACTTCCAGTTGTAGCAAAGGCATATTAAAAAAGTGATTTCTGAACAAAATAATATTACCTAGTTCTATTTATATAATTTATTATATGTTTAATTAGTTAATTTTTTTTCTCCCATTTATTATAGAGTTTCGTTAATGCGTTTGATAAATAAAAGCTGCTATGGAAAATGGGATACGAACAAGTGCACAACAAAATATAAATAAACGTACTTAAATATGAATTAAATAATGCCACAAAATGAGCTTTAAAAAGATTATAACACATACACGCACAAAATAAACATATAAAAGCAAATAATAAAAGCAATAAGTAGTTAATGACAAATAAACACTAGCGACTACATGCTGGCTATGTTGTTCAAACATAAAAACTAACAAGTGCAACAAAAGAATAATAAAAATTAAAATTAAACCGGCAAACATCAAAATACACAACAACTAATTAAGCGCAACGAAAATGTCTCATTTTTCCACAATATTGGAGAATTTGCGCATGGTGGCCATTAAAAGAAGTCCCTTGACACAGCAAAAGCAAAGGCAGCAGCAGCAACAACAAGTTGTAGCGCCGACATCTCCCCAGCACCAGCATCAGCAACAACAACAACAACCACAACATGTAACAACTTCCCATCAACTAGAAACAACAAAGTCCTGTAACGTAGAAGAACAAACACTTAAGCACGATGTCAAAATTAATAACGATAATAAACAAATTAAAGTTTTCATTTGCAAACAACCACCAACACCACAATCACCCGAAGCCCCGCCACCATCAACAGCTCTGCCAGTGGACATTGCCGCAATACCAGGTCCAAAAATCAATTGCAACCACAACAATGAAGAATCTACGGTAAAATCGTTGAGCGGTACTGCTGGTGGCAACACACACTCCCCAACGCCGGATAAAAAATATCATGCCCATAAAAGACAAAGTGTTTCGGCACGCGGTTCAATAGGGTCAGCCGAATATTCCGTTGTGAAAAATTCACCTGGACGTGAACGTAATCGTGGCATTTCTAATGTGGCTGCAGAAGTTGATGGTGGCGTCATGGCTGGCGGTATAAAAAATTCAAGAGGGCCACGTGATCTCTCACCCACACCGAAAAATCAACAGCGGCGAATGTCAACAGATTTTCGATCGCGTGCCGGCAGCTTTATACATGTCGATGAGGAGGGACGCAGCATATTGATGCGTAAGCCGGTGCGTTTAAAAAATATCGAAGGACGACCCGAAGTCTACGATACGTTACATTTCAAGGGCAGGGAGGTAAGTGATTGCTTTACTGGACTTTTCGTTTCCAATAAAAATTAATGCATTTAAAACTAGTCCAAGTAACAAGGATAATTTTGGTGTATCGCTTGTATATGAAGCACTTCTCTTTTAGTTTAAATTTGAAAAATAATCGTTATTTCCGGTCCCTGTTCCATATTTTCGTGTGCATTAAATTAAATTTCTTTTATTACAATAACGTTTTCCTGCTGTAGCTTTTACTAGACTATTACTATATTATTGCAATTTATTAGTGCATTTCTTAGTTATAGAAAATTTTAGCATCCCCCAAAAACAATATTTTTAATTAAAATGTATATTTTATGGCAAGCAATTGGCTTAAACTGTATAAAGAGTTAGTTTCCTATATGAACGACCCCCCTTTTACAAACACCAGTTTTTCATAGAGGTGTAAAAATAACTTTATAAAAAAGCAAATAAATTGACTATTAATAAACCCTCTGTTAAACTGCACTCACTCTTCTGCAATAAATGAATTTTTGTTTTATAAACAAAGAAATTTTAAAACAAAGGAAAACAAGCGATTTCTTTTGAAACCATAAATGTCAGAATTTAATTTATTTTCCACCCATAGAAGAACTGGAAATACAAGGTGTTTTAAAAAATTAACGGTTTTTCTGCATAAACTTTACTCACACTTATGCAGGCCAGTGCAATGGCATTTTGTACAACATGCACACACACGCGCCCTGCCGTACGTATGAATGTGCGAAGAACCAAACAATTACGTTTTAGCCTATTGACAGCTTGCACCGCAACTAGTGAGAGCAGAAATATTGGGTGTTTTTTATTGAGGTATAGAACTTTAAGTTGGCATCACTTTTTTAACTGGCGGCCATTTTGTCAGCTGTCAAGTGATTAATATTTAGTTTGGTTTGCCATTTCATCATGAACAGGTTGACAAAAGAACAACGCTTGCAAATCGTGCAAATTTATTTCGAAAGTAATGGTTCAGTTCGCGAAGTTTACCGCAAGCTCCGTCCATTTTATGGTCGACATAATCGTCCATCAGAGCAATTAATTCGGTTAACCATGGATCGTTTTCGCACTACGTTTACTCTATGTGATAATACGCATCCGCAGAGACGTCGAACAGTGCGCAGTGGGCTGGTGGAGTCATTGGGCCATATTTCTTCCGAAATAATGCTGGAGAGTCAGTTACCGTTAATGGAGACCGGTATAGAGCCATGATAACCGACTATTTTGTTCCCGAATTGGATGGCATGAATGTGGATGAGTTGTGGTTCCAACAAGACGGCGCTACATGCCACACAGCGCACGTCACAATCGATTTATTGAAGGAAACATTCGATGAGCGCATAATTTCGCGGAATGGACCTGTCAATTGGCCACCAAGATCGTGTGATTTGACACCATTGGATTATTTTCTTTGGGGATATGTGAAGTCGCTCGTCTACGCCAACAAACCAGAAACGTTAGGGGACTTGGAAGCCAACATTCGTGGCGCTATTGCCAACATACGGCCCCATATGCTCGAAAAAGTGGTTGAAAATTGGACCTGTAGAATTGGCTTTATTCGAGCCAGCCGCGGCGGCCACATGCCCGAAATCATATTTAAACATTAATGGCATAAAATTATCCTTCCAATAAAGCCAAATTGATGGACATTAAAACGATTTTCTTGTGTTTTATTTCAATTCGAAGTTCTATACCTTTAAAAAAAACAACCTGTATATTTATAATCGATTGATTAATCAAATGATTATTCGAACCAAGACGCTGGCGTTAATGTTAATTTTAGCGGCTCTTAAATTATTTGTATTTAATTTGTTAGTTTTCAGTTTTTTTGCAATCAAGTTTTATAAAAGAACAACAAAAATTTGTAATCGTGGAAGAGTGCTTTTAAATGATTGTTTAATGTTACAAATTTATTTCTTTCCCAACAATGAATTTCATTTAAAAGTTTTTCTTTATCAGTGATACATTTTTTATCAGTGTTACCTTTTTTATTAATGTTACCTTAGTATTTTTGATGTGTTAATCGCGCGCCTCTAGGGCAGTAAACTATCAGTTTCAATACATACGCAAGTGTAAGGTGTAAGGTGTAAGATGCAAGAGTATGTGTTTGTTCGTTGCTTGGCAGTCGGTATTGAAAGTGATTATGCATAGCAAAGAGAATAGTGACGTGGTTATACGTACATATATAAAAATGAGATAGCAAGACAGCAACGTATGTTGCTTATGTACAAACATAACAATGTATGTATGTACATTTGTCTGTTGCTTTGCATTCTCTTTGTTTTTTGTGGGTTTAATATAAAATAAATAAACAAAAAGGTGTTAACACATCGTCCGTGAGTTCGAACACTCATTGATTTTTTCTTTTATCTTGGACCAGCACTCAGGGGATGACCCCTATATATGCAATGCATTGCACCGGAACTGAAAAGGAGGGGATAGTATTGAGAGACGAAGGTGGGTGCTGTTACTCTTCTTTTAGTACATGATTGTGTCAGTCGCTGCCAGTTGATGTTCAGTGACCAGTGACTATGCCTTCATCATTGAAACAGGCTGGCAACAACTAACACAACCATGCACTACTGCTGATCAGAAGAATTCAACACAATATTTCATGACTCAGCGCGGGCTCGAACTCAGGACCCTCCGCTTCATAGTCCCGTGTTCTACTACTTCAGCCAACATCACCCACATGATGATTTTTTTGGCATAAAATTCGTTAAACCTGCACAAAATATTTTTATGGTAGACGAGTCCAAACCGCTGCTTATATTTAATAGGCTGGCATAACAATTTTCCATGCAAGTTATGATACAAATTTGAAGAGATTTTAAATATTTATAATCTAAGAAGTATATCTTTATTTTTCGAAAAGATTTTTGATTTTAAGCCAATTTACTTCCTAACCTCAAATTCGCCCATCCGTTATTTTAAGAGCTTTTATATATTTACAATATGAGAAGTATTCACCATTAGTACTCAGTGTGTAATTTTTTTTAAAATAACAAACACAACCCGCGCAGAGACTTGCTTGTCTGCGGAAAACACCCATAATCTCAGGCGAGAATCCAACCCACGACCATTGAACTGACAGGCTAAAATTGCCCCCCCCCATCAACCACAGAATTACCACTTATTGCATTAGTACTGAAGATGAAAGTGTAGAAGATTTCGAAAACCCCTCCTTTGTACCGTCAATATTTTTCAGGTATTTTTGAATTTAAAACACGTTACAAATCTTAAATCTATAAATCCTAATTGAAATTTATTTGTTGGTGGTCAAGCAATGTCTATATGCATTTCATTGGTGCTTTACCAAATCATCAGTAGACTTTAACCACAGTTTTGAAAAGTTAAAAATTTAAAGTCTACTGATGATATGGTAAAGCACCAATGCAATGCATATAGACATTGCTTGACCACCAACAAATAAATTTCATTTAAAATAGTATTGCGACAACAATATGTGAAATAAAAATTTTCATAACAGTATAAATCTTAATGGAACTCAAGACAGCAATAAATAGTTCGTAGCAAAATATTTATGTTACAGGAAGAAAACACAGTTGCTCTTAGAAATCTATTTTTAAATATATTTTACAATAAAACATGCAATGCAATCTTTTAGCTAAAAATTGTAAATTAATTGATCTAATGAGTTCTTGTAAAAAAATGTAAAAGTATATTTAACTGAAGCATAACACAACATGAGCGCTTAAATAACTTAACAGAACTCTAAAGATCCACAGAAAAACTTAAGTGAAAAGTTCTCATACAGCAAATATCACTAAAAAGAAAGGAAATAAAAAAAGTCAACTCTATTAAGAAACAAACAAAAAAAATATCATATTAACTTTGCTTTTTACTTTAATTTTAACTGCCAATTTATATATGAACTTCTTTCTTGTTTTGATTGCTTCATATTAATGGCAAAACTCATTTATATATTCGAGGTTACTTTCCTTAAGTGACATCAGCATGCAGTAAGCAATTCAAATAAAACCTTGACAAAAAATCAAATCTTTACCTTCAGTGCTCTCATAAAACGTTAGTTCTTCTTTCTTTTTGTAATTTTCATTTAAAAACTTGTAACGTTTAGTTGTCATGAACTCCCGTCTTATTTACTTTAACTTTGCCAAATGAAGAAATTTCTATGCTTTGCCTAGAACATTTTAATTCATACGAAAGCAAAAGGAATGCAACAGTTTTGTTTTGTGGAGAACGGCTTAAGTTTATGAACAATTTAAGGTTGTAAATTTAAAATTTATAGAATTAAAACACTGTATTTTCAATACCAGCTTTTTAAATATGTAATATCGTGGCGACTAACATTTTGCACAAAATTCGGTTTTCAGTTAAAAACGCATCTAATGACTCGCCTACGACCATAAGATATATTTCTAATGGGTTTCATTAATCTAGAGTCACTCAATAATTTTTCAGAAAAAATATAAAAAATATAAAAATGCTATATTCGGCAGTGCCGGAATCTTCACCGAACAAA
Source organism: Linnaemya tessellans (assembly GCA_951800035.1). NCBI lineage: Eukaryota > Metazoa > Arthropoda > Insecta > Diptera > Tachinidae > Linnaemya > Linnaemya tessellans. The sequence goes on from OX637533.1 coordinate 113,263,053, forward strand.
GTTTGGTGTATATATACTAGGGTATTCATTCGGTGAACCAATTAATTACTAGCCCATTATCAGTTAATGGGTTAATTTGAAATTGGCCATTTTCGATAAACAAATAAACCGGCTCATTTCAGTCGATTAACCGATTAGCCGAAGTAATAAAATTTTTAATTTTTATACCCTCCAAAAAAAAAAAAAAATTACAGGGTATATTCACTTTGTCATTCCGTGTGTAACGCAGCGAAATATTCCTCTGAGACCCCATTAAGTATATACATTCTTGATCGGTGTTGAAATCTAAGAAAATCGGTTTTTGGATCCCGCCTCTTTTGTGGGCGTTGCAGGAAGTTATTATATACAAAAATAGTGTAAATATTTAACAATTTGTATTCCTTAAGCTTACATTCGTTAAAAATTAAGTTTTTGCAACAAACGTAAAATGTTGTCTAATATTCCCCTGCCATACCCCTCCATCCGCCCACTTTTGCCCCGTTAAATAAACTTAACAAAAAATTTATTTTCTACATTTCATTACACCAAAAATTTGCTTTTATAATTTTTACGAAAAGGTGAGATGTCTTCCCCACAGCCCTTCCCGGAGTTATGCTGTCAAAATAGAGTCTTAAAATTGGACACAAAAATGTCTTAAAGCAACTCTGACTCAGCAGGGTAAACATTTTCAATTTACCTGCCTCCCTTTTTGTGCGCGTTGATATAAAATAATAAACTAGAGTTTTTGTTTACCAAATAGCTGGCGGGTATTTAAGATTCGACTGGGTCGAATATAAAGATCTTACTTGTTTGGTACTTTTTTGTGTTGCATAGAATTTCGAATATATTTTAAATAAATAAAGAAAGAAAAATATTTTACAAATAAAAATATTTACAAAAAAAGCCAGTAAATCGCTTAGATCCAGTGCACTCTGCTGACATTACAGTTATTTAACCACAATAGGAGTTGGATTTTTAAAGGAGTTTCTCTTAAGTCAACGTACTGTGTAATGAGCTCTTTATTTTTATAAATATATATAAAAGTTTAGTTTTTCAAGACTTATATAAAATACTTATAAAACTTTTTTAAATAACAATTATTAAAAAATGCAAGACATATCCTGTGTTATGACTTAATGAGTGAAAAATGAAGAATAAATAAACAAACCAAAGCAGCAAAATGTTAATTTCCTTAAACTTTTCAAGTTGCGCCTCATGGAATTAATTATAAAGTAATTACACGTTTAGACGAGAAACAATAACAATTGTGAATGAATTTCTTTGCTTATTCTTGGCCAACTGCTATTTTTATGCTCTAACCCTGTATTCGAAAAAAGAAAAACAAACAAAGAAACAAACAAAGAAAAAAAAAAATAAATAAAAAATAAGTAAATAAAAAAGTCTAAAAGTAACCCTTCCAAAGGAACTGCAAATTCTATACTTTCCTTAAACAGGAAATGAAACAGTATTGACACAGCGGAGAACGAACACCAACGCTTTCGCAATTTTTATATCCGTAATATGAAATATGAAAAAGAATAATGTTTAATTTCTTTTTTAATTAGTTAATTGTCGTTATGAAAATATTATTTTTAACTTTTTATTGTGCCAACAATAAGTGGAAAAGCTTTTTATAACAACGATAAGAAATGGCAGCTGTAAATTAGGGCGTCAAATACAAATATTATGATTAATTTTTTTTCCCATTTTCTGTATTTCACAATAAAATGAGATTTTAAGATTCCACATAGCAAAAACATATTAGGGGGATTCGCACTGTAGTCATAAAGTCATAAGTCATAAAATAATAGCACGAAAAATATGACTAGTGTGAACAACCCGTCATAACTTAGTAGGCTATTTCAAACATCGATCAGCTGATAAGAAAACAACACATTTGTAATTAGATGTTATTAAACAAAAGATAATTAAGATAATTGTAATAAAGTTGCTTGAAAATGCCAAAAAGTCTAAAAACTCCATTTTTATTTAATATTATTAAATTTGTCTTCTGTTGCACAAGAATATTCAAATGAATTTGTATGTATAAACTAAAACAGCTGCCTTGATATGAGCTGAATACATTTTTTTTGCGGCGGCATACGGAAGAACGTCAGTGGCTGCTAGCTACGTAAGTTAAACGAGAATAAATTTTCTCATGTATATATTTAGTTTTGGCGATTTAGTTCTCTTTTAATATTTTTTATGTTATAAAAATGTGATTTAATGTACAGACATATAGGTATGAATAATTTTTTAGCCGTTTTTTAGTCATGAATCATATATAAGTAACGGCGGCAAACATATACTATCGCCGTCTCGCCTAAAGATTTTCGGCCGTTCGACTCAGATGTCTAGAGCTATTTTATGACAAAATAAAAACATGCCTGAAAGAGTGCTATTATTTTACAACCTTTTTGTATGCAGCACAGCAACAACTTTTTCAAACTGGTCTAAAATATTATGACTTCATGACAATATGACTAAATAGCACGAAGTGTGAATACCCCAATTATTTTCTTTTCATATCCATAAAATAAAATACTGGATTTTTTCAACAAGTTAATCCAGTGATTTGACCATAATTTCAGATTAATTGATCATAAAAATTTTAACAAAAAATTTTACTTCTTTTTGTATAATTTCTTATTTATTTAAGGAATTCACAAACACACAGACCATCGAAATGGTCAAGCCAGAAACATGCCCTTCAAACACACACATGCGTTTGCCATGTGCGAAATTATCAAGACTATTTGTTACAAATTAATGTTTATAACAACAACTACAAACATTTTTAATTCCCCGTGGATTAAGGAATATGCACACGTAAAAATATAAATAAAATGATTGGCATGATGTAATTTTTTAAAAATTACAAACCAAGAGGGCATAACTAACGTAATTTTATAAAAAACATGTCCTTTTGTCGGCAGCACTTTAGTTAACAATTTTGTGTTAATTTTGAATATACTTTTCATATAAATAAAGGTACGTTCACACTTATGAAATATTTGCCCAAAAAAGCGTAACCACTAAACACTAATAAAAAACTTTTTAATTAAAAAATATATTTATTGAGTTAAATAGTCTCCAATAATATTGGATTCATGACACTGTCTATTAGTTTTGTATGAAATTGTTTTACTAAATAAACAGGTATCTGAACAAAAATATTTTTCATTAGTATTTAGTGGTTACGCTTTTCAGGGCAAATATTTGATAAGTGTGAACGTACCTTAAGTTTATTTTATGGTAGACAAATTCCTAATAAATTCACTGTTTTCAAACGACAAGATATGGCAAATTTTCTTTGAAAAGTGTAAAATATATTGCACTTTTTTTTTCTTGGAAATGAAAACAACATTAGTTGTTGCCCCTTATAAAAAAACCATAAATTCATTATTAAAAAGTACTCTTCAAAACAAGCAAATAAATTAACTTTCAATAAACTCTTATGGAGTTAATGAATTCTTGTTTTATACACAAAGAAATTTTCAAACAAAGGAAAGAAAACAACCGAATATTTTTTGAGGCCATAAATGTCAGAATTTAACTTATTCTCCACCTACAGAAAAATGTGGAAATATGAGGAGCTTTAAAAAATTAAAGATTTTTCTGCACAAATTTTACTCACACTTACGCAAGCAACACACACACACACACGCGCACTTTTTTACATATGAAATAATCAAGCAATTAAGTCTTAGTTTAATGACAATTTGACTAGTGAAAACAGATATATATTTATAATTGATTGATTATAGTGAACTATTGAATTATTTACCTAACAAATTTTTTTCTAAAATTATTTAGGTCCTAATTTATAAAACCTGACTAAAATGTAATTTTTAATATAAAACTTGTAAACGTTACGGTCCCTGTATTTCAATCTTCCTGCTAACCTTGAAAAGATAAAAAGTTGTTCATTAAACGCCATAATAGTAGTTTATTACAATTTAATGTGACGCATTTGCCGAATAAAGAAGTACAACAAATACCCTTTGATTGAGGTAGAAAAAGGTGCTGCTCTTAATTATTGGATTTAACGACACGGTTTGTAGCTGAAATACATCCTATTCCTGTTCTTTTCAAATACATACAGTATTTCGTTTTAATTAACAACTTTTTGTCTATAAAGGCTATTTGCTCTTTTGTGTGAATAAATCAAGCCAAATGCATATAAACATTTTAAATTGGGCCAATAAAATAAACCGCGCTGTACATAAACTTTACACACGTTTCAGTTGTTTTGTATGTTTCTTTTTTTTTTTGTTTTTCTTCCGGGGATAACATTGTAATATAAGCGGTTGTAACAACGATTTTATTTTTGTTAATGTATGAGTTGCTAACCCAGTTATTTAAACATTTCGTTGTACGAGTACTGCGAGCTACTAGAGTGATTTGGTCATTAAAAGTACAAAAACAAATAAAATGTGTATTTAGTTGTTGGGTCATTACATTAAGAATAATTTAAAAACCTTTCCATTAATTTAAAAGTAAAATATCTTATATATCAAAATTCTCACATTTCTTTGCGGAATGTTTTTTTTCGGTTCTTTTGCTAAGTGGAACATAATAAAAATTAATTACAGTATTTCGGTTCTGCTTTCGCTTTCCTTTAGTTTTCCTAATTAGAAAAAATTATATTTGGGGGACTCACACTGAAGTCATAAAGTAATAAAATAATATGACTAGAGTGAACAACCCGTTATAGTTATTTCAACATTGGTCAGCTGCTGCCTTGATATGAGCTGAATAATTTTTTTTTTGCGGCGGCATACGGAATAACGTTCAGTGGCTGCCAACTACGTATATTAAATGAAAAAAAAATTTTCACTTGTATATATTTAGTTTTTGCGATTTAGTTCTCTTTTAATTTTTTTATGTTATAAAAATGTGGTTTAATGTACAGACATATAAATATGAATAATTTTTTAGCCGTTTTTTAGTTGTGAATCATATATAAATAACGGCGGCAAACAGATCTCTACAGCTACTTTATGACAAAACAAAAACATGCCTGAAAGAGTGCTATTATTTTATGACTTTTTTATATGCTGGACAATAACTTTTTTAAACTGGTCTAAAATATTATCCCCCTTATTCATAAATATTATGAGAGTCTAATAATAGCGTAATAAAACAAAATTTCATATGAAATTTGCTGTATTACACTCTTATAAGCCCCTCATAATTTTTATGAATAAGAGGGTATGACTTTATGGCAATATAACTAAATAGCACACAGTGTGAATACCCCAATTGTAATAGGATTTGATTATAAGAAAACCGCGTTAAAATATTAAGTTCATGATTTAAAGCAACAGGTACAAATACAAAAAAAAGGTTTTTAGATTCTTTATACCATAAAAGAAAAAAAAAAAAATATATATATATATATATATATATATATATATATAAAGATTGTAGGGTATATTCACTTTATCATTGCGTGTTGTAACGCAGTGAAATATCACCTGACCCAATAAAGTATATATTGGGTCCGCCAAATAACTTTTTTTTTGAAAATGCTATAAAAAAACTACTGAATATTTTTTCAAATTTCTTTTTTTATTTGAAAATACAATCCTTCCGGTTAATAATGGAAAATAATTTCATTCAAATGGCTGCATGGCCCGATAACGATCGCCATTGACTGTAACGGCCACTCCTTGGTCATTTTCGAAGAAAAATGGCCCAATTATGCCTCTGGACCAAAATCCGCACCAAACAGTGACTCGTTTTGGGTGCGTCAGCTTTTCAATGTATGCGTAAGGGTTTTCTGTGCCCCAAATGCGACAATTTTGCTTGTTTACACACCCGCCAAGATCAAAATGGGCTTCATCTGAAAAGATGATTTTTTTTGGCAAAATCGGCATCTTCTGTAAGTCGATCGCAGGCCCACTTATCGAAGCGAAAACGCATTGGATGGTCAACCATATTCGTTCAGGATAAAACTAATTATCTGTCAAATCAGACATGAGCTAAGTGTTACCATTCACGAAATAAGCACCAGTTGAAAAAAAAAACGTTAAATTGCGGACCCTATATATTCTTGATCAGTAATGAAATATAACACGATCTAGCCATGTCCGGCCGTCTGTGGATATCACGATACAGTCCAAATGAAAGAAAATAGCCAGAGCCTTGAAATTTCATACAGCAAAAGTTTTAAGTATAACACGGGCTAGAAGAAAAAAAAATTCTCCTAAGAAGAACTAAACCAATCTTTAAAAGATATTTTTAAATTTTGTTAAGCAAAATATTTTATTTTTAAGCTTCTACCCCCTTTTGCCCCGTAAATGACTCTATAAAAAAAAATTTGTTTCTACATTTAATTACCCTAAAAATTTACTTTTTAAGCTTTTACGATAAAGGTAAGATGTTCAGTCGTCTTCCCCTACTCTAAACCCTTAACCTTAACCCTTAAATGATCTTATTAAAGAAAGAATTCTCCAATGGAAGGTAATGGGAGTGAACGTTTTAACATGCCAAAACCACCAAGCATCCTTAAATTTTTACTAACTAGAACAATTGTTGATATTGTCATCGATTTTCCTATTGCAAGCAATGCCTTAACTTTGCAAAATCTGTTGATGATTAAACGATTCAAATAACAATAAAAATGGACTTTTTATTTATTAAATATTTAGAGGGTATTTAAGGTTCGACACGGTTGAATATATTGTTCTTACTTGTTTTCATTATTTCCTTGATTAAGTTCCAAAATACTTTTCAATCTGGCCACATTGTGGATTACAAACGATTAAATAACAGTCAGTGTCCTGCTAAGAAGGTTGGCAAGAAGAGGAGACTTCAGAATATAAAAAATATTGTTTGGTTTTTATTAAAGATTAAAGCAGAGGAAAGAAGAAAAGTTCAGGTAATAATTTGCAAATCGTATTAAAGCAACAAACAATGATGTTGTGGATGCTGCTGTTTGTGTTATTTAAATACCGCAGTACATACAGCAAACATATTGACATGTAGTACGGTAGCGACTAGTCTAGCTTTCTGTTCTTCTTTAACGGCTCTTTTATTGCATGGTCCTTAAAAAAGCCTATAAGGTGTCGTCTCCTACCGCTTGCTTTAGCTATTTTACTTGGTATGACAACGATAAGATTAAGTTCGTTGTAAAATATCCCGCTTTGTGCGAGATTTATTTCAATTCGCTGCATACATGCTGACTGACTGACATTCATTTAGTTTTCCCTGTTTTTAAACAGAGAATAAGCGGAAAATAGCGTAATAATAATAAAAATCTAAAAAAGAGAATAGAAAAAGATTTCAAAGAAAACAACATAGAAATAAAATTAGAAACCATTTGAATTAAACAGATTTTTAAACGCAGTGTATGTAGTAATAGAGAGGAAATACTCTGTCAGATTATTTAGTTTTATACTTTTTTAGAGCTAATAAGAAGCAATTAAGAATTAACTGCACTAGCGGTGAGGTTGCTCTATTTGCTATGCATGGCTAAGCATGTAATCAGTCAGGAAATCAAATTAAAAGGAAAACTAGTGATGAATCGAAACCTCCGCAGCTTTTCCGTGATAAATAAAAAATTAGTTCGAAATAAGCGAGAAATAATATAAATTTAATTTTTCTTTATTTATTAGGAAACAAATTTTTGCTATTGCTATTATTTATACGAATCTGTATAGGAATCACTTCTTACTTCCGATATTAAGAATGTGTGTTCTTAAATTTTCTGCTGTCCAGAGCTACCAGTGTTGCCACCTTTACGTTCAAACACAAAAATCCACCGGATTTCTCAGTTTTTTTCCTCTAGATCTTATTACCCTTTTTCAATTCGTCATTCCAGAAAATCCACAAATTAATTTTCAGAATCCCCAAAATCCCCACAGTTACTTGTATATAAAATCATATAATTTCTGATATTAAGAATGTGTGTTCTTAAATTTTCTGCTGTCCAGAGCTACCAGTGTTGCCACCTTTACGATCAAACACAAAAATCCACCGTATTTCTCAGTTTTTTTCCTCTAGATTTTATTACCGTTTTTCAATTCGTCATTCCAGAAAATCCACAAATTAATTTTCAGAATCCCCAAAATCCCCACAGTTACTTCTATATAAAATCATATAATTCCTGATATTAAGAATGTGTGTTCTTAAATTTTCTGCTGTCCAGAGCTACCAGTGTTGCCACCTTTACGTTCAAACACAAAAAGCCACCGGATTTCTCAGTTTTTTTCCTCTAGATCTTATTACCGCTTTTCAATTCGTCATTCCAGAAAATCCACAAATTAATTTTCAGAATACAATTACTTGTATATAAAATCATATAATTTCTGAGGAAAAATAAGCTAAAAATAGAGCATGCTCATCGTCTAAAATTATTGCCGATAAAACGTTAACCGTCGTTAGTAATTGTATTAAAAATGGTGTAGAAAATAAACGAGTTTCATTTTATTATCCCCAAGTTAAGTAAAAAAAAATTATTACCTATTGGGCATACAGCACAACGTATTTTTTTTAGATCTTATCGCCATTTTTCAATTTGTCATACCCAAAAATCCACGCAAAATACCCAAAATCTTTACGGTTTCTTAGATCGGGTCGACCATCTATCGGTTGAAATTTGAATTGCCGGATTTGATACCGTTGGACTATTTTCTGCGACCCAGTTAAATACAAGTGTTATGCCGACAAACCAGAGACAATTGAGCATTTGAAGGCCCACATTCGGGATGCCACTGTCGATATACGACCCCATGCACTAGGAAAAGTGCTCGAAGTTTTAAATGAGCCACTCTTTATTTAAAATCATATTATTTCGAAGGAAACATTTTTAATCGACGCACAAAAAATTTATCACCTAATGCGCATACAGCACTACACGTGCTGAATGCCAATATTAATCTTTAAAAATCTTCATACCCTCAAGAGAGAAGTACAAGGTCTTTCAAGATCACTGTTTCCTTTAAAATTTTCAGTCACGCAGTTGATCAACCATTTTTCAGTTCCTTAATGTCTTAAGCCGTGCATATAAATTCAAGCATAACAATTGCAATATCGTTTATTTGCCTCCTCGGGCATCGACAACTCCAAAAAACTAATTAACTTTCCTAACAATCTTGTGTAATCGAACTTAATTTCGTTCTATTTTTAAATCAATAATTTTCATTTTGTTCTCTAATTTGCATTATTTTCATTTGTATTAAATTAACGCCTTCAGTTAATTGGCTTGTGTATTTATCGTCAACTGCTGGATGATGATGATGCGTGCCAGGGATGGAAAATGGCTTGTTTTACTTTGTACCAGAGTTCGAAATAGTGTACATAGTACTTTATCCTCTATACAGACAAGTTTACATCAAACGACATTGAAAAACATGACATTGAAAAATGTATGCATGCCTCACTTTATACACAAATAAATCTTGAGTGTACAGGACTGTGCATCAAACCTCAAGTGCATACATTGAAAACATTGAATTCACTTCATGTACGTATTTGCGGAGATGATAACATTGTATTTGTTTTGTAACTTCATAAAATTAATGTGTGTGTGTGCGCAGTAAACACTGAAAATATTATACAGTTTCAAATTTAAAAAGTCATATACACGAGATGTACACGAGTACACTCATAGTTATACACAAGTAGAAGGTGTACACGATGAAAGAAAGACAATGTCTATAATGTATTCAAGGTGTACATTGTATTAAAGGTGTACATTAAATTTTTTTGTACATTTCTGAGATCTCTGCTTTGTACTAAATAAAGCGAAATGTACTTTCCATGCCATGGCGTTACCGTGTTAAAACGAAATATGTTACACTCATAGTTTTTCAAATATTTATATATTTATATTTATTGTTTGGTGACAAACAAACTACACATGAGTACTGATGATGACAGTATAGCGGCTTTCAAAAGCAGCTGTTCTGCACTGTTGTGTAAGCTGAATAATTAAAAACTGATGCTGACTTTCCTTTGTGCCTGGGAATATTTATCATGTCTCTCTGAATTTAAACAAATTTATAATTTATAAATTAGTTTATAAATTAATTAATTTATAAATTAATTTATAAATTAAATTTATAAAGGACATTTTGCATTTTGAAATAAAAATACTTATAATTGAGTTATTTATGATTTTTATACCCTTCACCCAAATTGACGAACGGTCTTTAAAACTAAAACAAACGCTTTTGTTTCAAAACAAATTTCTTTTTCAATTTTTTTGGATTGATTTTGGATTTGGATTGGAAATAAACTGTATCAAACCAGATGCGGCAGTAGTATCAAGGTACCAACTAAGTGGAGAATGTACCACAAAAAGTGTAATTGTATTATGGTTTCCATCCCTTATGCGTACCAATTTCAGAATCATGGCGCTTAAGAGATTTGACTATTGATGCTTTTAATAGGAATTAAATTTTTTTTTTATATCCTCTAAAAAATAATGTGGAGGGTATATTCACTTTGTCATTCCGTGTGTAACGCAGGGAAATATCCCTCTGAGACTCCATAATGTATATATATATTCCTGATCAGTGATGAAATCTAAGACGATCTAGCCATGTCCGTCCGTCCGTCACCCTGTAGAAATCAGCATACAGTCCAAACGAAAAGAACCACACACTTAAAATTTGGTATAAATAAATTTTGAAGTATAGCACAGGGCAAGTTCGTAAAAGGGCTGAATCGAGTCAGAGGGAATAAAGTTCCCCTAAAAAGAACTAAAGAAACCTCTAAAAAACAACATAATTTTTGAAGTTTTTTTTTTTTTTTTTGTAATTTTGTTAAGCAAATGATATATTTTCATGTCAAAGAACGCGTTACCCTTGGAGCCATACAATCCGAAAAATTAGTTTGGGGACACCTTTAGTGGGCGCCATTATAAGCAAAAATAGTGTAAACATTTAATAAATTGTATAACTCATCTTATTTCCTTAAATATAAAATTTTTAAGTTGAGACGTAACCTGATCCTCTTCTGTTTTTTTAGAGTGTCACAACACCAGAGCAACGCGTGCAAATTGTTGAAAATTTTAATCAAAATAATTGTTCTATTCGTCAAATTCATCGTGCACTTCGTCCACTTTATGGCATACATAATCATCCTTCAGATCGGCTAATTCGTAGAACAATAGATCGTTTTCGAATCACATTTACTGTTACTGATAATGTGCATCCTGTGAGACGCCGAACAGTGCACACTGAAGAAGCTGTAGCCGCTGTACAGGAAATCATTAAAGATGATCCTAATCAATCACTTCGTCGCCGTTCTCAGCAACTGAGGCTGTGTCCTTCCACTTTATGGACGATGTTTTTAGTTGTTAAAAATTGTTGGCCCAGATTGCGCCTGCTATGCGCCAGCAATGGCGGCCACATTGAAGACAACATATTTAAACATTAATTTCATAAAATCTTCTTTCCAATAAAGCCCGTTTCATAGATATTAAAAATATATTTATTTATTTTATTAGGATTTAAACCTGTGACACTATAAAAAACTAGATTCAACTAACAGTAAAAAATAAGATTTACTATATCTTGGGGGGGTATTTAAGATTCGACCCGGCCGAATGTAACGTTCTTACTTGTTATTACTAAAGAAATATGCCTGCGTGTAGAGAGCACCCACATAAACTAAACAACCATGAAATCATATTAGTTTCCATTTCAAACTGCCACTCGCTGTGTACGCATTAAGACACTCAATTATTGTGAGTAGTTGTGTGCGTGTGTGTGTGTGTGTAACATTTCACTGAACTTTGCTTATATCTTACACTAACACAATCAGGCATTTATTTAGTTTCATGTTTCTTGCAACTATTATTGCCTTCTTGAAAATTTAATTTAAATCTTTAAGGCCATGAAGCGATTGAAACAATAACCAACATATTTTATTGTTAACAGAAAAATAATTTAAAAATTCATTTGCTCGGCATACAAGAAAACAACAGCGATATCATTTCGACTCAAGTTGCATATTTTAATTTCCGACAAAAAGAAGTGGGAAACAAAAACAAACAAAAAATTGAAATACAAACAAGAAATAGTAAAAGTTGGTTTAAACTTATAAAACTTGCACAAATTGTTATTAAGTGGTTGAATATATTAAATAATAGAGAAGATGAGATTTTCTTATAAATATTTAGTTATTAGCATTTGGGAAAAGTTTTATGATTAAACAAAAAAAAAACAAATAATTAAATTGTTTTAAATTTTTTTATAAACTATTGCAGATTTTATCATGTTCGAAGGCGACATGCATGAGCAGTGTCATGAACTTTGGCACGGCTGCCGTGGAGGCTCGTAAAACAGATGTGGTGCTGGAACATGCTAGAGATTTTTTGGATCAATATTTTACCTCAATTAAAAGGTAACATATGGAAAATAAATTAAATGAATAAAAACATTTTGCAATATTTTAATATCACATTTTATTCAATTTGCATTTAATTTTACTGTTCTTGTCAGATTATCATGTGCTGCTCATGAAGCGCGCTGGAAACAAGTACGTCAAAGTATCGAGGCCACCGGCCATTATCAATTGACCGAAACCGAATTGATTTATGGTGCTAAATTAGCCTGGCGTAATTCCTCACGCTGTATTGGTCGCATACAATGGTCTAAATTGCAGGTATGTCCGGATGTAAGCCTTGTTGTAGGTGTGTGTGTGTTTGTGTGAGTATGTGGTTGTGCGTTTGCTGTTAAATAATTGTGTGTGGGAATATTTTTGTGGCCAAAAATGAGTGAATGAATCAATGTGTTTAGTGGCGTGAAAGAATTTCTATATGAAAATATTCACAAATAAAATAAATATGTTTTAGGCAGGTAAATGTAAATTTTCCAAAAAAATTTTGGTAACATATTCGAGGATACATTGAAACATTTCAGATTTAATTAATAGTGACAATAACAAATTGTTGACATACTACCGGGTGGTCCATATATAGGTTTATATTTAAGCTACCGGTTATTTCTAATCTGGCAATACTCATGCCATTCTCTTCTCTCACAAAATTCAGGACATCTTTTCCACTGAACGAAATTAATCGATGTACCCTTGATAAACGTTGGTATTTATTGGAAATTTATTTCCAAAACAAAGACAATTGGTAGGAGATTGTACGAAAATGTCGTACAAAATTTGTTCGCAGAGAAGTACCATGGGTGGTCCGGTATAAGCAAGTTTACTGCTAAATTGATGATTTCATTGTTGATGAGCCAAGACGTGACCGAAGATATCGAAGCTGTAGTCGGGACATCAACTCGCCATCGTTCTTAAGAATTGAACAATTTACGCATCAGTTTACGTCGAATTTTGCGAAGAGATCTCTTTATGAAGCTTTACAAAATTTACTTGGTTCAAGAAGTTGCGGGGCCATCCATCTCTAAACGGAGCAATTGTACTTCACGAAAAAAAAAAAAAAATTGGCAAAAGTTCAAACTGTTTTTGCTTTATTGCATTTTTAAATTCATTAAAAAATTATGTTGTGTTTAGCGTTTGGTTTGGTTCTTTTTAGGGGAATTTTTTTGCCTCCAGACCGATTCAGCCCATTTCCGAACTTTGACCTGTGCTATCCTTCAATATGTATTTGTACCGAATTTAAAGGGTTTGGCTCTTTTTGTTTAGACTGAATCGCGATTTTCACAGACGGACGGACATGGCTAGATCGTCTTAGATTTCATCATTGATCAAGAATATATATACTTTATGGGGCTGCGTTACACACGGAATGACAAATTGAATATACCCCCCAATTCTTTTTTGTAGGGTTTACAAATTGTAATCATCATACGATGGCACTCGCCCCTCACAGTAACGTTCCTTTTTCAAACGAATAGTGCATTGGCAGTTCTTGCAATGCTTCTGGCTGCTCTTCACACAAAATACGGAGCTTTTGTTTGTTCACGTATCCACTCAACCAGGAAAGAGCGCAATACACTTTCTTAAGCGAGCACGAATTTTGGCAATAAAATTTAATAATTTGCAAACGTTGTTCGTTTGTAAGACGATTCCTCACTAAATTATAGACCAAACTGAACATGATTAGCGGCAATATATAGTACACGAAAACAGCTGAGCTGGCAAAAACAGTGTTGCCAAAGGGAATATTGCTAAAAATTCACACTTTATTTATAAAGAACTGACAAATAGTTCACAATAGAAACTATTGCTGCCCAGCAATTCACAATAGATAGATATTTTACTTGCAAAATATTCCCGAAAACGATTTATTTTGAGCGGGGATTTATGCAGGTCTGAGAATAATACATGGTTTGAGTCTCCCAAATATTAAAACTTGCGGAATGAAATAACTTTGTAATTCTTAAGAGGATTTGTTAAGAAATTATCATCAATTTTTTTCCAATTTAAGCTGCAGCTTAATATTTGTTTCGTAGTTTAATCAGGTTTTTTATAAAAAAAAATATATTTTCCTAATAGAGCGTAGTAAAAATTGGACTTGGCCACAATGCATGCTAATGGCAAGAAAGTGATTGAATTTTGTTGAATCAAAATATAAAAAAAATGAAAATATTAATGCATTTTTATTTATAAATACATTTCGATATATAAAATTAATCCTAATAAAATGTATAACATTTTTTGGTTCGATTCTTGGAAACGGGTTTCAGTTATACGAGTGACAATTTCTTTTTTTTTTAAATCTTAATTAATAGAATATTCCCCTAATTTTCTATTTTCACTTAAACGGAGACGTCCATATATATTTTATTCATCCTTTTGCACGCAAAATTACGTGTCTGTGCCGCAAAAATCCTTCCACATTTATAGTTGTAATTTGATTCTTATAACACGTAGAATTTAAATTATTCAAAAGTTATTTAAAAAAAAAAAATAAAACAAAAACAAAATCATTGTAAACTGACTCGTTATCAACAATTTGTTGTGACAACTGCATAAATTGAGTCTGGGGTTTTTATGTCACTCAACCAGGGGGTGGTTGAATGGCGTCGTTCACCGAATGCAACAGTTGAATAAATAAACCTCCAGATATGTAAATGTCAATGTGTGATTGCATTTTACTGGAATAAACTTAAATGATGACAACTACTACTGTGATGGGAAATACACAAAAAAAAAAAAAAAAGAAGAAACAACTCAGCTAAAATTATAGAGCTTGTAGCATACACTCAGTTGTATTGTACTTATCAAAACAAATCACGAAAAATTTCATTAAAACTTTGTCATATTGCACAGTAGGCAAAAAAACGACGTTTATTGTTATTGATTAAAAAATTCATATATGTATGTGTCATATTCTCATTTGACATCTTGATATATAACATTACCTACACACCCTTGAAAGGCATTCAAATAGCAAAAGTCGGTCCTCTTTGGATATTACTCTCATATGAAAATGATGTTAAATATTAGAAGAAAATTGTACGTTCAAATATAATAAAATAAAAAAATAAATTAAAAAAAAACAAAAAAAAAATAAAAAATAAATAAAAGGAAAATAATTTTCTTGTTGGCAACACTATTTTTGGCAGCTCAGCTGTTTTCCTGTGACATGTTATTGTTAAACATGTTCTGTTTGGTCTCTAGTTTAACCGCCAATCGACTTACAAACGAATAACGCTTGCAGATGATTGAATTTAATTAGCAAAATTAATGATCGGTT
The DNA here is from genome assembly GCA_951800035.1 of Linnaemya tessellans. Taxonomy (NCBI): domain Eukaryota; kingdom Metazoa; phylum Arthropoda; class Insecta; order Diptera; family Tachinidae; genus Linnaemya; species Linnaemya tessellans. The sequence goes on from OX637533.1 coordinate 113,278,666, forward strand.
AAGAAAGAGCATCGTGTTCATTTGTGAACAAGCAAAACTGCCATATTTGGTGTGAAAAATAGCCAGCAGTTGCCTGGTGGCATCAATGGACTGCAGGATCGTTACTGTGAATGGCGAGTGTAGTGTTAACATTTTTTTGTCCAAAATGGAAGAACTGGACTTCGCTGACATGTGGTTTAATCCAAACGGTGCCACATGCCATACAACATGCGAAACAATGCCCCTATTGAGTGGTGAGTTTGGAGAACAGTTTATTTTATGTTTGTGGCCTGTTAATTGGCCGCCTACATCGTGCGATTTAACGCCTTTAGAAATTTCTTCGTAAGTCTATTTTAAGCTTTATGTGAGTAGAGACAACCCCGCAACGGAAGCAAATATTGAAGAATTTATTCGTGAGATACCGGCCGATATATTGGAGGGTGCATGCCAACAGCGTATGATCTATTTGAGGTTTAGACGCGCTTAAAAAGTACATGATATCATCTGCAAACATTGAATTCTCAAGTAAAGATTTCATACACTTCTCTAATATATACGTGCTATTATTTAAATTAAATCTTAAAGATCTTAACAAATCACGCATTATAGAAATTGTGTGTATTTTCGATGCATGAGAACTTTAGTAGTACAATTTGACCTGTGCTATCCTTCAAAATTATCTATTCTGAATTTCAAGGGTCTGGCTCTTTTCTTCGTTTGGACTACATCGTGATTTCCACAGACGAAGGATGGACGGATGCGGGTAGATCGTCTTAAATTTCAGCACTGATCAAGAAGTTTTGGAAGTTTTTCTTTCGTTGTGTTCCAACAATATCTGAGATTTATTATTTAGCATCCTACTAGTGCCACTTCCAAAAAGCACTACGCACAGAAATACTGGATTTACTTTGCAACATATTTTTATTTAGCACCACTGTGGATGGCTACAAAAAACAAAAAAAAACTAGAAAAAAAAGCTTCAATGACTAAATGACTGACTGAATCCAAACAAATGAATGAAAAATATGGTTTTTTCATATATACTTTTTTTTTAAATAAATATTGTTCATGTTGGGTTTTCATATTCAAGCTAAATATTTATGTATATACGCTGTTGCTGTCTTCCAGAGAGAACGAAATAATTCATTGAAATAATTTATGTTTTTGTCATTCATAAACTGAAAAGTCATCGTAATTAAAGTATTTAGTTTTAAATACTCATACAATCTGTCAGTGACACTTCAACACGTACTGGGTAAAATCTAAACTGAACTAAATGAACTAAAACGAAATAGCATGTTTACATGATTTTTAAAAATTTCATACACAAGTACAAACATGTGAATTAGGTGTTCCCTAGTGTGTGCCGAATCTTAGACTAGGGTAGGCAGTCTATCAACTTGCAGCTTCGATACCCGTGCTCTGTAGTTTATCTGTGAACTGTGAAGTTGACTTGGGCTAATTGAAGTTAAACATTATCGCAATTGAATAGTAAGAAATATGGTAAATCATTTAGTTGTGGAACTTCCTTGTGTTGTCCAAATTAATTTCAGCATTAGCACCAAGATATTTGGCCAATAAATTGAAATATATTTTGCGTGAAGAATATTGGGTGCCATTTACAAAAGAGTGCTCACACTGCAAATTATGATTTTAACATACAGGCTTGTAGAAATGTGTGAATTTGTTGCTATACTTGTTCTCTATTTTTACAACACTTAATTGACAACCTGTACAACAGAAATTTTTTTGAAGGAAAAAAAGTTTTACAATCCGTTCTAAAATAGAAATTATTTTAGATTTTAGAATTACGGGCGGAAAGCGGAACGTTTTTTTCCGCTGAACTTTAACGCTGAAATGCCATACCTAAACGAAAGCGGCCACGTTATGTCGAAAAACAATAAAAACAGGGTTATCAAACAAACAAATTAAACAACCCTGATTATTTTAACAGCTGGACGGACAACATTTGTGATTTTGTTATTGAAATTTTGTACAAATTACAAACGTGCATACATATGTATGTATATAATCATATTTTAAATATTTTCTTATCTCCATTTTCTAATACGAAGTGCACAAATTTTTTTTATTATTTATTTCACTTTAATAAATTTTTGCTTTTTTTTTCTCTGGTTACAATTGTTTTCTTTTGCAACTAACTTCATTAGAAAACGCTCTGTCAAAATCGGATTTTCCAATAGCAAAGCGTTGCCGCCGCGTTATTTCGGTATGCTCCATACAAAATGTATGGACATGAGAACTTTTGACAGCTAAAAAACGCTTGCCGCCCGTATTTAGGTATGGCTGTTAGAAATCAAGTAGTTATTCACAAAACACGTAAGCGGACTCTGAAAGTTCTGTTTATTAACACAAACAATACCACCTGTTTCCAATATATAACTTGGCAGCACTCAACTTAGCACAGCAAAAAAAAAAGGGGAAACAGGGTCGCATTTCATAAAACCTACTCAAAACCAATCCGAAAGTGGTTTTAAGTTAATTTGAAGAGTATCATTTTGTATAGTAAAACTGGGTTTTAACGTTAAAACCAGAATTTATTAAGACCAGGTCAGTGTGAAAACAATGTTATTGTAACAACCTAAATGTTTTGTTTTTGGAAAATTTTAATTCATTCTGAATGTTAAAGTGATGTTTCCCTGCCCTCTTTATACGATATAATAGTTTTTATATTTATGATTTTCTATTTTAGATAGTTGACTTGACTTGTTCTTTTTTATTTTAGTAATAAAAAAATTAAAATATTTATTTTTATATTCTTCTTTATCATTTGTTTGGAAATGTATCTGGCTGCATTGTTCTTCTTATTCGGTTGTATCGCTTTAGTAACTTCAATATCGCCAATGGTTTCTTCTATTTTAATTACTTTAGTTGTTTTCCCGGATATTGAGCTTTCCTTTTCCAATAATTGATCACAGTTTTGTATTTCAATGACATAATTTTCTTGTTTTCTCTTTTTATTTAGCCAAAAATATTTAGTAGCATGTCGATTCACTAATTGTTGAAATTACATGAAAAATATATAGATTCGTTTGGAAAGTCATTTGTTGTGTTTTATTTTTAATCTTATTTTTTTAAATGTATTGTGTTTATGTCGTAGTAATTCTCTTGGTTTGTGAGAAAGTTATTAAAGAACCATAATATTTTTAAATCTGTTCATTAGTGTGATTAGTTTTAATCAAATGCAGACATTCAGATTAGCTTAACTGGCAAAAAATAAATATTTTGGAAACATTGTATTTTTATGGTATAATAAATAATTAAATATTATAAACAAGTGTAATGACCACAATTTACCTAAAAAATTCAAATGTGTGTTACGTGTCGATGTATGAGACTATTGAAATATGCATTTCTTATTTGTTAAATAATAGAAAACAACTTGAGTTGTAAATCTTGTTTAACCACAAGAATTAAAAACATTCGGTTAATTGTAATTTAAATTTAATTTAATTTAGGTTGTTTTGCTTTTATATACATACACATACAGACATCCAAATATGTGTGTGTGAGCTACAATCAAGTTTTTGGTTTTTAAACATATTTATAAAAACCACACAAACATTTTTCCAAAACAACTAACAACTGAAAACGTAAGAAATGTTCTTATAAAGCCGACAAATATAATATCATTCAATATATTAATTGCCATATTCATAAAAACTGTTTCTGTCTTATAACGAGTTTATAAAACAAATTTTTGTATTGAAATCTGTTTTAAATTTATGAAAGATTTATAACTTTTAAAAATTGAAAACATTTTTTATGCATAAGGTCTTAAATAGAGTTTCTTGAACGATGATTCTTTTTTCCATCAAAATAGGTTAGAGAGCGCATAGACTTTGTTAAATTCAGGATGTTTTTTAAACCCAATTGATTAAACGAAAAGGTTAAATGTTAAGCGAACAATCATATTATGCCGGCTATTTACTTATATTTTTTGATAATGAGCTTGAAGTCAATAATTTGAAAGTGCTGATATATATTTTTATTCTTAATGCGTTTCAAGTTTCTACATCATAATTATGTAAGACGAAAATATTCTATCATAAAACCTTCTGCAAATTAATATCGTATGCATGTACATATTACTTATTTAATAAAATTAGCATTTTCATTTGCAACTAGGCAAAATAATTTCAAATGTCAATATTAGTGAGAACAAGAGTCAAGATGACCACTGAAGTCATACAAGGATGATAATATATGTGTGGGGAGTTCTGAGAAATACATGTATGTATTCACTATTTCGGTGCTCATCAAGGAACACATGAATGCACTTCCAATCAACGTTACGAATGATTCTTATAAAATTATGAAGTTACATGAGCGGTAGAAGTACATGTATTGAAACTGACAGTTCTATTAAAGGAAAGTGTCAACAAAAAGTACTATATGTATTTAAATGCTAATAAGTGAGGGCTGGGAAAAATTTTGATTTTCATAACAATTCTTATTCAGATATAAAAAGTTGTTGTCATAAAGTATTCCTTATAAGGCAGATGGTAAAGAAGTGCAATTTATAACAATAATTTTTTTTAATGAAAATCACTCTTGTGGGAAAAATTTTAGTAAATTAGAAAAAAAATTTTATTTTATAAAATATATGTTTTATAAAAAATTATCTTTTAAAATAAGTATTTTTTCATAAAATTTAAAAGAACATTTATTCAAAAATCACTTTTATAAAATTTACCCTTTAAAAAAGTATATTTCATCAAAAGTAACTTTTATAAAAGTACCTCCTAAGAAATCTACCTTTAATGAAAGGATCTTTTTATAAAATGTACCTTTCATTAAAAGTACCCTTTATAAAAAGTACATTTTATAAAGAATATCTTTCATAAAAAGTACCTTTTATAAAAATTACATTTCATAAAAGTTACTTTTTATAAAAAGTATCTCGTTTTACAAAATTTCACTTTTTACAAAAAGTACCTTTTGCAAAAAGTACCTGTTATAAAAAGTACCTTTTATATGAAGTACCTTTTACAAAAAGTACCTTTTATAAAAAGTACGTTTTACAAAAAGTACCTTTTATAAAAAGCTCCTTTTACAAAAAGTATCTTTTCTAAAAAGTATATTTTATAAAAAGTACCTTTTACAAGTAGTACCTTGTACAAAAAGCTCCTTTTACAAAAAAGTATCTTCTAAAAAGTATCTTTTATAAAAAGTACCTTTTGTAAAAAGTACGTTTTATTAAAGTATCTTTAACCAAAATTATCTTATATAAAAAGTTATTTTCAAGAAAGTCGCTTTTAAAAATGCCTGTCAAGGAATGCACCGTTTTTAAGAAGATCGTTTTACAAAATGTCCGTTTCCTAATAAGTACTTTTTACAAATATTAAAAAAATACTCTCAAAAGCAGAAATACACTTTTGTAAAGAATACCGTTAATAAAATGCACATTGTACGAAAACTTTAAAAAGCTTGACCACGGATTAATTTTTGCAGACTCGCACATAATCTATTTTGGCAGACGGGTGATGTTACGGAATATGTTGGTAACTAAGCAACTGAATATATTTTACATACAAAATAATACGTATGCCTTTATTTTTGAGAAAATTATATGATTGTTTTCTTATTTCTTATTTATTCTACTCTGCTGCTATCTTTTAACACTTGAAAACTTTCTGGTTTTTGAGGCTTTTGAGTATAATTTAATAAAATAAATAAACAGAAACCTAATATACAAATATTTACACTCCTAGATAAATAATTTTGTTCATTCGTCTAGTTCTGCTCTCTGATATGAATCATTTCTGGTGTTTTCTTGTTTACGTTTAAGTACTTTTTTGTTAAACTTATTATTAGTTCTTGTATACGGATGCTTAAGTTTTCGAGTGCATTCAGAGGAAAAACCCCAAACAGTTTAGGATATAAGTTTATTTATGCTTATTTTAGTTCATGTAAGTATTTTCTATATTTTTATGGTTTTTTTCAAGTGCATTGTTGTTTGGCCACTCGAAAAATCAAAGCGTTTAATTAATTTAAATTTTTTTGCAGTGTTCAGTTTTATTTTGATTTAATTTTGCTCTATTGCAAAACAAAAAAAATTGATAGAGGCAAAAATTAAATTTCAGTATCTTGGTTTCGATTCTGCTGTGAAAATATATATTTATGGCTGAAAAGTTATTTTGAATGTAATTCCTGTGACAAAACCTGCTATTGACTGAAGTAGTTAACATGAGACTATAAAGCGGGGGGTCCAGAGTTGGACCCCGTCATGAATATTGTGTAGAATTCTCCTGATCAGCAGTAGTGGATGGTTGTGTTCTTTGTTGTCAGCCTGTGTCAGTGGTGAAGTTATATCACTGGCCACTGAACATAACTGGCAGCTACTAACAGTATCATGTACTAAACAGCAGAGGCACTGCACCATCCTTCGTCGGTCCTGTAGCAAAAAATTAGCTATCGAAGTAAAATGTTCAAATAGCTACAACAAAGTCTGTATCTTATCATCTATCTTTATCTGCCTTCTTTTTTCTAGTTCCGGTGCAGTGCACTGCATATGTAGGGGTCATTCCCTAAGTTAAAAAAACAAAAAGAAATTGCTTGCAACATTATGGAACATGCAGTTTTGTTTGTTTTAAGCGGCCCATCCATTATACAATATTATTGTATGTGTTATTTGCCATATTATTTCCATATTGGCCTCTATTATTCAATAAGTGGCGCAATAGTTTCAAATAAAATATAACACAACTTTCTTACAATAAAAAGTAAACATAAACTATAAGCAAAACAAAAACAATATTGTACAATGTTGCCAACACATTTCACAGTATATTGCACTTCTTTTGGTTTGTACAATAAAAATCAAAAATATTTTGATTTCTGCCAATATATTGTGCCACCTTTGAATATGACATACACATTGACATACACATTGGCGATATGATTGTACAATACGTAAAATTGCACAGTTATATTGCAAGTGGGGTGGGCCGCTTTACTGTTCAATAAAAATCGCCTATACGTATGAGTACTATTTTCTTATATATTTGCTGTATAACAATCATACGCCACCATCTCATTCTTCATGTTTTTTGTAAAGCAATTTAAATAATTGGAGTATATAAACCAAATTTTTTTTCACTGTAGTAAATGATATCAGCAAAGTGAAATTTACATGGAAAACAGCAGTAAAATTTCAAAGAAACTAAAAGGCTGTGATTGTTGTTGTACATGAAAATGTTAAAAAGGTCTGCTCGGTAAACAAATTGTACGAAAGACATAAAAACTGTTTATGCTAGAAACACAATTATGACGAACGACGAACTAAGCGGAGCAAGTCATGCATACGTATATGAATAAATGCATAATTAAAGTGCCGCCAAAATTCATTATATCCCACGAACTATGCAATAGATGTATTTCTAATTCTTATGCAGCCGAACGGTGAATAAATCATCACCTTGTGGCCATGTTAAGTTTAAGTTTCTAAGTATTTTGTTATATAAAATTGCTTTTTTCCTTAATTGTTATTTTATGGATTTTCAAATAAATATAAATGATAAAATATTATATTTGTTGATTTCTAATTTTTTTAATAATATTTTTTTTTAAACATGGCCAAACTATCACACAAACTATAAATAGGTTTATGAATAATATTAGTTGCTATTTTTTCGTTCTTATTATATTTCATGAGATGACCTTACAGAACAGATATTCAACAACTGCAACTGCCGTGCCAAAGCTTATATACCCTTCCTTCATCGACGTTCATACATAATAAATATTAAACTATTAAAGAGCAGTTATTCTATTCCTGGATTCACCTTTTTAATCTTGCCGATTTTCAATACTAATTTTTACTTTTATGAAATATGTTTAATATTGAAAATAGTTTTATTTCGTTATTTTAATATTCCCAAAGAGATTAAATTATCCCCCTCTGGACTTATCATTTTCCGATTTCTGATTTCGAATAAAAGCGATTTTCTTTGAAAAAGATCAAATTGGCAGCGACTGACACTATCATGTACTTAAAACAGAGTAACAGCACCCTCCTTCGTCGGTCCTGTAGCAACAATTAGCTGGTGAAGTTAAAAAGGTTGAAATAGCTACACAAAAACTGTCTATTTTCTCATCTTTCCTCAATACTATCCCCTCGTTTTCAGTTCCGGCGCAATGCATTGCATATATAAGGGTCATCCCCTGAGTGCCGGTCCAAGATTAAAAAAAAACATGTTTAACACAGGGTGGGCAAATTTCAGTTTAGAAAGTAAATTGTCTGTCAAATGATGAAATATTAAAAATTGAGCTGTCATCCTTCGGCATTTATTTGGTAAAAAGTTTGAAGAATGAATCGCTACATTGTTGGCAAAGAAATATAATTGTGAAAATTTACAAACAAAAACTTTAATGTATTAGTTGAAAAAAAAAATTATATAAAAAACAAAACTGTAATGTTCTTTTCTAAAAAAAATTCAAGATTTTTTGCACTTTTCCAAGCAAAATTAATATATTCTATCTTTTTAAAACAGTGAATTTATTAGGAATTCGTCTACCAACCCCTAAAAAAAATGTTTCGCTTAAAACTCAGATTGATTGGAAATTTTTAGGAAAAAAGGCAAAAATGTGCTGCATGTTTGTAGAAAAGAAAGCACCATAAAAGTGTTTTATACTTTTCGTTTTTGTTTTCCTATAAACTTCACTAACGCAGAGCAATTTACAAAAGTAGCGCCTTAATGTCTGCTGCTCTATATTGTGTACATTTCTCTCTAATTTAGTTCTAATGCTCATTAGCATTAGGCGATATTGAATTACAAAATGCATAGATTAAAAATAGATTTCTATAAAATTTATGACGGAATCGCAATTGAATTTGCCAAGTTCCTGGTTGTTTGGTGAACACTTCCTCTTGTGTTTTTAAATAGTTTGAAGGCCAAAATCGATTTCTCAGTTTAAATGTGGCAGTTGCTCGCTAACAGTTACCCTAAACAGAGTTATCATCTTTTACTGTTACAATTCCATCTTTCTATTCTCAGCCAGGACATGAATTGACATGTACATTAAAATTAATTATGCAAATTTTCAGTTTTCTTTTTTTTCAAATTTATTTTAATTCAAAAGTGAATGGCAAAGAAAGTATTAAGGAAATATTTCACTTCATTTCATCGAAATAATATGCAAAAAAGTATCTCGCTTTACTTGACTACATTTCAAAAGGCGAACGAAAGTAGAGGTAGAAGAAGAAGAAGAAGATGTTAAGAAATGTAAATGTTCAACTCAAGGTGACAAAGACAGTCAAACAATGAACGAAACAGTAACAAAATGTTGCTGTTAGTACAACCATAACATGCGTTTAAAGTGCTTGTAGTTGTTGCATTGTTTTCCTTTAAGGCTTGTTTTTTTACACCTTCTCCGTACAGAAGCCGCTTATTTTACTTGTGCGAGCTAAAAGGTGACGATGTGAACGAGTACAGCCAGCTGCTAGTTTTGCTGCTCGAAGACATAAAACAAATTTTTGTACACTTATTTGTGAATTTACAAAACACCCGCTTTTAAGTCAATGTTGTTGTTGTTGTTGCTATTCAAATGTTAGTTTACACCAGTACGTATTTGTTGGTGTGTGCATGTATGTATGTAGAGATGTGTGTATGTATGTATGTATGTGTTAGGTCCTTTTCAATGCCCTGTTATTCTTAAATATATGCATTCTTATGATGTCAATACATATTGTTCTGTTGAACAATTAAAAATAAAAATAAATTTTTAGTTTGTTTTTTGTTTTAAAAGCCATTGTGCAACAGAACAATATTTTTTATCTGATGTCATGGGACACGCAGCTAAAGTAGTGTTACTACGGTGTTTACATAGTTTTTCTCTTCAGCCAAAAATGCACAGTGGGAGATTTGGCAAAAGTTTGCAAATATCTTCGTTTCTAATAAAATTATATGCATCATTAGAGCTGAATTTTTAATGCGATCGAAGTCATGAGACCCCAGTGAGACCCAAGTTGGTAAAAAAAAATCCATAAAAATGCTACAAAAATTTTACGTAAAATTTAGTGCCTATAAATGATTTTTTGATTAGTTTTTTTATACACTCCAAAAAAGAATTGGAGGGTATATTCACTTTGTCATTCCGTGAAGACATCTAAGACTTCATAGAGTCTATATATTCTGGATCAGTGATGAAATCTAAGACGATCTAGATCCATGTCTCTCCGCTCGTCTGTGAAAATCACGAAGCAGTCCAAACGAAAAGAGCCAAACCCTTGAAATTTGGTACAGATAAATTTTGAAGTATAGCACAGGTGAAATTCGTAAATGGGCTGAATCGGGCCAGAGGGGAAAAGTTCCGCTAAGAAGAAGTAAATCAACCTCTAAAAAGCATCATAATTTTTGTAATTTTGTTAAGCAAATGTTATATTTTTATGTCAAAAACGTTGCACTTGGAGCCAGAAAATCAGAAAAATCTATTTTTTGAATTAGCGGGCATTGACGTAAGATATTATAATCAAAAATAGTATAAATATTTAACAAATTGTATTAATTAAGGCTACATTCCTTAAAAATAAAATTTTAAAGTTTTTACGACGAAAGTAAAATGTTCTCGGATCTTTCTCTGCCCTATCCCCCTTCGCCCCTAAATAACCCTATAAAAAAATTTGTTTACACTTAATAAGTCCAAAAATTTAAGTTTTAGTATTTTATAGTAAAGGTCAGATGTCTCTCCCACGGCTCATCAAAATAGAGTTTTAAAATTGGCACAGAAATGTCTTAAAGGAGCTCCGACCCAGTAGCTTAAACATTTTTAATTTATAAAAAAAATCAGTTAAGAAAACTGTTTGGCGCGGAAATATCGGCCTTGATGGAATTGTTCACCTTCTTCTTCACTGTAATCACCTTGATTGTCAGATATTTAAATCGTATTTGCTCCTAGATAGTGGAAATCTTGAAGCATTTTCCCTACTATTTTAGAATATTCTTTTCCCGAGAAAATTTCTTACAACTGATAAAAAATGTTTCCACGATAGAAATGCAAATTGATTCATATGCTTTGTGAATTCTGCGTTGTTTAGTTAGTATCTGCAAATAATCTTGAAAACAAAATTATAGCTCTTGTATACCATCATCATCATCAGAACTACTGGGTGGTTGTAAAAAATATTCCTAATAGTATTACTAATGCACTCAAGTGTAAATGTAATGCAAATGTCTTCTTATAAGACACAAAATAAATACTTTCACACCCTCCCCCATTGTGAATGTTGTATGCACAAATAAGCGTTAAGGTGTTCCAAAGACGAAAACACTGAAGCTAAGGAATTATTAGTGACATTTCCAGAACGCCAATATAACAAGCAACAAAATCATAGAAATTCATATACAGAAAAGAAAAAAATTAAAACAAATGAATGGAAAATTTTATTAAAACGAAATGAATATTTGCATAATGGTTGAAAATAAATAAAAGTAGTTCTTTTTAATTAACTTAGAAATATTAAAAAGCTTGAAGTATGGGGCCACACTCACTGTCTTGAACAAAATATACTTTAAGAGTTCAAAATCAGTATTTTATATGAAATCAAAGGTTTTAAATTTTAAGGTGTACTTTGTTTGTGACTATGAATGCGGGCCATTCCATTTATTATGGTATGAAATTGTTCGTAGAAATTGCATAACAATTGTTGCTGGTTCAGAAGTATTTGAGTGCATTCTATATATGAAGTTCTTTTAATAATAACAACAATAACATGCGATATATTTGGATGAATTCTAAAAAGATCAAATTAGTCCTAAAGCTAAAATAAAAAATTAATAAATATATATACAGTCGACTCTTGATAATTTGAAACTGAAGGGACCAGAGAAAAAGTTCAAATAATCGAGTTTTCATTTTAACGAGATTTCAAAATATCGAAAGAGAGACCGAAAAAAATTCAAATTAACAAGAGTTTTCATAAAAAAAGCAAAACCATTTGCAAGCACTAAATTCCGCAAAAGCAAAGCAAAGAAATTTAATTTTTTATGTTAGCAACTGTCGATGTAGTGATGTATACTAAAATATATACTATATACATATATATGTATATGTATATAGTATATATTCCAGAGATGTAAAATTTTAATAAGTGGTGACAAACACAATACACATGAGCACTGATGATGAAAGGGTTGCGTCTTTCGAAAACAGCTGTTCTGCTCTGCTGTGTAAGTTGAATAACAAAAACTGATGTTGACTTGCCTTTGTGCCTTGGAATATTTATCATGTCTTTCTGGGATTTAAATTAAAATTTCGAACTATTAGCCTATGAAATCTTAATTCAATTTAATATGAAAAATTTTAACCCTTTTTGATATATTATATTAGTAACTAAATAATAAAAATATTTTTCTTTGGAAATAAAACATATTTTGTATTTTAGAAAAAAATTAATTGGTAATGAAAAGAAAAAAGATGGTTCCAGGGTTGGAATTAATCTGTGCATATATTCCAGCCGTACATCGGTGAAGCGTAAATAATATTCGGCAGAACCAAATATAGCACTTTTACTGGTTTTATAGGTTTTTCCTCCCAAATTAAAAATTATTTAGATCAAATTAAAATTTTTTAAATTCAAACTCAATTTTTTCCAAAACAAATTATTATTTATTTTAAACAAATTAACATTTATTTCAAACATATTAAATTATTTTTAAAATAAATTAAAATTTTTGCATATCAAATTCAACATTTTTCATATTAAAATCACTTTTTTTAAATTTAAAATTAAGTATTTTCATTTTCAAATTCAATTGTTTTTAAAGTTTGTTTAATTGTTGCTTAAAACTAAGTTGTTTTATTTAAAATTAAGTAAATTTTTATACATTAACTCGCTTTTTTTGACTTCAAACTGATTTGTTTTTTAAATTAACTTAATTTTTTATATATTTTGTTTTCTTTAATATTGTTAAAAAAATACAACTGCCTGTCCGATTGGAATATGTATCTTCCAATCCTGTACAGTAAAAACTTTTGAATTACATTTACTACCAAATCTAAAAAATAAGTTTATTCGAATGTAATGAAATTTAAAAAAAGGAAGAAACCTCAAAAATTAAGTTAATTTATATTTTCATATTTATTCTAATAAATTTTAAAACTTAACTCAAATCTAGTTCATAGTAGTACTAATCGAAAAGCTTAAAAATTAAACTACGACCCATAGAAATACGTTAAATAAGAGCTTAATACACATAAATTATTTTTTATAAACAAGGCCTTTATTTTTTAAGCTTTTAATATTGAATTAAAAAACAAATGAATTTGTATTTTAATAATTTGAATTTGAAAAGAAAAACATTGAATTATAAATGAAAAAATTTAATTTAAAAAGGAAAATGTTTAATTCGTGTTGAAAATAATTCAAATTACTTTGAAAAAAAGTTAATTTGTTTTGAAAATAATCTAATTTAATTTGAAAAAAGTTGCATTTGTCCCGAAAATGGGTTAATCTGAGAGTAAAAACCTATATAATAAAATTAATTCATTTGTTGCCGGTTGAGTGTGTCAATGTAAGATTTTTGCATGACATTCTCAAATTGTCTCTGAAAGCCTCGGGTCTAATATTAAACGAAGACATTCACCCTTATTGTAAATAATTTTTCCCTCGAAAATTTTTCCTTTTGCCCAAAAATTGCAATCCTGAAAAAAATCCCCGTGAATGATTTGCCCCTCGAAATTTTTCCCTAAAATTGCAACCGTGAAAAAATTCCCCGTGAATGATTTCATGTTAAAATTAAATTCCCCTTATCGCCAATGACTTTCTTCCCGGGAATTTTTTAATTTTTCCCTTTAATTTATTCACTTAATTTTTGGTGAGGAATAGAGTAGAAAATATAAGTATTTTCTATTATATTTCGAATAACAGAGTTTACACATTTTATTTTAGAGACAAGATCCGTTAATAAGACACAAACTGATATTTTTTGCAACAAATCAATTGAATGCGTCTTTGTATGTAATATTTGTTGCTGCAATTGCAAAATTTAAGAATATATTTCGTTTGGTTTCTAAAATGTATCCAAATTATTTTACATACTGTATTTATTATTAATTATAATAATTATTGAGTCATACTTTTTTTAAATTTTTTAAATTATTGCATAAATGTAAATATTTCATCACAAATGTTTTAAATTTTTCATGTTGCTTGCGGCTTCTTCTCTTTTTTTAACATTCACTGAGAACTGGTAGCGGAAATAACTTCACACGGGAGATTCACAATACCACTTTTCCCTTCGAGTGGAATAAAAATTTCACGTGAAGAAAAATTCCACTTTTTATTCACGATAGTGGGCGATTAAGGCTGGATGTGGGGGAAAGAAATCTCACTGTCCTTCACATGACTAATTTTTCAATTTTTCATTTAAATGTGTACAGTTTTTTTTTTTTGATATATCTTTTAATTATTTATATGGCGCCTGTGCTCTTAATTAGCAATAATTCTGAAAAGGTTGGAATAAACGCTGTTTATATGTGGCAACTCGAGTGAATTCAGACTAATTGGCCTAAACTTTGTTTAGGCTGAATATGAATATATTTACATATTTGATACAAATAGTTCTAATTCTTAATAAAAATCTCTGTGCAAACATGAAACAAAAAAATTTTTAGAAATTTCACTTTTTTTTCAGCGTTAGTGGTAACACCGAAACTCGCTTGATTACATTGCAAATGAAGTCAAATGCAAATGAATTTTCTCTCCTTATGTTTATTTATACCTTCTGATGCAAATTTAAAACTTGAATAAGTGGCATTTATTTTTACCCGAGCTAAAATATTTACACTCACTGAATAGAATTAAAGAAAAAGAACCTTGTTTTAAAATTGTGGGCAGAGTTTTAAAATTGTGTCTCTTTTTTCTATTTTCCTTTTAAGGTCTTTGATTGTCGTTATGTGACCACCACCAGTGGCATGTTTGAGGCAATTTGTAATCACATTAAATATGCCACCAACAAAGGCAATTTAAGGTAAGTTAACAAAGTATTTGATTTATTAGAAACATTTTCTGCAACATTTATTATGCCTTAACTTTTCTTTCCTTTAACTGTTGGTAATGAAATGGATGATTACCATATATTTGATTTCAATGTCCTGTCTGCTGGAAAAGACTATAATTTACCTTGATTTCTATTTACCATTTTCTGGTTGCAGGAAAATCTTCAAGATATTTTTTATTGCTGAATCTAGAGTTTTATTTTATTTTGATTTTTTACCAATAGCAGGAGCTAATGAAGACATAAAGGTTGAGCATTTTTGTTGCATTAATCCCACAGAGAATTTATAACTTTCTGTTAACTGATAAACTAAAACTTATAAATAGCCATTCATTTATATCCAAAAGAAGAGGGCGGGGTTAGTAAATGTTGTAAAAGTCATAATGGTCGAAAAGTTTATTGCTTTTTGTTTACAACTGTTTGTTAACAAGACGGTTGCAAAATTATTTAAACAAGCAGTTAGTTGCCTTATATTTTGAAAGTAATTATAAGAAAAAAATTGGTAAATCCTGTACAGCAATTGAAAGTTTAAGATATGAAAAGTTGATAGTAAAAATGCTGCTGTTTTGATAGCAAAAATTAAATGCATTGTATTCTGATATTTTTAAGCTTAAGGTCTCTTTATTTTAATTTAATTTTTAATTTCAATATTTCGTCACTCCTTTGTGTGACTTCTTCAGGAAATTAATTATTAAATAAAATAAAATAAAATAAAATAAAAAAAAATAAAATAATTAATTTCCTGAAGAAGTCACACAAAGGAGTGACGAAATATTGAAATTAAAAATTAAACTAAAATAAAGAGACCTTAAGCTTAAAAAAATCAGAATACAATCATAATTAAATAGAGGTCAAGAAACCAGAAGAATTTAAAAATGATATGCTTTAAGCAGCGGTCACTTCATGGAAATCCTCTTCTCCTGTTGTATGAAAGAACAGTTTTCGCAAATGCTGATGTTTCGTTCAATGGATGGTGATCTTTGGAAACTAACCTCGTGCATAATAATACATATGAATTCATTTCATTTCCTTTAAACATTCACTTTTACAAATTCTCTCTACAGTTTCTTTTGAAAAAAAAAACAAAATTTTTCCCATCATTCAATTTGATTTTTTTTCTGTTTCTGTTAAGAGTATTCTCTTAACAACTTAACTAACTCTTAATAAATAGTTCTTTCTCTAGCTTTTCTACGATTCTTGTTTGTTGTCTGTTGGTATTTAGGAATTTGATGCGGTGTGATAAGTATTTTTCAAGCAACAATCATCGTTCATATTGTGAAAATGTAAAATTTGTTGGTTTAGCAGCTTATCGTTTCAATTGATTCCGAAAAGTTTTAAAACTTTTATAAATTGCTGTATAACATCTAAATAACACGTAGGTAAAAGTTATTCATCTGATATAAAGGGCTGCAAAACTTTTTAATAACAATCACACAACATTTCGTTAATCTTTTATCGCATAGAAATTAAAAAGGACATGTAATTCCAGAATGATTTAAATGTTTTAATGAAATTTTATTTGGGTTGTAGCTGTATCTTTAAGCTGATTAACTCCATTGAAATCATAGTTTGCGACATGAGCTGTGTATGGTGTTTTGCTGTGATAAGAATAGGGTTTCAATTTCAGCCACACACACACACACACAAACATTTTTGTTTAGACAACTTTAAATAAATTTTATTTGAAATAAAAGAAGGTTTTTTTCTTTCGAGTTTTCCCCTGAGTGCTGGTTGTACTTAAAAAGTGTTCGTCTTATCTGATTACTTTTATTATGTTTATTAATTTGAAAAAAAAAACAACATTAAAAATTGTGTTTAAAAGTTAAACACCAGCTTTTTTTAAGTTCTGGCACAAAAACTATTGAAAATGTTAAAGATATTTTCTAACATTAATTTCGAGGGCACTGTTGGCGTACTGCGATCCGTAGGATTTCGGGTTTGATTCCCCACTCGGTCATGTATATCGAATTGATTTTTTTCTGATTTGCACTGTGTTAGTTATTGTCATGCTATTTCAGTGACGGAGGCACGGCAATGGTCGCTTAAGATCACCGACACCACTTAACGACACTAGCATGTTCCATGTCTTTACAGCCAATAAATGCGCAGAGCTCTTGCCACAGATTAGTGCAAGGAATGCTGCGCCGATTGGTTATAATATGGCTGTCTCTGTTGGTATCATTGAAAGCTTTTTTTAAAATTTCACTATTATTTGGTAATAAAAGAAAAGTGCATGTTTATGTTGATTTCTTTTCTAAAAAAGAATGCTATATATTTTGCACTTTTCAATAAAAAATGGCAATATTATGGCAATTGGAAAGAGTGAATTTATTACAAATGAATGTACCATCTCTTGCGAAAAATTATTTTTATTTCAAAAATGCGTCCAGTTGTAGTTTCTTAGGTAAACAGTGATAAAGTAAAAAGTGATGTGATAAACTCCAGTTTAACTATTCCTGCTCTATTGCCGTGTAAATTTTTATTAAAATACTTCCGCCCATTTAGAAATTATTTTGCCATTCATTTCCATTTATTTTCATCACTTTGTGTGCCATTTAACGATGGCGTATGATTAATATTATTAAATCGCATATAACGTATACGCGGTAAAACACCATGTTCTTGTAGATTTACTTTCGTTTTTTTATTTTTAACATTAAAAATGAATAATTGCTTTAATATTATTTTTAGCAAAAACTATTTTTGTTGTTTTGCAATTACATATATACATATAAATTATATTCGCCGTTTAGCTTGGTAATGGGACAAGTCATTGAAACTGCATGTTTTTTGTAAAAGTAAATAATATTCTATTAAAACACAATCCTAATATTTGTAAATGTTTCACAAGTGTATTTTTCAAGTATTTTGTGGTATGTGTCTTCTAGATATTCACTTATGCCGATACTGGCTTTCTTTTTTTATGAGAACTTTCAAATTTCCTTGTAACCATGTTATAATTCTCAAAAATTTTGGAAAAAACGTTAACGGCTTAACGAATATTTTTCGAATCCCAAATACAGAAAATTGTGACAATAAGTTTAAAATTTAAAAAAACTATATTTTAAAAATGTACCTTTATCAATGAAGTACCTTTTCAAAAGAAGTACATTTTCAGAAAGGTACATTATCAAAAATGTAATTTCCAAAAAAGTACCTTTTCAAAAAAGTGCTATTTCATAAAAGTATATTTTCAAAAAAGTACCTTTCCAAAAAAAGCTTTCAAAAAAAGTACCTTTCCTAAAAAGTACTATTTCCAGAACTACCTTTTCAAAAAAAGTACCTCTCCTAAATGGAACCTCTTTTAAATAGTTTTTATCCCAGTATTTTTTGTCCAAATGTACCTTTATCAATGAAGTACCTTTTCAAAAGAAGTACATTTTCAAAAAGGTACCTTATCAAATATGTAATTTCCAAAAAAGTACCTTTTCAAAAAAAGTGCTATTTCACAAAAGTATCTTTTCAAAAAAGTACCTTTCCAAAAAAACCTTTTAAAAAAAGTACCTTTCCTAAAAAGTACTATTTCCAGAACTACCTTTCCAAAAAAAGTACCTCTCCTAAAAGGTACCTCTTTTAAATAGTTTTGATCCCAGTACTTTTTGTCCAAAAGTATTCTTTTTCCAAAAAGCATGTTCTTATATAAATATTTTTTAATTAATTTTTCAAAAAAAAACTTAGCAAAGAGTACTTTTCCAAAAAGTACTTTTCAAATAGGTATTTATTCTTAAAACCCATATTTTTAAAATAGTATATCTTAAGAAACCTAATTTTCTTATAAAGTATCTTTAGAAAAATGTAAATTTTCCAAATGCGGTCTTTAAGTAAACACTTTTTTCAAAAGTACTTTAATTGATAGCGTAAGTTTTTGTAAAGCTCATTGTGAAAACGTGCATCTATTGAAAAGTATCGTCAAATCCTAAAAGTACATTTTCAGAAAAAACTATGTTTGCAAAAACTACATTAAAAAAAAGTATCTTTTAATAAAAAATTTATAAAGCATCCTTTGAAAAAGTATATATTTCAAAAATTTACTGTTTATAAAATTTAAAGAAAATAATGCATTTTCAACAATATTATCTTTAACAAACAAAACCCACAAACAGTCCTCGAAAAACCATTACATCCTAAGAAAGTGGCCGTATGATACGCTTTGCGCGTGGTTTGATCGAAAAAGAGCAAGAAAACGCCGTCACCAAACCAGGATAAGTGATTTTTTGTGGCCACAATTGGCTAATGTTGACATCAGTGACCTTTGGTTTTAGCATGACAATTCATTTATTGCATAGGAAATTTCGATTTGGCAAAGTCAATTGGGCCCCTCGTTCTTCTGGTTTAACGGTGCTGGATTATTTTCTCTGGGGTCATTTGAAAGACCGGGATTACGTGAATAAACCACAAATAACTGATGCTCTCGTAGATGAAATGTGGCGTTTCGTTGAAGAGATAAGAGAAACTTTGTTGCAAAATGTGGTTAAAAATTGTGTGCAAAGAGGGGATGTTTGCCCGTCGTAATAGTCCAATATTAATTCCCAGAATTCGACTTTACATTGTTATCAGTACAGCTGAATTTGTCAAGAAATAGTGTGTGTTTACTTCCTAACCTCAAATTTGTTCACACTTTATATCAAATTGCTAAGATATCATGTTTTTCTATGCTGATTCATCTGAACAATTTATCAAACGGGCAGAAGTATCTAAAGCTTAAGACATCAAAATACCGCATCATGGGTGCTTTTTCTTGTTCTTAATGCCTTTGCCGGAATTGTTTATAAAAGCCCAATTCACAATCCTGGGCAAATGGTCCTGTATTATAGCATTTGGAAATTGAGAGAGTATTTGAGAGCATTTTCAATGTATTTTGTTAGTGTAGAGTACAATTATTTTGCAAATGCAATGATGCACGACCATTTGCACAAGATTGTGAATTGGGCTATAGAGTTTTTGTCATTATTAAAAGTTAGTTTTAGCTGTACTGGCTTGTATGCAAACATTTGTGAAAGTAACGAATAAATGGACTTGCAGCACTTTCACAATAAACTGCCCATATGTTACTGTAAGTTGCAGTATACGATTATTAGCATTAAATGTTATTGCCTTTTTTAATTTATTTGAATCAATTTATAAATTGAAATAAATTGCATTTTTAAATTGAGTTTCGAAAAAAAGAAAACGGAATATATTTAATAAAAATATATGGGAGTTTTTTTTTAATTTATCAAATTTTATTCAACTTTTCTAATTGATGTACGAGCTAATAAAAATAAACTAGTGGAGAACAAGCTCCATTTGAATATTAAACAAATTCAATTATCTAATGTTGTTTTAAATGTCAACGTGTCCCATCGTGATGAATCTTGTTCAACAAACATATACCATTTTTTTTAATCGAAATAAAAACAGCTTTAAAAAACAAACCATCACTAAAATATTTGCTTAACAATAAAGAAAAAAGTTCGTATATGGAGACTATTTGGTTGAAATGAACAAAATACTTTATAATGAACATGTATGATGAATATGATGGCCTGTAAACTGGGAGGGGGTTTTTTTAAATAAAATTTCATTTGTACCTTTTTTATAAGCAGTACGTTTCTCTTTTTTGTTCTTCGACTTCATAATGGATAACAAGTAAAACTTGTGTGCAAATAACGCTGTAACGTATTTCATCGTTTTAACAATTCCATTTAGGTTTTTTGTTGATCTTCTTGTCGGTTTCTCTTCCTCATGCAATTATATTAAAATTTTGTCTGTCTTATTTCAATTTCATTTCTCATCTCTGGCTGCTGCTGGCTGTGCTACGCTTCGACCAAATAACGTGGCGAAATGTTTTAAACAAATATGTAATGGAAATAATATCATAAAATACCTGAATGCACAGGTCAGCTATAACAATATTTCCGCAGCGTACAGATGGACGTCATGATTATCGTATTTGGAATGCCCAGCTCATTTCGTATGCTGGCTACAAACAGGGCGATGGCAAAATCATTGGAGATCCCATGAATGTTGAATTTACTGAGGTAAGTTTTATATTTTTGCATGTCTTTTTGCAGATATTTTATATCTGTATGCATGTGAGTGTGTGCCTTTCATATTGGGTATTTGGTTTGAGTATTAAAACCGATGACATAAGGAATTATAAGGGTTTCATTTAAGTAGCCATTGTGTGGTGTTATCTTTTGTTCATCTTCAGTACATTTATTTATTTATTTTAAATATGGAAAACTTGCTAAGAGAATTATTAAATTAATTGGAAAATTTTAATTTTAAATATATACAAAATGATTTATTGTAAAGTTCAACAAAGGTAAACGGTGCTCAGACATACACCTTAATTTAGACTATCGCAATTAATGCCATTATTGAGCTCAATTTACCAAATAAAATTACAATAAAGTAATTGCTCAATTAAAAACACTTAGTTGCTAAAAATATGGAGTAAAATTACAAATGCAGCACTGCTAAAAAATGTGTTTAGTAAGCAAAACGCAACTCATTGAACAAACTCAAATGGGCAAAAGTAAATAAAACACCATAAGCCCTAATGAAGTTGAGTTATCGATATTAAATTTGTTATTAATTAAGAAAAGAAAAAAAAACAAAGATATCAAATTTTAACTTGAGGTCCTAATGAATATGAAAAATTTTTACGTTTACTTGTCATACGTTAATTAATTGACTAAAATTTGTATATGTCAACAGTATGTTAATTATGTCAATAAAGTGAATATTGACTCAATTAAAAAAGCATGTCTGAACACCGAATTGCCCTTTAACAATTTCTAGATTTTATAATTTTGTATTCATGAATTTGTATTATTGGATCTATGCCAGTAAAAAAAAATCAATGAGTGTTCGAACTCACGGGCGATGTGTTATTTATTTTATATTAAACCCACAAAAAACAAAGAGAATGCAAAGCAACAGACAAATGTACATACATACATTGTTATGTTTGTACATAAGCTACATACGTTGCTGTCTTACTATCTCATTTTTATATATGTACGTATAACCACGTCACTATTCTCTTTGCTATGCATAAGACAAAACCGAAGATCAACATAAAACACTTTTCTAATATTACTCCAAATTAATACTCCGAATTAAAACACTTAAATCTCCGCTCGCCGATATCGGATCGTCTTAATTTTTCGCCTAAACTCTTCTTCGAAACACGCACTAGCGTTTTAATCCAAAAATTAATAAAATTGGCTATGAATTTCCGGAGAAAATCGCGTGGGAAAATTATATGAAAATCGCCTAATAATCACTTTCAATACCGACTGCCAAGCAACAACAACAAACAAACAAACTCTTACACTTACACTTGCGTATGTATTGAAACTGATAGTTTACTGCCCTAGAGGCGCGCGTATAGATGTTAACACATCAAAAAATTGCTTAAGTACGGAATAAAATTTTCATGATTCTCGGATTTGAGCCTAGGGGGAAAATGACACCGCATTAAAGTGCATAATATTGGTGGCTAGTTGACATTAGAATTTCTAAAAATAGTTTAAGCGGCAAATTCAAAAAGTCAAAGGGACTTATTAACCCACCCTCGTATTTTGACTTTTTGTGTATTTACAAGTTTATTAACTGGATTGCATTATGCCAGTCTGATAATGTTGGATGAATTTTTTCTTCCGCACAATTATATTTAAAACAAAAACAATATTTTAGAAATTTTTACTGCCTTTGTTTTAATGCATTTCATTTGGTTTTCTGTTGCGCTTAGCCTTTTTTCTTAGTTTATGTATTTTTTATTATATTTCGTTGTGTATTAAAGTTTTCTAAATTGTGTATTAATTTTTTTTGCTGGTTGCTTGACAGCAACAGGTAAAAGTTTTTGCTCGAATTATTTTCATATCTTTTTATTTGAAATGGCAATTATGTAGCTAAATGACATGAAACTTACTGTACGAATCGAGTGATTAAATAAATTAAAAAAACACACATTTAGATGTAAAATAAACTTAAAGTTTAAATACATTTTGCAAAGTTCATCATGAGTATTTAATGTCAGATTGCCCTTTAAATAATTTTCATTTGTTATTCTAACGTGCTTTGAATATTTGAAATTTAACTTAAGTTGGCTTAAGTTATTTAATTTAGTGGCTTTTCTATTTTTAGGTCTGCATGAAATTGGGTTGGAAGGGTAAAGGTTCTGAATGGGACATACTGCCGTTGGTTGTATCAGCCAATGGTCATGATCCAGACTATTTCGATTATCCACCGGAATTAATTTTAGAAGTTCCATTAAGTCATCCAAAGTAAGTTGATTGTATTTTTATTGTTTTCTTTGTTTTTTTTTTGGTCTAGTTTTTTCGGTGTTGCAAACAAATGATGTTTGTATGTTGACGAGTTAATGGACACTTAGAAATCTACAGACTTGCGTTTCTGATGATACAAATTTTTAGTATTACTGTTCTTTTAAATATATTTGCTTAGAGAGCTAAATTGCACAGTTGTTGAAAAATTTCTTATTAAAATCAATAATTCTCCATTCGATTTTTTTGCAGTTAAAAGTTCAGGTTAATCCTAAATAAACATTTCTAACAATTATTTTTGCTTTTCCCTTTGTTTATGTTGTTTTTTACATGTTCCACATTTTAGGTGCTAAGTCTCGACTAACTGTGTTCAGTGAGTTGCGTTTTACTCACTAAACACACTTTTTAGCAATCACTTAATTACAAATTTAAATGGTTAATTGAGCTCAATAAAGGCACTAATTGCGATAAGGTCAATTAAGGTGTGAGTCTGAACAGCGAATTAGCAATAGCATTCAAGCTTCAGAAGAAAGGCTTTGCTTAAGCCGACTTAAGCAATTATTGGTTATTGCCAAAAATTTATCCAAATTACGGATACAGCTATTTTAAAATTTTTTATTTATAGTGTCTCTTTAAATCTGATTTTTACATCAAAAACTCGATTACATATTTAATCAGTCGTTAGATAGAAGTTTCCTTGATGTCTTCTTTCATAAACATATTCGTAATGGGCCTCGCCCATGTTGTTCTTTAGTATTGTATAGAGAGAAGGCCGCCTTCGTTTAATTATCATCTTAATTTTACAGAACTTCTATTTTACCACATGATATATTAACCCGCAGTGTTAAAAAAATAAAAAATTCTTAAAAATTTCATAATTCGCATGAAGATATTAAAATTGTCCACAAATGAAATCTCTTCTGGCAAATACAAAGAATCGTTGATGAGTTTACAAATCACTGGAACTGTAAGGG
The DNA here is from genome assembly GCA_951800035.1 of Linnaemya tessellans. Classification (NCBI taxonomy): domain Eukaryota; kingdom Metazoa; phylum Arthropoda; class Insecta; order Diptera; family Tachinidae; genus Linnaemya; species Linnaemya tessellans. The sequence goes on from OX637533.1 coordinate 113,302,912, forward strand.
CACCAGTGCACACACCTAATCACGCACACAACTCACCACACCTACAGGTGTCATTTGTAACACGCCAGTAAGTGTTTTCCAAAAGTCATTGCAGTAGCAACTATCCATCATTGTGGTTGTCAAAGTTGCATTTATACGTTTGAGTAGTTGAGCACTCCTGTTTAGTAAAACTGAAGTAAGTAGTCATCGCATTGAAACAACTACAAGCTTAAGTGGTCAGTGTGAGTGTGTATGTGGGTGTTTAAATCGCAATCTATGCAAAAGACTCAGTTTATTTTTATGGAACATTGCACAGTGGGATACAGAACGGAAAAAATGCAAAATTTATATAATTAAATTCGGATAAGAGCACATTGTTTCTTTGAAAGAAAAAAATCGCTTAATTAATATTAAATATGTTTATATATTAATTTAAAACGATTTTTAAGCATTTGTTTGATTTAAAAGAAATTTCATTTAACCGAATTAAACCGTTTAGTTAAAACATCTTTTGCTTGGAAATGTGACAATTTATATCAACCAAACATCACATAACAGAAAAAAAGGCGACGAAATATATACCCTGTAACTACGACTCATTTACTTCATAATGAATTTAAAGCAGCTGGAGAAAATTGTATTAAGTTAAGGATGGTTAACACAGAGTGCTCGAATGGAGCTGCCAAAGCATTTACAAATCGATTTTCGAAAGCATCAATTATTCGACACATAAATCGATGTTATCTGAAGATTCACAGAAACATACAGTGATATCCGAGATTCCGATTCTCTTCGGACACGAATTGATTTGATATTTAGATTCCATAGAAAACGGCGAACGAAACAATTATTCGGAATGAACTAATATATAAGGCCATATCCCAGATTCGGATTCCGAACGGAAACGGAATTGATTGCCTATTTTGATCCTTAGAAAACTAATTATTCAGAATGCATTTTTTTAATTTCACTGGCTGATATCGTTCATGATACTAACAATTGTGCCATAGAGTTCAATTTCGTTCGAAAATGGACTTGAATCCGTATTTTGATTCCTTAGAAAACAAAAAAGAACAAATATTTCGGAGTAAAATAATTTGTAATATTATGACTGGAATCACCAAATGAAATTAAAACAGATTTCATTCCGAAAAATTGTTTCCTACATTGTTTTGTGAGGAATCAAAATATGGAACAAGTTCGGAACGGAATGGAATTAATTCCGTATTATGATTCCCCAGAAAATAAAGAAACAAATTTTCGGAGTGAAATAATTTTTAACATCATGAACGGAATCAGCTAATGAAATTAAAAAAGATTTCATTCCGAAATTTTTTTTCCTACTTTGTTTTGTGAGGAATCAAAATGCGGAACCAATTTGGAAAGGAATCGGAATCTGTGACATGACCGTAAGAATTATTTCATTCCGAAAAATTGTTTCGTTTACCATTTTCTGAGAAACCAAATTGTGCAATCAATTCTGTTTCAGAACGGAATTGAAGTCTAACTATTTTTTTTTCAATGTTTAAATCTGCACTAATAAAACTGTTTTAATCAATTTTTACATCGTTAAGTTCGAAAAGCATGAACTGTAATATCTTCTTAAACAGTTTTTTAATAGCCTGCAAAAAATACAGCAACTTTCGCGTCAGAAAAGGCAAAATTAAATTAGCTATCTTAAAAGCCACTACTATTCCTCTTTCACATCCCCACTGTGCGGCGGTAAAACAAATTCTGTTGTGGCATGAAAATTTGTACACATTTAAAGTGTTTGTGTTCTTTATTGAATATTGTGGTGTGCCCTTATATTTTATGTGGAAAACATAGATGAACTTTATTCTCACACACACCCACACACACACTCATACATGTGATTCATGCACAAATATTTATGTCTGATGGCATTTTAAATGAATTTTGATAGTGTTCGAATTGATAACCCACAATAAAAATAAATAAATAAAAAGTAAAAACTGGTTTTATGTTATTTTTATTGCACACAAAAATTATTTCAAAGTCAAGAATTTTCATGAAAAATATGCACAAAAAATTTGTTACGGACGTTCAATATATTTTTCAAGGAAAATAAAGTTTCTTCGGTATTTCACATTTCCAAATTGTTTTAATAAATTTTTCTCAATTTATATGTTTTTTTTATAGTTTATATTTGACTACTAAACTAGATAAATTCTTTTATTTTTCTTTTATGAAGTCATCTGTGTCGGAGTATATTAGTTTTATGATTTTACAATATAATCAGATCATAGGAAAGTTACACACAAATTCAATACCCAGTGAAAAAGAAAATTGGAAGTAAATTTTCTTTATTTCTAAAGTAGTAACTAGACATGTCACTTAGTTAAATTCCGTTCGAAAGCGCAATTGATTCCGTATTCTGTTTCCACAAAAAAAAAAAAATATAAAAGAAACAGGGGCCAAATTACCGCATCCGATATCGAACGAAATTTCCATACATTTTAAATGCAAATTTCGATCGTAATCGAATGGCGTAATTTGGCCCCAGTTTATCGAAATGGAAGCATTTTTAATATAATGAACGGAATCAGTTAATGAAATTAAACAAACGTTTGTTCCGAAAAACTTCTCCTTCTTTGTTTTCTGAGGAATCAAAATACAGAATCAATTCTGTTTCTGAATCCATCATCAACGGAATTACCAAATGTTAATAAAAACCTTTCATTCCTAAAACAAAATTTTCTTTCTTGGTTATGGAATTAATTTCTTTTTCTGTGACAGGAAGTGATTACACTGCACAACAAAATCAAATTTTTTAAAAAATTACAAGGTCCGATCTAAAAATTTTAATAGAGGAGAAATGTAATTAATGAATACTTCCTATCCAAATTTGCTATCGAAGGTAAAATAATAGAGAAATTAGTGTTTTTTAGTTAAATTTGCTCTTTTTTAAAAGAAGGACAAAAAGACCCATACCTTGAGAAGTTAAAGGGTTAAGATATTCTACAAAAATTTTCTCCGTAACATTTTACATAAATTTGCTGAACACATTTTGTACCTAAAATGTAAGGATCACATGGATTCTTATGCCGATTAACAATAAGAATGAGCCAGAGCTGGGAAACTTTAATGCACCCTCAAATGATATTCAGATGTAAACTTTCAAAACACGATACACTTGTCCTTGTTTTTGTCTCCTCTATCAAAATTTTTAGGTCGGACCTTGAAATTTTTTTTTTGTGTTAGACAGTGTTATTAGAAGCTCTTTTTTTACTGGGGAGTTCCGTTGTGATCGTACGAGCTGAAGTGATGCCGTACGTTTAGTTATTCCGACAGAAGTCATCACGCCAGAAATCGTCGACAAAATTCATAAAATTATTTGGACGATTGGTTAATAAAAATAACTGAGAAGACTGAGGCTGTACCCATTTCAACACATCACATTTTGTATGATGGTGGATTGCGAAGATTTCGATCAAATAAAGCGCATGACTATTTTAAGTCTCTTGAGAGAATCTCTTCTTTGAAAGGAATAAAAATAAATAAAAAAAAACTAAATCTATTTAATTGGATGCTGAAAAATAAAACTCTTATTTGGCAAAAATTTAGTTTTAGTGATATAATCACGGGGTTATTAAACAGTCCTCGTAATTATTAGACGTTAATTTTTACATACTTTTAAGGTGGCCATACGCTTCTTTCTTGCGTCACAGTTTTAACCTCATGGATAGAGCAGTACACACTTTCAAAAACATCTCTTTCAATTTGATTTTAATCGTTCGCTTTCAGATATTTCAAGGAAATTTTTAGTTTAAAAAATATATTGCTAAACTCACTCATAAGACTTGTGTCATTTATCATTAAACAATTAAAATCACATGAAGGCTTATGAGAGCATGTAGAGAGAGCGAGAGGGACCTTTGACAACAACATACTGCTCCTGTTTTATTTCTCTCACACTAAAAAATTTTATTTATTTACACAATCCAATTGAGTAATTTAATAGTGTTCAACTTTTATTGACTTCAAATTGTAACAGACGTAATCAATGATGCGCCATATCTGTCACATGGTCTTTAGTCCAACTGACAACTTTCATCACAGTTTAAAAAAATTATCTGTTTCCTGGCTGTAATTACATTTAAACTTATGCCAGGAAAGATGATGAAAATGTACACTTTTGCCTCTTCACTTCTCTGCCTGTTTCACATTTTTATTCTTTGTTGCAGATACGAATGGTTTGGAGAAATGGGTTGGCGTTGGTATGCCCTGCCGGCCGTATCCAGCATGCTGTTCGATGTTGGTGGCATACAATTTACAGCCACCACATTCAGTGGCTGGTACATGTCAACTGAAATTGGCTGTCGTAATTTGTGTGACACAAATCGACGTAATATTTTGGAGGTGAGTAACAAGAAGCAAAAGATTTGAAAATTAAATACAAAAGTGTATTTAGTCATCAATTACATTGTGTGTAGGTCAGAAAATAAATTACAAAATTTTTATTTATGGACAAGCTTAGTACGAGTATATGTGTGTGTGTGTGTGTGTTTGTATGTGTGCACGTACCTAATGAGTTTTTTCCACAATACTTCTCTAATAATATTTGCCGTGTATTTTTATGACAACTGCAAGATTATAAATGTTTTCTGTTTGTTACGTTCTCTTTTTTCCCTCCCCCCCTCGAATAGACGGTGGCATTAAACATGAACCTGGACACTCGCACGCCCACCTCATTATGGAAAGATAAAGCTGTGGTTGAAGTCAATATTGCTGTTCTACACTCGTATCAAAGTCGTAATGTCACAATTGTGGATCATCATACCGCCAGCGAAAGCTTTATGAAACATTTTGAAAACGAATCCAAATTACGGTGAGTTAATTTCGCATCTTCTTCAGTTGCTTGTAATTTGAAGTTTTGATTTATGACGTCTTAAATTTACAATTTCTCATTTAATACGCGCACATTATTTACGCTCAGATCATAATTTTTTAAACTTATGTGACATTTTTTACTTATGATTTATAACAGAAGTTGTGCGATAAGCCGCAGGTATTTAAGTAAATGTGGCATTTAACAAAAGACGTTGAGATAGAAATATTATGAATAGTTTGTATGTTACAACAGGGAGAGAATCATAACCAGTGATGCCAATTCTTGCGTCATCAAAAGTGCTATGACCGTAATCAAAATGGCATAAAAAGGTTTAAAATAAAAAAAAAAATGCAAAAAATGCGCTAAACAACCACCAAGTTAATGATTTTTTAATAACAAAAATAGTTTTTATTAAATTAAAATAATTTTTACTAAAATAAAATAAATTTCATATAATTTTTCGATCAGCTTTTGGGGGCCGAGAGATCAGCTTACAGCTTACTTTGTACTGAAGACTTTTATAAGGACCTTTAACCCAAATTCAATAACTGCTTTTTATATCCGCCAAAAAAATAATTGCAGGGTATATTCACTTTGTCCTTCCATGTGTAACGCAGCGAAATATACCTCTAAGGCCCCATCAAGTATATATAGTCTTGATCAGTGATGAAATCTACTACAATGTAGCCGTCCGTCTGTGGAAATCACAAATGCAGTCCAAACAAAAAGAGCCAGATCCTTGAAGTTTACTATAAATACATTTTGAAGGATGGCACAGCTCCACTTCGTAAATGGGCTGAATCGGGGTCAGAGGGGAAAATGTTTCCCTAAGCAGAACTGAACTAGTCTCTAAAAAAACAACAGCATTTTTAAAGACTTTTGTAATTTTGTTAAGTAAATGATATATTTTTATGTCAAAGACGACGGTCCAAGAAAATCACAAAAATCCATTTTTGGTCCCAGCCTCCTTTAGTGGGCGTTGAAGTAACATATTACATGGAAAAACAGTGTAAATATTGGGTGTTTTTTATTGAGGTATAGAACTTTAAGTTGGCATCACTTTTTTAACTGGCGGCCATTTTGTCAGCTGTCAAGTGATTAATATTTCGTTTGGTTTGCCATTTCATCATGAACAGGTTGACAAAAGAACAACGCTTGCAAATCGTGCAAATTTATTTCGAAAGTAATGGTTCAGTTCGCGAAGTTTACCGCAAGCTCCGTCCATTTTATGGTCGACATAATCGTCCATCAGAGCAATTAATTCGGTTAACCATGGATCGTTTTCGCACTACGTTTACTCTATGTGATAATACGCATCCGCAGAGACGTCGGACAGTGCGCAGTGGGCTGGTGGAGTCATTGGGCCATACTTCTTCCGCAATAATGCTGGAGAGTCAGTTACCGTTAATGGAGACCGGTATAGAGCCATGATAACCGACTATTTTGTTCCCGAATTGGATGGCATGAATGTGGATGAGTTGTGGTTCCAACAAGCCACACAGCGCACGTCACAATCGATTTATTGAAGGAAACATTCGATGAGCGCATAATTTCGCGGAATGGACCTGTCAATTGGCCACCAAGATCGTGTGATTTGACACCATTGGATTATTTTCTTTAGGGATATGTGAAGTCGCTCGTCTACGCCAACAAACCAGAAACGTTAGGGGACTTGGAAGCCAACATTCGTGGCGCTATTGCCAACATACGGCCCCATATGCTCGAAAAAGTGGTTGAAAATTGGACCTGTAGAATTGGCTTTATTCGAGCCAGCCGCGGCGGCCACATGCCCGAAATCATATTTAAACATTAATGGCATAACATTATCCTTCCAATAAAGCCAAATTGATGGACATTAAAACGATTTTCTTGTGTTTTATTTCAATTCGAAGTTCTATACCTTTAAAAAAAACACCCTGTATTTAACAAATTGCATAATTTAAGCCTTCATTCTTTAAAAATTAAATTTGAAAGCCTTTCTCTTATATTCCTCTGCCCTCCCCCACCTTTGCCCCACATTTTCCCCCTAACTGACAAAATTTTTTTTTATCATTAATAACCCCAAAAATTGATATTTGAGTCTAGAGCCAGAGCATTCAAAGGCTACAAGTAGAAATGTACGCAATGAGAAAAATTATGCTCACGGCCACGAAACTTAAAATTTTTCATGTTCGTTCACGTACGGCAATATTTAAAGCGTTCACGAACGTACTATTTTTAATCGCCTACTTTTACGCACGATGGTAACAATTTAGCAAAATTACACACGCCCATATACAGTGTGTGAATATTATACGTATTTAAAATCATGCGTGACACTAAAAGACTACAATATTTGCCCATCTCTACCTATAAGTAATAATTACTTGTTGTTAGTGTTATTGCGCCCAAGAATGATAAAATAAAGATTACGCCAACAAGCTGAAATAAAAATATTTTTCTGCGCTTGATGGAACTCTGACGTCACTCAACATGTGTTCTGATTGGCTAATAAAATTCAACTGGAGAACTATTATGTTATGACAGTGGGGCAAATTGTGATTTTTCAAATTAAATTTGTTTGATAATAAACAATTTTAAAAAATTATTTTATTTTCCACTGTTTTTATTTGAAATTGTTAATTTATAGTTATTTTAAATAAATATTGAACCCAAGTGCTAATTATTTTTCTTTTTTCCCTTATTCAAAACAAATTGCAAAATATCAGCTATAACTTCCTTTGAGCTTCATCTCTTGGAAAGCTATAAAATGAAAAGCTTTTTGAAAACAAAAAAATTTTTGGTAACAATATTACATTTTAGCACAATTATTTCTCACTTGTTTTTTTTTTGCTGTTACTTTGTTTGCAATTGCCCACTGCACATTTCTTGATTGCTCTTTTTGTTCTCTTTTCTCTTTAATTTATGTTTTTTGTTTACAGTTTATGAGCTTTAAAAATCAAGTTTTAATAAGTTTTTTACACTTTAAGTTATTAATAATTATTTTAATATATTTATCTTAAAATACAGCACAATTTATTACAAAATATAACACAAAACTTGCACTTTCATAAGTCCGATTTAATTTGCTTGTTGGAAATCTCTCTGAGTAAATTGGAAATCTCTCTGAGTAAATTGTGTGAAGAGTTGCCACATATATCACATAAAATATTAATTTTGTACGAGAAAGTATTAGTTTTGCATATAATAAACATTTGGCAATCTCTTCGAGGGAACAAATACGTCATCAAACGGTAAATCATGCGCAAGGCGTAATCTTTATTTTATCATTATTGATTGCGCCTACGATTTGTTCTAAAACAGTGATGTCAAATACGATTGTGTTGGTGAGATCACTCTTATCTCTTACATTCCCAGCGGGAGAAATGTGCGGCTGCGAGGCCTAACTAATGGCCTTCTCTAAAAGTATCCTTTTATTTACCAATAATATCTTTTAATTTTAGAACTTCTGAAAAAGGGTTTAACAAATTTCCAAGTGGTCAGATATTTAATTTTAAAATATTTCTCCATTTTTAAGCTGAACATTTGGTTAGTTTATATACAAGAGACAAAATTTTTACAAAAAGCCTTACTTATGAACTAACTTAAAAGCTACTTTAAAATTTTTTTTAAAAGATGTACCTACACGTAGCTCCAACTTATTTCAAACTTCTTGTATATATTGTATATATATTTATATAAATATATTATTTCTGTTTAGAGGGCATCAAAACAGGACTTTCGATACTTCCCGCTGAATGAGAGTGTTTCTCGGTAAACAATTCTATTTTACGCTCTCAAAATAAAAGAGCGTAAGCGTACATGTGAGTTTTGTTTCCACAATTGTGTATGACGCTGACATCACTGTTCTAAAACATTTATTTTATTTACCTTTAAAATTTGTTTTTGTTTACCTTATTACAAGATAATTTTTATTATTTAATAAATAAAAAGCAGAGAATCGAAAAAAAAGTAAATTCAAATGTTATCACATTAATGGAAACGCTTTCGGAAAGATTCCATAGTAGAATGTGCGTTTAAATAAATAGTGTTAAGTCTTCTAGGGTTAAATAAACCTCTTTGCCAAACAATTATTTTCCAATGGAAATAAATGAAAACTGCCTTTAAGGCATCTTTTGCTGGGTTTTTAATACTAATTAATTTTCTTAAGCTTTCCTATATCTTTGTTTTTCTATCTAAAGCAATAATTAGTTATGTCCTTACAAAAAATTTCCATATAGGAATTTTTCGTAAAAATTAAAAATAGTGCTTGAGAAAAATCAAGAACAGGGAAAATTCATAACAAGTGAAATTGCTAGAAGGACAACTACAAAAATTATTCAACATTGTAAACAACAATTCCTACAATTTTGACATCCAGCCCTGATTAGCAAGAACCCATTTTAGTTTCATTCAATTTTTGACGTGTCGGCACTACTTTTGAAAAAACAGCCGATGCATGCCAGCATACAGGTTTTATTACTTTTAAAACAAACAAATACTTCTAGCACACAAATTTTGTAATTTATACCCAAATCTTCTCAGTCCCAATTTTCAGCCAGCGAAGGCACGGAGAAATCTTTTTTTTGCCTCCCATTTTAAAAATGAAATACTGCTTAAGATTATTTGCTATTTTTTTTACAAATTCTGGTTATTTATGAATCTGCATGTTTTATTTGACAATCTAATCATGCAGTCCCACTTACTGCCTCATGTGCTTAGAGCTGTAGTTTTTTTTTTGAGATTTTTCAGTAAATTACCCGTATGTTCATGTAAGTGTGTTAATGGCGGTCTTGATACCTGTGGGAACACATTTATCAAACATTTTATTGTAACAGGTTGTTGTTAACATGCAAAGATAATTGATGACTTTGAATTTGTTTGTTTACATCATGTTTTATTTTACGGTTAACATGTGTGAGTGTGCGTCGGCATAAAAGATCACACACATTAATCAACACCCCGCAGTGCACAAAATTCAAAAGTGTGTTAGGGAAATACGTGCAGTCATGGTGCGTTAGACCATATACGTGTGTATGCAAGCGTTTAATCATTTAGTTACTAACCGATTAACTGCTCGATTAATTCAAAACTGTTTATTTTCGATTAGCGATTATTTTTTTTAGTTTCAATTGTTTAAGTTTGTTGGAGATTAAAGGCGGATTCACCCATGTTTTCCGAACAAAAGTTTTGTCCGGAAAAAATTTATTTTACTGAGAGTTTTCTACAGCGCGATTCACTCATTTCGATAAATTTGTCCGGAAAATCAAAGTTGCCATTCATATAAAAAGTGAGTTTTGCAAAATGGTAGCACTGCAGCGATTTTTTATGTTTTGCTTTGTTTTCTTGTTATTATAGATATTTGGATATTACATATTTTAAATAATTTTTCAAGAATGTGTGACGAGAAAAGTAAATTGCTTTACCTTATGGCCATTGAATTGCATAAAGCATTGTTATTAACAAAATACATATAAAACAAGAAACAAATAGATAATATTAGTTCTCAAAATTTATTTTTTTAGTCTCACACACAATTTAATATATCAAACACAAAATGACACCTCAACTTTATGTGAAAAAGTTTAACGTATTGGCAACTCAGTTCAATTTTGTCCGGACAAAATATAAAATTAAACCAATTCAAGCTGAGAGTTGTTCGTAAAAAATATTTTCTCTCTCTCTCAAGAAGAGAGACGTCAAACTACATATAAAAAAAATTTGTCCGGACAAAAATTTTGTTCGGACAACATGGGTGAATCCGCCTTAACCGACCAAGTAAAATTTATCATATTAAATTCCATTAGGATTAATAGGAAAATTGTTGGAATATTTGTTTCAGTTGAGAAAGATTTGATAAATATTCCAAGACACAAAGAAAAGTTTACATCAGTTTTATTTAAACAACTTACACAGCAGAACAGAACAGCTGTTCTCGTAAGCCGCTGCACTTTACCATATGAATATGATAACAGTTTTTATTTATACAAATTCTATTAGGAAATTGCACACGGAAACTGTATCAAACCGATGGTAACACACTTTAAATCCACGTTTTGCTGTTTGATTATTTTTTACGCACCCTTTTTCCAGAATGTGTTGTTCCAAACTCTTTTGTTTGAATTCTTTTATACTTTAAGTATTTCAAATATCAAATATTTGTCCAACAAATTCAAACAAGTAGGAACGTTGTATTCGACCGTGTCGCATCTTAACCCTGGAATATCATTCGTCGTCGTTTCGAAGACTCATGTGTACGTTTTGTATATTTCACAAATATATGAATGATATTTTAGGGTCCAAATATTTAGTAGACAAAAACTCTATTTTATCAGGGCCACGCCAGGAGGGGCTGACGGTTGGCGCACTGGAAGCCAATATTAAAGAATTTATTCCTTAGATATTGGCCGATATGTGGGAGAGAGTATGCCAAAATTAGATGCAGCGTATGAAACATTTGAGGCGTATTCGCGTTCAACATTTATATGAAATCATCTTTCAACATTGAATTACTCGTATACAGATCGTTCTATCCACTCAAATAAAGACTTCTCACATTTTTAATATTTTTGTGTGTTTGTTTTACATCTAGTCCGAAAGCTTTTAAAAAATGACAAATTATAAAAGGATACTAGAAGTGAATCATTAAACACTCATTTGAGCACAAAATGAAAAGACCCCCATCAGAACGGTGGGGACTATTTACATCTGCACGTAATTGAACGGCCTGATTGCTCAACAGTTTTGTGGTTTTTAAGTATCTGAGAGTATAAATTCTGTACAATTTTTTTATTTTATTGCTTTGATGTTTTTTGCGGGAATTGAGCATCATTGAATAGCCGTTTTGTTAAATTTTTTTTCCTTTTCATTATGCGCAAAAACAATTTTATTGGTGGGCAAAACATTTACAGGCACATGTTTTAAGTAGAAAAAGGTAAAATATAAAATTAAATAAATAAAAAAAAAAAAAATAATAAAAAATTCGGCAGTTTATAAGGCTCGATTAATGCCAAGAATATTACTTGATTATTATTGATCCTGAATAGCGTCATACATCAGCATATGGCCAGAGAGATGACAAGTATTTTTTAGGAAAATTCGATATGAACAGAATTTTTTTCAATTTCAAATATTTGTGGGTGCTGTTGGCTGAAGTAGTAGAACACGAGACTATGAAGCGGAGGGTCCTGAGTTCGAGCCCGCGCTGATTCATGAAATACTGTGTTGAATTCTTCTGATCAGCATTAGTGCGTGGTTGTGTTAGTTGTTGCCAGCCTGTTTCAATGATGAAGGCATAGTCACTGGTCACTGAACATAATTGGCAACGACTGACACTATCATGTACGAAAAGCAGAGTAACAGCACCCACCTTCGTTGGTCCTGTAACAAAAATTTGCCGGCGAAGTAAAAAAAAAGGTTGAAATAGCTACAAAAAAAAGCTGTCTATCTTCTCATCTTTCCTAATCTGTCCCCTCAATACTATATCCCCTCGTTTTCAGTTCCGGCGCAATGCATTGCATATATAGGGGTAATCCCCTGAGTGCTGGTACAAGATGAAAATAATTTTTTTAAATTATGTATGAATTTTTATTAGTCGAACTTTCTTATGTAAATTGTTAATTTTATCAACGGGCTTAAGTTCGAATCTGCAAGACTGCAAACCATTTTTTATTATTTTATTAATAAATGAATTTGTTCAAACTCTATTTTTATTAATTTATATTAAGATTGGAATATTAAGAAAATTTTTCAATAATCATCTTGAACACAAAATAACAAAGAACCTTTAGTTATCAGCAGCCGATGGCTCTGGAAAAAGCGAAAGAGATACATGGAATATTGGGAATATTAATCGTCAGGGTTGGGGAATTTCGTACTAACCAAAAATGTAATAACTTAAAAATATGAATGTGATAACTTCTCATATTCAATTTTCGTTAAAATATTGGTTAAATAGTTGATATTCCTTCGAACTAGCACCACTTGCAAAAGTGGAAAAATTGAACAAAGAACGCTGATGAGATGGCGTAGCGGCCTCGAAATCAGTACTGATCCATTCTGCTGGTTTGATGATTATTGAAAAATATTCTTAATATTCCAATCTTAATATAAATTAATAAAAATAGAATTTGAACAAATTCATTTATTAATAAAATAATAAAAAATGGTTTGCAGTCTTGCAGATTCGAACTTAACCCCGTTGATAAAATTAATAATTTTTTTTTCAATTTCAAATAAAAAATGTGTAAAATTTTTTCAACTTAAATAAATTTTATTAGTGACTAATACAGGGTGGGCAAATTTGAGGTTAGGAAGTAAATTTATTGTTAAATGATGAAATTTCAAGAATTGAGCTGCCATCCTTCGAAATTTATTTAGTAAAGAGTTGGGAAGTTTTAACCATGGAAAGTCGGCTGACCATTGTTTGCCTTAAATTTTTGTAAATTGGCTGTTTCAAAAAACTGAACGAAAACAATGAATTTTTCAACAAAATCATCTTTAGTGATGAGGACCATTTTCATTTAGGCGGTCTTGTAAACAAACAAAATTGCGTCATATGGGGCTCATAAAATCCACAAACAGACCTCGAAAATCCATTACATCCCAAGAAAGTGACCGTATGATGCGGTTTGTGGGCAGGCGGCATCATTGGCCCGGATTTGTTCGAAAATGAGCGAGGAAATGCCGTCACCGTGAATTCTCTGCGCTGCCAAACCATGATAAACGATTTTTTGTGCCCACTTTTAGCTAATGTTGACATCAGCGACCTTTGGTTGCAGCAAGACAGCGCCATAAGCCGCGCCACCAGCCAGACAATTCAGTTATTGCATGAAAAATTTCACGGTTGCATAATTTCTCAAATTGGCGACGTCAAAGGGCCGCCCCGTTTTTGTGATTAAACGCCGCTAGATAATTTTCTCTGGGGCCAGTTGAAAGATCGGGCTTACATGGACAAACCAAAAACAACTGACGCCCTAAAAGATTAAATTCGGCGCAGCATTGACGAGATAAGCGAAGCTTAAATGCAAAATGTGCTTAACATTTTTATGAAAAGAGCGGACGTCTACCGATGTTCTAGAGATAGACATTTGCCTGATACTATATTCCATTAGTAATTCCCATAATTCTACTTTACACTGGTATCATTAAAACTGTATTTGTCACAAAAAGTGTGTTTTTAAGCCAATTTACTTCCTAACCTTAAATTTGCCCACTCTTTATTTGTTTAAATTTTATGAATATCATCAAATAAAGAACACTGAGGATTTGCGACAGCAATTAATCTAAAAATCTTTAATAACTATTTAATATATTCAGGATGTTATTACTGAACATGAATCACTTTAATTTTCTGCAAACGATTATCAGCAATTTCGGAATTGTCATGCAGATGAGAATGTCAAACATTAAATTTGAAATGTTGACATCACTTAATGCTTATGCAACAGATTTGGATTTTATCCAGCAGATTAATAGTTGACAAACATCAGATAAATGTCTTTTGATGTAATTGAATAAATTTAAATGATAACATTTACAGCAGTTAGCAGGGAGACACATACACCAGCACCAGCACATATACATACATACATACATATGCAGATTAGAGTGTATGGGAGTGTGCGAGCATGTCTGCTGCCACAAAATCAACAAAACAGTTTCCGTGTAGGAATAAATAAATGAAAACGAAATGAAATGAAATCTTAAATGGCGCATTATACAAACACATCCTTTATTTCCCTTGATATTTATTTTGTGAATTGTTTTCCTTTTTCATTTCCCTACTTTTGTTTCTTTATTTGATTCAAATGTCTAGTAATGGCTGTCCCGCTGATTGGATTTGGATTGTGCCACCGCTGTCTGGCTCAATTACGCCAGTTTTCCACCAAGAAATGGCATTGTATTATTTGAAACCCTCATTCGAGTATCAAGATCCAGCTTGGCGTACCCATATCTGGAAGAAGGGTCGTGGTGATGGCAAAAGCAAGAAGCCACGTAGAAAATTTAATTTTAAACAGATTGCAAGGTAAGTTTTTAAAAAGTGTTTCAAACACTATCTGGTGAATTCATGCAAAATTATTTGGTTTTAAAATGTGTGTTTTTGAAAATGTTCATAATTTCATGTAATGCCATTTATTTGGCTATTGTCTGCATTTAGTGTCTTGAAAACTGTTTCTCTGCATTTTATTGCTTGAAGTCAACTAATGACTTGGCACAAGTGGCATTGAAATCCAGGTGTATTAACTAACAGCTTTAGCCGACAGCAAGCCAAAATATTAAAAAAAAAATTATATTTTAAAGAAAATTTATTTTTTTACGACTGCTGATGGCAGTGATAATTTGAAATGTCTCCAGCTGTTGTTGGGATTATGAAATGAAAAACAGAGAGAATAATATTTGAAGTCGGGTTGCAGTCTAAGATCCCCCAATTCGATTCCATCGATACCATGAGTTTTGCTGATCTGCATTAGAGACTTCTGTTTTGAACACAATCACGACAGCAGGCTACCGACTACATTGCTACAAACGCCACTAGCAATTGTAGCTGTTTAGTCAGCTACTTAATTATTTTGAACGCCACAGCTACAACGTAAACATAAATAATTTTAGTGATGCCACTTTCATATATAAAAATAAAAGCGCTTATTCTAAATCTATTTATATATCGAAAAAAAAAATTAAATAAAAACCTATAAATTTATTTATTTTTGGATTTTTAATAAATCCAAAAATATCCTTTTTTGTTATTGCGCGATGAAAATGACTTAATTTATTTCTAACATCTCATTTTCAAAGTGCCCTAACTCACATCTTTTATCGATAACGGCTATCAAGTATGTAAACTTGGTGCTTTTTATAGAGTGATGCCAACTTTGAGTTGGCATCACTGCTTTATTTGACCACCCATTTAACAGCTGATAGTTGCTTTTTGTTTAGTTTTCTTTGACATTTCATAATGGATCGACTTACACCAGAGCAACGCGTGAAAATTGTGGAAAGTTTTAATCAAAATAATGGTTCTGTTCGTCAAACTTATCGTGCACTTCGTCCATTTTATGGCGTACATAGTCATCCTTCAGAGCTGCTAATTCGCACTGAAGAATCTATGGCCGCTGTACGGGAAAGCATTGAAGATGATCCTAATTAATCACTTCGTCGCCGTTCTCAGCAACTGAGTCTGTGTCCTTCCACTTTATGGAAGATTTTTTTAGTTGTTAAACATTTTTGGTCCAGATTGCGCCTGCTATGCGCCCGCAATGCCACAATGCGGCCACATTTAAGACAACATATTTAAACCCTTCACCCAAATTGACGAACGGTCTTCAAAACTAAAATGAACGCTTTTGTTTCAAAACAAATTTCTTTTAAAATTTTTTTGGATTAATATATAGTCTAGGTTGAGGTAAATAAACTGTATCAAACCAGATGCGGCAGTAGTATCAAGTTACCAACTAAGTGGAGAATGTACCACAAAAAGTGTAATTGTATTATGGTTTCCATCCGTGATGCGTACCAATTTCAGAATCATGGCGCTTAAGAGATTTGACTATTGATGCTTTTAATAGGAATTAAAATTTTTTTTTATATGGAGGGTATATTCACTTTGTCATTCCGTGTGTAACACAGCGAAATATCCCTCTGAGACTCCATAAAGTATATATTCCGGTCAGTGATGAAATCTAAGACGATCTAGCCATGTCCGTCCGTCCGTCCGTCGCCCTGTAGAAATCAGCATACAGTACAAACGAAAAGAACCACACACTTAAAATTTGGTATATATAAATTCTGAAGTATAGCACAGGGCAAGTTCGTTAAGGGGCTAAATCGAGTCAGAGGGAATAAAGTTTCCCTAAGAAGAACTAAAGCAACCTCTAAAAAACAACATAATTTTTGAAGTTTTTTTTTGTAATTTTGTTAAGCAAATGATATATTTTTATGTCAAAGAACGCGTTAACCTTGGAGCCATACAATCCGAATAATTAATTTGGGGACCCCTTTAGTGGGCGCTATTATATGCAAAAATAGTGTAAACATTTAATAAATTGTATAACTTATCTTATTTCCTTAAAAAGAATATTTTTAAGTTGAGACGTAACCTGATCCTCTTCTTTTTCTGCAAATTGTTGAAATTTTTAATCAAAATAATTGTTCTATTCGTCAAATTCATCGTGCACTTCTTCCATTTTATGGCGTACATAATCATCCTTCATATAGGTTAATTCGAAGAACAATAGATCGTTTTCGGACCACATTTACTGTTACTGATAATGTGCATCCCGTGAGACGCCGAACAGTGCTCACTGAAGAATGTATAGCCGCTGTACAGGAAAGCATTGAAGATGATCGCAATCAATCACTTCGTCGCCGTTTTCAGCAACTGGGCTTGTATCCTTCCACTTTATGGAAGATTTTTTTAATGTGTTTGAAAATTTGTGTTCCAGATCGCGCCTTGTACGCGCCAACTGTGTCGGCCACATGGCCGAAATCATATTTAAACATTAATGTCATAACATTTTCTATGCAATACGACCGTTTCATTGATATCAAAATTATATTACTTTGTTTTATTATGATTTAAACTTGTATCACTCTATAAAAAACACCCGATATATAAAAAAATCAATGAGCGTTCGAACTCACGAGCGATGTGTTAACACCTTTTTGTTTATGTATTTTATATTAAACCCACAAAAAACAAAGAGAATGCAAAGCAACAGACAAATGTACATACATACATTGTTATGTTTGTACATAAGCTACATACGTTGCTGTCTTGCTATCTCATTTTTATATATGTACGTATAACCACGTCACTATTCTCTTTGCTATGCATAAGACAAAACCGAAGATCAACATAAAACACTTTTTTAATATTACTCCAAATTAATACTCCGAATTAAAACACTTAAATCTCCGCTCGCCGATATCGGAATGCCTTAATTTTTGGCCTAAACTCTTCGTCGAAACCCGCACTAGCAACGAACAAACACATACTCTTACATCTTACACCTTACACTTGCGTATGTATTCCTAATTGGAAAGACTTAAGGAAGTACATTGAAGAAACTAGGTTCTTGACGTAATCAAACTCAGAGGTTTCCATAGTATCGGTGGAGGCTCCTTACAGTGGAATGGGAACTCCTTATTATAGAGCGCACAACAGGCCTATGAAGCCTAAGTGTAATCCAGGACGGATTGAGATGCTTATGCCCCTCTTTTTCAACCTAACCTAACCTACTTAAACGCCTAATTGAAAATTTGTCTCATCCCTAAAGATGATTTTGTTGTTCAAACAGCTAAATCACAAACTTTCGATGGAAATTCTTGAACTTAATAAGCCTGAAGATGAAAATCTTTATTCAAAAGATCTTTATGCGTGAAGATGAAGATCATTATCATGGTGATGCCATATTATTGCAAACGTCGACGAGTGGATGTTCCAGACCCATTCTCAACACGTTGCTGTACAGCGGCAATGTGTGCATCCCTTCGGCCACTACAAACGTATTGTTTTGTTCTATTGTCATCAACAGTAGCGCTGGCCACGAATTTACCGCTTAAATTACTCACTGCGGTGGTCTCAAAAGAAGTCTGATTACGAACAAAAGCTGCTCGAATTTTACAAAGTGATACAGTAAAATTTTCGCAATTAAAATACTTTGTTCAAGAGTGTAGCGTAGCGTTGCATGGTTAAAATTTCCCAAGTTTTTATTAAATAAATGTCAAAGAACGACAGCTCAATTCTTGAGATTTCTTCACTTGATCTCCGAATTACTTTCTAACCTCAAATTTGCCCACCCTGTATAACAGTATGCATGTGTGCGATAAAAACACTTACCACTGGGTGCTATTGGCTGAAGTAGTAGAATACGAGACTATGAAGCGGAGGATCGTGAGTTCGAGCCCGCGCTGAGTCAGGAAATATTGTGTTGAATTCTTCTGATCAGCACTAGTGCGTGGTTGTGTTAGTTGTTGCCAGCCTGTTTCAGTGATGAAGGCATAGTCACTGATCACTGAACATAATTGGCAGCGACTGACACGATCATGTACTAAAAGCAGAGTAACAGCAGCATCCTTCGTCGGCCCTGTAGCAAAAATTAGCCGGCGAAGTAAAAAGGTTGAAATAGCTACAAAAACAACTGTCTATCTTCTCATCTTTCCTAAGCTGTCCCCTCAATACTATCCCCTCGTTTTCAGTTCCGGCGCAATGCATTGCTGGTCCAAGATTAAAAAAAAAAAAATTGTCTCTGACTTGTCGGCGTAACACTTATCTTTGACGGCACCCCCCACAAATAATAGTCCAACAGTGTCAAATCGCAGCTCCGAGGTGGCCAAACTATGGGTGCTGTTGGCTGAAGTAGTAGAACACGAGACTATGAAGCGGAGAGTCCTGAGTTCGAGCCCCAGCTGAGTCATAAAAAAAAAAAAAAAATATTGTGGTGAATTCTTCTGATCAGCATTAGTGCGTGGTTGTGTTAGTTGTTGCCAGTCTGTTTTCAGTGATGAAGGCATAGTCACTGACCACTGAACATAATTGCCAGCGACTGACACTATCATGTACTAAAAGCAGAGTAACAGCACCCACCTTCGTCGGCCCTGTAGCAAAAATTAGCCGGCGAAGTAAAAGGTTGAAATAGCTACAAAAAAAAAAAAAAAAAAAAAAAAAAAAAAAAAAGTTGTCTATCTTCTCATCTTTCCTAATCTGTCCCCTCAATACTATCCCCTCGTTTTCAGTTCCAGCACAATGCATTGCATATATAGGGGACATCCCCTGAGTGCTGGTCCTACTCCTAAAAAAAAAAAAAAAAAAAAAAACAACATCAGCTCTGCGGCTGATAATGAGATCTTCAAAAAAAGGGCGCAAAACATCGAGTGTAGCTTCGGCTGTGTGGCTCGTAGCGCCGTCCTGTTGAAACCAAATGTTGCCAGTATCCTCCTCTTCAATTTTTGTGAACAAAAATTCGTTCAACATAGGGGTCATCTCCTGAGTACTGGTACAAGATAAAAAAAATTGTTTTATATTTGAGGGGCACTATTTCTATAACAGAAATTGGTGACTAAATAAATACTCTTTGATAAAAATCAAAATTCAAGTTCTGCTGCACCCTGTAGTGCCCGCCTTCTGATTATCATTTAAAGCTGCTTTCGCTAATGTGTAATACTTGAGTATTAAAAGCCCACAACCTTCATGAGCTGTCAAAATGTTTAATGTGGCAGTATAATTTATTTTGTAATGCCAAATGAGTTCTTTTTGTTGTTGTTGTAAATATCAATCACGTTCTCAGCTGCTCAAGACTAATTGGTCGCATTAGAACTTTTTCGCTATCATTTGAAGGAATATCTTTACCTAAAGGCACATGTAAGCAATCGCTTACATTTCTTATAAATAAGGCAAGACCACATACATGTGCCTGCAGACCTACTATTTATATCACACACACATGCATACTTTTACTGACATGCTTGTGTGCATAAAGTTACTTGCTATTGCTGTTAGTTTGTTTGATTCAGTTTAGTTTCGCTTGATGCCACAAAAAGGCTTATCTCATAAGTAGATTACAAGGGTCTACAAATGTTATTTCTTTATAGACAAGCATATATGTATCTTTATAACTGTGGTGTTTATGTGGATGTGTGCGTGTGTGTTTATTCTCCCATACTCTGTGCTATTTTTATAGTCCTCGTAGTCACTGATTGAACAAAAAACTTTTGCTAATGCATTGACTGGATTTTTTCAAAGCTGTTTTTTTTAGTATTTGCAGGTTGTTGTTGGCAATTTGTTTTGTTAAATTTTTTTCCCCCAACATGCATTTGCCACATTTTATTGCTGGCAAAGCGGCAGACCCATACCGGAAGAGTAATACGATGATTGAAGACATTTCCATGTGCGTTTCCTCTTAATGTTCTGTTCATTTTTTATTATTTATGGCTGCAAGTGGGTGTGTGTGTGTGTTTTATAATAAAATATTTATAAGCAAATATATAAAAGCACATGTTTATATTTTGTTAACAACAAATTTACAATTTAATATACAAACTCGTACGTTAGGTGCGTTTTGCTAGGCATGTTGAAAGAAGAAGAATTTCGTCTCGAATGTACGAGGGAAAAACTGAAAATGTCTGAGAGATAAATGAACAGAGTTTGCAAATTGTTTTATTTGTAAAATAACTGTTTCTGTGTGTTTCAATTCCCCCTCGTAAATAGCACAATAGCATACGTTTTTGGTTTCTGGTTTTATTTTTTACTTTTACTGCTCTTCGATTGGATATGATATGCCAGGCGGGTCTCATGAGACTTTTCCCTATTTACAAATTTAAAAAGGAACAATTTATTTCTTATTCATGTTTGTGTGTTTAAGTTTTTGTTCCGTTTGATGACAATTTCAACGGAAGAAATGTTTTTATGGCTACAATGTTTTTGGTATATTTATTATTTAAGTCATTTGAAATTGATTTCAGTTCATAAGAAATTGTTAAATAAAACAATATTGAGCATCTAGATACTATTTTTTTTGTTCGTTATAGCTTGATATATTTTAAATTTGTTTCATATACTTTAAAAGCCTTTTATATAATTTGAGAATTTTTTTTCTAAAAACATTTACATTATAAACTTTGGCACTAGACGGAGTTAACACAAACTTTAAATAGCTTTACATATTCGAGTATTTAAAATTCAAACCAAAAATATTTAAGCAAAAACTAGAACAAAAAAAAATTCATACAAATAGGATATGAAAAAAATAATCAAATGGCAGCACTGGACGTGAAAAAAAATAACCAAATGGCAACATCAATTAGTATTGATACACTTCTGGTACATTTCATAAAAAAAAAATAAGCAATTTTTAAAAACCTAAAAAATACGCAATTATTCTCAAATAATTTATTACTTCATTAAATTTAAAAACAGATTTCCCTTCGCACACACACACACACACATACAAATGAGGCTTTAAAATATAATTTTATGTAATTGTTTGTCATCATTTACATCGTCTGTTTGATTTAATTGAACACGTAATTAATTGAAGTGTAAAATAATTCTTAACAAACATCAGCACACTCTTTGACTGTTGCTTTAAAGCTTTTACACTAACTTTGAATTTTTTGTGCTCGTCCTTTTCTTTTAAACTGTCTTGCATTTAAATAAATAAAAAAATAAAAAATAAGACTAAATTGAGCTCTTTGATTGCAAAAGGGAAAAATTGTTATTTATATATTTTGAAATGAAGTCCTAATTATATGCTTGCCTTAACAGAAATTTTCCAAATGATAAAACATCTAGACTATTTGTGTTAAAATAAAGCAAAGCTTATCATAGATTATTTTTATGTAAAGATAAAAAGGCCTGAATTTGTAAAAGTTTAAAATTAATTTACACTCGGTTGGCTGGCATTTTTTTTTATTTAACTGCGGCTGCAACAATTTCTTATTATTTCAACGAATATGTAAGCAAAATGTTTGAGACAAAGAGTTTTTTTTTATAATTTAATAGAGTCTATATTTAACTCAATGTTACTGTTGCAGAGATTTGGGTCAAAACTGCCTCATAGATAAAAAGGCATTAATTTATTGTTATTATTTTTACAAAATTGCCGTATCGGGAGCGATAACAACCGTCAAGTTGTTAATGAGCCAATGCAAATATCCATTAAAATTAACTGCTCGGTGCGGACGCTGGTATTTTTGTTTTTTCCAAATGAGGCAGCTGTTGATTCCATGGCGTAATTCGCCATATATCGCTTTTACTAAACTATTTATTGTAAAATAGATTTAGCGATAACTTTATTTCGGAATGAGGTTTTGTTCACTGGCTCCTTCGTTTTTGCCTTTTAATTCCTCTGGATAACATTTTAGGAGATTATCCTCAGTCTTTGTAGACAAACAAGCAACTCACGACGCATTGGAAGCCAATATCGAAGTCCTAATAAGTCCGCTAAAGTCAGATTTATGGCAAAAAAATAGTCCAAAATAAGAGGGATGGTACACATGGAGCAAATAATATTTAAAAATATTATTGTACTATCATTAGTGTCCGGCCGAATAAATTTTGCATAGTTCGACCGAACTGGAAGTCCAAGCTGAATTTCTTGCCAACTCTACTTTTTTCACATTTTTTTAGTGTCCGACCGAAGGTAATTTTTCAAGCCGAAACCAACTCCGTACAGCGGTCAATTTTGCAAATATTGGCCGAACCCGATCTCTAACCCGATATTTTTTCAATTGTATTTTTTCCACATTTATTAGTGTCCGACCGGACGTATCTTTTCAGACCGAAGCCGAACCCGAATATGAACATCTATAAATTTTGCAAAGTTTCGCTTAAAAATTAATTTAAATTAATTAATTAATTAATTAATTTTAAATTAATTTTTATTAGTTTCGGACCGAAAGTAATTTTTCAGGCCGAAACCGAATCCGTACATCGGTCAATTTTGCAAAGTTCGGCCAAACTCATCGGATTGATGACTCTTTTTCATATTTATTAGTGTCCTAACGAAACCGAAGCTGAACACCAACATCGATCAACTTTGCAAAATTCTGCCGAATCCGAATTTTTCGTCAATAGCTATCCGAATTTTTGTCAATTCTATATTTCTCATATTTATTATTGTACGACCGAATGTAACTTTTCAGACCGAAGCCGAACGAACAACCGTAAATATTTCATAACGCGGTCAATATCTAATTCGAATTTTTGTCAGTTGTAATTTTATCGTATTTTTGAATATCCGAAAGAACGTAATTTTTAAGATCGAAGCCGAACACTATCATGGGCAAATTTTGCAAAGTTCGCCCGAATACGAATTTTACGTCAATTGTGAAATTTGTTCATATTTATTAGTGGCTGAGCTAAAGTAGTGTCTCAGATCGAAACTAAATGCGATTATGAACATCCGTAAGCTTTGCAGAGTTCGACCGAACCCGAATCCTAACCCGAAGTTTTTGTCAATTGTTCATATTTATTAGTATCTCACCGTATGAGATTTTGCAGACAGAAGCCGACACTGAACATCGGCCAATTTTACAAGGTTCGGCCGAACCAGAACCATTTGTCAAATATATTTTTTTCATATGTATTTAATTAAAACAAAATAAAATTTAATATATTAAAAAAAGCGATCGTGTATGTTGTAACTTTTAGTATAGCTTTATCGTCGAAATAAATTTTAATGGATTTGTTTTAGTTGTATTTTTAAAGACTTCCAAAAATACAACGACTTTTGCTCAAATTTTTTAAATATTTAATTTTGTCATCGTTGTATTTTTTAATACTAAATATTGTCTTCCTATTATTTTCATATACACACATAAAGATGAATATATAATTTAATAAAACAAAAGTACGCTCTTCGGTAAAATTCGGTGAAATGTAGCGAACGCCGAATATTATTTCTGCCGAACTCCTAAGCCGAACCTGAACTTCTGATCGGACACTAATTATCATTTTAAGTTCAAATACACACATACAACTAAAAAATCACCCACACGATGCACTAAAAATTCTGCGTATACTTAATAATTATTTTTGGCTTTCAACAAGTATACGCCACGGTTGTTCATATTCCCACATACAAACCTCATGCTACAATAGAGAAATCTCTCAACATTTTTCTTTAAATATTGCTAATGAAACTTTAGATTTTCTTCGAATTCCATAAATCTATAAATCCCCGTTAAAGGCTTTTTGTTTTTCTTTATCCTCACTTACAACTGCACCAGTCACTAAGAGAGCGTTTTTTTCGACGTTTTTTTTGTACCAATTAAGAAAATTAATAAATTTCATATCTGAGCTGTTTGAATATTTTTTACACTTATTAATCGCATTAATTTTAACATGCATGGAAAAAAAGTCTTTAATATCCATTCATAATTATAATTTAATTCTTACACAATCTGAAAATGAACATGAGTCAGATCTGATAAGTTGGTTGACAATGATGTTGCCAACCAAAGTGTGAATATTTTATATATTTCACACTCACGCATTTAACACTGAAGTGGATTTTATGAAAAGCATAAATTACGAATAACGATTTTGCACAGGAATGAAATTAATGAAATTAAATATTTTTAACTTTTAAATTTCATGTCTTTTTAGCTTCAATAGACATGAATACTAACATGCGTATCGAAATTATACATACTCTTATACGATATGTACATATATGAGGCAATTGACTTTTTATGTTTTTATGATAGAGATGATAATAGAGGTTTAAAATGGCCTGGGTTCTCAATTCGTTTGTAATTTTTTTATGGCTCTTCATCAGTGTGATCAGATGAAAATAAAAAATAAAAACTAAAAAATGCTAAAGAATAATGAAAGTACAAGAAAATAATGCTAAAATGTAATACTTCTTTTTAAGCAAATATTTTCTTTTCAAAATGTTTACTCATGAATTTTCTGCTTGTATTGGCTCATAAATTTAAGGCCCCAATTGTGTAAATAACTTTGCGTTAGTGACATTTTTATGTTAATATGTTTACTCTCTTTTAACCAAGTTAATTTAATTTTTCATACTACTTTTAAACATTTTGAAAGGTCAAGCAACACATGAATTTCTGTACGTTGCACAGTGGGGATTTCGATGGCTCAAATGGGAATTAATGGTGAATTTCCCTGTTTATAATTTTAGATTTTTTTGGTCAATATCAATTAAAGAGAGCGATTTTCGAAGTCGGGCAAAAAAATTGACGGAATAGGACTGCGGGAAGGAGTACTCCTCCCCATACAAAATAATATTAAAAAATCTGCTATCTAGAAACCCAAGATAGTAAGAGGCTTCAAATTATTATTATTACTTTTTTACTATTATTAATTCATTATTTAATGCAAGTTTATTGGGAGTAGGTTAAAAAGGGAATAAAAAAACATATTTAAACAGCTCTATTACGTATCTAATGCTTATCAATAACCATCATCAACTGTATAATTGGCATGAATATCATTATCATCATCACTGGCATTTTCTTCACTATCGCGACTTGAATCAAATATTAAGAATTGAATTGCTTCCACAGGAAAATTATGGGTTTTTTTTCTCTTTAAATTTTCTAATATATGATATTACAGGATCTGAAGTAACTAATAGTTTTTTTTAAATATATTTTCATTTGATTTTTCTCTAGAACATTTTCGCGAAAAATGCTGTGTAACATTTTTTAAATCTTTGTTTCGAGCTTCCTGTTCTTCTTGCGTCAACTGTACAATTGGTTGTCAAGCGTGTTTTACTATTTCTCGTCCATGGATTAAAAACTTATGGATAGTTGAGGACATATAATACCAGGAATGCGAAATCTTGAAAGGCATTAGTCTTTATTTGAAAACCACTAGAAATGGTAACCATCATTAAATGCAGTTGTCTTACCAATTTTGCATCCAATTTTGTAATATTAGCTTAGGTTACTTATTGTTTTTGTTGCTATTATTGTTTAAAATTTTTATTGTTTTCCCTTTCTTCTTTTAATATGTTTTTATCTAGTCTAATTTAATAATTAAACCCAAGCTCTCATGTAAACAAAAGCAATAATAACACAAATGTTTGTATTGCTTTTTATAAAAAGTTGATTTTTTATATGTAGGTGCAACAATACATTTGAATTTTATTTCAAAATGTGCAAAAAAGTGCAGACAAATTTTTCATACATATTTTCAAAAGCGTTTAAATTTTTAGAAACGAAATGGTTTTTTTTTCTTAATTTGGCTTTATTCACATTTATTTATCGACATATTTCCCGAAATTCACTAATTTATAGGCTTACGCGTGAAAATTAATTAAAAATAATAATTTAAATTACACATAAAAACAAAAAACATAAATTAATCTCGCTAACCTGAGGTTGAAGGTTCAATTAAAATATTTTTAATTATCACTTTGGAAAACACTCAAAACTAATTTTTAAGACACCAAAAGTTGAAATTTATATTGCACGCGAGGAAACCGTCAAATAACTCAAACTTTAAAATTGTATAGTGACATAACGGTAGTTGTCAAAAACAAACTGTTTGCACTAGTGATGTGGAATGTTGTGTACTTTTACCGACTACAAAAATTTATTCGGTTCTCCTAAATTTAATTTTCCAATTAATTCCCATTTTTGGTATCAAAAACCCCACAGTGCGTTGGTTTGGTAAAAAAAATTGTGTAAAAACAAACGAAAAAAAATTTATTTTTTATAAATTTTATTAACGCAAAGTGATTTACAAAATTATTTTAATTAAAAAAAGTCATAAATAATAAATAGTCAATTTTAATGTAAATATTTTTATATCGAACTATTTATTGCTGTATACCAGCGTCTGGGTTAGCTCATGCTATGAAATCTATTCGTGAATTTAGGTCTTAAAGTGGAAGTTAAAAAACCAATTAATATTTCGAGCAAAAACAACAGCGCAGTCGTGCCTCAGCCACCGTATTTATAAAAGTGCCCTGTGATATTTGTTACTGTTTCCCAGATTGATGACGGCGTTTTGTGATGGTAGAGCAGATAAAAATCAAATTTCTGAGAGAACTCAAGGATATACCAAAACGGGCTTATCAGCACTTCTACATAATTTTAAAGCAAATATTTCACAATAGAGGGTACAAAATGGAAATTGATGCATAAATAAATAAAACGTTAAATAACGAAGAAAACGTTAAATAACTCAAACTTTAAAATTGATAGTGACATAACGGTAGTTGTCAAAAACAAAATGTTTGCACTAGTGATGTGGAATGTTGTGTACTTTTACCGACTACAAAAATTTATTCGGTTCTCCTAAATTTTATTTTCCCATTAATTCCCATTTTTGGTATCAAAAACCCCACAGTGCGTCGAGAGTGTTGTTACTCTGCCCTTTTGTACACGATCGTGTCAATAACTGCCAGCAATCACGCACTAATATTTTGCTCAGAAAAATCCGATACTATAATCATGATTGAGTGCGGAATCGAACTCTGGACCTCTTGCCTACTTAACCCACTGTCAACTATTTCAGCCACCCGTATGACTCTACTATTTCCTTTGATTAAAAAATGCTATGAGTATTTTAATCAATTAATTTGTTTGGATAATTGTGCCGTTTGGGGTTCTAAAAGCCAGGATTCAAATAGCAATAACCCCCCCACGGCTTACAAAACGAAGTGAAATAATTACATTTTTCATTTTCTCAAATTATTTCATTCTACAGTAAAATGTTCAAAAGTGATGATTGGCCCCTTTGACACTTTAGCTTACAGTGTTTGTGTGTGTGCACAATTGTTTACAACAAAACTTTAGGCTGAAAACAAAATCACTTAAGTCTTCAATGCCACGGTTTTGAAATAAATTATTTATTTGAAGCCATATAAATGACATGTGACACACATGCACATGCTCACTTTGATGACAAGTAAAAAAAAATTTAAAACTCTAGTATTTAATTACAAAATAGATTTTAAATTCGTATGCCTTCAATCAGCGAAATGTCTGTATGTGCAAATATTTATGTCGCCTATATGAACAGTTTTAATAGAATCATTTGTGTGACAACAGCTAAGTGCCACTTGATGCATGCTTTGAGTTAACGAAATATATAAAACGCACAAGTTTTTAAACTTTCAAGTGTATTTACAATCCCAACAAAAAACTTTGCTTACTAGTGTGTAAAAAAGTGTAAACGGATTTTGGATGTAAACACTTCTAGATCCCGCTCTAAGATTAATGCTAGGAACACAACTGCGACGAACGACGAATTTTTGGTCGCGAATATTCGTCGCCAAAAATAAAACACATTGGTGTATATGAAAATGCACACAATCGTGGCGTTGGTCGAAATTCGTCGTACTCAGCGAAAGTTGAAATAGATTTATTTGTAATTGTTTCGTCAGCGAGCGACGAACAAATCAATATGAGGTGCCCATGTTTCATATATTCAAACTGGTTTTCTGTGGAAAAACATAGTTCGCTAGTGTATCGTTGCATGTGGCACGAACATTTTCTGTGCATACTAAAAATGCATTAACCAATTCACAAAAATTTATCATTCGGATGACTTTTTATTAATTTTGAACACTTTTTATAATATATTCTTTCTTCCTATTTCCTACTTTTTCATATGGTCACCCCATCAGCTGTTAAATGAAAATAATTATTTATTTACAGAAAAAATTTTCAGAAAATAATTACAAAAAGGAATTTGTTCTGGAAAAAATGGACACCACCGGGGTAATTATTGAATGTCTAAAGAATCTGGCATCAGAGGATTACAAAGATTTTTAACAAAATTTACAATTTTTTGTTCATTATTTTAATATATTCGTCGTTATTGTGTTTCATTCGACGAATTTATAGAGCGAATTTTTACGAACGAATTCGTCGTACTGAACGAATTCGTCGTTCGTCCCAGTTGTGTTTCTACCATAAGGCAAAATTTCTGGCATTTCTTTTAATTCTCTGTTTTATTATCAGGCTTTAGGCCACTTTTTTTATTAAAGAAACTGAGTTTTGTTATCCTTTAGATATCTTCTCTAGGGAAATAATTACAATTAAAATTAATTCGAAAATATTTTCAAAATTATCACCGATATTAGCGGTGACCAAACAATTCAGTTATTGCATGAGAAATTTGCCGGCCGCATATTTTTGCGAGTATTAATTCTTTTTTATCATTAGTAAGTTTTTTTTTCAATTAAAATAAGATAAATAAGTTTTGGTCACTAAGCAAATGTCAAACATTTTTACTGGGATTATTTCACTTAAAGTGTTTAACAGGATTTTAAATTTATTTTATATTATAAAATATACTTTAAACACCCATAAAAATCATCCCCCTTCTGCCACTTGCTTCTTCTGTGGCAGTATTTTTCATTTAAATTTAATAAGAGTAGAAATGCAACCTCCCAGCCAAGTTGTAAAACATGTGATATTGTTTTTATGCGAGTGTGTGTGTGTGTATGTGTGTTTCACATTCTGTTGTTTTGTGACAATCTCATAAAAATTTCATCATACTAAATTGGCCCTCAGACGTTAACCGTGTGATGTTTCTGGGCAAACATTTTATTACGGTGTCATAAAGAAAAAAAATATATATATAAATATTCAACACGTAGTCGTTGACAGACTTCTTTTTATTTTTTTCTGTGTTATTGCAAATAAATTCAACAGTTTGTTGTAACAAGAGAGAAATAAAAGTGACTGGTGTGACATTTATGCACTTCTAAAGCTGAGCAAATCAAAAATTATTGTAGTAAAATAAAAAGCATTTCTATTGTGTAAAATTAAAAAAAAAATTTATACCTTCAAATATACTGAAGGGTTGAGACTTCTATTCCTAGTAAAGCAAAATAAGTAAAAAATAAATTGTTATGGGCATCAAACTGAATGCATTTAAATTTTTTTCTCAAGTTCACTGATTGTTTGGGTTGGGCAAACAGCATCGAAAATTTTTTTTTTCAGTTAAGAAGTTTTATGAATTTGATTCATTTTATTTCAATAAAGTTTAGATGTTTAAGATATCCAATTATTTGTTTCCCAGTGTAAGTAAAAATTATAGACTTTTAAATTTGGCTTGCCCAACATTTTGTTAAAAAACTCGTTTGGGGAAGCTTGATATTTAAATAATATAACACAAGTAAGAGCTTTATATTCGATCAGGTCGAATCTTAAATACCCTACACATAGAAGCAGCATGACTGAGACACATTTCCATCAGCAATTTAAATCTTTTTTTGCAGTTAATATTATTTATTAACGTGCATAAAAAGGTACGCAGATAAATTAATAATGTTTGGCCTGGTGGGGCGGAGTTCCTTTCAGACATTTCTCTGTTGAAATTTAAAACTCTATTTTGACAGGTTACCAGGAAGGGCCATGGAGGAGACATCTCACCTTTGTCGTAAAAACTCAAAAACTAGATTTTTGGGGTACTTAAGTGTAAAACAAAAACATTTTTTATATGGTCATTTGGTGGGAAAAGGTGGGTGAATGGGTACAACAGGGGCGGATCGCAGAACAGAATTATGTTGGTTTATAGAAGTTGATTTAATTCTTCTAAGGGGAACTCTTTTACCCCTGGTCCGATTCAGGCCGTTTACTAACTTTACCTGAGACACGCTTCAAAATTTATCGGTAATAAATTTCAAGGATCTGGCTCTTTTCGTTTGGACTGTACAGTGATTTCCACAGACGGACGAACGAGGCTAGATCATCTGACGTTTCATCACTGATCAGGAATATAAAGCGTTTTTTTTTTTTGAGACGCCGAACAGTGCGCACTGAAGTAGCTGTAGCCGCTGTACAGCAAATCATTGAAGATGATCCTTCCACTTTATGGAAGATTTTTTTCAGTTGTTGAAAATTGGTATTCCAGATTGCCACTTCTGCGCGGCAGCAGTGGCGGTCACATGGCAGAAATCATATTTAAAAATTAATTTCATAAAATTTTCTTTCCAATGAAGCCGGTTTCATTGATATAAATATATATTTCCTTGTTTTATTGCGATTTAAACTTGATAAGAAACACACTACATGTGACAGCGCATAGAGAAAGGGAGCTAAGGGTAAAAAAACATAAATTTTCACATTTTTATACCCTCCAAAAAAGAATTTGGAGGGTATATTCACTTTGTCATTCCGTTTGTAACGCATCGAAATATCCATCTCAGACCCCATAAAGTATATATATTCTTGATCAGTGATGAAATCTAAGACGAACGGAGCATGTCCGTCCGTCCGTCCGCCCGTCTGTGGAAATCACGATTCAGTCCAAACGAAAAGAGCTAGACTCTTGAAATTTGGCATAAATATATTTTGAAGCTTAGATCAGGTTAAGTTCGAAGATGGGCTAAATCGGGCAAGAGGGGAAAAAGTTCCCCTAAGAAGAACTAAACCAACCCAGAAAAAACAACATAATTTTTTAAGTTTTTTGGTTATTTTGTTAAGCAAATGATATATTTTCATGTCAAATGCGGTCCAACGCCTTAAACTGGAGCCATAAAATAAAAAAATTATTTATGGACCCCACCCACTTTAGTGGGCGTTATTATAGGCAAAAACAGCATAAAAATTTAACAAATTGTTTTACTTAAGCCTACATTCCTTAAAAATAAAATTTTTAAGCTTTAATGACGAAGCTGAGACGAAACCTGGTACTACTCTGCCCTACCCCTTCCTTCCCCTAAATGACCCTACCAAAAAAAAAATTTTTTTTTAAATTTTGTATATAATCATCACAAGCATTTATCTTTAGAGTTTTTTGACTGCCGATTTCTGCCCTACCCCCTCCTCTTCCTTTGCCCGCCAAATGACCCAACAAAAAAAATTTTTTTTTTTAAATTTTGTATATAATCATCCCAAGCATTTATCTTTAGAGTTTTATGACTGCCTGTTGCTGCCCTCCCCCTCCTCCCCCTTTGCCCTCTAAATGACCCTATCAAAAAAAATAAATTTTAATTTTGTGTATAATTATCCCAAGCATTTATTTTTAGAGTTTTATGACAAAGGTGAAATATTTCCCCCACAGCCCTTGCCAGAGCGACCCCGCCAAAATACAGTTTTTATACCCTCCAAAGAGAACTGGGCCTTGATTAGTGATGAAGTTTAAGACGGTCCAGCAATGCCCATACGTTCGTCTGTGGAAAACATGATATTGTCTATTTTTAAACCCGCCCCCTTCAGTAGGCGTTGACGTACGATATTATATAATGGAATTCTGGGCCACCAAGTTAAACATTTTAAATTCAGTTACTAAATATTTGGAGGGTATTTAAGATTCGACCCGGTCGAATATAACGTTTTTACTTGTTTTTTTTTGATGTGGACAACATCTGAGCATCGAATGAGACCGATCCCATGCCCGAAAAGTGTTCCCTCCCAGAGATATAAGCGTTTTATAAAGTGATGGTACACCAAAGATACACGTATTTAAATCTTTAAAATGGCTCTCCTGAACAAAACCGGTTTTGTCCCTTTCTATTTTGCGCGTCACATATATACTTTATGGGGTCTTTTAGTGTTTTCATAATGACATGGTTTTACTTCTGGTTCTAACGTTAAAACAAATTGTTAAAACCTGGTTTTACCATAAAAAATGCTTTTTTTAAAACCAACTTGAAACCACCTTCGAATTGGTTTTAAGTAGGTTTTATGAAATGCAGCCTTGTTGTTGCTTGTTTTTGACTGTGCTAAGTTAAGTGCTGCCAAGTTGTATATTGGAAATAGCTGCTATTGTTTATGTTAATTAGAATATATATTGACGCCTGTAATATTTTTTTGTTGTTTTTTACATATAACAACTTGTTTTCTAAGAAATTCTTCAATACGTAAAAGTAGTCCCATAATTTTATAATATTCATTCACTAAATGTAAAATAATTACGATTTCAGAACGCATTGTAAAAGTTCTTCTTCTTTCCTTCAAACATAAACTTCTGATGTACGGGTTGTCAATTAAGAGTTTTAAAAATAGAGAGCAAGTGCAGCAACAAATTCACGCATTTCTATGAGCGATTAAATTTATCCATTATACAGCCTGTATGTTAAAACGACAATTTGCACTGTGAACGCAAAATCAGCTGTTTATGGGTTTTACATACGCTAAAACCAGGCTGCAACTTTCAGTGTGAAAATATAATTAGAGCGATATTTTGCTGCGTATAAAAAATGAACAAAATTTTTGCATTTTTTTTTTGTATAATTTCAATTGGTTTTATCTGCCTCATTGTTACTGTTTCCTACTCTAATCAGATGAAAATAACTATTCAAATTTAAAGTGACATGCGTAGAAAAATATATTTATGAATTCTAATATTTTCCCGTCCCCTTTCCATATTCTTCACACAAATGAATATGACATGTTTTTGATATTTTTATAATTGTTTTGTTTCTCACAACCTTTCCGTGTTTGTTTGGCTTGTTTTTTTATTTTAAATATATTATTACAATAGCAGCAACACATTTTTAATTTCGAGGGCACTAAGCCAACCAACCGACATAAACTGACAACAGATTAAAAATACAAACAAAAGATTATTTTTTTGGTTGCATTTTATTTTGGATGGTTTTAAATTAATGTTAACCTACATTCGAGTGGATGATAATAAATATGCCATCTTAAGGATTAAAATGTAGGACAAAGATAAAAGCTTACTTTTATATAAATTTTTATGTTTTGAATGGAAAAAAATTGCAAATAAAAAATATTGTTATAAGTAGCCGGCAGCAAACTTGCTGGAAAATTAACTAAATATCCTCGCCGCATAACTCTGGAGAAGAGCAGTCCGTGTAGCCGCAAATTTATTGGCGTATGTCGTCTAAATCTTTAGTTATTGCAGGCAGGACTGCGGTTTATGTTGCACGTAAAAGCAGGCATAAACGAAATTCAAATGGCATTACTGAATATTAATGAGAATGGGAAAAAATCTTATATAAATCTATGAACACAGTGTGAATAATACAAGAAGTCTGTTCGGGCCTGTTTTAGCCTCTTTATAAAGGGGGTTTTTTATGAAGTTTTTTTTTTATACGAATCACTCTGTTGTCTGACAGCTGAAATACGCCCTCAAATGCTTGAAAAGGTGGTCGAAAATTGGACCTCCAGAATGACATTTTCCTCCAGAATGACCCTTCCAAATAAAAATTTATTTTTGAACATTTCATAATTTGGCATGTGTTGTATTTAAATTTCAAATCAGCAAGCTCTTATAAAAACACCCTTTAGCATTGGTTCCCATAATTATACCATTATGGAATATTAATCTTAAGGAACAATATAAAAACAGATATCTTAACAGTAACAGTCAGCAGCATAAAAAATTAATAATTCATATATTTTTTTTAATCATAAAAAAAACAAGGGAAAGGGTAACAAGTACACCCTCCAAATATTTAGTAAGTAAATTTAAAATGTTTAACTTGGTGGGACAGAATAACTTTAAGACATTTCTGTACCCAATTTTAAATCTCTATTTTGAGAGAGTCATTCCGGGAAGGGCCGTGGCAGAGACGTTGCACCTCTGCAAGATCAGAGAGCATCTCACCTTCTTATAGGCTTAAGGAATACAAATTGTTCAATATTTACACTATTTTTGCATACCATATCGTACGTCAACGCCCACTAAAGAAGGCGGGGTACAAAAATAGACTATATCATGTTTTCCACAGACGAACGTATGGGCCTTGCTAGACCGTCTTAGACTATATCACTGATCAAGAATATATATTCTTTATGGGGTCCAATTTTCTTTGGAAGGTATTAAAACTGTATTTTGGCGGGGTCGCTCTGGCAAGGGCTGTGGGGGAGACATTTCACCTTTGTCATAAAACTCTAAAAATAAATGCTTGGAATAATTATATACAAAATAAAATTTTTTATTTTATTTTATAGGGTCAGTAAGGGGCAAAGGGGGGGAGGAGAGGGTAGGGCAGAAACAGGCAGTCATAAAACTCTGAAAATAAATGCTTGGGGTGATTATATACAAAATTAAAATAATTTTTTTTTGATAGGGTCATTTAGGGGGCAAAGGGGGAGGAGGGGGTGGGGCAGAAACAGGCAGTCATAAAACTCTAAAAATAAATGCTTGGGATGAGGACATACAATATTAAAAAAATTTTTTTTTTTGGTGGGGTCATTTATGTGGTGAAGGGGGAGGAGGTGTTAGGGCAGAGGAGTACCAGGTATCGTCTCAGTTTCGTCATTAAAGCTTAAAAATTTTATTTTTAAGGAATGTAGGCTTAAGTAAAACAATTTGTTAAATTTTTATGCTATTTTTGGATTTAATAACGCCCACTAAAGTGGGCGGGGTCCACAAATAATTTTTTTTTTGGCTCCAGTTTAAGGCGTTGGATCGTATTTGACATAAAAATGTATCATTTGCTTAACAAAATAACCAAAAAACTTTAAAAATTATGTTGTTTTTTCTGGGTTGATTTAGTTCTTCTTAGGGGAACTTTTTTCCCTCTTGCCCGATTTAGCCCATCTCCGAACTCAACCTGTGCTATCCTTCAAGATATATTTATACCAGATTTCAAGAGTATGGCTCTTTTCGTTTGGACTGAATCGTGATTTCCACAGATGGACGCACGGACAGACGGACATGCTCATATCGTCTTAGATTTCATTACGATCACTGAACTTTATGGGGTCACAGATGGATATTTCGCTGCGTTACAAACGGAATGACAAAGTGAATATACCCTCCATATTCTTTTTTGGAGGGTATAAAAATAGGATTATCATTTAAGATTATCATTCCCAGTATAATTTACATAATTTTAATATTCGATTCCACAGAGTCCTTGTGAATGGGGAAGCCGAATGAGCAAAGTCCGTCTATCTATATATAAAATGGGGTTCCCACAGCTTCTATAAAAGCTAAAGGTTGATGTATTGAAAATAGTCCTAAATTGATTGCTACTGACAATATTAATTTTAAATTTAGTGAACAATTAACATTGAACAACTAAAGAAGACGACTGCTATCGTTTTGCTAAACATGATCATGCAATTTATTTGACGAATTATAAATTTTATTAAGTTAAAAATTTGTATGGGGCTTCAAGTTCAAATCTGCAATCTGAAACTTATCTTTTAATATTCAGAATTTATATTAAGTTTAAAGTCTAGGATGTTATTCTTTTTTTATGTCGTTAGTTTTGATGGACGAAACTCTTTAGAACTAGTAGTTCGTATTTTTGCTTTTATGTTTTTGTACAAATTTAAGTTTATTTTATAGTTTAAAATTATTGTTATTGTTTAATCAAAATAAAGTTTAGAACTCAAATGTTATGGGATCTGTCGATAGGATACATAAAGAGCATTCTTAAGAAAGAATCACACGGGATAAAAAACACCCGAATTCAATTATTAATTTTAATATTAAGTCTTACCAGAAAATAAAAGAGCAAAAAGCGTAGCCACAATTTAACTCACAACCTTGCCGTGTTTGTTTGGGTTGCTTTTCTTTTTAAACAAATTGAGTAGGACTTACCTGAAAAGAAATTAAGCAAAATAGTTGCATTAGTAATTAAAAATTAACATTAAATTCCATTATAAGAACCTTTTTTAAAACTTTACGATTATTACAATACCACTGTAACCGGTCAGATAGGATAAACGTGCCTGGCAACTTATCACTTACTTTAGGTTCAAGTAAAATTGTAATAATGGAAATCTTTAACTGACATAAAGTTCAAATAATGGCCTTCAGACTTTGATTGAAGTAGTTTGCTTCGAGACAAGCAAACTAAGAAGGAGAATTAACAATCAGTGGTATTGACTTTATGCAACGGATTCGGGAAGCTTTTGAAAAATTTTGCAGTAGCAATTTTTTTTAATACACAAAAGTAACCACAGTTTTTACTAATTTTGATTTTTTTTGTAAGTAAAACTTTTTTTCTTCAATGATAATTAAATTTGTATCAAATATTAAAAAAAAATCAATCAAATTTGTTTGGTGCATAAATATTATTTTTATTATTATTTATTATTATCATTATTATTATTATTTCAAATCTATTATAATTAAAATTACAATAAACAAAAGAAGTGAAGGCACTAGCAGCTAATGGCTATCGGCCCAATATTATTTTTATTTCCTGAAGATGTTAATAAGCTGTTAACGAAATATTGAATAAAAATTTGACAAAATAAAATTTTATAAAAAACGATCACAAGCTTGATTAATATTACAATAAATATGTTTCTTTATGAAGAAGCGTCAAAAATTTTAAGTGAGACAAAATTGCTAAAAATATAAAGACAGATTAAACTAAAAGTGGCTAAAAATAAGACAAATAAGGAAACTGATTTATCCTCTGCCAAAACTGTAAGAAAAGAAAAGCTAAATTTAGCTAGAAAATGTATTTGTCTATAAACAATTTAAATGTATTTGTCTATACAATTTTTAATAGAAGCAAATTATGGAGGATCGCTGATATGTGAATTTATCATTTTTCGTTTTTCTTGCAGGGCTGTGAAATTTACATCGAAATTGTTTGGACGAGCGCTGTCGAAACGAATCAAGGCGACAGTCTTATATGCCACTGAGACGGGCAAGTCTGAGCAGTATGCAAAGCAGTTGTGCGAACTGTTGGGTCATGCATTTAATGCGCAGGTAATTAAATACGAGTATATTTTTATGGTCTTGACAGCTTTTGAACACAAAATCCACATGCAGGCGTATGATTAATATCAAACGAGCAATATTACCCATACGTACACGTGTAATATCATAATATGGAATCAAAATTAATAAAATTTCGTAAATCGAAAATGATGGCAAATCATGCAGGATCTTAAGCGGCAGCAAGTCTAAGTCTCACTTAATTTATTAAACAGCAATTCAACAGTTCTTTTGCACTTTAACTGAAATCTACTGATGATTTAGTGTAAGAAGGAGTGAAAAGCAGGCACATAGACGCTCTTAAGCCACAAGAAACAAAGCATATTGTTGTATTTGCAAATATATTTGAAAAATGAAAACCTTGCAACACTTGCGAAAATCTTCTTGTTGGTTTAGTACTTGTTGTGGCAAAAGCCATCAGAATGTTTAAAATGAAAATACTTAAATTGTTAATCCTACAAGATTTATTCCGTCTGATTATGTAACGGGTGGGCGTTTAAGCCTCAGGCGATGTTCGTAGTAGATTAAAGAAAAATGCTTGTGTGTTTCTTGAATCTTGTAGAAAAAACGTCATGAATTATTATTATCTAAGCTTAACGTATTTTCTTGAGTGTTTGGTGCAATAGTTTGTTATATCTCAAAAATTGTAGTACCTAGCAATTGTAACCTAGGGGCTTCGCCTGGCTCAGTAATAAAAAATTATGAATATTTGTAGTATTAGACAATAAAATTAGTTTAATTATATAAATATATTTAAAAACTGTTGGTTTGATTTTGCACCACAAACAAATATTAAATGCAAACTGAAATGAAAAATTAAAACGCAACTTTACAACGAAGATAATGAATGAATATTACCACCAGAAATGCCAGTCACTTGTTCAAGAGTGTTAATAAACATTATGATGGGTGTGTGTGAGTGTGTGCATTAGTTTCAGCCATTCCATTCTTGTACGGATTATAATATGAATTTTTTCGAACACTGACTGCAACACAATCAAATCTGTGTTGAAATTTTCTTACCAGCCACCGGCCACTGTGGCGTATGTGAATTATTATTCCACATACAAAAATTGCGTATTGCTTATACGTTGTATGTGGTGAAGGCCCAATATTACAAGAGTCTCCGACTCTCAAACACATGTTAATTCACACATATCGTCACCTGTAATGCAAAAGGTAAATTTTTTGCATTTCATAATTGTTCCATTATAATTAAAAATAAATTAATGAAATGAAAAGTATTGCGATTATAAAAATTATTTATTCACTCCATCCAGCAACCAAATTCAATGAAGAAAAAGATTTTGACACAAAATTAATATTTTAATTTGGTTTGCAACTGATATAGGATGGAGAATCTGAATCTGTAGCAATTAAGAGGAGTTCACAAAAGAGACTTTTTCATCATTTTATAAACGATTTTGTTAATTGCTTTTTTATAAAAACGTTATTTTTAATTGAAGTAGTCTGGGATTTTACAATAACATGTATTTTGAAGCAATCAAAAAGTCAGTTCTGATTCCTTTTTTATACCCTCCCAAAAAGAATTGAAGGTTGTATTTGTTTTGTCTTTCCGTGTGTAAGGCAGCGAAATATCCCTCTAAGACCCCATAAAGTATATATGTATATATTCTTGATCAACCACACAGAGGGATTTGTTCATACAATGTTTGGCAAAAAAGATAAGGAGTGCTCGTAGAATGTTGAAATTTTGCTCTGAGCCTTTGGTTAGGTCAATTAAGAAAAATATAAAGTTTTATTAAAATTGGCCACGCCCACTACCCACCGCCCATAGAACCCAACATTTATTTTTGGCACAAAGTTTTTGAAATTTGGCACAGAGCCTTTATTATTAAAATCAAAAATTTCATGAATTTGGAGACAAATTTTATGATTTCAAAAAAGATTATTAATTATTTAAACTTTTTGTTTTTAATTGATAATATGGAGTCTTATCTTTCATTTTATTATAGCGGGAGCACCTAAAACGACCGAGCAACCCTTTTTTTCTTCCAAGAAAGTTTGCAATCACTGCACATTATGGAACAAATTTTCTTCTATCATATCTTTTAAACCATATGAACGAACTTTATAAAATTTTTTTTAAATATGCAGAAAAGTCCATATTTGAAAAAAATTACTATTTAAATCAGATCAATAAAATTATCTTACGTACAAACACTATAGAAGTGCGTAAACAGTTTTCAATATTTTATTTTCAATTTACACGTGACTTCACTTCATTATTTCAAAGACAAATAAACGTTTTTTTTTTGGGATACAATTTATGGATTCTTCATACTGAATCAATTTTCTACAAAACTGCATCATTACATTTTTAAATTTTATGCGTCGAAAAAATTACTTATTGCACAAAAAATCCCCGCTGTGCGTCCGTCTGTCTGTGGAAATTACGATACAGTCCAAACGAAGCCAGACCCTTCATATGTGGTATGGATACATTTTGAAGGATAGCACAGGTCAAGGCTAAATGGGGTAAATTAGACCAGCGGCAAAAAAGTTCCCCTAAAAAGAACTAAACCAATCTCTTGAAAGAATTAAAATTTGTTTAGTTTTTTTTTCCAAATTTTATTAGAAAATGACATATATTGATGTCAAAAATCATAAAAATCTTTTTTTGGACCCCGCCTCCTTTAGTGGGCGTTAAAGTAAAATATTACATGCAAAAATAGAAAAATTTACAAATTGTATTCTTTAAAATTGCATTCATTAAAAAATTAAATTTTTAGATTCTCTGATTTTCACCTGCCCAATACCTTTGCCCCTAAATGACTTTATAAAAAAAACAAAATAAATTTTTATATTAAATTGAATTAAGATTCATAGGCTACTTTTTCGAAATTTGTTTTTAAATCTCAG
This sequence comes from Linnaemya tessellans, assembly GCA_951800035.1. Taxonomy (NCBI): domain Eukaryota; kingdom Metazoa; phylum Arthropoda; class Insecta; order Diptera; family Tachinidae; genus Linnaemya; species Linnaemya tessellans. The sequence continues at coordinate 113,343,696 of OX637533.1, forward strand.
AAAGACATGATAAATATTCCAAGCCACAAAGGAAAGTCAACATCAGTTTTATTCAACTTACACAGCAGAGCAGAACAGCTGTTTTCGAAAGACGTTTGTGGTGACAAACACAATACACATGAGCACTGATGACTCAGGACCCTTCGCTTCATAGTCTCGTGTTCTACTACTTCAGCCAGCAGCATCCACAAACTTTTTAAATTTTTACGACAACGGAAAGATGTCTCCCCCACGGCCCTTCCCGCAGTGATCCTGTCAAAATAGAGTTTTCAAATTATGGCACAGAAATTAAAGGAACTCTGAGCCGGCAGGTTAAAAATTTTTAATTTATTTACTAAATATTTGGAGGGTGTTTAAGATTCGTCCCGGTCGAATACAAGGTTCTTATCTGTTTTCATTATAACTTAGGGCCTTTTTATAATCATAACACGATATGTATGTGTGTAAATATATATAACACACTTCCACTTGCGTTTCATAAGTTTTATGCAACTATTGCCACGAGCCTGGTTACTTTCATCCCACAATTTGCCAAGACAATATTCATTTTAAGCCCTGTTTACTCTTTTTTTCTGTGTGGGAAATCTGAATTTAAATTTATTAAATGGTGTTGATTAAACTGCTCTAAGCACTAATTAAAAATAAATTAAGTTAGATGTGTTAGTGTGATTTTTTTTTGTATCCTACATGATTTCCTTATATTTTTGTATGAAACAAATTCAGGCATGTTACAGAAAAGTAAAAGTAAATGAAGTTGAATTTTTTAAATTTTTATTTTTGATTTTCTGCAAAACTAATAGTTTGCTGTTACATTTTTCAGTTAGAAATGAAAAATTATTTAAAAAGCATAAGGAAATTATAGCAAAAAAACTAACAATTTTGGATAAAATCAAAAATAAAAATTTAAAAAATTCAACTTCATTTACTTTTACTTTTCTGGAACATGCCTGATTGTGTTATTTTAATAAGTTTTCTGAAGTTATTAAGTTTGTTGTCACTTAGGCTAATACTGTACTGCCAATGTTTATCTGCATGTCTAGATAATGATTTTATAATAACCAAAGAAATGCAATAACGAAGAAAAAATAGCCGCTGTTACGAGGTCTGTTAAAAATATGTAGTGAATTTTCTTATTTCCCATAAAGTATTTATTTATGCATCGATTTCCATTTTGTACCCTCTATTGTGAAATATTTGCTTTAAAATTATGTAGAAGTGCTGATAAGCCCGTTTTGGTATATCCTTGAGTTCTCTCAGACATTTGATTTTTATCTGCTCTACCATCACAAAATGCCGTCATCCATCTGGAAAACAGTAACAAATATCACAGGGAACTCTTATGAATACGATGGCTGAGGCATGACTGCGCTGTTGTTTTTGCTCGAAATATTAATTAGTTTTTTAACTTCCACTTTAAGACCTAAATTCACGAATAGATTTCATAGCATGAGCTAACCCAGACGCTGGTATCATCAGCACCCTCTCTAAAAGTGATTCGACGTTTCAACATCTTCAACATTTTTATAGATGTACATGATCGCCTTTCCGGAATGGAGTCGCCATTCACATCTTCTCGGCCATATTTCAGAACCACTTGCAAACAGTTTTCTGACACAAAATGTTATGCATATTATTAATGAAAGTGTAGCGGATTTTCAAAACAGCTGTTCTGCTCTACTGCGTAAAATTTAATAATTAAATTGATGTTAAGTTTTCCTTGAAATATTTATCCTGCCTTTCCGAATTACAAACAGATTTTTGAACAATTACCCCGGTATTCATAAAATTTAAAATGAGTTTGAAATGTATTTTAATCAAATTTTTTCATACAAAATTTTCTTAAAACAGTTTGCAAATAGTACGTTATATTTTTTTATGAATACCGGGGTTAGTTTTTCAATCTTAATTAAATTTATTATACAGCAATAAATAGTTCGATATAAAAATATTTACATTAAAATTGACTATTTATTATTTATGACTTTTTTTAATTAAAATAATTTTGTAAATCACTTTGCGTTAATAAAATTTATAGAAGACCAAAAATAAATTTATAAAAAATACCTTTTTTTTCGTTTGTTTTTACACAATTTTTTTTACCAAACCAACGCACTGTGGGGTTTTTGATACCAAAAATGGGAATTAATTGGAAAATTAAATTTAGGAGAACCGAATAAATTTTTGTAGTCGGTAAAAGTACACAACATTCCACATCACTAGTGCAAACATTTTGTTTTTGACAACTACCGTTATGTCACTATACAATTTTAAAGTTTGAGTTATTTGACGGTTTCCTCGCGTGCAATATAAATTTCAACTTTTGGTGTCTTAAAAATTAGTTTCGTGTGCTTTCCAAAGTGATAATTAAAAATATTTTAATTGAACCTTCAACCTCAGGTTAGCGAGATTAATTTATGTTTTTTGTTTTTATGTGTACTTTGAGTTATTATTTTTAATTAATTTTCACGCGTAAGCCTATAAATTAGTGAATTTCGGGAAATATGTCGATAAATAGTTGTGAATAAACCCAAATTAAGAAAAAAACCATTTCGTTTCTAAAAATTTAAACGCTTTTGAAAATATGTATGAAAAATTTGTCTGCACTTTTTTGCACATTTTGAAATAAAATTCAAATGTATTGTTGCGCCTACTTATAAAAAACCAAATTTTTATAAAAAGCAATACAAACATAGTGTTATTATTGCTTTTGTTTTCATGCGAGCTTGGGTTTAATTATTAAATTAGACTAGATAAAAACATATTAAAAGAAGAAAGGGAAAGCAATAAAAATTTCAAACAATAATAGCAACAAAAACAATAAGTAACCTAAGCTAATATTACAAAATTGGATGCAAAATTGGTAAGACAACTGCATTTAATTATGGTTACCATTTCTAGTGGTTTTCAAATAAAGACTAATGCCTTTCAAGATTTCGCATTCCTGGTATTATATGTCCTCAACTATCCATAAGTTTTTAATCCATGGACGAGAAATAGTAAAACACACTTTACTACCAATTGTACAGTTGACGGAAGAAGAACAGGAAGCTCGAAACAAAGATTTAAAAAGTTTTACGCAGCATTTTTCGCGAAAATGTTCTAGAGAAAAATCAAATGAAAATATATTTAAAAGACTATTTGTTACTTCAGATCCTGTAATATCATATATTAGAAAATTTAAAGAGAAAAAAACCCATAATTTTCCTGTGGAAGCAATTCAATTCTTAATATTTGATTCAAGTCTCGATAGTGAAGAAAATGCCAGTGATGATGATGATAATGATATTTATACCAATTATACAGATGATGATGGTTATTGATAAGCATTAGAGACGTAATAGAGCTGTTCAAATATGTATTTTTATTCCCTTTTTAACCTATTGCCAATAAACTTGCATTAAATAATGAACTAATAATAGTAAAAAAGAAATAATAATAACTTGAAGCCTCTTACTATCTTGGGTTTCTAGATAGCAGATTTTTTAATATTATTTTGTGTGGGGAGTACTCCTTCCCCCAGTCCTATTCCGCCAATTTTTTTGCCCAGCTTCGAAAACCGCTCTCTTTAATTGATATTGACCAAAAAAATCTAAAATTATAAACAGGGAAAGTCACCACGACCATTTAATTACCATTTTAGCAATCGAAAATCCCAGTGTGCAACGTACAGAAATTCATGTGTTGCTTGGCCTTTCAAAATGTTTAAAAGTAGTATGAAAAATTAAATTAACTTGGTTAAAAGAGAGTAAACATATTAACATAAAAATGTCACTAACGCAAAGTTATTTACACAATTGGGGCCTTAAATTTATGGGCCAATACAAGCAGAAAATTCATGAGTAAACATTTTGAAAAGAAAATATTTGCTTAAAAAGAAGTATTACATTTTAGCATTATTTTCCTGTACTTTCATTTTGTTTTTAGCATTTCTTAGTTTTTATTTTTTATTTTCATCTGATCACACTGATGAAGAGCCATAAAAAAATTACAAACGAATTGAGAACCCAGGCCATTTGTTTAATTCCCTTAAAATACAAACATTAAATGCACAATAATGACATCCGCAGCAGCAAAAAAGTTGCAGAAAAGCTTTTTTCCTTTCGCCTGGTCTTCAGCCTCTGTGCCATTAAAACTTATGTGTGATGTGCTGGTTTAAACGACAAAGCAAAGCAAAGCATATTGTCACAATTTGGCCAACTTGCACGTATGTGATGCTGACGTTTACTGCCTGTTCCCAACATGCCTTTAAGTGACATCTTGTTGTAGCCCACATCTTATTTTGTCAAAACAAAAGCAAAACTTGTTGACACTAGCGGGGTCGGTCAGTTTTATTTTCCGGCTGACACATTATTTAAGTGTGAATTTTGGTTTATAGACGGTCTGTGTAACTACCAAATTCGTTGGACATGTCACAGGACTGTAAACCAGTTGAAGTTTCATTAGTTACGCCCAGTTGCTGGCCCAGAGGAAGAGAAAGCGAAAACTGACTTTGAAATAAGAGCAATTAATTTTTAAGTGTGGCAATATTTCTTGTATTGTAAGCTAAAAATATACTAGCTCTTACACACTTTAGAGAGCAGCATAGTTTTAAAGGGTTACGAATTTTTTTTTTATCTTGGACCAGCACTCAGGGGATAACCCCTATATATGCAATGCATTGCGCCGGAACTAAAAACGAGGGGATAGTATTGAGGGGACAGATTAGGAAAGATGAGAAGATAGACAGTTGTTTTTGTAGCTATTTCAACCTTTTACTTCGCCGGCTAATTTTTGCTACCAGGCCGACGAAGTTGGGTGCTGTTACTCTGCTTTTTTTTTTTTTTTTTTTAGGAGTAGGACCAGCACTCAGGGGATGACCCCTATATATGCAATGCATTGCGCCGGAACTGAAAACGAGGGGATAGTATTGAGGAGACAGATTAGGAAAGATGAGAAGATAGACAGTTTTTTGTGGCTATTTCAACCTTTTACTTCGCCGGCTAATTTTTTGCTACAGGACCAAAGAAAGAGGGTGCTGTTACTTTGCTTTTAGTACATGACAGTGTCAGTCGCTGCCAATTATGTTCAGTGACCAGTGACTATGCCTTAATAATTGAAACAGGCTGGCAACAACTAACACAACCACGCACTAATGCTGATCAGAAGAATTCAACACAATATTTCATGACTGAGCGCGGGCTCGAACTCACGACCCTCCGCTTCATAGTCTCGTGTTCTACTACTTCAGCCAACAGCACCCTGTTCCTTTTATGCTAACAAAAAAATTTTTAAACTGGCCATTGTTTGGGAAAAAAGTTTAAAGCAAAGCCTCGAGATATGAAAACCCTGATGCTGTACAACTACAAAATAAAAAGTCTGAAATCAGAAACATAATCTTGGACATGGAATTGTGGTATAAAAACTATTCTAATCGGAATGTGTGACATGCCTGCTTTGTTCCTTTTAAAGAGTTGTTTACACAACTCTGGCATTAGGTCAGTACAGACAATGTTTACGTCATGTAAAAATAAAAACACAAAAAAAAATTTTTTTTTTCTACAAGAAACGACCATACGGGTTTTGTAAACAGAACTTAAATCAACAGATAAGAAAGTCATGCATGCCTTTAATAATGACAGTTTGAGCTTTCAAAAACTACTTAACGCGTGGAAGTGATTATTAATTTGAGTTTGTTAAAAAGTTTATGGCACAAACGCAAAAGTGGCCGGGTCAGGTAATGAGGGGGGCTTATGACGTCATTGCTGGAACACTACGCTTTAGGCTTATTAATGCAGACTATTTTCTCTTTTAAATAATCCAAAGATAACAATTTGGAGTCCGATGAAGGTGGTGTTCAGACATAGGCTTTAATTTAACTTATCGCAATTAATGCCATTATTGAGCTCAATTAATTATATAAAATTTAAATGAAGTGATTGCTCAATTAAAACTTAATTGCTGAAATATGGAGTAAAATGTCAAATGCAGCACTGCTAAAAAGTGTGTTTAGTGAGCAAAATGCAACTCACTCAACAAACTTAGTCGAGACTTGGCACCTAAAATGTGGCAAAAGTAAAAAGCCATAAACGAAGTGTTGAAGTTAAATTATTATGACATGAAATCTATTACACAGCTTTACAAATTTTTAATTTGGAAAAATACCAAGAACGCCGCATGTCTAGATAAGTTAATTGGGACCTCCTGAACACGAAAATCGCTGTAATTTTTTCCTAAGTACCGTTTTTTAGATAACGGTACTTTTGTGAAAATGAAAATATTGTCGTTCCACAAAATCCTTAATAAAAACTTTATTTTTCATCATTTTTTTTTTAAATTACGCTTAAAATGTTGGTAATTAAATAAACTATTTGGTAAAAAAATAAAACATACCAGATCTTTACTATAACGTAGAAAAAAAAAACGAAATAAAAATGAAAAATTTTGAAACAAACGTAAAAAATAGGCAAATTTTGAACTTTGAGGTGCCATAACTGAGCCATTTCATGTCAGATAGAAATTTCCAGCATATCGACGGAAAAGACATGCAAGTACCTTTCCAACGATATGCCATTTATTTTGATCGGACTTTTTGGTTGGGCTCCACAAGGGTTTGAGTGGGACCATGCACTGAAAAACACAAAAGTACCGTTATCTAAAAGACGGTACTTAGGAAAAAAAATTAAAGCGATTTTCATGTTCAGGAGGTCCCAATTAACTTATCTAGACATGTGGCGTTCTTGGTATTTTTTGGCTGTAAACCAGTGTTATTAATTAGAAAATTAAAAAAATATATATACCAGATTTGAACTTGAGGACCTCAAGAATATAAAAAATTCTTATGTATGAATTTTTATTAGTCGAACTTTCTTATCTAAATTGTTAATTTTTTCAACGGGCTTAAGTTCGAATCTGAATGACTGCAAATGATTTTTTATTATTTTATTAATAAATGAATTTGTTCAAATTCTATTTATTATTTTTTTTATATTAAGATTGGAATATTAAGAATATTTTTCAATAATCATCAAACCAGCAGGACGGATCAGTACTGATTTCGAGGCCGCTACGCCATCTCATCAGCATTCTTTGTTCAATTTTTCCACTTTTGCAAGTGGTGCTAGTTAGTAGGAATATCAACTATTTAAGCAATATTTTCTACGAAAATTGAATAGGAGAAGTTCCCACATTCATATTTTTAAGTTATTACCTTTTTGGTTAGTACGAAATGGCGTAGTGGCCTCGAAATCACTACTGATCTGTTCTGCTGGTTTGATGATTATTGAAAATATTCTTAATATTCCAATCTTAATATAAAAAAAATAATAAATAGAATTTGAACAAATTCATTTATTAATAAAATAATAAAAAATAATTTGCAGTCATGCAGATTCGAACTTAAGCCCGTTGAAAAAATTAACAATTTAAAAAAAAATTTTTTTTTCTTGTCATACGTTAATTGAATTGACAAAATTTTGTATATGTGAACAGGAGGGGATAATTATGTCAATAAAGTGAATATTGGCTCAATTAAAAATGAATATCTGAGCATTATATTAGTTAGCCTGATGGCCATTTTGGATTTCAGAACGAAAAACATTTTTATAAAAAATTTTTATGTCGTTTCTAATATCTTAAAATGTATACAATTTTCTTCACAATAGATTCAAATACACCTAAATTTTTTTCATGAAAATGAAAGACTTTAATTTCCGTGTTTAATTGCAACAACTAAAATTGCGTGCTTTTTTCTTGGTTTTAGTGATGCTGATTAAATGTTTGTTTTAAAAAAGTAATTAGCGGAGCGGCGTGCCTAACAATTGATTTATTGCAAAATCCATTTGTTAACAACTTCGTTTGCAGAAGTGGTGCCGGCCTCTGGCCCCTTCATTTGGGCAATTTAATGCCTCTCAATCACTTGTTATTTGGTCGATGTTAGACTATTGGTTTATGCTGGCAAACTGGCAACTCTGGAGGAATTGGAAAGCAATATTCAAGCCAACACGGTCAGATCTATTGGAAAAAGTAGTAAAAAATTTGGACTCATCGAATGGAAGTCAGAAGTCGTATTTAAAAATCAAATGCCTTGAAATTATCTACGGCATTACGAGATTTTATTCCAACAAAATATTTTCCCCTTTGGTTCACTGCTCATGCAGCTAAAAAGAAAAAACACCCGATATAAAAAGAAAAAAAATGTGTTCCTCTTCAAAAGGAAAAAGTTTTTTAATGTTTAGATAAAAGGAAAACCTGCAACCGTAACAAGTCCTTAATTATTTATTATTTACATAAACACGTTTGTTATTAACGAGCAAGAGAATTGTATGAAAAGCCAAATTAATTTTTATTCTTTTTGTTATTGTTTATTTTTAAGATCTATTGTATGTCCGATTACGATATTTCATCCATTGAACATGAAGCCCTGCTGATTGTTGTTGCCTCAACGTTTGGCAATGGAGATCCACCGGAAAATGGAGAGGTAAATGAAATAAAATAAAGAAAAATAAATTTACAAACAACATTTTTGAATAAGAAATATATTACGATTAAACCCAAACGCCCATCCCTTTAACCATTTCATTTCACCCACTAAAAGCACTCTTTTATTGCCTCATTTTATCTAAAGAAGTGTTAATAGATTTTTTGTGTTTTATTTGATTGTTCCTTTCTTTAATATTTTTTGTTAATGTGTGCCACATCCATTAAACCACGTCCGTCCATGATGTAGCTTTTCTCCCAGGATTTATATGCAATGCGAGTACAAGAGTCAGCAGACAACGGCCAGGACTCTAGGTAAGTGTTATTTGTTGTTTGTCATTTTTGACTTTTATATACACTTAAGGCAGAACGAAACATGTTTGAAGAAGGGAATAACTAGCAAAAACATGCTGAAAGCTGTTAAGGGAAAAATTGTGTAGGGCCACAGTGTCGCAAAATAAAATTATTTTGGAAAAGAATTAATCTTTTCAAAAAAAAAAATGTGATTTTTGTTATACGAAGTTTGAGGTTAATTTTATTGTTAAGCTAAGAAAAGTTAGTCAGACTCAAGTTCAAATCTGCGAATTTTCAAATTATTTCTTTTTTAAAGATTTTGTATTAAATTTGAGTGACGAATATTTGAAATATTTCTTATAATTATTAGTCTAGCACAAGCGATCAGTACTAATTTCAAGGTCAGTGCGCCATGTAATCAGTGTAGTGGGTCCAGTTTTTTCACTTTCTTAGGGTGGTACTTTTCAGTAAGAGTTTCAGTTATTCTTATATTAATTTTTAAATGAACTCACTTTTGCTTAGAGTGAAAATTCTCATTCCTGGACGACTATCACTCCAAATATTTCATTTTCGCTTTACTTTTTCGATGCTACTGGCTGCTGAAATCTGCAGAAAAAAAACCGAAAGAGAATCGAATATTTTCATTGAATACAAAAAGTATTAGGAAGATAAAATTCTAATATATTGCGCTAAATTTCCAGTGTAGGTCAGAGTTTATATATATATATATATTTTTTAATCTTGGACCAGCACTCAGGGGTTAACCCCTATATATGCAATGCATTGCGCCGGAACTGAAAACGAGGGGATATAGTATTGAGGGGACAGATTAGGAAAGATAGACAGTTTTTTTATAGCTATTTCAACCTTTTTTACTTCGCCGGCTAATTTTTGCTACAGGGCCGACGAAGGTGGGTGCTGTTACTCTGCTTTTAGTACTTGACAGTGTCAGTCGCTGCCAATTATGTTCAGTGGCCAGTGACTATGCCTTCATCATTGAAACAGGCTGGCAACAACTAACACAACCACGCACTAATGCTGATCAGAAGAATTCAACACAATTTCATGACTCAGCGCGGGCTCGAACTCACGACCCTCCGCTTCTTTGACTCGTGTTCTACTACTTCAGCCAACAGCACCCACAAAATAATACTCAAAATAATTCCCTGGCTTTAAAAAGGAATAATAGTAAAAAATACCCAAAGAAAAGTTACAGCGGTAAATAAAATAATTGTCGAAAAAAAAGAAAGAAAATTCGGAAAACGGTTGAACCTAAAGGTCATCCCTACAGGTTTCCGCTAATTTTAATCGCTAAAAAAATTCTATTATTTTAAATTTCAAACTGTTTTAAGTTTTAAATGGAGCAACCGATTTCCACGCGATAAATTTATTGATGTAGTCCTATAAAAAAATCGAGAACACTAATTTATCACGTATATAAATTCGGAGTTTTTTTAAATTAATTTTTTTTTTCAAATATTTCGTACACGATATGTCACGAACACCTCAACCGATTTTGACCTGGTTTACGGTGATCGGCGTGGTTTTTAAATATCAAGATTAGTTTTTTTGAATCGATCGGCAAAGCCGTTTAAAAGTTATTCCAAAAGAATCACATTTGAAAAAAACATTTATTTTAATTTTTTTTATATTCCCCGAAATCTGAGGATCCGTACCGATTCCAATTCACAGTAAAACTAAGTTTAGAAGAAACCTTTGAAACGCGACTAGTTTAGTTCGATTCGTTTCGGCCGTTCAAAAGTTATAAGCGGGTCATATTCTTACACACACACACACACACAGGCACACATACAGACATAATGACAGCTTCTCTGGAGTAATCGGGGAAGCTTCCTTAGAACTCAAAACATTCAGATCAGGTGATAACTCGGTTTTTTTCTAAAACGCGGTAGCCTGATTTTTTGAAAATTTTCAATTTTCTTAGCGGGAAGTAAAAAAAAAAAAAAAATTTAATAATGCAATGCCATTCGCATAAAATTGTGAATTTCAGTAACTCTGTTAATGCAAAAATATATTTTTTATAAGTGGTGACAAACAAACACAATACACATGAGCACTGATGATGAAAGGGTTGCGTCTTTCGAAAACAGCTGTTCTGCTCTGCTGTGTAAGTTGAATAAAACTGATGTTGACTTTCCTTTGTGCCTTGAAATATTTATCATGTCTTTCTGAGATTTAAAAACAAATTTCGAACAATTAGCCTATGAATCTTAATTCAACTTTATATTGAAACACTTTTTATCGAAATTCTAAGGTGCACCCTATTGTTAAGCACATGTGGAAAGACACCAAAATACAAATTTATTGCTGTATATCATAGTTGTTCAGCAGTTCAAATTTTTGTTGTCTGCACAAACAAAAAATTCGCATTATTGTAGTCAAACATGTCATATGGAAATTTCCTGTCATTTTATCGAAATAACAATAAGAACAAGAACAACAACAATAACGATAAAAATTTGTACAAAATGCTCAACTATTGTAGGCAAAAGATTATTACAGTTTGCAAACGGAAATTGTGAAACGCAAAAATATATTATTTTTACAACTGCCATTAACGTAAATAACAACAACAACAACTAAAACAACCGCAACAACATGACGATGTAAATAACAAAACGTCAATTGGTGGCACATCCGTAGGTTATTTATTTCATTTTGTGAAATCGGTGGTGGCAAAGGAAGTAAATATTACTTTTCTCGTATATTTAAAAAAGTAATTAATTACTTTTTAATTTTACCTCTATTTTTATTTTATTTGTTTGCTGCCGAAATTTGAAAACAGCTCATGTATAAAGTAACGACCGTTACTTTTTTAATGCTCCAAAAAAAAGTACTGAAATTAAATTTTTTTTTATGAACTCTTTCGGTTGCTACCGATGCTTGAACTTTCGTAGGTCCAAAATCTGTAAGGACCGTTACTTTGAAAACACTCTTTTTTTAATCGAGTATGTGATAAAATAGTTGACTTACAAGATCTGGGGGCAATTTCGATCAATACCGGCATTCGGTATTGATCGAAATTTCAAAACAATTGAAATCGAAATTTCGATCAATTTCGAGTGCGGTAATTTGGCGGCCCCTGTTCAAAAAATCAAGGCGACTTTTCAGATTTTGCAATTCATGTACTTGCGATCAGTTTTCTTTCAGGCGTCCCGCTAAGAAAATTGAAAATTTAAAAAAATCGGTATTTAATTGGTTTTAGGCCGTTTTGCAAAAAATTGAGTTTTCCACATATCTCGACATTCCGAGTTCCCGGGAAGCTTGTCTGACTACTGCTGTGAGGCTGGAACTATGGTTGTATGTAAGTGTGTGCATGTGTGTATGTGTGTGTGTGTGTGTGTGTGGGGTATGTGAACCGCTTATGCCTTAGAACGACTAGACCGAATTGAACAAAATTAACAGCGTTTTAAAGAGTTTTCCTGTGAATCGGTCAGTATCGGAGAATTTCGAAAAATCCAAAAACAAAGCTAAAATTTGTTTTCTTATGTGAATTTTTTGGAATAACTTTTAAACGGATTTACCGATTGATTCCGCAGACATGAACGAAGCAACCACGAAAACTAGTAATTTGGAAAAAAAACTCCGAAATTATGTATCTGATCAATTAGTGTTCGAACCACGGTATTGGCCTTTCGGAGGGTATTTTTAAACTTGGATTTTCTGTGAATTTAAACCGATTCGTACTGGTAGATTTGTAGAAATATAAAACAAGTAAAAACGTTATATTCGACCGGGTCGAATCTTAAATACCCTCCAAATATTTAGTAAGTGAATTTTATATGTTTAACTTGGTGGCCCAGAGTTCCATTATATAATATCGTACGTCAACGCCTACAGAAGGGGGCGGGTTTAAAAATAGACAATATCATGTTTTCCATAGACGAACGTATGGGCATTCCTAGACCGTCTTAGACTTCATCACTGATCAATAATATATATACTTTATAGGGTCCAATTCTCTTTGGAGGGTATAAAAACTGTATTTTGGCGGGGTCCCTCTGCCAAGGGCTGTGGGGGAAACATTTCACCTTTTTCATAACACTCTAAAAATAAATCCTTGGGTTAATTATATACAAAAACAAATTTTTTATTTTTTTTATAGGGTCATTTACGGGGCAAAGGGGGAGGAGGGGGTAGGGCAGAAACAGGCAGTCATAAAACTCAAAAAATTAATGCTTGGGATGAGGACATACAAAATTAAAAAAAATAATTTTTTTTTTGTAGGGTCATTTAGAGGGTGAAGGGGGAGGAGGGGGTAGGGCAGAGGAGTACCAGGTATCATCTCAGCTTCGTCATTAAAGCTTAACAATTTTATTTTTAAGGAATGTAGGCTTAAGTAAAAAAATTTGTTAAATTTTTATGCTATTTTTGCATATAACAACGCCCACTAAATTGGGCGGGGTCTACAAAAAACTTTTTTTTATTTTATGGCTCCAGTTTAAGGCGTTGGACCATATTTGACATAAAAATATATCATTTGCTTAACAAAATAACCAAAACACTTTAAAAATTATGTAGTTTTTTCTGGGTTGGTTTAGTTCTTCTTAGGGGAACTTTTTTCCCCCTTTTTGCCCGATTTTGTTCATCTCTGAACTTAACTTGCTCTAAGCTTTAAAATATATTTATACCAAATTTCTAGAGTCTAGCTCTTTTCGTTTGAACTGAATTGTGATTTCCACAGACGGACGGACGGACGGACATGCTCAGATCGTCCTAGATTTCATCAGTGATCAAAAATATATATACTTTATGGGGTCTGAGATGGATATTTCGATGCGTTACAAACGGAATGACAAAGTGAATATACCCTCCAAATTCTTTTTAGGAGGGTATAAAAAATAAAACCAAGGAGATATATTTCCTCAAAAGTATGCTTTTGTTTCAGAAGAACTTTTAAACGCATTTACTGATCGTTTGCAAAAACTATTCAAAACCACGTCGATCACCATTAACCGGGTAAAAATCGGTTGAAGCGTACGTGAGATATTGTGATCGAAGAAAGTGAATTTTTTAAAAAACTCTAAAATTATATATGTGATCAATTATAGTTCTCAATTCTACCACGATCACTGTTTATGGCATGGGAACTGGTTGATTCATTCAAAAGTTAAAGCAGTTTGAAAATTAAAATAATAGAATTTTTAACGGTTAAAATTAAAGGGGACTTGCAAGGATGACCTTTAGGGTTAACCATTTTCCATATTTATTTGCCATCTCGAACACAAGTTCCTGTTTAGTTTGTTTTTGTGAGAGTTATAAGCGGCGATATTCTCTCTGCGGTGGAAAAATTTTGGATGCAAGAATTTACATGAAATTTGCAGGGGCGTCCAGGGTCATTCACATCTTCTCGACATTCTTTGAAAAGCTCGTGCCAATTGTAAGAGTTTTTGTGTCTGGCAGTACAATCGCCTAATACCATTTCCAATATTCGAAATGTGTTTGAGCCCTTGGTTCCACCTTATTTTTGAACAGACCTCGTACATAAAACGCTTAATTTTTATTTAATGAATTTAAAGAATTTCATTCAATAATGTATTTAATAAATAGCTCTATGGTTACACCTTAAGGAGTAGGTAAGTTTGAGCTTTAACAATCAATGCTTAAGTGAACAAAATTATTTGAGCCGAAATCCATCATCATCAAACGTAACACATAAGCGATAAGTTGCTGTTGCTGTTGGTTTTGGTTTCTTATGTTTCAACAGAAGCATGACGACATAAGCACTTCATTCTCTACTCGATATAATCTTCCAGATGCGTTTTCATGTGTTTATTAACACAAGTGTGTTTTTGCCTTTAAACATTCGCAAGAGGACAAATTTGCGAAGGCATTCCAAATGATGATAAATTAATTAATAAGAAAATTCTGTCTCATTAATGTAATAATTGAATAAATGTTGGCATTTAAAAAGGCTTAAACGTCTTGCTGAGATTTAGAGATCAATTAAAAGTTGTCAAGGTGAATTCTTAATTAAATGATAAATTATAACGGGTGATTAAAATAAGAGTAGAAAAATGCTTTTACCTTTTCGTCGGAATAACTTTTTTTTTCAATTTAAGTGTAGAAAATCAGTCCTGAAGAGAATAAAAATCAGTGTCCCAAGGATACAGATCTCGTGAACTATTTCCTCATGAAAATTATATAATTAAAAATTGCTGCCACATTCAACAAACACAAGAGTATCGATAATGGCAGTGCAGCGGCCTCCGAAAACAGCTTTTCTGCTCAGCTGTTTAACTTGCATAATTAAATAAATGTTTATATGAATTTTCGCTGTAATTTTCATACTTTTACGAAAATTCTAAAATTTTCTTTAGTGATATGCGTTATTGTACAGGGTAAGCAAATTTGAGGTTAGGAAGTACATTGGCTACCAAATGGCGAAATGCCAAGAATTGAGCTGCCATACTTTGACGTTTATTTAGTAAAAATTTGGCAAATTGTAACCATGACACGCTACCTTTTTAAACACAGAAATTTAATTGTAAAAACTGTATCACTTCGCAAAATTCGAAAAGCTTTTCCTCGTAATCAGACTCCTTCTGAGACCGCTGTGCGTAATTAAAGCGCTAAATTCGAGGCTCATGGTACTGTTGCTGACATTAGAACAACACAATAAGCTCGTGGTGACCGTAGGGGTGCAAACATGTACATCAAAGTGTTTAGAATGAGCCTGGAACATCAACTCGTCAACGTTCCCAACAATTGGGCATCACCGGAGGCACTTTGCACAATATTTTGCATAAAGATCTTCACCTTCACTCTTATAAAGTTGAAATCGTTCAAGAATTATCGACGGCCGAGCAAAGCATTTTTCAACAAAATCATTTCTAGTGCTGAGGCCAATTTTCAAATAGGCGGTTTTGTAAACAAGTGGGGCTCACGAAAAACACAAACACTCCTCGAAAATGCATTACATTCAAAGAAAGTGGCCGTATGGTGCGGTTTGTGGCCAGGCAGCATTATTGACCCGTATTTTTTTGAAAATGAGCGAGGTAATGCCGTCACCGTGAATTCGCTGCGTTACCAACCCATGGTAGGCGTTTTTTTGTGACCGCAATTTTTTAATGTTGACATCAGCGACCTTTGGCTTCAGTAGCGCGGCGCCACAAGCAACCGGCTACACAATCCATTTATTGCATGAGAAAATTTTCGGTTGCGTAATTTCTCGAATTGGCGATGTCAATTGGACGCCTCGTTCTTGCGATGAAAGATGGAGTTTACGTGAACCCAGGACAAACAATTGACGCTCTGAAAGATAAAATTCGGCGCAGCATTTAATGCAAAAGCAAAGCGAAGATTTAATGCAAAGTGTGGCTGAAAATGTTGTGAAAAGAGCGGACGTCTGCCGCCGTGCTAGAGACGGACAGCTGCCCGACATCATATTCTATTATTAATTCCCATAATTCTATTTAACGTTGGTATCAACTAAAAACTGAATTTGTGGGAAAAGGTGCGTTTTTAAGCCAATTTACTTCCTAACCTCAAATTTATCATTATAAGATTTGACTTTTCTATTAGCAAAACTGTGAACCAAATTTAATATTAAAATTACTTATTTATTATTACTTTTTTTTTGTAAACTATATGAGAAAACCCATATACTAGTGATGTGCGAATATTTGAACTCAAATTCGTACTGGCGAATATTCAATTAATTTAAGGCATTCGCATTAGTATTGCTCTCATAGTTTTTTAAATCAATAAATAATAATACACAATAAAAATTAATATAAGAAGTTCTCATATTCTATTTCGTTAAAATATTTCTTAAACGTGATTTAATTTAAAAATTAATATAAGAAGTTCTGATATTCTATTTTGTTAAAACATTTCTTAAACACTTGATATTCTTAATGACTGGAACACCGTGGAAAGTGGAAATGGTTGAACAAGGAATGGTGATGAAATGACGTAGCGCCTCGAAATCAGTACTGACTGATCCGTTCTGCTAGTTTGATGATTATAAACTAAATGGTGTTTTTATAAGAGCTTGCTGATTTGAAATTTAAATAAAACACATGCCAAATTATGAAATGGCCAAAAAAAATTTTTTATTTGGTAGATAATTTCTTGTCATTTAACATTTAAATATAATTTCGGGCATATGGCCACCATGACTATTTTGCAGAAAGGTCGTCCTGGAGGTCCAATTTTCGACCACCTTTTCAAGCATTTGAGGGCGTATTTCAGCAATGACACGTTGAATACTGGTTTCCAAAGCGTCAATCGTTGCTGGTTTATCCACGTAAACCAATGATTTCAGCTTTCCCCACAAAAAATAATCGAATGGCGTCAAATCACACGAACGCGTAGGCCAATTCAACGGGCCATTTCTCGAAATAATGTTGTCGTTGAATTGTTCTTTCAATAAGTCCATTGTTTCGCCCGCCCCGTATGACAAGTGAAACCACATTTCGTTTACATCTTGAAGTTTTGGCACCAAAAATTCATTGATCATGATTCTGTATCGATTTCCATTCACGGTAACGCGTCGTCCTTCCTCATTTTTAAAGAAATAAGGACCGATGATTCCACCAGCCCATAGACCGCACCAAACAGTACCCGATAAATGGATGCATTGGTAATTCTTGAACGGCGTGTGGATTATCTTTGCTCCAAATACGCCAATTTTGCTTGTTGACATATCCATTCAACCAAAATTGCGCCTCATCACTGAAGAGAATTTTGCGGTAAAAAAGCGGATAAACATTTTTAATTGAACACTGTTTTTGAAAATAAATTTCCACGATTTGGAAGCGTTGTTCTGGAGTTAACCTGTTCATGATGATTTGCCAAACAATACCGAGTATAGACGTCACTTTAAACTGTCAAAACAGCTGTCAGACAAGAGAGTGATTCGTATAAAAAAAAGCAATGAGTGTTCGAACTCACGGGCGATGTGTTAACACCTTTTTATTTATTTTTTTTATATTAAACCCACAAAAAACAAACAGAATGCAAAGCAACAGACAAATGTATATACATACATTGTTATGTTTGTACATAAGCTACATACGTTGCTGTCTTGCTATCTCATTTTTATATATATATATATATATATATATATATATATATATATATATATATATATATATATATATATATATACGTATAACCACGTCACTATTTTCTTTGCTATGCATAAGACAAAACCGAAGATCAACATAAAACACTTTTTTATTATTACTCCAAATTAATACTCCGAATTAAAACACTTAAATCTCCGCTCGCCAATATCGGATCGCCTTAATTTTTGGCCTAAACTCTTCGTCGAAACCCGCACTAGCGTTTTAATCCAAAAATTAATAAAATCGGCTATGAATTTCCGGAGAAAATCGCGTGGGAAAATTATATGAAAATCGCCCAATAATCACTTTCAATACCGACTGCCAAGCAACGAACAAACACATACTCTTACACCTTACACTTGCGTATGTATTGAAACTGATAGTTTACTGCCCTAGAGGCGCGCGTATAGATGTTAACACATCAAAAAAAAAAAAAAACGTCATAAAAAACATCCTTTATATTCTAAATATTCCAATCTTAATAAAAAAATAATTTCAATTTAATAAAAATTCATAGAAAAACCATTTGCAGATTGCAGATTTGAACTTGAGTCCAATAAAGGAATTCTTATCTTAATAATATATTTAATTTTTTATTAAAGTCTGCCTGTATAAAAGAGCCTAGTGGCTCTATCTTTATCCTGCTCAGTAGACGGAGCTCTGTTTCGTCCCCCTCCTCAGTAATCGTCATATGCTTTACCCATCCTTCTTACATGAGTAACTCCACAGCCCTGTTGGAATAGTCGCAGTACTTATAGCCTTATTTTATTTTAATTTCATCCATTTATACTTTAAGTAAAATTGTGCAGCCCATGGTTGTGGTATGATGACCTTTTATCAGAAGTACATCAGATTTGCGTTTTTTTTTCCTAACACAACAATTCATAATTGAATGGCAAACAATCGTAAAGATTTCAAATGATTTATTACAAATTTCTTCTCGTTGGTGTTTAATTGATGTCTAGGTCATTCCTCATCCTTGAGTATTTTTGCTTTTGAATTTGTTTTTAATAGGATTTTGCTGTTATTTTTTTACACTTTACGTCTAATTAGATTAATGACTAACGAAAATTACCTTAAACAGTTGTAATGACAGTTGGAAAAGAATTTTTCCAAAATTTCATCATTTCAACACGTTCAATAATTAAGCAGAAAAGAATGGCATTAACCGGTGGCGAAGAAGAAGGCATAGGAAAACGAAATTAAAGAAGAAAAGGAAAATATTGAGTGTTTATTTTTATTTTTTTGCAATTTTCCACATCATTATGTTTCTTTGTAGAGTGTAATGAACGATGTGGTGTGGATGTGTTGCGTTATTCCTTTTTGTGTCTTAATATATCTTTTGTTTGGTTTTTACTTTGGGGTTGGGTGTGTGTGTTTATTAAATTGTTTGCAACTATGCACTTTTTCCATCCAGGCGGGAGTGGAGAGAGGGAAACATAGAGAAGGACTGCGACTGCAGGATGTATACTGATGGATCAACAATGATCTGTGGTGTAGGTTCAGGAGTCTTCTCAAGGGACCTTGGAACGGGACTTTCGCTCCGACTCCCTGATGAAGCTAGTGTATTTCAGGCGGATATATTGGCTATAAGGGAGGCAGCTAGGTTACTAATTGACAGGGATATTCAGGGTAGAGTCGGTATCTTCGTCGACAGCCAGCCAGCACTCCTGCCTCTGAGGTCGTTCACTAATTCTTCTACCTTGGTAACTCAATGCAGGGAGCTTCTATCCAGATTGGGATATCAGACTGATACAACCCTCATCTGGGTTCCCGCACATTGTAACTTCCCTGGAAACGAACGGGCGGACTAGCTAGCTAGGGCTGGATCTGCTATGGACGTCTCCACCGCTGTATCGGTAGCCATGCCGTATGGCGCTATAATATGCGGCATTACTGCAGAAGGCTGCAGATAGATGGCGCAAACTGGACACGTGTAGGGTGGCCTGAAGTATGTGGCCCTGCTACAATGACAGGAGGACAGCACAGCTGATCAACAGGAAACGTAGGGACATCTCAATATTCGTCGCAGTAGTGACGGGTCACTGGGCAATAGGCAGACATGCTGGTAGGATAGATCTCTCCTATAATGCATTCCGTCGCAGCTGCCGGGATCAGGGCAAGGAAGAGACAGTTTATCACTTCCTTTGTGAATGCCCGATATTGCACCATACGAGACACAGAATCTTAGGCAACAGTGTAATATCCGACCTTTCGTAGCTATCAGGTATAGGTCTAGGTGACTTTATTAGATGCCTCGATGCGACTGGTTGGACCTAGCATCCATCGCCGTATCCGAGATCTGGATTCGGTTCTACATAGGTTGACACTGACGAGCGGAGTCGTCTTTCAAAACGACATCTCAGAGATCCTACTTGAATGCTTGTGGGATACAGGCAGCCACATATACCAAGCGACCAACCATGCACTTTTCCAAGGGAATACAAGTTACAAAAAGTAAAATGAGGTTCAAAATTTAAGCGAAAAGAGGTCTTAACATAAAACGGTTTAATGTTCGAAAATAAAAAAATCTAATTAATTGGAATTTTGGAATTTGTATTGCAACATGTTTTTAGATAAAGACCTCAGTGAAAATTAGCTATAACTCAAAACTGTTAGGGAAAAATACTTAGTCCCGGTTTACACTATGCAATTTTGTCGCAGCAATTCTTGATATTTAGTGAGGAAGAGCCAGAAAGGAATACAAATGGTATATATTCCTATTTCAGGACTCTTACACAAAATAAGAATTGCTGCAACAAAAGTTGCCTAGTGTAAACCGGGACTTAGTGTATTTAAAAATTATGGTGCAATTTAAGATAGAAACAAAAACAGGACACAAACCATTTGTTTTCCTATGAGTAGGACCAGCACTCAGGGGATGACCTCTACATATGCAGTGCATTGTGCTGGAACTGGGAAGCAGGATAAAGGGAGTAGTGTCTGTGGATATTCGATTCGAGCCTCCTCAAATTGTAAGTGGCGGAAAAGACATCTGCAGGTAGTTTGTACCACATACAAACTATTCGGCCAAAAAACGAATGTTCTCTGCAATGCGTAGTGCGATTCGTTGGAATATCAACCACAAACGCATGCGCTGTTGATAAAAAACGCGTTGAGCGTAAGAAAGAATTGGTTTCAGAACAAAATTTCCCTAATTTCACCAGAGCACCTGCCATTGTAGTAACGATAGAACAACGATACGCACACCACATTGCGACGATGCTCCAGAGAGTCAACAGAGTAGGCTATACTACTGTCTCAGATGAGTTACATCGCCTTCGCCTGTACGCGGTCGAGTAACTTCAAAATATACTTTGAAGCACCGGCCCAGACATGAGAGTTGTATTCCATCTTCGATCTCGATTTCAGGCAGTTAAACGAATATGAGTGCAAAAGGCTGCCATCATCTGGGAAAGAGTGAATAGGACAGGAAGTTTGAGAAAGTAGATACGTTGAGAAAAATTAGAAATAGAGTAGAAGAAAGAATGGAGTGCTGCGGTACGCCTGAATTGACTCTGAACTCATCGGCTGAGATCCCATCTATAACAATTCGTATAGATGGGATCCCTGAGGAAGCTCGACATACACCAAGAGAAGGTCTCTCCGACACCCAAGGCAACAAGTTTGGACAGGAGTGCTATCGAAAGCCCTAGAAATATCTAGAGCCACCACTTTACTTTCGCCAAAACAGTGTATGGAACTTCACCAGTTTTCCGAAAGAAAGGCCAATAGGACATCTGTAGAGCGGCCTCTGCGGAAACCATACTGGCGGTCGTTTAGTAAACTATTGGACTCCACATATTTCACAAGATGCAAGTTAAGCATATATATTTATCATATATTTTGTTGACTAGTGTTATTATCTACTATGAAAATTTGTTACACGTAAAAAATAGTCACAACTTCACAAGTCATCTACACCATCATTTAATTCCCTTTCACTAATATGTTGTGAAAGCCGGCGACAAAAAGAAATTAATAAACTGAAAGTTGTAGGATGTAAAATCTAACAATCGGCTAAAAAGTTTCCTATTCAATTAAGTTGGCTTTAACATGTTGTCATGTACGTGTGCCATCAAAACTTTTCCTGCATCTTATTATTACTGCCACCTACTTTTTTCTTGCTTTTAATTAATTTTTATGATTTGGCAGTTTAATTAAAATATACTTTTGCTGTTGCCACTAATTTTGCCAACTTCATCTTTTTCAACACAATCACTTCATTCTTCTCCATCTTTTCCATCACGTTGCGAAAACAGAAAGTTTTCTTGTAATTTAGCCTGTTCTTTAAGCAATTGTATTGAAATAGTTTTACTTTCAGCTTCTTGTTCAATATTAGTTTACTTTTTTGGTTCCAAACTGATTACACAGGACGACAGGAAATAAATTTCCTTTTACTTTTCATGCTGATGTGCTTGAGTAGTCTGGCTACTTATGGGATCGAAGGAAACTTATAAATTAAATTTGTTTCTTCCATATTTTAAATTCAATTAAAATTTTTATAGACTGAAAGTCTTGATATGGTAAATATCCCAAGGAACAAGCGAAACTCTACAGCAATTTAATTTTCCACTTAACCCATATCGTCCCAGAGATTTTTTTTCGAATCATTTTATAAAACTTCGTAGTTAAATGGTAATTTGGGTCCAGAAGATACGAATCAGATGTCCGAAATTTTTTAAAAATTTTTATTAAAATTTTTTTTTTAAATTTTCATTTAAAATTTTTTTATAAATTTTCATTAAAAATTTTGTTAAAAATTTTCATTAAAATTTTTTTTTAAATTTCCATTAACAATTTTTTTAAAAATTTCCATTAAAAATTTGTTTAAAAATTTTCTTAAAAAATTTTTTTAAAAAATTTCATTAAAAATTTTTTTAAACATTTTTATTAAAAAATTTTTTAAAAATTTTCATTAAAATTTTTTTTAAAAAATTTCATTAAAAATTTGTTTAAAAATTTTTATTAAAAAATTTTTTAAAAATTTTCATTAAAAATTTTTTTTAAAAATTTTCATTAAAAATTTTGTTAACAATTTTCATTAATTTTTTTTTTTAATTTCCATTAACAATTTTTTTTTAATTTTTATTAAAAAAGATATGTTCTTAGTCTTTAATAAACAGGGAAACAGTTTAAAATGCTTGAAATTTACTGTTCGAAATATCGAACACTGGGACGAAATGGGTTAAACAGTAGAGTTCATTAGCACCATTTTCGAAAACCGCTACACTTTCATCATCAGTACTCATAATGCATTTTCATAACAACACGTTAGCTGGCCTAATTTAACATGATAACAATTTTTATTTATATTAAAATTTATAATAAAATAGTGTACGAAAAGTGCATCACTGATGTTAACACACATATGAAATTTCAGTGTTGCCATTTCATTATTTTCTTCATGTCCTGAATTTTTGTTCCAATTTTTACTTAAGTCAAACTTCTTTGAATTTTATACTTTAAGTACGTATAAAAGAACATATTTTATTTTTGTGTAAACCTCCAAACAGTAGCCCCGTTTTTTAATGTAAATGTTTCTGTGACTTATTTTTTGATCAACATTTTAATTTTAATTAATGCTGATTTCTTTTCTAAAAAAGAATGCTACATATTTTGCACGTTGCAATAAAAAATGGCAATATTATGGCATTTGGAACTAGTGAATTTATTAGAAATTAATCAACGATCTCTTACGAAAAACTACTTTTATTTTATATGTGCACCCAATTGTAGTTTTTTAGGAAAACAGTGATAATCTGATACATTTTTTCAGAAAAGAAATCAGGATAAGATTCTATTGCGATAAATATCGTAACATTAATTTTGTTCTTCATTTCGCACTACGAAATAGTTGTTATTTGGCACCACGTTTGTTATTCTGTACAACGTTTTCCATCAACGATTAATCGGTGAATTTCGTTCGATTAATCGCACATACAAAATTTATTATAAAAAAGTTATTTGTCTTGTACATGATGCCAAGCATTAGTTAGTGTTCAATATTCTACGTACAGACATGTATATACGAGGTCTGCTAAAAAAATTTGGTAAATTTGCATATTTTGCTATTTTTTTATATATTTTTTTTTAACAATCGCATCGAAAATATCTCTACACCTACAACATTTGGCATGTCTAGTTTTTTCGTGCAAATCTTTTATGTGAAATCGGTGTTTTGCGTATTCACGTGATTTTGTGCCGTCAAAAAAAAAATTCTACAAAAAATTTGCATAAAATATTGTGTGAAAAATTTTGTCAAAAATGCTGAGGTCTAAATTGTCATGGTTTTGATGATTCTTTCTAAATTTAGTTTTTATTCTGCTCTTAAATTTTATTTAAGTGAAATGATTTAAAAACTTTGGCCCCAACTGAAATTATGACACCCACATACAGCATAAACTTTGTTTGAAAATATTAATAGAGTATTTAAACCACTGAACTTAAATAAACTGCCACTGCATCCACCACATCCATAAAAAAAATTAAGTCCACAAAGCAGCATGCAAAATAAAGACAAAAAGCTATTTGCTTATTAAGTTCAAGCGTAAAAAATGACGAACTTGTAAAAAAGTCAAAGACCAAGAGAAACAACACACAGCCTTGCAAAAAGATTCATTACAGTTATGCGCAAAAATATAGAAGACAAAGGATGCCTATGATGTATAAGGGCTGTTACTCTTAACGAAGGACTTTTAAGATTGAATAAGAAATATATTTAAATTCTACAAATACAGGGCAACAAACGAATCGTGATACAACTGGCAATGGGGACAGTTAATTAATGATGTTAAAGGAGATTTTCTTAACCAAAATTTCCGTACAGACGTTTATGCTTCAACAGCAATTATGGCGGAGTTCCATTGAAAATTGTGAAACAAGTTAATAGCGAGAAACTTCACTTTATGGCTGACCTAAATGCACCAGACCATTTTTTATAGATCTATGCCAAGCAAGAGGTGCACAAAGCAAAACCCACGAATTTGACTGAATTAAAGCAGTCCATTTAAACAGTAATTGAGGAGAGAGATATCGAGTTCAAACCATAATGAGTAACTTTTTTTTCGGAGGTCACTAAAGATCTATTATTTTCAGAAACAATTAGTGATAAAAAATTAAATTTCCTATAAAAAATATTGAACTAAAATAAAAAAGTTTTTAGAATTCTTTAGTATAGCACAATTCGCGCGCCATTCTGTAGATTAAATGTTAACTCTAAGGCGCGTTAGTGACTCTTATGCGCATGGAAAGTAACAAATTTGTTTTTGTTTTGCCTACAATTTGTTCATCTAACAAATATTTTAGTAAATAAGCGATGCTTTGGTTTGAAAACTTTTAAATTTTGTATAGAAAAGAAAAAATTGCTTGTATTAGAAATATGTTTTTTTTGAGTTCACTTTGGTGAGGTGATTTATATAAACAGGGTTTTTGTCTAATCTATTAATCATTCAAAATTAACCGAGTGAATTGATAGTAGAAAACAGCAAATTTTTATCGAATCAAAGTTAATCGAATAGCAATTAATCGATTAACCGATTAACAGTTAACCGGTTGAATGCTCTAATTAGTACTGCATATTGGTGTATAAAACGGCCTAGTCATCAATATTTTTTCCCCATTTCAATGGAATTATAACAATTAATGGATTAATCGATTAATCCGGTTGAACGCCCTAATTGGTACTGCATATTGTTTTATAGAACGGTCTAATTATCAATATTTTTTACCGAGCCATTTCGAAGGTATTACAACATTTTGACATAAACCGTTGCGAAAAAGTCTGCCGATTAACAATTGCGAGATTTATAATAGCGAATTAACAAACCTTTACAGAAAACATCACCCAAAATTACATCCGATTCAGCCTGAGCTGTTACAATCTTGATTCGATTGTGCTATTGAATCGTTTATTGTCAAAAGGGCGTAACCAACACGGAAACTGAAATTGGGAATTAATCAATGAGTTTCATTGAATTTGAGTGATTTGTTTAATTAAATTTTATTGAATACCCTTCTTGTAGTATCGCCACAACTCAACTAAATTAAGTCTAATTATGCGCTCTGAAATGGGAAACGGAAAAAGAAGAAAGTGAACACAGTCATTCGCATAGAAAAAAATTCAATCTGCATACAATAGTAAATATTGCTTCAAGCTTAATGTGCACCGCTATTAGAGGTTGCAGCCAGCCTCTTCATTAACATGGCATGTCTGTTGCTACAATCTCATTTTAACAAACAACTGTTAGTGCATGAACGCTTAAGGATTAACAACTACACTTGCAACATATTCATGTTATTATAAAATTTTATTTTATGTGTGTGTTTGTGTATGTGTGTCTTTTTTAACACTAAACAGAACTTATTTACAGTTGCGCTTGTTGCACGAACAATAGAAATAAATATATTAAAATGGGCATGTGAGGTATTTAAGCATACGTTCGTGTTGTATATTACCATCTCTGCAAATGGCCTAGACCTAGATTAAAGGATATAATTTAAGGACAAAATGTCTTGTTTCAGAATGTATACAACAGCCGCAACGCAATTAAAAAGGCAACAAATAAGCCTATAGATTTAATTTCAAATGCAAAATAATAGTGCGAAAGAGGCCACAATACTTAAACATTCTGCGGCAGGCATGCACGTTCCTGTCGGAAGTATTATATCAGGGAAGGTTGTTTTTATAGTTTCTGTTCACATCAGCTAACTGCCGCTCTCCACTAGACACGAAATTGGTTCAGATGTCATGTCGGACATGAAAAATGCCATTGTGGCCGATTAACTGATAGGTTAATTACAAATTGAATTAAACCGGTTAATTTGAGTCGATTAACCGATTAATCGATTAACCAATGTACAAAAAATTTTAGTTTTTTGTATATAGTATTATAGCATATTATTTTTAAAATTTGCTATTTTCGTTTAACGATTAAACCGGTTAATTGCAGTCGATTAATCGATTAACCAATGCACAAAAAAAATTTAATTTTTTGTAGTATTATTGCATATTATTTTTAAAATTGGGTATTTTGGATTAACTATTAAAACGGCTAGCTTCAGTCGATTAGCCGATTAATCGATTAACCAATGTACAAAAAAATAATTTAATTTTTTTTTAGTATTATAGCATATTGTTTTTAAAATTGGCTATTTTCGATTAACGATTAAACCGGTTAATTTCAGTCGATTAATCGATTAGCAAATGTACAAACAATTTTAGTTTTTTGTAGTATTATAGCGTACTATTTTTACAATTGGCTTTTTGCGATTAACCATTAAGCCGGTTAATTTTAGTCGATTAATCTATGTAACAAAATTTTTAATATTGTATAGTGTTATAACATATTTTTTGTGTTTTAATTATTTGTTTCGTCTCATATACCAGAGATATGCGGTTAGAAAATATTTTTACATACAAACGAAGAAGGTGTTCGTTTGTTTTAACAAGCCAAATGGTGAAATCATAAAGCCGTAAAGATGCAAGAAGGGTACAAGTTTCCCCTTATACATGATGTAAAACATTGTTGGTCATCGTTGTTCAAAATGGTGAACAATTTCCTTCTTATATATAAAAGTGTGGCTCATGTCTTGCCCGCGTTTCATTGGGATAGACGCGTTTTAGAAAACTTCGTTAAAATCATTAAAGCCTTTGGACGTGGTTATAATATAGTTTAGTAAACACTCTTGTGCTTGAGGAAATTATTGAATTTTTAATGAATAATTCAATAAAAGCCGAAAAAGGTCTGAGAAATTTAATATTGTGTATTATGAGTTATTGTTGATTTTTAGAAAAGTTAGAGTGTTCGGTCTGTAGTGGATGTATTGGAAATAGTCCCAAATAGAGTGCTACAAAAAATCAGCAAAAACCAAAATATAGTACCAGAGCTGGGAAATGTAAACCTATTTGGGTACATAAAATTATTTAGCAAAAATTATTATTATTATTTTTGTCTATTAATTAAACCTTTTTCATAGTTCACAAAGAATTAAATTTGCATTAAAAATTTGATTCCAGGGTTCGAAAATTTATTTATTTTTTGTTTGGTATATAAAAGTTATCAAAAAGGTTACTAATTTTCTTTATTAATTAAAACTATTTTACACTTCAGGTAGAATTGAGTTTGTTTTAAGAATGAAAAAAAAAACAAAACCAAGATTCCAGGGTTCGACAATAGGAATTTTTATTTGTACAAAAAACTAACTGAGGTTACTAATTTTGTTTTTTTTTTATGAAATATACCTATTTTATACTTCAGGAAGAATTAAATTGGTGTTAAAAATAAAAAGAAAAAAAAGACGGTTAAAGGTTTGGATAATTGAAATTTTCCTTGATCTATAATTAAAATTTTCTTTGATCTATAACAAAATGACCAAAGAGATTACCAATTTTGTTTGTTAGAAGAATGAAATTTGTGTTCAAAATTAAAAAAAAAAAATAAAATAAAAATTCAGTTCCAGGTTTCGACAATAGAAATTGAAAGAAAGTGACCAACAAATTTACAAATTTTAGTTTTTGTTTATGCACTAAACCTATTTTATGCTTGAGGAAGAATTAAATTTGTATTAAATATCAAAAAACGGTTCCAGGGCTAGACAATGGAAACTGTTTTGGTACATGATGATAACCTTCATGTTGACATATTTTCTTTTCTTTATACCTTAAACATATTTAATATTTTTGAAAGAGTAGTTAGAGCTGTAAAAACTTTCTTGAAATATTAAACTAACCAAATAACACAAATTTATTTATTTATTTTTTTTATTAATTTTTGGTGAAGGGTTTAAACAAGGTCAATATTTACCACAGCCATATGCGAGTATTATTAACAAAATACTCCACAATAAACTAAACAATTGTTGAAACGTTCTGTGATGTTATAAGCACAATATTTTAAAAGTTGTGCTTAATACACACTAATACCATTAACAATGAAAATCTGTCATTACAAGTTCTTCCTTGAATACAAAACTATTCATACATTTATTCGTTTTAAGTAAAATAAATGGACAATGGGAATAGATGTACTCGGCCAGCTAATCTTTTGTTCTGCATTTGTCCAATACGTGTCAGTGGCACTTTGTATGTCTCTGCAATAAAATGTCATGTGTTGTTACAACAAGGCTAAACAAATAGACAGAACATCTAGAGCAATGCAAAAGGCAACAAAGTTTATACTGGACACATCACTAAAATAAAAAATAGAAACATTTATCCAATTCCTTCAGTTTTAGTCTCTATATCAAATTGCTTTAAGGCTCAACTGTACGTTTCGTATTATTATTGTATGGCTCCATAAATAATGGAAAAATAAAGAATGGCTGCAAATCCTTCGTTGTGGTTATTCAGAGTTAACATTTTTTTAAATTACTTTTTTTAAGAAGTATTTTTTCTCAAAAAGTACTTTTTCTTAAAAGGTACTTTTTCTCAAAACGTACTTTTCCTTGCAAGGTACTTTTTCTCAAAAGGTACTTTTGCTTAAAAGGTACTTTTCCTTCAAAGGTACTTTTTCTCAAAAGGTACGTTATTCTAAAAGGTACTTTTCCTCAAAAGGTACGTTATTCTAAAAGGTACTTTTCCTCAAAAGGTACGTTATTCTAAAAGGTACTTTTTGTAATAGGTACTTTTCCTCAAAAGGTACGTTATTCTAAAAGGTACTTTTTCTAATAGGTACTTTTCCTCAAAAGATACTTTTCCTCAAAAGGTACATTTTTCTAAAAGGTACTTTTTCTTAATAGGTGCTTTTCCTTAAAAGGTTCTTTTCTTTAAAAGCTACTTTTTCTTAAAACTTATTTTTTCTTAAATGCAACTTTTTCTTAATTTTTTTTTTTAAATGTGTCCATTACTTTCGTTAATGCCACTTTCCACGAAAAAATTATTCGTTCAGAATGTCTCAAAAGCAGGAAGAGTACAATGCAGATAAACAAAAGGGGAAAGATTGATTGACAATTGAAAGCAGAGTAGCTAAAGATAGACGACGTTACACGAGAAGAAAAGAGTGGGCGAATAAACCAACTGCTATTCCTAATATGATACTTTCCAATTTCTTTTTAGGCCTTATTGTATGAAGAGTCAATTTCATAATTTTGTTGTATGCAGTCCTTATTTTAATTGAATCAACGTGTCTCTTTAAAAATATTTTTATCTTATACAGTATCACTTTTCCCTTATTTCCGGTTCCTACTTAAAAATGTTCATCTGTTTTTTTTTCTAGCGTTGCCGTCACATCATCGAAATCTTTTATGAAAGCAAGCTCAAGGCAAGATTTTATTAAATTACCTCTGCAACAAGTGAAAAAAATCGATAGATGGGATTCATTGAGAGGCTCCGCATCGGATACATTCACAGAAGAAAATTTCGGGCCATTATCGAATGTGAGGTGGGTTAAGAGAAAATTAAAAAAAAGTAGAAAGAACAGCAAACAGGTAGTAAAAAATAAATTGAAATGAAGTGTGAAAAAAATAAATAATTCAGTGCAGCCAATAATTAAAAAAAAAAATATTATATTAAATTAAAGAACAGTTAGCAAAAATTATTTAATGTTACAAATACAAAAAGAAATATAAATGAAATGTTTCACTTGTAGAGGGCCTCGAGTTCGTATTTTTCAGAATGTAAAGGAATGATTTTTTTATATTATAACTTTAAACAAAATGTGCTTATGACACAGCAGAGATGTAGACAACTGGTGATATGATTTACTTTTGCTTTAAATCAATTATATTATAAAAGCATTGAAAAAAACAAACATTCACTGATGGGGTTTGAAAATAATTGATCGAAAGTTTTAATAAATCTGTAATGAATTAGCAACATGTTGTTCTTCCAACAGATTCGCTGTTTTCGCCCTGGGTTCCTCGGCCTATCCAAATTTCTGTGCTTTTGGTCAATACATCGACAACATTTTGGGCGAATTGGGCGGTGAGCGGCTACTGAAGGTTTCATATGGCGACGAAATGTGTGGACAAGAGCAGTCGTTTCGTAAATGGGCCCCCGAAGTCTTTAAAGTGGCCTGTGAAACATTTTGCTTAGACCCTGAAGAAAGTCTGTCTGATGCCTCCATGGCTTTACAAAATGACTCTCTGACCGTGAACACTGTACGTTTAGTGCCTGCTAAAGGCAAAGGAACACTAGAACAATTACTCTCCAAATACCATAACAAAAAAGTGACATGCTGTCAAATAAAAACCGATCCTCATAATCTCACCAGCAGGGCGAGTGATGACAAGACCACAATATTATTGGAAATTACGGCACCAGGTATTGACTATGAGCCCGGAGATCATGTGGGAATTTTTCCCGCCAACAGGCCGGACATAGTGGATGGTGTATTGAGACGCTTGACTGGTTTCGAAAGTCCCGATGAAGTTTTACAATTGCAATTGTTAAAGGAGAAACAAACTTCCAATGGTATTTTCAAATGTTGGGAGTCGCACGACAAAATACCAGCCGACAGCTTAAGAACTCTGTTGACAAAATTCTTCGACATCACCACGCCACCGTCAAGGCAAATGCTGACTTTATTGGCTGGCTTTTGTGAAGACAACGAGGACACTGAAAGGCTGCAATTACTGGTCAACGATTCATCTGCTTATGAAGATTGGCGTCATTGGCGTTTACCTCATTTACTGGCGGTCCTCGAAGAGTTTCCCTCTTGCAAGCCTCCAGCATCTCTGGTGTTGGCCAATTTAATGCCTCTGCAATCCAGATTTTATTCTATATCCTCCTCTCCGCGCAAAGTCAACAACGAAATACATTTGACGGTGGCTATAGTCAGGTACCGATGTGAGGACGGTGCAGGCGATGAGCGTTTTGGTGTTTGTTCCAATTATTTGGCTTCGCTTAAGGCTCAAGACGATTTGTTTATTTTTGTGCGCAGTGCTCCCAGCTTTCATCTGCCTTCGGACACCAAGAGACCTATAGTTTTAATTGGTCCCGGCACTGGCATTGCACCGTTTCGTTCGTTTTGGCAAGAGTTTGAAATGATGCGTGAAATGCATAACGATTGCCAATTGCCCAAAGTTTGGCTATTTTTCGGTTGCCGCAACAATAACGTAGACCTGTACGCAGATGAAAAGGAGTGTCTGGTGAGAGAGAAAATATTAGATCGTGTATTTTTGGCTCTTTCGCGGGAGCCAAATATTCCAAAGGTAAGTGGCAGGACGAGGGCACCCAAAATCGTTAATTACAGAAAAAAAATTATTCTTAAGTAGCAAAACTTTGTTGTTTTTATTTTTAAGTCTCTTGCTCACTTTGAAAGAGTTAAACTCTGTTCTGCTATTCCCTGCGAGGAAAGTACATTAATGTTATAACATATCGAAATAATGTCATAACATACCGATTTTGTGTTACAACATAAAGAAATTAGAATAGGTCGATTAAATATTATTAACTGACATAAAATATTCATGCCCTTAAAAGTGCACTGTCAAGATAGATTTAGTACTTATTGAAAATATCCTTGTACTTTTCACAAGAAATCAACTTTTTTCTATTATTCATTTTGGATATGTATTTTTATAGAATTTTAAAAAATAATTTATGAAAATGTACTTTTTAAGAAAGTACTTTTTCATAATAGTACGTTATGAAAAGTATAAAAAAGTACTTTTGTGAAAAAGCATTTAATAAAAAAAGTTCTTTAGCAAAAAGTACTTTTTTTAAAAAGTACTTTTTGGACCAAGCACAGTTTTTTAAAAGTACTTTTTGGGACACGCATTTTTTAAAGTGCTTTTTGGGATATAGTACTTTTTTAAATATGTATTTTTTATATAATTTAACCAAATAATTTTTAAGAAGGTACTCTTCGACAATGGCACTTTATGAAAAATGCAAAAACGAATTATTTAAGAAAAGGTATTTAAAAAACATGCTTTTGAAAAAGTACTTTTTTTACAGTATTTTTTGAGACAAGTACTTTTTGGCACAAGTACTTTCTTTTGGAAAAGTACTTTTTAGAAAAAGTACTATCTTTCATAGCAAATTTCTGTACCTCTACAAAAACACCCCTTAACATTCAATAATTTCCAAGCGTTATTCGTTTGTAAGTGGATTCGTGGTTGAGGAAGTAAATATTATAGACCAAACTGAACATGCTTAACAGTAACATGTTACACGAAAACAGCTGAGCTGCCAAAAACAGCTGAGCTGCCAATAACAACTGAGCTTCCAAAAACAGCTGAGCTACCAAAAACAGCTGAGCTGCCAAAAACAGCTGAGCTGTCAAAAACAGCTGAGCTGCCAAAAACAGCTGAGCTGCCAAAAACAGCTGAGCTGCCAAAAACAGCTGAGCTGCCAAAAACAGCTGAGCTGCCAAAAACAGCTGAGCTGTCAAAAACAGCTGAGCTGCCAAAAACAGCTGAGCTGCCAAAAACAGCTGAGCTGCAAAAAACAGCTGAGCTGCCAAAAACAGCTGAGCTGCCAAAAACAGCTGAGCTGCCAAAAACAGCTGAGCTGCCAAAAACAGTGTTGCCAAAAGGAAAGTATATATTTTATGTATTTAATAAAAACAATTTTATATTACATTTGTGTCATTTAACTTAAATTTAAAGAAGTTCTTTAAATAATTAATTTTGTCATATATTTATAGTAATAAATTAAAATAAATTGTTTTCTTCCTTAAAATCGGGTATCGCTTTGAATTGTCCGTAAAGTCCCTAATGTTTAAAAATATTTAGTTTAAACGCATATTCCTTGCGAAACTATTGCTTAATAAATTGTTTACAGTGATAGATAGTAAATTAATGTTTTTGTTACTTAAATATTTTAATAGTTATTGAAGACCTTAATGCTTTGCCAGTCCTTCCTGCATTATCCTTTGTAGCGTTACACCACAAAATATTACTGACATTTATTATTATTATTTTTTTTCGTGCCAAATAAAGAAAAAAAAGAAGAAAAATAGAGAGATATTGCAGATAAATATTTTGTATTTAAACCTTGTTAACTACAAACAGTCAAGTATGAAAAGCATTAAAATTGTTTTGCTTTCTGTAGAAACGGAAATGGTAAATAAAATAGCTGGCTCTAAGTAACACAGGGACAACGCACGCACACACACACACACTTGCCTACACCTAAACAAATTGATCCGACTATAAACTATTGAAACTGTTAAATAAAATAAATATCCTGTTTACTCCTTCATTTTGCTTTAACGATATATCTCCGTTTGTTTTTATTTTTTATTTATCTATTTGATTTTTTTTGCTTCCGATTGCATTTATTTCCCTTACCATTTGGATGTTTCCTTGTCCTGATCAACTCTCTAACAACTATAATGATTGTCTGAATGACAAAAATGGAATGCTTGAATGGTCACCGAATGCTTGCTGGGGACTTCTGACAATGAAAATACTTGTCATCAACTTGTGATGTCATATCCTCCTCCTCCTCCTCTTTGGCATTATCTCATCATACTGGCAATATTATCCCCCTGTTGTCTCTGTGGTGTATGTTCTGGCTGCTACGGCTGCTGTTGTTGCTGGTGTGCTGAATGATGGCTGCATGGAAAACAAATCCCTCTCTCTCTCTCTCTCTCTATCTCTTTGAAGACTTATGTTCAAGATTTGATTGAGCAAGAATTCGATTCATTGTACAATTTGATTGTTGAAGAACGTGGTCATGTTTATGTGTGTGGCGATGTCACAATGGCAGAGCATGTCTATCAAACTATAAGGTAAGACATTTACAATATTTCATTTATCAAACTCATACGAATAGCTGGCAGGACACACAGTTAAATATGGTATCCCGTGAAGAGGTTATTGTATGTGTGACAAAATAATCACAGAAATTACCATGTACATGAATGACATTATCATCAATATTAGTAACATAATCATATAGACGTCGACTGTTTGTTGCATTTTTTTGTAAGTACTCGTAGCTGCTTGATGGTTTAGTAAAAAAGCAACTTGTTTATCCTAGAGGAAAGTGCATTGTAGAGAGAAGATGAAAAATGTTGCCAACAACAGCGAAAATTATTTCAACGCGAAATTTATGTACAATTGAGGGTGACAGCCTAATTGTTTGAATATTAGTTTTTAACTTCAGAAACGCATGATATATACGTTCAGGCACACAGAAAAGTCAACATCAGTTTTTAATTATTCAACTTAAAGAGCAGAGCAGAACAGCTGTTTTCGAAAGCCGCTACATTTTTAAGATATGTATTTTTATTTCGTCGCAACATATTAGCTGGCTTAGTTGATACACTTCTCGTATGCAATTTCCTAATAAAATTTCTACAAATAAAAACCGTTATTAAATGCAACTAAGTCGCCTGATAAACGGTGGGCAATTTTAAGGTTAGGAAGTAAATTTGATCAAAAATTCGTATTTTTGCAACAAATTGAGTTTTATTGATATCTATGTAAAATGGAGATACGGGAATTAATACTGGAATATGATGACTGGCAAATGTTCACCTCTAATACTTCGGTAGACGTCCGCTATTTTTACAAAATTTTGAACTACATTTTGCAATAAAGCTTCGCTTATCTCGTCTCGAACTTTAATCTTTCAGAGTGTCACTTGTTTGTAGTTTGTTCACGTGAGGCCAATTGAGATCGCCAAATAGAGAAATTACGCAACCAGGAAATATCTCATGCAATAACTGAATTGTTTGGCCGGTTGTGTGACTTGTGGCGGCGTCTAGCTGAAACCAAAAGTCGCCATTGTAGCCAATTGTGGCCACAAAAAATCGGTTATCATGATTTGATAGTGCAGAGAATTCACAGTGACGGCGTTTCATCGCTCATTTTAGAAAAATACGGGCCGATGATGCCAGCTGCCCACAAACCGCACCATATGGTCTCTTTTGTGCATGTAACAGTTTTTCTAGGACTGTTTGTGGATTTTATCACCCCCATATGCGACTATTCTGTTTGGTTACATAATCGTGTAATTGAAAATCGTCCAGATCGTTTTAAAGATGATCAGTTAAAACAAAGGCGTTGTTTTCCTTCAGTTTTTCAAACAGCCAATTCCAAAACGTTCGACGCAAACAATTGTCATCCGGCTTTAATTCTTAAACGAGTTCAACTTTCTTTCTAAGCGTGATGATAAAGATCCTTATGCAAAATGTTGCCCAAAGTTCTTCTGGTGATGCCCAATTGTTGCAAACGTCGACGAGTTTGATATTCCAGGCTCATTCTCTGCCGTCTACAGCGCCGATGTTTGCATCACTACGGCTCCTACAAGGGCATTGGTTTGGTTTATTGTCAACAACAGTGCCGTTAGCCTCGAATTTAGCGATTAAATTACACACAGCGTTGTGAGAAAGAGCCTGATTACGAGGGAAAACTGCTAGAATTTTACGAAGCGATGCACTAAAATTTTTAGCATTTTGATGATAAATTTTCGCACTCAAATGTTCTTGTTCAAAAAATTTCCCAACTTCTTACTAAATAAATGCTAAAGGATGACAGCTCAACTTTTGACATTTCAATATTTGACAGGCAATTCACTTCCTAACCTCAAATTTGCCCACTCTTTAAGTGATGATATACAATAATACGCATGAGTACTGATGATGAAAGTGTAGCGGCTTTCCAAAACAGCTAATCTACTGTATATAAGTTAAAAAATAAATCGATGTTGATTTTTTTCAGAATTTACGTCTTGAGGAGTTTTTAAAAATCACAAAATTATACAAGAATTTATTACCCCAAAAATTGGCAAAAAAAATCGCCAAAAAAATTTTTATTAATATTTTTTGGCTTTTAATGGTTTTTTTCGCAGAACATGAACTTTTCTCGTATTATTTTAAAAATTTTCTTAACCAGTTTGTTGTTGTAAGAGTTAAAGATAATAGCAACACCTAAAAATTGTTTTATGCAAAAACAAAAATATTTTACAGTGTTGACAACTCTCGTTACTTATGCGCTGTGACTCTCAAAAATTTATAATTAAATTGCTGCTTAAAAAGTTAATTAAGAATTTTAATCGTGCTGTCTTTTTTCTAAATTATCAAATTTTGAATTTTATAAAAATGCAAACAAAAAATTTGAATAAATAATGTTAAAAATTTAAGTAAAAACTTATGCAGAAACAAATAAATATGTAAAACAAAATAGGAATAAAAATATATATATACATATATATATATATATATATATATATATATATCTGCATAAAAATATTGTTGCCAAATTGTTCTAGCCTCAACGACTTGCGGGATTATTGAAAATAAAATAAATATATAAAAAACAAACAACTCACAAAATAGTTGGTCACATTATTCATTTCCAATAACATTTTATTTACTGAATAGATAATCCTTGGGTTTATTGGGTTTTTAATGTTGATAAAACATTTAGATTTCATACGCTCAAACCACAAAATGATTGTAACCAATTGGTTTTTATCAGCTTTTGTTTTAAAAATGTTCTTCAAGCTGCTATTCGATTATTGCAAATATTCAATGGTACAGCAGAGAAGAAAAGCTGGAAAATTGCACAATTGAAATATTTCTATAAGCTTGTTTTATACTTGTATCCTACAGATATAAGAGGAAATTGTATTGTGATATTTTATTATAAATACTTTTTCCTAAACTGATTGTGGAAAGGAAGACGAAATGAAAATTATTTTATGATTAGTTTCAAGGGAAATACTAAGAGGTGAATAATAATTTGTATTTGTAATAAATTCCAAGTATTTGTATGCGATAACGACACCCAAATTGATTTATAAACCACAATTTCCAATAAAATAAGATACTGAGCGAAGTGTTACATTTGCCAATACAAAATTATTATTATTTAACTCAAATGTGTACAATAATTTCGAAATGGTAATTGAAACCACAACATCGTTGAGAGTTTGCTTAAGGATATTTCAAATTGTGTTGAGTTGATAGAACATTTTGTGAGATTGTGTTAAGCGGAATAAGTGGCTTTTGCAAATATTTTAAATTGGCTGCTGCAATTAAAATTATTTAAGTTCAATTTAGGTATTTGGCAATTGTTGCTTAACACTCCAATTTTTAATTGTTATCGTGCGGCTACTTTTCATAAAAATGTTTCAAAAAAACTCCAAGTGATTATTGAGGGGTTTTTGGCTGGTCCCTGCGACCTGTCACTACGGCCAGGAAAGGGATCATCAGGGATATATATATTTTTTTTAAATTGAATTTTTATTTTTGCTGTTATGAGCTCTCGATGTCTTTTTTTATTCCTTTTAATCTGTTTTTCACTTTCGTCATTTCGTGTGTAACGCAGCTCCTCCAAGACCCCATAAAGTATATACATATGTATATATTCCTGATCAGTACGATAATCTAGCCATGTCCGTCCGTCTGTGGAAAAGTGCCACACCCTTGAAACTTGGTATGTGTAAATTCTGAAGGATTGCGCTGGTCAAATTCGTAAATGGGCTGAATCGAGCCAGAGGGAAAAAATGTTACTCTAAGGAGAACCAAACCAACCTCTAAAATACAATTAAGTTTTTTTATAAAAACAACATACACTCGGGTCTCGTTTTATGCGGAATTTTTTTATGCGGATTCGAACTTATGCGATTTTTAAATGAACGATTTTTTTTAGAATTGTAACAGGTTTTGAAAATTTAATTAAGCCAAGTTTGCACCACTTATATAGTCGTTACAGTTTGTGTTTTTTTTTCGATGCGTGTTATGTGTGTTATTATTAAAAGAACAAACTGGGGATTTCCCTCTTATTAGCTAGTATTTCTTTAATCACGCTGCAGTGTGTTTTCTGTGCTGATACGCATGCGTGTTGTGAGAACTCCTTATTTTATTATTTTGTCATTCCGTTTGTAACGCGGCGAAACATCCATCTCAGACCCCATAAAGTATATATATTCTTGATCAGTGATGAAATCTAACACGATCTGGGCATGTCCGTCCGTCCGACCGTCTGTGGAAATCACGATTCAGTCCAAATGACAAGAGCTAGACTCTTGGAATTTGGTATAAATATATTTTAAAGCTTAGAGCAGGTTAAGTTCGGAGACGGGCTGAATCGGGCAAGGGGGCAAAAAGTTCCCTTAAGAAGAACTAAACCAACCCAGAAAAAACAAACATAATTTTTAAAGTTTTTTGGTTATTTTGTTAAGCAACTGATGTATTTTTATATCAAATACGATCCAACGCCTTAAAGTGGAGCCATAAAATAAAAAAAATTATTTGTGGACCCCGCCCACTTTAGTAGGCGTTATTATATGCAAAAATAGCATAAAAATTTAACAAATTGTTTTACTTAAGCCTACAATCCTTAAAAATAAAATTTTTAAGCTTTAATGACGAAGCTGAGACGATACCTGGTACTCCTCTGGCCTACCCCCTCCTTCCCCTTCGCCCCCTAAATGACCCTACCAAAAAAAAAAAATTTTTTTTAATTGTGTATGTAATCATCCCAAGCATTTATTTTTAGAGTTTTATGACTGCCTGTTTCTGCTCTACCCCCTTTTGCCCGTAAATGACCCTATAAAATAAAATAAAAAATTTTATTTTGTATATAATTATCCCGAGCATTTATTTTTAGAGTTTTATGACAAAGGTGAAATGTCTCCCCCACAGCCCTTGCCAGAGCGACGCCGCCAAAATACAGTTTTTATACCCTCCAAAGAGAATTGGACCCTATAAAGTAAATATTTATATTCTTGATTAGTGATGAAGTTTAAGACGGTCTAGCAATGCCGTCTGTGGAAAACATTATATTGTCTATTTTTGAACCCCGCCCCCTTTAGTGGGCGTTGACGTACGCTATTATATAAAGGAACTCTGTCCCACCAAGTTAAACATTTTAAATTCACTTAATAAATATTTGGAGGGTATTTAAGTCGACCCGGTCGAATATAACGTTTTCTCTTGTTAATTTATAAATTTTCATGTGCTTCTGCAAGGAATTCTCCAATGTAAGATAAGGAGAGTGAACGTTTTCCCAAGTAAAAACCTCCAAGCATCGTGATATTTTTGCTAACTGGTAACACTGTTCATACTGTCATGGATTTTCCCATTGAGAGGAATACATTAACTTTGCAAGACTTATTGACGTTATAGATACAAGACAAATTGAAAATTGTTAAAATATTCAAACAACAATAAAAATTGAGTTTTAATTAATTAAATATTTGGAGGTTATGTAAGATTCGACTGACTTGGTTCCGCTGTGGCTTAATGGTAGCGATGCTAGCCATTGGTACAGAGGTCGTGGGTTCGATTCCCACCGAGGACCTTGGGTGTTTCTGATGTTTTACGGGTAACACAAAGGGATCCATTAGGACCCAAGTGTGCTGGATTTGTTAATCAAAGCTGGCAGCCTGTTAAAACAAAAAAAAAAAAAAAAGATTCGACTTGGTCAAATAACTTCTTAATTGTTTTAACAGACTTTATAGACCATTAGAGCAAGTGATGCTTTTTTTTATAATTCGCTAGAAGTTTGTCCCAGATTTTAGAAAATTGCAAAATCTTTTGTTTTTGCTGTATTTACACTTTTGCAGGACCATTTGACTGACCCAAATAAATTTAAGTTATAAGAATTTCTTTATTGGACACGAGTTCAAATCTGCAATCTGCCAATTATTTTTTGATGAATTTTTATCAAATTCAAGTTCTTTTTATTAAAAATATTTTATAATCATCAAACTATCACCACGGATCAGTACTGATTTAATTTATTTTTATATTATTTCAACTTACCCCGATTTTCTTTTTTTTAACATCCGTAAATCATTTTCAAATATACTGATGTGCTGCTAAAAGTTAATAATATTTATTTGTTTTTTTTTTTTAATATTCCTCTTTGTTGCTGCTGCGACTGCTGCTTTACGAACGTGGGCTTATTTGTGCTTCTGTACGATTGTTTGGCGTGCCATTTGCTAGGAAGTGCATCGCTGGAAAAGAACAAAAAGCAGAAGCGGAAGTTGAGACATTTTTACTAACATTACGTGTAAGTATTTGTGCTCTTAAAGAGTCTGTGATTTTATTTATTTCTTTTCTTCAGGTCTGTATACAAGTTCTTTCAGATGTTGCAAGTATAGAGTGAAAGAATTATTATTAGTTTTTTTCTTTCTTCAAAAAGGATACAAAAGGATTTTGTGTTGTAGTACAAAAGATAGATAAACATGATACACGCTTAAGCATCAGTTAATATAAAATATTGTG
Organism: Linnaemya tessellans; assembly: GCA_951800035.1. NCBI lineage: Eukaryota > Metazoa > Arthropoda > Insecta > Diptera > Tachinidae > Linnaemya > Linnaemya tessellans. The sequence goes on from OX637533.1 coordinate 113,384,671, forward strand.
TGGGAAGTCTAAAAATTTCTTTTGCTTCTAAACAACATAATGGCGAGAGAAACTTTTCCTTCCTATTGAGCTTTCAAATGAGTTAAGGTGTAGCATGAAAGAAACATATCATGAGTAGGTGTAGGGCAATAGAATAGAAAAATTTTTAAGGGCCCTTTTCAGAACGACATCGAGCATTTAAGTGCATGTGTAGCAAATAATAAATAAGTGTACTCGGATGTGAGTGTATAAACGAGTTCCTAAAAATCTTTATTTGTTTCTGGGTGATTTTAGCTCCTCTGAAAAGTATAATAATGCTGAGATGTGAACGTAACAAAAAGTATTTCTTTTGGTTTGATGAGCAAATATTTTATAAATATTTTATGTGTTTGACCAAAAAAAAAAAAAAAATAAAAGAACTATTTTATTTGAAATGAACACGTAATAAAATTGAAATGGTAAACAAACATAAAAACAAAATGTTGTGAACTGCTCTATTTAAAGCTTTAAATTATTTCTCACTAGATGAAATTTATCTACAGAAATATAAAATTGTATTTAATATTTATCACTTTTCTTTCATCTCTTTTTTAGGATGAAAATCGTTATCACGAGGACATATTTGGTATCACTTTAAGAACCGCTGAAATACACACAAAATCCAGAGCCACAGCCCGTATTCGTATGGCTTCGCAACCCTAAAATAATCCCGGCTAAAGATTATCATCTGAACTAAAAAAAAAAACATTTTCTTTCAAAGATACTCAAAATTTAACTAAAAGCAATTTATAAAAATGAATGAAAAATTATTTCTTGTACTCGGATTTTTTTTCTAATAATTAACTATTTTTAATACTAATTGTTGTTGATACCAAAAAGGCAAAAGAAAAAAAACATACAGCGTCATATATAAAAAAAAAAGAAAACTACAAACAAATTTTAAATCTCCTTAAATAATGAAAAAATTTAAATTTGTTGTTGGTAACTACTTTTCAGAGTTATAATTTATTTTTTAAATCAAATTCATATATATAAAAATATATTTATTTTTTAATTGCTGTTATTCAATATTAAATATCATATCAACAGTACATGATTATATGTGTATCAAATTATTTATAATCGATTAAAAAAAAAGAGTCAATAAAAATCGTCAATGTATTCTTAAATTATTGATGAAAATAAAAGGCAAACTTTGACAAATTTAAGTCCAACACAAGATAAGTAGTTTTACTCTTAAAGTGGGTGTGTTCTCGATATAAGGAAAATTTTCATTGTAATAAAAAATACTTATTTATTCAGCAATTTCTATTTTGCGCCGACTGCAACAATATTCTTTATAAAAAAAAAACTTGTCCAGCCTGTGGCTGAAAAAGCTATTCTCTATCAAATTTATCTAACAAACAAGTGAGACCGGGTCGAATCTTAAAATACCCTCCAAATACTCGTATATAGTAAATAACTTCCTTTTTTTTTTTAATTCACATTCCGACACCGGCCATTATCGGGTGCTGTTGGCTCAAATAGTAGAACACGAGACTATAAAGCGGAGGGTCGTGAGTTCGAGCCCACGATGGGTCATGAAATATTGTGTTGAATTCTTCTGATCAGCATTAGTGCATGATTATTTTAGTTGTTGCCAGCCTGTTTCAATGATGAAGGCATAGTCACTGGTCACTGAACATAATTGGCAGCGACTGACACGATCATGTACTAAAAGCAGATTAACAGCAGCACCCTCCTTCGTCGGTCCCCTGTAGCAAAAAATTAGCCGGCGAAGTAAAAAAGGTTGAAATAGCTACAAAAAATTCCCTATCTTCTCATCTTTTTTCAGCTGGCCCCTCAATACTACCCCCTCGTTTTCAGTTCCGGCGCAATGCATTGCATATATAGGGGTCATCCGCTGAGTGCTGGTCCAAGATAAAAAAAATTTAAATTTTTAATGTGTTCCTTTAAGACATTTCTGTGCTCAATTTCAAAAACCTATTTTTTTGATAGGGTCATCTAAGAGGCAAAGGTGGGTGGAGGAATAGGGCAGCAGAAAATCAGAAAGCATCTTACCTTCATCATAAAATCTTAAAAATTTAGTTCTTAAGGAATATACACTTAAGAAATACAATTTGTTAAATATTTACAGTATTTTTTCGTGTAATATGTTACTTCAATGCCCACTAAAGTAGGCGTGGTCCAACAATCGATTTTCTGATTTTCTTCCTTCAAATTCAACGCTTCTTTAATATAAAACTATATCATTTGCTTAACAAAATTACAAAAAATAACACGTTTAAAATTATGTGGTATTTTTGGAGTTGGTCCAGTTCAGGTTAGGGTAGCATTTGTACCCCTGGTCCGATCCAGCTTTTTTACGAACTTGACCTGTGCTATTGTTAAAAATTTATCCATACCATATTTCAAGGCTTTGGCACTTATCGTTTGGACTGTATCATGATTTCCACAGACGAACGGAGAGAGGGGCGGACGTGACTAGATCGTCTTAGATTTGATCACTGATCAAGAATATATATTATAAATTATGTATGAATTTTTATTACTCGAACTTTTCTTATGTAAATTGTTAATTTTTTCCACGGGCTTAAGTTCGAATCTGCAAGACTGCAAATGATTTTTTATTATTTTATTAATAAATGAATTTGTTCAAATTCTATTTATTATTTTTTATATTTTTATATTAGTTATTACCAAAAAGGTAACAAATTAAAAATATGAATGCGGGAACTTCTGATATTCAATTTTCGTTAAAATATTGGTTAAATAGTTGATATTCCTTCGAACTAGCAGCACTTGCAAAAGTGGAAAAATTGAACAAAGAACGCTGATGAGATGGCGTAGCGACCTCGAAATCAGTACTGATCCGTTCTGCTGGTTTGATGATTATTGAAAATATTCTTAATATTCCAATCTTAATATAAAAAATAATAAATAGAATTTGAACAAATTCATTTATTAATAAAATAATAAAAAATGATTTGCAGTCTTGCAGATTCGAACCTAAGCCCGTTGAAAAAATTAACAATATATATTATATATCTATATATTATGGGGTCTTGGAGGAGCTGCGTTACACACGTAATGACAATGTGACTACATCCACAAAATCATTTTTGGAGGATATAAAAACTGTATTTTGTCGGGGTCGCTCCGGGAAGGGCAAAAACGGACTCCCTCTCTCCTCTCCTATAAAACAATAGAAACTTATTTTTGGGGTAATTAATTGTAGAAAAAAAAAAATTTTTATAGGGGCATTTAGTGGGCAAATGTGTAGGGTAGAGCAGAGGAAGATCAGGGAACATCTCAACTTCACCATGTAAGATTAAGGAATATAATTTGTTAAATATTTACACTGTTTTTCCATTCAATACGCCCCACTAAAGAGGACGGAGTCCAAACATGGATTTTTGTGATTTTCTGACTCAAAAAAAAAAACAATCTTTAAAATATATATATTTTTTGTAGTGGTAAGTTTATAGTTTCTTAGGGGAACTTTTTCGATTCTGGCCCTATTCAGCCTATTTACGAATTTGACCTTCAAAATTTATCTATACCAAATTTAAATCCTTTGGATCTTTCAATTTGGACTGTATCGTGATTTCCACAGACGGACGGATGGGCAAGGCTAGATAGTCTTAGATTTCAACACTGATCAGGAATATATATATATATATATATATATATGTATATATATATATATATATATATATATGTATATATATATATATATATATATATATATATATATATATGTATATATATATATATATATATATATATATATATGTATATATATATATATATATATATATATATATACATATATACTTTATGGTGTCTTAGAGGGATATTCCGCTGGATTACACACGTAATGACAAAGTGAATATATCCCTCAATTCTTTTTTTCTTTAATATATTGTACACCCTGTACGTCGATTAGTTTCGCTGTTTCAGCGAACTTCAACACAGCAAAACATTAAGATAAAATCCAAATAAAATATTCAAACATGTGACAACCAGTCACTGTCGTAGTGCCATCTGGACGGACGTGTTAAAAGAGAAATACCCACAAATCTCACATTTATTGTGTTTTTACAATCATTTTTTTCTTTATAGATAAGCAGATGTGCATGTGCGCTTAGAATATATGGCAAGTATCTCGTTGTGTGTTAATTTATATTTTTTGTTTGAATAATGAACACAAATTTATTCAAACACCTCCTTTTACGCAAAACAAATTGAATTAAATTAATATTAAAACAGATTTCATTTGCATTTTTTCATACAAATTTTTTTTTTTTAATGTAACACATCAATTGTATTGCTCTGCCGGGTAACTCTTCAAGAGATCTATTTGTGTGCTCTTAAAAATTGTCAAATTAAATAAAATTTTGAATTTTATTATTATACGTGCAATACATATACATTCATACATACATATATGTATATCTATGTATGTATGTGTATATACCCTGAAGAAAACCTGGAGACAAGTGTGCCCAAATCATCACTTTTGCTTACTATTTTGGTGACAGTTTGGCGATATTGTCAATAAAGCGTGTACATTTTAATATAAATTTTTTCGTAAATTGTTAATTTTTTCAACGGGCTTAAGTTCGAATCTGCATGATTGCAAATGATTTTTTATTGTTTTATTAATAAATGAATTTGTTCATTTATTAATAAAATAATAAAAAATCATTTGTAGTCATGCAGATTCGAACTTAAGCCCGTTGAAAAAATTAACAATTTACATAAGAAAGTTCGACTAATAAAAATTCATACATAATTATAAATTTTTTCTCTATTTTAATTTTTTTTAGGAAAACATTTTTCGCTTATTTTTGTTTTAAATATTTAAAAAAAAACAGCTTTTACGAACTAGTGTCTCTTAATATTTTTTAATAAAACCCCAAAAGTTAACAAACTTAGCATTTTCATTCTCCACATCTATCTCTGAAAAGTATCGAAAGTGTAGACTAAAATTAATACAATGAACTAGTGAATCACTAGTACCCCAATATCAGTAGTAGTATTATAAGTCACTAGTACTGGTGACAGTGTCCATAGTAAGTCAGTACAGTTGGCCTATTGACATTTCCGGCAGAGTAGACACATACATTACTTTTTAGTATCTTAAAAATTACCACATCAAAATATTTATCATTTTCATTTTCAATAAGAAAATAATCACAAAATCGCAATTTTAATGTAATTTATTCAGTGTGCGAATATTTGCGTTCATAAAAAAGAAATGCTTCATATTGATACGTGATTTCTTTTTATGTTGCCATTGCCGAAAAATATGTTGTTCATTCATAAGAATTATGATTTCTCTTAAGGTATTTATATGTCACATGCCTTGTGATGTGTTTGTGTGCGTGTGTGTGAATGTACTGATGTCTGTATTAAAACAAAAGCAAAGTGTATTTGTCTGTCTGATCTAATAGCCGGAATTCATCTTCACATCCGCACACTTGTATATCGACAACAAGGCCACATATCTTGGAGGCTATTTCATTTGTTCTTGGCCTATTTTTCACTTGCGGTTAACTTTTCATATTACAAAATTTGTAAAACAACTCTGAACTGAAAACTATAATGAGTGTAATAAAAAAATACCTCCTTATAATGAGCACCTCTTTACAAAAAAAGTGCCAATTAGGAATAAAATATTAAATTAAACTTAAGAACAGTTATTTTTTTTATAGAAACACTTTTAATGAAAAAGTACGCTTTAACAGAGAGAACACCTCCACCTAAAATATCGTAGTTGTACGAGAGTTTTTTATAAGCACCTTATGAAAATAAGTACTTTTTACGAAAAACACCTCTTCAGAGAAAGTACCTACTATAAAAAGACATCTTTTAATCATAAGTATCTTACAAGAGAAATACATATTTTGAATAAAATTACTTTTTAAAACAATTATGAAATTTTTATTTGACATATTGTTGTCACAATACTATTTTAAATGAAATTTATTTGTTGGTGGCCAAGCAATGTCTATATGCATTTCATTGGTGCTTTACCAAATCATCAGTAGACTTTAACTTTTCAAAACTGTGGTTAAAGTCTACTGATGATTTGGTGAAGCACCAATGAAATGCATATAGACATCGCTTGACCACCAACAAATAAATTTCACTTTTTAAAACAAGGTACTTTTTTGCAAAAGATCCTTTAAATAAATAACTTATAACAAAAAGTACGCTGGAGGAAGACGATTTTTTTCGGCAAAATATAATTTAAAAAAAGTTGGTTTAAAGAAATAGTACTTAAAAAAACTGTATTCCTTAATAGAAAGTACTTAAGAGAAAGTATCTATTGAGAAAAAGAACTTTTACGTTAGCGTTTTAAATGTAGTTTCGACGAAGAAAAATATGTTTTGAAAATAGTACCTCTTGAGTAAAAGAACCTTTAAGAAAAAAGTACCTTTCAGGAAAGACTACCTTTTAGAAAAAAGTACCTTTTAGGCAAAAGTACCTTTTAGGAAAAAGAACCTTTTAGGAAAATGAACCTTTCAAAAAAAGTACCTTCTAGGAAAAAGTACCTTTTAGGAAAAAGTACCTTTTAGGATAAAGTAACTTTTAGGAACAAGTACCTTTTAGGAAAATATACCTTTTAGGAAAAAGTAACTTTTAGGAAAAGTACCTATTAGGAAAAAGTACCTTTAAGAAAAAATTACCTTTTAGGAAAAAGTACTTTTTAGGAAAAAGTACTTTTTAGGAAAAAGTACCTTTAAGAAAAAATTACCTTTTAGGAAAAAGTACTTTTTAGCAAAAAGTACTTTTTAGGAAAAAGTACCTTTTAGGAAAAAGTACTTTTTAGGAAAAAGTACCTTTTAAGAAAAAGTACCTTTTAGAAAAAAATTACTTTTTAAGGCAAAGTATCTTTTGAGATGTATAAAAGAATCGAAAACATTAATTGATCACATAGATATATAATTTCGGAGTGTTTTGAAAAATTCACTTTATTCTAATTTCTCATTCATTATATCTCACGAACGCGTGAGCCGATTTTAAACCGGAACAGCCGTTTGAATGTTATTCTAAAAAAGAACAGTTTATAAAAAAATATTTCAGTTCTTTTGATATTTTTCGAAATTTAGAAGTCCGAACCGGCTCCAATTCAAAGGAAATCGCAATTTGAAAGAAACTTTGGAAACGCTGCTAGTTTTTAAAAAAAATCTATTTGTTAAGAAATCACTTTTTTCAAGTTTTTTTCAGATACGAAATCTCAAGAACGCATCAACCAATTTCGATCCGATTGGTAGCGCTCGATGTGGTTTACAATTGTCATGAGCTGATTAGATTTTGGCCGTTTAAAGGTTATTTTAAAAAACGTACTGTTAAAAGAAAAAATTTTTTTTTTTATATTTTTAAAAGTGTACCTTTCCGAACCAGTTCCAATTCATAGAGAAGCAATCCTTTGAAACGCGACTAGTTTAGTTCGATTCGGTTCAGCCGTTCAAAAATTATAAGCGGTCCATGTACCTACACACACACACACCCACCCACATACACATACATACATACATACAGAGAATATTCCTAGGAACTCAAAACGTTGAAATCTAGTAAAAACTAAATATTTTTCAAAACGGCGTAAAACATGTAACTTCCAGACTTTTTTTTGTAATTTTCCATTTTTTAGCGGGAAATTAAAAAAAACATCTAAGAAAACACTCAGCATTTCCAGTAAGAGAAAATATTTTTATCTACAACAAAAGGCTGTCATATCGCTCGTCATACCGGCATTTGCCTGTTCTGTAAATTTTGCTATTGGCTGCAAAGTAATTACTTTTACCCATAAATAAATTTTTAAAATTCCTAAATATTTCTTGTTGTTGTGTAATTATTAATTCATGTTTTAATTTTTTTTTATATCATTTTAAATTTCAGTCTTTTTGTTGATTGTGTTGTTGCTATTTTTCTGCCACTTTGATTGTTTGCACATTTTGCAGCAATTTTCTAGCCAAAAGGTTAATGACTACATATTACAATAATAACAGCCATAACGAGCAACATGTAGAACAAAAAAAAAAAAAAAAAAAAAAAAACGAACAGTTATTGTAATGTGACACCCTGACCGTAAAATCGTAATCGAATTCGTGTGCCAAGAGTCGCTCAGTCACTATTCCACATTCTGGCTGATATTTAAAGTTCTATGTACTCAAGGGTGATGATATTAACAAAAATATTGTATTTATTTCCAAATACAAAAAATGAAAACTTCACAGTCTGCATAAAAACCAAGTCGTGTGTGGAAATATCAAGTTTAAAAAAAAGACCTTAAACGATGTATGGTGACATGCTGACTGTTACATGAAAATATTATTTTTTATATGTTTTATAACCTTTTTTGTTGTACGAGTACTCGTGGATGTAAGATTTTTTTATTATTGTTTAGGTAGACGAGTATGTACAACTCCCACAATTAAAATTTATTATAAATATTTGTTTACGTACGAAAAATAATTCAATCGATTTTGCAAATCCCCCCCAAAAAAAAAGTATGTCATACAATAACGCATTATTTTGTTAAAAGAACACGAAATTGTAGACGCACATGTATTTTAATAAAAAAAACCAATATTTTTGTTAAGTTCCCAGTTAATTTTTTAAACTTAAAATAATAGCTTCGTTCATTGATTTACTTTGTTGAACTTTTTGCTAATATTTTTACCTATTTTTTTTTAATAAATCTGACTGTATGGTGCTTCCAATGCTTCAAGAGCTGCAGTTTTAGCGACATAAACCAATGACTTAGCACAGCCTCCTAAAAAGTAATTCATAGGCGTAAAATCGTAGGAACAATGGCCTTCTCGAGAACTGCAATACTTAAGAATTGAGGAGGATCTATTGATAAATTTTTTAAAAATTATAAATTTTTGGAAAAAAAAGTTCAGTCGAAATAACTCGACCGTGCCCATCATTCTCCACAATAGCAACTTTTTGCTTATTTTTAAAGATATAAGGACCGTTCTAGCTAGAATTTTTATATCTGAATTTGTACCCAAAAGATCATAGAATTCCCATTTTCGTCCCGCCCCTTTTTTGTGAGGGTTTGTTTAAAATATTCCCCCTTATTCCGTAACTATTTATCAACGTCACGTCAACACAATATCACGTCAACTAAACATCTGTCTACTCTTTTCCCTTGGCTTTTAATTACTTTTAATCAGCCTTTTATTAATTTATAGTCCTTAAAGAATAGTCAGAGGCTGTCAGCAGTAATCACTTGTTGTGCACTGCCAGAATGTAACTGTCCTTTTTTTGTTGTTGTCTTGACGTGACATTGACAAATATTTACCGAATAAGGGGTATTGTTTAAGCCGCTTTCACACTATAACACTGAGTCGTATGATTTTCATTCGAATTTCTCTTTTGAGAATGCCTGAGATGCCGAAATATCTAACGTATCATTACAAAACGCTTTCACACTATCACACTTAAAACAATTCATGAAATCTCTGTAGTAAGCTGTTGCAAAAAAAAAACAACCCTGATAATATGAAATGTCTCAGCTTTTAGAAAAATTTAAAAAAATGGAGGGAGCCATCGGTGTGTCAAATTTTACTTCTCAATCTATAAGATTTTACTTAAGATCGCTTTCACACTATAAGACTTTTCATAATATTTCGAATTTTTGACAAATCTCAATACTCAGTCTTATAGTGTGAAAGCCGCTTTAACGCAATGCTCCTTTATACATAAAAGTTATATTTTTAAGCTTTCATGCTCCTTCCAATCTCACGCCCAAAAAACTTACCACAAAAAAAAAATATCCGGAAAATATCCCTTTTAAAGATTTTATGTTGTGGAGAAAGAGTCTTTCCAATGCCAACCACTGGGAAAATTCTTAACAAAAAAATTGCAGATTTGAACTTGAGCCTGAATAAAAAAATTCTGATCTTAATAATAAAATTAATATCAATTTGTTATATCAAAGTGAAAATTTACATAGCGGCCAAACAAATTTCCAGCTGTACTCTGATTTCCTGGAAATTATCATATCATTTCCAAACCAAAAAAATATATATATTTTTCTCTCAATTGTATTAAACACTATGATTTGCCAGAACGTGCTATTGGGTAGTATAATTACTCATAAGCATAAAACCATAAGAGGCGTTATTAATGGGCGTGGCAGAAATTTACAAATACTAATGCAACGATTGCAGATACTTCGCTTACGTTTAACTATATTTTATTATTTTACAAAAACAATTAATAATGTTGCGAATTTCGCCCCACTGTGCACTATTATGAAATTCAATGTTATGCTAGGAACACAACCGCGACGAACGGCGAATAAAACACATTGGCGTATATGAAAATGCACACAATCGTGGTGTTGGTCGAAATTCGTCGTACTCAGCGAAAGTTGAAATAGATTTATTTGTAATTGTTTCGTCAGCGAGCGACGAACAAATCAATATGAGGTGCCCATGTTTCATATATTCAAACTGGTTTTCTGTGGAAAAACATAGTTCGCTAGTGTATCGTTGCATGTGTCACGAACATTTTCTGTGCATACTAAAAATGCATTCACTAATTCACAAAAATGTATCATTCGGACGACTTTTTATTAATTTTGAACACTTTTTATTATAATATAGTATTTCTTGCTATTTCCTACTTTTTCATATGGTCACCTCATCAGCTGTTAAATGAAAAGAATAATTTATTTACAGAAAAAATTTCAGAAAATAATTACAAAAAGGAAATTGTTCTGAAAAAAAATGGACACCACCGGGGTAATTATTGAATGTCTAAAGAATCTGGCATCAGAGGATTACAAAGATTTTTAACGAAATTTACAATTTTTTTTGTTCATTATTTTAATTTATTAGTCGTTATTGTGTTTCATACGACGAATTTGTAGAGCGAATTTTTACCAACGTCCCAGTTGTGTTCCTACCATTAGTCTTATATGCTAAATCAATCATTATTTCTTCTAAAGTCCAAAGGCTTTAAACACTAATTAAAACATAATTATACAACTGTGTAATTATACACTAGTGTATAATTAGCGTGAAATAATCCGTAGTTCATAAAAAAAATTACTTGGTCAAGTTTCAGTGAACCCACTAACCTGATGATTTAAATAAAAACTATCAACAAATATTTATCATTCTCCCTTATTCTGTAATTATTTGTCGACGTCAACAACAAGACAATATTTATACTTTTTCTTTATCAGTTGTCTCTTTTTAACAGCCTCTTGCTACTTTCTAGCCCTTAGAGAATAGTTTCAGGTCATCAGCAGAATTCAATTGTTCACCATGAGGAGTATCCCGTTTTTGATATTATCTTGAGGTTGATGTCGACAAATAGTTACAGAATAAGGGGGGGTTATTTTTGCAATATCCTTTTTTGCTTCACCAAATTGGTTGCACTTCATGATCGAAAATTAAATTTCCTCCAGTACACATTTCTCCTACAAAATATTTGCTTACTTTCAAATTCGCATGATTCAATTTTCAATTGGTAATATAATCTACAGTTTTTTCTTTCATTTATTTTTGTTAATCAAAATGCCAACAAGAATAAGACAAAAGACAGCAGCAAACTTGTCTTGGAAGTCATTAAGCAAATGAAAAGACTTTATGGCTCTGAAAATCTACTCTAGTCTTTACATCTTTTAACTATTTGCAAACTATTTGAACGAATGACTCACATGTGACTTGCACTGCCGGCTGGGGGTGATTCGTGCCAAGTGCATTTGTGCTCATATTGTTAAGCCAGATGCAGTTTGTGCAGTCATACACGAGCACAAACACGAGTCAGGCAGTTCGTACTTTAAAGTACGTTGTGTGGAATGCAGTTTTTCGAATGGTACACCAAACATGATATTATTAACTATTTTATTTTTTGTGTGCGAGTAAATAATAAAAATTAAATGTAAAAATTTGTGTTTTTCTCTTTTTAATTCAAACAACTTGTAAACGTAGTGAATTGAAATTGCCGTATTATGCATCTGAAATAAATTCAATACTTGAACGATTTTAAGTTCTTGTGCACTGCACTCGCAACTCGTATGTGAATGAGGGGTTTGTCTCATTTTCTGTTTTTGCTGTTGTTTTAAGAATTAACATTGAAATCGAAATCGTGTTTAAAGATTTTTTTTTTTTGTAATTTTTGTTTGATTTTTATTATTGTTATTTATTTGTTTTTATTATTAGTATTATTTTTCTTTTTTGTTGTTGTATGTTTGGCACGAGCCTTAAACAACAGAATATATTTTCCATTTGTATGAATGTTTTATTTCTTAAACAATAAAAGCTGCTTACAGAAGTGAAATCTATAAACGTGTAATAAGAGCATGAATATTTTCATCAAATTGCAAAATCTGCACTTTTTGCAAACATTTAGAGTATAACTTGAAAATTATTAAAGAGAGAACAAAATTCATGCAAGAAAAGTTAATAAAATTTTGACGGCAGCAATTCAAAGTGTTTTTCTTTTTTATAAAGTGGAGGTGTTGAATTTGAAGCTGAAATCGAATTATTATTTTTTTGTTTTTGGTTCTAGTTATCGCGATATGAGCTTATGAAAAAGAAGTAAAAATGCTATTTCCGGATTAACCCCGTCTTCATCTTTCTACCCGTTTAACTAATTTCAAACTGGCTATTTTCGATTAACCGATGGGCCGGTTAATTTTAATCGATTAACCGATGTAAAATATAATTTAAATATTTCTGTAGTATTATAACATATTTTTAAAATTGGCTATTTTAAATTAACGGATAAACCGGTTAATTTTAGTCGATTTACCCATTAATCGATTAACCGATGTAACAAAAAAAAATTTTTTTGTAGTATTATAACGTATTATTAATTTTATTATTTATCAAGCTCGAGGTCGTTTTTCATATAAAATTATTTCAGTTTTATTAAAAAATTATTGATGAAATATTGAATAATAAAATAAAACTGGAATAATTTTATATAAAAAACGACCTCAAGCTTAAAAAATAATAAAATAAATTTCCAAAATAAGGGTAAAAAATTTAATAGCAATAACGTATTATTTTTAAAATTGCCTATTTTTCATTAATGACTAAGCCGGCTAATTTTAATCGATTAACCGATTATTCGATTAACCGAGTAAACGATCAACTGATGTAAAAGACGTTCAGTTATATATAGTATAGCATACCATTATTGGGATTGGATATTTTATGATTAAACCGGTTAATTTCAGTCGATTAGCCGATTAATCGATTAACCGATGTTAAAAAATTTTGGATTTTTTGTAGTATTAGAATTATAACATATTATTTTTAAAATTGGCTATTTTAAATTACCGGCTAATATCAGTCCATTAACCGAATAATCGATTAACCCATGTAAAATATGTTTAATTTTATATAGTATTATAGCATATTATTTTTAAAATTTGATATTTTCAATTAATGATTAAACCGGTTATTTTCAATCGACTAACCAAATAATCGATTAACGGATGTAACAAAATTTTGAATTTTTTGTAGTATTATAAAATATATTTTTTTGTGCTTTTAATTATTTGTTTCGTTTTATATGCAATAAAAGAAGGTGTTCATTTTAATAAGTCAAATGAGAAAGAGTGAAAACTACAATCATACGTGAAGATGCAAGAGGTGAACGAGTTTCATCTTATCCATGATGTAAAACATTGTTTGTCATCGTTGTTCAAAAGGGTCAACATTTTATATGTATATAGAAGTGTGACTCATGTCCTGCCCTATCTTCATTTGGATAGTCGAGTTTTAGAAAATTTAGGTAAAACTGCTGAATTTCTCTACCACTCTATTTAGGATCACTTCCAATACATTAGTCCTAGAATAAAGTCCCTAGCTATTCTGAGAGCTTTCGAAGCCCGTTTTCACATACAGACGGTCGGAGGTCGCTTATTTGACTTCCCTATTCATAAGGAACCAGAATATTGATATTGTGGAAATAAAATACATATTCACAAGTATATAATACCCTTTACCATTTTTGGAGAAGAGTATAATGAGTTTTTATTTATACAAATTTTATGAGAAAATAATATACGAGAAGTGTATCTATGTCAATGTCATCCTCGTATTTACATATACATATACTTGTGTGTGACTTATCAAAGCACTCATGCAACAAACACCATCTACGATGTGCCGGAAACTAAACGATTATGTTTAAATTATTAAGCGTATAATTTTTTAATTATGAAACCCTCGTTGACATCTTTTAAAAATCTTGGCAATTTTCTTACCAAAACTGTGCGGTATTTCTAACAACAACAACAACCAAAGACAACACCACTGTTAAGAATTTAAAAAAGAAATAAAACTCTATCAATGACTCACATAAATAATTCCCACGACTCTTGTTAAAAAAAAATCTCTCATTTTACTGTTCGTCGCCTGCGGCCTTAACGTTTCACTTCTGTCCAGTTCAATTAGCATCAAGTAATTCTCCGACCACTTCAAATATTTTGAATGACTTATAACTTTATATTGTTTCCTTCACATTTACCTGTACGTAAGCGTTCGTATCTTCTGCATTCCACAAATAGTTCTCTACCTACGACTGGGTTCAAAGACAAAAAGTAGCAAAGAGAAAAGACCTACAAACAGATATAAAACTCAATGATTTATTTCTATTTTATCTAAAACGATCGGCAAAGCAATTATTTGTTGTTGCTATTTCAATAGCCATAGCCGGCATGTGTTTATTTGAAATCCCAAATATGCCATTCATTCATTCATGCCATCGATCGCATCATCTTGATGAGAGAGTTAGATGACGAATAATTTTTATTGGATCCAGGTACCCTGCAGCAGTCGTAAGTCAGCATGGCAACTACAATTGTATACATGCATGTCTGGGCACACTTTATAATTATTAATATTGTGTTATTTTATTATAAATAATTGTAAAATTATAAAAAAACACTAACAGCAACAAAAACATGCAGTCTGTTTGGTTTTTCTTACAAAATCAACAAATTAGAGGTGCTGACATGAAGATTGTTTAAGTTCGTGTTGCTAAGAAACGTTTGTGTAAGTGAAGAAACAGGTAAATAAAATGTTTAGCAACACGTTGCGGTACACTTGCAACATGTTTGACAGAGTTTAAGCCAGATCAAACGAGGGCTTAGGTATACAGTGGGTGCAAAATTGTGTGATAAAATTATATAACAAGTAATTTTGACATCAAACGCATACCTTCTGTACATGAGACGAAACAAATAATTAAAAAAAAAATACTAGAAAAAATTAATTTTGTAACATGTGTTAATCGATTAATCGACTGAAATTAGCCGGGTTAATCGTTAATCGGAAATAGCCAATTTTAAAAATAAAACGTTATAATACTACAAAAAATTAAAAACTTTTTGTTAATATAAAATAATAAATAGAATTTGAACAAATTCATTTATTAATAAAATAATAAAAAATAATTTGCAGTCATGCAGATTCGAACTTAAGCCCGCTGAAAAAATTAACAAAATTAACTTTTTACATCACTTAACCGATTAATCGATGGAAATTAACCGGTTTAGTCATTAATCGAAAGTGGCGAATAAAAATAATTTTTTATAATAGTAAAATAAATTAAAAATTTTGTTACATATGTTAATCGATTAATCGACTGAAATTAACCGGGTTAATCGAAAATAGCCAATTTTAAAAATAAAATGTTACAATACTACAAATAATTAAAAAAAAATTTTACATCAGTTAACCCATTAATCGACTCTAATTAATCGATTAATCGACTGAAATTAATCGATTAATGACTGAAATTAATCGATTAATGACTGAAATTAATCGATTAATCGACTGAAATTAAATTAATAATTTTTTTATAATATACAAAAAACAATTAAAAACTTAACGGTACAATCGTTAATCGAAAATAGACGATTTTAAATTAACCCAGCAGTTAGTGGGGTTGTAAATAATCGGTTAACCGAATCTCTAGTATGAGCTAGAATATGACGCACACATTTACATACATATACAAGGGAGGTAGTCCACTATTTTGAACAAAGTGCTACCATATAAAAACTTACAGTTTGGAAGGGCATGCCGCACAACGATATATTCGAATATAATAAGCTTTGCCGCTAGTACATTGTGTACAAATTGGAATATCATTCCAATTTTGCTTTTCGACACGTAACTTTTATTCTAAAGTTTTATTTTCAGATTCTAAATACATTCCGATTAGTTAATATGGAACGTTACACGAAGAAACAACTTGTTTTTATTATTGAAACATGTTGTTTCTGTTTTATAATATTTGGGAAAAAAGAATCAGCACGATTAAAACTAAAAATTTATGTGTTAAACAACACTTCCCAAATATATAAATTTAAATAAAATTTAAATGAAATAATTTTATAGATTTCTGACATTTCCCAAAAAGGGGGAAATATTATTGCTGTGAGAAACCCTGCATATGACACACACATACACATAAAGTCGCTAAAAAGTTTGCACGATCTTAATACTTTAAATCAAACCACTCAATTTAACCAAGATGCAAAGCATCAAACTTAAAATTGCATTAAGTAAATGGCTCTGCAAAGAAAACTGCAGCAGAAAAGAAAAAAAAATGAGAAAAAAACGTTACAACTTCTGCAGCGCGCTTAACTGGCTTTTAAAGTTAAAAGCAAAATGAATAAATATTAGCAATTTATATAAAGTTGATCAGTAGCAATAAAATCAAAGCAAACTGAAGTGGAGTAATAAAGTTAAAGGAAAACATGAGCGCTAACATTGAGACTTGAACTTGTTCCATTGCTAGTCAACGAACAACATGTACTAGAGTTTAGTAACTTGGCTAAATTGTTAGCATGTCTGCTAAAGTGCTAAAGTTGTATGATGACGGCTGTCGGTGTTAAAAAATGGTGTGACCGTCAGCAATGCAACAAAAAGCAGTGCAAACTCAAACATACCAGCTCAACTCTAGCACATGAAGCCGAAATCTGAAAAATCACTATGGCCTTCAGAGTTACACATACACTCATAAAAATTGTTTACTGATTTTCCTTTTTACGTGTCAAAATCACACGGTGTTTTTTTTCTCTTTTTGTTAAATGACAAACATTTAATTCAACGAGTTGTTCAGATTAATTATGAAAAACCGGGTTCTATTCAATAATTATTATAAAATGCATTTTATGGCAATTAATCACAGAACACTGCAGTGTCTTATAACCGGAACCGGCCTGCTTAGCAACCAAATTTGATGTGGGACTACAAAAAATTGTTCAAAGTTTACGCAAATTAATTTAATCAATGCGGATGGACAATGAAAAAATAAGTTTTACAATTTTCTGTAATCCCATTTCTGATAAGCGCAAGCTATTCAGTTGAAAAAATCGTTTAATAGAAATTAAATATTTTTATACCCTCGAAAAAGGGTTTCGGTGTTATACATATTCACTTTGTCATTCCGTGTGTAACGCACCGAAATATTCCTGTAAGACCCCATAAATAATTATATATAATTATAATAACGATTTAAATAATATGTAGAATAACCGAACTTCAAATTATAGAACGTTGGCGAGCAAGATGCCATTTTTGTAGCACATCGCAAAAAACTAAAATAAATGGTTGTTTTATTTATTTTATATTTTGCATAAAACACAGCAATTAAAATAATTCAAATTATAGAGCGTAGAGCCAAAAAATTCAAATTATAGCGAGTCGACGATCAAAATGCCATTCAAATAATTTCAAATTATTGAGGGGACCAAATTACATAGATATTTTTCAATTTATTGAGTGTTTTTCAAGGGACTTCGAAAACAGTTCAAATTACCGTGAGATTCAAATTAACGAGTTTCAAATTATCAAGAGTCGACTGTACTTATATATTTTTCATCAATGACGACATCTAAGACGATCTAACCATGTCCGTGCGTCCATCTGTAGAAATCACGATTCGGTGCAACCAAACGAAAAAGAACCGGACCCTTGAAACTTGGTATAAATATATTTTGCAGGAAAACTTCAGGTCAGGTTCGTAAATGGGCTGAATCGGGCCAGAGGGAATAAAGTTTCCCTAAGAAGAACTAAACCAACCTCTACAAAAAAACATAATTATTTGTTTTTATACCCTCCAAAAAAGAATTAGAGGGTATATTCACTTTATCATTCCGTTTGTAACGCAGCGAAATATCCATCTGAGACCTCATAATTTATATATATTCTTGATCAGTGATAAAATTTAAGACGATCTGAACATGTCCGTCCATCCGTTCGTCTGTGGACATCGTGATTCAGTCCAAACGAAAAGAGCCAGACCCTTGAAATTTGGTACAAATATATCTTGAAGGATAGCATAGGTCAAGTTTGGAAATGGGCTGAATCGGGCTAAAGGGAAAAAAAGTTCCCCTAAACAGAACTAAAACAACCTCTAAAAAACAGCACAATTTTTAGAGTTTTTTTTTTGTAATTTTGTTAAGCAAATGATATATTTGTATGTCAAAGAAGGTCCAAAGACTTTAACTTAGAGCCATAAAATAAAAAAAAAATTGATTTTTGAACCCGCCCCCTTTAGTGGGCGTTATTATATGCAAAAATAGTGTAAAAATTTAACAAAATGTTTTACTCAAGCCTACATTCCTTAAAAGTAAAATTTTTAAACCATAATGACGAAGCTGAGACGTAACCTGATACTCCTGTGCCCTACCTCCTCCTCCTCCTCCACCTTTGCCCCCTAAATGAGCCTATCAAAAAAAAACTTAAAAATAAATTTTACATTTAATTATCCAAAATATTTTTGGTGCTTTATTGGGAAGGTCACGGCCCTTGGCAGAGCGATCCCGACAAAATACAATTTTTATATCCTCCAAAAAGTATTGGACCCCATAAAGTATATATATATATATATATATATTCTTGATTAGTCTGTGTTCATAGGAGTCATGTTTTATTGACATGATTGCTACTTTATAGGCGAGAGGGGAGAAAGGAAAAGTAACGAGTACTCATGCGCATGTACTGTCAGTACGTTTTGCTTTCTCATTCGCAAAGCACACAACTATATATACATGACTACAACTATATGTACATGTCGTCAACAAGACATAAATTATGTAAACACGAATGAAAGTTCAAAGAAGAAAAAGGAAGAATCTTGTCAATAAGACATGACTCGTATGAACACAGACTTAGTGATGAAGTCTAAGACGATGTAGCAATGCCCATACGTCCGTCTGTGGAAAACACGATATAGTCTATTTTTGGTGCCCGCCCCTTTAGTGGGCGTTGAAGTTACATATTACAGGAAAAAATAGTGTAAATATTTAACAAATTGTGTTTCTTAAGCCTGCATTCCTTAAAAATTTAATTTCTAAGCTTTTACGACGAATAAGTTCTCTGATCTTTTTCTTTTTTTCTGCACTTTACTAACCCGAAAATTTTGTTTTAAAGTTTTTAGGATTTAGATGAGATGAGATGTCTCCTCCACGGTCTGTCTCGGAGTGACCCTGTATAGAGTTTTAATATTGAGCACAGAAATGTGTTAAACTAAGTGTGACCCAGCAGGTTAAACATTTTTAAATTATTCCAGTCCCTGGTTTTGCATGTTGATATAAAATATTAATTCGTAAGTTTTTATGCTGACGGAAAGGTGTCCCAGTCATGCTCCTTCCAACACATTGGAAACGACCGTAGTAAAATAAATTTTTTTTTTCTGAAAAATCTGTATTTTAATAAGAATAATAATAGAGTTTTTATTTACCAAATATTTGTAGGGTATTTAAGATTCGAGCCGGTCGAATAGAACGTTCTGACGTGTTTTATTTTGTACGCAGGAAAACCTATGCCATCGAGATATCTGTTTTGGCTAAGAAATATATATTTCAACTGTTTGTCGCTTCCAGGCCATTGTGCAGCGGCTTAAATTCTTAACTTGGCCATATTTGCGCTCTTTTATTCCTTGGGTATTTATTATTGTCTGTAAAACTCAACTGACTAAAAACTATATATTTTTTTATTTTATTTTTGTTTTTAAGACAAAAGTATGATGTCGAACGTAAATGGATTTTTTTTTCGGTTGTTTATTTATTTTTATTTTTAATGTTGGGTTTGGTTGGCTGGTTGGCGGACGGACGGACGTAGGGACGGACAGATAGACAGACTAACTTGAGCTGTGTTTGTTGTAGCTGTGTATTTTCATTATTATTTAGTTACGGTTTGACTTTTGGCTGCATTAACGTTTTAAGTTGCTTAATACGTTTGTTTTTGCTTCTTTTTTTTTTTTTTTTTTTTTTTGCTACAACTCGCATACAACAACTCGTCAGCAGCGCTCAACGGCATGAACGAAAGAAAAGCAACAAAAACACACACTAAGCGACAAAAAACGCAAACGGGTCGGTCTTTTTAGTGTGTTTAGTTAATTTAGTTTAGTTAGTGACGAGATTTCAAGCGTTAAACTTGTGTGAATCGAGTGGATTTATTTCTTCCCAAAAGAATATAAAGAATTTTCTTTTTTTTTTTTGTGGAATACAAAATTTTAGCTACAAGTTGCAAAATTAAATTTTTGTTGGTTACGAAATAAAATTTATTTTAAGGTTTGTTTAAGGCTTAACACGCGTTTTAAACGGTTTTTACATGCTGGATATCACTTTATCTGCCAGATACAATCGGCAACTCTTATAAGAGTTGCAACAAAAAAACCATACATTTTTGAACATTCAAATCAGATACCACGATTTTCGATTTTTGTTTTTTGTTTTTTTTTTTTTTTTTTGTATTTACGGAGAGCGAAATTTGTAATTTTTTATATATTTATTTTTTTTTTTATTATTATTTTTTTTTTATTTTTTAGTTTTAAGTTTCTGTTAAAAATCTAAACATATGCAATTGAAAAAGAAAAGTTAAAAGAGAAAAAATATTTGTTCATGTAAAAAAAAATTAAATGAAATGAGATACAAAAAAATTTTAAACTCATAAAAATATTTACAAAAAAGACATGCAGTGAATTGTTAAAATTATTAAGTGTTAAATTCATTAACAGCAACTACAACAAAGATTAAAATAAACATTTTCTTTTCGTGGGGTGATTTTTTAACGTTTGGCTTTTTTTTACTTAGCGATTTTTAAGGTGCAAAAATTTTTATTTTAGTACAAGAAAAAAATGCTAGAGAAAATATCATGTCTTTATTGACCTCCACGAGGAGATTAAGCGCTGGTTAGCTGTTACTGCATATTGTTGTGAAATTTATTTTTCCCAGCCTACCTACGGAAATAATCCGCCTTATTCTGTAACTATTTGTCGACGTCACCGCCAAGACGTTATAAAAAATATAAAATTTACATAGACGTAGAGGACAACAGCTGACGTCCGTTGACAGCCTGTGAGTGTTCGCTAAGTTCTAAAATATACCAAGAGGCTATTAAAATTATTGATTTATTTATGATATTCCATTTGACAGCGTCGACATCGTCATCAATTTTGAGACATCATATCAACTGCACAATAATTTTGCATTCTATACAATAAAATGCCGACTCCATTAACTGTTTAGCGTTTAGTACAGATTTCGGTAAACTGACGTGATTTGTTTGTGATCTTTAAAAGAAAGTATTAAACAAATTTTATAATTATGATACAAGTGCATATAATTCCGATTCAAATGGAACTACCAGAGAGCAACATATCATTTTGTCGAGGACGCTGGCTGCCTTGGAGCTTAGCGTTTACTTTTATTTTTACCATTCACTATTTTCGCATATTCTTCTGCAGCCGTTGTCACCCTTCCCGCAAACTTTTCGGCGTAACAAGAAATTTTAATCACTTTTTATTTTCTGTCCACTATTCTTGGAACCAACTCGGCAAAATTCAAATGTAAGAGAGGAATTTTTAGGTGAGAGCGTAATTCAGTAATTTTTAACTTAGATTACAATTGTTGCATAATTTATTTCTGTGTTTGTCTTTTTATTATTCAGATTAACTCAAGTCGTCATCAAAAACGACAACGACAAATTTAGTGTCGTAAATTTTTTTTGCAGAAAGCAAAATCCACGTTGGCAATCATCGGCAGTTTTCGATACCGACAACAGGAAATTTAGAGTCCGCCAAATAACTTTGTTTTTTTGAAAATGCTATAAAAAAAGTACTGAATATTTTCTCAAATTTCTTTTTTTATAATAATGGAAAATAATTTCATTCAAATGGCTGCCTCGGCTGGCCATGCAGTGGCCTACACGATGGGTCCAATTTTTAAGCACATTATCGATTGTGTGCAGCTGTATTTCACCAATGGCTTCACGAATATTGTCCTTTAAAGCGTCAATTGTCTCTGGCTTGTCGGCGTAACACTTATCTTTGACGGCACCCCCACAATTAATAGTCCAACGTTGTCACATCGCAGCTCCGAGGTGGCCAAACGACATCAGCTCTGCGGCTGGTAATGCGATCTTCAAAAACAGGACGCTAAACATCGAGTGTAGCTTCGGCTGTGTGGCACGTAGCGCCGTCCTGTTGAAACCAAATGTTGCCAATATCCTCCTCTTCAATTTGTGTGAACAAAAATTCGTTCAACATGGCCCGATAACGATCGCCATTGACTGTAACGGCCACTCCTTGGTCATTTTCGAAGAAAAATGGCCCAATTATGCCTCTGAACCAAAATCCGCACCAAACAGTGACTCGTTTTGGGTGCGTCGGCTTTTCAGTGTATGCGTGCGGGTTTTCTGTGCCCCAAATGCGACAATTTTGCTTGTTCACATACCCGCCAAGCTAAAAATGAGCCTCATCTGAAAAGATGATTTTTGTGGCAAAATCGGCATCTTCTGTAAGTCGATCGCAGGCCCACTTAGCGAAGCGAAAACGCATTGGATGGTCAACCATATGCGTTCAGCGGAGGGATAAAACTAATTATCTGTCAAATTGGACATGAGCTAAGTGTTACCATTCACGAAGTAAGCACTAGTTGAAAAAAAAAAGTTAGATTGCGGACCCTATACAATTTGAAGTAGACAATGCAAGACAGCATCGTGTTGCGTCGATGTTGACAACGGGAATAAGGGTGATTATCTTTTCGTTGACCCCGATAATAGCCTTGTAAACCCGGTGTGTTTCGCAATATTTTTGACAATTTTTTTTTAATTATTTTTGCAACGAAAACTTTTTTAGTTAAAGCAAGATGCACTCATTTTGGTGCACCAAAACAAAATCAAGACAACTTTTTATTTTAGTGTGAGTAAGGAAAAAATCTTTGAACAAAAAGAAGTCTTGCTGTAGAGTTTAAACTTTTATTTGAAAAAAAAAACAATTTTAAAACAAATGCCTCAAAATTAAAATATTTTATAAATAATTTAAGGCCGAGGAGACACATAGAATCCGTCATACGTTATACGTCACCTTTTTCGACTGACATTAACGTACTGACGGGAAAGGCTGGCACAATGAGTACTTTGTTGACGGATATTAAATCAATTGTATGTTCCCCATTTTATTTATTTATGTTAAATTTATATATTTTATAAAATTTGTGTGTATATTATTTAATTTTTCCTGTACACACAATACAAAAAATTGATTAAAACAATTTGAAAAGCTCATCGATTTCTGCCAAAGTATTCAACGTACGTCAAAAGTTAAAAGTTGGCCAACTTTTGTACTTTGGTTTGACGCAGAAGTACTGAATGTGACAACTCACATAAGATGCTTTCTTATTTCAGCTCAGCTGTCAGTTGGAAAAGGCGACGTATAACGTATGACGGATTCTATGTGTCTCGGTCTTTATTTGTGTTTTAAAACAATTTGTTTGAAATTGTGTTTTCTTATATTTAAAAATATGAAAATATTATACATTTAATAAAAAATCTATATATATATGTATATATATATATATATATATATATATATATACATATACATATATATATATATATATATATATAATATACATATATATATATATATATATATATATATATATATATATATATATATATATATATGTATATATAAGTATGTATATAAAAATAAGTTGTCCTATGTTCGTGATTTTATAACTCGAGAACCAATCAACCGATTTTCAAACGGGTACATGCATTGGAAAGATCTACTTTCACTGATGGTTTATAAAAAAAACACCGAAAAATTTTTACGAATATGTGTTATATGCCCACTTTTATGATGGTGTGTTTCCCCTATATAAAATGTATTTTGTTGCTTATGAAAATTGCATATGTGACACCGCATAGAGAGAGGTCCCTTTCTCTAAAAAAAATAAATTTTCACTTTTTTTTTTGATGTGGACACCATCTGAGCATCGAATGAGACCGATCCCATGCCCCAAAAGTGTTCCCTCCCAGAGATATGCGCGTTTTATGAAAGTGATGGTACACCGAAGATACACGTATTTAAATCTTTGAAATGGCTCTCCTGAACAAAACCGGTTTTTACCCTTATGCTAGGAACACAACTGGGACGAACGACGAATTTCGTTCAGTACGACGAATTCGTTCGTAAAAATTCGCTCTATAAATTCGTCGTATGAAATACAATAACGACGAATAAATTAAAATAATAAACAAAAAAATTGTAAATTTTGTTAAAAATCTTTGTAATCCTCTGATGCCAGATTCTTTAGACATTCAATAATTACCCCGGTGGTGTCCATTTTTTTCCAGAACAAATTCCTTTTTGTAATTGTTTTCTGAAAATTTTTTCTGTAAATAAATTATTCTTTTCATGTAACAGCTGATGGGGTGACCATATGAAAAAGTGGGATATAGGAAGAAAGAATATATTATAAAAAGTGTTCAAAATTAATAAAAAGTCGTCCGAATGATAAATTTTTGTGAATTGGTGAATGCATTTTTAGTATGTACTGAAAATTTTCGTGCTAGATGCAACAATACAGTAGTGAATTATGTTTTCCCACAAAAAACCAGATTGAGTATATGAAACCTGGGCACCTCATATTGATTTGTTCGTCGCTCGCTGACGAAACAATTAGAAACAAACCTATTTCAACTTTCGCTGAGTATGACGAATTTCGTCCAACGCCACGATTGTGTGCATTTTCATAATTCAAAAATTCGTCGTTCGTCGCAGTTGTGTTCCTAGCATTAGGTCCCTTTCTAGTTTTCGCGTCACATATTGTCGGCATAAGGCTCTGCTTGCTCGCATCATTTGACTTATTTAATTTCTGTGTGTTTATTGATTGTCATTTAAGTTTACAGTGCGAGCATTGACATTTTTTAATTATTGATTTGTAGTCTTTCAGCTAAAATTTTGCATCAAAAAAATAAATATACATACATAAAAAAATTGTCCAACAATCAGGAAAATGTCTTTTCTTTCTAGAAAATTTAATTTTTAATACAAAGACGTAAACGTATTTTATTGTATTGTCCAGCAACGCGGGCAGGGTTACTCTAGTAAATTATAAAAACTGTTGCCTAATTACCGCATTTGATATCGATCGAAATTTCAATACAATTTCGATCGATATCAAATGCCGTAAATGTGTCCTTACAAGAATTTACGAAATTAATTAAAATTATTTTATTTCTGTTGAGTTTTTTCTAAATAAAATAAAAATATTAGCTGGGGATTTTACATTGAAAAAAAATGAAAATTGCCACGTCCGTCCGTCTGTGAAAATTACGATACAGTGCAAACGAGAAGAGCCACATCCTTGAAATTTGGTATAGATAAATTTTGAAGGTAGTACATATCGCTCCCTAAATACAAAAGGGGCACAACTCAAAATCCTAAAATTTTCAGGAGAGACAAAAAACTGTTCATTATGCAGAAGCAACACACTGAACAAAAGTAGACATAACTGTATTTTTCCAGTTAAAGAAGATAGTGATGTGAAAGAAATTTTTTTCAGTAGTTAGAGATGTGTATTCTGAATTAATTTATGGAAAAAAGTCAGTTTTGGAAAATTTTGAGTTGTGCCCCTTTTTTATTTAGGGTGCGATATGTATGTATGCCCCTATTGTGGTCTGCCATAGAAGAAGTCCTTCAAGCCACGCTTTTATTGCAGAGAATTCTATCCTAAGAATCCAGAACCCTAAAATTATTATTTCGCAGCCTACAATTATTATTTCGATGAACTATTTATTATAATCCACGATATACAATCAGCCATGTCACAGACACCGATTCCTTAGAAAACAGGCGGCTGTTGGAGAGTCCTGTTCGACTCCCTTCAGAGTTGCCGTTTCATAAAAAAAGCAACACTAAACAGTCGGACAAAAAAATATCAAGTTTTTTTTAATCGAAATGGCGTTCAGACACATGCATTTTTAATTGAGTCCTTTATTGACATAATTATGTTCACATAACAAATTTAGTCAATTCAATTAACGTATGACAACAAAAAGCAAAACTTGTTTATATTCATGATAACCTCAAGTTCAAATCAAGGATCTCGTTTTTCTTTAACTTTTTATTTTATAATAAAATTAATGTCAATAATTTAAAGGCAAAACGGCTCGACATATTTTATTAATTGCTCTTTTTTACTTTTTCTGCAATTTGGGTGGTAAGTCTGAACTAAGCTTGTTCAGTGAGTTGCGTTGTGCTTATTAAACACACTTCTTAGCAGTGCTGCATTTGTAATTTTACTCCATATTATAGCAATTAAGTGTTAATTGAGCAATCCCTTAATAGGAAAGCGAACTTAAATGTTGCATGAGGTGAACTTTATATGGGTGGTGGTGGAAAACCAAAATATGTCTTAATCTGTTATAAGTTAGCCCTGATTGCTGAGAACACCATGGAATCGACAAATTCGGGTTATCCAGCACACTTTCTCTAACAGAAGAGATATTTTCCAAAGTGCGTATATTGCAATAAAGCGCAGGTCTGGCCAAATTTGTATTGCTTGCAGTTTTTTTAGTCTCTTTATAGTTTTGCCAATTCCTTGCAAAATAGATCGATTATGACGATCAAAATCACACGGTATCTGCTCGAAAAGTGGCCTCGTTTGAGCCTCGTTACATTTGTAAGTCAGTTTTAACTATTTTAAATAGTTCTCCGATTGTTAAGCAATCCGTATTCGTTAATCACAATTCTTAAACTACATAAATGTCACTTATATGACAGAGATTTAACACCTGACAGCCTTGCCACACCGTAGGTTTTTCAATTACTAAATGAATAACCATAAATCGGAGTTTCTAGCACCGAAAACAGATTTTGTTTCCTTGTTTTTTATATATATTTTTTTTTAAAATCTCTGTTTTTTCCGTCAAATGAAAGGATAATTTCATATTTGAAAAAAAAAAGCTAGTTTAATGCTTAATTTTTTTGACGGCTTTCAGAGTTGCCGTATTGTACTTTTTGTTTCTTTATTTATTTATAATGTTTATTTAAGCAAAAGGTCAATTATTTTTTTAATTTTTATATAAAAATTATGTTTTTATTCCAATATTTCGCCACTTCTTTGTGTAGCTTCTTCAGGGATATATAAAATTGTGTAATTAAATTGTTTAATAACAAACACTATAAATTAATAAAAAATAAGGTCGAAGAATTTTATAAAATAAGATTCTTTATTTATTTATTTAATTACTTCAATTCTGAACACTAGACTAAAGTCTTTTATTACGGTAAAGAATGCTTTCGTGTCAAAAATTATTTAAAGTTTAATAATAAAAGTTTACAAAAGAACAAATAACAATAAAATATATTGAAAAAATTTTAATATTTACAGGAAAAATATTAAATTTAAACTTTTTTCTTTCTTATTCGCCTACTCCAACTATTTGCCCTTTAATAATCTGAAAAATGTCCTGATGTACATGAAGAGGCTGATAAAATATTCCATTAAAAGCCAAACCCCAAAAATAATCACCCTATAAGTTATCTGCTATAGCATTAAAAAAAAACAAATAAAGCAATTTGAAGTGTATGTTAATAGTTTTTCGAACCAACTGTATTGAACTATTTCATTTAATTTACCAACTTGCAAAAATAAATATAACAATTAAAAAAAAAACTTAATAAAACAGCAAAGCAAAATTAAATCTATTTGAAGTAAAAGAAAGAAATACATAAAGAAAAAATATATCGCATTAAGAGTCTATTAAATCGTTATTTTCAATTTGTTTGTGGTTACCAAGTGAAACGCAGATTTGCTACAAAAACAAATAAAACAATTGCAACTAAAACAAAAACAACTTTGAAAATATTAATTTCTATGCATGTGTGCATGTTCAGGCATATTAAAAACAAAAACAAAAAGCTTTTCCTGGTCTTATATGCAGCAATCTTTATTAATTCTCTCATTAGAAAAATATATACAATAATAATAAAAAAAAATTGTGTCAATTTTCCTAATTCTATTAAATTTCTTTTCAGCCATAAAGTTAAATTCAAATTTCAACAGCTAGAAATAAATTGAAAGTATTTTTCGTCTCTCCGGCAAAAAAATAAAAATAAAATCACAAAAATAAAAATTACTTTTCAAATTGCAAGTAATTGAGATTCATTAGCTGCCGTTTTGATTGTGTTTAAACAAAAAAGAAAGATAAAATATCCATAAAAAAAAATTCTAATAATAAAAATAAAAAAGCATTAAGAAAGTGTTAAATTACAGCCGGCTTTTGTGGTATTGAAGAAAAACTTGTGCCTGTATTCGATATTTTTTAAGGTAAGAAAAAGTCTTAAACACGCTTATACACCCACACACACACACACACATGTACTCAAACATATAGCTGTTTTATGAAAAAACATATCAATTCAATTGAATTAACTAACGAGAAATTGATACTTGAGAAATAATTTATTATAAAATAAAAACAACTATTTACTTATAAACTATATTTCAATATTTACATGCAGTAAGAAAAATTATGAAATTATTATACAAAAAATAAAAGATTATTTCAAGGAAATTAATTCATTACATCAATATGAATGCAGTATTGAACTTTTCATTTCCCAGTAAAATATCGCAGTGTTTACCGAAGCAGTTACTGCTGGAAAGAGCAGGTTTTACCAAGAACCCCCTCCTTATTACGCACGAACTAACGAACTAAAGCTTTGCAAATGATAATTATATATACATATGAAAATAAAATTGCGAAAATTTCAAATTACAAAAACTTTGTTCTGTTTATGGGAGATTTTCAATAAAAACAAGTAAACACGTTATATTCGACCGGGTCGAATCTTAAATACCCTCCAAATATTTAGTAAGTGAATTTAAAATGTTTAACTTGGTGGGACAGAGTTCCTTTATATAATATCGTACGTCAACGCCCACTAAAGGGGGCGGGGTTCAAAAATAGGCAATATCATGTTTTCCACAGACGAACGTATCGGCATTGCTAGACCGTCTTAGACTTCATCACTGATCAAGAATGTATATACTTTATGGGGTCGAATTCTCTTTGGAGGGTATTAAAACTGTATATTGGCGGAGTCGCTCTGGGAAGGACTGTGGGGGAGACATTTCACCTTTGTTATAAAACTCTAAAAATAAATGCTTGGAATAATTATATACAAAATAAAATTTTTTATTTTATTTTATAGGGTCAGTAAGGGGCAAAGGGGGAGGAGAGGGTAGGGCAGAAACAGGCAGTCATAAAACTCTGAAAATAAATGCTTGGGGTGATTATATACAAAATTAAAATAATTTTTTTTGCTAGGGTCATTTAAGGGGCAAAGGGGGAGGAGGGGGTAGGGCAGAAACAGGCAGTCATAAAACTCTAAAAATAAATGCTTGGGATGAGGACATACAGAATTTAAAAAAAAAATTTTTTGGTGGGGTCATTTATGTGGTGAAGGGGGAGGAGGGGGTAGGGCAGAGGAGTACCAGGTATCGTCTCAGCTTCGTCATTAAAGCTTACAAATTTTATTTTTATGGAATGTAGGCTTAAGTAAAACAATTTGTTAAATTTGTATGCTATTTTTGCATATAATAACGCCCACTAAAGTGGGCGGGGTCTACAAATAATTTTTTATTTTATGGCTCCAGTTTAAGGCGTTGGATCGTATTTGATATAAAAAGATATCAGTTGCTTAACAAAATAACCAGAAAACTTTAAAAATTATGTTGTTTTTTCTGGGTTGGTTTAGTTCTTCTTAGGGGAACTTTTTTCCCCCTTGCCCGATTAAGCCCATCTTAGAACTTAACCTGCTCTAAGCTTTAAAATATATTTATACCAAATTCCAAGAGTCTAGCTCTTTTCGTTTGGACTGAATCGTGATTTCCATAGACGGACGGACGGACGGACGGACATGCTCAGATCGTGTTAGATTTCATCACTGATCAAGAATATATATACTTTGTGGGGTCTGAGATGGATATTTCGATACGTTACAAACGGAATGACAAAGTGAATATACCCTCGAAATTCTTTTTTGGAGGGTATAAAAAGAACCTAATCCGGCTAAACTAATTTAGAACCTTTAAAATTGTTCCATAAAAGATATACAAGACTTTAATATCGAACAGATGTCAGCTGATTTTGCTTTCAGATTAATTGTAAGAACTAAAACATACGACTACGAGACAATTTAAAATAATAAAAAAATTGTATTTGATTCAGCATCATTTCAAAAATATGTTTTTATACCCTCCAAAAATGAATTGAAGGTTAGCACAGGTCAAGTTCGGAAATGGGCTAAATCGGGCAAGAGGAAAAAAAGTTCCCCTAAGAAGAACTAAACCAACCTCTAATAAACAACATAATTTTGAAAGTGTTTTTTTTTGCAATTTTGTTAAGCAAATGATAAATTTGTATGTCAAAGCAGGTCCAATGCCTTGAACTTGGAGCCATAAAATAAAATTAAAATAATTTTTGGACCCCGCCCCCTTTAGTGGGCGCTATTATATGCAAATGTAGTATAAAAATTTAGCAAATTGTTTTACTCAAGCCTACATTCCTTAAAAATAACCTTTTTAAGCTTTAATGACGAAGCTGAGACGATACCTGGTACTCCTCTGCCCTAATACCTCCTTCCCCTTCACAACATAAATGACCCCACCAAAATAAAATTTTTTTTTTAAATTTTGTATGTAATCATCCCAAGCATTTATTTTTTGAGTTTTCTGACTGCCTGTTTCTGCCCTACCCCCTCCTCCCCCTTTGCCCCCTAAATGACCCTATAAAAACAAAAATTTTTTTTTAAATTTTGTAAATAATCATCCCAAGCATTTATTTTTAGAGTTTTATGACTGCCTGTTTCTGCCCTACCCCCTCCTCCCCCTCCACCCCCTAAATGACCCTATCAAAAAAAAATGTTTTTTTTAACTTTGTATTTAATTATCCCAAACATTTTGTCTTGGTTTATAGATTTGTTCTATTTTTAGCTCCCAATATTTGAATTTGCAAAAATTCTAACTGGACGAGTCCTTCGATAATCAACTTCCTTTTTTGCAGTCCTTTGAATTTTGCGTCACTCAGTCAATCAGTGGGAATATGTGTGTGCTTGTCTCTTAATGAAGCAAACAATAGATATAAAAAGATTTTGAAAAAAAACAAATGGGTTTTCCTATGCACTTCACAAATATTTCGGGGACAATTGCTGGCCTCTGCTAAACATATTTTCTTAACTGATTTCTCTAGATACTTCAGTTCATTTTAGTGATTTTTATTTTGATACTGTTTTTTTTTCAAAATAATTTATTTAAATTGTTTTATTATTTACCAAACATGGAAGCAATTCTGGCTAGTATTTAATTAGTATCTTCATATTTTTTTTTTATTTATCTCAGCAAATTATAAAAACCACACAAGTTCTTTTTGGCTGACAGTATTTTATTTCTAGCGTTACCAAAATTTTAATTATAGAATTATTTAATTATTTGGTTTATATGTGTATGATTTCACATAAAGTTGTTAATAAATGTGAACGAGTATTAAATGAATTTGTTAATAACTTAAGCGATTATTGTTATGCGGCCATTTAAGGAGTTAAACGCAAGACAACTCCTACTGAAATGTCTACTGATCTCATGCTAATTAACTAAAATTTCGCTTTTAATTTACTTTTTCAATGTTTTGACATTTTGGATTTGAATTTTTTTTTTGTGAAAACAAAAATAATAATAACAATAAATATTTTATTAATTCAATGGCATTTTTCCTAAGCGGAATATGACCGTTGAAACTATGGGCAGTGAGTGAAGCGTATACAAGTGAGTTCCTATTTTTTGTTATTCATAATTCATAAAGTTTTTATTTTTATTTATAATTCTTGGCAAATATATATACATATATATATATATATATATATATATATATATATATATATATATATATATATATATAATTTAAAAAAAAAAACAACATATTGGTTTAAGACTTCTTTATATGGGTTGGGTTTTGGTAGGAATTATTGTGGCTCAGCTTTTTTACTTTCCCAGCAAACATAAATTTCCACGTTCCAAAAATATCTTAACTTTATTCTACTCGCCAACGGGAATCATAAAATCATAATGAAATTGCTGTATTTTATCTTCTACTTTAAATTCAGTTAAAATTGTCCAGAGAGATTACTTGATTTTATAATCAGGAGCAATCAACAAGCGAAAATTAGCATCAATATCATTTACCAACTTAAATAGCAGATCAAAGCAATGCTGTTATAAGAAAACGCTACAATCCCGTCATCAGTACTCTTGTATATATATTTTTTATTTATTTATTATTTTTTTATCTTGCAGCGGCACTCAGGGGATGACCCCTACATATGCAGTGCATTGCGCCGGAACTAGAAAATATGGGATAGTTTTGAGGGGACAGATGAAGAAAGATAGAGAATTTTTTGTAGCTATTTCAACCTTTTTACTTGGCCGACTAATTTGTGCTACAGGACCGATGAAGGAGGATGCTGTTACTCTGCTTTTTGGTACATGATTGTGTCCTTCGCTGCCAATTATGTTCAGTGATCAGTGCTATGCCTTCATCATTGAAAACAACAATGAACACAAGCATGCACTAGTGCTGATCAAAAGAATCCAACACAATAGTTCATGAGTGAGTGCGGATTTGAACTCAGGACCCTCCGCTTCATAGTCTCGTATTCGACTACTTGAGCCAGCAGCACCCACAGCTATGACTTGTTAAATGGTTTGCTGGAATTTCGCAAAACCTGGCAGAAAATGTCAATAGTGAAAGTGTATTCACTTACAGTCACCAGTACTAGTGACTTATAATACCCTAGACAATGATATTACTATAGACATTTAACATCCACTACTGACATGAGTACTAGTGATGCACTAGTACATTTTTGTAATAATGGGGCCAAATTAACGCATTCGATCTCAATACAATTTAAATACAAATTTCGATTGATATCGAATGCATTTTCATTATTGACATATATTCTAAAAAATAATAAAATTCTAGACCGGGGGGGCCAAATTACAGCAGTCGATATCGAACGAAATTTGTATTTAAATTGTATGGAAATTTTGCTCGATATCGAATGCGGTAATTTGTCCCCCGGGTCTAGAATTTTATTAGTGTTTTAGAATAGATGTCAATAATGAAAATCCAGAGTTTGTTAAGGTTTGAAATTTTATTTAAAAAAAAATGTAAAAGGCACTACCTCGAAAATGTCGTTTTTAATAATAAAACGAAAATAAGGTACCAATGCATTTAAGTCGTCTGTCGCCACCACAAAAATTTTTTTTTCTTATCAAAGACAAATATATATGTCCACGCTTTATCGACAATGTGGCCATATAGTCACCATAATAGTAGACAAAAGTTGTGCCTTGGGGCAAATCGATTTCAGGTTTACTTTAGGGTACTTTTTTATTCATTTCTACAAACTTTATGACAAAATTATATATCTACGAGAACTGCTGGAGTGCTAACCTGTAGTTAACACAAATTATATTTTAGTGTCATCGTTGATTTATTTACTGACGTCAAAGTTTTTATATATATTTTTTTATTTTTATGGCATTAAAGCCCAGCCGTAGGTTCGCTACTTGTTGTTGTAAATAGTTTTCGAACTATTTTTTTCTACTTTTAATAAAAACAATATTGTTTAGAAAGAATTAAACATGATCAATTGAATTTTTTAACTTCATTCGTAATGGAAACATCGCTTACGAGGGCTGCTGGATAACTTCGTCAATATTATGATAAAAAATATTTAGATCAATAGTATTCTTTCAATTTTGTTTTTCCTTCCAAATAATAGGTTTCCTTAATTCCCCCAAAATAGGCGTTTGTTTCGGTTATGACGTCTTCATCTTTGGAAGAAGAAATTAGGCGGAAGGAGGGTACAAAGTGTGGAAAAAGCGCTGGTAGGGTTAAACGTTCGTAGCCCCAGTTTGGGATCTAACAAGTGGTTGTATACGGCAGCTCCTATGGTCGAGTGTGATTAACCTCATGTCCAAATATTCATGTGAAATATGAACAACTCGCTGAGTTGAGATGCTTCACATATTGTCATTCTCCGACTGTCCAATATTTACCCTTATCGTGTTTGGCGCCCTCAGATTCGACATTTTGTAATAGATTAAAGAAAATTTTAGCTTTTTGTCTTTAAGCTATTACAATTTGTCGAATTTGCAGGCGTAAAACGCCAAACACAATAGGGGTGATTATTCTGCGTATTTTGTCGACAATTTGTGGTGTAAAGATATCTTTTGGGCGAGCTGGGCACGTAGGGCATCAATTGTGCTGGTGTAACCACAAGGGAACTCAGTAAACAATTTATTAGCAACTGAAATTGAAGGCGCAGTGTTACCATAGTCTTTATTAAGCCTTTCCGTGGGTTTTTACTCAAAAAACAACAAAGAGTTTTCCACTTTAATAAATATTATTATTCCCACTTTAATACAAAAATAAATGCGGAAAATTGTTGACCCTAAAGGGTCAAAACTATCGTAACTTGGTTTGTTGTGCTGTTCTATGCTTTTAAGTTCCACGATCTCAAAAGTATAAGAGTGGGTGAATTCCAAAACATCAAAATACTTTGCATTGGCATCACTGCAAAGTTACTTTAGTTACAAAAACAAAGCACATGCGACTTTGCATCACTGCAGTGCATATTGATGTTTTGGAACTCAGCCAGTTTGTTGAAACACTATTTTGGAACTTTCAAGCTGCCATAACTTTTGGATGCATCAGCCGATTCTCACGTGATTAGCGGTGATTTCGAGTCCTAAAAAAGAACCGAGTTCATTAAAAAAATCACTTTTTAAGGATTTTGTTCATACACGATATCTCACGCATACGAAAACGATTTTGAACCAATGTCAAGAGCTAGTTAGTCAGTTGTGGAAACGATCAGTAAAGTCGTTTAAAAATAATTTTAAAAAATACTATATTTGAAAACAAATTTTTCAAAATCTAAGGACTCTTTGAAACGCCACTAGCTTGGCTCCATTCGGTCAAGCCGTCCAGTTCATATAAGCGGCTTACTTACTTTCACATACAGCGCTTACACACACATACACACACACACACACACACACACACATAAACACACCCACATGCATACATACCCTGCCAACACTACGTGCCTGAGTAAGAACCAATAGGTGAGGCGACACCTAGGTTTGGGTAAAAAAAGAAACCGAAGTCGCTAGAAAGTTTATAGAACCTCCACTGGTTTGACTTTCGAGGCTTTACCAGTAGTCAGAACTGGTACCACGGGATCCAGTACAAGCCCCGCAGTTTACTGCGGCTGGATATTGGTGAGGTCTCCCTCGGGAGTACACGTGGTGGTTGTGGTCACCAATTTGGTGGAAGATTTGTCAGATAAGGATTGATGTTCAATCCTTGCGGTTGGACTTCGGTCCGGCTGATAGTAGCAAAATCTATGTGTTGTTGTGAATCAACCAAAAAAAAGATCATCTAGATAGGATCGGCACTCTAGCAAGGTGTTAGATCATGGGGCTTACCAAATCATGTTCTAGAAATTGCCACCTGGGTGACCTGAGGTCGCCTTCGTGTGGCCTCTTGGTGCTAAGAGGGGTGATGGTGACACCCAATTTCACCCGATGTTAAGAGCATCGTCAGGTTAGGCCACAAGGCAGGAACTGACGTAAATCAATGACATATATACCCTGCCAACATTTTCTATCGCGAAAGTGACCCAGATGTGACGCTAAGAAGTTGAAACTCATCGTCTGTGATACCATTTTCTCATCGTAGAAGCGTCTTCCGTATTGAAAAGTTGTACTCACCCGGAAGTAACTTCAAGAAGTCACTTCTGCGTTACTTCAAAAAGTCACTTCTGCGTTACTTCAAGAAGTCACTTCTGCGTTACTCCAAGAAGCAACTTTTGCGTTACTTCAAGAAGTCACTTCTGCGTTACTCCAAGAAGCAACTTTTGCGTTACTTCAAGAAGTCACTTCCTGAAGTCGAATTTTTATCCTCAACATAAAAAAAGTTGTTTTATTCATAATAATAACAGATAATTCACTCATATTGACTATGGGATAATTATCAAAATTAAAAAATAATTAACAATTATGTAAAAACTACAACAATACCAATAACAAAACAAAGTCACACTTTACCACTGACCGACCACAGCAAAAGACAAAAATCACTAATCTTTTTGCATTCTTTTCATTTTTTTAAATTTATTTTGCGGTCATTGCGACTTTCCCAGAAGTGCATAGTGTTGTTTTTGTTTATTACATCCATAACGGCACATGTCATTTTCGCCTGGTGTTTATAAACAAAAAACTATCTTCCAAACGTCGTCTGGATGATTAAAAGACGACTGCAATGTAAATTGTTATTGTTAAATTCAAACTATCTTCCAATTAACGTCTGGAAGTGAGTAAGACGTAACGCCTTTGACGATGGACGATGAAAGAAACTTCCAAATGTTGGAAGGGTACAGACATATTGACACTCTCGCAGTAGTATTCAGAAAAACTTCGTAAGAAAGCAGATTTGATTTTTGCATTGACTTAACGATTTTTTGAAAACTTTAAATTTTTTTAGCGGGAAGTTAAAAAACAGATATCACAAAATTAAAAATGCAAGGCGAATTTATATAAGATGAATTTGACAGCTGTTTTCCGGATTTGTTTGCTACCTTGTGCTGCTTTAAGCTTTAACAAGTTTGTCTGTCAAAACTTTTTTCTCTATATACTTCCAAATGATTTTGACATTTCAACTTGCAGGGAATTCGCCCATGAGTTCGCCTGGTATTAATTCGCCTTGTTTAACATGGAAAATATTATTGATTCCAAAAAAGAGGAGAGTGAACAATTTCTCGCTGAGATTTTATTATAATTATTATTTTTTTTTTTTAATTTTTTAAAGAATTTTTGGAAATAAATTTGGAGCCGATTCACAACTTTCGTTTTCTTCTCGAAATCAAATGTCTGCTGGGTTTTCTTTTCTTTAATTGTATTTCATTCGTTGTTAATTTTTCGTTTTCTTTCATAGTTGTTCACGGGCTCTTGAGTCAGAAAGTGAGTTAGTGAGTGATTGAGTGACAGTCTTTTGATTCAGTGTTCCTTTCATTATTTCTTTGTGATTTTTTTCTGTTTTTTCTTTTTTTTGTATTTGTTTTTGCATTTTGTGTGCGGTCATTGATTTGTTGTCTTGGACACAATATCAGACATCAATAAAACTATTATAAAATATTTTTGTTTTATTTTTTACTTTTTCTTTATATGTAATTATTAATATTTATAAGAATTTTGTGTAGTATTTTTTCCGTGAATTTCTCAATAACTCTTGCAGTTCATTAACATTTGCTACATAACAATTCCTCAAGTTGTGTAATACGTAGTACTTTTAAAGGCTGAATATTGAATTCTACTTCCGTTTTTTTTTCGTTTTTTTTTTCAAGATTTTAAAGAAGAAAAGATGGAAATATAGTTGAGTTTTTAAAATACTTATTGTTGTACAAAAAAAAAAATTAAAGATTTAAAGGATTGTTTTTGTCGACTTAAGCCAGTAACCAAACGGATCCTAGAGTATAGTAGCAGGGAACTGTCAACAGTAGACAATGGTTGTCAATAACGACTAAGGGAATACCAAAATTTATATAATAAAAACCCAGAGGCCAAATTACGGCATTCGATATCAAACGAAATTTGTATTTAAATTGTATAGAAATTTCGTTCGATATCGCATGCGGTAATTTGGGCTCTGTACGAGTATTTAGTTTTTATTAAAACTCTTGCTTAATAATTTTTGCTGACCCAGCGTTTTATTGGATTTTAATTAATAAAACTAAACGACATGATTATGAATGAATTTTCAATTTCTTTAGTTCCTACAGTTTCATTGTGTATTTTACATTTTACCAACTTTTTTATTTTTCGTTTTCATTTAACAACTTTGTCATACTTTTACAAACATTCGCTTTATTTATAATCCAAATTTAGTTAATTTTTTTTCTTTTCTATCTTTTTTGCGAAGCCAGTAACTATGGTGAGTGAATATGAAAAAAAAATTGTTATGAAAAAAAGCAACGAAAAATACCACAAATACTCGTATATGCACCCAGAGCATATACTCGTATATTATGTTTTTGTAGTTTTTCTGTATGCAATAATTTGCTTATTAGCAGAGAGCAGGGGCTGGGAAAATGCAGCACATGTTAGTGAATCAGCAAAAAAAAAAAGATTGTCAAATTTTAAGGGATTTTGTAGTTTCTGTATGAAGGCATTATTATGGAAACACGAAGGGTATAAATATGATATGAAAGCGATAGTTGATGGCTGGAATGTTTTGCCAATTAACCCACTTTTTATAGGAAATTTTTCAGAAATTTATTTCTGTTTACGTAGAGAAATGCATATGTGTGTCTGTGTAGACAGGTGCCGATCCGGCTTTTCAAAAGTATTAGTTTTCTTTTTAAAGAGTGTTTTTATAAGAGCTTGCTGATTTGAAATTTAAATAAAACACATGCCAAATTATGAAATGGCCAAAAAAAATTTTTATTTGGTAGATAATTTCTCGTCATTTAACATTTAAATATAATTTCGGGCATATGGCCACCACGACTATTTGGCACAAAGGTCATTCTGGAGGTCCAATTTTCGACCACCTTTTCAAGCATTTGAGGGCGTATTTCAGCAATGACACGTTGAATACTGGTTTCCAAAGCGCCAATCGTTGCTGGTTTATCCCCATAAACCAATAATTTCAGGTATCCCCACAAAAAATAATCGAGTGGCGTCAAATCACACGAACGCGGAGGCCAATTCACCGATCCATTTCTCGAAATAATGTTGTCGTTGAAATGTTCTTTCAATAAGTCCATTGTTTCGCCCGCCCCGTATGACAAGTGGCACCATCCTGTTGAAACCACATTTCGTTTACATCCATATCTTGAAGTTTTGGCACCAAAAATTCATTGATCATGATTCTGTATCGATTTCCATTCACGGTAACGCGTCGTCCTTCCTCATTTACATTTATTGGGATGCATTGGTAATTCTTGAACGGCGTGTGGATTATCTTTGCTGCAAATACGGCAATTTTGCTTGTTGGCATGTCCATTCAACCAAAAATGCGCCTCATCACTGAAGAGAATTTTGCGGTAAAAAAGCGGATAAACATTTTTAATTGAACACTGTTTTTGAAAATAAATTTCCACGATTTGGAAGCGTTGTTCTGGAGTTAACCTGTTCATGATGATTTGCCAAACAATACCGAGTAGAGACGTCACTTTAAACTGTCAAAACAGCAGTCAGACAACGGAGTGATTCGTATAAAAAAAAAAACTTCATAAAAAAACACCCTTTATAATTTTGGAGGTATGGAGCAGATGGAAGACAATCGATAGTGTGGAAATTTTAAGGGTTTTTAGGGAAAGTGAGCAGAATATCTCATAACTACTCACTTAAACTTTAAAATATATTTGTGTGATTTATACTACAGCCGCACAAAAAGTTCAAAATGTTGTTAATTATCCTGTAGGATCTTCATTTACTAAGATAAAAATAAAAACATTGTAATAAATAAACAAGTAAAAACAAGGAATTGGCAGCACTGCTTCTCATCCCACACAACAACAATTTATTAGTGAACAATTTTTTTTACAAGAAATGTTTGCAATGAACTCATGATAACCATCGATAAACGCAAAAAACAAAACAATTAAAAGTACTATATTCGGCTGAAAACTAAAGTTAATTTTCAAATTGAGAAAGTGCATAAAATTGCTAAGGAGAATATCATCGAACCACTTTTAGAGAAGTTCATGAGGATGCCAGAAACATCTATTAATTTGGGAATTTTTGTCATTTGCTTGCGAAGACGCTCTAAAATTCCTTAATTTTGACCAAAATGACGTCGCATGACAGCCACAAACAATACCGTAGTCGTATCACAGCCACTATATTCACCAGATTTGGCCCAAGGATTGAAAACGGCCATGAAGAGGATGGCGTTTTGCGACAATTCAGCAGATAAACATCAGAGATCAAGGACATGTCAAAGAGTACACATCAGAAAAAATATTGGCTTAAATTGTTGCTGATGGTTGGCAATGCTAGGCTGTCAAACCAACACTAGTAAATTCGATTCCCGCAGGAAACTCCGCCTGTTCTCCGCCAACGAGCAAGTGGCTTTGCGGCCAATGTTTGTAAAAAAAAATAAATCAAATATATATATCGGCCGGCAACTATTTTGATGGAG
This sequence comes from Linnaemya tessellans, assembly GCA_951800035.1. NCBI lineage: Eukaryota > Metazoa > Arthropoda > Insecta > Diptera > Tachinidae > Linnaemya > Linnaemya tessellans. The sequence goes on from OX637533.1 coordinate 113,425,230, forward strand.
ACCTCATTTTTGCACAGACCTCGTACATAAACATTTTAGGGCTTAGGTAATAGGAGTATTATGTAAAAACTTTCGGTGCTAAGCATTTATTTTCCATGATAGTTTTTGGTCCATTAGACTTCCCAGATAATTTCTTCCACCCGATGAAGGTTAATCCCGATTTTGCAACCGAGGCAAAATATAAATTTTGTAAAATATTAAAATATTTAAGAAAATGATGTGGAAGAAAACGTGATTTTATACCCTCCAAAAAAATAATTGGAAGGTATATTCGCTTTGTCATTCCGTATGTAACGCAGCGAAATATCGCTCTAAGACCCCATAAAATATATATACGGTGAAAGTTCCCTTCGCGGACAGCTCTTATAAGCGGACATCTCTCCAAAGCGGTCAATTCCCAAAACTTTAGAACCGATATCATAAACCCGAACAAAAAACATTCCCTTAAACGGACGCGGCGTGGCTAATTTTTGCTACAGGTCCGACGAAGGTGGGTGCTGTTACTCTGCTTTATAGTACATGATCGTGTCAGTCACTGCCAATTATGTTCAGTGACCAGTGACTATGCCTTCATCATTGAAACAGGCGGGCAACAATTAACACAACCACGCACTAATGCTGATCAGAAGAGTTCAACACAATATTTCATGACCCTCCTCTTCATAGGCTCGTGTTAACTATTTCAGTCAACAGCACTCTCAATTTGCCCGTACTGACCCTGTTAAAATAGAGTTTTAAAATTGGGGGCACAGAAATGTCTTAAAGGAACTCTGACCCGGCAGGTTAAACATTTTTAATTTATTTACTAAATACTTGGAGGGTATTTAAAATTCGAACTGGATTCCAATATAACGTTCTTACTGGTCGTACTTGTATTAATTCATTAGCATCAATTAAAAGTAATGCCTTAAAGTAAGTACCACTCATTACTTTGTAACTGATTAGAAAACTACTAACAATTCAAAATTATTTACTGGATCATTATGGACAATTTATACTCGTATTAAAGGGAATAATGAATTCATATATAAAGTCATAATTCCGACATTTGTATCGCCTAGAAGTCGCTCCGTCTTAAAACACTTCAGATAATTTCTATTTCTTTATCTTAAGCATCAAAATATCAGACAGACACTCATTCAATTAATAAAAATAAATCATACATGAATATCATTTTAATTTAATGTTACTGTATGTAATTTTTACTTGCACGTAGTTTATTTATTTTATTTTATTTCATTTTCTTAATGATAATTTATGCTTTTCTGGCCTGCAAAGAAAAAAGCTCTTTTTCGTATTGATTTTATATGCAGATATTTACTCTCACACACCTGCAATTCGTTATTAAATGCAATGCGAGAAACGTGCAACAAGTGAAAATCGGTTGAATTTTGCTGGCAGAAATAAAAAATAAAATAATAATTGTAAATGCACATATAGATTATTTTTTATTTACTCTTCCACATGGTGTAGTGTTTATCTGGAGAGTTAAATGAAATTAATTTTTTAAATAGTTTTCGAAAGAAAAAGTATGCATATGAAAAACATTTAATTATTTAATTGCTTGATTTGTAATCTTATGCAATTTAAGTTTTTTTTCTGTTTCTTTCTTAATTGCAAAAATTTAAAGCAGAATATTTAACAGGAAGAAATATCATATAGAAATTGGTTAAACTGATTAAAGTTTGCTGTGAACGGAGAAAGTGAAACGCAGATTTAATTGAGCTAATTATGATATACGACTGCAATAATTAATTAAACATGTAATCAATCCCATGCAATAGAATACAGACCAGAGTATAAAAGAAATGTTTTACAAACCAAGAATTCAATTTGAAAAACTAGTAAATGTATCATATTGTTGTGAATTTATTTTTATAAAAACAATTCTAATTTGGCCAAGGACCAAATAAATCACACAAGCCGTTTGACAAACCATCATAAACTCTACGTTTGTACAAACCAGACTTAGGCATTGTGGGTGAGCGCGCTTCACATCTATTTAAATTCGCTCTTGAGAGTCATGCTAGGAACACAACTGCGACGAACGACGAATTTTTAGTCGCGAATATTCGTCGCCAAAAATAAAACACATTGGCGTATATGAAAATGCACACAATCGTGGCGTTGGGCGAAATTCGTCATACTCAGCGAAAGTTGAAATAGATTTATTTCTAATTGTTTCGTCAGCGAACGACGAACAAAACAGTATTAGGTGCCCAGGTTTCAAATACTCAAACTGGTTTTTTATAGAAAACATGGTTCATTACTGTAATGTTCCATGTAGCACGAACATTTTTAGTGCATACTAAAAATGCATTCACCAATTCACAAAAATTTATCATTCGGACGACTTTTTATTAATTTTGAACACTTTTTATAAAATATTCTTTCTTCCTATATCCTACTTTTTCATATGGTCACCCCATCAGCTGTTAAATGAAAAGAATAATTTATTTACAGACAAAATTTTTAGAAAATAATTACAAAAAGGAATTTGTTCTGGAAAAAATGGACACCACCGGGATAATTATTGAATGTTTAAAGAATCTGGCATCAGAGGATTACAAAGATTTTTAACAAAATTTACAATTTTTTTGTTCATTATTTTAATTTATTCGTCGTTATTGTGTTTCATACGACGAATTTATAGAGCGAATTTTTACGAACGAATTCGTCGTACTTAACGAATTTCGTCGTTCGTCCCAGTTGTGTTCCTACCATCACACGTATTTGTAGTTACTCACAAATCACAAAAATTGTGATTTAAGCTCTAAACACATAGACGGCAGCAGACAGCAAGCAGCAATATGTCAAAAATAAAATCCATGTGTTTAAATGAAAATGATTATTTTGAGGGCAGCACAGCAGCAAGACTGCACAACAGCATTTGCAGCTGCTGCCAAGTTAGGCTATTTTCTATTTTGACGGGCAGCAATAAACAAATATAGTGTTGCCAATTTTATACAAAAATTGGAAAAATAAGAACAACAACGTTTTTTTAATATTAAACATAAAAGAACATTACAAATATACAATATAGAAATAAATTTAAGTGCTTTTATAGTTTTTCGTGGTATTATTACATTTTGTATCAATAACTTTGATTTTGTTCATTATAAAATATATATGCTGCATCCCTGTTGTTATGTTGTTGCTGTCTTCAAAATAATATTGAAGCATAGCAGCATTTGAAGTCGGCAGCATTTGAAGCCGTGAAGTTGTGAAGTCTGCTGTCGTCTATGTGTTTAGAACTTCACAATTCAGTATGTCACAAGCTTCCAACCAAAGCGGTTGTTTGGGCGCTTGTTGAAAAAAGTTAATTAAGGGTGGGGAGAATGCTCGTTTGTTTGCAAAATTTCTCTCTCACACACACAAACTCAAAGTGTTGATGTGTTTGTGCCTATGTCTGGTATAAACCTAAAGGTTCTTGGAGTGTGTGCTTGTTTGCCCAAATGTTTGAAGAACGTTTAAGGAAAACAAAAAAATTTTTATGTTTGGCCAACATTCAATGTTTGTCAAAATATTTGTGGCATCTAGGTCGAAAATTTATGACCTTTACCAGAATTAAGACGGACACACAGGCGGATGAAAAAAGAAAAACTTTCAGAAATTCCTTTTCTTACAGTTTAATATTATTTTTATAACCTCCACCCCAAAAATGGTGAAAGGGAATATTTAGGCTTGTCATTTCATGTATAATTTTCAGACTATTAACATGCGACTCCATAAATAATACCCTGATTGTGTAACACGTTGGCGTTTTTTGTAGTAGATTAAAGAAAACTGCTTGTGTGTTTCTTTAATCTTGTGCAAAAAACGCCTTGGTCGTAAACGTCAACGCCTTACACAATCAGGTGGAATATATATGCTGGGTCGTAATAAATAGGCAAGTCGTTTAAGCGAAGTTTATCTGTCTGTACGTGAAATCGGTTTTCCGAAGCCCCCTGAAAAGCTACAGCCTTTCTGTCTTAGATTATTAATTTGCTACTGAAAATCAGCAAAATTCAAAATACAGTTCCAGAGCCGGAAGATTGAAAATTATTTTTGGTTTGGAAAAGTAATTAGCAAATATTATTTTATTTTTTTTTTTTTTGGTAATTAAAACTACTTTATAGTTTAGGAAGAATTAAATTGGTATAACAAGTAACAAACAGAATCAAAAACACGCTTCCAGGGTTGGACAATTCAAACTTGTTTCTTTAATTATCCTAATAACAAGAGATAATCATAATTTTTTATAAAAGATATGGAATTTTTATAATTATTGCCCTGAAAAAGATATTCAGAAATCGAAATATTGGAATATATAAATTTAATTTTAAATAATTAATTAAAAAATTTAATTATATAATTATTAAAAAATAAAATAAATTAAAATATATAATTATATAATTATTATTATAAAATATAATTAATATAATTAAAAATTTAAAGGTCGAAGAATCAACAATCAAATAATTCAAACTGTTTTTTTTATATTAAATTGAATTAAGATTCATAGGCTAATTGTTCGAAATTTGTTTTTAAATCTCAGAAAGACATGATAAATATTCCAAGGCACAAAGGCAAGTCAACATCAGTTTTTGTTATTCAACTGACACAGCAGAGCAGAACAGCTGTTTTCGAAAGACGCAACCCTTTCATCATCAGTGCTCATGTGTATTGTGTTTGTCACCACTTATTAGGTGGCTTAGTTGAATTTGATAACAGTTCCTATTTACACAAATTTTATTGTGAAAAAGAATACGAGAACTGTATCAAGCTGATGTTAACATGTTATTGTTATAATACCCGTGTTACCGTTTAATTATTTTTCTTCATGTCCCATTTTTCTGAATTTTTTGTTCCATCATAAATAAGTCAAACTTTTTGGTTTGAATTTTATACCAAATAAATTTTTTTATACCAAATAAATTTTGAAATTTTTAAATAAATTTTTTTCTTTGTAACGTAAACATATTTGATGAATTTGAAAAAAATTCATTGGCATTAGAAACCAGAAGAGTACAAACGACAGCTCCAGGGCTGGAAAATTAAAATTTTTTTTTACTTATTAAAATAATTAAATGGAACCAATTTTGTCTTTCATAATTTAATGTTTTACAAAAGACGTTACTAGAATTGAAAATCAAAAATATCTAAAAAGTTGGTTCCAGGGTTGCAATGAATGCCTGTAATTGGTTATTTATTCGATTAACCTTTAATCGTTTATTCGATTAATTAACTACCTTATTAAATGTTCCGTTAAATTACTATTGGCCATTTTCGATTACCCAGTTAACCAGTTACTTTCAGTAGATTAACCGATTAATCGATTAACGAACGTAACAACATTTTTATTTTTTGTAGTATTATAACATATTATTTTTAAAAGTAGCGGTTTTCGGTTAACGATTAAACCGAATAATTTCAGCTGATTAATCGATTAGCCGATGTAAAAATATTTTTGATTTTTATTATAAAATTATATTTTTAAAATTGGCTATTTTCGGTTAATGATTAAATCGATTAATTTTAGTCGATTATCCGATTAACCGATATAACAAAATCTTTAATATAACATATCATTTTTAAAATTGGCATTTTTCAATTAACGATTAAACCGATTATTTTTCATCTATGCCCTCAATACTATCACCTTCTTTTCAGGTCCGAAAGCATTGCATATGTAGGGGTCATCCCCTGAGCGCCGGTCCTACTCCTAAGAATTAATATCTGAATACCACCTACGATCATTGCACTGATTGTAGTCACAGCACAGCTGCTATGACTACATCTGCTTTTAAATTGCTATTTTAAAATTCTTTCGATTTTGATTAAAAATTCGCAAATTGTGCAAATTATAAATTGACAATAGAACTAAAACGGGGCACTCAAAATACAAATTTTATACGATAGTACGATTTTTTAACGACTGACTGCTTGGCTCAAGCGAAAAATTATATTTAAATATTTAATTCAGGCAATTTGAAAATATTTTATGCAATTGAAAGCAGCATAAAGCCAGCAACCTATCCCAACAACTATTGAATTGAAACTTTTTAATTTCAATTTTCAAACACTTGTTTCTTTCGTACGCGTTTTTTTTTTAATCAAGCGGCCAGTTAAAATTCAAATATCGTTTACAAACCCAACTCCATACCTCGTGGCTAAAATTAGCTATTTGACTATGAAACAAACATACAATCTGGCGGATATTTAAGCATTTACACACACACACACACACGTGAGTACGAGTATTAAGCAGATGGAAAGAAGCAATAAACGAAATGAAGACAAAAATAAAAAGTGCTTTTTTGTTAACAAAAAAAAAAGATTCATTAAAAATTCAAAACATTAAACACGTAGACAGCAAAAGAGACATAAACGTTTTTGTTTATTGAAATGTGGATGGATTTTAACTTTTCCGTTGGCCTAATCTTTAAATACTATGCGATTCGAGACCACATGTTTGACATTATAAATCACTGAAATCTGAAATATTAAGTGTGAACTATAACTTTTATATTTTTAATTAAATCATTAAACGTTTATTCGAAATATTATCAAATTTACATAATTTAATAATTAACTATCCAATTAAAATGTCAGGCTGCACTTGTGCTTTTCTTATCTTTCTATTTACCATAATTAACGTATTTAACGTATTCATTACGCCCCCCGCCAGATGCTACTGGAATTACACTTTGAATGCTTAAGAGAGTTTGATTTTTTAACTGCAAGAAAATTTTATTATTTTACAAACACTTTTTCTTTTCCATTCAGTGATCTTTGCAAGGAGTACATGATCATCATCTCGAAATAATAATGAATTGTACCGCAAACGTTTGCCTAAATAAAATATATATGCAGCAACTGGTTTATCACTGTACGAGCTGCTTAATTTGCATTATTGATTTATTATTTGAAGGTGCTGTTGGCTGAAGTCGTAGAATACGAGACTATGAAGCGGAGGGTACTGAGTTCAATCCAGCGCTGAGTCATGAATTTTATTTTGAATTCCTCTGATCAGCAGTAGTGCATGCAGTATTGCATTGCTGCCAGTCTGTTTCAATGACGAAGGCATAGCACTGGCCACTGAACATAATAGGCAGGCACTGACATGATCATGTACTATAAAGCAGAGTAACAGCAGCACCCTCCTTCGTCGGTCCTGACGCAAAAAATTGGCCGGCAAAGTAAAAAGTTCAAAAACAGCTAAAAAAAAGTCTCTATCTCCTCATCTTTTTTCATCTGGCCCTTCAATACTATCCCCTCCTTTCTAGTTCCGGCGCAATGCACTGCATATGTAGGGATCATCCCCTGAGTGCTGGTACGAAATAAAAAAAAACATTATAAAAAGTGATGTTTCTTTCTTTTTGGCAACACTGTTTTTGACAGCTCAGCTGTTTTCGTGCAACACTGTTTTTGACAGCTCAGCTGTTTTCGTGCAGCATGTTTTTTTTAAATTGATATTTTCGAATTCCAAAATTATTTCAGTTATGAGGCTTTTTCTTTTCAAAGTAAAGGGCTCCCTGGGCCACCATTTCTGTGTAGTGGCATATGTGTACCCATCCTCATTTTTTATGACCAATTCCAAAATGAAATTTCCAAATATGATATTTCAGTAAAATTAAAATATCTCTGGTTCTGACCACTGGACGTGATAGAACACCAAGCTACAAAATAAAACAATTATTAGTCGCCCACATATTCCCGTTGTCCCAGGATCCTGGCTTATCCTCTCTGGAATTTTAAAATTCCAACAAACAAAGTATTAATATATTATGAAAACTATGGCCTTTGTTGTCTGTTCCGTTTATTTTTTTCAAGGTTGACCCAGAAATGTGACCAGTATTCTATCGGGAATACAAACACTCGGATTTTTTATATCTAACAGAGCTCTGTTAAGGTACTTGGTTTGTGTCTAGGGTTATAAATTTCAAAATTTATCTTCACACGGGTTCAATTGAAGCATTTATTTACAATTGTATGTGGAACTATTTTTTCCAAATTATTTGGAGGAGATTTACGCCAGAAGACGAAGAATGAACGAGTCACTCACAAGTGATCTCGTGTCAATTTACGAATGAGGCCTCGCGAACAGGGTTAACTTTAGCCCTCATAAGACGCAGTACTGCATGCTTACGCATAGGCGGCTGGTTGAAGGTTCCGTGTTTATGGATGGTATAGGTATTGGGGAATCAGAAGCTCTTGATGTTCTTGGTGTGAAAATACAGTGCGACGTTCGATGGACCGATCACATCTTTCATATTTCAAAAGAAGCATTCAAGTGCCTCGGCTTTCTAAGACGGTGTAAGACATCCTTCACCCAAACTGATCTCCTCTCTATATATACCACCTACATCCGACCTAAAAGGGAATACAACTCTCATGTACGGGCCGGTGCTTCAAAGTCTGGTTTTAAGTTGCTCCACCGCGTACAAGAGCGAGCGAAGAAGCCTGAGAACCGTTTATTTTTGCGAGCTACCCGCTCTTCACATAGGGCGCATTCTTTTGTGGTTGAGTTGTCAGTGGCCCGCACCACGCATTACAGAGAGAATTCGTCCTTTGGCCGAACGGTTCGTATGTGAAACAAACTTCCAGCAGAGGTCTTTCCTGCCAGTTTTAACTTGGGGAGGTTCAAATCGAACGCCCACAAACACTACTCCCTCTATCCTCCTTCCCATAACCAACTTTCCTAGTTCTGGCACAATGCATCGCATATGTAGGGGTCATCCCCCGAGTGCTGGTCCAAGAAAACAAATAAAAAATTAAGATTGATGGACTGGGATTCAGAAGCATATAATAATCACCCCTATCGTCAATAACAAGTGGAATTTTTGTTCACGTGAAATTTTTATTCCACTCGAAGGAAAAAATGGTATCGTGAATCTCCCGTGAGAAATTATTCCCGCTATCAGTTCTCAGTGAATGCAAAAAAGAGAAGAAACTGAAAACAGCATGAAAAGTCAAAGGAATTTGTGCTGAAATATTTAAATTTTGGTAAGAATTTAAAAATAAAATAAAAATAAAAAGCAAATTAAAAATTTTCTTAATGTTTAGAATTGAAGCAAGAAATTTAACAAAGACGCAGGCAATTAATTTGTTGCATAAAATATCAGTTTGTGTCCTATAACCGGATCTTGACCCTAAAATAAAATTTGTAAACTCTAATATTCGAATTATTATAGAAAATACTCGCATTTTCTACTGTTTTACCCACCAAAAACTAAGTAAATAAATTAAAGGGAAAAATTAAAAAATTCGCGGGAAAATATCATTCGCGATAAGAGAAATTTAATTTTAGCATGAAATCATTCACGGGGAATTTTTTCATGATTTAAATTTAAGGGAAAAGGGAAAATTTTCGAGGGAAAAATTATTCATGATAGAAGTGAATATTTATATATTAACAGGAACAAGGGAAATTTAACTTAAATTTAATTCAGTTTAATTTACACCACAAAACAGAGCAAACCAACTGTTTTCAAAGGCCGCTGCACTTTCATCACCCATTAATCATATGTATGTACAATATGTGGCTCAATTGCGTGTGAGAATAGTTTTTGTTTAAAGAAATTTTATTGATTCATAATCATCGATTAAACATTGAATTAATTAATCGGGGATTCAATTTAAACGAAACATCAACTCGTTATTGTTCTTAACAACTGAAAATTTCACGAAACACTGCGCAGTATATTTTGGCAGATCATGGGAAGCGCCGACAATTCGTTCATGCTTAATGGGGCCAAAGTAAAGTCAATATCTATTTTTGCAAAGAAGTCATGAAGCGCATTTTCATCTAAGTAACTTTTAACGGATTGACTACCCTAAACATAATTAATATATTCTTGATTTTTTTACATATTTAACATTTTAAATAATTTTTCATACCCACAATTCATTTATTTCAATTGAAATTTATAGTTTTCAATTTATTTTCAAGTCTTGATAGTTTTTACTTTTATTATTTCTTTTAATTGCTTTTCATACATCGTCATGTCTGCTGTTCACTGAGTGATTGATTTGCTAAGAATTTCTCAAGGGTCATTCCAACAGGTCTCTTAAGATGTTTTTCAAAGGTTTTTATTTATACTTTTTTTAATAAAGAATAAAAAAGAATTATTCTTAAAAAAATATGCTGAGTGTTTATATTTTTATTATTTTAATAATGAATGAGAGACGGCAGTTTTTTCATTGTTTCAATTTAACCATGGAATTAAAAATATCTACCCCGGTTTTAGAATGAGGATTGCAATTCTAAGCATTTTACTGAAAATGGAGGGGGGTCGTCGTCATAGTTTCAAGGGGGTGCATATTTATCTGCGTCACTGTAGCGCTTCAATGGCTGAACATGCATATTTCGTTTGAATGTAAATTAATATGTGGAAGGAAAATAGTAGGCCGGTGAGGCCGGTCTTGTTTTATTTCATTAAAATTACATAATTGCATCAGGACGGATTTTGTATTGTGTTGGGATATTTTTTTAAGAACTTTCGGATTTAATTTAAAAAATTTTACATAAAATTTAGAGAAATCCTCATTTGAGTCGATAGAACGCTCTATTTAATTTAATGTTCAAAGATGATTTCATGGAAATGTTTAGCGCGACTATGCCTCCATTGATTCATACGCTGGGTCTAGTTTCGACATCGTACTCCCTCCAACATATCGGCCGGCATCTCACTAATAAATTCTACAATATTGGCTTCTAGTGGGTCGAACGTTGCGGCCTCGTCCCTATAGCAGGAAACTTAATATGCTCCTCAAAAAAAAAAAAAACATTTCTAAAAGCCCAAAATCGCACGATTAACCGGCCTCAAACTTAAAATTAATTGTTCACCGAACTCGCGTCTCAATTACGAGATTGTTTCGCAATTGTTTGTGTAGCATGTGGCACCGTTTAGATGAAACCACATGTCAGCCAAGTCCAGATCTTCCATTTTGGGCAAAAAAGATTTTTTAAGCATCACACGGTATCACTCGTCATTCACAGTAACGATCCTGCTTTCGTCGTCTTTGAAAAAATGCCGTTCAGTGCTGCCACCAGACAACTTGTGGCTGCTTTTTCCAGCAAATACGGCAGTTTTGCTTGTTCACGTCTTCCATGCATCCAGAAATGAGCAGAATGCTCTTTCTTAACCCAGCATGAATTTTATTAAGAAAATTCAATCATCTGCAAACATTAATCGTTTGCCAGTCGAATCATAGTTAAATTATAGACCAAACTGAACATGTTTAACATCTGTTGGCTGAAGTAGTAGAACACGAGACTATGAAGCGGAGGAGGGTCGTGAGTTCGAGTCCGCGCTGAGTCATGAAATATTGTGTTGAATTCTTCTGATCAGCATTAGTGCATGATTGTGTTAGTTGATGCCAGCCTGTTTCAATGATGAAGGCATAGTCACTGGTCACTGAACATAATTGGCAGCGACTGACACTATCATGTACTAAAAGCAGAGTAACAGCACCCACCTTCGTCGGCCCTGTAGCAAAAAAATTAGCCGGCGAAGTAAAAGGTTGAAATAGCTACAAAAACAACTGACTATCTTCTCATCTTTCCTAATCTGTCCCCTCAATACTATCCCCTCGTTTTCAGTTCCGGCGCAATGCATTGCATATATAGGGGTCATCCCCTGAGTGCTGGTCCTACTCCTAAAAAAAAAAAACATGTTACACCAAAACAGCTGAGCTGCCAAAAACTGCTGAGCTGCCAAAAACAGCTGAGCTTCCAAAAACAGCTGAGCTGCCAAAAACAGCTGAGCTGCCAAAAACAGCTGAGCTGCCAAAAACAGCTGAGCTGCCAAAAACAGCTGAGCTGCCAAAAACAGCTGAGCTGCCAAAAACAGCTGAGCTGCCAAAAACAGTGTTGCCAAAAAGAAAAGTGCTAAAAAAAGTTATCCGCTAAATAAATAAATCTCGTATTTATATAAATAATTTGCAATTGTATTTTCGCCAGGGAATTCATATTGAAACAACAAATTAAAAATCCCAATTTGCGAATATTTTATTTTATTTACAAAAGCTGGCAGTTCGTAAGTAAATAAAAAAATATTTTCCGAAAACTCCAAATTTTCTCAAATCGTGCAAAAATTTATGCACTTTATCATAATAAAATCCATTTGATTGTGGCTGTGCACGACGGTGACATTGCGACATCATGGAAATACCCATAAGCAAAATGAGTTGCTGTACTTGGAAATATATTTTTGTGATTTATTAAAATGAAAAATTTTAACTGGAAATTTTTGCAGCATCTTAAATTAATCATTCAGCAAACATTCTTTACCTCAGCCTCCGGCATGTGAATTCTCCATTCACATAATGAACTCCATTATTGACACAGTTTTAAAATATTGACGACTTAAGAAAAAAAGCAATTTTATCGTTTAAATTTCTGCGAAATGTGTATTATTATTATTATTACTTTTTTATTATCTGTGACAGGTTTTCTTTGAAAATGTTGCATTGATTTAACCAAATCGCATGTTTACTCATTCTGCCATGTCGATAAATATTGAAGATCTTCTTTGCATTAACTTGTGAATTTGAGTTAAAAATTGTCGCCATTTGTGGTCGAGTATTAATAACAACTTTTTGTGTATTTTTTCTGCTTTTCGAAAGATGACAACAGTTAAGTTTATGTACAACAACAACAAAAATGTGAATTTTTCGCGAGAAAAAAATTTTAAGTGGAAAATCCACAACAAACAGCTTTAACGCCGTTTGACGCAAAATGGAATAAAACTAAACAATCGTTTTTAAGCAGAAAATATGTAAAAAAAAATGTATTTCATTTTTGTCTTTTTTTTTTAAACAAAAAATAAATAAAAATATGTGTCAAGTCATGGTTGAAAACAAATAAATGAATGAATGAGTTTTGTATTGAGCGCAGTTTCTAGTGACTCACTTTAAGTTGATTAAATTTTATTGAAATTTAAAGGAAAAAAACAAATCATAATTCAAAACTTGATTTATCGTACAGCTTCACAGAAAAATGTTTCCTTTTAATATTTAAATTACCTTAAATAATTATAACACCTGTTTCAGTGATTTGAAAAAAAACCCCAGTTTATCAGTGCAGCGTTTTCTAAAGGTTTAACTAACGGTTAAACAAAAACGCAGACTTTGAAACTTCTTCAAAATATTTTAAGGGGTTTTACTGTTTCTGTAATACTAAATATTTTTGGAACGTTTGAAAAACTTATACTTGAAAAGTTAGAGAGCTGAAAATAGGCAACTGTTTGGAAAATGTTACACCATTTCTCATGACAAATTTTTTTTATAACAAATTTGCAATACTTGTAATACTACCAACATTATGGGAATTTTAAAATATAAACAAAAATGAGGCCAAAACATATTTGTGGATTATGCTTTAAGGCGCCGCACAGTGGGGCATTTTGTGTAAAAAATTTATATAATTTTGCTTTTTCAAAAGTGTAGTTTAACACAATGTTACAATCCCTTAAAAGGGATTGAAACCTCAACATCCCAAATGGGCTCACTTCAAAATTATCAACAGTTGAAAACTATAATAAAAAATACTTTTTGCTACATGAGTTTCCTACGAAAGATCTAAAAATTTTATACTGAGTTTTTTAAATTCGGCATACAGATATTTTGTTAAAAAAATTTCAAATTTAATTTCCTTGTTTCCCTTAGAGTAGCATTTTTTTAAAAAGCAAGTGAAAACTTTTACTTTCTTTCCTAAATCTAAAACAAAATTAAAATTTCAAAACAATTTTTGTTAAGAAGCACAATTAAGTCAAAACCAATTTATATAAATAATTTGCAATTATTTTAAAACAATATAAAAAAAGTTAATTATTTTTTAATTGTTTCCAAAACGAAGAATTAAGTAATAATAACTATCCCATATTTACACTCGCTTCGAAAGAATTGCTATAAGGCAAATCGTGAAAATACATAATTTTTTGTTTCAAATTTTCGTTGCGAGAGGAATCAGAGTATTTCAATACAGACCTAATTTTTTTTAATCGTAAGGCAGAAATAAAAAAATTTTTTAAATCACAATAATTTTTTGAGCACTTAAAAATTAAAAAACAAATATTTAAATTTGGAAAAAAATTAGAGCGATTAAAATGAAAAAATTTAATTTAAAAAAAAATATTTCCATCCTGACAAATTACAAGGTTAACATAATCAAATATAACAATAATGGGATTTTTAAAATTTTTTTGGAAATCACAGGATTTTAGATATAAATTTTAAAATTTTTAAATTTAAAAAAAAAATTTTCCATTCTGGCAAATCACATAGTTAAAATTAAAATAAAATATGTACATGTTACAAAAAATAAGGGCCATGCTGGGAACGAACGGGCTGACTGTCTGGCGAATAGAGGAGCCCATCGCAGATTCATAGGACCGGAAGCCTTCTTTGGCATCTCAGGAGGATATGTCAAGGAACAGAATGATTCCTGGGCTCGGGTGGAGTTTAATCTCCACTGGAAAGCCCTTCACGGCCTAAGACAGGCAAAACGTTTCATTACGTTATCTCGGAACAAATCCCAAAAATTAATGCTGATGGACAAGAATGAGCTCAGATTATTAACGGGTTGGTTTACCGGACACTGCGGTCTCAGACGACACCAGTTTACCATGGGCAATTCTGAGACCAAAGTGTGTAGACTCTGCGTAGCAGAGGATGAGACACCGGAGCACGTTCTCTGTGACTGTCCGGCGGTGGCGTCGTGCAGGAGGATGTTCCTCGGAGGCAGTTTCATGACTCCAGGGGAGGTGTACGATATTTCACAGTCTAGAGTAATTGGCTTTATTCGTAGCCTCAATCTACTTCAGTGAACACTTGGGCTGCACAAAAGATCCTTTGGGTCGCGGTGCTTATGGCCTCATATAATAATAATACTAATAATAATAATAATAATAATAATAATAATACAAAAAATAGTTTGTATCCTGGCAAATCATATGATTAAATAGTTAATAATCCCAATATTCAGATATAAACTTTATCGCGCGTAAAATAAAAAAAATTAATTTTAAAAGAAAACTGTTTCCATTGCGGCAAGTCACAAGGATCAAATAGTCAATAATCCCATTATTGGGATTTTTAAAATTTATATGGGAATTGTGGAAATTTCAGAAATCTAAAATCTCTTCTGTCCGTCTCAAAAGTATCGCGATGGAAATAAACCATTTTAATGTTAAAAAATTTCCATTCTGGCAAATCACATGTCTAAAATAGTTAATAATCCCAATATTGGGATTTCTTAACCTTTTCTGGGAATTGCGGGATCTCAGAAATAAATTTTATTGCCTTCTCAGTGTTCATTTATGTAAAAGGGAATAAAAACCAAATCTAAATTTCAGGCCGATTTCTAGTCTTAAGGCTGGTACTCTGTCAAGATTTTGTGCGCAATGCTGTCAAACTATAGATACATATTAAAACGTGCGAAATGAATCCGGTAGCATTTTTTCTAGAAAAAAGTTTCGAACAAAATTGTTCATTCCAACTGCAAAAGAACATGAACAAGCTAAAACAATGTGGCACACATTCAACCAATAAACGCATTGAAATATTAAAAAAGCACGACATAGACTACATTGGCCACGTGCCACCCACCTTTTCGCATGTTTGTTGCTCAACATTTTTCACATAACATTTTATTACAATAGCGCTACTGTACTTACATATAAAATTTTTTTTTTATTTTAAAATTTTGAAGTAGGAGTATGACGATGGAAAACCAAAGAAATTTTGCTATTTGGTATCAGTGAAGAAGCATTTAGATCTTGTCTATCGGCCTTAATTTTAAGCAAAAAGTATCTAAAATTGTGTGTTTGGTTCAAGCAGCAAAAAATAGCAGTGTGACGTCTAAACAAGGATTCCTCAAGAGCTGGGAGCTTCTTCTGTCGTTGGCTATCATGAAAAATTTAAATTCCTCATTTAAAACTATTTAACATTTTTTGCTTAGGTCATTAATAATTTACATGCATTGCAACTTCATTTATTTATATTTATCTGAATTTAAAAAAAAAAAATATATTAAACAAACGATAACATTAAATTCTTTATTTTTATTTGACTAAAATAATACACATTAATTTTTCAAAATGATCATGAGCTACTTTGCATATTCGCAGCAGAAAAACAAGCAAAACTCATAAAAATTTATTTTAGTTTTATGCATTTAAAAAAGCATACAGTCACAGAAAATGCAAAACGCCCTATGTAACAAATTTGCTTTTCTTAATTTAATATGTTGCAACTGAGTGGACAGGTGAAAAAAAATAATGGTAAGATTGAGAATTTGTTGCAGAAAATTTATTTTTTACTTTGACGGTGAATTTCTACAGCAGAAGAAAAAAACATTTCGAAGTAAAAATTGTATTACAGACCAGAATTAACAAAAAAAAAAAGTAAAAACTGATTAGAAAATTAATTCTAAATTTTTTCTTATGTAATTCTCAATTCCCACAGATCAGATTAATTAGGACTGGTGCCTTTTTTCTTATGTAATTCTCAATTGGTTTTTGAAAGTTTTGTGCATAACGTTATAAAGGCTTACACGACTACCAACTGTCGGAAATGAAATATGTGTACTTTGTGTGATTATTTTCATGGTTACACTGCAGGTTGTTGTCCGTGCTATTTTTGTGCTAGTAGTTAAAGTAACTACTATTTTCACAGATCAGTGCTGCCAATGCAATGCGAAATCTTAATTAGCGTTTAAAACTTTTTTTAAGTTATCAACCATATGAATTTTATTGAAAACAATTGGAATATAAGTTAATAGGCTTTCCAAAAATAAAAACTTATGTTAAATGTTTTTTTCAGCGATCTCTCTTGGCACCAGCCCTAAAGTCGTTTTCTGGCCAAGAAAAGAGAACAGTTTTAAAATAATTAAACTACTTTTTTAATTAAGTATTTATTTAAAAAACAAATTGTATTAATTTTCATTTTCAATCTTTCGTTTACCAAACAACATGACAACGACGACGTATCGACATTACGGATTATTCTTCAATAGTTCGTGCTACAGCAGCAATATTCTTTACGGTACGCATTTTTTTTAACTTGATAACTAGCCAATTTCCTTGTTCACTAGACCGATTATATGGACCGTAAAATGGGCTAAGTTTTCTATAGACTTTGTGAACAATTTTTTTTAATATTATTATTATTATTATTATTATTATTATTATTATTATTATTGTTTTTAAGTAAATTTCCACAATTCGAAAGCGTTAAGCGATTCGTGATAACTTGACAAACGATTTGCCAAGCCTAACTAAACAGAATGGTCAATACAGTTTGCCACTCTCAGCTGTCAAACTATAATTATCGATATATGTGGCCAAAAAAAACACCAGGTGCATTTAAAAAAATTTAACAGAAAAGTGTCAACACAAAATGTTTTTTTTAAAGCGCAAGAGGAAATTATTACGCTTTTCATTTTAATAAAAAGCGCTAAATTGGCAACTCTGTCGGCAATTAGATAAATCATGTGTTTCGCTGACGAAATATATTTATCTGTTTATCACTAGATCTAAAATCCGAAAAAAATAAAAATCTTAATAAAATCAATTCTAGTTTGAAATGATACATGACCGTTTAATTGCCCAAATACATTTTTAACTAATTTCCGTTTAAGATTTAACAACAACAAACACCCGTTTCGAAAAACTGATGAAAAAACAAAATTGAACGTTGAAAATGTGCGGCAATTTAAAACATCCCATTTAAAAATTAACGAAAACACAACGCCATGACTCATCATACAAAAATTGACGACTTTAAATGCTTTAAGTAATTTGTTCATGCCGGGATCACACGATGTAAATCATGATTAAAACGTTTTACAAATTGTTTGGCTAAAGTTAACAAAATATTTGTTAAGATTGTTTTTTTTTTTTTTTTTGTTGCTGTTGTCTTTTGTTTGGATTCATTATTTTTAATTATTAATTGCTGCTGCTGTTGGATTAAATGATCCCTCTTTTCAACATGTTTTCATGTGTAATTTTATCTAAGGGATTGTTTGGTGTGTGTCGTGTTTGGTGTTGCTATTTTTTTTTATTGTTTTTTCTATAAAATTTAATTAGATTTTTAGAATATAAAACAAAAACATGCAGACATGCATGTTAAATTGATTACATTAATGATATTTTTTTTTATTCGCTTTAGGCCAAACAAACCTGAGCCGGTTGCAATGCACCGGCTTGGATTTGTTAGTGTTTGGAAGAAAAAAATATGTGTTTATAAAACAAAATTGAAACTGAAACGGTTTCAGTTTCGGTGGCAAGCTATTCATTGGAAATTTATTAATTAAATCGAAAAATAATATAAAATATATAAATCAATTGTATTTCTTTTCAGTGACTCAAGTCCTAAATGTATCATTTGATAAGTGTACAATCTAAGGCAATATTTAGTGTACAGCTAGTGTTCTCATATATTTAGTAAAATATTTTTATTAAAAAATTATATACACACAAACAGACATGCAATTTAATTAGCCGCGTATTCTTTTAATAATTAACAAATAAAAATAAAATAGAATCCAAATGCCGTTAAGGGAAATTTTATGGGATATGAAGAAAATAAAAAATTAGTAAAAAATTCAAGGACAAACATTCTATTTTATATAATCAAAAAATTCAAAAACAAATACACTCATACCTCGTTATACGGCCAATATACGTTCCGAAAATAGTGGCCGTAAAGCGAAACGCCATAATAGGAGGTAACTCATTTTATATAAACTCAGAGTAACATTAAGAGATCGGTTCCAATTTTTTGAACAATAAGTTTAATTCAAATTAAGTTTAATTCAAAATAATAAAAACAAAAATTCATCAATTCATGTCTGTATAACTACTTTATATGTGAAAATACATATCTTAAATACGAAATATGTATAGGGTCCGCCAAATAACTTTTTTTTTTAAATGCTATAAAAAAAACTACTGAATATTTTCTCAAATTTCTTTTTTTATATGAAAGTACAATCCTTCCGGTTAATAATGGAAAATAATTTCATTCAAATGGCTGCCTCGGCTGGCCATGCAGTAGCCTACACGATCGGTCCAATTTTTAAGCAAATTATCGATTGTGTGCAGCTGTATTTCACCAATGGCTTCACGAATATTGTCCTTTAAAGCGTCAATTGTCTATGGCTTGTCGGCGTAACATTTATCTTTGACGGCACCCCCCACAAATAATAGTCCAACGGTGTCAAATCGCAGCTCCGAGGTGGCCAAACGACATCAGCTCTGCGGCTGATAATGCGATCTTCAAAAACAGGCCGCAAAACATCGAGTGTAGCTTCGGCTGTGTGGCACGTAGCGCCGTCCTGTTGAAACCAAATGTTGCCAATATCCTCCTCTTCAATTTGTGTGAACAAAAATTCGTTCAACATGGCGCGATAACGATCGCCATTGACTGTAACGGCCACTCCTTGATAATTTTCGAAGAAAAATGACCCAATTATGCCTCTGGACCAAAATCCACACCAAACAGTGACTCGTTTTGGGTGCCTCGGCTTTTCAATGTATGCGTGCGGGTTTTCTGTGCCCCAAATGCGACAATTTTGCTTGTTTACACACCCGCCAAGATCAAAATGAGCTTCATCTGAAAACATAATTTTTTTTTGGCAAAACCGGCATCTTCTGTAAGTCGATCGCAGGCCCACTTGGCGAAGCGAAAACGCATTGGATGGTCAATCATATGCGTTCAGCGGAAGGATAAAACTAATTATCTGTCAAATCAGACATGAGCTAAGTGTTACCATTCACGAAATAAGCACTAGTTGAAAAAAAGACTTAGATTGCGGACCCTATATATATCTGAAAATCTAATCACAGTAATCACAAATAAGAGACTGATGCAACTACACACGCACTTGCTTAGAAAACATAGAATGTTATGAATATGTATGTGTAAGATTTTTTTGCCTCTCACTAATCGTTGAAAAACGGTGAATCACTTTTTTTGCCGTTATAACGAGGCAACACGCGCCGTAAAGAGAGGGAGTGCCACAATTAAAACAGGCCGTTATAGCAAAATTCCATAAAAAGAGGGGTCATATAGGGATGGTATGAGTGTATATTATTGAGCCCCCCTTGACTTAATTGCGTCTGCAGCTCTACAAAAGGTGCAGCAATGTTTTCCCCACACTTTCATACTTTTTCTTTCTTCCTTCTTTTTGTCTGTGCTAAGTTGAGTGCTGCCAAGTTAAACATTGGAAACAGCTGATAACACATCAGAAATTACATGACATCCACATTTGCTTGATTTTTATATCAAATACAATGATTTCTAATATTTTTAAACTATTCATTTGCAAAATATAAAATAGTTTCTATTTTAGTTCGAATTATAGAATTGCTTGCTTTTGCATATCAAAAACAGCTGTTATACAGTGTGTGTCAATTAAGTTCCATTATTACAACTTAAAGTTAGTCGGACGTATAAAAACTTTATCACTTGCAAAATTTTACTTTAACCTAAAGAGAGCGATAAATTACAGGTAAGTTTATCCTACCTGGTAAAGTAAATCCAATTTACAATAATGGAAAGCTTTTTATACGTCTGATAAAATCTTACTTTTAACTAACTTTAAGTTGTTAATTTTTTCAACGGGCTCAAGTTCGAATCTGCATGACTGCAAATGATTTTTTTTATTATTTTATTAATAAATGAATTTGTTTAAATTCTATTTATTATTTTTTATATTAAGATTGGAATATTAAGAACATTTTCAATAATCATCAAACCAGCAGAACGGATCAGTACTGATTTCGAGGCCGCTACGCCATCTCATCAGTTGCAATAATGGCCCTAAGTTTTCTAAAAGGTAAAGAAAAGTACAACAACAACTACATCTATTTCTATGGTAGATTTAATTTATTGTTGTATTGCATTAAAACCAGAATTTATTAAACTTGCAGTTTGAACGCAAAATAATCAAAACCAGGTTTAAACTTTAATCACACGATTTTCAAAGAAACCCGTTATATTCAGAGATGTGCATTTCTTTTTGCAACTACTATTTCAGGTATTTAATTGTCGCTGGTATTCGAGGAATATTGTCTCATTCTTAACAAAATATTACGTAATTTGGCAAAATAATAGATTTACTTTGGATAAACTCGCTTCCATAAAAATATTTTTTCTCTACAATTAATTTAAATTTTATGCTTGAAATGAATATATTTTTCGTTTTAAGCGAAGCCTTTAAATTTATCACATCGTTTTATTGATTTTTTTCAATAGCTCATGAACGATTGCAGTTGTTTAAGATGATAATAAAGCAAATATGTAATAAAATATAATTAAAAATTTATTTAAATTTTATGGTTGTATGGAAATAAAGTATTTATTAAAAAAATTAAATAAATATTATTAAAATATTTTGGCATTTTTGTTTGGACAAACTCTGCCCTGATTTGTTGTTCATGCAAACTGAATCGACACCTTTAAAAGCAACAACAATTAATTTAATGTTGATGTTTTAGTTACAGCCGTTGTTGTTTTTGTTATTTTGTTTTCATTTTGTAAATATAAATATTTATTAAAAATGTTAATAATCATTAAATACTCGTATGTTTACTTTAAGGTGTCAAATATATTTTTTAATAAAATTTTTTTTATTAAATTGTACGATTCATTTTGTATGTTTTTTATTGCTTGCAATTATTTTTAGTTATTTTAAAATAACACTCACTTATAATAAAAGTATGTTAATTAACACACCGCAATTTAATTTTGTAAGCATCCTCTACTTGACAATTACAAAAAAAAACTTTTTATTAAATTTTTTATATAAAATTTTTGGAAATAGAAACTGTTCTTAAAATTATCCTAAGAAAATACCGATGAGTACTTACTAGGATATTTATTTAACAGGGCTTTTTCTTTAACCGGTTAATCGCTAGATTAATTAACTGAGGTTTTGGTTTAATTGTTTAATAATCATTTAATTTTGTTATTGATTGGTTAACCCATTATTTTGTTGTTTAAAAGTTGTTTTATATATTAAAAAATTTTCATAAATATAATTGTATAAATTATAATTTTTTTACTAATAAACTCCATATAATAAATAATTATTTATTATATGGAGTTTATTAGTAAAAAGAAAAACAATAGCAACAATTCCGAAATTAAAACGGGCTAATTAATACATATTAGGTATTAATTAATTAATATATAAACTATGATATCATTTTATTAGTTATTTCAATAGTAAAATAAAATAATCTTTTAGAAAAATAATTTGGCTTAAATGTTTACCCCCTTATTCATAACAATTATGAGAGTCTAATAACAGCGTAATAAAACAAAATTTGCTCTATTACACTCTTATAAGCCTCTCATAATTTGTATGAATAAGGGGGTTAGGATTTAAGCGAATCTTTTCTTTAGTTTTTAACCAGCTTAATCGAAAAAAGCTGATTTTAGAAATAGTACATTATTTATATATAACATCAAAAATTGTTTTTGCATCGGTTAATAGATCAATCGCTTAATCGACTAAAATTAACCGGGTTAATCGATTAATAGTAAGTCCACCAATATTAATCGACTTAACAGAAAATAACCAATTTTAAAAATAGTGAAAAATTTTACATTTTGTTACATATAGTAATCGATTAATCGGTTAATCGACTGAAAATAACCAGGTTAATTGTAAATTTTAAAGATATGTTTTAATACTCCACAAAACCAAAAAATTTTTTACACGGGTTAATCGATTAATCGGTTAATCGACTACATTTAATCGGCTTAATCGATAATCGAAAATAGCCAATTTTAAAAATAATGTTATAATAAAACAAAAAATTAAATATTTTCTTACATCGGTTAACCGATTAATAGGTTATTCGGTTACTCGAATAAAATTAAACGGTTTAGTCGTTAATCGAAAACAGCCAATTTTAAAAATAATATGTTATAATACAACAAAAAATTAAATTATGTATGAATTTTTATTAGTCGAACTTTCTTATGTAAATTGTTAATTTTTTCAACGGGCTTAAGTTCGAATCTGCATGACTGCAAATGATTTTTTATTATTTTATTAATAAATGAATTTGTTCAAATTCTATTTATTATTTTTTATATTAAGAGAAAAAACTAAATATTTTCTTACATGGGTTAACCGATTAATAGGTTACGCGGTTACTCGACTAAAATTAAACGGTTTAGTCGTTAATCGAAAATGGCTAATTTCAAAATCACTGCAAAGAAAATTAAAAATTTTGTTACATCTGTTAATCTATAAATCAATTAATCCACTAAAATTAATCAGTTTAATCGTTAATCGAAAAAAACCAATCACTTAATAAGGTAGTAATTAATCGGTTAAGCGATTTTCGAAAACGGCACTCGGTTGTGCAAGTTGAAACTAAAATTGTTGTCGATTTGCTCTTGTTCCATGGAATATTGATCTGGTCTCTCTGAATTTAATATAACCATTCTTAGCCTACTAATCCTAATTGAATTTCGAATAACCATGAAAATTTAAGACAGATTATTATAAATAATAACCTTTCGTAAAACAACAATTTTGACGGAGATGTAAAGAGTAATAGTTGACAGGAGAAATGTAAAAAACATTAATTTGATGATAGAAGTTATTTAAAAATCAATCGTGTTGTAAAATGCCAAACGTTTTTTTTTAGATTTTCCTTCTGACAACTTTTTATTCGCATTCATTCCTGCAGTAGGAGTTCTTCGATTGCATTCCCTTTTTTTATTCACTTTTTATGTTTTTTTATTAAACGCTCATTGTAACCTGAAGTTGTACTTTATATTCAAGGTAATAATTTTACTTTTTAAGTACAAGTATGTTTTTCTTATACGGCTACAAACTATTGTTTATGGCTTGACTTTTTGTTGCTTGGTTTGCTTTAGTATCCGATTGTTAGTTCTTTTGATTTTAGGAAAATACTCGTGCATATTTGTCTTGTAAGAATAAATAAATATATGAAGCAATTTATCGTCAACTGAAATGCAAAATACTAGTTTGTCTTTTTCTTGTATAAATTTTAGCTAAAGCCACCATCTGCTTTAATAGATGATATTGTGCGATTTATATAATTTTTTTTTAATTTCGCCGTATTATTTTTCCAGAAAATACAGTTAAAAATCGACCTATTGATTGCCTCTAATGTCTTGAATTCAAATTCATAAGCAGAGAGTTTGATTTAATTTTTTTTGCACTGTTTTGAATTTCAGCTGACGTTATACAGTACAAGGATTTACATAAGTGGTGGTCTTTTACATCACACTTCCCCCTACACAATTGCAATTCTATAGAATCCAGATAATTAAAAGAATTCATTATATAAATGGTTGTCAAAAATGAACCACCCAAATTCTACTTGAATGAGTGTGCGAAATGGCAGGCCTCGCAAATCATGTGCGTTAACTGAATACTGCAAATTTATGTGGGCCAATTATGTACTTGGGAATATTTTTGGGGACTTGGCTGGAAATTGTTACAGCATGTCATGTATTAGAAAATGAAGAACATGAAGAACTCTTCTGCTACACGTTGCCTTCTTAATCAGGGGGCAAATTACGGCATTCGATATCGATCGAAATTTGTATTTAAATTGTATGGAAATTTCGGTCGATATTGAATGCGGTAATTTGGCCCCTGATCTATTTATTGCATCACTTGATCAAATTAGGATTAGATATAAAATAGTTTTGGTTCAAAAATTCCAAATCTGCTAATGAAGGAAGTCTGTTTCACAAAAAAGTAAAAGGGTATAATAGGTTTGTCATTCTGTGTGTAATTTCTTCGATATGCACATGGGACCCCATAAAGTATATATATTCTAGATCCTTATGAATAGCGACGACAATTGAGCGATGTCCGTCTGTCCGTCCGTCTGTACGGTTTTCCCAAGCTCCCAGAAGAGCTAGAGACTTCGTTCTTGGACCGTTAGATTGGAAATGAACTTAAATAGAGTGCTATTGAAATTCAGAAAGATCCGAAGTATGGTTCCAGAGCTGGGAAGCTTACACCTATTTCTCGACGCAAAATTTATACCAAAAATCAATTATTTTTTTAATGTTTGTAAATTAAACCTATTTCTTGCTTTGGGAAGCCTCAATGGTCTATTAAAAACTAAAAAAATAAATTTTTTTCCAGGGATGGAAAATGAAAAATTTTTTTTCAAAAGGCAATTGACGTTGTTTTTTTTTTTTTGCTATCTAAAACTATTTTATATTTTAGGAAAAACAAAATTGGTATCAAAAATTTCCAAAAAAAAATAAAAATTTTGAATCCAGGGATGGAAAAGTGTAATATTTTATAGTTCATGGAGGTGACCAAAATGGTTGAAAATTGTAAATTTTTCTTAAATAATACTAATTCATGCCTCATTAAGAGTTGCATTGGTAAAAAAAAATTAAATTTTCAGGGTTGGGAAATTGAAGTATATAAAAGTAACAAAATAGGCAATTGACGTTGTTTTTTTGCTAAATAAAACTATTTTATAATTCAGGAAGAACAAAATTGGTATTAACATCTTGAAAAATCAAAATTTCGACTTGAACAAATAAAATATTTTATGGTACATAAAAGTGACCAAAAAGTTTAAAAATTTAAATTTTTTTGTCAAGTAAAACTATGTTACATCTTTTAATTAATCCTACTTCCTGTTTTAGCAAGAAAGAAAGAAGAATTACATCTTTGAAGGGTATTTAAGATTCGGCACAGCCGAATATAGCACTTTTACTTGTTTTTTTTATGTTGACACATGGTTTTTTTGTGTTGGCAGCTTTCAACATTTTTTTAGCTGTCATAAAAGTTGGACCATCTTTAATGTAAAAAATATATTATTTGCTTAACAAAATTACAAAAAAAAAACTTTAAAAATTATGTTGTTTTTTAGAGGTTATTTTAGTTCTTCATAGGGGAACTTTTTTCCCTCTGGTCCGATTCATCCCTTTTACGAACTTGATCTGTGCTATCCTTCAAAATTTATCTATACCAAATTTCAAGGGTCTGGCTCTTTTCCTTTGGACTGTATCGTGATTTCCACAGGCGGAGATTTCATCACTGATCAAGAATATATATTTTTTATGGAGTCTGAAGAGGGATATTTCGCTGCGTTACACACGGAATGACAAAGTGAGGTATTTTTTGGAAGTTTTAATCACCAAGTCACCATCACTAAATCCACTATGATTTACAACTTTAAAGTACTGATTCTACGTGTCATATTATTATAAAATACCGCAGTAATAACACTTAACTGTTTTTATACAAACACCTTTTTTCATTTAATATTTTTTATTTTTTTTCTTTTTATTGTATTTCCCTTTTGGTATAGATTTCAGAGCAAACAACAAATAATATGACATTTTTTGTGGTAAATTGGTATATGTACGAGTTCATAAATTCATAATATCATTTCGGCACGACTGGAAAATACAGGGGATCCATGTATCTGTACAATTTTTATTTTTTATTTTTTTTTTTTTGTAGATTACAAGTCATGCTTTCGTATGTAGTAGCGTGTTTCATATTTGTAATCGATATTTTACCTCTAGAAAAGTTGTAAAAGTTTAATACAAGTACGAGTGCGAATGTTAAAATTAATATTAGTTTACCCGAATAACTGTCTTTGTATTGAAATTTATGCATCTTTTGTTAACAATGCAATCATAAAGATATTTTTTTTTTATTTCGTGCATTTTATTTATGTGAATCTATTTTACAACAAATTGTAACGAGTACGTTTGTGGCTTAATGGCTTATACGTGTTTTATTGGTAAACTAAATGAAGCTACTACTGAAAAAGTAAACCAAATATTAAGGAAACATTGTACGAGTATTATAATACAGCCGATCTTAAAAGAGTGACTTTATAGAAAAATTTTATTTAT
Organism: Linnaemya tessellans; assembly: GCA_951800035.1. Lineage (NCBI taxonomy): Eukaryota > Metazoa > Arthropoda > Insecta > Diptera > Tachinidae > Linnaemya > Linnaemya tessellans. The sequence continues at coordinate 113,452,110 of OX637533.1, forward strand.
TTATTTTTTTTTTTTGTACATGAAAATATGGAAACAATTTAATAAATAGAATTGCTTTACCGTCATAGTTTCAAAAATTCAGTATAAATTTTAGTAATGAACTGATTGAGAAGTGGAAAGATCTTCCAGAGTGATTTATGCTTCCAAACCAGGGGCCAAATTACGGCACTGGATATCGATCGAAATTTGTATATAAAATGTATTGAAATTTCGATCGATATCGAATGCCGTAATTTGGCCCCAGATATAAGAAACAGCATGTCAATTTATACTGATTGGACAGCAATCATGCTCGCTGTCGATTCAAAATAAAATTAAATTAAAGTAGCACGAAGGTCACAAACTAATAGATGCAACTAATTGTTTCACTACATCGTTTTAAGGGTAATTTCTTTCGCTTTTAGCACGTCACTTGTAGTCAGTTGTCATGGTTTTCCAATAAATATTTATTTTAATAACAATTGTTGCAAATGTTTTCATAAAATTAAAGAAAAAAAAACTGATTTCAATATTTGCCATATTTGTTAATATTCTTTAAAATGTTATTACAAAATTCAATGCAATCAGATATACGTACGTGTAATTACAATAACATGAAAGAAATTATTTTAAAAAGTAGGACAATCAAAAGTAATTATTTCAGTATCTACTCTTTTCAACAAAATTTTTTAATCAAAATGATTTTGTTAAAAATATTATTTAAGACATCCACGTATATACAGTAGGAATAATATGGTGTTCAGAATAATGCCATTATTATTCGAGTTTCACACTCTCCTTCGTCCCCTGAAGCAAAAATTAGCCGGCGAGGTAAACATTAAAAATAGCCACAAAAAAGTCTCTATCTTCTCGTCTCTCTTCATTTTGTAATTTCACTACTATCCCCTCCTCTCTAGTTCCAACACAATGCACTAGATATGTAAGGGTCACATTGGTCCTACTAAAAAAAAATATGTATTCAACTGACATATTCAAATAGGTTATCGGGTTCAACAATTTATTCGTAAAGTTAGATTAAAAGAAGGACAAAATGACCCATACCTTGAGGAGTTAGAGGGTTAACATATTCTACAAAAATGTTCTCCGTAACATTTTACATAAATTTGCTGAACACATTTTGTACCTAAAATGTAAAGATCACATGGATTCTTATGCCGATTAACAATAACAATATACCAGAGCTGGGAAACTTTAATGCACCCTCAAATGAAATTCAGATGTAAACTTTCAAAACGCCGATACACGTGTCTTTTTTTTTGTCTCCTCTATCAAAATTTATAGGTCGGACCTTGTAATTTTTTTTTGTGTTGTACAGTGTAATTAAACACATCCAAAATTTTATAATAATACAAAAAATTTAAAATTTTGTTACATCGCTTAATCGACTAAATTTAACCGGGTTAATCGCTAACCGAAAATAGCCAATTTTAAAAATACTACATTCTAATCCCAAAAAAAATTAAAAAAATTTTTGCATCGGTTAATCGATTAATCGTGTGAAATTAATCGTTAATGGAAAATACCCCAACACGTTGTAGTACTGCAAGAAATTAAAAATTTTGTTAATTTATTAATCGATTAATAGGTTAATCGACTGAAATGAAACGGTTTAGTCGTAAATCAAAAATAATCGTTAATAAAAATAGTTCGTTAAAATCATCCCAGGCTAAAATCGTATCTGGTAGGATATTTATTCGGTTGACCGATAATGGGCTAACCGATTATTTATTTCCCAATAAACCAATCGGTTTACACAAAAAATTGGCTATTTTCGATTAACGATTAAACCAGTTAATTTTAGTAAATTAGCCGATTAATCGATGTAAAAAAGTTTATGATTTTTTGTAGTATTACAACATACTATTTTAAAATTGGAGAATTTTCGACTATATACAAAACCTTTTAATTTCAGTCGATCAACCGATTGCAGATTAATCGATTAACCAATGCAACAACATTTTTAATATTTTGTAGTATTAAAACATATTATTTTTAAAATTAGCTATTTTCGATTAACGATTAACCCGGTTACTTTCAGTCGATTAACCGATTAATCGATTAACCAATGTAAAAAAAATTTTAATTTTTTGTAGTATTATAACATATTACTTTAAAATTCGCCTATTTTCGATTAACGATTAACCTGGTTAACTTCAGTCGATTAACCGATTAATCGATTAGCCAATGTAACAAACTTTTTAATTTTTGGTAGTATTATAACATATATTTTTTAGGTTTTTAATTATTATTTTATTCGCTTTTTACATAATGTAATTAAATTCCCAAATAGTAACACATATGCTAACAATCTGTTACAAATATTTAAAATATTTCATTTTTTATACCAAAGTACCCTCGTATATTTATCAACATTTTTTGCTTGTTATATAGCTTAAAAATATTCAAAAATATTTTTTTTATGAAATTGTTAATTTTGTGGTTTTTTCTATAGAAATAATAACTCAAGCAATTTAATTGAAAGCAAAAAAAAATGGCTGAAATTTTAACCATAAAAAACAAATTTTACAATTTGCTAATGCAAAAAAAAAGTATTACATGCAAAAAATATTTAAGCAAATGCTAATCTAACAAACGACGAACGTCACAAAAACAAAAATGTGCCTACATTTTTAATTTTTGGTCAAAAGACATTTTTTGCATATTTGCACCCATACAAGCAAACGAAAGTCCAACTATGAAACAAGCGACATAAATAATTAATTTTAATTTTTATATTAATTTTTGTTTTTGTAATTGTAGTGCTTTTGGTTGGTTTTTGTTGGGTTAGGTCGCCCGCCACTAGCAAAATAATTCCAAACGAATTATTTCATTAATAAAAGAAATGGGCGCGTCAGTTGTATTCAGTTTGAAACTGGAATTCCAATCAATGAATTTTTTTTAGTTTTTTTCAAACTCGTGCGATAATAAAAATATTTTTTTTTCATATTGTTCAAAAGACAAGTAGATATTTGAATTTAAAAAAAAAGTATATTTGATAATAAAAATTTTAATATATGAAATTATTCAAATTTGGCGAATTAATTAATTAAAATTATGGTACGAAATAAATTTGCTTTAATTGAATTGAACAAATTTATGGCAGGTATTGAAATAAGGGAATTAATAATAGATGGTTTCTTTATAAATTTTCAAGTTTCTTGGCAAACTTATAATTAATTAAATAAGTAAATTCCATATTCATTTTGGAATTTAGAAAATCTTATGGGAAAACTTGCTGATATTTAAGTGGGAGGCTGATGGTGCTGTTGGCTGAAATGGTTGACACGGAACTATAAAACCGAAAGTTCTGAGTTCGACTCCGCACTCAGTCTTGAAAATGAAATGCCGTCGAATCACTGAACAATTACTGCTGCGATTGATTTCATCCTGTACTAAAGAGCAGAACAACAGCTCCCTCCTTCTTGGGGTCCTGTAGCAAAAAATTCAATATATTCTGGGGAAGTCAAATAAGCGATTTCCGGTTTTCTGTAGGTGAAATTAGTTTTCTGGCGACCGCAGAAATGGACGAGACTTCGGTCTTGGGATTGATATATTGGATATAGTTCTAAGTAGATTGATGATAAAAATCAGTGTAATTCAAAATACGGTTCCAGAGCTGGATAAAATAAACTTATTTTTGTTATATAAAAAAAGTAAATAGTAAAAACTGATTTTTTTTTTCCTTTTGTTAATTAAGCCTATTTTATACTTCAGGAAATTTTTAATTTATATTAAAAATCAATTAAAATCAAAAACACGGTTCCAGGGTTGGACAGTTGCAAATTTCTTGGTACTTAAAAGCAAATTTGCTCTCTTTTTACATGTGAAACATATTTGATGTTTTCTCTGGAATTTTCCAAAGAATGGGCAGCATAAAAATTGCCAAGTTTTAATTATTTGTGTTGGACATGAAATCTGGCGAAATTCCTTACGTGTATAAACGAATGAATTTTTTTTTTTTTTAATAAAACGATCAAACTAAGAGATATGAAATTTATTAGTAAATAAATTTATGATTACTCTGCTTTGCTAGACTACAAAAAGCTGCAGTCGTCTTAATTCAGCCACGTACATCGAAAGAACATTTCAAGCATTTTATGGCCACTACAATTTTTCATGACTGCCTATAAAAGGAAAATTGCTATAATTTTCTTTTATTTGTTATTTATAGCATTTCCATTTTTTTTTCACTATTCATGCCAAAATTAAAAATAGCATTTTTCTTTTTGAAATCACTACAATTACAATAAAATAAATTTGCTAAAACTATTAACGTCAGCAGACAGGCATTCGTTGAAACTGCAACAGGTCTATAAATAAACTAATCACCGGAGACTGATCATAATTGCAGCCGTCTAAAAGATCTGCGAATTCCTTAAACTATATTATCATTTTGCATGCACACGCACGCCGTGGCATGCACTGCAACACCAAACAAAAAGTAACCAGAGAAGAGCCAGAAGAGAAACCATAAAAAATCTATAATTTCCTTTTCTTGCAAAAAATTAACAAGATTTCTTCACTGCACAACAAGTAAAATAATAATGATTGTAATAAAGACAAAAAGAAAAGAAAAAAATAAGAAAAAAGGGAAACTTAACTCAGCAGCTTAAAATAACTTAAAATAACTTCAAATACCTAAATTGCTGTTGGTAACTAAGAATAACTTTAGAAGCACAAAAGCAGCAGCAGCAGCAAAAGAAAAGAACAACGAATGAAAATTTATGAAAGACAACATTATAAAAATACTAAATACTGGTAGCATCAGTTGCCACCACAGCAACCAGCAACCAGCCACAGCCACGGCATCTATGGCCACGGTTAAGGAGGAAAACCTCCTGCAGTTTGCATTAAACATTCTCAAGACATCGTAAATGGTCATCGTAAAATGCTACTGGAATTTAAGAAGGAATCCTACTGCCTCATAATGTTGCGGTTGCACATACAAACGAGTACATGACACAATGGCATTCAAGTCAAGCCATTCAAAAGGTGTATCAACACATATGCACCACCACATGGTCTCACGCACCACTAAAATCATACAAATGTATCTAACACTAAAAATAGCCAAAGTTGCTTACGGCCATCATCATCATCATCATCAGCAACCAGTTGGCCGTGCCACAAGAATACCAGATAAAATGATTTTTTCTTTCATTTTATTATTTTGTTGAAAGTACTTTCGTACAAAAAAAAAACAAGAGAAACGAACGACAGACAGACTCCAGCGTACAACCAGGATTCCTGCTGTTGCTGCTAAAATTCGTATGTGTGAAATTTTCTTATTTCTCGGAAACTCACTCGAGAATGTGTGTCGTTGCGGATGAATGCATCTTTCGAATACATATAATGATTATGTTAATGATAATGTTGCTGTTTCACTATTCATGTTGCTGTTGTTCACTGTTGATCTTCGATTTGGACACAGTGTTGCGGCAGCGTAAATTCCACAGAAATAATAAATGACAAGTAGGAACGTTATATTCGAATGGGTCGCATCTTAAATAGCCTGCAAATATTTAGTAAATGAATAAAAAAGTTTTAACCTGCTGGGTCCGAGTTCCTTTAACGCATTTCTGTGCCCAATTTTAACACTCTATTTTGACAGGGTCACTCCGGGAAGGGCCGTGGGGAAGATATCTCACCCTTATCGCAAAAACTTAATAAGTTAATTTTTGGGGTAATTAGATGTAGAAAAAAAAATTTTTTTTTATAAGGTCATTTAGAGGGCAAAGGTGGGTGGAGCAGGCTAAGGTAAGAGAAGATCTTACCTTTGTTGTAAAAGCTTAAAAATGTAATATTTAAGAAATGTGGGCTTAAGGAATATTTTATATATTACTTCAAATCCCACTAAAGAGGGCGGGGTCCAAAAATTGATTTTTTAGCTCAAAAAGTATATTCGACTGGGTCCAATCTTAAGTACCCTCCAAATATTTACTAGATCAAAACTCTTTTTTGTAGTGGTCCCTCTGGGAAGGGCCGCATCTCACCTGCGCCCTAAAACACCAAAAAATTAGTTTTGGGGTAGATTATTAAGTTTAAAAAAATTAGCCCGGCCCTTGACATTTGGTATAGAAAAATTTTGAGGGATAGCAGAGGTCAAGTTCGTAAATGGGCTAAATCGGACCAGAGGTAAAAAAGTTCCCCTAAGAAGAACTAAATAAACTCCTAAAAAAACAATGTGATTTTTTTTTTTTTTTTTTTTTTGTAATAGGGTATTTTTTCAATAGGGTCATTTAGGGGTCAAAGGTTGTATGGTAAAGCAGAGGAAGATTAGAAATTAGATTTAATTTCTAAAGAATCTAGGCTTAAACATTTACACTACTTTCCCATGTAATATGTTACTTCAACGCCCACTAAAGGGGGCGGGGTCCAAAACTTGATGTTTTCTGATTTTCTGGCCCCAAGTTCAACGCTTTGGACCTTCTTTGACATAAAAATATATTAATTGCTTAACAAAATTACAAAAAAAAAAATTAAAATTACGCTGTTTTTTAGGAGCAGATTTAGTTCTTCTTAGGGGAACTTTTTTTCCCCCTGGTCCGATTTAGAAATTTCTCATGCGATAACTGACTTGTTTGGCCGGCTGTGGCACTGTCTTGCTGAAAACAAAAGTCACTGATGTCAACATTAGCCAATTGGGGCCACAAAAATCGGTTATCATGGTTTGTTAGCACAGAGAATTTACGGTGACGATGTTTCCTCGCTCATTTTCAGAAAAATACGGGCCGTCGATGCCGCCTGACCACAAACCGCACCATAGGGTCACTTTTTTTGTGTATAAGGGTTTTTCGAGAAATATTTTTGGATTTTATGGGCCACACTTGCGATAATTTTATTGGTTTACATAATCGCCTAATTGAAAACACGATTTTGTTGAAAAAATTCATTGTTTTCGTTCAGTTTTTGAAACTATCAATTCACAAACGTTCGACACAAGCAATAGTCGGACGGCTTTCTATGGCTAAAATTTCCAAACTTTTTACTAAATAAATGTCAAAGGATGACAGCTCTAGTCTTAACATATTACCATTTGACAGCCAATTTACTTCCTAACCTCAAATTTGTCCACCCTATACATCCACGGAGAGTCACTGTTTGGTGTAGGTGCCGAAGTGGTGTCCCCACCAGTATTTTCCAAGGAGTGCATGGAATGTTATTTGAGTAAAAGGAAAGCGTTACAAATATCAAGATCATATGAAATAATATTCAGTTTCAGCACCATGCAATTGCATCACCCAGTATAAAAGGGATATTTCTCTTTGGATTCATACTTTTTAGTATTCTTTTCTTTTTTTATAATTTCAAAATAAAAAATGCTTATGCTTTGGTATTTTGACCATTTGGATGCCTGCAGCCACTATTTAATTCCTTAAAGGAATTAAGCAACATTTCGGTATGCGTTCGAGAGTACGTGTGTAGTCGTATGTGTTTGCAAAAGGTTCAACAAACCTTAAAATGAAGAACTTGAATTCCTCGAGCTTTATACTGTTAAACAAAAAAAAAGAAAAGGAATTTTGCAAATAACGAGTCATAATGTTGTTAGTCCAAAGTGTTTCAGTTTTCTGGTTTCTTCTTGCTTGTATTATTTTGTTTTGGTTTTTTTGTTTTCCGTTCAACATCCAATACCATTAATTACTTGTTGCAGATGACCATCTGCAGTTGTTTCAACATTTTTTCTGCACGCATTTTAAACGGCGTGTGAATATTTTTTCCATGCAAGTGTTCAGAATATTTCCAGAGTGTTTTATAAAATTTATGATTTTTAGTTTTTGCGTTGAACAATTTAATGACGTACTTTGCATAAAATTATTAGTTTCAGTTAATGGAATTACAGCATCAAAATCGAGCTGCATTTATGTAAATTGGTTGTGTTTTATGGCAAATATTTTAAATAAATAAAATTTTAAACAATTTTAAACGAGCAGAATTTACGTTAAAACAGACACGAAAACATTATTTTTATGTAGTAAGAATTTTAACGAACATTTTATATTGCTATATTAAATTTGAATTAAGATTCTATAGGCTAATTGTTCGAAATTTTAATTTAAATCTCAGAAAGACATGATAAATATTCCAAGGCACAAAGGCAAGTCAACATCAGTTTTATTCAACTTACACGGCAGAGCAGAACAGCTGTTTTCGAAAGACGCAACCCTTCCATCATCAGTGCTCATGTGTATTGTGTTTGTCACCACTTATTAGGTGGCTTAGTTGAATGTGATAACCTTTGTCTTTCTGAGATTTAAATTAAAATTTCGAACAATTAGCCTATAGAATCTTAATTCAAATTTAATATAACATTATTTTTAATTGTGTAAGATGTTTTTTTTTTTTTTTTTTATCTTGGACCAGCACTCAGGGGATGACCCCTATATATGCAAGGCATTGCGCCGGAACTGAAAACGAGGGGATAGTATTGAGGGGACAGATTAGGAAAGATGAGAAGATAGACAGTTGTTTTTGTAGCTATTTCAACCTTTTACTTCGCCGGCTAATTGTTGCTACAGGGCCGGCGAAGATGGGTGCTGTTACTCTGCTTTTTAGTACATGATAGTGTCGGTCGCTGCCAATTATGTTAGACCAAAAACAGAATTATTGTCTTAAGTGTGGACCTGCCAATGTAACGATATGTGAAAGGTAAATTCACAGTTCAATACCTGAAAAATAAAGTAACGAAGAATAGAGCACTATTAGAGTTGCTAAACTCGATATAAGAATAGAGTTGCATCTTCTGTTAAGAAATAATGTTTAAGTGCTAAAAGACTTTTTTTTAAATGAGGACCAGCATTCAGGATGACCCCTACATTTTGGATGAAGTAGTTAGTACGAGACTATAAACACGAAATTCCCAAGCCCCACTCAGTCATAAATATCGTGTCGAATTCCTCTGATCAGCTTTAGAGTACGGTTGTGTTAGAGGTCAGCCTGTTTTTTGACGAAGGCCTGGTGCTGGTCACTGAATAATTACTGGCCGCAATTGATACTGTCATGTACTAAAGACAAGAGTAAAAGCACCCTCCTTCATTGGCGCTGTAGCAAAAATTAGCCGGCGAAGTAAAGATTAAAAATAGCTACAAAAACATTATCTATCTTCTCATCTCTCTTCATCTGTAATCTCATTACTATCCCCTACTTCTAAATTTCGGAGCACTGCACGGCATATGTAAGGACCATACTGAACCTACAAATATATATATATATATATATATATATATATATATATATATATATATTCCCAATTAACCAATCGCTTAATTTAAAATTGGTTGTTTTCGGTTAAACCTTTAAACCGGTTAATTATAGTCGATTAACAGATTACTCGATTAAGCGATGTAAACAAAATTTTAATATTTTTTTTGTAATATTATAATATATTTTTTTAAATTGTCCATATTTGATTAACGATTACATAGGTTAATTTCAGTCGATTAACAGATTGCAAATTAATCGATTAACCATTGTAACAAAACTTTTATTTTATTTTTTTTGTATTAAAATTGGCTACTTTCGGTTAACGATTAAACCGATTAATCGATTTTCAATAGATTAATCGATTAACCAATGTAGCAACATTTTTAATTTTTTTATAGTATTATATTATTTTTAAAATTGGCTATTTTCTGTTAACGATTAAACCGGTTAATTTCTGACGATTAACCGATTAATCTATTAACCGATGTAAACAAATTTTTAATATTTTGTGGTATTACAAAAATATATTTTTAAAATGCGGTAGTTTCGGTTAACGATTAAATCGATTAATTCTAATCGATTAACCGATTTAAAAATATTTATAATTTTTTTTGTAGCATTATAATATATTAATTCTAAAATTGGTAATTTTCAATTAACGATTAAACGCATTAATTTCAGTCGATTAACCGGTTAATCGATTAACCAATGTAACAAAATTTTAATTTTTTTGTGGTTTTAGAAAATTTTATTCTTTTCCCAAATTTACAAAGAAAGTTCAAAATTGATTATTGAGGGGTTGTTGGTCATCGTTGTTTAAAATAGTAAAAATTTTCCTTCGTACATATAAAAGTGAGTCATGCTCTGACTGATTTTGATTTGAATGAACGACTTTTAGAAAATAACTTAGTAAATACTATGGCTACTCTAATCGAGCTCCTGCGGGAATTTGATTAGAAATTTAATGAAAGCCAATATCACTATTGCCAACGATTTAATTGAATATCTAAGGATCAGATAGACGAATTTAAGTTTTAAATACACTTATCTCATACCTTTACTCAGGCATATTTATTTTTATCAATACTTTCCTAAAATATAGTACAACAACAGAAAATAAGGAAGCAGGAAATAAACTTTTTGCGGAATGTTCGATGCTGATCTTTGTTAAGGGATTTGACATATTTCTTTAAGACCTTGTACTTAGAACTACGTATGCACTGCATAACACCGAATATATATGTGGCATCCCCATTTTTTCGCAATGACGGAAAGAAAATATATTTTTTTTTTCAAATGAATTTCTTTCGCAATATGTTATATTTTCAGATCATTCCGTAAGTATATATTTATTAACTATATCTATAAATTATTATGGGTGGAGCTGGCCCGAGTTCCTCGAATTTGAATTCCAAATGAATTTAGTAAAATTTTACTTCAAGTATTAAATGGTTAACAGAACTCTGCTAACTGCAGTATAGGTTAGGTACAACTTTCTGTTTGTGTCTTTGCTAAAATAAATTCAAATTTATCTTCACACCCATAGATAATTTATATGAAGATAATTTCTTTTCTCCAAATAATTTTTAATTATGTAACACAGAAACGTACTTGTTTCCGAAAAATAAAATTATACCTAATAAAATTATAAATGATGGCGATTAGCGTTTGTAGGAACTGCTAAGCACGTGCCTAATAAAATAATAATTCATTTGTTCAAATTAGTATGAACAATACAATAAATAGGATCAAGGTGTGTTAATGAAATAAATTTCTCTTGTTGGTCGGCGGCTTTGTATGTGTTTCTTTTTTTTTTGTACAAATATTTTATTGATAAACTCAATGTTGTAACTAATCAGAGGGCAACATTTTACTCGCACTCTCAACGCAATATTGGTAGATTAAATATCAATAGAGTTATTTTTGGTACTCTCATATATTAAATAACCAACAAACAAAAATATGTTCAATAAACAAGTGTGGGTTCATATTTGTACTACGAGTAATGCACTGTTTTGATTGTAGCCGTGCTGCTTAATTTTATCACAATATATTTTCATAATCTTTTTTCAAAAATGGAGATACCCTTTATACATTTTTGAAAAAGGTCGATGGTCACAAGCAAGGCGAATTCACTACTAGGTGGCGTTAATTCAGAAAATGTCGATCAGCTGATACCATGGCAAAACTCACGGGCTGTCAAACTCTTCAGTATTGCCATTTTTCTTATTTCTTTCTATTTGACAGCTCGTGATATTTTTCTGCAGGGTTGCAAATCGAGTTCACTTAGTAGTGAATTCGCCTTGGTCACAAGTAGAAAGTTCCTAACTCAAATAATTTTAAATTTATAGGAGAAGACAAAAACATAACAGAAACTGTATTGATGATAATAAAAACTGTAATTCTCATTTGCTTGTAAAATCTTTATTTTTTATATGGTGATCAGACATACAGATTAGTTGACTTTATTGCAATTAATGCCATTATTGAGCTCAATAAAAATTTTAATTAAATGATTGCTCAATTAACACGTAATTGCTATAATATGGAGTAAAATTACAAATGCAGCTCTGCTAAAAAGTGTGTTTAGTGAGCAAAACACAACTTACTGAACAAAGTTAGTGGAGATTTAGCACCCAAATTGTGGAAAAAAAAGCCATAAACAAAGTCATATGTCGAACCATATTTAAGTTAAATTATTGATACTAAAATTATTATTAATTGGAAAATTTAAGAAAAAAACGAGCAGATCCCAAATTGGAACTTGAGGTCCTCATGAATATGAAAAATTTTTAATTTTTTTTTTGCAAACGCTAATTGAATTGACTAAATTTTTTATATGTGAACAATAAAATAAATATTAACTCAATTAAAAATGCATATCCGAACAACATATTATGCTAATAAAAACCTTGTTCATTGTCGGAAAAATTTAAAATTTTTGCAAAAAATTTAAAATTTTCCAAAAAAATTTAAAATTTTTGCAAAAAATTTAAAATTTTCCAAAAAAATTTAAAATTTTTGCAAAAATTTAAAATGTTGAAAATTAGACTTCAATTAATAAAATAAAAGTCAATTTCGAATTTGTTTTGCTAGATAGAGCGTTTTGCATTTTCTGTAACATTTGTGTCTTGTGTTACCATTTTAAGTTTTAATGCTGATAAAAAAAAATACCTCGATGTAAATGTCAACTAGTAGAATTTGAATCCCTAACCGATTCTACTAGTAATAAATTTGTGATTTCCAAACTAGTGGCTGAAATTTTCCCGAAATTGATAGCATCTATCCACCATTTAAAAGAAAACTGTTCGAATTTGTATGCTAGTCGTATTTCAAAATTATTTGTTTTCGAACCGGAAAAAATATGAATCGTTATTTGTGAGGGGCTGTCAAGTTTTCTAATCTTAATGGATTCGTGTCATGGAGACAAAATGTGCCAAATTAGTTTTAAAAATTATTCAAATTCAAAATACTTTATAGAAATGGTATTCTGCGACAGGGCTGGAAAACTTGCCAATAGAATTAGCAGTTATTCCTTGTAAAAGAAGTTGCACACCCAATTCCTTACCTGCTGGCTTACAAAATTTTAAGAATTCTTAAATTTTTCAACGGGCTTAAGTTCGAATCTGCATGACTGCAAATGATTTTTTATTATTATTGTATTAATAAATGAATTTGTTCAAATTCTATTTATTATTTTTTATATTAAGATTGGAATATTAAGAATATTTTCAATAATCATCAAACCAGCAGAACGGATCAGTACTGATTTCGAGGCCGCTACGCCATCTCATCAGCGTTTTTGGTCAATTTTTCCACTTTTGCAAGTGGTGCTAGTTTGTAGGAATATATAATAATAATAACTAATATAAAAAAATAAAAAATAATAAATAGAATTTGAACAAATTCATTTATTAATAAAATAATAAGAAATCATTTGCAGTCATGCAGATTCGAACTTAAGTCCATTGAACAAATTATCAATTTACATAAGAAACTTCGACTAATAAAAATTCATACATAATTTAAAAAAAAAAATAAAATTTAAGAATCGAATACCACACTTTATTGAAAACCAACAACACTTGTAACTTATGTAGTTTCAGCTACCCTCGTATATTATGCAATAATACTTTTTCACTCACAAAATTTGTACTTTTAACGGAAGTGCTCTTTGGGTAAAATAATATATATAAAATTTTGTTATACGAAAACATTTAAAAGTTAGTGAATGCCGAATATCTATTCCAGCGTTCAATGAATTATTGTAACTTTTATATATTTTCAATAGTGGCTCATGTGTCTGTGTAACTTTAACCTTGTCGGATACTCGCGTACATGTAATAAATAAATAAATAAATACGCACGTATTAACAATAATTACTAATTGCGTATAGATGTTTTAATTAGCTATTCAACAGAAATGAAACAAAACAGCTAACAAAATATTTTACAAACGCAATTTATGCGCATACACACACACACACACACATACGTATTGCATATTGCAACGGGTGTTCTTTTTCGAGGTTAAGAATTTTAAGTTTGAAGCCATGTTTTCGTTGGCCGCTGGCGTCGTTTGAACTAAGTTTAATTTACACAATAACAATTTATTTACATATTGACAAAACAAATATGTAAATAACAATAAAAAGAAACATGTCGAATGTGTTAATTTCATATTATTATTATTGTTTTTTGCAGGCAGTTTGTATTTGTTTAAATTCAGTAATTAACATCTACTGTAATTATACTGTTTATTAACTAATTAATGTTTGTAATTAATAGAATAATAAAAAATGTAAAAAATAGTCTAGTAAAGAAAACAGAGATTATTTGTTGGTGGGATGTACATATTTGATTCATCACACAAATATTAATTCCCATGAAAAACCTCCCAAAGTTTCTGATTTGCTATTGTGAATGTTTCCCATAAAAAAAGTTTTTGGGAAGAAATAAATATGGCATCGCCAATGTTTATTCCTGTGAATTATTTTACAACAAAGATTCCCAATTAAAACGAGAAGTTGAAATTTTTTATAATGAATAGGACTCTATTGAACAAAATTTTTCTTAAAAAAAAAATATGATATAAAAAGGGTGTTTTTATAGGGGTATAAAATATTAAAAGGGACTAAAACAAAGATTAATTTTTTTTAATTGCCATGAAATCTACTTTATTCGAAAGATAATCTTCTGGCCTTGTAGTTTAAATAAGACTTCTGGCATATGACCGCCACGGTTGGCACGGATGTAGTCCAAGCTGGAGGTCCAATTTTTGACCTCCTTTTTCCTAAATTTTTATGCGTATATCAGCAATAATGCGGTGAATGTTGTCCTCCAAGTGGTCAATCATTTCGGGCTTATCGGCATAGACTAACGATATCACACATTCCTACAGAAACTAGTCTAAGTAGCGTTAAATCGCACGATCTTGGAGGCCAATTTGTGGGACCGAAACATGAAATGTCACAATTGATTATGTGACGTTTCCGTCACTAAAAAGAAAAAGAGTGGACGTCTGACGACATGCTAGAGCTCTACATGGGTATCAATAAAACTGAATTTGTTAGAAAAAAGTGTGGCCAATTTACTTCATAACCTCAAATTTGTCCATCCTTTACTTTTACTTTATTATATAAATCAATATTAGACGAAGTCATTCATTTTCTTTTAGCTCGTCATAAGTTTGTCCAACTTGATCAAAAATTTATAAAACTTACTGCAGAAAGATACCAGGGAAGAACAGGCCCCGCCTGCTGGGAGAGAAGAAGAATTTTGCTGGTTTTAAGAAAGCGTGAAAAGTTCATGCTTTAAAAGCACCCACTCACTTAAAGTGGACAGAGTCGTCGTTGAAAATTTTGAAAAAGTAGCACAGGAAGTTTATAAAAAAAAACTTTGCACATATTTTACAATTGCAAATGCAGTAACAAGTTTCTATTTCTACAAAATCAGCTTTCCAAACTGGCTGCCTTTCCCACGATGTCACTCGATTATTTTAAACAAAAATAAATTTTAAAATTTTTTTTTTTAACTATTGAACAGAACGACATCGAGTGACATTGTGGGTCAGACAGTTAATTTCAAATTCTTTTTTTTTATGATCTAAAACTTCATCAAAAGCTATCGATTATGGCACTTACTTTTTAATTAAAATTCTATAAGATTTTGCACCCACTTAATTATATTTTATAATTTATATTTTTTAATTATTAAAATTATAAGCACTTATTCTCACCTTTTTAATAAACATTAAAACATCAAAAAAACATCTCCTTGATGAAAAGCGCTGTTGTCAACTCAATTAAATGTTTGCGTTGACCCTGTTTAATAACACACACAAACCAATTGTGTGTTATTGTTGTTTCACTACCGAACGTGAGTGGATTGTCTAAAAAAGGAATAAAAAAAATTAAATTGTTTGTTAATAAAGTAACAAATAAATTAACAACATTTAAGTTCACAGATAATAAAGCACACACATACACACACACATGCGAATGGATCAACTGAAGTTAATGGAAAACCAATTTGAATAAATGTAGCTCATATATAATTAAATCGCTATTGAAAACTAATTAAGTTATCGGTTAATAAGTGAAATAAAATAAAGCAAAGTTTTATAGGAAGTCTCACATATGAAATTGTCATCAGTAGAATTGAAATAATTGAATAAATGCCACAGCAAATATTCAACGCACAGTGGACAACATAAAAACAGGATGAGGAGTTAAATTTGTAGCCTATTTTTTTCTATCTTTTAATTAAAGCAGAAAAATTATAATGGTAAAAAATACAGGGAAACATTAACTCAGGTAATTAAGAGAGTAAAGAAAAATATATATTTTAGCTCCTTTCGTTCGTGTTTACTTTACTTTTACTTTACTTTACTTTTACTTTTACTTTTTTTGATCACAATCTTTTTACATGCGTACAGACACAGTGACACCCTCTCAGGAGTAGTCAGCGAAGCCTCTCGGCAACTCATAACTTCGCTATATGGTGAAAGCTGAATTTTTTTAAAACGGAGTAAAAATAATAAAATTATATAAAAAAAAAATTATTTAGAAAAACCCACCCAAAGCAGTGGCGAATTACATACAGGGTGGGCAAGTTTGAGGTTAGGAATTAAATTGGCTGTCAAATGATGAAATGTCAAGAAGAGAGCTGTCATCCCAAGGCGAATTCATACCAGGTGGCCTTAGTTCAGAAATTGATGATCAGCTGTTACAAAGGCAAAATTATTGAACTGTAAAATTGAACTGTTTTTGTGTGCGGCCATTGTTTTTTCCAAAGCATTTTATTCGACAGTTCAATAAATTTTACACAGAGTTGCATAAATGAGTACACCTTGTATGAATTCGCCTTGTGTCATCCTTTGACAATTATTTAGAAAAAAGTTATGGAATTTAGACCATAGAATGTTACACTCTTGCACAAAAATTTTATTTGAGAAAATTTATTGTTTGAAAAAGTGAACGGAAGTTTTAGAGATGTTGCCAATTCTCACTTAGGCGCTTTTGTAAACAAACAAAATTGTCGTATAGGGGGCTCATAGAATCCACAAATAGTCCTCGAAAAACATTTACACCCTATGGTGTGATTTATGGTCAGGCGGCATAATCTACCCGTATTTTTTTTTTTAAATGAGCCAGGAAACGACGCCAACATGAATTCTCCGATTTTTTGTGGCTAATGTTGACATCACTGACCTTTGGTTTCAGCAAGATGGCGCCACAAGCCGCACACCCGGTCAAAAAATTCAATTATAGCAAGACAAATTTCATGGTCGCATAATTTCTGGATTTGACGAAATTGAATTGAAATAATTTCTATATGCCTCGTTTTGAGATTTAATGACGCTGGATTATTTTCTCTGAGCTCATTCCAAAGACCAGGTTTACATGAACAAATCACAAACACTTTATGCTCTAGGAGATGAAAACCGCCGCTGCATTGATGAGATAAGCGAAGCTTTGATGGAAAATGTGCTTCAAAATTGAGTGCAAAGAACAGATGTCTGCCGAAGTGCTAGAGGTGGACATTTGCCCCACATTATATTTAAATATTAATTCCTATACTTCTGTTTTAACTTTATATTCCGCAAAACTTACATCCGACCGAAGATGGAATACAACTCTCATGTTTGGGCCGGTGCTTCAAAGTCTATTTTGAAGTTACTCGACCGCGTACAGGAGAGGGCGATGAAACTCATCGGAGACAGTAGGGTAGCCAACTCTATTGACTCTCTTCAGCATCGTTACAATGTGGGGTGCGTATCTTTGTTCTATCGTTACTATAATGGCAGGTGCTCTGGTGATATTAGGGAAATTTTGTTCTGAAACCAATTCTTTCTTACGCTCAATGCGTTTTTCATCAAGAGCGCATACGTTTGTGGTCGATATTCCAACGAATCGCACTACGCATTACAGAGAAAATTCGTTTTTTGGCCGAACAGTCCGTATGTGGAACAAACTACCTGCAGATGTCTTCCCCGCCACTTACAATTTGAGGGGGTTCAAGTCGAATATCCACAGGCACTACTCCCTTTATCATCCTTCCCAAAATCTATTTTCCTAGTTCCAGCGCAATGCATTGCATATGTAGGGGTTATCCCCTGACTGCTGGTCCTACTCCTAAAAAAAAAAAAAAAAAAAAAAAAAAAAAAAAAAAACTGTATACAGTGGAATCTCCCTTGAGCGGACACCGAAGGAACCGTTGAAATGTGTCCGTACAAGGGGGCTGTCCGGCCAACAGAAAACAACAAAATTAAATCAACAAAACTTTGTCTAAGATTGTTTGTTTTTATTTAAAAATACTTTTATTAAAAAAATATAAAAAATAAACAATTCAATTGGGTTAAATAATAAAAAATTATTAAATGTAGCTCTATATGTATTAAAAGTTTAAAATGTTTTATGAGTACTATATTATTTCAATAAATATTCCTCCATCCTGGTTTGACGTGTTTTCGTCTTGGCAGCAACATCTTGAAAATGTAAGTCCAGCGATGAAAGTATATTCATAGCTTCTGTATCACCTTGGCATTTCACAAACGATATAAGATCATGCGCTTTTTCCAAAGCGTCTCTATATGTAAGGATGTTGTTTCTCGCATCTAGATGATCTGAAGGTTCAATTTCCTCTGTTGAGTCATCAGAAATTTCTTGAACTTCAGAAATTTCATCTTGCAATGGTACTCGTAAATCCAAAGGTGATCTCTCAATTGGTAAATCATTATCGATCTGATAAAAATCTTTTAAGCTTTGCTCACTGACCGCTGCAATACATCTTTTCTCCATTTCGGCTAGTAGGTTTAATGGTAAATCATCCTCAGGCACAAAATCAACATCAAATGCTGTCGGACATTCATGGCTGTCAAGTGTAAACCCTGCCTTACGAAAACAGTTCTGTACTGTTTCAGAAGTAACTTGGTCCCATGCACTTTTAGCAAAATAAACTGCATCCAATACGTTTATACGTTTAACTAAATCATAGGCTGTGTTAGAAATTTCAATGTTTGCTAGTACTTCAGTATCAATGTTCTGTAATTATGCTTAAAATTTTTAATAACACCCTGATCAAGTGGTTGGCTAATTGAAGTACAATTAGGAGGCAAAAAATATATTTTAATGTTTTTCAAATTCATGTTTTTTGGATGCGATGCCGCATTGTCCAAAAAAAGTAAAATTTGCCTATTTTGTCCTCCCATTTTTCGATCGAAATTTTCTAACCATTCACTCATAATATCAGACGTCATCCACAATTTGGTGTTTGATTTCCATGTCACCGGTAAATTATCTTTTATTAAATTTTTAAGAGCTCTTGGTTTAGATGCCTTTCCAATAAGAAGCAGCTTTTCTTTGTCTCCAGCCATGTTCGCACAGTGCAATATTGTTATCCTTTCCTTAGACAATTTTCCTCCCACACATTTTTGATTTTTTAAAGTCATGGTCTTGTTTGGTAATGCCCTAAAATAAAGCCCAGTTTCGTCAGCATTGTAAATATTTCTTGGTATGAAACCTTTTATTAGAGAAGGTAGTTTCACCATGAATGCTGCTACATCGTCAGGATTAACAGAGGCGTTTGTATACAAACGAATGAACAATGCTTTCCAAAGTACAATAAGCAAACGCACATCGATTATTATTTGGGGAATCCCCTAAATCGCGTAAGTAATAGCATAGATTACAAGCTGTTGGTCAAATAGGTTTGTACACCATACGTACGCACCACAAATATTGCAAGAATTAGTATTGTCAACTCTCTGAAGCAGAAGCGTAAATTGTAGAAAAAACGTTAGATTGAAAACATTATGTAAGAGAGAAAATAATTAACAAACCCACATTTAACTATGTTATGTGATGTAGTAAATATGATAAACCGTGCCCTGTTGTTAAAGCGAACAAATTAAAAGAGTCTTGGCAAGCTTATTTGTAAATTATGACATGAAAAAATCGGAAAAAAATAAGCTAGATGTCCGTCCAAGAGAATTTTTTTTTATCAAGTGGATGTCCGCGACCGCTCATGAGAAGCGTCCGTTCAAGGGAAAGCGACTGCAATGCTTTTCTTATGGAGCGCTGCCGGGACCTGGCAACAATGTCCGTCTAATGGGGGTGTCCGCTTATGGGAAGTGTCCGTTAAGGGAGATTCCACTGTATGTCGAAAAAGGTGTGTTTTTAATACAATTTACGTCCTAACCTCAAATTTGCCCACACTTCATGATTTATTTATTGTCTAGTTCTTTTCAAAATGTATCCAATTTAAAAAATTTATATTAATAAGCCAACAAAAAAAATTAAGTACTCGTATAAACAAATTATTAAACAAAGATACATCAAATGCCGCAGTTCAACATTTAATTAGTTACTGCTGACTAGTCATTAAGCGAGTGTATTACTGCTGCCGTTGTTGTTATTGCTTTTTTATTTACTGCTCCAACAGAAATTATAATTTTAGAAAATGAAACAAATTATTGTGTTTAAATATTTATAAATTCATTAATTATTGGCCGCATTTAAAAACACATAAATAATAAAAACTCGCAAGTCTTAAAGACAAATGAATGAATATCTATTGCTGGCAGCAGTCGGTAGCCGCTATTCTGTTTCCAAATGAGGAGGCATTCAATTAGTTTCAATTTAATTGCTGTTTTAAAGATTATTGTAAAGCATTCGCGCAAAAAGATTAACGTATTGAATATTTAATGTTGATTTAAGGGAATTGAAATTCTAATTGTTTCTACCTGAAGTCTATGCAGTTAATTTTCTCTTAATAGCTGGCAGTTATTGCCGCGAAAATATATTGAAAATTTAATTATCATAATTAATGAAAGGTTTCTATATTCAGCAAGCCTTTTACGTCTGTTAAATATTATTTGTTGTGATCAATAACAATTAAATTTTTTTTAAAGTAAATTTAAATATCTGTCAAGTGTTTTCTATTTTAAAAGTAAACAAAGCAAAGTATGTGTTAGATGTCATAGGAAATTTTTTTATTTGAAAGATCGACTCTGCCACACAAATCACCTACAAACCCCTCTGGAAACAGTCTAACATGGACCAATGGCACAATCTCGGTTGTAGCAAAATCAGTTTTGACGGTGCCATGAAGTATAAACAGGCTGGGCAAATTTGAGGTTAGGAAGTAAATTGGCTGTCAAATGGTGAAATGTCAAGTAATGAGCTGTCATCCTTTGACATTTATTTAGCAAAAAGTTGGACAATTTTAACAATGGAAAGTCATTACATTCCAAGAAAGAAGAAGAAAAGCCAGAACTTCATTCTGGTACTGATGTAGTGGATATATGACTCTTTATAAATTGTCATTCAAAATCGGCAAAATACTGTTCCAGAGCTGGGAAGTTTAAACTTCGTTTTGATAATTAAAGCAATTTTATTCTGCAGGACGAATTAAATTGGTGTTGAAAATCAAACAAACTGGAAAAAAACGTTTCGCTGGGCCGATGAAGCCGCCTGACCACAAACCGCACCATACGGTCACTTTCTTTGAATGTAATGGTTTCTCGAGGACGGTTTATGGACTTTTTTAACCCCATATGAGACAATTTTGTTTATTTACATGACCGCCTAATTTAAAATGGACCTCATCACTAAAGATTATTTTATTGACACATGCATTGTTTACGTTAAGTTTTTAAAACAGCCAGTTCACAAACGTTCAATGCACACATTCGTCCATTGGCTTCAATTCCAGAAAATTTCCCAACTTTTTACTAAATAAGTGTCAAAGGATGACAGCTCAACTCTTGACAGTCCATCATTTGCCAGCCAATTTACTTCCTAACCTCAAATTTGCCCAGCCAACATAAAATATGAGTGATTTCACAAAAAAAAAATTATTTTCTTTAGCTACTTTAATAATAGTGAAAGCTTACAATCTCCTGCTCTGGAGCTTTGCGACTTTTCTGATTTCTAATACTAATAAATTTCTTGAAAAAACATCAAATATGTTTAATATGTAAAGAAACAGAATGGTATTATTTTAAATGTTTACTTTTATGTACCAAAAGTTGTCTAACCCTGGAATGGTTTTTTGATTTTTAATATTAATTTAATGGTTTCTGAAATTTAAAATGGGTTTCATTAAGCAAAAAATTCGTTTTAGCTGATTACTTTTAAATACCGAAAATAAGTTTCAATTTACCAGCTCTGGAACCATATTTTGGATTTTGTTTATTTTCAATACCACCCTATTTAAGATCATTTCCAATACATCAGTCCAAATATGAAATCCCTAGCTTTTTTGGGGCTTCGCAAAGTCGAATTCATGTACAAACAGATGGACAAACGGACATCTCATATTCGACTTCCCAATTCATAAGGACCCAAAATTAATATTGTGGAAACTACACAGAGAATGACAAACAATTTAAATTTTTTGGTCGCAGGTACAAAATTGCTGTTTTTACAACTCCATGGAACATACGAAAAGGCTAACTGTCAAATGAGGTGGCACACTACAATCCCTTGTAAATGTTTGCGGTTTCATTTATATCCTGTGGAACTCTGAGAATCTCGGTTGTGATATCCTCTAGTCACTGATGGGTAATACTTCACCGTCCATTTTAGTTGCAATGTCATGCCTTGTGTTTTTGCTGGGATGGGATCACTAGAAAAAAACTTACCATAAACTATGATAAAATTTACAGACAAACCCCATTCTATGTGACAAGTAAATATTTTCTAAATTTATCCAACAAAAAGTAGCAGTTGCGAAATGATTGAAATTTATTTGAAACAGTAATAAAATAATTGTTATAACAACCAGACAGACGCATTTGTAGTCACTTAACAGAGTTGTTTATCTATAAAACTATTTAGTTTTTTTTTTTTTATTTAACTTCAACCATTAAATAATAATGTTAAGGGCTTTTGCCAAACAAGTTCAACTTTGCCACCAGCTACAACGTCATTATTATAAAAACGGCTGCTGGTACTCGTAGCAGTTGATTGCTTGGTCTTGGTCTTGGTCTGGCCAGTAAATGAAATTAAGTTGTATTTAAATAAATAAATGTTAAAGGAAAAATAATACAAAACCCACTGAACCGACTTAATATAAATGGGTCTTAATTAAATTAATAAAACTTAAAAAAAAAAGTTTCATTTATTTCAAAAATGTGTGAATAAATATTGTTACATTAACGGCTTTTATGCGAGTACGATTCTGCAAAGCACCACTTAATATGTTCTACTTAAACAAATAGATTTTTTTTTTCATTTTAAACCCTTTTGGCTTAAAGCAGTCTGAAAGTTAAAGTATGTAAATCTGTTCAATGGACAGCTGAAATTCTGCATAATAGATACAAGGAAAAAGGACTGCATTTAAATAACTTCATTAAACTTTTAAATAACTATACAATTTAAAATTAGGAAAAAAAATGTTATCTTGGCCGTTCATATTGAGTGCAGAAGTAAACTTATACTAGCAAAAGAAAAAACAAGAGAGTGGTTTATATAAAAATTTACTTTTTAGACTTAAAACGTTTTCTTTTTTTTTTTGAAAGATTTTTGTTTTTGTTGAAAGATTTTATTTTAATGCAACCTTGGGTTCAGCTGTACTAAATTCAGTGCTGCCAAGTTAGACATCAATGGTGGTGAATACACCACTTTCAACGTATAGGTAATGTGACATCTAACAGCTGGTAGCCTTGCCAGATCGGCCGTTTTGAAACCACTAAATGGATAACACATTGTGAGATTAGATAAATCTTAAATTTGGCTCTCATCAAATCTTTTTATTCAATCACTGGTTTTATTATTGTAGCTTTCATTCAGGGGCCATAACGGTTAAGTTTTTTTAAATTACATTTTAATTATCTTTTTTTTTTTTGCTTTTTATTTTTCCCTTAGAAGTAATTTTTATTTACTGTGGAATAAATAAAAATCAGCAAATAATTTTTTGAGGTATAAATAAAAATCAAGATATAGCTTTTTATTTTATGAAGGATACAAAATATTAAGAAATATCTTCTATATTTTGTGAAGAATAAGAAATAGCATTTATTTTGTGAGGAATAAAATATATTAAGAAATAACTTTTAGTTTATGTTGAATAAGTAAATATTAAAAAATAACTTTTATTTTGTGAGGAATAAATAAAAATTAGGAAATATCTTATATTTTGTGAGGAATAAAGAAGAACTAGGAAATAATTTTTATTTTCTGTGGAATAATTAAATATAAACAAGTAAAAACGTTATATTCGACCGGGTGGAATCTTAAATACCCTCCAAATATTTAGTAAGTGAATTTAAAATGTTTAACTTGGTGGGATAGAGTTCCCACGTCAACGCCCACTAAAGGGGGCGGGGTTCAAAAATAGACGAACGTATTGGCATTGCTAGACTGTCTTAGACTTCATCACTGATCAAGAATATATATGGGCATTTCCATTTTGGCGTTACGTTACTTTTGTACGGCGATATGTTGAAAAAAACTTTAAAAACCATAATTTAAAAAGTATTTTTCTCACATTCGAGAAGAGATTGGATAGCTCTATATTCAGTAAAAACAATGCAAATAATCGAGCCTAAGGATTTCAAGATATACTCAAAAAAATTACCTGGCGTTACGTTACAAAAAAAGGAAGTGCGATTTGACTTTGATAACAAAATTGTTTAACTCTGCGAATTTTGAGCAAGTCGTTTTAATCAAAACTTTTTTGGTAGAACTTGGACTTATATACATTAATTTTCCAAGTTATTAAATGGAAAATTTTTTTTCCTTTTGTTCTTTGAGGGAAAAAAGATCTGGCGTTACGTTACTGGCGTTACGTTACTAAAATTTCCACTTGATATTTATTTTGTTAGAAAAATACGAAAAACACATAAATATTAGAAAATTATATAAAAACTACGATATACTAAATATATTTTTTGCATTTGTTTTATGATTGAATATTTTTGTAGCAACAGTTTTGCAATAAGAGTATTATTATGAAATTGATTTTAGGAATGTTAATTATAAAGAGAAAATGCCCTTGAAGTTAAGAAACACTTACAAAAACGAGAACTTCAAACTTGTAGCTCAGTATTTCACCATCCCAACAAAAGAAAGCTTTAAGCTCCTAAATTTAATTTATTTTAGAAGTTTCTCCTTTATAATACATTAGGAAAATATCTGTTTGTTAAATTTTAATTTTTCGATCAAGATGGACTTTTTTCTGGAAATGCCCATATACTTTATGGGGTCCAATTCTCTTTGGAGGGTATTAAAACAAATAAATATAAAGAAAAATATGTATTAACGTACGACGAGCATGATAGATGCTGAAAGTTGGGAAGATAAAATTTTATTTATTTTTTTATTTCGTCAGTGACTTTTCCAAAATACCCATGAATTCTGGTGCTTTTTATTACAATATAGTCAGTCGCAATAGCTGTGGTTTCTGTTCAGTGACCAAAACTATGCACTCACCTATTAAACAGACTGACAACGACTAATGCAACCAAGGATAACAGAAAAATGTAATCCCATAATTATTACCGAGTGCGGAAACGAACTCAGGACCTGTAGCTTGATAAGCATATCCTAATCGCCTTTGCTTTTGTATTTATGAAATTCTGGTATATAACTCCCCAATTTTTTTATAATATTTTTCTTAATCAATTAATTAATTCTTTGTCATTTTTCCTTTTTTAATTTCAGTTGCTAAACAAAGCCAAAAATAGATATAAAATAATTAAATTAATTATTTATACAACAAATTATTCTGAAATGGGCTTAACACCATTCTATTATAGAAATTATTCAGCTGAATATAAAATGTCTCAACACCAGATTACAAATAGAAAAAGAAGCTTTAAAAGAAGGCGCTTTATGGAGAATTTTCTATTTGTCAGTGTGGCCATTTTGTATTTGATGGCACTACATTTTCACACAGCACAAGCAGGTAAGTGATCATAGATTTTAAAATATCACAGATCGGTTATAATACATTCAACTGAATTGGTACTGATAATTACTGCGATTTTTAATCGTGCATATGCACATAAATTGATGAAATAAATTTTCATATATGAAAAAAAAAATAATATTAGACGTAGAAAAATCGCTTAATTCATATTTAAGGGTAATACAATCAACATATGCAAGTGCGTACAGATTTGAAGGTACATATGTTTCTATTAATGACAATTTGTCCCCAAAAAGTTTCGAAAAATAAAATTTTTTTCAATAAAATATTAAGAGTTGCCACTTTTCATAAAATAAAATTAAATTAAAACAAATGTACTTACTTATAAAAAAATGTTAAGCAAAAATGTATGGTTTCAGAAGAATGAAACAAAAAATGAATAAAATGGAGCATAAAGAAAATAATCAAATGGCAACACACATGTTCTACTATCGGTTTAATATACTTCTCGTATGCAATTTCCTGATAAAATTTTTACGAGTATAAATAAAAAATAATATGTTATCATATTAAACTAAGCCATCTAATAAGTGGTGACAAATAATATACACATGGTGTGGCGAACTTCGAAAACAGCTGTTCTGTTCTGCCGTATAAGTTGCAGATTAAACTGATGTAAATTTCCCCAAGTTCCTTGCAATATAACGAATCTTAAGTTTGCCTTCATCTTCAAAATATTTATCTTGGCTAATTCTTTCTAATTGCCACGCCCAATAATTAGTTCGCATTTTATTCGATTACTCCTAACACATCAAAGATTTAGAACATTAAATAGAACGCATTTAAACTCAAATAAATTGGTAAACTAAACCAACAATTTTTAGGTCAATTCCTTTTCTAAACCAATAATTTTTTTTAATAAAACAACAAGGCCGTACAAGTTACTTGTCAACCTTATTTCATTAATTTTCGATTAGGAAGCCATTTGCTGTGTATGTCTGTCTATTTTATGTAAATAACACAAATTTTCTAGGATTCAGCTTATCAATTGCAAAGGAAAACTCCATCAAACTTCCATTTAGTGTCACTCAACATAAGATTCCCATGAAACGTTAGCATTAATTTCAGGCCATTTCTATGCATCTTTGAAATTGGCCAAAAAAGGGTCAATCTGTGGTATCAACCTCTTGCCATAGAAAATGGTATCAATAACATTAGAAATAATAAAAAGGTTAGAAAAGAAATTGGTTTCAAGCTGCGCAAAACCATTTGGGGAGAGTGTATTTATTATGTAAGCGAGATTGGATTAACAGGCATGCTGTGATTGAAAGAGAAGTTGGCTGGTTATAAAGTTTTTTCACCAAAAAAAATTGAAGAGAGCTAAAGTGGAAAATGTTGTTTTTGTAAACCAGCCCTGGATGTTCGGTGACATTAAATTTCAATTGTTATTGCTTTCTTTTAATATTGTGACGTTTTAGTTTTTAGGCTGGTTTTCTAATTCCCAAAGGTTTTTAATTTTCAAAATAAATCGGATAGAAGTCAGTCAGTCACTCGCTTATTTATTAAAAATCTGGTGGACATACTCTTCAAGCTGTCACGCAGGTGATAGCTGCCAAACAGTCAGCGCCTATTTTAATTTAACAAATAACTTACGAGTAAGTTGCAACATACGAGGTCTGTTAAAATAATAAAATGGAATTTAAATTTTCGCGCACTCGATTAAAACATAAAAGGTGGGCAAATTTGAGGTTAGGAAGTAAATTGGCTTAAAAACTCACTTTTTTCCACAAATTAATTTTGATTTTATGTCAATGTTAAGCAAACATATGGGAATTAATAATAAAAAGTCCAGCTCTAGCACTTCGGCAGACTTCCGCTGTTTTCACAAAATTGTAAACCTCATTTTGCAACAAAGATTCACTTATCTCGTCAATGCAGCGCTAAATTTCATCTCTCAGAGCGTCAGTTGTTTGTGGTTTGTTCACGTAAGTTCCGTGTTGCAAATGGCCCTAGATAAAATGATCCAGCGGCGTTAAATCACCCAAACGAGGAGGCCAATTGACATCGCCAAATCGATAAATTACACGACCGCAAAATTCTCATGCAATAAGTGAATTGTTTAGCCGGTTGTGTGACTTGTGGTGCCGTCTTGCTGAAACTAAAGGTTAACTGATGTCAACATTAGCCAATTATGGCCACAAAAAATCGTAGAAATCATGGTGACGGCGTTTTATCGCTCATTTGCGAACAAATACGGGCCGATGATGCCACCTAACCAGAAACTACACCATACGACCCCTTTTTTTTTGGACGTAATGATTTTCCGAGGCCTGTTTGTGGATTTTGTGAGCCACCTATGTGACAATTTTGTTTGTTTACAAAACGGCCAACTGAGAATTGGCAACATCTATAAAGATGATTGTGTTGAAAATGCGTTATTTTCGTTCAGTTTTCCAAACAATCAATTTTCTTAATTAAAATTTTTTGTTCAAAAGTGTAGGATTCAAAATTTAAAATTTCCCAACTTTCTACTAAATAAATGTCAAAGGATGATAACTCTTCTTTTTAAATTTCATTATCTGACAGCCAATTTACTTCCTCACCTCAAATGTGCCCACCTGGTATTATATCTAAAGTAGAAATTAATTCTTGTTTGAATAGACTTCGTACTGTGATTGTGAAAATTGCTACAGCATTTATGTTATTAAAGGATTTTGTGTTGTACTCGTGCTAATTAGAATACTATGCCAATCTTTTAATTCCTTTTCCAAATCCCCTCGTTAAAGCCAACATCATGTGTGCTTTCATGTATCGAATTGTACACGCTGACACGTCAAATATGTCAATTATGTCAATGTTTGAGACAAAACTTTAAATCGCAACCTCAATTAAAATCATGTCAATTAGCAACAATTGGCACCAGCTGCCAACTAAATATGCTTTATTCACTTAACGCTTGTATTAACAGCCAAACAATTTCACGTGTGTTTGTATGTGCAGACAGCATCATTAGGAATGAGGAGATATGAGAATGCAATTATCAATCAAGAGGAGCAAAAATTTATGCCACTGCTTTTTTTACAATATCTTTCCTATTTTTTACTATCTCTTTGCTATGATATACGTATTTAAAAAAAATGTATTTTAAGCTAAAAAAAGGGTATTTGAAAATGAACTAAAATATTTTTGTGGTACACTTGCAAGTATTTTAGCGGTCACTGATATAAATTAAATATACCTCGTTTAAAAGCTATTTTTGTGTAGATGCGCATAATATAAATTTTTTTTTTAATTTTTGCCATATAAGTGGTAAAAAAACCCCTTTCGAAATTATCTTGAAAATCATTCCAATTTATGTTTTTATACCCTCCAAAAAAGAATTTGGAGGGTATATTCACTTTGTCATTCCGTTTGTAACGCATCGAAATATCCATCTCAGACCCCATAAAGTATATATGTATATTCTTGATCAGTGATGAAATCTAAGACGAACTGAGCATGTCCGTCCGTCCGTCCGTCCGTCCGTCCGTCTGTGGAAATCACGATTCAGTCCAAACGAAAAGAGCTAGACTCTTGAAATTTGGTGTAAATATAATTTGAAGCTTAGAGCAGGTTAAGTTCGAAGATGGGCTAAATCGGGCAAGAGGGAAAAAAGTTCCCCTAAGAAGAACTAAACCAACCCAGAAAAAACAACATAATTTTTAAACTTTTTTGGTTATTTTGTTAAGCAAATGATATATTTTTATGTCAAATACGGTCCAACGCCTTAAACTTGGAGCCATTAAATAAAATAACACTTCAGTGGGCGTTATTATAGGCAAAAATATCATAAAAATTTAACAAATTGTTTTACTTAAGCCAACATTCCTTAAAATAACACTTTTAAGCTTTAATGACGAAGCTGAGACGAAACCTGGTACTACTCTGCCCTACCCCCTCCTTCCCCTTCGCCCCCTAAATGACCTTACCAAAAAAAATTT
This sequence comes from Linnaemya tessellans, assembly GCA_951800035.1. Lineage (NCBI taxonomy): Eukaryota > Metazoa > Arthropoda > Insecta > Diptera > Tachinidae > Linnaemya > Linnaemya tessellans. The sequence continues at coordinate 113,481,668 of OX637533.1, forward strand.
TTTTTTAAATTTGGTATATAATCATCCCAAGCATTTATCTTTAGAGTTTTATGACTGCCGATTTCTGCCCTACCCCCCTCCCCCCTTTTTCCTTTGCCCCCTAAATGACCCTACCAAAAAAAATTTCTTTTTTAAATTTTGTATATAATCATCCCAAGCATTTATCTTTAGAGTTTTATGACTGCCTGTTGCAGTCATAAAACACATACCCCCTCCTCCCCCTTTGCCCACTAAATGACCTTATTAAAAATAAATATACATTTTTTTTATTTTGTGTATAATCATCCCAAGCATTTATTTTTACAGTTTTATGTGTATCTGTTTCTGCCCTACCCCCTCTCCTCCTTTGTCCTCTAAATGACCCTATCAAAAAAAAAGAAATTTTAATTTTGTATATAATTATCCCAAGCATTTATTTTTAGAGTTTTATGACAAAGGTGAAATGTTTCCCCCACAGCCCTTGCCAGAGCGACCCCGCCAAAATACAGTTTTCATAGCCTCCAAAGAGAATTGTGATGAAGTCTAAGACGGTCTAGCAATGCCCATACGTTCGTCTGTGGAAAACATGATATTGTATATTTTTGAACCCCGCCCCTTTAGTGGGCGTTGACGTACGATATTATATAAAGGAACTCTGTCCCACCAAGTTAAACATTTCAAATTCACTTACTAAATATTTGGAGGGTATTTAAGATTCGACCCGGTCGAATATAACGTTTTTACTTGTTTTACACTTGCATACATAAATTTTTAAACCCTCAAAATTGCCGGTGTAATCTTCGTTGTCTTAAAATGTTTCCTGCAACGATTACACATAAATATTTATTTTAACTTTTAATGTCAAGTGGTAGAGTTTTGACAGGCGGACGATCCTAGTATCATTTCATTCATGATTTCTCTTACAAAATTTTTAATAGAGGAAACGAACACTTTTTACCCACTTCTCTAGTTTTCTTAATCAATTCCTTTTGAATATTATTCTGCATAAAAAACTATTTGGGTTTTTTAAAGACTAATTATGTACTCGTATTCGGAAAAAAAAACCTCTTAAGAGGCCAAACAAACATTTCCTTGTGTCCATGGAATCCTTTCAAAACTCTGTAAGTCCTCCTCTATCAATAAAAAAAAATTCAAAACTATTGTTGCACAAGAGACAATTGCAAACAAAATTCATGCATGTTGAATTATTAAAACCTAAAAAAGAGCAATTTTCTTACAAAATAACCAAAAAAAAAACTGGGAATGAAAAGAGGATTTAAAAAGTAATTTACGGATAGAATTGATAGAAATGCTGTCTGTACGTCAATGCGACAACATGAAAATATGAATTGTTCTCAAAAGTTTATTTTCGTCTCTGTTTTGGGAATTTTTCATCCGAATTTTATATGCCACTGCCTTCATTTTGTCACTTGTCCTATGGAAGTTCTACGCTAAACGCTGTAAATTTGTTGCTCTTGTCTATCACATTTTCATGCTTTAGACGGAAGCTAAGGAAAGGAAGTTAATTTACAAAAATAAAGAGAAAGAAAAAGAGGAAAAAAGGTTTATTGTTACATGTTAGAAACATAAACGAAACATAAACAAAACAAGAAAGTAGAGTAGAAGAGGGCAATTAATCATTCAATTTGTTGAAATTTTAGTTTTCTTTTTCGTACTCCTACAACACATTTTTTGCAATATTTTTTTATTATTATTTTTTTTTATAAAAAATTTTTAACTAAAAAATAATTACAAACAACATTAAAATATTTGAAAAATGTTTAATTTGAAGACAACAATTTAGATATAAATGTATGCCGCTTGATCTGTGATCGAGTCAATTGATAATCACTCGTTTTGAATCATATACATATATACCCTTCAGTCTGGAATATATACACACATTCATCCCAACCCTGAAACCATTTTTTTTTACCTTTCTAATTTTCAATGCCAATTTATTTCTTTTAAAAATATTAAAACAATTTTTGATTACCTAAGAAAAAAAATTAGTTTGCTTTAAGTATTTTAATATTTCAAAAAAGGTATAAAATGTCCAGCTCTGGAACGGTATTTGCGGCTTTTCTAAATTTTAATAACAACGACTTTCTTAAAAGACCATCAAATAAGTCTAGTATCTAAAGAAACAGAATGGAACTATCTTAAATATTTACTTTTATGTACCAAAAATAGTTTCAATTGTCCAACCCTGTAATCGTGTTTGATTTAGCTCGATTTTTAATTCTCTCTGTAATATAAAATGGGTTTTATTAACAAAAAAACTAGTTAATTTTGATATACCAAAAAAAGTTTAGAATTTTCCAACTCTGCAGCTGTATTGTAATCTTTTCTGATTTTTAACAAAATGAATTTTTTCAAAAATATCACGTACATATCTTTAATTTATAAAGAAAAAGAAACAATTGTTTTAGTTGGTTAATTTTATGCACCGAATTTCAATTATCCAATCCTGGAATATTGATTTTGTTTGATTTTTAATTCAAATTTAATTCTTCCTATATCATAAAAAAGATTTAAAATAGATTTATTTATAAGAAAAAAATTGGTTTGCTTTAAGTACTTTAACATTTCAAAAAGGGTTTAAAATTTCCAGTTCTGGAGCAATGTTGGCGACTTTTCTAAATTTCTAAAATACCAATGAATTTCTTAAAATACCATCAAATAAGTCTAGTATCTAAAGAAACAGAATGGAACTATCTTAAATATTTACTTTTATGTACCAACAATAGTTTCAATTGTCCAACCCTGTAATCGTGTTTGATTTAGCTCGATTTTTAATTCTCTCTTTCTATTAACAGAAAACTAGTTAATTTTGATATACCAAAAATAAGTTTAAAATTTTCCAGCTCTGCAGCTGTATTTTAATCTTTTCTGATTTTTAACAAAATGCATTTTTTCAAAAATATCACGTACATATCTTTAATTTATAAAGAAACGAAACAAAAAAAAAAAAAAATAATAATAAATAGAATTTGAACAAATTCATTTATTAAAAAAATAATAAAAAATCATTTGCAGTCATGCAGATTCGAACTTAAGCCCAAAAAAAAAAAAAAAAAAAAAAATTAACAATTTACATTACAAAGTTCGACTAATAAAAATTCATACATAATTTAATAATTGTTTTAGTTGGTTAATTTTATGCACCGAATTTCAATTATCCAATCCTGGAATATTGATTTTGTTTGATTTCTAATTCAAATTCAATTCTTCCTATATCATAAAAAAGATTTAAAATAGATTTAATTATAAGAAAAAAATTGGTTTGCTTTAAGTACTTTAATATTTCAAAAAAGGTATAAAATTTCCAGCTCTGGAGCGGTATTTGCGACTTTTCTAAATTTTAGTACCAATGAATTTCTTAAAAGACCATCAAATAAGTCTAGTATCTAAAGAAACAGAATGTTACTATCTTAAATATTAACTTTTATGTACCAAAAATAGTTTCAATTGTCCAACCCTGTACCAAATATGCCCAATATACCAAAAATGTTCCAGCTCTGGAATAGTATTTTAGATTTAACTGATTTTTAATTGCAGTATATTTTCAAACAATTTCCAATACATCAATCCGATACCGAGACGCCTAGCTTTTGTAGGTCTTCGGAAATCCTATTCCACGTATATACAAATAGGCGGGCAGACAGATATCACCTATTCGACTTAAATATTCATAAAATACTAGAATATGGTTGGTTGCTTGGTATACGTGGCTGCCTGTATCCCACAAGCATTCAAATAGGATCTCTGAGATCCCGTTTTGAAAGACCACTCCACTCGTCAGTGTCAACCTATGTAGAACCGAATTCAGATCTCGGATACGGTCATGGATGCTAGGTCCAACCTGTCACATCGAGGAATCTAATAAGGTCACCTAGAACTATACCTGATAGCTACGAAAGGTCGGATATTATACTGTTGCCTAAGATTCTGTGTCTCGTATGGTGCAATGCCGGGCATTCACAAAGGAAGTGATAAACTGTCTCTTCCTTGCCCTGATCCCGTCAGCTGCGACAGAATGCATTATAGGAGAGATCTATCCTAGCAGCATGTCTGTCTATTGCCCAGTGCCCCGTCACTACTGCGAAGAGTCTTGAGATGTCCCTACGGTTCCTGTATACCAGAATATAAAAGGTGGGCAAATTTGAGGTTAGGAAGTAAATTTTTCCCAAAAAACACGGAATATGATGTCGGGTAAATATTTACCTCTAGCTCGTCGGCAGACGTGCAATCCTTTCGCTTATCTGGTCAATGTAGCTGCAAATTTCATCTTTCAGAGCATCAGTTGTTCGTGGTTCGTTCACGCAAACCCGGTCTTTCAATTGCCTCCAGAGAAAATAGTCCAGCGACTTTAAGTCACTAGAACGAGGCAGCTAATTGACATCGCCAAATCGAGAAATTAGGCGATCGGAAAATTTCTCATGCAATAACTGAATTCTTTGCCCGGCTTGTGGCTCCATCTTGCTGAAACCAAAAGTCACTGATAGCCAATTAAGGCCAGAAAAAAAATCGGTATTCATGGTTTGGTAGAGCCGAGAGTTCACGGTGGCGCTGTTTCCTTGCTTATTTTCGAAAAAGTACGGGCCGATGATGCCACCTGACCAGAAACCGCATCATACGGTCACTTTCTTTAGGTATAATGGTTTTACGAGGACTGTTTGTGGATTTTGTGAGCCCCATATGCAACAATTTTTTTTTTACATGACCGACCAATTGAAAATGGGCCTCATCACTTAAGATGATTTTGTTGAAAAAAATTCATTATTTTCTCTGAATTTTTCAAACCGCCAATGCACAAAAGATCGACGCAATCAATAGTCAGCCGTCTTTAATTCCTAAAAATTTCCTCACTTTGTACTAAATAAATGTGAAAAGATGACAGCCCAGTTCTAGACATTCCTCATTTGACAGCCAATTTACTTCCTAACCTCAAATTTGCCTTTAGTTCTAGTTGTTGCCAGCCTGTTTCAATGATGAAGGCATAGTCACTGATCACTGAACATAATTGGCAGCGACTGGCACGATCATGTACTAAAAGCAGAGTAACAGCACCCACCTTCGTCGGCCCTGTAGCAAAAATTAGCCGGCGAAGTAAAAAGGATTCAAACAGCTACAAAAACAACTGTCTATCTTCTCATCTTTCCTCATCTGTCCCCTTAATACTATTCTCTCGTTTTCAGTTCCGGCGCAATGCATTGCATGTGCTGGTCCTACTCCTAAAAAAAAAAAATATGGTATTTGTATTTGTATGTTGAAATACTTTACAAAGTAAATTTGCAAAGTATTTGGTGCACAGATGCCGACGGAGTGACTTAGACTATATGCCGGCGATGTTATTAACCCGTATTTTCTTCCGTTACTGTGACTGACTGTACACGACCTATGCCTTCACATAGGAAGTAGCTACGTAGTTAACCACGGAATATTCCTCAGAAGAACTGTAAAACTATACAGTTATCTGAGGTGTTGAAATTAACTAGTGCGAGTGAGACGCAAAACTCTCGAAAGAGAGTAAACAATCAGTATTCTGGCTGCACTTAACAGATAATTGCCAACGAGGCTTGATGTTAACTGACTCAGAGCTGCTTTGCGACTGAAAAAAATGGTATTGCACGAATTTATTTAAACTTGCAACAAACACCAATTTTGCAACTTACATGTTGCAAGAATAATCAACTCATAAACTAAAATAAAAATAAAGTTCATTTTCTTTATCAAACAATGAAAGTTTGCCATTTACCGGAATTTTTATATTTAACTTTTTATTTTTTTACATATTTTTTTTTTCTTAAATAAACGTATTTTTAACACATTTTATAAACTGTGAAATTGTGAACATAAACTTCTCTAAATTAGACATAAAATTATGGGGGCAAAAAAAATTAAAATTCAAACTATTCTGTCACACATGAACTTCAGCATCATTTTTTATAAAAAATGTTGCTCGAAAAGTTTGAGGGGAGCGTAAAAAAATCCCTATTCCCAAGAATTTTCTTTCTTAGATTTTCTTGGAATTTTTTTGTTTCTAAAAATTTCCACGATATTAATGGTGATGATGATGATGGTGATGAAGTTGTTCCTCTGCAATAACTCCAGTCACTGCTGTTGAATATTTCTTCAACATTTTGTACGTGAGACATAAAACAACGAAAATAACATCTCAGATCAGTTTACTTTTCTGATTTTTTTCCCCCGTTGTTGTTGTTGCAGCATTATTATGATATGGTTAAAATAACAAAAACAACATGCACTTGAAGTAAGCACAAGTACTAAATTCATAGTTACACATTCAAGTACTTGCCAAGTAATCGTAAAGACGATTTATCATCACAATGTTCGAGTTTTGGTTGGTAATTTTTTTTTTGCATTTTCTTTTTTTTCTTTTTAGAATTTCATCTTCTTTTTGGGGGAGAGCGTAGGAAGAAAAACTGAAAGAGTGTGTTTATTGCATGCAAAATGCTAAAAATATATGATAAGTAACTATGAATGGAGTGTAAAACGTGACAGGTACAGTGGGGCATTTTCATACAAATTTGTATTTCCTGCTATTCTGTAACTATTTGTTAACGTCACATCAAGACGATATCAATAATAGGAAACTTGCATACCCTTAGCATAGCAGGTCTTCAATATAGCCAAAGACTGTTAGAAATGGGAAAGTGGTGAAGAAAAGGAATAAAAAATGTCTTGACGTGACGTTGACAAATAGTTACAGAATAAGGCAGATTGTAAAATGGCGTCTCACTTGCCGAATTCCAGAGGTTGTCTACAAAATCTATTCAAATGCCAGGACAGAGGGAAAGAGAGAGAGAGAGAGAGAGAGAGAGAGAGAGAGAGACAGAGATTGGAATAATATTGGAAATTTTATGAAACTAAATAAAGGGTGTTTTTATAAGAGCTTGCTGATTTGAAATTTAAATAAAACACATGCCAAATTATGAAATGTTCAAAAAAAATTTTTTATTTGGTAGATAATTTCTTGTCATTTAACATTTAAATATAATTTCGGGCATATGGCCACCACGGCTATTTTGCACAAAGGTCATTCTGGAGGTCCAATTTTCGACCACCTTTTCAAGCATTTGAGGGCGTATTTCAGCAATGACACGTTGAATACTGGTTTCCAAAGCGTCAATCGTTGCTGGTTTATCCACATAAACCAATGATTTCAGCTTTCTCCACAAAAAAAAACGAGTGGCGTCAAATCACACGAACGCGGAGGCCAATTCAGCGGTCCATTTCTCGAAATAATGTTGTCGTTGAAATGTTCTTTCAATAAGTCCATTGTTTCGCCCGCCCCGTATGACAAGTGGCACGCACCATCCTGTTGAAACCACATTTCGTTTACATCCACATCTTGAAGTTTTGGCACCAAAAATTCATTGATCATAATTCTGTATCGATTTCCATTCACGGTAACGCGCCGTCCTTCCTCATTTTTAAAGAAATAAGGACCGATGATTCCACCAGCCCCTAGACCGCACCAAACAGTACCCGATAAATGGATGCATTGGTAATTCTTGAACGGCGTGTGGATTATCTTTGCTCCAAATACGGCAATTTTGCTTGTTGACTTATCCATTCAACCAAAAATGCGCCTCATCACTGAAGAGAATGTTGCGGTAAAAAAGCGGATAAACAAATTTTAATTGAACACTGTTTTTGAAAATAAATTTCCACGATTTGGAAGCGTTGTTCTGGAGTTAACCTGTTCATGATGATTTGCCAAACAATAGTGAGTAGAGACGTCACTTTAAACTGTCAAAACAGCTGTCAAACAACAGAGTGATTCGTATAAAAAAAAAACTTCATAAAAAAACACCCTTTACAAAAAACCAACCGAAAAAACTGTTCATTAAAATTTTCTTTTTTACACAAAAACGAAAACATTGTAGCGACGAAAATCGATCTGAAAAATATATGCATATTTTAATGAAAAATCTGTTAAGTGTAAAATAAAATTTTTTGCGAAAACCAACTTCTTTTACTCACAAAAAATTTAATTATATGTGACCTGCTCCACGAAAAGTGAGCTCTGCGCCGAAAAAATTTTCTTTACTTTTTGAGTGATTCTTATAGGAAAAAAAAACGCTCTTTCAAAAGCCGCAAACCGCAAATTTCTATGCCTTCGTTTTTTTACAAATCACCTGTGAAGATGAACATAATTAATGACAAAAATTTAAAAATGTGATATAAACAGATAATATATATAATATTTGAAATTTAAAAAAAGTTCAATATCAAAGGTACAAAATGACAAATCTGATGTACAAAGTACCAGAGCGTCGAAATACATCGCCAGATGATCAGGTTGAAGGAAGAGTTGCATAACCATGCGCAAAACACGGAAAAACGAAGCGCTTTTTTTAAACGCGTTTTTCTCAATAACTTCTTTTCGGCGCAGATGTCCGTTTTCGTGGAGCAGGTCACATATATTATTAAATTGAATTAAGATTTATAGGCTAATTGTTCGAAATTTTTTATTAAATCTTACAAAGACATGATAAATATTCCCAGGCATAAAGGAAAGTCAACATCAGATTTTAGTTATTCAACTTACACAGCAGAGCAGAACAGCTGTTTTCGAAAGCCGCAACACTTTCATCATCAGTGCTCATGTGTATTGTGTTTGTCACCACTTATTAATTATATATTTTTTTATACCCTACAAAATATATAATTTGGTGTATATATTCAGTTTGTCAAATATCCCTTTAAGACCCTAGAAAATACATATTCTTGATCAGTGATGACGATCTAGCCATGTCCATACATCACATAGGTGTGGCCAACACGATACAGTGTAAACGAAAAGAGCCGGGCCCTTGAAATTTAGTGTAGATCAATTTTGAACGATAGCACAGGCTAAGTTCGCAAATGGGTTGAATCGGGCCAGAGGGAAAAAACTTTCCCCAAAAAGTACTCAGCCAACCTGTACAAAACAATAATTTTTAAAAAATTTTTCGTAATTTTGTTAAGCAAATGATATATTTTTATAGCAAAGAAGGTCTAACACGTTAAACTTGCAGCCATAAAATAGAAAAAAAAAATATTCTTGGACCCCACCCCTTTTAGTGGGCGTTATTATATGCAAAAATAATATCAGCATTTATCAACTTGTGTTATTTAAGCCTACATTCCTTAAAAATTAAATTTTTGAGCGCTTTACGACGAATCTGAGATGCTCTCTGATCTTCCCCTTCACCCACCTTTGCACCCTAAATGACCCTAACAAAAAAAAATTTTTTTTCTTTTTCTCATAATTAATTCAACAATTTACTTTTTAAGTTTTTACGACAAAGATGAGATGTCTAACCCAAGGACCCTCCCCGGAGTGACCTTGTCCAAATAGAGTTTTAAAATATGGCACAAAAATGTCTTAAAGGAACTTTGATCCGCAGTTATTTTAAAAAATTTTAATTTATCTCCGACCCTTTTGGTGCACGTTAACATAAAATAACGTAAATTGATTTTCTGCTGATGGAAAGTTGTCTCAGCCATGCTGCTCCCAACTCATGGGAAACGATGGTATTAAAATAAATTTGTATACCCTCCAAAAAAAAGAATGGAGAGTATATTCACTTTGTCAGTCCGTTTGTCACGCAGCGAAATATCCATCTGAGAACCCATAAAGTATATATATTCTTGATCAGTGATGAAATCTAAAACGATCTGAGCATGTCCGTCCGTCCGCCTGTGGAAATCACGATTCAGTCCAAACGAAAAGAGCTAGTCCCTTAAAATTTGGTATAAATATATTTTAAAGCTTAGAGCAGGTTAAGTTCGAAGATGGGTTAAATCGGGCAAGAGGGAAAAAAGTTCCCCTAAGAAGAACTAAACCAACCTCTAAAGAACAACATAATTTTTAAAGTTTTTTTTTTGGAATTTTGTTAAGCAAATAATATATTTTTATGTCAAAGCAGGTCCAACGCGTTAAACCTGGAGCCATAAAATAAAATAAAAATATTTTTTGGACCCCGCCCTCTTTAGTGGGCGTTATTATATGCAAAAATAGTGTAAAAATTTAATAAATTTTTTTACTTAAGCCTTCATTCCTTAAAAATAAAATTTTTAAGCCTTAATGACGAAGCTGAGACGCAACCTGGTACTACTCTGCCCTACCCCTCCTCCCCCTTAGTCCCCTAAATTAAAAAAAAAAATTCTAAATTTTGATATATATAAATGAAATTTATTTGTTGGTGGTTAAGCAATGTCTATATGCATTTCATTGGTGCTTTACCAAATCGTCAGTAGACTTTAACCACAGTTTTGAAAAGTTAAAAACCTCTTATCTTATGCATATACTTCCGAAAACCATCTGAGAATTCACAACTTGTAAATTACAAACTATTTTCAAAAATAACAACAGAACAAGAACATAGGCTTGCAACTCATACAAAACTAAACCAACAAATAAAGTATGTTCGATATGAATCTATTTTATTTTTCTACACCTTTATACAATCAGAAATCCATTGGATAACAAGAAAAGTATTTATAAGGCAAAATGAAAAATAAAATCTAAATTAAACTGTTATGAAAACTTTTTATTTGACACATTGTCAAAACTGTGGTTAAAGTCTACTGACGATTTGGTAAAGCACCAATGAAATGCATATAGACATTGCTTAACCACCAACAAATAAATTTCATTTATATATAGTAGTATTGTGACAACAATGTGTCAAATAAAAAGTTTTCATAACATTCTAAATTTTGTATATAATTATCCCAAACATTTATTTTTAGAGTTTTATAGCAAAGGTGAAATGTCTCCTCCACAGCCCTTGCCAGAGCGACCCCGCCAAAATACAGTTTTAAAACCCTCCAAAGATAATTGGAGTGATGAAGTCTAAGACGGTCTAGCAATCCCCATACGATCGTCTATGGAAAAGATAATATTGTCTATTTTTTTCAGGAAATTAATTATTTTATTTCTAATTAAAATAATTAATTTCCTGAAGAAGTCACACAAAGGAGTGACGAAATATTGAAATTAAAAATTAAACTAAAATAAAGAGACCTTAAGCTTAAAAATATCAGAATACAATATTTGAAGGATATTTAAGATTCGACCAGGCCGAATAGAACGTCCGTAATTGTTTCGAAAATATCTTTCGTTAAAACTGAACATTATTTCTCTTAGCATGCACCATTGTGCAAGTTGTCTGCCTTCAAACGTCGTACATAGAAGGGAATTAGATAGTAAAAACTGTCTACTGCCTGCCAACTTTATGTTCATACTCAAGCGAATGTATATTTTGCGTTTCAACGGGCACAAATCATATGGTTAAGCTTGTAAATTTCGTTGTAATGAAATGTAGAAGAAAAACGAATAAAACTAAAAATAAATACAATAAAAAAGTCTTGGAAATTCACGTAATATAAGCTTAAATATTATTATATATGTACATATATACGTGTGTATGTATGTATGCATGTGTGTAGTTCGCACGTACAATTTGAAATCATATTTTATGCTGTTTGCTGTTTCTGTTCCTTCGCCCTTCTGCAATTCAAACTCTACAGACAAAAAAAACTTATGTGTGCATTAATGAGGTTTATTTTTGAGTGTGCGTTATTGTGTAGGTGTCAAAATATGCAAATCTGTTTCCGTTTTCCGGTTATGCTGGTTATATGGTTTACTCCATGATGCAAGTATCATGAGTAACATTTGATACTCGCATGTTACGCTACAAACTTTTCTAGCATGAATACATTTTTTTTCCTGCAGCAAACAGAATTCGTATTTTTATTTATTTTTTTTTTTAATATTTTTTATTGGTACTGAACTTAGAAAATAAAATTAATGCTGAATAAGTGAACCAACTAAAGAGGGACATAATTTTGTCAAACGCTTATTTGATATTAAAAAAATGAACTCACAGACCTACCAATTCTGTTTCTGAACCATTAGCTACTAGTTCTGAAAATGCTGCTTCCTTAATATGAGCGAAATCTGTCCATCACATGTTCTATTTCATTAAAAGTTGTGACTTACAACAAGGAAATGGGAGTAGTTGATAAAACGACTAAATTTTACCTAATCCATGCACTCGTCCTTCGTCCTCAAATCTTCAAGATTCACGGCAACAATTTATCACGCAACCTGATTAAAAAGTTAATTGAACGAAAACTAGGACTGTTGACACGTCCTTACGGTTCGAAATTTGAATAGACGAAATGACATTTTGATGATGACAAAATTGGCATTAACGTATATATTTAATTTTGCAAATGCACAAACTCCTAATTATCCAGACCAAAAATTTAATTTTAGCAACACAAAAACACAACCGAAAGGTCGCTGCAAAATAGTCATTTCTCATAATTTCAAACTCAGCCAATAGCCTTTCAATTGTAGCAATTTTTCTAACGCATTAAATAACTGAAATTCAAATCGAACATAAACCTAGTCTTAAATTATTATTTTAATTATCAAACAGAACAACAACAATTTAACATTATTATCGCATTTTCCTTAATGATAAACACACAAAATATTTCTGATTTTTAACCAAAAACGAATCAACAATTGCTAAACTGACAGCAAAGGATTTCATGATGCACATCCGCATGCACACACACACACACACACACATATGACGTTAATACAACTGGGAAAATTTTAAAATTTATGTTTTTGTTAACAAAAACAATTTGTGGAAATTGCAGAGTGCTCTGACCACTACTCTTAAACTAAATGACCGCAAAATTGAGGCATTCGTATGCAAAATAAAACATTTTGACAAAGCAGCAAAGTGCAAACGTGCAACAAACGCTAAATTATTCGAAATGAATTCAGTAAACGGAAAAGGAAACCAAATCCATGGCAATGTATAAACACTGAAGAGGACTCCATTGTAAAAATGCACATATTTACATGCATAAATACCAGCGTATGAACGCACTCGTACATGCGGATATAAAAGATTGCGAATATCAAAAGCAAAATTGAAGCATAATTGGAACTTTAAAAAAGAGTGGATTTTTTTAATTAACAAGTACTTTTTGTCAAAAATATTTTCTCTCAAAAGTATTTTTTGTCAATAGTACTTTTTGAAAAAGCATTGTTTGTAAAATGTACTTTTACGCAAAAGCACTTTTTGTCAGTAGTACTTTTTGTCAAAATTTTTTTGAAAATACGATTGACAGTATTTTTTGCCAGCAGTACTTTTTGTAAAATGTCCTATTTATGAAAATTACTTTTTCTCAAAAGTACTTTTTGTCAATAGTACTTTTTAAAAAGTACTTAATGACAATCACACTTTTTGTAAAAAGTACTTGTTGTGAAAAGTACTTGTTGTAAAAAGTACTTTTTGTAAAAAGTACTTTTTGTAAAAAGTACTTTTTGTAAAAAGTAATTTTTGTCGGTAGTACTTTTTGTAAAAAGTACTTTTTGTGAAAAGTACTTTTTGTACACTGCCCTATTTATAAAAAGTAATTTTCTCAAAAGTACTTTTTGTCGGTAGTACTTTTTGTCACAATTTTTTTGAAAATACGATTGACAATATTTTTTGCCAACAGTACAAACAGTATAAATGTCCTATTTATAAAAAGTACTTTTTGTCAATTGTACTTTTGTAAAAAGTACTTATTATCAATCATACTTTTTGTAAAAAGTACTTTTTGTAGAAAGTACATATTGTAAAAAGTTCTTTTGGTCAATAGTACTTTTTGTCAAAATTACTTTTTTTTAAAGTACTTATTGTCAATCGTGTTTTTTGTTAATAGTACTTTTTGAAAAAGCACTGTTTATAAAATATACTTTTTCGCAAAAGTAATTTTTATCAATAGTACTTTTTGTCAAAATTTTTTTTGAAAATACGATTGACAGTATTTTTTGTCAGCAGTACTTTTTGTAAAATGTCCTATTTATAAAAACTACTTTTTCTCAAAAGTACTTTTTGTCAATAGTACTTTTTTAAAAAGTACTTATTGACAATCACACATTTTGTAAAAAGTAATTTTTGTAGAAAGTACTTATTGTAAAAAGTACTTGTTGTAAAAAGTACTTTTTGTAAAGAGTACTTTTTGTAAAAAGTACTTTTTGTCAATAGTTCTTTTTGACAAAATTACTTTTTGTGTCAATCGTATTTTTTGTCAACAGAACTTTTTTAAAAAGCACAGTTTATAAAATGTACTTTTTCGCAAAAGTACTTTTTATCAATAGTAGATTTTGTCAAAATTTTTTTTGAAAATACGATTGACAGTACTTTTTGTCAGCAGTACTTTTTGTAAAATGTCCTATTTATAAAAAGTACTTTTTCTCGAAGTACTTTTTGTCAATAGTAGATACTTTTTTAAAAAGTACTTATTGTCAATCACACTTTTTCTAAAAAGTAGTTGTTGTAAAAAGTACTTTTGGCAAAAAGTACTTGTTGTAAAAAGTACTTTTTGTAATGAGTACTTTTTGTACACTGTCCTATTCATAAAAAGTAGTTTTCTCAAAAGTACTTTTTGTCAGTAGTACTTTTTGTCAATAGTACTTTTTGTCAATAGTACTTTTGTAAAAAGTACTTTTTGTCAATAGAATTTTTTTTTAAAAAGTACTTTTTGTAAAAAGGCGTGCACAGTTTTGTCTGTGTCAGTAATTTGCGTTATTTCTCACATAAATATATTTATTACTTTGGGTATATTTTTTTAAGCAAGAATATCATCAGATAAAGTAGCATTTTATGCAGGATTCCTTTAAATCCTTTTAAAAAATTATTTAGATATTTATGTTGTTTCATCGGTTTTGTTGTTACTGAAAAAATATGTGAGCGCACAATGTTTAAATTTTCAATAATATTTTTTTTGTCAAGACTTTTTTTGCTTCTACTTGATTACATTAATTTTTGTCAAGAACCAAATCACAATTCTTGTTCTTTATGGCTTGTTATTGTTGTTTCTGTTTTTAAAACGTGACCACAACCACAGATTTTTTTCCCTTGTGCTGGTATTTCTATTCACTCTAAGATTAACTTTATTCTTTAGTTATTGCAAATATGTTTTCAGTCTTTGTGTATGTGCAGCAACAGAAATATTTACTAAAGGCTTATAAAGGAGAAGAAAATGAATTAAAAAAGGCATTACAACAGGTATTCATTTTTATTTTATTTTTATTTTTTTAAATTTTCTATCGAATATTTGTAAAAAACAAAATTCGTACATTTCCGATTTGTTTTTAAATAAGGACACGACTTTGAACACTTTTTTAATATTTGAGTTGTAAAGTTGCTTTAGCAGCAACATAATTAAGGCACTGAGTTGTAAATGGCTAAATCGGGCCAGAAGGAAATTATTAATTATTAAAAATTTGTATAAAAGCTCATTAAATTGGTATATCTGGTGTAATTGTATTTTGGCATCTCTGGAAATCTGGCTGGGAATCCCCTACCGGCTCATACCTAGAAATTATTATACAAATAACACACGTTAAGAACAGTAAATAAATTATTTTCATATAACATTTAAATTCTTACAAAATATTTAAAATATCGTTTCTTTTAAAGCAATTTCCTTCATATAAATGGCAACAAAAATTTCTGTTATTTTTCAATAATTTTTTTGCGCAACTCATTTGCTGGTAGAGACAAAAAAAACATGTTAAAAAACAGGACAAGTTACACCAAATGAATTAAGTAAAGAGCCTGTGGGTAAAATCAGCAATAACGGGGGGAAAATATCAAACAATAAAAAACTGAATTCCTGGCAACGAGAGTTTGAAAACTACAATTTACATACAATCAGTTGTTTCCTTTTTTTTCGCATGTTTCCTTTTTCTTGGACGAATATGTGTTCAGTTAAGCAGAAAAGAAGAAGGAAGTGAAGAAGAAAAGGGAAGGATTGTTTTTAAAAGCTCCTTAATCCCTTTTATAAACCATCTTCAGCCGGTGTCGTCCAGTGCGCTTAATTTAATAGATAAACTGTTAAATAATTTAAGAGGATATAAAAAAACACTTTCAGACATTTTTGGAAGATCATTTAAAACGGGGGATGGCCAACGAAGTGTTTAATTGTCCATTGCTTTTGTAGCATTTCACTCTATTGAGTGTTAACAAAAAAAAAAAACAATCACTTATGCTGGTTTAACAATATTTTTAAGTTGACATTTTATTATGTTTTGAACATTAATGGTCGTTCACTTTACGCAGACTTTATTCAGCATTTACTTTTGGAAAAAAATTTACCTATAACACACATTATCGGCAATGATTCACTTTACGTATCGGGTGGCTTTTTAACGGCATGATATATAATTACATCAACGACTATAGTTTCACAGTTGAGAATGTCAAACTGTGTTGTCACTTTTGTGCAATAAAAATTGGCCAACTGTCATCAACCGTTTAACGCCAGAACAAGTATCCGTAATTGTGGAAATTCATTTCAATATTAAATAAACCTTCTTCATACAGAACTTCGCCTATTGAAAGCTTATTTGTAGTGAAATGATCATTTGGAGTTAAAAGACGATCCTCAAGTCGTTAATAAATCACTGTTACATACATTAAAATTTACAGTTTAGTGCAGTTTAATGTCCAAATTTCTTTCAAACTAAGCAATTTAAAACAAGTAAAAACGTTATATTTGACCGGGTCGAATCTTAAATACCGTCAAAATATTTACTAAGTAAATTTAAAATGTTTAACTTGGTGGCACAGTGGTCCTTTATATAATATCTTACGTCAACGCCCACTTAAGGGGGGCGGGGTTCAAAAATAAACAATATCATGTTTTCCACAGACGATCGTATGGGCATTGCTAGACCGTCTTAGACTTCACCACAAATCAAGAATATACATATTTACTTTATAGGGTCCAATTCTCTTTGGAGGGTATAAAAACTAGGTTTTGGCGGGGTAGCTCTGGCAAGGGCTGTGGGGGACACATTTCAACTTTGTCATAAAACTCCAAAAATAAATGTTTGGGATAATTAAAAACAAAATTTAAAAAAAACAAAATTTTTTTTGAGAGGGTCATTTAGGAGGCAAAGTGGGAGGAGGGGGTAGGGCAGAGTAGTACCAGGTTACGTCTCAGCTTCGTCATTGAAGCTTAAAAATGTTATTTTTAAGGAATGTGGGCTTAAGTAAAACAATTTGTTAAATTTGTACACTATTTTTGCATATAATAACGCCCACTAGAGGGGGCGGAGTCCAAAAATTATTTTAATTTTATTTTATGGCTCCAAGTTTAACGCGTTGCACCTTCTTCGACATAAAATTGTATCATTTGCTTAACAAAAGTACAAAAAAAAACTTTAAAAATTATGTTGTTTTTTAGAGATTGGTTTAGTTCTTCTTAGGGGAACTTTTTTCCCTCTTGCCCGATTTAGCCCATCACCGAACTCAACTTGTGCTATCCTTCAAAATATATTTATACCAAATTTCAAGAGTCTAGCTCTTTTCGTTTGAACTGAATCGTGATTTCCACAGACGGACGGACGGACATGCTCAGATCGTGTTAGATTTTATCCCCGATCAAGAATATATATACTTTATGGGGTCTCAGATGGATATTTCGCCGCGTCACAAAGGGAATGACAAAGTGAATATAACCTCCATATTCTTTTTTGGAGGGTATAAAAATAATAATAATTTCCAAATTCGACCATTGGGACTTGACCCTGAGTAATATAGGGCGGACAAATTTGAGGTTAGGAAATAAATTGGCTTAAAAACACACTTTTTTGTGACATATTGAATTTTATTGATATCAATGAAAAGTAGAAATATGGGAATTAATACTGGAATATGGTAACGGGCAAATGTCCACCTCTAGCACGTCTCCAGAAGTCCGTTCTTTTCACAAAATTTTTTATTACATTTTACAGCAAACTTTCGCGTATTTCGTCAATGCAACGCCGAATTTCAGTTTTCAGAACGTCAGTTGTGAGTGGTTTTATCACGTAAACCCGGTCTTCCAAATAACCCCAGAGAAAATAATCCAGCGGCATTAAATCACAAGAACGAGGCGGTCAATTGACATCGTCAAATCGAGAAATTACGCCATCGACAAATTTCTCATGCGATAACTGAATTGTTTGGCCGACTGTGGAGCCGTCTTGCTGAAACCAAAAGTCACTGCCTGCTGCCAACATTAGCCAATTGTGGCCACAAAAAATCGGTTATCGTGGTTTGGTAGCACAGAGAATTCAAGGTGATTTCATTGACCATTTTCGAAAAAATGCGGGCCGATGATGCCGCCTGACCACAAACCGCACCATACGGTCACTTTCTGTGGATGTAATGGTTTTTCGAGGGCTGTTTGCGACAATTTTGTTTGTTCCCATAAACGCCTATTTGAAAATGGGCCTCATCCCTAAAGATGATTTTGCTGAAAAATGCGTTATTTTCTTTGAATTTTTCAAACAGCCAATTCACATAATATCGACGCAATCAATAGTCAGCCGTGTTTAATTCCCGAAAATTTCCTAACTTTTTACTAAATAAATGTGAAAGGATGGCAGTTCATTACTTGACATTTAATCATTTGACAGCCAATTTACTTTATAACCTCAAATTTGCCCACTCTTTATATGACTTTAATTATCGCTATTAGAGCAAACTGATCGGTATAACTTCAATCATATGAAATAAATAACTTGTAGTTACTGATAAACTAACTGTTCAAGCGAAGCAAGATGAGGTTTAAAAAAATAAAATTAGTCTCATCAAATACTCACGGAATTATCAAATAGTATAATTAAAAAAATTAATACGAGAGTTGAGCAGAAAAATTAATACATGAGTTGAGCAGATTTGTGTGATGGGGCATACCCAATTACAGGGAATACCCTGGTATCGACGAATTCGGATTTTCCACTTTTACTAACCGAAGCGATATTTTGGGCAGCAGCGGTTGCAGTCTCTTTAAATTTCCCTAAATCTGGCGAATCCCTTGCACAGTAGACCGATTATGTAAAATTTTGAATTAAATAAATGACACTTCAGATGACAGATAATTTACAGCTGACGACAGCCTTGCTAAAGCAGCTGCTTTAAAACCACTAAGTGGATAACCCGTTACGTGTGTCTGTTACAATGTCCATTCTTTTCTTTTTTTTTTTTTAATAAATAAAGAACAACAATTAACAAAAGCCACAGAAACAAACAACAGCAGGTACTTCATTCATGTCGCATTTATTGTTACAAAACAAAACAATAACATTTTCACAACAACACGACACAACACAGGAAGCGGAATAAAAATTTGTTAAACCATTTAATTGAATTGTTTATGATCAAGGATTAACACACGCACACAAATATTTGTTTTTCTTTTTTCTTTTTGGCAAACAGTTACAAAAGCCAATTGAAAGTGCTGGCAGTTATTTTTTCATATTCATTCGCTTTTTTTTTAAATGAAAAAAATTGACAACAAAATTTTGGCCTTAAATGAAGTTAAAGAAAGGTCAAGGCCAACGGCAGTGATTGTGAAGATGTTTTCATACTCCTTTTAAGGATTATTCATGTATTTCTTGCTCGTTTTATCTTGTTGAGCCCAAAAAGGTTGCCTTAGTTCTTTTATACTTATTTAGTGCAGATAAGCACAGCAAACAAACAGAGATTGTGGGAAATTGGTTAAGGGCTTAGACGTTTAAATTGAAATTCATAAAATATGCACAAGCAAACGAAACGATAGACAAACAGGTCGAAAGGACTTACATAAAAGGATTTCAAGACTTTGAATTGTGGTATGAGATATTTTTCTTTTTTTGCTTTTAAATACAATTTAAGGTTTTCTTTTATTTGAAGTTTTTTCTCTTGAAATTGTTTTTTCCCACAAGATATTTTCTACAATAAATAATTTATAAAAGAAATATGACTTTTTAATTAAACAAATAAGTTGAAAATGTAGCGCAAACGTTTTTTGTTGTGTCCACTTCCTTTAATTTGAACAAAAGCTTATCTTTTCGTACAAAATATTTCCGAAAATAAATATTTCCACGGTGATTTGCCTTTTTGGAACATGCAGAAGCAAACGTGTTTTCCCACTCACTCTATTGCTAAACAATAAGTGAGAATTTACCCCAATTCAAAAGTACATTTCGTTTTATGAAATATTTTTTTAGTGATTTCAATACATTTTACACAAGTGCAGCTCGTTACAAAAAATTAATTACAATAGTGTAAAAAATAACTCTTTTATAAGCAGCTTCTGTTATGTTTTTTACCTTCTCTTCTTCTCTCAATCACACGAGTTAGGGCCTTTTTACTTGGGACCAACGATACGACACTTTCAATTAAAGGTATTTTTATTAATTGAAAATTTACTGCTTCTTAGAAAGAAAATGTTTGTTAAAAAGTCACTTTTTATCACACATCTACATCTACCTTCACTTTCTTAAAAGTTGCTATTGTTAAAAAAAAGTTATTTTGTCAAAAATGTACGTTTTCCTAAGAATTTTTATCAAAAACATGCTTTTTATTTAACAGGTATTTTTATTAAGTAGGTACTTTTATTAAGTAGGTAATTTTTTATTGAAAATGAACTTTTTATTAAGAAGGTACTTTTTATTAAGAAGGTACTTTTTATTAAGAAAATACTTTTTATTAAGAAGGTACTTTTTACTAAGAAGGTACTTTTTAGTAAGAAGATACTTTTTATTAAGAAGGTACTTTTTATTAAGAAGGAATTTTTTTTAAGAAGGTACTTTTTATTAAAAGGTACTTTTTATTAAAAATGTACTTTTTATTAAGAAGGTACTTTTTGTTAAGAAGGTACTTTTTATTGAGAAGGTACTTCTTATTAGGAAGGTACTTTTTATTAAGAAGGTAATTTTTATTAAGAAGGTACTTTTTATTAAGAAGGTACTTTTTAGTAAGAAGATACTTTTTATTAAGAAGGTACTTTTTATTAAGAAGGAATTTTTTTAAGAAAGTACCTTTTATTAAAAGGTACTTTTAATTAAGAAGATACTTTTTATTACAAATTTACTTTTTATTAAGAAGGTACTTTTTGTTAAGAAGGTACTTTTTATTGAGAAGGTACTTCTTATTAGGAAGGTACTTTTTATTGAGAAGGTACTTTTTATTAAGAAGGAACTTTTTATTAAGAAGGTAATTTTATTAAGAAGGTACTTTTTATTAAGAAGTTCCATTCTATTAAAAAGTTACTTTTTATTAAAAGGATACTTTTGATTAAAAAGGTACATCTCTTCCAAAATGGTACTTTTGACTAAAAATTTGCTTTGTATTAAAAAAAAGATATCTATTATCAAAAAGTTACTTTTGATTAAAAATGAATTTTTATTAAAAAGATACTTTTTACTAAAAAGGTAATTTTTACTAAAAAGGTAATTTTTACTAAAATTTTACTTTTTACTAAAAAGGTACTTTTTACTAAAAAAGGCACTTTTTACTAAAAAGGCACTTTTTACTAAAAAGGTACTTTGTACTAATAAGGTACTTTTTACTAAAATTATACTTTTTACTAAAGAGGTACTTTTTACTAAAAAGGTACATCTTACTAAAAAGGTACTTTTTACTAAAAAGGTACTTTTTACTAAAAAGGTACTTTTCACTAATAAGTTAGTTTTTACTAAAAAGTCAGTTTTAACTAAAAAAGTACTTTTGACGAGAAAGCAAATTTTTATTAAAAAGGTACATTTTATTATAAGAGTACTTTTTATTGAACAGACACTTTCAATAAAACGGTACTTTTTGCTAAACAAAATATTATATTTATTTTCCAATTTTTATCAAATATGTTGTATTTATTCAAAAAGTACTTTTATTGTACTTTTTACTAAAAAGAAGTATATTTTATGGAAAAAGTACTTTCTACAAGAAAGCTAATTTTTATTGAAAAAGTACTTTTTATAAAGAAATACTTTTTATTTCTGTATCTTTTAATTTTAAGGAACTATTAATTGACATAATATTTGCTCGATTAGAGGGAATCGACTCGAAATTTAAAAATTTTTCGTTTCCACAAGAAATTCATTTTTTGTACTAAAATTTGTAAAATGGTACTTTTTGTAAAAAATATCCCTTATTAACACATATATTTTCTAAAGTGGTAGTTTTGGTTTTAGTAAATAAATATTGTATAACTTAATAAACCGTTTTACATTTATTCGAGATATTCTCTTGAATTTCAATTTCAAAAATACTTCATGGGAGTATTTCTTGTGGATTATCAGGAATATTGTAGACTGCAGCAATAGCACCTTAAAATGTTTTCTTATTTACTTGAGTAGATTAAAACGTGCGGCAGTGCCAGCAGCCGTGGGAAGATTTACATGCTTTATAAAAAAACAAAACGCTCGCTTAAACGAGCTTTAAATTTCATGCCATTTTAGCGTAAAATATTTTTTACTTTTAGCTGAGCAATAAAAAATTTAGCTGAGAATTTATGAGCCAAACTAAAATCTAAGTTATAATAAAAACAATAATGGAGCAAGAAGACCTGACGTTATTTTCATTAATTCGTATTTTAAATCAAATTGTGAACCCAACTGAACGTGATTGCCCAGATGACGAAAAAAAATGAGTTCAAATAATCCCTAAGAGTTTTAAAATTTTGCGCTTTTTTAACTCACTCTACGTACAACTTTATTTTGGAATTTGTTGCCTTTTTCTTTGCTGAAAAGTGCAGATTTTACAACCGTCTTCTTTGCCTTGTTGAGAAAAAAACATCTCCTAACCACTTAATGAATTTACTTAACTGATCAAACAAAAAAATGCATATTTCGCAACATTGTTTTTATCATGAAATATATAAACAGGGTGGACAAATTTGAGGTTAGAAAGTAAATTGGCTGTCAAATGATGAAATGTCAAAAATTGAGCTGTTATCCTTTGACATTTATTTAGCAAAAGCTTGGGAAATTTTAAGTATGGAATGCTGGCTGATCATTGTTTGCATAGAACGTTTGTGAATTGGCTCTTTGAAAAACTGAAAAAACAAAAACGATACATTTTTCAACAAAAATCATTTTGAGGGATGAGTCCCAGTTATAACAAAACAAAGTTGTAGCACATCGCGCTCACAAAATCCAGAAAGAGTCCTTGAAAAAGCATTCCATCCAAAAAAAGTGGCCGTATGGTGCGGTTTGTGGTCAGGTGGCATCATCGTCCCGCATTTTTTGAACATGAGCGAGAAAACGCCGTCACCTTGACTTCCCTGCGCTACCAACCCATGATAAGCGATTTTTTGTGGCCGCAATTGGCTAACGTTGACATCAGTGACCTTTAGCTTCAGCAAGATGGAGCCACCAGCCATACAGCCGGCCAAACAATTCCCTTATTGCATGAGAAATTTCATGGTGGGTGGCGTAATTTCTCGATTTGGCGATGTCAATTGGCCGCCTCATTTTGAGATTTAATGACGCTAAATTATTTTTTTTGGAACCATTTGAAAGGCCAAGTTGTACGTAGTCAAACTGCGAAAAACTGACGCTCCGAAAGATGCAATTTGGCTGTGCATTGACGAGATAAGCGAATATTTGTTGCAAAATATGGTTCAAAATGTTGTGCACAGAGCGGACCTCTGCCGAAGTGCTAGAGGTGGGCATTTGCACAACATCCTATTCTATTATTAATTCCCATATTTCTACTTTACACTAGCATCAATAAAACTGAATTTAAAAAAAAATAAAAGCGTTATATTGCACCGGGTCTAATATTAAATACCCTCCAAATAATTAGTAACAAAATTTAAAATATTTAACTTGATGGTACAGAGTTCCTTTATATACTATTGTACGTCAACGCCCACCAAAAGGGGGCGGAGTTCAAAAATAAACAATATCATGTTTTCCACAGACTTTTAGACTTCGTCACTGATCAGGAATATATATATACTTTATGGGGTTAAATTCTCTTTGGAGGGTATTAAAACTGTATTTTGGCGGGGTCTTTCTGGCAAGGGCTGTGGGGGAGACATTTCACCTTCGTCATAGAACTCGAAAAATAAATGTTTGGGATAATTATATACAAAATTTAAAAAAAAAATTTTTTTGAGAGGGTCATTTAGGGGGCAAAGGGGAAGGAGGGAACAGGGCAGAGTAGTACCAGGTTACGTCTTAGCTTCGTCATTAAAGCTTAAAAATGTTATTTTCAAGGAATGAAGGCTTAAGTAAAACAATTTGATAAATTTTTATGCTATTTTTTCATATAATAACGCCCACTAAAGAGGGCGGGGTCCAAAAATTATTTTAATTTTATTTTATGGCTCCAGGTTTAACGCGTTGGACCTTCTTTAATATAAAAATATATCATTTGCTTAACAAAATTACAAAAAAAAACTTTAAAAATTATGTTGTTTTTTAGAGGTTGGTTTAGTTCTTCTTAGGGGAACTTTTTTCCCTCTTGCCCGATTTAGCCCATCTCCGAGCTTAACCTGTGCTATACTTCAAGATATATTTATACCAAATTTCAAAAGTCTAGCTCTTTTCGTTTGGACTGGATCGTGATTTCCATAGACGGACTGACGGACGGAAGGACATGCTCAGATCGTCTTAGATTTCATCACTGATCAAGAATATATATACTTTATATATTCTTTTTTGGAGGGTATAAAAATTGTGTTTTTAAGCCAATTTGCTTCCTAACCTCAAATTTGCCCACCCTTTAGCAGAAATGCATCTTAAGTCAAGTAAATTACCTCAGCTACTTAAAGTGAACCTGAATTTTTTTTTCATCTCTTGTTGTCTTCATAACTTTAAGTTGCAGCTTCAAAAACTTTACGACATACTGACGTCTGCAAGCGAAAAATATTTATAACAGTTTTACTTCTTCAATTTTTATGTATTTTTTATACAAGTACGAGAAGATTTTTATTAAAACTATTTTTTTGTAGCCGCGAGCCATTTCAGTTTCATTTCTTTTATTTAATCTTTCCTTTTTTCATGCTCTTTAATATCCCCCACCATCAGTAACTTGTTTCTGTTAAATAGACATTTAAACGATTTATAACTCGGGAAATCATAAAAGGAGATCTTAATAATATTCATATCATATTTATATTATTTAGTTTAATTCTTTTCGAAACGTGTCATATATTTGATGATTAAGTGTTTACGAGTGAAAAAGTAAATAAATGAATTTATAGCACATTTTGACGGCAGACATGCCTGCAATTTATATTCAAATTATAAACCTTTTTAAAATGTTAAATTAAAAAAATTGCTAATATTTATAACCCAGATTATAATAAACAGTCAATTGAAGAGTTAGACAACAGAGCAGATCATTTTGCTTAACGTGAAAGGAAACATGATTTCACACGAATTTTCAGTTTTCAAAAGGTTCTTGATGAAAAATATACATTTTTACGGGAAACATAATTTTGTACTAAATAAAATTTTAAAAAGGTTCTTAAAGACGGCCCATTTAAACAAAATTAGAATTTTGTAAGAAAGAGCAATAAAGTAGGGATTTGCTTTTGCGACAGTCGGGAAATGGATTTTCTATAAAATGATCTATTAATTTTTTGCATTAGAAAGGAATTTTTTTAAAATTTTGAAGAAAATACCTTTTGAGCAATTTTTTTTTCGAATTGGTTTTTTTAACTTTTTGTATAAAAAAAGATGCATGAAATGAAGACGGATGATACTTAGAAAAGTATAACTTTTCAGAAAATATTTACTTTTTGCAGCATGATTTTTTTTTCACAAAACCCACTGTATGCAGGAAAGATTGTTCTGGTAAAAAAATAGACTTTTGTAAGAACTAATATTTTTATCTCGGACCAGCACTCAGGGCATTGCGCCGGAACTGAAAACGAGGGGATAGTATTGAGGGGACAGATTAGGAAAGATGAGAAGATAGACAGTTTTTTTTTTTTTTTTTTTGTAGCTATTTCAACCTTTTACTTCGCCAGCTAATTTTTGCTACAGGGCCGACGAAGGTGGGTGCTGTTACTCTGCTTTTAGTACATGATAGTGTCAGTCGCTGCCAATTATGTTCACTGACCAGTGACTATGCCTTCATCATTGAAACAGGCTGGCAACAACTAATAGAAATGTTGCAAAGCATTTGTGTACAAAATTCTCATTTCTATTATAATTATTAATTTTCCAACGTAAATCAATAAAGACTGACTTTGAGTATGAAAGTAATTTTTGTAGAAAAGTCACTTGACTTGATGTAGAAAAGTGACTTTATATAGAATAATTACTTTATGTGGAAAAGAGGTTGTTTGCGAAAAATTGACCTTTTGTAGAAATGTGACTACGTGAACAAAAGTGACTTTTTGTAAAAAAATTTATTTTTATATAAAAACGACTGTTTTTTGTAGAAAAGTGATTTTGTAGAAAAAATTCATTTTGAAGAGTGACTTTTTGTAGAAAAGCGATTATTAGTAGAAAAATTACTTTTTGTAAAAAAAAGTTTTTTCTTTTTAAATTGTTAATTTTTTTGTACTTAAGTACTTTTTGTAGACAAGTGACTCTTTTAAAAAGTTTTTTTTTGTAGAGATCTGACTTTTAGTAGAAAAGTGACTTTTTGTAGAAAAGTGACTTTTTGTAGAAGAGTGACTTTTTGTAGAAGAGTGACGTTTTGTTGAACAGTGGCCTTTTGTAGAAATGCGATTATTAGTAGAAAAATTATTTTTTGTAGAAAACTGACTTTTTGTAGACAAGTGACTTTTTTGAACAGAAATTTTTTTTAGAAAGGTGACTTTTTGTAGAAAAGTGAACCCCACTTTTAGGAACTAGATTAACGAAAATTTTCCAGCAAATGGAGTTTCTATAAAAAATATATGTGACAGCGCATAGAGAAAGGGACCTAAGGGTAAAAAAAATCACTTTTCACTTTTTTTTATGTGGACAACATCTGAGCACCGAATGAGACCGATCCCATGCCCCAAAAGTGTTCCCTAGCAGAGAAAGTGATGGTACACCAAAGATACACGTATTTAAATCTTTAAAATGGCTCTCCTGAACAAAACCGGTTTTTACCCTTAGGTCCCTTTCAATTTTGCGCGTCACATGTGTTCAGAAAAAATATTGTTTACGTATAAAATTTAAATTTCTCAAAAAAAGGCTATTTTTTTCTATAAAAAAGCATTTTGTAAAATAAAAGCAGAAAATTCAATTAGAAAAACAAGAATAATGAAATGCAGTTTAAGAAAAACTTTTTGTAAAACCAGATCTTTTTCTTTTTTCCCTTTTCTTTTGTTTTACTTTTTTATTTTATTTTTTATTATTTTATTTATATTATTTTTTATATTTTTATTTATTTTTAATTATTTGTTCTTTTTTTAATTTTTTTTATTATTTTGTTTTATTTCACTTATTTTTTTATGAAAAACTTTTTGTAAAACCAGATCTTTTTCTCTTTTTCCCTTTTCTTTTGTTTTACTTTTTTATTTTATTTTTTATTATTTTATTTATATTACTTTTTTATATTTTTATTATTATTTTTATTTTTTTTTTAATTATTTGTTTATTTTTAATTATTTGTTTATTTTTAATTATTGTTTTTATTATTTTATTTTATTTCACTTATTTATTTTTTTTATTTTATTTTTTTTTATTTTTTCTTTTATTTTAGATATATTTTTTTGACGTTTATATTTTTTTTATTTTTTTTTTTGTTGTATTTCATTATTATTATTTTTTTTTTATGTTACTTTTTACTGTTTTATTTTATTTTTATTTGGTTTTTATTTTTTTTTATTTTTTTTTTTATTTTTTTTTATATTTTTTTTATTTTTTTATATTTTTTGTATATTTTTATATTTTTATTATTATTTTTATTTTTTTATATTTTTATTATTCTGCCTTATTATGAATGGCGACATCGATGTCATATCAACACGCCAGCATTCATTTCTCGACTCTTTGTCGACAATAATTGACTATTATTAATACCCTCTATCAATATTATACGCCTTAAGGTATACTAAGATATTGTCTTGTACTTGTAGAAAAATTAAAGAGTTGACGTGACGTCGATGTCGCCATTCGTAATAAGGCAGATTATTTTTATAATATTTAATTTTAATTTTTGTAATTTTTTCTAATATTTTGTTTTATTTTTTTGATTTGTTTTTAGTTTATTATTTTATTATGTTGTTTCATCATAATTATAATTATTTTTTTTTTTATTTTAATTTTTTTTTTATTTTATTTTTTTTTTATTTTATTTTTTTTTATTTTATTTTTTTTTTATTGTTATTATTATTATTATATTTTTTTCTATAAAAAAGATTAAAAGTTGACCTTTCGCATCTTTAGGTTAGTACAAACCAATAAATAACATCTAGGCCGACAAATCTAAGTAGAGGATATTTATACAATCAAGTATTTTCTTATTTTATTCAAGTGTTGTTGCAGCGTACAGAACTACAATAAATGTAAAGGGCAAAAGTCTTTCACTATTACAAACGTTTATGTCAAAGTCAACTTCCTTAAACTATAAAAATCTCATCACTGCGATAACCTTAATTGAACAACTTTTTATTCCACAACTTAAAGCCACTACTTTATTTTAAAGTCATATGAAATGCGACAAAATCTGTCGAAAGAAAAAAAGCGACAATTTACAGCATGACAAATAATCCAAACGTTAATCCTGAAAACTCCACAAAACTTAAAAAATTGCTGACTAGAAATCTGTTGTATTCATAAGCGAGTTTCAACGTGACGTTACTTTTGGACAGCCAACGTGTGCCGAAGCTGAAATTGTAACCTTTAACACGTTGTCTTCATTTCTCCTGGTTATTTTTAATACCGCCAACCATCTGCCAAATACAAGTGTCACAAATACGTTGATGCTATTATAGCAGGTAATAACACTGTAGCAACTTGAGTGGAGCAACAATAGCAACAACAGCAATAGCTTTGGTACAATAGCAATAATGACGGGCGATAATACTGATGAACATCATTATGATTGCAATCAGCGTGTGTGTTAAACAATCAGGATGGCGATTATAGATATGATGCAGTTAAGGAGGACAATATCCTCAGCACGAGGACATACTAAAAAAAATTTACTACTTGCATTTTAAATACAAGCGAAAATGAAAAATTACAGAAACATTATTCATTCTGTAATTTAAAAATTTTTCTATAGCAACTGATTTTGGTTTCAGATCAATTATACGAACTAAAATACACGTGCTTTTAATTTATTTCAAAGTCTGCAGCACATGCTATTATTCTCGCCACAACTGCCTTGCATTGTAGCCAAGTCCCTTGTCTGGGGGTGAAAATGCAAAACCAAACGTGAACCTTCTTGTCCCCTTTGCCGCTTCAATGCAAATTCCAAGTCTGTCACTTAATTTTCATTAATTTTAATCATCATTAGCTTCGTAAATTTGTATTATTGATGTTATTATTCTCACGATAGCGTTGCAGGTAGTTATTAGTGCTTTCAGAACTGAGAAACGGTGGATGATAAGCGCTATTAAGTCATTTAATTTGTAGTTGTTTATAAAAGTGTGCAGCCCAGCATCATTTTGAACGATGTCATAAAAGTCAATTGTCTTTCATGTTGAAATGACACTTGAATCTCTTAAGAGCCAAGTGACAACACAGAAGAACATTAGACTAAATTGCTAGAAAATTGTGTGCAGTTTGACACAACGAAGCAAATAAAAACTATTAAGTTTTTTTTTTTTGTAATTTGTAATTTTTGCCATTTAGACTGCAATTTAAATTTAGTTTTGTATTAAAAAAAAAAAAGAATTCTGAATAAAACTATAGTCTAAATTAACTAAAGAGGAAGCCAAATAGACAATTTAAATTTTTATAGCTTTTGACATAAAACTTTTTATTTATAAATATATTTATATAAATGGAATTCACACTTGTTAGCATTTTTGCAACTGCAGCAATTTAGAAATACAGTCGACTCTTGATAGTTTGAAACTGAAGGGACCAGAGAAATAGTTAAAAGAATCGAGTTTTCATTTTAACGAGACTTCAAAATATCGAAAGAGAGACAGAAAAAATTCAAATTAACAAGAGTTTTCATAAAAAAAGCAAAACCATTTGCACGCACTAAATTCCGCAAAAGCAAAGCAAAGAAATTTAATTTTTTATGTTAGCAACTGTCGATGTAGTGGTGTATACTAAAATTTAGACTTGTGTCCAACTAGCTCATTCGGTTAGTTTTGACAAGAACCTTTAATCAAACCTATGTAATTTAAATGGGTTTGATCAGAGGTTCTTGTCAAAACTGAGCAAATGAGCTAGTTGGACACAAGTCTACTAAAATCGTGGCACAGAAGCTAATGCAAACGATTTAAATTTCTTTCAAAAACAGAAACAAAATCACATTAGGAGTTCAAATTAAAGAGTGTAGAATAACCGAACTTCAAATTATAGAACGTTGGCGAGCAAGATGCCATTTTTGTAGCACATCGCAAAAAACTAAAATAAATGGTTGTTTTATTTATTTTATATTTTGCATAAAACACAGCAATTAAAATAATTCAAATTATAGAGCGTATAGTCAAAAAATTCAAATTATAGCGAGTCGGCGATCAAAATGCCATTCAAACAATTTCAAATTATTGAAGGGACCAAATTACAAAATTAAAAAAAATTGTTTTCATCCAAAAAGTTTATTTTTTGCAAAGGGGTACCCCTTTCCTAAAAAATTTGCCAAAAAAAAATTTTTTTTCTTAAATCCATGCGACTTAAGCTTTTTCGGAAGCTTCTTCGCATTTGAAACTCCTTTCAATACTCAGTTATTAGAAATAAACGCCTTTTGGGCAAAATTGGGTAAAATTGTGTTTCATCCAAAAAATTGATTTTTTGCAAAGGGGCACCCCTTTCCTAAAAAAATTGGCCAAAAATTTTTTTTGCTTAAATGCGTGCGATTTAAGTTTTTTCGGAAGCTTGTGCGCATTTGAAACTCGTTTCAATACTTATTTATTAGAAATAAGCGCCTTTTGGCCAAATATGAGTTAAATTGTGTTTCAGCCCAAAAATCGATTTTTATCAAAGGGGTACCTCTTTCCAAAAAAAAATGGGCAAAAAACTTTTTTGCTTAAATGCATGCGATTTAAGTTTTTTCGGAAGCTTCTACGCATTTGAAACTTCTTTCAATACCCACTTATTAGAAATAAACGTCTTTTGGGCAAAATTGGGTAAAATTGTGTTTCATCCAAAAAATTGATTTTTTGCAAAGGGGCACCCCTTTCCTAAAAAATTGGCCAAAAATTTTTTTTGCTTAAATCCATGCGACTTAAGCTTTTTCGGAAGCTTCTTTGCATTTGAAACTCCTTTCAATACTCAGTTATTAGAAATAAACGCCTTTTGGGCAAAATTGGGTAAAATTGTGTTTCATCCAAAAAATGGATTTTTTTGCAAAGGCGTACCCCTTTCCTAAAAAATTGGCCAAAAATTTTTTTTGCTTAAATCCATGCCTTAAGTCGCTTTTTCGGAAGCTTTTTCGCATTTGAAACTTATTGAGTGTTTTTCAAGGGACTTGAAAATCAGTTCAAGTTTCAAATTATCAAGAGTCGCCTGTATATAAAGCGTGTTTTTTTTTTGAGTGTCACAACTACAGAGCAACGCGTGCAAATTGTTAAAATTTTGAATCAAAATTATTGTTCTATTCGTCAAACTCATCGTTCACGTACTCAGCACCGTTTTTTTATAATGACACAATTGTGACAACTAATCGTCAGAAAAAATTTTATAATGACCAAATTATGACAACTGGTCCTCTCTAAAATTTATATTATTCGAATTCCAAAATTATTTCAGATATAAACCATTGGACGTGATAGAGCACTACAAGAGCTGCAAAATAAAACAATCAAAAAAAATAATTTAAATGGACTATGTCAAAATACGTCTAAGTTTGTAAAAACAAAGAAAGGAAATGTTGGGAAATCTAGCGACACGTGTGAAGTTAAATTTCGAAATATGTGTATAACCCTAGACACAAACCAAGTACGTTAACAGAGCTCTGTTAGCATTTTAACACAGCGCTGTTAAGTATGAAAAATATGTTTGGCGTTTTGCGCCTGCAAATTCGACAAATTGTAATAGCTTAAAGACAAAAAGCTTAAATTTTCTTTAATCTATTACAAAATATCGAATCTGAGGGCGAAAAACGCCAAACGCGATAGGGGTGAATTTTTAGTCTACATTTTAAAAATATTCTCTCTCTAGAGAAATATGAAATTTCACTAAAATCCCAATTTCTGCATTAAAAATTCAACTGTTAAGGGTTATGGCCATTGGACGTGATAGAGGAGCACAAGAGCTACAGAATAAAATAATTTCTAGTCGCCCACATGTTACCGTTTTCCTAGGATCCTGGCTTATCCCGTCTAGAATTTGACAGTTTTTGTATGTAACATATGAAAGCTTATGGGCATAGCTATACCGAAGTATTAATATATTATGAAAGCTATGGACCGTGTTGTTTGTACCGTTAATTTTTTTCAAGCTAGGTTCAGAAATGTTGCCAGTATTCCATTTGGAATACCAACACTCGAATTTTTCATGCTTAACAGCGCTATGTTAAACTGCTAACAGAGCTATGTTAACGTACTATTTCGATAATAAGAATTTTAACGAACATTTTATATTGATATATTAAATTGAATTAAAATTCTATAGGCTAATTGTTCGAAATTTTAATTTAAATCCTAGAAAGACATGATAAATATTCCAAGGCACAAAGGCAAGTCAACATCAGTTTTTATTCAACTTACACAGCAGAGCAGAACAGCTGTTTTCGAAAGACGCAACCCTTTCATCATCAGTGCTCATGTGTATTGTGTTTGTCACCACTTCTTAGGTGGCTTAGTTGAATGTGATAACAGTTCCTATTTACACAAATTTTATTGTGAAAAAGAATACGAGAACTGTATCAACCTGATGTTAACATGCTATTGTTTTAATACCCGTGTTACCGTTTGATTATTTTTCTTCATGTCCCATTTTTCTGAATTTTTTGTTCCATCAAAAATATGTATCATGTCTTTCTGAGATTTAAATTAAAATTTCGAACAATTAGCCTATAGAATCTTAATTCAATTGTACTATTTCGATATTTAACTTCACACGCGTGGCTAGATTTCCCAACATTTCCTTTCTTTGCTTTTTAGAAACTTCTTTAGACGTATTTTTATATAGTCCATTTAAATTATTTTTGTTTCTCCGTTACAGCCTTTTGAATTTTAGCTAACGATATGTACCTGCTCGCATGTTTGTAAATACAAATAAAATATATTTTTAAATAAAACCATAAAACTGTTTCAATGTCAATGTCGTTTATAAAAATGTACGTCATAAAAGCCAAAAATGTAATCAATAAATATGTACAACAAATTGATACAATATCTCAATACCGAATTTGATTAATCATACGCCCAGTACGACTTTCAACACCGCACCACGTACACAAATTCAATAACAAAAACCATTTATAAAACAAACAAACGAACAAACGAACAGACAAAATAAACAAACAAAAGTCAATTTCTGGTTGGGAGCAAATCGTTTTCTTTGTCATTGTTTCTTCTTTTTCATTCAATATGTTCGATTTCTTTAATAAAGTCGTCAACAGACAGACCATAAACAAGTTGTCAAAGAAAAAACAAACAGTTTTTTAACAATTTAATTATTATTAACAGCTTAAAAAAATTTACAGATAAATTGAATACAGTAGCAGTTGGCTTTTGTATGTCGGCGGCGCTGTCTAATTTGTTCCATGATTTGTCTTATTCGTCTAGTCAAATACCGGCAATGACCACATACATGAGCACGCGTACATTGTCTTGATTATGATGCCATCTAGCGTATGGTTTTTCCATATCCAAATATTCATGTAAAATATGAAATATACACTGACTTGAAATCCCTACAGCCTCAGTCACCTCACGTTTCATTTTCATTATCCGATCGTGCAATCTTATCGACGATTTTTACAGTCATGAGCTCTTTTGGACTATCCTGAACGTACGTCGTCAGTGGTGCTGGTACGACCACAATATATAACTCAGTACACCAGTTCTCTTAACCTTCGAAATTGATGGTGCCGAGTTCCATTGTATTTTTAAAGTCTTTTCTTGGTTTCAGTGAGGGTTTTTTAGACAACAAATTATTTTCGTCTTTCTATTTTTGTTAAAATTCATTAGGATGCATGCGTTTAACGGCTACCACACTATTAATAGATGGCGACTGACGGCAGCAGTGTTGCATTTAAAATTACCGTGAGATTAAAATTACCATGATAATAAAGTCATGGCATTATTAAGCAGCCCTCGTATACACCATTAACAACATTTTAAATAGCACAATTATTTAGGTAAATTTTTCTATTCTATTGGTAGGAACACGACTGGGACGAACGACGAATTTCGTTCAGTACGACGAATTCGTTGGTAAAAATTCGCTGTAAAATTCGTTGTATAAAACACAATAACGACGAATAAATTAAAATAATGAACAAAAAAATATTTAAAATTTTTTTAAAAATGTTTGTAATCCTCTGATGTCAGATTGTTTAGACAATCAATAATTACCGCGGTGGTGTCCATTTTTTCCAGAACAAATTACTTTTCGTATATATTTTCTGAAATTTTTGTTGCTGTAAATAAATTATGCTTTTCATTTAACAGCTGATGAGGTGACCATATAAAAAAGTAGGAAATAGGAAGAAATACTATATTATAAGAAGTGTTCAAAATTAATAAAAAAGTCGTCCGAATGATACATTTTTGTGAATTGGTGATTGCATTTTTAGTGAATTATGTTTTCCCACAAAAAACCAGTTTGAGTACATATATGAAACCTGGGCACCTCATATTGGTTTGTTCGTCGCTCGCTGACGAAACAATAAGAAATAAATCTATTTCAACTTTCGCTGAGTATGACGAATTTCGACCAACAACACGATTGTGTGCACTTTCATATACGCCAATGTGTTTTATTTTTGGCGACGAATATTCGCCACCAAAAATTTCGTGGCGAATATTCGGGAGTCATAAAACTCTAAAGATAAATGCTTGGGATGATTATATACAAAATTTAAAACAAACATTTTTTTTTTGGTAGGGTCATTTTGGGGGCAAAGGAAGAGGGTGGGGGTAGGGCAGAAATCGGCAGTCATAAAACTCTAAAGATAAATGCTTGGGATGATTTTATACAAAATTTAAAATAAAATATTTTTTTTGGTAGGGTCAGTTAGGGGGCAAAGGAAGAGGTGGGGGGGGGGGGGGTAGGGCAGAAGTCGGCAGTCATAAAACTCTAAAGATAAATGCTCGGGATGATTATATACAAAATTTAAAAAAAAAAATTTTTTGGTAGGGTCATTTAGGGGGCGAAGGGGAGGGAGGGGGTAGGGCTGAGTAGTACCAGGTTTCGTCTCAGGTTCGTCATTAAAGCTTAAAAGTGTTATTTTTAAGGAATGTAGGCTTAAGTAAAACAATTTGTTTCATTTTTATGCTATTTTTGCCTATAATAACGCCCACTGAAGTGGGCGGGGTCAAAAAATATTTTTATTTTATTTAATGGCTCCAAGTTTAAGGCGTTGGACCGTATTTGACATAAAAATATATCATTTGCTTAACAAAATAACCAAAAAACTTTAAAAATTATGTTGTTTTTTCTGGGTTGGTTTAGTTCTTCTTAGGGGAACTTTTTTCCCTCTTGCCCGATTTAGCCCATCTTCGAACTTAACCTGCTCTAAGTTTTAAAATATATTTATGCCAAATTTCAAGAGACTAGCTCTTTTCGTTTGGACTGAATCGTGATTTCCACAGACGGACGGACGGACGGACATGCTCAGTTCGTCTTAGATTTCATCACTGATCAAGAATATATATACTTTATGGGGTCTGAGATGGATATTTCGTTGCGTTACAAACGGAATGACAAAGTCGTTTGTCGCAGTTGTGTTCTTTGCATATGAAAACAGTGAGTGTTCTCATTCAATGTTTTTGTAAAGGTTGTAAAGAGTGTTTTTTCCAGAGGTATAAAACTTTAAGTTGGCAACATTTTTCATGACAGGCGGCCATTTTGTCAGCTGCCAAGTTTAGTGTGGCGAATTTTGTTTAGCGGTGAAGAAAAGTGTTCTTTTGAATGGATATACCAATAAATAAAACTGCCGTATTAGGAAAGATGATAATCGTCAAGTGGGTGCTGTTGGCTGAAGTAGTAGAACACGACACTATGAAGCGGAGGGTTCTGAGTTCGAGCCCGCGCTGAGTCATGAAATATTGTGTTGAATTCTTCTGATCAGCAGTAGTGCATGGTTGTGTTAGTTGTTGCCAGCCTGTTTCAATGATGAAGGCATAGTCACTGGTCACTGAACATAATTGGCGGCGACTGACACAATTATGTACCAAAAAGCAGAGTAACAGCACCCTCTTTCGTTGGTCCTGTAGCAAAAATTAGCCGGCGAAGTAAAAAGGATTGAAATAGCTAAAAAAAAACTGTCTATTTTCTCATCTTTCCTAATCTGTCCCCTCAATACTATCCCCTCGTTTTCAGTTCCACCGCAATGCATTGCATATATAGGGGTCATACCCTGAGTGCTGGTCCAAGATAAAAAAAGTGTATGTTGAGACACCGTGACATACAGAAAAAGTGACTGTTTGGTGCGCTTTAGGGGCTGAAGGAATCACTGTTTACGTACTTCTTTGAAAACAATGAGTGTCAGAACGTTCCAGTCTATGGTGAGCGCTACAGAGCTGTGATTAGCGACTTTTTCGTTTATCAATTGAACAGCCGTGATGTGCAGGAGCTGGGGTTACAACAAGACAGCACCACATGTCACACAGCTCGTGCCACACTTGATTGAGTGAAGGAAACGTTTGGTTACCGCATAGTTTATTGGCTCGGATCCGTGGATAGGCCTCCAAGACCGTCGTTGCTAGTCTATGCCGATAAGACCAAAACCATTGACCACTTGGAGGACAACATTCGCCGTATTATTGCCGATATACGGCCACAAATATTGTAAAAAGTCTTTCGAAATTTGGACCTCCAGATTAGACTACGTCCGCCCCAGCCGTCCGTACAAGGCCGTCATATGCCAGAAGTCATACAAGTTCAGAAGATTATCTTTCGAATTAAGTAAATTTCATGTCATATTTTGCCTCATTCCATTTCCAAGTTCCGTGCCTCCACAAAAAAAAATATACTTTACGTGTGTGTTTGTAATTCTATTTGTATAGAAATGTAAAGGGGCGTGTAAGGGACTTTTGCTATTCTTTGACATTTTTCTGCTATTTAACTTTAAAAGAAACACGAGCAGAAAAACATCTGCAATGAAAGTTATTTTGTTTACTACAAACAGGGTATGGGCGCACGTGTGTGTGTGTGCGTGTTTATGTGTAACAATTTGTATGACTTTTACTGTCGTCAATGGTGTTGAGATTTTCCATTTGATTTTTTTTTTTAAGCCAAGTTAAGTAAGATATCTGCCAACAGAAAATAAATACTTTTCCTTTCTTTCCAGCCAATAGAAGTGCTTTTTTTCCCCTATCGTAAATATTTGTTAAGATTTACTTCGATATTTTACCTACTTTTTTCTAGCTTCAAAAAGATGTTTATGTTAAAATTAATGTCAAGTCACGTTTGTGTTGTTAGACTCGTGTAAATTACTTTTAAAAACATAGAAATATGGTAAAGCAGCGGACAGAAAAATGTATTAAAAGAGACTGAAACTGAAAAATGAAAATGAAAGTAAAAATACTTGTCGTTTAGTTTTGCTTTGTTTTGGTACTCGCAAGCACTTGAATAACAATTGAAAAGTCATGGCTAAGAAAGAGCGCTTGGTTTGATTTTTTTTTTTTGTTTATTACCACAGTTAATAATTACAGTTGATTAAATATTTAAGGGTCACAAAGTGTAAAAACAATTAATATCGTGTACGTTCTTTAACAGGCGGAAGACTTGAAATTGAAATAATAAACAGTCGAAAAATGTTTTTAATATTCATGAAATTGAATTCATTTACAATATAATTTTATGTTATTAATTTAGCCTGGGCTTTGGTAGTGTGTACTGTTTTCAATGGCCCACTTACTTCAACTGAAGCGTGCTAAGATGTTGTTGGGCTTTGCTGTTGGCAGAGGGAATCAGAGAGTATTTAGGCGAGCGCAGTGGCTGTGCGGTAAACAAATAAAACAACAAGACAAATAAACAAGGCCCTTTAGCATGGCATGTACAGACAGACAGACAATCAAACAAGGCAAAACTTTAGCCGCAACAATTACAACAATAACACTTGTGGCAGCAACAGGTGTTTTGTTGCTGCAAACAACAATTACAGCAACGGCAGTAATATCTACATATTTGTTTGATTTTCGTAGGAAATTTGTATTAAACATGTTGATATTGTTGCGATAGAATGAGAGCATAACAGCCGAGGCCGAAGGTCACGAATTCGATTCCGCACTCAGTCATGAATATGGATGTTGTCGAATTTTTCTGATCTGCTTTAAATTTCATGCCAGTTTAACGTAAAATAGTTTAACTTTAAATAGAAAAAGTAGTTGGGAATTTATTGGTCCAATTAAAATTCAAGTTATAAAAATAATAATGGAAATAGTGCTGGAACAGAAAGAATTGACGCTATTTTCATTATTTCGAATTTTAATTCAAATTGTGAACCCAACTGAATGTGATTCCACACATGATGAAAATAAACTTGAGTTCAAGAGTTTTAAAATTTGCCTATTTTTAAGTCATTCTAAGTACAACTTTATTTTGGAATTTTTTGCTGGAAAATGCAGATTTTACATTCGTCTACTTTGCCTTGTTGAGCCAAAAAAAACATCTCCTAAGCACTTAAAAAATTTACTTAACTGATCAAAAAAAATGCATATTTCGCAACATTATTTTTATCATGAAATATATAAACAGGTTGGGCAAATTTGAGGTTATAAAGTAAATTGGCTGTCAAATGATGAAATGTCAAAAGTTGAGCTGTTATTTTTTGACATTTATTTAGTAAAAGGTTGGGAAATTTTAACCAAAGAACGCTACACTCTTGAACAAATAATTTTATTTGTGAAAATTTACTATAAAAATGGTAAACAATTTACTGTATTACTTCGTAAAATTCGAATAGCTTTTCCTCGTAATCAGGCTCCTTCTGAGATCGCTGTGAGTAATTTAATCGCTAAATTCGAAGCTCACGGTACTGTTGCTGACAATAGAACAAAACAATACGCTCGTAGTGATGCGAACATGGCCGCTGCACAGCAAAATGTTGAGAATGAGCCTAGAACACATCAACTCGCTGACGTTCGCAACAATTGGGCATCACCACATGCATTTTACGCAACATTTTGCAAAACAAAAAGAGCATCATCTTTACGCTTGTAAAGCTCCACTCGTTCAAGAATTAGAGGCAGCCGATCATTGCTTGCATCGAACGTTTGTGAATTGGCAACAACACATTTTTCAACTAAATCACCTTTAGTGATTAGGCCCATTTTCAAATAGGCGATTATGTAAACAAACAAAATTGTCGCATATGCGGCCCACAAAATCCACAAACAGCCCTAAAACACCCATTACGTTCTAATAAAGTGACCGTATGGTGCGGTTGGTAGTCAGGTGGCATCACCGGCTTTTATTTTTATTTTTTTATATGAGCGAGAAAACGCCGTCACCGTGAACTCTCTATTTTACCAAACAATAATAGCCGACTTTGTGTGGGCACAATTGGCTAATGTTGACATCACTGGCCTTTGACTTCAGTAACACGGCGCCACACGGCCAGCCAAACAATTCAGTTACTGCATGATATATTTTCCGCTCGCATAATTTGTCAATTTGGCGATGTCAATTGGTCGCTTCGATTTAACGGGGCTGAATTATTTTCTCCTAAGCCATTTGAAAGACCGCGTTTACATAAACAGACCACAAACAGCTAGGGTTGCCATTTCCAATTTTAGAAAAGGAGGACAACAACCTTAAAGAAGGAGGGCATTTGACTCAAAAAAGAGGACGCTTTTTTTTTGCCAAAAATTGAAATATAAAAATCAAAAAACTCAATAACATACACAAAATTACTTTTTATTTTAATTAATATTGAGCTTGAGGCTTATTTTTATAAAATAATTACTATAAAACTATTTATTTTATAATTATATCAATATTTCAATATCCTCTGGATATCTTCTTCAGGATAGCAATTTAAAAATTATTTATAATATTTCAACAATAACAAAAATAATACAAAATTACTTATTTAAAAAATTTATATTCATTTCAATGCATATCTATCAAATTTTTTCAAATATTCATAAAGTGCTTGACAATTCGTACAGTGATGCCAACGCAGTCTCTAACGAATCACATATAGCCCTTTTTTGTTCAAAATAGTGATTTTTACTGGCTGTTTCACAATTTCGAACGAAAATTTATTCGTACGAAATCTGTGTTATTTGGAAATTATTTTGGGTGTTTTGTTTTTAAAAATTTAGCTTGGCTACTTATGAGCGAAAATGTAGCAGTTTTGATATTTTGAAAATGTAAAAGCAACAAAAAGTAGGACAACCCCGGACACTTGTTAAAAAAGGAGGAGGACGGACCCCGACGATATAAAAAAGAGGACGGTGTCCGGGGAAAAGAGGACGGATGGCAACCCTACAAACAGCTGACGCTCTAAAAATTGAAAATCGACGCTGCCCTGACAACATAAGTGAAGTTCTATTGCAAAGTATGGTTAAAAATTTTGTGCACAGAGCGGATATCTGGCGACGTAGTAGAGCTGGACCTTTGTCCGCCATCATATGCCATTATTAATTCCCATATTTCTACTTTACATTCGAATCAATAAAACTGAAGTTGTCAAAAAAAAAGTGTGTTTTGAAGATAATTTACTACCTAACCTCAAATTTGCCCACACTTGATATTTAGAATATTATTTTTATTATTTTGAGTGTTTTGTCTATTGCGGTTTCTCTTCAAATCTTTGGCATCCCTGCGGTGGGGTGGCTACACAGTTTAAGTAAAATTGATAAATTTAAGAATATTTGTTACACACGTTCATATAATATTTTAAGACGTATTTTGCCACGTGTGCAGATATACATATATGGTTAGCTGAAATGTATAATTTCCTCAGCAACATTTTGATAATTTTAGAGGATAAGGAAAAAACATGTTTAAAATGCAAAATATTTCTATTATAAAATATGATGAAAATCGCAATTTTTTTCTAATTATTTTGCTGAAATGACACACAATTTATAAAAAGGACTATTTCGAATAAGTTGTTACATGGGGCATTTTGCGCTTCAGATAACTATATGTACGTATACATATACAGATAAATTCATACAATACAATCTATATTTTATTATTATTATTATTATTTTTTTTTTTTTTTGCAAAATGTATTCTTTATTCCACCAACTCGTTAAAGAAAACACACGCATCCAAAGCAAATACTTAAATATAGAACTGTTTTGCCAATAAACTAAAATTACATGGTGTTTATTGAAATAACAATTTACTGAACTAATAAATAGTGCAAAAAAAAAAAACAAAGATTGCATACGCTAAGCACAGCAGCTATGAAGACGTTAGGTAGATGTTAAGAAATACATAACATTAACATTAACAACTCAAATACAAATAAAACATTATAGCATCACTTAACTGAATAATATGAATATATTCCTTCGTTCTGCCAATTGACGAGTTAGTGTGTCGCAATGTCGTTTCATTTAGTTATAAGTGGCATCATAATAATACACATGCCTTAACCCTTAGAAGCTCGTGTGGGCCCTTCTGCACACCTACGGTCTAACAGTGTTGTAAATTAAATATATTTGGGGGATTCACACTGTATAGTCATAAAGCCATAAGTCATAAAATAATAGCACAAAAATATAACTAGTGTGAACAACCCGTCATAACTTAGTGTGCTATTTCAAACACCGATCAGCTGTTGCCTTGATATGAGCTGAATAAATATTTCTTTGCGGCGGCATACGGAAAAACGTTCGGTGGCTGCCAGCTACGTAAGTTAAACGAAAAAATTGTTCACTTTTATACATTTAGTTTTGGCGATTTAGTTCTCTTTTAATATTTTTTTATGTTATAAAAATGTGATTGAATGTACAGATATATAGATGTGAACAATTTTTTAGTCGTTTTTTAGTCGTGAATCATATATAAGTAACGGCGGCAAACATATACTATCGCCGTCTCGCCTAAAGATTTTCAGCCGTTCGATGTGCTATTTTATGACAAAAGAAAAAAAATTCCTGATAGAGTGCTATTATTGAATGAACTTTTTGTATGCAGCACAACAACAACTTTTTTAAACTGGTCTAAAATATTATGACTTCATGACAATATGACTAAATAGCTGACAGTGTGAATACCCCAATTATATACATATAAACGTGTCAGTATTATAATTCAAACTATAAACCATTGACTTGAGTAAAATGAAACAAACAATTCAGAAACAAGTAAAACAATATATTTTGCACAGAACATCGTTATTCAATCGTGACTAGTGATGGGACAAGGATAAATACCCAAATGGTAAATTGGGTATTTAAATGTAAATACCCAGGTATTTACCCAAAAAATGTAAATAAATTAAAATAATTAAATTTTTTTAATTATGATTTAGATTTTTTAATAACAAATAAAATAATTTTTAAATTTAATCGTACTCGCTGTCGCTGTCGCTGTCGCTGTCGCTGTCCGTATCCGATAAAAACTCATATCGAGTAGAGTGCGTGATTCCTGTTGAAGTTGAAGGGATATCGTCTTGAGTACCTTCTAGTGAAGAATCCGTGGCATTTTCAAATTGAGTGGAGTACGTGCTTTGTGCTGAAGGTGGTAAACTATTTTTAAAAAGCAAGTTCCAGTTGCACGATATATGTATATGTTAGTTTTCCTGCTCTTTGTGTTGTTCAGCGGTTCCTTTTTTTTTTTTTTTAATTGAATGAAGCTGTGGGTGCTAAAGAAACGTTCAGTAGCAGCTGAAGTACAGGTAGCTGTTAAAATTCGAATAGCTAATTTGCTTAATTGCGTGCTTCCACAAATTCCTTTCCACCAAGTTACTGGAGAAATTTCATCCAAACAGGTCCAGAGAAAAGTTTTTGTCCAGAAATCATTTCTGGCCTTGTAATTGGCAAAATCTGCCATTGCGTTTATGTTTAGCGCCTGTGACATTGTGTGAATTAATTCCACACCTCCTCAGACGGATCAAGATCACTTCCTTGTGCCTTAGGATCTAGCAAATTCGCAGCTAAATGTATCGTTTTATGGTTTTTTTAAAATCGTGTAGCTCAGTTTTTTCGGCATCGTTCAGTATCATAGTTGACGCAAACTCTAATTCAAGCTTACTTTTAATTTCATTAACCCGAAATATACCCTGTGTATATTATATTCATTTGATTCGAGCTTTCAAATCCATTCTGTAATGCAACTAAATATATTTGAACGAGTATTTGTTATTCAAATGAGTATTTACCCGAAATTAGATAAATACCCGGGTATGACAGTGTGTATAAATGGGTAAATACCCAGCGTTGGGTAAATACCCAGGTCTAAACCCATCTCTAATCGTGACTCTATTTAGGGGGATTTGACAATAAATGCCAACACACTACGAACAGTTCATTTGGCAAACAAACCTTTCGTTAGTCCTCAGTTTCATTTACAGCATAACGATGGCAAATGTCATCAAAAGAGAAGCACTTTCTTGCCAAGTGTTATTTCGCTGTGTGTATCAGAGTTCGAAATAGTGTACATATTTTATCCTCGGTACACACAAGTTTACATCGCCGACGTTGAAAAACATGACATTGAAAAATGTATGCATGCCTCACTTTATACACAAATAAATCTTGAGTGTACAGGACTGTACATCGAACCTCAAGTGCATACATTGAAGACATTGAAAACATTGAATTCACTTTATGTACGTATGCACATTTGCGGAGACGATAACATTGTATTTGTTTTGTAACTTCATAAAATTAATGTGTGTGTGTGCAGCAAAAGCAAACACTGAAAATATTATACATACTCACGAGTTTCAAATTAAAAAAACATATACACGAGATGTACACGAGTACACTTATAGTTATACACAAGTAGAAGGTGTACATGATGAAAGAAAGACAATTGCCCAATTCACAATCCTGTGCAAATGGTCTTGCATTATAGCATTTGCAAATTGAGAGAGTATTTGAGAGCATTTTCAATGTATTTTGTTGGTGTAGAGTACAATTATTTTGCAAATGCAATGATGCACGACCATTTGTACAAGATTGTGAATAGGGCTAATGTCTATAGTGTATTCAAGGTGTACATTGTATTAAAGGTCTACATTAAATTTTGTTGTACATTTCTGAGATCTCTGGTGTGTATCACGAATATATTTATTGGTGTGGAATGCAATAATTACGTTTGATAATTAATTAGCTATTTATAAATTAAATTAGCTTAAAAATTAATAACTATTTAAAAGATTCAATTTAACAACAATTTACACTAACAAATCATCTGAAGGAGCCGATAGATAATAAAGCGTTAAACTATTGAAATACCCGTAATTTATTTCAATTTCACTTTTTTACGTTTTCAGGAGAGCGAGAGAAAAATAGCAACACAAACACACAATTTATATGAAACTAACGCTAGAACGTGTGAATTTGGAATTTATAATAAAAAAAAATAATAATAATTGGAAACGCTAATTCCAGCAATAAATCTCTTTCCACATTCACATCTCATAAACTATCAACTCTCAAATAATCGTGTAAAAGTCTCGCATTGAATAATAAAGGAAATGTGAGTGACGAGTGGTGAGTGAGTGCCGCTGATGATGACAGTTGAATTGAAAATTACTGGGTTAATGATGAAGTGATGACGGTGGCGACTTTGATTTTTTGTTTTCGTTTTTTTTTTGCAAATTAATGAATACAATTTCCATAAAATTACACTGTATTTAATTATATAGAGAGTAGACTTTTTGTACATAGAATCAAATGAT
This sequence comes from Linnaemya tessellans, assembly GCA_951800035.1. Classification (NCBI taxonomy): domain Eukaryota; kingdom Metazoa; phylum Arthropoda; class Insecta; order Diptera; family Tachinidae; genus Linnaemya; species Linnaemya tessellans. The sequence continues at coordinate 113,526,565 of OX637533.1, forward strand.
TCGTTTTTATTTGTTAAATTGATGAAAATTATACTGATGTGGCAAACGAATACTTAATGAAAACTGTTAAGCAGAAGTGGGCCAATTATGACACGCAGTGCGCATTACACTCCTTTATTTTGCAAACTTTTTCAATTAGAAATATCAGATCAGCTGCTATATATGCACTCATGAAAATCGTTTCCATATTTTCCAATATATAAAATTTAGTTTAAAAACGTAGAGACGTTTACAAGAGTTCTGTATGGGCTTAAATTCTTTAACTAAATTTCAAAATATTTTATCCAATAAACAGGCAATGAGTTAATTATTTGCCAAAGCCACAGCAGAACATAACAACGTTTTTGTGTCTACTTTTGAAATAACTGTGTTTATATTTCATTTAAAATTCAAAAGAAAGGAGTATACAATTATGGCGAAGGTTTAATACTCGTGCCTCCACGGCTTTCGGGTTTGATTTAAATAAAAAACCACACAAAGTTTACCGAAATATACGAAATTTTTATTTGAGCAGATAACACGATCTAGATAATGTAATTATTAAAGATGATTTCAGTAAAGCGACGCACCGGTCAGTTATTAATCGATATTAAATTAATTTTGACACTTTTTTTAATTGTTTTACACATGAAGTTTACTTTGTACCGTGTATTAGAAAATAAGTATTTGAATGTCCTTCACTTCCGAAGTGGTTGTTCAACCTGCCATTGTTTCATTTAGTTTTTTTTTTAATACAAGTGCAAATATTAACATGATTTCAATTTGATATTCATCTGCATCTCTATAATTTGTAACAGCTTTTTTTTGTTTTTGTTCACTTTAAGTATTCAGTTTTGTTAAAATGTCAGCTCACAAATTTATTAACATGTCGTTATTGTTTGTTGTAAATAACCACAATTAAATAACAGCAACAAAGAAATAAAAAAAAATAAACAAACAGTAAAATAAAACTTGGGAAAAAATCAAAATGAACTTAAATGCAAATTTTGTGAATTTCTTTAAAACGAAATTCATTAATAGCTCTTTAAAAGTAATAAATAAATTGGCTGCCAAATAATTAATTCATGTCACTCAGGCTTATGAATGTCGAAGAGAGATCCATATAATAATATTTGTTTGTTTGTTTTTTATGCCACAAGGGGACAAAAGGGTGAGGGGTACTGGCGCAGTGCAGCTTTTCAATTAAATACCACTTAATGCTCATAAAGTCTGACAAGAAACAATTTTAACAACTTTTAATCATATTGAAATTAAATTATCATTAAAATGTACAACTTTAATTAGCATTCAGCCTGGTGGAAATGTTTGGCATCTAAGGGCAATCAATAGCACAGGGCAGAATAATTCCACAAGCATACATTCACACACACACACACACACACACACGCACACATACTTTTTTACTCCTACAACTAAACAATATTTCTTAACTTATTTATGTTTTTAATGCAGAATAACAGGGTGGGCACATTTGAGGTTAGGAAGTAAATTGGCTGTCAAATGATGAAATGTCAAGCACTGAGCTGTCATCTGTTCACATTTACTTACTAAAAAGTTGGGAAATTCTTTGCGTGGAACGTTCGTGAATTGGTGGTTTGAAAAACTGAGCAAAAACAACGCATTTTTCAGCAAAATCATATTTAGTGATGAGGCCCATTTTCAATTAGGCGGTCATGAATTTTAGAATTAATATATTATAATGCTACAAAAAAAAATATATAAATATTTTTACATCGGTTAATCGATTAGAATTAATCGGTTTAATCGCTAACTGAAAATACCGCATTTTAAAAATATATTTTTATAATACTACAGAAAAATAAAAAAATTGTTTACATCGGTTAATCGATTAATCGGTTAATCGATTAATCGATTAATCGGTTAATCGTCAGAAATTATCCGGTTTAATCGTTAATAGAAAGTAGCCAATTTTAAAAATAATATAATACCATAAAAAAATTAAAAATGTTGCTACATTGGTTAATCGATTAATCGATTGAAAATAGATTAATCGGTTTAATCCTTAACCGAAAGTAGCCAAATTTAAAAACAATTTGTAATAAAAAAAAATTAAATTTTTTTTTTTAAATTGTTAATCGATTAATTTGCCATCTGTTAATCGACTGAAATTAACCTATTTAATCGTTCATCAAATATGGACAATTTAAAGAAATATATTATAATATTACAAAAAAAAAATTGTTAATTTTATCAACGGGCTTAAGTTCGAATCTGCAAGACTGCAAACCATTTTTTTTTTATTATTTTTATTAATAAATGAATTTGTTCAAATTCTATTTTATTAATTTATATATTAAGATTGGAATATTAAGAATATTTTTCAATAATCATCAAACCAGCAGAACGGGGGCACGCGCACTTGTTCATTGTAAATTGACAACTAAATTCAATTTCTTGAACATAAATAACAAAGAAGCTTTAGCTATCAGCAGCCGATGGCTCTGGAAAAAGCGAAAGAGATACATGGAATATTGGGAATATTAATCGTCAGGGTTGGGGAATTTCGTACTAACCAAAAAGGTAATAACTTAAAAATATGAATGTGGGAACTTCTCATATTCAATTTTCGTTAAAATATTGGTTAAATAGTTGATATTCCTACTAACCAGCACCACTTGAAACAGTGGAAAAATTGAACAAAGAACGCTGATGAAATGGCGTAGCGGCCTCGAAATCAGTACTGATCTGTTCTGCTGGTTTGATGATTATTGAAAATATTCTTAATATTCCAATCTTAATATAAAAAAATAATAAATAGAATTTGAACAAATTCATTTATTAATAAAATAATAAAAAAAAAAAAATTTGCAGTCATGCAGATTCGAACTTAAGCCCGTTGAAAAAAAAAATTAACAATTTACATAAGAAAGTTCGACTAATAAAAATTCATACATAATTTAGAACTGATATCTTTTGAGAAAACTTAAGGTTATTAAATATGACACTGACACATCTAGACCTTATACGAACCAAGCAGACACTTTTTAGGTTCTGTGAACCGGATGTGTGACGATTTTGCTTGTCAACGTAATCACCGATTGAGAAATCAGTTTCATCGTTGAAGAAAATTTTAAGCGATAAATTAATATCGAAATTCCGGTGTGTGAAGATAAACTTAGTTGCATTAGCGAAGACACAAACCGAAAGTTGTACCAAACCTATTCTGTAGTTAACAGAGCTCCGTTAACCACTTAACAGATTAAAATTTTATTACATTCAATAGGAATCTAAAATTTGGTAACTGCAGGCAGTTCCATCTGCTTCTACGAATAAAATTATTAATCAAAAACTATATATTAAAGAAAGTTCCAAATAAACACCTAAAATTAAAAAATTTCTGTGTATTTGGAGGGCGAAAAATATTTGACCGAAGTTGTCAGACTTGTGTTACTTGTTAACTAGAGGGTAACTTTCTTGTTGGCAACACTGTTTTTGGCAATTCAGCTGTTTTTGTGTAACATTCTCAGTGTGGTCTATAATTTAATCATGAATCGATTTACAAATGAACAACGCTGACACATGATTGAATTTTATTATCAAAATTCAAGTTCGGTTAAGAAAGTGCGTCGTGCTCATTTCTGGTTGAATGGATACGTGAACAAGAGAGCTACAGTGCGATGATCACAATTTTTCTTTAATATATTTTTTTTTGCCAAAAATGGAAGCGTTGCACTTGGCTAACATGTGGTTTCGACAAAACGATGCCACATGCCACACAGCACGCGAAACAGTGGCCCCATTGAGAGGCGAGTTTGGCGAACAGTTTACTTGACGTATGGGACTGGTCAATTGGCCGTCTAGATCGTGAGATTTAAGCCCATTAGACTATTTTTTATATCTCCATGATAAAGTTCATGTCTACAGGGACAGGCCCGCAACGGTTGATACAATGGCAGCCATTGCAGGAGAGAGTACGCAGAAATTGAAATCATATTTAAATATTGAATTATACAGATCGTTCTAGCGGCTCTAAGAAAGATTTCATATATACATCTCTAAATTTTTCTTTTCAACTCAAAAAGCTCTTAAAAAACCACCCATTGCAAGAATTTATGTTAACTTTAGCAAAACCATAAACCATTAAAAAGAAGTGTTGTCTTTGAATAAGTAAAGAGTCGAAGACACTAAACAAATGCCAGAATGTCAGACCTTAACATCTATATTAATTCTTTGCCACCGTTTGACGCACCCACCCTGCCAACAGTAACATCAGATACTTATTTTCCGCTTAAGCATTACACCATCTACACCAACTAACTGCATAAGGAATTAAAGCGTTTTCGTTATTGTTAAAAAGGCTGCTGTTGCTGTAATTGTTAATAAATACAAATTGATCCATAAACAGTACAAAAATTATTAGACTTTTCACAGAAAAATATAATTTAATACTTTTAAATTTTTTTACAGATATTTTTTGAAGCATTTCTTAACAGGAAATAGCAGCATTTTAAAACGAAAACATTTTCATTATTGATTAAAAAGTCAATAATTTTAATGTTTATAATGATTAAATTTAAAGCACTGAACACATTCACGACAGCAGGCTACCGGCTACAGAAATAGAATACATCTCTTTATAAGGGAATAATTCTTTTCACGGCTACACAGCAGGTTGTTGTCCATGCTATTTTTCCCATATAAACACATTTATTCTATTTCTGTAGTCGTGCAGTCAGTAGCCTGCTGTCTTAAATGTGTTTAATGCATAAAGCTACAAGCTATTAGACCACAGCAGGCTAACGAGTACAATCCGTCAAAAATACATGTGGTTATAAGTGTTTTTATACGGGATTCACTATTTCCACGGCAACAAGGCAGGTTGTTGTCCGTGCTACTTTTGTGATTGCAGCGACAATGAGGCAATCCAATGTTATCAATACAAGAAAAATGTATGATATAAATGTGATTTGGAATATATTTTATTTTAATTGATTAAAAAAATATACATTTTGTGAGCCCATTATGCGAAAAAAATTTTTTGAAAATGGGTACTTTTTTTTGAAAGATGTATTGTTTTTGTTCAATTTTTCAAACAGCCAATTCACAAATGTTCGACACAAACAATAGTCGGTCGGCTTTCCATGGTTTCCGACTATTGTTTGTGTCGAACATTTGTGAATTGGCTGTTTGAAAAATTGAACAAAAACAATACATCTTTCAAAAAAAAAGTACCCATTAAATGTCACAGGATGACAGCTCAATTGTTGACATTTCATTATTTGACAGCCAAATTTGCCAACCCTGTATTAATTCTATACTTTGAAGCAACGGTAATCATTTGCTTTCAACTGCCACTTTTTGTAAATAAAATAAAAATTTTCCCTTGAGGATTTGTAGTGAAAACAAAAACAAATTTTATTTATTGTTGTAAGAATTTTAACGAACATTTATTGTTGTTTCAATGTAAATTCCCAGACGAAAATTTTTTTTAATGTTATTTACAAAAGCAGGCTGTAAGTTTTGCTTGATTTGAGTGTAAAAATATTTTTAAAACTCAAATAAATATATGAAAAGGGCACTACTGGACCGTGTACACATTTCAATGACGAACACAGCTGCTGCCCATCGTTATTGCTTTGATGGTGTCGTTTTCAAAATCATTCAGTAGCTGACGACACGACAACAATTGAAGCCAACACAGCAGCATGTGCAGTCGTGTAGCCTGCTGTCGTCCAAATGCTGGTAGTTTAACTGTGAATCATAAAGAGGAAATGAAATATGTTTTCTTAACTATTTTCTGCTGTAAGTATATTTGATGTCCTCTTGTAATATTTTATGTTATCACGAAAATTGTTTTATACTTCTGATGTCTCCTTTACAAGTTTTCCCTTTTGTTGTTCGTAGTATTTGCTGGCAACATTAATTCCATACATCACACACTGTATCACTATATTATCGGTGATTGTTAAGGGATATCTAATCATTATATGTGTGCCCACGTTAAATACCCATAAAATCATAAGCATTCATATTTTTGGCTTTATTCATCAATATCATGGTGCTTCTGTATTAAGTTCTAATCAATAGATTCAATTACTCATCCATACATTTGGAAAATTACACATGATTGATATTTTTGTAATTCAATGCGACAGGGGAAGAATGCCAGCAATTAAATTTTATTGGAAATTTATCAGTTTTCTGCAAACATTTCTTTTTTTTTTTTTTTTGTATATTGATAATAAGTTTCTAAATTGTAGTACAAGTAATTCGAGAAGACTAAATTCCCAGAATACTTTTATAAAGGGTGGTCCAATGAAAACGCATGATGTTAATTGTGAGTCACAGCTTAAATTAATCTTAATCTACAATTTCCTCGTGTCGGTGAGTGACAAATTCAACTATGGAGAAGTACACAATTGAGCAGCACGTTGAGATTCTTGAAGCCTTTTACGACGGTTGGGTTAAGTTAGTTTAAAAGGGCTGCCCGCAAAAGGTAGCAAGAAAACATGTCAGGGATGCACTACTGGCTGCCATAGAGGGCTGTGTAGAAAGTTCTGCGTGATCGACAGAAACTTGTATAGCAGTCGTCAAGATGTTTAGAGTGAAATCCTCGGAACGTCATAATGGCTGAAGTAGTAGAACACGAGACTATGAAGCGGAGGCACGTGAGTTCGAGCCCGCGCTGAGTCATGAAATATTGTGTTGAATTCTTCTGATCAGCATATTTTAAATGATGAAGGCATAGTCACTGGTCACTGAACATAATTGGCGGCGACTGACACAATCATGTACTAAAAAGCAGAGTAACAGCACCCACCTTCGTCGGCCCTGTAGCAAAAATTAGCCGGCGAAGTAAAAAGTTGAAATAGCTACAAAAAACTGTCTATCTTCTCATCTTTCCTAATCTGTCCCCTCAATACTATCCCCTCGTTTTCAGTTCCGGCGCAATGCATTGCATATATAGGGGTCATACCCTGAGTGCTGGTCCAAGATAAAAAAAAAGCCTGCGAGGGTTTCTCGCTAGTTTTAGGGCAGCCTTTTTAACCTAAGCTGCCAAAAGGGTTAACTGCTACACAAACTTTTTCACCTTTTGACATTTTTCATGGGTATGCGGTAGTAAATCATCCTAAACTACTATTTGAGCAAGCCATCCTTCAAACCTTAGATAGATTTCATACCACGTACTCTCTAAAGGAAGGAATAACTGCAGCACCTCGAAGAAATTGCGGCAGCTGTAAACAAAAAAATATGAAAGAATATGCAAAATTTATCGCTTCATCATCAATCACTGAAATTGGGGCTCAGTCCGTTCATTGCGGGCAAATCTTTTTATACCCTCCAAAAAAGAATTTGGAGGGTATATTCACTTTGTCATTCCGTTTGTAACGCATCGAAATATCCATCTCAGACCCCATAAAGTATATATATTCTTGATCAGTGATGAAATCTAAGACGAACTGAGCATGTCCGTCCGTCCGTCCGTCTGTGGAAATCACGATTCAGTCCAAACGAAAAGAGCTAGACTCTTGAAATTTGGCATAAATATATTTTAAAGCTTAGAGAAGGTTAAGTTCGAAGATGGGATAAATCGGGCAAGAGGGAAAAAAGTTCCCCTAAGAAGAACTAAACCAACCCAGAAAAAACAACATAATTTTTAAAGTTTTTTGGTTATTTTGTTAAGCAAATTATATATTTTTATGTCAAATACGGTCCAACGCCTTAAACTTGGAGCCATTAAATAAAATAAAAATATTTTTTGACCCCTCCCACTTCAGTGGGCGTTATTATAGGCAAAAATAGCATAAAAATTTAACAAATTGTGTTACTTAAGCCTACATTCCTTAAAAATAAAATTTTTAAGCTTTAATGACGAAGCTGAGACGAAACCTGGTACTACTCAGCCCTACCCCCTCCCTCCCCTTCGCCCCCTAAATGAAACTACCAAAAAAAAAATTTTTTTTAAATTTTGTATATAATCATCCCAAGCATTTATCTGTAGAGTTTTATTTATGACTGCCGACTTCTGCCATACCCCCCCCCCCACCCCCCACATCTTCCCTTTAGTGGGCGTTGACGTACGATATTATATAAAGGAACTCTGTCCCACCAAGTTAAACATTTCAAATTCACTTACTAAATATTTGGAGGGTATTTAAGATTCGACCCGGTCGAATATAACGTTTTTACTTGTTATTTCTCGATTAATTGCTCTATGCCTCGCTAGGAGACACAAGCTTACAAATGATGTGCCCATTCGAAGAAAGATTGTCGATAGACAATACAGCTCCTACATTTATTACCCAATAAATTTATTTCTTTGTAGTAAAGAAAATATTTCCTAGAGAAATGCAAATTATTTAACTTGCGCTTTAAATCTTTGATTATGTTTCATTACGTTTGCTGCTGATTGTTGCCGGTATTGAGGTGGAAAATTTATTCGTATGTTAATTTAAATTGAATACTTAAAGGCATCTAAAATTTACAAAAAGGGAAAGAACCATATTTAGTTATTCTTGCCTAAGACTTTTATAATAAGTATTTGGAAAAGAAGAAGTAATTTACAATTTTCGGTAATTTGGTGTGACTTGAAAGTGATAAAAAAAAACAATTAAAATTTATTTCGATTTAATTAAGATTTAAAGGTGCTAGGAATTAAATAAATTTTAATGTAGATCTATTATTCTGCTATAAATGGCATTCAATTAAGATTTATAGTCTCAGCAGAACAAGTTAAATATTCCAAATAAAATCAATTCAATATTAAAACAATTCTCTTACACTATTTTTTTTTTCAAAAAAATAAAATAAGTGCTGATGAACAAAAATACCCATGAGTACTGATGATGGAAGTGTGGCGGCTTTTGAAAATTAGCACTTTTCGGCTTTGCTGTCGTAGGTTAATAATTAAATCCCGTTAGACTTGTTATGGTGGGGTTTTCTTAAGTCGCGAATTGTATGCAAATCAGAGCTCAGATTCACTCGATTTTACTCGCGAGTGAAAAATACTCGCGAAGAAGAGTACTCGAAGATTACGAGTGTTACAAAAAGTTTACTCTCCACTCGTTTGTTTTAGGTGGGAGTACTCGCGAGTACTCCTTTTTAAAAAATAAGAGTGGGAGTAAAAATCTTCGAAATAGAGTGAGACTTTACTCTTAAGAGTAAAATCGAGTGGAAAAATAGAAACTGTTTGTCTTTGCTGACTTGTGTGTGCGTGTGGTTTTTGTGTACTCTTTCAGTCTTTCCATACAGTGCGCATGTGCGGAGCAATTAGTTGGTTTTATAAAAAAAGTTTTATTATATTTTTAAAAGTTTACTTATATTTTCTATATTATAATGAACAATAAAGACATAAATAATGAAACGCGAAAATATTTTCGTTATGACTTTGAAGGAAACAACACAATTTGTGAAATTAACAATTGTGGAAAAAAATTAAGTGGAAAATTTTTTTTTTTGTATGAGACAGACTGAAAGAGTACTCGGCAAGAGTATAATCTGCTCGATTTCGAGCGTATTTTACTCGCACTCGAAATCGATCAAAGCATATGCGCTCTTATTCGAGTGGCATAGAAAAATAGAGTACACTCGATATTTTTTTTTCACTCGCAGGAGTACTCGCGCTCTAATTCGAGCGAGTTTCACTCTCTACTCGAATTCGAGCGAAGATTTCGGAGCTCTGATGCTAATAAACCATACGCCGCAGCGTCAACATAACATATGACGATATGACGTCGGCCAAATTTAGCCTGATTTCTACAGAAGACTTTTGAAAAACTAGGCATTTCGGATGGCATCAATAGAGTGTCACCAGATCAGAGCAACGCGTGCAAATTGTTAAAATTTTTAATAAAAATAATTGTTTTATTCCTCAAACTCATCGTGCACTTCTTCCATTTTATGGCGTACATAATCGTCCTTCAGAGCGGGTAATTCAAAGAACAATAGATCGTTTTCGGACCACGATTACTGTTGACCAGTGCGCACTTAAGAAGCTGTAGATGATTCTAATCAATCAATTCGCCGCCATTCGCAGCAGCAACTGGGATTGTATACTTCCACTTTATGGAAGATTTTTTTAGTTGTTGAAAATTATTGTTCCAGATTGCGCCTTCTACGCACCAGCCGTGGCTGCCACATGTCAGACATCATATTTAAACTTTAATTTCATGAAATTTTCTTTGCAATAAAGCCCGTTTCATTGATATTAAAAATATACTACGTACGTCCTTGTGTCATTCTATAAAAACACCCTTTACCATAAGAAACAAGGCGTTTGTTTTCCGCATAAATATTGTTATTAAACCACCCTCGTAATTACTGTACTAACGTATGCCAGTCATAATAATGTCCACTGAGAATATGGCGAGCGAGTGCATGCAAATCTTCAAAGCAAATTTTGATTGGAATTGTACTTTTCTAAATACAATTATTGGGAAATCAAAGATATAAAGGGAGAAATTATTATTTGGTTTCATCTGTGATTAAGGACTAAGAAGAAGAAGTTTAGCTTTAGTCTGCATTAGCATAACGAACTACGTAAAGGGCAGAGGAAGCATTTTCTTTTTTTTTTTGTGAAAAGAAACCCTGTTATAAAAGAATAATAAATTTGCAATGAGACATTTGTAATTTGCTGAAGTAATCCAGCTTATTTGGTGAAACAAGTCGAAACATTTATTTAAATTCTACGTAAAATTTATGCAAAATCAGGTTGATTAAGCAACTTTTAGGTAAATAGCGACATTTATATAAATTTTAAATTATATTTAACTTCAAACCGTGCAATTGCAAAATTTAAATTAAAGTATCGAGGCATCATAGAACGATTAATCGGACTGTTAACAAAAACAATCTGGTTACAATAAACGATTGATTTATAGCGATTATGACATTTCCATTTTATTTTGCACCACCCTTCACCAAAAATGGTAAAGGGTATCTAGAATGATAAAATAAAGATTACGCCTTGCGCATGGTTTACCGTTTGATGACGTATTTGTTCCCTTGAACAAATACTTCCTCGTACAAAATTAATATTTTATGTGATATATGTGGCAACTCTTCACACAATTTACTCAGAGAGATTTCCAATTCACTCAGAGAGATTTCCAACAAGCAAATTAAATCGGACTTATGAAAGTGCAAGTTTTGTGTTATATTTTATAATAAATTGTGTTGTATTTTAAAATAAATATATTAAAATAATTATTAAATAACTTAAAGTGTAAAAAACTTATTAAAACTTGATTTTTAAAGCTCATAAACTGTAAATAAAAAATTTAAATTAAAGAGAAAAGAGAACAAAAAGAGCAAGCATGAAATGTGCAGTGGGCAATTGCAAACAAAGTGACAGCAAAAAAACAAGTGAGAAATAATTGTGTTAAAATGTAATATTTTTATCAAAATTTTGTTTGTTTTCAAAAAGCTGTGTCATTTTATAGTTTTCCAAGAGATGAACCTCAAAGAAACTTATGGCTGATATTTTGCAAGCAAAAAAATTTGTTTTGAATGGGGAAAAAAGAAAAATAATTAGCAATTGCGTTCAATATTTATGTAAAATAACTATAAATTAACAATTTGAAATAAAAAAGTGGAAAATAAAATAAAACTTTTTAAAATTGTTTATTATCACATAAATTTAATTTGAAAAATCGCAATTTGCCCCCAGCTGAATTTTATTAGCCAATCAGAACACATGTTGAGTGACGTCAGAGTTCCTTCATGCGCAGAAAAGTATTTTTATTTCAGCTTGTTGGCGTAATCTTTATTTTATCATTCTTGAAGGGTATTATAGATTTGTCTAAGCGATTTATGACACTTTGTTTGAGAGTCAAACCTTTCGTCTGTACTATCGGACCTTAAAAAAAGGGAAAGGGCAACATTTGTTCAATATTTCCACTTCTTATCTCAAAATCCAAAGTTTAATTTTTATTCCAGTTTGCAAAATATCTTTACTATCAAACAGTCTGCAGCTGGTCATTAAGATAACTGCTGCACCGTTCTGATGTGCATGAAAATCCTGACACAAGATTGTTGCATGCCCGCTGTCACACACAAGTTTCAAATGAAATGTAGACTTTTCTTTGTCGTCTTGTCAATTCTAAGTTCTATTTAACAATAAATTACCTTAAATTTTAGCACAATTTCAAATTTAGATTATGATGGACACACTAATTTACCCCGGTATTCATAAAATTTAAAATGAGTTTGAAATGTATTTTAATGAATTTTTTCCATACAAAATTTTCTTAAAACAGATTTCAAATACGTTTTATTTTTTTATGAATATGGGGGTTAGAGTTTATTTATAAATATGTAAAAACACAAACAAAATATATTAAATTAAATAAAACAGTAGAAGTATGGGAGAGTAAAAGCAGACAATTGTCTGAGTGCCGAAGTGCAGCTCAATAAATATGGAGAAAAATCAATGAATTTTTGAATATTTCTGCTATTCAAAATCTTTCATTTCATAGTCTTTGAAATTATCGAAGAACACATTGAGTTGTGCCGAAAGCTTTTAGTGGCACTCGTGAGTGTATTTGGAACACCTACAAAATTAGTTTTCTAAATATGAAAATTATATTAAATCATGCTGCTTAAATTAGCGTGTGTCTAAAGAAAAAAAACCAGAAATGAATAATTTTAAAACAACAACTAGGAAGTGACTATACAAACAAAAAATTAACACACAATAATAGACCGTCTGACGGGTACTCACACCAGCCTGCTGGCTGGCAAGAACAGAACAAAACAGAACTGAAATCTTAAATTACATTGAAGACTCCAACGAACAGCATTCATTTAGAACGTTTATTATATTTCATACAACAACAAAATATATGAATTTAAATTTTAAAACAAATCTTAATGCTATTCTTTTAAATTTAGTTGGCATGTGTATTTTGCGTGTTAACAAGCAAAAAAATTTTCTCATGAAAAAGATTTCGCCAAGTTCAAATATAAAATATAATAGAGAAACAAATGCGGATTATAAATCTAAAATAAAATCAAGATTTATGATTTACAAAAAAAAAAATTGTTTATTCTATTTTTTCTCCGTTGGGAACCAAAGCAGCTAATCAGCCTGGCGCTGAATACCTGGCAACAGAATTGTAATTTGTACAAAAATGTAATAAGTGGGGGAACTCAAAAAAAACGATAGATTAAGATCGAAAATCAGAAAAAAATTTAATATTTCGAACAAGTATTTGTAATTTAATTTTGTGCAAGTATTTGTCCAATGTCAATGTCAAGATGATATCAAAAACTGGATTGGGGATTAATTGAATACTGCTGACGTCCTTGGACTTTCCTCTAAGGGCTAAAAATATAGCACGAAACTGTTAAGAATACAGTGTAAAGAGTAAATAACTGTCCTATAACTAACGGAATAAGGGGGAATAATGTGTGTGGATCAGAGTTCGAAATAGTGTATATATTTTATCCTCGGTACACACAAGTTTACATCGACGACATTGAAAAACATGACATTGAAAAATGTATGCATGCCTCACTTTATACAAAAATAAATCTTGAGTGTACAGGACTGTGCAGCGAACCTCAAGTGTATACATTGATGACACTGAAAACATTGAATTCACTTTATGTACGTATTTGCGGAGATGATAACATCCCAGCAGGGGGATAAGCGTTAATTGTCTTTAAGCTACTGGCACGATTACTAGTATAGGAAGCACTAGTTCAAAAGGTGATTGGACATATACAGAAAAATACTAGTACTTCAAGTAGTTCATTTGTAGATTAATTTGACTTGTAGAATTTCATATTACTTTTTGATCATGTTTTAAAGCGAATTGCTAATTCGCATTTTCATTTATTTTCTTTTTAATTGTCACAATTTTTAAACACATTCAAATTTGAAACAAAGAATAGTATTAGGAGACTTTGCCACCTGCATATCCGTTTATTTATTCGATAATATATGTCGCAGTTTTCTTGTGTGTTAAAAAAGTGACATTTTAAAAACTAAATAAGAGGAACTTTCCATTTCCTATTATAAACTAAGAACTGATAAACCAAAAATTGTTTGTGAAGACGAAGACTTAACAAATTTCATTGGGTTTAAAAAACCAATAAATTTAGGAATTTTTTTTATATATGAACCAGTTCTTAATGCAGAACTGATTATACAAGTATCCGACTAGAAGAAATTATACTAGTACTCATCTAGTACTAATAGTACTAGTATCCCCCTAGTTTCCATGTAGTAGCCTTGGTACTAGTAATTTTCCAAACACACTCAATGTTAATTTGAGCATGAACATGGTATAGGAAAGTTCACAGTTTTGCACTATTGCAATACTAATTTGATGCTAGTTTGATCTCCTGCAGGGATTGTATTTGTTTTGTAACTTCATAAAATTAATGTATATGTGCGCAGTAAAAGCAAACACTGAAAATATTATACATACCCACCGGTTTCAAACTAAAAAATCATATAAACGAGATGTACACGAGTACACTCATAGTTATACACAAGTAGAAAGTGTACACGATGAAAGAAAGACAGTGTCTATAGTGTATTCAAGGTGTACATTGTACTAAAGGTGTACATCAAATTTTGTTGTACATTTCTGAGATCTCTGGTGTAGATCCCACTACTTTAAAACCTATCAATACCCAACCACTTGTTGCTGTTGACTCAGCAACAGCATGAATAGTCTGCTTTCAATGGCTAACAAACACACGCTATATGCAGCATTTTATTCTAATTTTGGCTGTAGTCAATAGGCAAATGACTACTTGCCCCGGTCAGTGAACAAGTGGAACTTAAGAAGCCGACTGGCTATCCAACACAATCACATGATTCATACGCAGACAAATCTTGCAAAAATCCAACCAACTTTAAAAAACCATTTCAAAATGGCGCTATAGGTAGAAAAACATTTAGGGGCAGGGCAGGCGAATATCCGATAACATCTTAACATCGTCGTTAAAGCTTAAAAAGTAAATTTTTATGGTAATTAAATTTGTTAAATATTAACTGGCCTATTTCTCATTGTCGAATGAATTCTTTCTTTCGTGCAAATATATTTAAGACAAGAACAACATTTTATAAATTGTTTTTGTTTCAAATGTATTTATACGCAAGAAAGAATTCATTCGGCAATGAGAAATAGGCAGTAACACTATTTTTCCATGTACTATGTTACTTCAATGCCTACTACAGGTGGGCATGGTCCAAAGATGGATTTTTTTCTGATTTTATAGCTCCAAACTATATATATATATACTTTATAGGATCTTAGGTCTGCGTTACACAAAGAATGACAAGCTGAATGTAACCCCCAATTATTTCTTGAAGGGTATAAAAATCAAAAAACAAATAATATTGAGCAAAACTAGGAGGGCAAATATTCTGCTTAAAATCAGTTACAAATTAATTACTTTACAAGAGCCTCAATTACTTTCACAGGACAAAATAAGATAGATCGATTTTTTAGGTGTTCCTAATCGATGTGCCTACCCCAACTGTGCACAAGGTCCCGCTCTCTCTCTCTCTCTCTCTCTCTGTCTCTCTTTCTTTCCATTTCAGGTCACATCTGCAGACGTTATTTAGACCTATCAAATTTTTTTTTCCATTTTCTACATATAAAATATTTTTCTTTTTGTTCTTAATGACCTTTTTATCCATTTTTCTTTATTTAATATAAACACCACAACATATTATTGCTTAAGTTGATGTCTTATACTTAGTTTTATAGGAGTATCAAACACAACGTACTAAATACATTCGTACACAACTGCATATTATGTGTGTGTGTGTGTGTGTGTGCATATCGTCAGTTGAAAGTCGAAAAGTTATAACAGAAGTTTTAGTTGTATTCAGAAAATAGACCGAAACTTTGAAAATGTCTGTAAATTCAGTATATTTCCAATTCTGAAGTTTTATGTCATGTGTATTTTGGTTGTTTATATCATAACCAGTTAAAAATTAAATTTGGAATAACTTTTGTGGCAAAAAGAAAAAGAAAAGATCGAGCATGTTTAAAATTAAAAATTTCAAATATCTGCTTAGCTACAGGCCTTTCACATTTGTACAGGCGATATGTACACCCACACGGTTTCATAACTCTGAAATGAAATCCTAACAATTCATTAATATACATATGAATTTTAATAACGTAAGCACACACACGCACACAAATACATACATCAGCATACAGTGGCTTACAAGTATTCTGATTTTATGGAAATATGGACTTCCTAAATTTAATTGAGCTCTTGGCTGAAGTTACATCTGTCACATTTGTTTGTCATGTGCAAATAATAAAATTGTTCGGTCAACATACCGTGTGCCCTTTTCCTTTGCAAAATCGTCTCCAGCCATGAGGCTAATTTCTAAATGAAAAGTTACGTGAAAAAAAAACAAAATGATCGAATTTGGGACGATAACAATCCACATACGTTATTAGAGCGGATTTTAGGCTAGCGGCGCTATCGGTCCACATTACTTTGAAAACTACTTCTTGCCTGGATTAAATGACCATAAATGATTAAACACCAGCAACATACGTTTTTAAGGCTACATTGGATTTAAGGTCACGCGGTGATGATCTGATGTGATGTGCCCACCGAGATCTTGCGATTTGACACCTTTCGACTTTTTCTTGTGTGGGTTTCTGAAGTCACAAGTGTATGCGAATACGCCAAAAATCACAGCGGTCTTCAAAGGGCAACAGAGCCCATGCCATCCCTCAAATTCAGCCGGGGGTGTTCATTGTTACAAAATGTTCTAAATTGCATTGTGTTAACATTGAAATTTTCTTCTATATGGAATTCCGCAGTAGCCTCCATGATTTACGCTCCAGAGTTTCTTTTTGCTGTGAAGTACAATTCATGGAATATTTTTTCATTCGCATGACTGCCGCGGCTGGCCTCACATTCGATCGCACCAATTTTCGAGTGTATTGGATCGTATCTCGACAATGGCATCATGAATGTTGGCCCTCAAATGCTCAACTGTCACTGGTTTGTCAGCATAACACTTGTCTCTAAAGGCGCCATACAGAAAATAGTCCAGCGGTGTGGACGACAATTAACTACAGGGTCCGCCAAATAACTTTTTTTTTTGAAAATGCTACAAAAAAAACTACTGAATATTTTCTCAAATTTCTTTTTTTATTTTAAAGTACAATCCTTCCGGTTACTAATGGAAAATAATTTCATTCAAATGCCTGCCTCGGCTGGCCATGCAGTAGCCTACACGATCGGTCCAATTTTTAAGCACATTATCGATTGTGTGCAGCTGTATTTCACCAATGGCTTCACGAATATTGTCCTTTAAAGCGTCAATTGTCTCTGGCTTGTCGGCGTAACACTTATCTTTGACGGCACCCCCCACAAATAATAGTCCAACGGTGTCAAATCGCAGCTCCGAGGTGGCCAAACGACATCAGCTCTGCGGCTGATAATGCGATCTTCAAAAACAGGGCGCCAAACATCGAGTGTAGCTTCGGCTGTGCGGCTCGTAGCGCCGTCCTGTTGAAACCAAATGTTGCCAATATCCTCCTCTTCAATTTTTGTGAACAAAAATTGGTTCAACATGGCCCAATAACGATCGCCATTGACTGTAACAGCCACTCCTTGATCATTTTCGAAGAAAAATTGACCAATTATGCCTCTTGACCAAAATCCGCACCAAACAGTGACTCGTTTTGGGTGCGTTGGCTTTTCAATGCATGAGTGCGGGTTTTCTGTGCCCCAAATGCGACAATTTTGCTTGTTTACTTAGCCGCCAAGATCAAAATGAGCCTCATCTGAAAAGATGATTTTTTTTGGCAAAATCGGTATCTTCTGTAAGTCGATCGCAGGCCCACTTAACGAAGCGAAAACGCATTGAATGGTCAACCATATGCGTTCAGCGGAAGGATAAAACTAATTATCTGTCAAATCAGACATGAGCTAAGTGTTACCATTCACGAAATAAGCACTAGTTGAAAAAAAACGTTACATGGAGGACCCTTTACTTTCGACAGCCTGCGACCACTCTCTAACGCCTTGAATAATAGCAAGAGGCTATTAGAAATTATTAATTGCTGAAGAAAATGAATACAGGAGTGTCATATTTCTGATATTGTCTTGACGTGACGTTCACAAATAGTTACAGAATAGGGGCAATTAATTTTTATGTTATTCGCAAAATATTTTTGTTGTCTATCTATTCCACTTTTGTGGCGTTCACTGTAAAATCAAATAACTGCTAGAGAATGGGTTCAATTAGAGGCCCAATAAACAATATAATTTTATATGTAAGATCATAAATTTCCAAGAGGTCATAAACAATATTTAAAACTAAAATTAAACTAAAATCTTATTCATGGGACACGAAATTTTGTCATAAGTTACAAGTTCAGATTTTTATTGTTAAAAAAAAATAAACGACAGTTGCTCGTAATATAAATTGTATGATAATCATAAATCAGTCTGGGGATAAGATGGATAAATCCAGCCAATTATGAAAATGTTGTATAAAATCACAGTCTATGATCATCATAAATAAAGCTTTTCGATTTCGAATGAAAAATCGATTATAAAATTTAAGTAATTTAAATTATTTTGGTAGCTGTATGGTTTATGGGTACTTGTGATGTTTTTTATATTTATTTATTATATTTCGTTGTTATCATTATCACTTCCTGCTAAACATTTCATCTTCATTATGGCATCTCAAATATAATTGTATTTTAATTGTTTTTCATTTGTGCAAACAGTCGTCCTTGTGTTCTTGTATTGTTTATTTAAGGATAATTTCCGAATACGTACAACTGCCCGGTAGTTTCAGCTCTTTCCACAAATTTTTAGTTAAGCAATATTTAACAAAATTTCTTAGTATTTTATTATTTCAAAAGAAAGACGTCTGCTTAAACTGAAATTTTTCTAGCACCTTCGAGACAGTTTAAAACACACTAAATAAACTGCATTATCCATTAAATTAAAACAATTCGAATTGCTATATTCGGTTGAGCCGAATTTTGTATGCCCTTCACCGATGTGCATCATACATTCATTCCAGTCCTGGCACCATCTTTTTGATCTTTTTGATTTTTAAAACTAATTTATTTCTTTTTAAAATTTGTTTGATTATCAAAGAAAAAAAATTTTTTTTTAATTTCTTTCATAATCTAAAATAGTTAAAATTTTCCAGCTCTGCAGTTGTTTTTTTTTTTTTAAATTTCCGTTTTCTAATACCAATAAAATTGTTTCAAAAAAATCAAATGTATTTGAATTGTGAAGAAAACAAAAAATTTTATGATCTGCGTTACTTTTTTGCACCAAAAAAAAAGTGTCAATTGTCCAACCCTGGATCGTATTTTTGATTTTGTTTAACTTTTAATACAAATTTTATTCTTTATAAGCATAAACTAGGTTTAATTGGCAAAAAACACTAAACTTGGTTTTAACTAATTACGGTCATATATCAAAAATATGTTTAAATTTTCCAGCTCTGGAATCGTATTATGGATTTTGCTAATTTTCAATAGCAATCCATTTCAATTTTTTTTCAAATCTAAGGCCGAAGATTCCATCTTTTTGGAATTCTTTTAAGAGATTTCTGTGCCCAATTTTAAAACTCTATACAGGGTCACTACGGGAAGGGCCGTGGGGGCGACATTTCACCTTAGTCGTAAAAACTTAAAAAGTAAATTTTTGATGTAATTAAGTGTAGAAAAAAATTTTTTGATAGGGTCACTTAGAGGGCAAGGGAGACTAGGGCAGACGACGATCACATAACGTCTCAGCTTCGTCATAGAAGCTTAAAAGTAATACTTAAGGAGTGTAGACTTAAGTTATACAATTAGTTAAGTTTTTACACTATTTTGGCACATAATATCTTACGTCAACGCCCATTAAAGGCAGCGGGGTCCAAGAATTGATTTTAAGGCTTCAAGTTCTTCTTGGACATAAAAATATATCAGTTTAAGCAACAAAATTACAAAAAAAAAAAACTTTAAAAATTCTGTTGTTTTTTAGAGATCGGTTCAGTTCTTCTTAGGAGAATTTTTTCCATCTGGTCCGATTCAGCCCATTTACAAATTTCATCTGTGATATCCTACAAAATATATTTATAACAAATTTCAAGTGTCTGTCAGTTTTCGTTTAGAATGAATCCTGATTTCTACAGATGGACGGACATGGCTAGATTGTGGGCGATTTCATCACTGATCAAGAATATATATACTTTATGGGGCCTTAGAGCGATATTCTCCGGAATGACAAACTGAATGAATATACCCTCCAATTCTTTTTTGGAGTTTATAAAAATAGTCTTATACTATCTAATACATAAGAGTAGATAGAATTAATTTCGCAGAACTGCAGGGTTTCGTGCGTTCATTAGTGTCGGTGTTTGTTTGCAAATATCAAAAATATATAAATATTTATTATGTAAAGCATAACAAATACATTTCTTGGTAAATTATGGTCATTAATAACTATTTAAATGTTTGACTTTTAATGTCAAAAATGTTTGTGTTTTTAATTGAAGTTTAAACGTAAATTTAATATTATTTAAATGCAAAAAATTTGGCTCATAATCGTAGTCCAATACTAAAATCGTTTTATTTCATAGCGTTTTCAAGAATACACCTTAATGGATCCTATCGCAATAAATAGCATCATTGAGCCCGATTATGCATATAAAATTAATTATTGTTCAATAAATAAGAAATTGTTATAATATTAAGTAAAATTACAAATGCAACACTGCTAAAAACTGTGTTAAGTAAGTAAAACACAACTCACTGAACACAGTTAGTTGCGGCTTAGCACCTAAATTGTGGGAAAAGTGAACAAAATATGTGACGCCATGTTGAATTTAAATTATTGACATTATTGCCCAATAAATCAATGAATATTTAAATATAGTTTGAGTTAATTTTCATAAAAATGTAAACTGCATTTAAATATGCTTTCAGTTTTTCACTTTAAAATTACATTTAGTATTGAATTCTGACAAAAGTATGGCAGCACAATTAAATGGTAAGAAAAATACCGACAATGATACAATAAATCTACCTTTTTACCGACGTTTTGCTTCAATGAACAGCTGCTTTACAAATTTTCAAGTTGCTGAATGTAAACAAACTATGAAAAACACATGGTGGTATGAAAAACTTAAATTGAATTTAAATGTACAATGTGGGGCATTTAAATATAAAACGTGACATAAGTGATAATTTATTTTTGTACGGTCAAAATTTTTTCCATGCGTATTATGAAAATTCAAAAATCAAAACACTTAAAATATAAAAGAAGCGCTTGCAAATGTTTTGCTCAAAATCAATTGTTTTGCTTGTAATCGAAAGTCACTCTAAGCAAGGGCCAGTCGCCCCTTCACGAGTGAGAAGTTCAACATTTATTGCGTCATATTTGCCCGTAAATATTTTTATATAGCATTAAAGTTAAGTAGAGTTTAAACATAATCTTCCTTATTCTGTAACTATTTGTCAATGTCACGTCAAGAGAATACAAATAATAGAATACTTCTGTAGAGCTTTTCTTCAGCAGATAACAATTTATAAAATTCTCTTTCTATATCCAAGGCCTTAGAGAGTAGCCATAGGTTAATATGCTTTATTGCGCTTGGCGATTAAACTCCAGTGTTTGTATTTGATTAAAGCAAGAGTGTCGACCCGATTCGACAACCGTAATAAGGCCCAAAGTTTCTACTTTAAAGTTGTAGCCAATCAACTTTATTTAGCGCTGTAATTAAAACTCACAGAAATAACATTCAATGTTTTCTATTTTTAACTCAAGAAGGACTCTCGCTTCATAAATCTTTTCATAAAAAAAAAACGTTCACTTCCCACGAGGATGTGTACTTTGCAAAACAACTTGAACGGAAATTGTTTAAACAACAACTTAATTTTTTGTCATTAAACTCTTGTAATTTTCCACATCCAAAATAAAAAGAAGAAAAATGTAGCAAAAAGTATCAAAATAACAACAAGACAAACGAGCCAAGCAATTTAAGTTTGAAACGAACAAGAAATAAAATTGAAAACACAAAAATTAGTTAGTTGACCAAATAGTGTAACAACAACAGGAGAAGTTGGTTAAGAACTTTGTCAAAATGTCATGTAAAACAAAATGTTGCACCCCCGCCCCCACAACGCCACACCAGCTACTACGGTGGACTGGTAGTTTGGTGGACTTTTAAGTTACAAAAAATGTGGCTGGGGATAAAAATTAAATAAGAATAGATAAAAATTTAATAAGAGAGAAAATATGCAGGCAGTTAACAGGAAAACTCAACTAAATAATAAACTTCTCCTAAACCAGATACGGGCGTTTCATAGCACAATTGTGCTGAGATCATTCACAAGTATTCTTACCCTCTTTAATTTAGTCGTCGATGAGACAGCGACGAATGAATATCAGGCGGATGCTTACGAATTTTGTTATATTTTTTTCCAGAATATTTGCCCAGCAAACAAATTCAGTTATGATGATGTGCGAAAAATATTTTGTCATAAACAATGCTTTCGGTAACATACAATGCCTTTTATACAATTTTTCTCCAATAACGAACTATACTAATTCCCTTCATTTAGTAATACACTTAGTCTTATTAATTAGTCTGTGTAAAATCTTATCAAAAATATTTTGAATATGTTTCCCATATGAAAATTATCTTCCATGCCGACATATATCAAAGCTTATTAAGTTTGATACATCCAACCGCGTATTTTTTTGGCGAATATTCAGTGTTCTGCTCCAGCAAGCAACCATTCTTTTATTTATTTATTTTTTCTTGAATGGAAAACATAATAAATTATTGTCCTATATTTTTTAATTTTTTTCATTGTACTGTTTACTTAGAAAAAGTTTTATTTTTAATTAATAATTTTACGTAATCAATGTTTTTTTTCAACTTGGAAAATATTGGTACTTATGTATAAATATATAATGCACCATTATCTTTCAAACGATTGGCTTTTTGTTTGGTGGGTAGCTCGCAAGCTCAACACATACACAATTTACCAATACATTGACGGTGCCCACCACTGTCCTAAACACAAACAAATATGTAATAAACAAGTAAAAGCGCTATATTCGGCTGTGCCGAATCTTGAATACCCTTCACAGATGTAATTCTTCTTTCTTTCTTTCTTGCCAAAACAGAAAGTAGGTTTAATTAAAATATCAAAATAATGTTATCGGTTACTTTTATATTTAAGAAAACGTTTAAATTTTTCGGCTAGGAAGCTAAATTTTTGGCTTCTCTTATATCTAATACCTATGAACGTCTTTCGAAAATATTATATATATTTAATTTACAAACAAAACAAAAAATCCGTTTCATGTACCCCAAAAAGTTCTAATTGTCCAACCGTAGAATCGTCTTTGGTTTTTAATGTTGTTGGTTTTTAATACCAGATTACTTCTTTCTGATAAATAAAGTATGTATAATTCATCATAAAAATCAAAAATAACAAATAAAATGGCTGATTTTATGAATCAGAAAATGTCAACTTCCTAACCCTGGAACCGAATTCTTAATTTTTTAATAGTAATCTAATTTTTTCTGATATATAAAATAGCTTTAATTCACTAAAAACACAAAATTTTTAATTTATGTATGTACTATTATGTACGAAAAGTATTTCGATTTTCCAACTCTGGAAGCGAATTTTTATTTTTTTACCAATGCAATTCTTAGTGAGGCGTAACATAGCTTTAGTTGACAAAAAAATACTATTTTTAAACTTTTTGGTCACTTTCACGTACCATAAAATATATCATATGTCCAAACCTGGAGTCGAAATTTTGATTTTTAAGATTTTAATACCAAATTTGTTCTTCCTGAATTATAAAACAGCTCTAATTAGCAAAAAAACAACGTCAATAGCCTTTTTGGTTACATTTATGTTTAAAAAAATTTCAATTTCCTAACCCTGGAAGCGAAATTTAAATTTTTTAAAATTTTCTTTATCAATGCAAATCTTCATGAGGTATAAAGTAGTTTTGTTTAAGAAAAAGTCGAATTTTGCAACCATTTTGGTTATTACATGTACTACAAAATATTGCATGTACCAAAAAAAATTTAATTTTTCTAACCCTGGAAACGAAATTTAAATTTTTTTTGTTTGTTTTTTTTATCAGTGCAATGCTTCTTGAAGTATAAAGTAGTTTTATTTACAAAAAATTGCAAATTTTTTACCATTTTGGTAACTTTCATGTACCATAAAATATTGCACTTGTCCATCCCTGGATTCGAAATTTTATTTTTTATTTTTGAATTTTTGATACCAATTTTGTTCTTCCTAAATTATACGACTCTTTTAGTTGGCAAAAAACAAAAAACAACAACATCGATTGCCTGTTTGATTACTTGCATGTATAAAAAAAATTCAATTTCCCACCCCTGGAAGCAAAATTTGAATCTAAAATTTTATTTTCTTTTTGCCAATGCAAATCTTCATGACGTATAAAGAGGTTTTGTTAAAGAAAAACTTAACATTTGTAACAATTTTAGTTAATACATGTACTACAAAATACGGAATGGGCCGAAAAAAAAATTTTTATTTCCCATCCCTGAACATTTTTTTTTATATTTTTAGTTTTTAATACACCATTGAGACTTCCCAAAGCACGAAATAGGTTTAGTTTGCAAACATTAAAAAAAATAAATTATTTTTGGTATAAATTTAGCGTCGAGAAATAGGTGCAAGCTTCCCAGCTCTGGAACCATAGTTCGGATCTATCTGAATTTTAACACCACTCTATTTAAGTTCATTTCCAATCCAACGGTCCAAGAATGAAGTCTCTATCTCTTCTGGGGGCTTGGCTAGACCTGTTTCATTACTTTCAGTTATAAAAACAATGCAATTTCCCAACCCTGGAAGTAAAATTTGAATTTAAAAACAAAAATTTTTTTTTGCCAATGCAAATCTTCATGACGTATAAAGTGGTTTTGTTAAAGAAAAACTTAAAATTTTTAACAATTTTAGATACTACATGTACTACAAAATACGGAATAAGCCGAAAAAAAATTTTTTTATTTCCCATCCCTGGAAAAAATTTTTTATTTTTTTAGTTTTTAATAGACCATTGAGGCTCCCTAAAGCACGAAATAGGTTTAATTTACAAACATTAAAAAAAATAATTGATTTTTGGTAAAAATTTTGCGTCGAGAAATAGGTGTAAGCTTCCCAGCTCTGGAACCATACTTCGGATCTTTCTGAATTTCAATAGCAGCCTGTTTAAGTTCATTTCCAATCCAACGGTCCAAGAACGAAGTCTCTAGCTCTTCTGGGAGCTTGGGAAAACCGAT
This sequence comes from Linnaemya tessellans, assembly GCA_951800035.1. Taxonomy (NCBI): domain Eukaryota; kingdom Metazoa; phylum Arthropoda; class Insecta; order Diptera; family Tachinidae; genus Linnaemya; species Linnaemya tessellans. Next base: position 113,551,829 of record OX637533.1, read on the forward strand.
TTCACGTACAGACGGACGGACAGACGGACAGACGGACATCGCTCAATCGTCATCGCTATTCATAAGGATCCAGAATATATATACTTTATGGGGTCCCATGTGCATATCGAAGAAATTACACACGGAATGACAAACCTATATATACCCTTTCACTTTTTTGTGAAGGGTATAAAAATCAATGAGTGTTCGAACTCACGGGCGATGTGTTAACACCTTTTTGTTTATTTATTTTATATTAAACCCACAAAAAACAAAGAGAATGCAAAGCAACAGACAAATGTACGTACATACATTGTTATGTTTGTACATAAGCTACATACGTTGCTGTCTTGTTATCTCATTTTTATATATGTACCTATAACCACGTCACTATTCTCTTTGCTATGCATAAGACAAAACCGAAGATCAACATAAAATACTTTTTTAATATTACTCCAAATTAATACTCCGAATTAAAACACTTAAATCTCCGCTCGCCGATATCGGATCGCCTTAATTTTTGGCCTAAACTCTTCGTCGAAACCCGCACTAGCGTTTTAATCCAAAAATTAATAAAATCGGCTATGAATTTCCGGAGAAAATCGCGTGGGAAAATTATATGAAAATGGCCCAATAATCACTTTCAATACCGACTGCCAAGCAACAAAGAAACAAACTCTTACACTTACACTTGCGTATATATTGAAACTGATAGTTTACTGCCCTAGAGGCGCGCGTATAGATGTTAAGACATCAAAAAGTAACTATTACTTTAATAAATTAAGCACTCAAACAAAGAAGTGGAAAAAAGTTTTGTTTCAGTTTACGAATACAATGACTTTTGATTGCAGTGATCTGCAAAGTGATGGAATCGTTTACTGATGGACATGAAATAAAAGTTTGATTGAGGAGCATTTCATTACGATATGACGGCTTTTTATTTATTTATAATTTCGGTACAAACTGAAATTTTTTTAATATTTTTCATTAATTTTTATCAGCTGCACTTGGCATGCAATTAAAATTTCTAGCCATTTAGTTTTTTAATTGTTGCCTCCCCAATCCACAAATTAAAGCAGTTTTCAATATTCTCTCCTACAATTGCGAAATTGGAAATACATGCAACACTTCTGGCCTATTATTTCCAACTCGCATCGTATATAAATTTTTTATCAGTTAGTCTAATATTTTTTTTTTCTTTGTAATTCTCTTTATATGCAGTTCCTGCTGGGAGCAGTGGTTATTTAAGACTTTATGAGAATGTGGCAATACAGCATCAGAAAAATCAACAGCAACAATTATGGCCTCAACGTAACATACGAGATGTGGGCGCATCACTGTCGGCCAGTTTACAACAGCAGCAACAACAACAGAAAGAACATCTCAAAGATTCTTTGCAACAGAGTTCCTCAACAGAAGTCTCATTAGAACAACCACAAGGTAGGCAAGAATTGTAATAAAAATAAAGAACTATAAAGAAAAAACTTTTAATAATAGTTTCCTATCGTTTTTTTTTTTTTTTTTTGTCACACAAAAAAGAAATATAAAAAGCTTGTTATCTCGCTTTTTTACAAGGTCTTTACACATACAATTTTTATTTTTTTGTTTAACTTTCTTCTATTGTTTTCGTTTTCATTTTCATTTTCATTACTAAATGACATTCACTTTTGCCAATGATAATGATGATCATGATGTTTTTTGTTCTCCGCCGTTACTTATGGGCCATTAATTTTCTTCTTCGCGCTGATGTAGGCCAATGTCTATTGGATGGTGAATATGTGCCAGAAACAACGGTGTTCTGTGAGAAGCAAGTGGTTTGTCGTGCCATACAAAAAACAGGACACTGCTGTCCTGATTATAGATGCGGTAAGTCGTAGTCACTGCATGTGTGCTGTAGCGCAAAAAAGCCGTATGCAAACAAAAGGAATATTATTTGTAATTAATGTGACCGGAGTTACTTTTGAAAGGACATACACATGAGTTTAAAAAAATATTAGTTAATTTTATTTTTTTTATTGAACTGGTTTTTTTTTTAATTCTAGCATGTGGCTGAAATTGAAAAATAATAAAAAATTTTCTAGGGCGCGGCTTTTGCCATATTTCGATTTTTATAATGCTTTGTACCGCCGAGCCAATTCGTGTGCAAAGTTTTAAAGCTTTAAAAAGAAGTAGTTGAAACAGAATAGATATTTATTTTGTGTAGGTGTGGCACCGCCCACTAATGTCGCACTAACTCCATGCGTACGCAAGCATTCTTAAAATTTCATTGAAAAGAAGTAATTAAAGACGAATATTTATTTTTAATGGGTGTGGCACCGCCCACTTTTTTAATCAGGTGAATTAAAGAACCCTACATTCGACAGGGTCGAATCTTAAATACCCTCCAAATATGTAGAATATTTTTTTTTATCTTGGACCAGCACTCAGAGGATGACTCCGACGTATGCAGTGCATTGCGCCGGAATTAGAAAGGAGGGGATTGTATTGAGGGGACAGATGAAGAAAGATAGAGAATTTTTTTTTGTAGCTATTTCAACCTTTTTTACTTCGCCGGCTAATTTTTGCTACAGGACCGATGAAGGAGGATGCTGCTGTTACTCTGCTTTTTAGTACAAGATCGTACCAGTCGCTGCCAATTATGTGCAGTGGCCAGTGACTATGCCTTCATCATTGAAACAGGCTGGCAACAACTAACACAACCACGCACTAATGCTGATCAGAAGAGTTCAACACAATACTTCATGACTCAGCGCGGACTCCAACTCAGGACCCTCCGCTTCACAGTCTCGTGTTCTACTACTTCAGCCAACAGCACCCACTAAAGAATATAAATTAAAAATGTTTAACCCGCTGGGTCAGAGTTAATTTAAGACATTTCTGTTCCTAATTTTAAAGGTCTATTTTGACAGGGTCACTCCGGGAAGGGTCGAATGGCAGAAATCTGCACCTTTAACGTAAAAACTTAAAAAGTAAATTTATGGAGTGATAAAATATAGAAAAAACGTTTTTGATAAGGTCATTTAGGGGCAAAGGTGGGTGGAGGGAGATCAGACAACATGTCTGCCTCGTCTTGAAAGCTTAAAAATTTAATTTTTAAGGCATGTAGGCTTAAGTAATACAATTTGTTAAACATATACACTATGGTACGCTCACGAACGGGGGCGGGATCCAAATATGGATTTTTCTGATTTTCTGGCTCCAAGTTCAGGACTTTGGATCATATTTGACATAAAAATATGAATCTCATTTGCTTAACAAAATTACATTAAAAAAAAATTAAAAAAATATGTTGTTTTTTAGAGGTTGGTTTAGTTATTCTTAGGGAAACTGTTTTACCCCTGGTCCTATTTAGCCCATTTACGAACTTGGCCTGTGCAATCTTTCAAAATTTATCTACACCAAATTTTAAGAGTCTGGTTATTTTCGTTTGAACTGTATCGTGATTTCCACAGACGAACGGACGCACATGGCCAGATCGTCTTAGATTTCATCACTGTTCAAGAATAGATGTGTACACGCTATAACAAAGTGAATATACCTCCTCCAATTCCTTTTTGGAGGATATAAAAATATGCAAAACTTTGAAAAATTTATCATTCTGAAAAAGGCTAGCAACTGGGAACGCTGACGTGTATGGAGGTCAATCTGCAGGTGCAATAACCAGTTTCGAATCGATTTTGTCTATTCAAAAACATTTGGCATTGCATTAAGCTAGATGACACTTAGACGACAGTAGCAGACTACAAGAGTAAACGTTTGAAGCCTCTTTAGCCCAGAGCCAAGACAGATCGCTGAAAAATATTACGAAATCATTTTAATTCTTGAAAGACCTATTAATTTACAAAAAAGTTCATATTTAAAGCTTATTTATTTAGGATTTTTCATTATGTTGGCAGCACTGATTGCCATATAGTCGGTAGCCTGCAGTCGTGAATGTGTTTAAAGCATATGAAAATAGAAATTAATTTCAGTTTCATTTTCATTTTCCTAATAAAATTTTTGTATAAATAACAAAACTGTTATCACATTCAACTAGGCCACTTAAGAAGTGGTGACAAACAAACATGCGCATGTGTACTGATGATGAAAGTGTAGCGGCTTTCGAAAACAGCTGTTCTGCTCTGCTGTGTAAGTTGTATAAAGAAAAATTGATATGGACTTTCCTTTGTGCCCTAGAATATTTATCATATTCTAAGGCACAATTTCATATTCTGAATTTAAAAAAATTTTCTAGCAATTACCCCCAGTTTTTGACTTCTTATTTAAGAACCAAATTAGTTAATTTTTCCATAAACTTAAATTGTGGTTAAATACACTTTCAGTTTTTCAGTCTAAAATTCATTTTGGTATTTAATTGTGATAAAAGTATGGTAGCACAAATAAATGGTAAGAAAACTACTGCAAATGATACAATAAAACTACTTTCTTACCGACGTTTTGTTTCAATGAAGAGCTGCTTTACCAATTTTCAAGTTGTTGAATGTAAACAAACTATGAAAAACACATGGTGGCATAAAAAACTTAAATTGAATTTAATTGTACAATGTGGGACATTTAAATCTTATTTAATTTTGAAGTGAAAAACAAAATTTTGTATTTAAATAGACTTTAAGTTTGTAATAGTATTTAATTTTGAAGTTAAAAACTAGGCATTAGGCCATGAAAACACATGGGCTGACTTTTCAAAACAACAAAATACTTTGCAGCGCTGCAAAGTCTTATGTGTTTTGTTTTTTTTAAACAATATAAAGTGGCATCACTGCAAAGTATTTTAATGTTTTTGCAGCCATTCATTTTATTTCTGACAGTCGGTAGTCTGCTGTTGTAAATGTGTTTAGCGCATTAAACTCTAAAATCTTACAACATAATTTTTATTTAAAAAAATTTAATAATAAAAGCAAATTTTGTACGAAAATTTGACCTATTAACCTGTTATAAATCGGAAAAAAATTATTTTTCATAAATTAGGCCCGTAATATTTAAACAAAAATATGTATTAATAAATGCACTTATGTTTGTTCTTACAAAAAAAATTTATAATATTATTCGTGCTAATTCTTTACCCAAATTTACAAAAAAAGTTCAAAATTGACTATTGAGTTCTTGTTATAGCTTTGATATTTACTTAAACTTCTGATTGAATTGAGTCGAAGTTTAAAATAATATCTTTAGTTATTCTAAGAAATGTTGGGTAAAGGTTCCCTGATGATCTGCATTAGCCCCAGTGAAATGCGCGTAGGAACTAGCTAAAACCCCTCAATAATCAATTTTGAACTTTTTTTGTAAATTTGGGAAAAGAATCAGCACGAATAATATTAAAAAATTTTTTGAAAAACAACAAATACCCAAATATATAATATTAAAAAAAATTTATTTTTTTTTAAACGGTCACATTAATCCTGCTGCTTTTCACAACCACTATTGTTGGCCTCTTAAGTGAATTAGATAAAAATATTTTCTGGCTGCAGCAAATGATGAATGATGTTTATGGGTGGAGAAAGAGAGGACCAAACAACAGCTCGTTGGAAAAGCAGAGGAAACAGCATAGCAGAAAATATGCATATGGCTTTTGTTTTAGCAAAATGCAAATATTTGTTTAAACATTTTCAAATATTCTTACTTCTATTTTCCATTTTACATACAGATTGCCAAAAGGATGGTAAAACTTATTCCAATGGAGATAAGTTGGTAGATCCGGAGACACCATGCAAAGTTTGCTACTGTCAAGGTAAAGTGTGAAAGTTTCAGTACCACTTGTAACAATAATTTTTCCTGGGTAGAACAACTGCTCGTGCTAGCAGGACATTGTTGTTGCTGTTTGAGTCTGCCTTGTTGTAGACTCTCGCCTGTGGTTATTAAAAAACTATTTTTTTTTTGTGTTGTTTCTTAAATAATATTTTCACTTTTTATTTAATACTTTTCTTTTTTGTTCTTTCATTTAACTTTCTTTCTGGTGTGTAGGAGGAGAAATTTTATGCAGTTCTGTTACGTGTTTTCATCGAGATGATTGTACGCCCAAATATATACCAGGTGTTTGCTGTCCAGAATATGATAATTGTCCAGGTTAGTTTTAATACATTTATGCAATTTGCGTCTGTATGCGAGTATCGAAATATCTGCCTGTTTAGTGCATTACATGGGAAATTGAAAGCTTAAAGTTTGTTGAGGAAACTACAAATAACACTGTGTAACAAAATGTATTTTTTTCAACAGCTGCTAACTACTATAAAATTACTATTACGCGTTCTAACCAATAACCTCAATAAATTAATAATAATAATAAATAAATTATAAACAAAAAAAATATAACTTGAAATTTTTTGCCAAAAAGTACCCTACACTTCAATAAAAAAATGTTGAATATCAATAGATCGGCTAAATTTTACACTGTAACTTGCACTATTTCAGAAACTGTTTTCCTTCTCCAGTAATATTTAAATGATTCTAGCGTCAGTCGAATTCTTTTAAGCGAAAATGAAAATTTACAGGATTTGCAATAAAAAGAATTTCGGTTACGTGAAACCAGCTTCGGATAAACGATTTGTGTACTTTTGAATTTGTTACATAAGGTTTGGAATTAGAAAGAAAGCAGATAGGAGCTGATTTTGATTTCTGATTCTTTTTACAAATGGAAATATAATAAATATGTGATTGTGTTTAATTTAAAAATAAATGGAATATATTCAGAATTTTTTTTAAATATATTTGTTATACCCTTTACCAAAAATGCTTAAGTAGGTTTATCATTCCGTGTGTAATTTCCACAATATACACGACCCCATAAAGTATATGTATTCTAGGGTCTTATGAATAGAAAAGTCGAATAAGTGATGTCCGTCTGTCTGTACGTAAAAGCGACTTTCCGGAAGCTCCCCGAAGAGCTGGAGACTTTAGTCTGGGATTGATGTTTTGGGAATAGTTCTAAAAAGATTGCTAATGAAAATTAGCAAAATCCCAAATACCGTTTCAGGGACGGACACTTTAAAATTATTTTTGGTCGGTAAAAGTAATTACCTAAAACTTTATTATTTTTTGTTTGTTTTGCCAATCAAACACAGTTTATACTTCAGCAAGAATTAAAATGGTATTAAAAATCAAAAAGGCGATCCATGGTTGGTCAATTGAAACTATTTCGGTGCATAAAGCAAATTTTTTTCTCTTTACACATTATGCATTAAACACATTTACGACAACAGGCTAGCGACTACACGACTACAGAAATAGAACACAATAGCCCAGTTAACAATCTCGAGCAAGTAGTCTAGCATCGTAGCATGAGCAAAATAATTGTACTCTACACCAGGGAAAGGCAACCTATACTATTACATTTTGCGATTGTATTACTTATTACTCTCTGCGCTCTCACCACGAATCGGTATTGCCAATCAACTTTCGTCACTTCTCTCCAATTAAAACTTTAAAATCTCCAAAAACTAACTTAATTTTATTATGGGTATTTGCAATATATTAGAAAATTAGTATCGGCATGGCATTGGGGCAAAATGATGTTTGTGGCTCTGTATGCAGTGATGGTGTGTAAATAAGAAGGTTTTGTAGGACATTTGACAAAGAGTAATGCAAATACACATACGTACATATATATTTTTCATTGCATTATTCACCAACAGGCAGTATTTGCAAAAAGTTTGAATGTAATGAACACAATGAATTGTGGTTCAAATTGTTAACAAAACACCAGGTGGTCATAAGGGAATGTCATTCATAATTTTCCGCATCTCTTCATACTTTTCGCCAAAGCATTTGCCTTTCCCTGTACTAGAATCAGCAAACATTTTTTTCATAAAGATTTCTCAACTGTGATCGGACTCACATTGCTTTCTGGCAACGCTGATTCTTAAAGTATGCGATAAACACAACCTGCCTGTTTGAATGCTGAAACTAGACTGATTAAAGTTGTTTACAGCTCTACAATGCGTGTACACACGTACGTAACAGAAGAGTAAATGAAAAGGCGCCGCGCCCTGCATTTGCCTTTCACAAATACAAAATACATTGAAAATGCTCTCAAATACTCTCTCTATTTGCAAATGCTATAATGCAAGACCATTTGCACAGGATTGTGAATTGGGCTAATGTGTTTAAATGGGAAATATGATTTTCAAGGCTACGCGGCAGGTTGTTGTCCGTGCTACGTTTCCCATATAAACACATGTATTCTATTTCTGTAGTCGTGTAGTCAGTAGCCTGTTGTCGTAAATGTGTTTAATGCATGAAACGTATTTGATGTTTTGGAAAGAACTTCATTGGTATTAGAAATCTGAAAAGCCATAAAGAAGACTGCCCCAGAGCTGGAAACTTTACAGTTTTTCTTAAATATTAAAGCCACTAAAAAAAAAAAATTATTTTCTTTGAGCAAATTGTTAATTTTATCAACGGGCTTAAGTTCGAATCTGCAAGACTGCAAACCATTTTTTATTATTTTATTAATAAATGAATTTGTTCAAATTCTATTTTATTAATTTTTATATTGAGATTGGAATATTAAGAATATTTTTCAATAATCATCAAACCAGCAGAACGGATCAGTACTGATTTCGAGGCCGCTACGCCTCGTTCAATTTTTCCACTTTTGCAAGTGGTGCTAGTTATTAATAAAATAGAATTTGAACAAATTCATTTATTAATAAAATAATAAAAAATGGTTTGCAGTCTTGCAGATTCGAACTTAAGCCCGTTGATAAAATTAACAATTTACTTAAGAAAGTTCGACAAATAAAAATTCATACATAATTTTTTTATTTTCTTTGGTAATCAAACTTATATTTTATTTTAGAAAGAAATAAATTAACATGGAAAATCAGAAAGCTCAAAGAGATGATTTCAGGGATGGAATAAATGTGTGTATCAAATCCCGACGTACGTCGGTGAAGTGTATATAAAATTCGCCACAGCCGAATATAGCCGTTTTAAGTTTCAATCATATGTTTTCCCTTAATCTAAAATAGGTTTCGAGAAGCAGACCATTTATAATTTTGTAAAATTGTGCATTTTGACGACTAGATTTATGGCTTTTTAATAATTCTGAACTGACTCCAAATGATACCGCCCAACTGATTTCCATAACTTAAATTCCACAATTTATTTGTCCTTTTTAAATTATATCTACAGCATTATAAATAACATTACAAAAATATTAAAATCGGGGGAAAAGTAATAAAATATATATATATGTATATATATATATATATATATATATATATATATATATATATATATATATATATATATATATATATCTAGTCGATCATAAGTTTAATCAAATTGCAAAATGCAATTGTTTTAATCTACCGAAGCACAATGGAACAGTAGAGAGTAAAGGGAAATGTTGAGAAGATAAATTTATATTGCAAAACTGAATTCATCCATAGAATATTATTTAAAAAAATGAACTGCTTTTAAAGTAAAATAAAATGTTTAAATTTTGTGTTTATTTCAAAAGTTATTTGTACGACATTGTTGAACAGCTCATAAATAAATGTTTTGTTTTTCGTGCTATTCTTAAAAAAATTTCACACCTTGATGAAGAAATTAAATCTGAAGTCGGACAACAAAAAAACGTGGAATATTTCCTTCAGGAATTGTTAGATGAAACAAAACTAAATTTACAAATCAGTTGGAATAAATCTTTGCAACCAATATAAAGACCTCTTTGAAAATAAGTAAATATAATTCTATTGACCGGAAAGAAGTTTCTGATTAAATAAAGTTGTTCAATTGAATTGGAATTCTGTTCAAAAAATAACTTCAATTTTATTTATTCTTAAAATATATTTACATATTTATTCATCGATTTCTTACTTCGATCCCCTCAAATATATACATATTAGAAACGATAAAAGTTTTGCTTGAGTAAAAACGGAACTAAAATTCAGAAAAGAAGACATGAAAAAAAAATAATCAAACAGCAACATAGAGATTTCAAGTGTTAACATTGATTTAGTATTGATACAATTCTCGTATGCTATTTCTTAGCAAAATTTTTATCAATAATCAGATTTAATTATACCACATAATAAGTGGTGACAAGTACATACATATGCACTGATAATGGAAATGCAGCGGCTTTCGAAAACAGATGTTCTGCCCTGCTGCGCAAGTTCGTGGTAACGTAGCATTATTGTGAGGCTCTTCGGAATTTGACACCTTACAAGCTATAGCCCATAAATTTTAATTGAATTCAATATAAAATTTATTGTATAAAAAGGAGAAATTAAGTCCTTGAAAACGTTTTAATAAAGTTTTAGTTCTTTTTTTTTGAATGCACAGTATTTTTGCAAATAACTTTAATTCAAACATGTTACTTTTCTCGGCATTATTTTAGTGGCGACCTCAGAATCTACGGCGAATAAAACATTATTAATAACCTCAACCACCTCAAAACCGGAAATACATCAAGCCGAAAATAATCCCAAAATAACAATAAAGGAGATCACAAAGCCAACTGAAATACGTATAACAAATGATAATAAAGCCATTCCAATACAACAAATGCTGAAGCCTTCAACATCCACAACTTCAACAACAACAACAACAACGGCCACCACAGTCATAACAACCAGCACAACAATTATACCACCAATCATTTCAACAAATCTAAATGCAGTACCATCAACACCAACTACTCACACAGATGCTATAAATGCGAATTCCAACACAAATTTACACCACAATCACAAGCCCCCCATGGAAAGCTCTGAAAAGTTTAGCATAAACAACAACCAGAAACATGCAAGTGTTAAAAACCCGGCTAGAGTAGGCATTAATAGTGGTGACACTTTGAAGTTAAGTGCCTCAGTTGCGTATCCATCCACAGTTTTGCTGTCTACTAGTACGCATTCTACACTTGCCTCCATGGATTCTAGCGTAGAGGTGGAAGATCCTGTACCGGCTCTATCGGCTTTTAGTACTCAAGGCTTACCTGAAGATCCCAGTAAGGTGAATATAAAGCGGGAATACTTGATAACTACTGAAGGTGTATCTTCGGGAGCGCCAGCTTTTGATGGTTACGGCAGTGGTGAATATCCGAATTCAGAGTTGATATTTAGCCAATCTGGCCATGGACAAAGTAGTTTCAATGCTGGACTACAGCAATCTTCAGCTGAGTTAGATCCGGACACAGCAGGTAGCGATAATATCTATCATATTGTTTTGACCACTGATGGTCCCAGAATAGCCCCAACTTCGGAAAACTATTTGGCACTAAAGGGTGTATCAACGACAGAGGGTGAGTAGCAAGCAATAATGACTCTCAAACGAGTTAGAAGCAGGTCTAATAAAAACTGTGTTAATTTTTTTTTAAACTTTAACGGCCCTATTTATAAAAACTAATTCACATTTGATGTGCAGTTCAAAAACAAAATTCCGTGCAAAATGTTTTAAAAGTACTTTTGGTACATAAATAAATTTTTTATAAATACTGCAAGAATTTTTCAACTTTTTTCAATTTTTCATTATTACGGGAGTTTTTATTTAAAAGCCCCTCGATAATCCCCCAGAACTTTTTAAAAATTTGCGAAAAAAGAATGAGCAGGATTAGAATTAAAAACTAAAAAATTATTTTTTGTTTAGAAATGCTTTTCATAAAAAGTAATATTTCCAGAAAGTACCATATTCCAAAAAAAGTACCATTTTAGGTAAATGATTTTTCTTAAAAGTACTTTTTTTTAAGACTAAACTACTATTCTCAAAAAATACGTATTTCAAAGAGAAAATTTTCCAAAAGCTTGCATATTCCTAAATTACGTTTTCAAAAATTATATTTTCAAATTACATTTAAAAAAATAATTACCATTTCCAGAAATACCATTTGCGACCTTTCTAAAAAATACTGTTTCCAAAAATCATATTAAACAAATTTTTAAAGTAGTGCTTTTAGAGAAGAACTTTTCTGAAAAATACTACTTTAAAAGTACCTTTTCAGAAAACTTTTTTCTTAAAGTGCCTTTTTAGAAAAATACTATTTTAAAAGTCCCTTTTCACAGAGACACTTTTGTAAAAGTGCTTCTTCAGAAAAGCACTTTTTTAAAGTACAATTTCCGAAAGGTACCTTTTTAAAAGTACTTGTACTTTTTAAGACTACTTTTTCAGAAAATTAATTTTTAAAAGTAACTTTTAAAAAAGTACTTTCTTAGAAATAATTTTTGTTAGTCCCTTTCAAAAAAAAATACTTTTTTTTTTGTGGGTGCTGTTGGCTGAAGTAGTAGAACACAAGACCATGAAGCGGAGGGTCGTGAGTTCGAGCCCGCGCTGAGTCATGAAATATTGTGTTGAATTCTTCTGAACAGCATTAGTGCGTGGTTGTGTTAGTTGTTGCCAGCCTGTTTCAATGATGAAGGCATAGTCACTGATCACTGAATATAATTGGCAGCGACTGACACTATCATGTACTAAAAAGCAGAGTAACGGCACCCACCTTCGTCGGCCCTGTAGCAAAAATTAGCCGGCGAAGTATATGGTTGAAATAGCTACAAAAACAACTGTCTAGTCTTCTCATCTTTCCTAATCTGTCCCCTCAATACTATCCCCTAGTTTTCAGTTCCGGCGCAATGCATTGCATATATAGGGGTCATCCCCTGAGTGCTGGTCCAAGATAAAAAAAAAAAAAAAAAAAAAGTACTTTTCTGAAAAGTTACTTTGAAAAAATTACTTTTTTGAAAAAGTACCCTAACAAAATTAATTTTCTGAAAAAGTACTATTAAAAGAGTACTTTTCGGAAAGGGTACTTTTAAAAAGTACTTTTCTCAAATACTTTTAAAAAGTAGTTTTTGGAATAGGTACTTTTAAAATAGTATCTCACTGAAAAAACATGTTTAAAAAGTGCTTACCCCAAAAAGCATCTTTTTAAAAAGTACTTTTTCAGAAAAGTACATTTCCAGAAAAGTACATTTCCAGAAAAATACTTTTCCGTAAGACTTCTTTTCTAAAAGTGGCTCCTGAGAAAAGTGCCTTTTTAAAAGTACTTTTTAAAAGTGCCTTTTCAGGACAAAACACATTTTTTAAAAAGTACTTTTTTCAAAAGGTATCATATTACTGCCTTATTCCCCAAAAAAAATATATCTATTTAATAAAAGGTTTATAAAACAATTTTTCTATGGATATCCTTTTTATAAAACTTTTATAAATCAAGAATATTTTTTATGATTAAGGACTTTATAACAAATATTTCAGACTAACAAGAGCCTTATAAAACAGATTTCCATATAAAATTTGTTTTATAAACCCTTTATAAAACTGACATATTTTTTAATGCATAAGGCAATTATTTTTTCAACCAGCCTTGTAAAATCAATGTTCGTTCGAGAATACTCTGTTTCCATTATATGGCACTTCCCGAAAATTTAAATTAACAAAGAAGCACCAAAAACGGGTAAAATTTCAAGCAATTAGAGATTATTTTTGTAAGAAAAGATCGCACCCAAAAACCTCTCAGCTATGAATATGTTCAATATTCAGAAAAGTTTTAGAATACATAAAATATACTTAAAGCCAGGTTTTATCCCCTTTTAAACCTTAACAAACACTTGTTGTGTTAATTTTTGGCAGCATTCAGTGTTCTTTTGGACCTTGGTCTCTATCTGCCGTAGGTTCCGACATATAGAAATACCAATTTAAATCAATTCAGTTCAATCTTATTCATTTTATTTTAATGTATTGTATTCAATTTCATAATACGATAATATGACAATATTAACGTTAAAATAACCTCTCCCGCAGGTTTGCCTTTTGATGATCTCTCAGTCAGCTCTATGAGTGCCATAGAATCGAATAATAATTTGGATTTATTGAAACATGATCCAACCACAGAAGGCCCCTCTAAACTAGATTACTCTACCAAATCATCTAACGAATTGGCCATACATCAACACTTAGATGATGAGGACTCAGCTATGCCACCGGAAAGCAATCCGGCGTATCCCTCTCTGCCCGAAGACGATTTCAGTTTGCGCGATAACAACTTTCAAATTAATGAGTCCGATGATGTTGCCGATGAGCCCCGAAGTATAGGCAGTCATGGTCTGGCCACTAGTTTTGATGCGATAAAAACTACTAAACATTTAGACAACCACGAAAGTGGCAGTGGCAGTGGTAGTGGCAGTGGCATGTTATTAGACGAATTACCTTTAATGCATTCATCCACCACAGAGGGTAGTGGAGACTTAGCACAACACCAGTCCACGGAAAATTATAGCAAACTCAAGTCATCGGAAGTAATACAATTAATGTATTCAGCTGAGGATTCGTCTGAAGAGACAAGAATTACAAATACAACTGATTTTAGAGTGGAGAAAGATGCACATAAAGCCGCTAATATGTACGATTTATCTTTAGAATCTACGGAAATCGTTTCGGGTGCGGGTGAATTGAAATCAGCTAAGCCACAAAGGGAAAGGGAGTCTACAACAGCCAGACCAAGAAAACGTCCATCTGATATTGATATAGATGAAATACACGATGCTTCGGGTAATGGTCCGCAAGATGATCCTAAGCTGGATGCCGAAAGCTTGAAGCTAGACGAAACTGCAAATGACTCTCCCACACATCCCCTTAACACAACTAAAAATAATATTTTATCTGCCAACATACAATCGGCAGCAGAAAAGAAATTTCATGATGATTTTCATTAAAACAACTGGAAAATGTTTTCGCAAATAAAACAGGAAATTATGAAAATCACACAAGGAAGAGAGCCGTTAATGAGTATTTTTATTTTATTTCATTTAACATTTATTATAACAAATGTAAATACAGAAGAAGAGTTATTAGATCAACCTATACAAATTTATAGAAAAACAAATAATAATTTTTTAGAGACTGTATTTTAGAAGTTTTAATAATTATAATTTAGCTTGAAAGCTCCTAAGCATTAAAAAAAACATTGTTATATTAAGCCAACTTCATTTATAGTTTAAATTAAATTAAAGAAACGCTAATGAGTAAACTGCTCATATTTAAGTTACAACAACAAGTCATTGTTGCAATATTTTAAGCACTAAAGTGTAAACAAAACAGGGTAAAACGAGAGAATGTTAACACAATTATAAAAGCTGGGCTCCAAATATGCAATAAATCAATAAAAAATAAAATTAACACAAAAATTAGCTCTAGAGCTTCGATCAAAACTGCGTTTAAGGACAAAATATTATAAATTTATGTTGTGTCTAGTGTGTGCCACAAGTTTAAGCAAAAGAGTCATGTTACATATTAAAGGCGTCTAAAGTATTAACTGCCGTATTTATAAACCACTTTTATAAAAGGTACTTTTTCAAACAGTACTATTTTTAAAGGTACTTTTTTGAATAGTAATATTTTTGTAAGCAACTTTTATAAAAAGTACTTTTTTGAACAGTACTTTTTTAAAGGTACTTTTTTGAACAGCACTATTTTCAAAGGTACTTTATTGAATAAAGGTACTTTCATAAAAAGTACTGTTTTAGACAGTACTTTTTCAAAAGGTACGTTTTCAAAAGGTACTTTTTCAAAAGGTATTTTTTTAAAAGGTACTTTTTCAAAAGGTACTTTTTCAAAAGGTACTTTTTCAAAAGGTACTTTTTCAAAAGGTACTTTTTCAAAAGGTACTTTTTCAAAAGGTACTTTTTTAAAATGTACATTTTTAAACAGTACTATTTTTATATGTGCTTTTTTTAAACAGTAATATTTTTGTAAGCAACTTTTATAAAAAGTACTTTTTTGAACAGTACTTTTTTAAAGGTACTTTTTTGAACAGCACTATTTTCAAAGGTACTTGTTTATGTACAACTTTCATAAAAAGTACTGTTTTAGACAGCACTTTTTTTAAAGATACTTTTTTAAAGGTACTTTTTTAAAAGTACTCTTTTAAAAGTACTTTTTTGAACAATACTATTTCCGAAGGTACTTTTTGAGCTTACTATTTTCAAAGGTACTTTTTTACCAGGTTTGTTTTTAATGCCCTTTTTGAACAACTTTTAGAAAAAGTACCTTTTTTCAACAGTACTTTTTTAAAGGAATTTTCAACAGGTACTTTTTTTTTAAATGTACTTTGTTAAAAGGTTAGCTTTTAATAAAAGGTTAGCTTTTAATAAATACTTTTTCCAAAAGGTACTTCTTCCAACAGGTACTTTTTCCAAAAGGTACTTTTTCAAAAAGGTACTTTTCTGAGCCAGTTTTCACAAAAACTTTGTTTTTGAAAACGTGCATATTTTTGAAAATTTTTTCATTTATACTTATTTTATTTGGTAATATTTTTAGAAAGTAACTTTGAGAACGGTCTTTTTGAAATGTACTTTTAAACAGTACCATTAACTAAAGTAGATAAAATACTTTTAAAAAAAGCAATTTTCAAAGTCGATCTGTTTAATAAAAAAGTAGTTACTAAAAAACTATTTTCTAAAAGAGTCTTATTCAACAAAAAGTACCTTTTAAGAAAGTGCTGCTTATAAGGATAATTTTTACAAATTTTAGCAGGAATAGAAAATTCGTAATTTTAGTATAAACATTTCTGAAAACCCTATTTTTTCTATTTGAATTTCGATTGAGATTAAAATAATTGATCTTCAGAAAGAATTAAAAGAGACCATTTTTTAAGTAACAAGGGAAAATTAATATGTATGTATTGGCAGAAAATATATTATTTTATATAATATAGTATTTTGACGAAAATGTTTTTTGACTTATTTTTTGCTTCATTTTAAATTGAATAATAATATTTAAAATAAGTTTGAAATGTATTTTATACAAAACTTTTCATATACAATTTTCTGAAAATAGTTAAAGCCGTAATATTTTATTCAGAAATACATGGTTAATATTCCAAGCAATAAGGGGAAACCAAACATCAATTCAATTTTTTCAATCGCGCTAGAGACTTCAATCTAATCTTGATCCCACAGATAAAGCGTTTTTTTTTTAATTGATTGAGACATTTTGTCAAACATATTAGGTTAAAAACACTTAGCAGTTAGCGCTTTAATTGTAACAAGGCTCTGAAAATGTTCTAAAACCTCTGCTAATAACGCAAAAAAAACTTCACATATTTATTTTAGATTTCCTTTTATTTAGTCTCAAACTTTTTATGTTATTAAAATTGCATTCCCCAACAGTTGCAATGTTGAAAATTATCAAAAGATGTATTAACTATTTATTTTCGACATGAAAGCTTTTATTTTATTTGTCATTTAAACATTAGACTGAATTGAATAAAAGTTTCTTTATTATAATTTTAGTAAACGTTTATTTTAAACACTAATTTAAATTCGTATTTAATTATTATTCTTAGTGTTAAAGATAACTATAGCAAAACGAAAGTTAAAAGTCATTTCTTTTAGGTTTTTTTAGTTTACAATTTAATTGCATTGATTTAATTACTTTTAATTTTTAGCATTAAATCAATCAACTTATTTAATCAAATTTTATTTAATTCAAAATAAAAACATGTAACACAAATATCCCTTATTTAATTCTATTCTTAATTCATTTGGTTCAACCCTGAAAAGAACAGGTTTAAGTCGCTGCTAAAAACGTTTAATATCCACTTTAGTTTTTAAATTTATTATATTTTTCGTTTAAGTTATATTTAAAATACAAGAAGATTTCAAAAATTCGCAATTATTAACTTTATTTTGAATTTTGCCAGCAAAAATATGTTTTTAAAAATAAAGTTTAAGCAAAATATAAGGAAATGAATTTGTAAGTTAAAATAATTATTTTAGTTTAATAAATAAATAGAATGAAATAGAAAACAACTGCCGTTTTTTTTTCAAATCATTTGAAAGTAAACACCGCTCAGTGGCGCGAAATACAATTTATTAATTGTTCCTTGTAAATTGACAACTAAATTCAATTACTTGAATATAAATAACAAAGAAGCTTTAGCTATCAGCAGCCGATGGCTCTGGAAAAAGCGAAAGAGATACATGGAATATTGGGAATATTAATCGTCAGGGTTGGGGAATTTCGTACTAACCAAAAAATGTAATAATTTAAATATATGAATGTGGGAACTTCTCATATTCAATTTTCGTTAAAATATTGGTTAAATAGTTGATATTCCTACAAACTAGCACCACTTGCAAAAGTGGAAAAATTGAACAAAGAACGCTGATGGGATGGCGTAGCGGCCCCGAAATCAGTACTGATCCGTTCTGCTGGTTTGATGATTATTGAAAATATTCTTAAATTCCAATCTTAATATAAATTAATAAAATAGAATTTGAACAAATTCATTTATTAATAAAAATAATAAAAAATGGTTTGCAGTCTTGCAGATTCGAACTTAAGCCCGTTGATAAAATTAACAAAGAAATAAATAATAATAATAATAATTTTAAAACGATCGCGCTCAAATTATCGCTTCAATATTCCTGCTGTAAGACCATTTATGCTTAAAGATTGCTGGCTGTAAACCAGTAGCGTTTCATCTAGACCTATTCTTGTGGTGTAGTCGCCCACCCACCATTAAAGATATAAATACTCCATTACACATTTAAATTCATCTATAATCAGTTGTAACTGTAACTTATTCAATTTAAAAGATTTTTAGCAAAAAAAAAGTAGTTTAATATGGACTACTTAACAGCATGCCACCTTATGCTGCATCATCATCGTCATCATCATCTTCATCTTAATTAATCATGTGTTAATAGGTAATTTTTATTTTTTTACCATCAAATCAAAACTTGGTCATCATTATTATCCAACAAAAGACTTTTGAATTTGCTTTCGTAAGAGGAAAAACTGAAACACAGACAGAATGCGATCGTTACGAAGAGTCTAAAATTAACCTGAAAATAACTTCCAAACGAAATCAATTGAAAGGCAAAGAAAACCAACAAAGCAACAGCCGAAAATACCATCAAACACAGCTTCTTCATATACCCACTTATTAAGTACATTTAAGATGAATATTAATGCGACCAACTGAGTTTTATATGATGGTCGCTGCCGTCTTTGGACTCAACGTGAAAATCTATGCGAACTAAAATAAGGGCAGACAAGTTCTCATCATAAAAGTCTTTACATAATTCATAATAGCAGCATGGATTCTTAACATTTTTTATAAACAACTTATTAATTTTATTATTAACATAAGAATTGTTTATGCGGATTCAAGTTCAAATCTGCAATCTGCAAATTATTATACCCTCCAAAAAAGAATATGCTGGGTATATGCACTTTGTCATTCCGTTTGTAACGCAGCGCAATATCCATCTGAGACCCCATAAAGTACAGGGTGACGCAAAAGTAATCCACCTATCAGCTAAATGCTATAAATTTTGCGACAAATGACAATCAACTGTGGCGGCGGCCATTTACATGACATCATATTCTCGACTTGATGTAAAAAAATTGAAAGACCAAATAAAAATAATCCACAAGAAGAATCAAAGTTTTTCATTTTTTTTTTAAATTACAGCCAAAAAACATCGGAAGGTTATTTTTGCGCCATTTGCTGATAGGAGGATAACTTTTGCGCCACCCTGTATATATATTCTTGATCAGTGATGAAATCTAAGACGATCTGCGCATGTCCGTCCGTCCGTTCGTCCGTCCGTCCGTCTGTGGAAATGACGATTCAGTCCAAACGAAAAGAGCTAGACTCGTGAAATTTGTTATAAATATATATTGAAGAATAGCACAGCTTAAGTTCGGAGGTGGGCTAAATCGGGCAAGAGGGAAAAAAGTTCCCCTAAGTAGAACTAAACCAACCTCTAAAAAACAACATAATTTCTAACGTTTTTTTGTAATTTTGTTAAGCAAATGATATATTTTTATATTAAAGAAGGCCGAACGCGTTAAACTCGGAGCCATAAAATAATAAAAAATAATTTGTGGACCCCACGCCCTTTAGTGGGCGTTATTATAAGCAGAAATAGTGTAAAAAATTAACAAATTGTATTACTTAAGCCCACATCCCTTAAAAATAAAATTTTTAAGCTTTAATGACGAAGCTGAGACGTAACCTGGAACTACTCTGCCCTATCCCCCACTGCCCCCTTTGCTCCCTAAATGACCCTATCAAAAAAGAAAAATTTAAATTTTGTGTATAATTTTCCCAAGCATTTATTTTTACAGTTTTATGGCAAAGGTGAAATGTTTCCCCTACAGCCCTTGCCAGAGCGCCCCGCCAAAATACAGTTAAACATTTTAAATTTACTTACTGAATATTTGGAGGGTATTTAAGATTCGACACGGTCGAATATAACATTTTTAGTTGTTTTAAACCAACCAACTTCTAAAAAAAACAACATAATTTTTAAAGTTTCTTTTTTTAATTTCGTTAAGCAACTGATATATTTTTATGTCAAAGAAGGTCCAAAGTATTGAACTTGGAGCCAGAAAATCAGAAAAATCCATTAGTAGGCGTTGACGTAAGGTATTACAGTGGAATCCGCTTTACTGAAAAAAATCGGATTATTGAAAGCGATACAAATCCCCGCACTGATTTTAAGCGCATCTAGACTTATTCACTTCGCTTTACTGAAAATATCGTATTATTGAAAACCAAAAGCAAGCCCACAACTACGTTTTGTATGAAACTTAATTCGCTTTAGTGAAAAAGTAAACAATGACAAATTTATTTATTAGAAATCGATTGCATAAATTAAGGCTGAAAAAATTATGCATGTTTTGTCCGTTAAAAGATTAAATGCATTTTTCTATTATATTGTCAATGCAACAAAATGTGCACATATGCATGTGTATGCTTTACTGATTTTAAGCAGTACGCTTAACTGTAACAAATTTCAGTAATCCAAAGTACGTTTTACAGAAAAAATCGGATAACCGAAAAAAATTTAATTTTTCCAACAGGCTATAGGTTCAAATCTGCGAAACTGCAAATCAGCAGCCGATGGCTCTGGAAAAAGCGAAAGAGATACATGGAATATTGGGAATATTAATCGTCAGGGTTGGGGAATTTCGTACTAACCAAAAAGGTAGTAACTTAAAAATGGGAACTTCTCATATTCAATTTTCGTTAAAAAATTGGTTAAATAGTTGATATTCCTACAAACTAGCACCACTTGCAAAAGTGGAAAAATTGAACAAAGAACGCTGATGAGATGGCGTAGCGGCCTCGAAATCAGTACTGATCCGTTCTGCTGTTTTAATGACTATGAAAAATATTCTTAATATTCCACTCTCAAAAATAATAAATAAAATGTAATCACGTTCATTTATTAAAAATAAAAATAAATAAAAAATAATTTGCAGTTTCGCAGATTTGAACCTATAGCCTGTTGGAAAAATTAGCATCCTGTAATACAATTTACATAAATAAAGGTTCACTATTAAAATAGAAATTCATACATTAATGAAAAAAATTTAGTTTTGGTTATTTCCAGTAAAGCGGAGTCGACTGTACATGCAAAAATAGTGTAAATAAAAAAATTGTGTTACTTAAGTCTACATTCCTTAAAAATTAAATGTTTAAGCTTTTATAACGAAGCTGAGTTGTTCTCTGATCTTCCTGTTACAGTTATCCGAATTGTTGAGATTAGCTCTGGCGAGTGAGAAGCAAAACTCCCGAAAGATAGTAAACGATAAGTGATGTGGGTGCACTTAAGAAATAATTGGCAACGATGCTTGATGTGGAATGGCTCAGCGCTGTTTTGCGATTGTAATTATTTTATATTAATATTCTATTCAATAGATGATATTGGAATTTGTAGTTTTCACTTCCTCAATATCAATTCTATTTTCTTATTACCATTTTTAGTTTCCTCAATATGAATTGCGATTTCTTAATATAATCCGGATAATTTGATAGTCCGCAATCATGGTCTGCAATCAATTTTGCGAATTATCAAGTTCTAACTGTGTTTAACTATCTTCTTAAATTCAACTTAAAACTTTAAATTTTTTGTATGTAAGTATTTATGTACCGAACTATTTAGTGCTATATTAAATTTAATTAAGATTTATAGACTACCGGAGTAACCCTGCCCGCGTTGCTGGACAATACAATAACATACGTTTACGTCTTTGTATTAAAAATTAAATTTTCTAGAAAGAATAGAAATTTTTTTTTGTGTTGATGCAAAAGATTTTACCTTTAACTGAAAGATTACAAATCAATAATTAAAAAATGTCAATGCTCGCACTGTGAACTTAAATCACAATCAATAAGCACACAGAAATTAAATAAGTCAAATGACGCGATCAAGCAGAGCCTTATACCGATAAAATGTAATTCTCATAAAAATAAATAAATTTTATATAGGGAAAACACACCATCATAAAAGTGCGCGTATAACGCCTATTCGTAGAAATTTTTCGATGTTTTTTTTTATAAACCATCAGTGAAAGTTTCCAACGCATGCACTCGTTTGAAAATCGGTTGAGTGGTTCTCGAGTTATAAAATCATGAACATAGGACAACTTATTTGTATATACAGTAGTTGCTCGGTTATATGAACTAATTCAAACAGAGCCCGTTCACTAAATGGAGAAGTTCACTAAATCGAGAGAATAAAATATAAGTAATTCATATGACTTTTATTAAATTAAGTTTTTATTTTTAATGTTTTTTAATAATTAAGGAACATGAAAGAAGTCCTGTACAACAAATGAATCTTTGAACCACTTTTGGAAAATTGCTGCCGTCATCCATACGTTTTTAGAATGGCCATAATCAACGGGTGGAATAAAATTGTTGAAACATCTTGGATTTTTTGCTTTCCCTATCACCAGTAGCATTTGTACAGGGCAGGAATGTAAGACGTGCTTTTTCGGTTTTTCTTCCAGGTGCACTTTTTTCACTTCTTAAAACGTATGTTTTGTCTGGAAGCAGTTTCCAAAATAGGGAAGTTTCGTCCGCTTTGTAAATTTCATCATGCATTAAATTGTGTTCTACTATTAAAGAATGGAGTTCTTTTTTAAAAGGTTTTACAAACTCCGGATTGGACGATAATTTTTCACCGGATATCTATAAAACCCGTATACCAAATCGTCGCTTAAATTTCTGCAGCCACCCATCCCTTGCAGTAATAGAACTTTTTTTCTTTCAATTGGTCGTTTAAATATTTTGCTTTTGTTGATTGAACCAATGATATAGCTTCGCCTCCTCCAACGACATTTCAGCTTCTCTCAATGTTCTCCTTTTAATTTTTCCTTTACTTTTTGCAATCACTTCCAAAATCGGATTTTTATTTTTCTTAATAGCACAAATTGTTGACTTGGCCATTTCATATCTGTGTGCAAGAGAAGTAACGCTTGCACTTTTATCCAAAATATCACTTTTTTCAGATAACTTTAACACTTTGCGCTTCATCTTCGATGCACTATGTAACAAACAATAAAGACTTCAAAAACCTTTTTTGTATTCGTACGCACACGCTTATCTCGGGGAAGAACCGATTTTTAATATGTAAGATAATCACTCAACAACTCAACACTCAAAATATTAACAAAATCAACAGTTTGAGGTTTTTCACTTATTTAGGGGAAGAACATACTTCCAATAAGACAAACATTTAAAAAAAATTAACGGTTGAAAGCTGTTCACATAATAGAGATAGGCTGTGTTCACTCTTTAGAACCCCATGTGTTTAAATTTTGTTGTTCACTATTCTGGATGTTCATATAACCGAGCGGTTACTGTATATAGAAATTGTTTTTTCACTCAGAATGGCGTACCATATATTCCAAGGAACAAGGGAAAGTCAACATCAAGTTTCCTTTATTCAATTTACACAGCAGAGTAGATCAGCTGTTTTCGAAAGCCGCTACACTTTCATCCTTAGTACTCATATGCATTTTCGTTTGTCAACACTTATTAGGTGGCTTAGTTGAATGGTAATAACAGTTTTATTTATAAAAATTTTATTATGAAATTTCACAAAACATTTTTAAACCTCGAGTTGCCGGTTGATTCTTTTCTTCATGCCCCCATTTTCTGACCAAACTTTTATTTTCTTATATTCAAGTACACGTGAAAGTTTTATTTTTATTGTTAGATCAAGTCAGTAGCTTTAATTTCTATCGAACTATTTATTGCTATTTTAAATTCAATTAAGCTTTATGGCCTTATAATACGTAAATGTTTGCCTTTTCCCCATTCAGAAGACATAATAAATATTCCAAATTACATCATTATGGAGACGGGTATAATTTTTCGATTGTCTGTTTGTGGTAGCAGAGACACTTACAATTGTGAAAAAGTGTATCTTTAAGTTAAGGCTCATCAAATGCTACTGGCATTTGCTTTCTAAATAAACCCAAAGCCAGCTTTTCGACTTAATTGAACAAAATTATTTTTTTTTTGTTAATCGTTATCTAAAAACAGCCCATTTTTTCTTCAATTCAATCCTATTGAAATTTCATGTTTCAGCGGTCCCTTTAAGCAGAATACGCAAAAATAAAATTAAACAAAAAATAAATATCATCTTCATGATGATACGTATGAGAAAAAATACAGATGTGAGTAAGTAAAAAACGAGTACAACATGATTTACAGCATTTCCAGCAAAAGTAACAAAATCTCAAACAAAACTAAAACTGCAACAGTAATAATAACAAAAATACAAAATAATGTAGAGGCCACAAGTACTATTACATAATGCGACGAAAAAAAAGCCTCAAGAAATAATAAATTGAATAAAACTGGAAAAAAAATCGAATAGCCATGAACATTATGGATTTGTTAATAAAGAGGATGTGTGCGAGTATTTGCAATAATGGCAACCAATACTCTGACACTATGGGACACACTCTCTTTTGAAATATATATATAAAATGTACATGAATGTATACAATGTACACGAAAATATGTATGACTGTCTGTCTGTCTGTCTGTATGTGGGTATGCAAATTAAAATACAATTAATAATTATTAAATGAAACTAGGTAGTCAACTAATTAAATTTTTATTTAGTACTTAGACTCTGTCAAGTGGATATTTTCGAAAAATGTATAACAAATAAAAAAATATTTACACAATTACGTACATATTCGTATTTATGCATGTAAATAGTGGACAATGTATGTGATTGAAATGCATTAGAGGTAACAATTTCACTCTACTGTAAATACTTATTTCTAACACAAAGTGCAAGCCAGCAACAACAACAACAACAGCAACAGAAAGTGCTTAAAGTAAAATAGTTAGTAAAAGCAAAAGTGGTGACAACACAAAAGCAGCAACAAAAATAGGAAGACACTACGGCATGTTATTCACTTGTGGAAAACAACAAATACAATAGGTAATTACGGCGATCGTACTGCACGTGAAAGTGAGAGTGCGAGTGAGTTTGAGCGTACAGCAGAGACAATTAAAATAGAATTAAATTTGAAAAAAAAAATGTGAAAAACTGTTGACGCAAAATATAAAACAAACACATTTTAATGATTTTTATATAAAAAAAATTTCTATCGTATTTTTTTTTCTTTTATTTTTGTATCAATTAAATACTAAAGTAACAAAAAGAAAACATAAACAAATAATACAAATTTAAATTAACATAAACAAATCTAACAACAAAAAGTTATGCAAACAGTAAAATCTAAGATCGTTTCCCAGGATTCTACTGCCTGTTCGAGCATAAATAATCACCCTTATTCTGTAATTATTTGTCAACGTCACGTCAAGACAATATCAAAAATAGACCACTTCTGTACTCATTTACTTCAGCGATTGACATTTTCCAACAGCCTCTTGTTATATTCAAGACCCTAGAGAGTAGTCGCAGGGTGTCAGAAGAAGTTAAATATTCTCCACAAGGAGTAGGCAAGTGTCCCATTTTTGATATTGTCTTGACGTGACGTTGAGAAATAGTTACGGAATAAGGAGGAATAATAATAATAATATTAACAATAGCAATAAAGATGTAGACAATTTTTGCTAGAAATTATTTTATAAAATTAATTTCTACCAATTTGATCAACTTGCGCCTGCAAATTGTTGATTACCTCCGAGGGTACTTGATCGCCTAAGATTTCAAACAGATTTATGCGTTGATTGCCCGGAATTTGTTCATAAGCGCCCAATTCAATGCCTTCTTGTACATTTTGGATTTGGGCATCTTTGGGTATGAGGAAAGTCTGTTGGGCTTGTCGTATGGCTTCATTGGTATAGGCAGCACCTTCACGTTGCTGGGGCAGGCCATAAGTAAAGGCCACAAAGGCCAAGACCACCAAACACACAGCAAAAGATTTCATTTTTAACACACTGCGAAAAGAAATTGTAATTAGCTTTAGTTTTTTTTTTTTTCTTAACTTCTTTTTACTCCAAAAGCATTTGATTTTAAATTTGTTTTCTTCTTTCCATCACCACTGAGCTGATCTTACCTTATGCACGTTCCACACGTTAATAATACCAGTTGCTGATATTTTACCACTGTTTATAGATTTTGTTTTGGCCAAATAGCCTTACGCTGTGCTCTTTTTTATATGCATTCATTTGGCTTTTTATAAGACTCGTACTTAAGAGAGGTGCTGTTTGTTCATTTTAAGTTGCACACTTACAAATTCATTTTCATGTTTAATTCCACTTTATTTATTTATTTTTTTTTTGTGGTTTTTATTTTTTTGCAATAAATTTTTTTTACCAGACTCATCTTCAATGCAAAACACGTTATTTGTGGTGATTGTGTATTTTAAAATTATTGTTTTTTTTTTTTGCATTATGAATTACTTATATTTTTTAAGTCCATAAGGAAAGTCTGAAAAAATGGTCACATCTTTTTATACCCCCTCCAAAAAATAATTGGGGGTATATTCACATTGTCACATTGTGTGTAACACAGCGAAATATCCTTCTAAGACCATATGAAGTATATATATTCCTGATCAGTGACGAAATATAAGACGATGTAGCCACATCCGTCCGTCCGTCTGTGGAAATCACGGTTTAGTCCAAACGAAAAGAGTAAAGGTACGGTCACACTTATCAAATATTTGCTCAAAAAAGCGTAACCACTAACTAGTACTTATAAAATATAATTTGGTTCAGATTAGTGTTTATTATGTAAAACAGTTTCATCCCAAACTAAAACACAATGTCATAGATCTCAAAATTATTGGAAACTGTTTAGCTCAATAAACAAATACTTGTCTAAATTAAAAGCATTTCATTAGTATTTAGTGGTTATTCTTTTTTGGGCAAATATTTGATAAGTGTGACCACACCTTAAGCCTCTTGAAATTTGGTATAAAGACATTTTGAAGGATAGCACAGGTAAAGTTCGTGAATGTGCTGAATCGGGCTAGAGGGAAAAAAGTTCCCCTAAGAAGAACTAAAGCAGCTTCTAAAAAACATTATAATATGTTTAATTTTTTTTTGTAATTTTGTTAAGCAAGTGATCGATTTTTATGCCAAAGAAGATCCAAAGCGTTGAACTTGCAGCCAGAAAATTAGAAAAACACATTTTTGGAAACCGCGCCCTTTAGTAGGCGTTTCCGGGAATGGAAAAATAGTATAAATAATTACAATATTTTATAATTCCGTAAAAATTAAATTTTAAAGCTTTTATGACGAAACTGAGATGTTTTCTGATCTTCTTTTGCCCCTACTGATCCTATCAAAATGATTTTTGTTTTTACACTTAATAACCCCAAAAATTGACTTTTTAGTGTTTTATGGCAAAGACGAAATCTTACTTTTTATACCCTCCAAAAAAGAATTTGGAGGGTATATTCACTTTGTCATTCCGTTTGTAACGCATCGAAATATCCATCTCAGACCCCATAAAGTATATATATTCTTGATCAGTGATGAAATCTAAGACGAATTGAGCATGTCCGTCCGTCCGTCCGTCTGTGGAAATCACGATTCAGTCCAAACGAGAAGAGCTAGACTCTTGAAATTTGGCATAAATATATTTCGAAGCTTAGAGCAGGTCAAGTTCGAAGATGGGCTAAATCGGGCAAGAGGGAAAAAAGTTCCCCTAAGCAGAACTAAACCAACCCAGAAAAAACTACATAATTTTTAAAGTGTTTTGGTTATTTTGTTAAGCAAATGATATATTTTTATGTCAAATACGGTCCAACGCCTTAAACTTGGAGCCATAAAATAAAAATATTTTTTGACCCCGCCCACTTTAGTGGGCGTTATTATAGGCAAAAATAGCATAAAAATTTAACAAATTGTTTTACTTAAGCCTACATTCCTTAAAAATAAAATTTTTAAGCTTTAATGACGAAGCTGAGACTAAGCCTGGTACTACTCTGCCCTACACCCTCCTTCCCCTTCGCCCCCTAAATGACCCTACCAAAAAAAAAATTTTTTTTAAATTTTTTATATAATCATCCCAAGCATTTATTTTTAGAGTTTTATGTCTACCTGTTTCTGCCCTACCCCCTCTCCCCCTTTGCCCTCTAAATGACCCTATCAAAAAAAGAAATTTTAATTTTGTATATAATTATCCCAAGTATTTATTTTTAGAGTTTTATGACAAAGGTGAAATATTTCCCCCACAGCCCTTGCCAGAGCGACCCCGCCAAAATACAGTTTTTATACCCTCCAAAGAGAATTGGACCCCGTAAAGTATATATGTATATTCTTGATTAGTGATGAAGTTTAAGACGGTCTTGCAATGCCCATACGTTCGTCTGTGGAAAACATGATATTGTCTATTTTTGAACCCCACCCCCTTTAGTGGGCGTAGACGTACGATATTATATAAAGGAACTCTGTCCCACCAAGTTAAACATTTTAAATTTACTTACTAAATATTTAGAGGGTATTTAAGATTCGACCCGGTCGAATATAACATTTTTACTTGTTTACTTTCGATTGCCGTTCGGAGTCGTCTTTTCTGTGAAAGGAGGCATCATCAGCAGTTTTAAAAATATCAACACTTCTTGGCAAAGCAACTCTTAGTCAGTCAACCACTTTTAGGTGCAGCATGGCCACTGATCGTTTACAGACATCCGAGTGTTTTGTGTCTCACTCGCACTAGTTAATCGCAATACCTGAGATAACTGTATATACATATTTAGGGTTTTCCTGAGTCACCCCGTGATTGTACTCTGAGTGAGAAAAATGTTTACGAGTAATAAAAGAGTTTGAAAGAAGCTCGATAAAATGTGAGTAGTAACGCTCGTCCTAGACGCCTCAAAGCAACAACAATCAATGAAAATCTGGGAAAAAAATTATTACGGAGAATCGTCGAATCACTACTGGGAAAGTTACTGAGGATGTCGGCAATCGGTTGGCGCATGCCTTGGATTATTTTCTTCGGGGACAAAGCGTGTTGCAAGGAAATTGGTTCTAAAATTTCTGAATATTAACCGACCAAAAAATATTAAAATAATATCATAAGCATGAGTCCAAGGACATACTAAAAAATGTAGGAACCGCCTGGAGGTTTAAAAAAAAAATGTCGTGGCCCAAGTGTATCATATCTGATGGGCACTATTTTGAAGGGAGAAAAATTGACTAAGAAGAATAAATAATTATTTATTAAGAAACAAGAAAATCCGTTCTACATTTTGAACAGACTTCGTAATCGTAGATTAAACAACGATATTAAAGAATATTTTCCAAATCAATTTATAAATAATTGGATTCTGTTGCAAAGCAAAGTTATTGCCCATATTGTGAGTGATTTATTTGTTGCATTGCTGGCAACTCCTGTTAAAAGTCAACTTTTAATTCATCTTCATAATAGAAAACCACTCAAATGTTAGCCAGTATATTTAACCTTCTTTAAAGCTCTCACACAAGCCAACTGCAAATATACAGCCTTCAACAAGTGAAGATCAACCGCTCAAAATCTTATTCGCCGACTGGCTGTTTAACCTCCAATTTATTTCCAAGTGATGTGCAAAATGAAAAGCCGATGAAATACGCACAGACACTTGTTAATGGACATGAGTGTATCTACTATTTTTGTACCTGCCTACAACAACAGTAACAATGGCTCTTCCAGTTTTATTAAGCACTTTAATGATATAGGTAGAAATTGTTTAAAGTTTTTAGATTTACGTAATGCCACACAAGTGGCTAATGTTAAACTACAGAAGGAGTTTAAAGTGAACAAAAATTCAAAATCAAAGGAGTGTAAAGGAACTTAAATTCATCTTCCAATTAAGCAATAGGATTCCGCTTAATGTCAGAGCGAGCTTTAACTCTAAGCAGCTCTTTGAAAATTAAAGTTGGCCGCTTCCTTTTGTATTTGACTTGCATGTACGCTGTACAGTCGCACAATATTTTGAGAAATGAATTATTGCGCACTACAAAGGGCACGCAGTACTGATCTGGTATCAAAAACCCATTCTTAAAAAGTATAAAAGTTTGTAATCTTCTGTTTTAAACAATACATGTAAAATGTATAACGCGAAAATTCTTTATCACAAGAGAAGTAAAACAGAAAATAAATAACAATTTAATTAATTTACAATTTTCACCTATAAACATTTGAGCTATAATTTTCTTTTATTTCGCAGCCATAGAAATGCAAAAAATTTTTTTTTGTTGGAAGTACTTTTTTTAAAAATGTGCTTTTCCCAAAGCACATTTTTCAATAAATTTATTTTTCTCAAAACTACACTTTTCAAAGAAAAAAAAATTTTTTTTTTTGAAGTACTTTTTTTAAAAATGTGCTTTTCCCAAAAAGTATATTTTTCAAAAAGCTATTTTTTAAAAGTACATTTTCTAACAGTGTTGATATCGCAAAAGTACATTTTGTAAAAATATATTTAGAAAAATTCAAAAAATTGCTATTTCCAAAAATACCAGTATCGAAAAACAGTCTTTCCAATTTTGAAAAAAGTACTTTTGTCGAATAATACCTTTTTCGAAAAGTATTT
Organism: Linnaemya tessellans; assembly: GCA_951800035.1. Classification (NCBI taxonomy): domain Eukaryota; kingdom Metazoa; phylum Arthropoda; class Insecta; order Diptera; family Tachinidae; genus Linnaemya; species Linnaemya tessellans. Next base: position 113,582,555 of record OX637533.1, read on the forward strand.
TTTAAAGAGATATTAAAATAATTTTCAATTTAATGCAAATGCTCTAGAATACGCTTGATTTACAAAAAAGATCTATAAAACAGATTTTCATACAAAATTTGTTTTATAAACTCTTAATATTATTTTTATGAATAATACAGTTAATACATGTATATGAATTTTAAATGTTTGGTATCGTTTTTCCGTATGTAACTTCTTCAAGCGTTTTAGCCGTTTCGGTTGAAATACAAATTTTCTTCTACTGAACAGTAAGAAGTCAAAATTATTATTTTTTTATCTTGGACCAGCACTCAGGGGAAGACCCCTACATATACAGTGCATTGCGCCAGAACTAGAAAGGAGGGGATAGTATTGAGGGTACAGATATATGTACCATATATGTAGGAGTACTTGTAAATTCAAATATATGTTCATAGTCATTAACAAAAAGTTACAGAAAATGGGTACGATTTTACACATTTATAGAAAGAGCCAAAAAACATATGCAAGACTACTTTTAGAAGAAAAGAATTTACAAATAGTTATTTGTTGTGTTTAATACTTTAGGAGAGAGCACTACGAAAAAAGGTACCAAAATTCTGTTTTTAGCTCCTAAAAATTTATGAATCAAAAATATAAGAAAATGAACCCTGCATATGCATTGCATTACGCCGGAACTAGAAAGGAGGGGATAGTATATGAGAGGACAGATAAAAATAGATGAGAAGATAGAGACTTTTTTGTAGCAATTTGAAACTTTTACTTCGCCGGCTAATTTTTTGCTACAGGACCAACGAAGGACGAAGGCTCTTTAGTACAAGACAGTGACAATCGCTGGCTGTTATGTTCAGTGGTCAGTGCTATGCCTTCATCACTGAAACAGGCTGGCAACAACTAACACAACCATTACACTAATGCTGATCAGTTCGACACACGACTTCTTTTTAAAGGATCTATACATAATAATAGTGCTTACATAGCAACTTTCAGTTCTCTAGCTGTAGTCGTTTATGCCAGTCAGTCATGTGACTTGCAAAACATCGAGAAGACTGATTTTGTGAAATAAATACACTTATAAAATAAGCAGACACAGAAATCTTAATTTACTATTATTAATGCAAATAACAAGAATTTCAAAAAAGCACAAAAGGGTGAAACAAAACATCAGTATATTTATAAAAGTGTACCTCAAATCGGCGACTAAAAGGTTAAACAGAGAAAAACTTTAGTCCGGCCACAACATTTGTTTTCGTAAACACACTGGTAACTCCCAATCACAATAATTGACAAATACCAGCATGTGAAAAAGAATTGTCAAAACGTGTTGAAACAAAAAAAAAAACAACCAATAGGATAAAATAAGGAAAGCGGTGTGATTTATTAGTTTTTGCTAAAACTTTGTTATTTTAAATTAAATCTATTAAAAAAATTGTATCAAACGATTATTTTTAATCTGAGACGTAATTAAGATATCAACACAGTGATAAACAAGAGTTATAAAGTTTAAAGCAATAACATGGAAACAGAAAACGGAGAGGGCCAAATACAAGTGCATTTTAGAACAAAACAGGAACAGTAAATAATATAAATATTCCAAGATGAAATATACGTATTGATATTAATAAGATTTTAATACTTTATCCAGATATGCGGTGCCCAGCGTACCATATTCCATAGACGCCACTGTTACCACAACCGAACTTAATACGTTCATCAATAGTCTGTTACAGCACGCTTCTTTAGAAGATGAAAAAAGCAATGTGGATTTTGACTTCATGGTATTAGATGAGTACTTAAGAGGTCGTCTTTGTGATCATTTAAGAGATCGAGGAACTTCATTTGAAGATGTCATAGAATTGGAATATGTTGAAAGATTTCCAGCTCCCGAACCCCAAGAATGTCTATTGCATGATGATTGGGTTTCGGCTGTGAAGACTTGTGGCAAGTGGATATTAACTGGTTGTTACGACAATACCATTAATATATGGACTATAAAAGGAAAACATGTGTTAACAATACCTGGTCATACTATGCCAGTTAAAGCAGTAGCTTGGGTGTCATTAGATACTGAACGTGGCAAGTTTGTTACTTGTTCACAAGATCAAACAGCCATACTTTGGGATTGGTTAATTGACTCAAATTCAGTGGAATGTGTGTCTGTTTGTAAAGGCCATGAGAGAGGTATTGATGGCGTAGATGTAAGTCCGAACAAGCAGAGATTTGCTACCGGTTCCTGGGATACCATGTTGAAAATATGGTCTGCCGAGATCAATGAAGCTGGAGAGGGAACTTCTAAGCGTGCCAAAACGGAAGGAGGCACAACAAGGGTAAAAGATAATCTCCTTATTACACAAAAAAAAATAGATTAAAATTGTTTTCAGTAGATTTTAATAAATGTTTACTTATAAACAAGTACGCACCAGCTACAATTTCAAATCTTGTAATTTGTTACATTTCCAGACACCACAAATGACTTTACAAGGACATCGTGAATGTATTTCAGCGGTACAGTGGATGGACGATTACACATTGCTGACAAGTAGTTGGGATCATACAATGAAAGTATGGGATTTAAACATGGAGGGTGTGAAAACGGAAATATCAACTAATAAATCCATATTTGATGCCAGTTACTCAAATATAAACAAACTTATCGTAACCGCCTCAGCTGATAAAAATATAAGGCTCTACGATCCAAGAACAAGTCGTAAGTTAATCACTTCCAGAGACAGTATGCAAGTCTAAAATCATGTCTATTATCAATGCAGAGGGTTCGGTAGTACGTAACACCTACTTAGGCCATCAACAATGGGTCCAAACAGTTATGTGGTCAAACACTGAGGAATATCTATTCGTTTCTGGCTCTTACGACAATCAAAATAAGTTGTGGGACTGTCGCAGGTATACTTATTATCGATTTAGGTAAATCAAAATCTAATCTGTTGAATTTTGTTGTAGCCCTAAATCTCCTTTGTACGATTTAATTGGTCATGGCGATAAAGTGCTGGACATCGATTGGTCTAATCCTAAATATATCGTTTCCGGTGGAGCTGACAATACAGTACGTGTTTATAAATCTAAATCCAAATGATACCAAACAGATTGAATATATTTTTATGTAGAAATGTACCATATTTTAAAAAATATATACATATATTTCTGCGTTACTAAATATTAGTTTTTGAAGAGTGATTGTAAATGATAAAATAAAGAAAAATTTAAAATAAGCCAATATGCTGCGCGTGTAAGTTTAATCATATCGCTAAGTAAAATAGATGTTCACGTTAAATAGAATTATATGTTGTTTATATTCTTATTTTCAAAGTTAGAATATACATATTATTCCGGATATTATACATTAATATTTCGCTAAACCATAAATTATTACTAAGAGCAAGGAAACTTTGCAAATAAATAATCAAATTATAAGAATTATCGGTTATTTAGGAGTCATTATTGAAAAGCCTCTGCCTGCATATTTATTTACGAACGAAAGTTACTTTCATCCAAAAAATTTTAAGTAAACAATATATGGTGGCAAAAATTTAAAGTACTTATAATTGATGGGCATTATTCAAAACACTGGTATATTTTATGTATTTCAATTATTCATCAGATAATTTATTACAATTTTGTTGGAAGCAAATACTGATCAATCCTATGTATATGAATGTCGTGTGGGTTTAGGTTAGGCTTCCAGCCCACTTGGATTACTGTGAAATTCGATTCCATAGCAATTGCTTTCGTTGCATACAGAATTTTTTTGATCAAATTATGCAGTGAGCCCTTGATCTCTACAGATTCTTGTTTGAAACTGCCAACAAAAATTTACAATTAACTAGCATGAACTTTATAAAAGAGTTGCAAATATCGTCGCCTATCTGACTATCCCTCCCTTCTTCTTCACCTATACGCCTTCCTTTCCTACCTATATAGATAGCACAAAGAGATAAAATTAATTGGACCCAAGTGGGCTGGACTCTACTTTTCCTTTCACCAGCAACCTAACCTATAGTCGCCGGGTTGATATTTTATGACAATATAATGTGCTTGGGCAATTATTTTTCTGTAAGAATTTGAAATAAAGCAGAACTTACCAGTTACGGATTTAACGTATTTCAATGGGTTTAATTTTAGCAAATGCACTAATTAGACTTCTTTCCTTACAGCTTAAAATAAATAGCACACGCCATTTTTATTTCTACACACCACTATTTATATTATCTACACCTAGATATATCTTAACAATATATTTGATTACTTTTAAACATGCATATTAACTTAAACATTTTCACTTAAACACTTTTAATTTGTATATAGAATTTGAGCTAAACAGTTTTACAGATGAAATTTTTTCACTGGCTTGGGTGGTATTTATGGCGCCATAACCATGTTGCCACATCGAAATCTAAAACTTTCTATAAAAGTCTGGGAGCTGCGTTTAATAAAATCTGGTAGTATTTATAAGGGGTACAGTTCATAAGGTGATAAAAGATTTTACATCCGGCGGTAACGACGAAATCCATTATATTGACACACCTGATATATATATATATATATATATATATATATAAATATATATATATATATATATATATATATATATATATATAAATATATATATATATATATATATATATTTATATATATATATATATATATATATATATATATATATCTATATATATATATATATATATATATATATATTTATATATATATATATATATATATATATATATATATAGGTATATATATATATATATATATATATATATATATATACATATATATATATATATATATATATATATATATATATATATATATATATATATATATATATATATATATATATATATATTGCATATATACATATAGTATATATAAATATATATATATATATATATATATATATATATATATATATATGTCTATATTTATTTTCAACTAATTGAAAACTATATAGAAACTTTTTAAAAATTTTCAACCGTTACACATATGCTATAAAAAAAACTACTGAATACTTTCTCAAATTTCTTTTTTTATTTGAAATTAATAATGAAAAATAATTTCATTCAAATGCCTGTCTCGGCTGGCCATGCAGTAGCCTACACGATCGGTCAAATTTTTAAACGCATTATCGATTGTGTGCAGCTGTATTTCACCAATGGCTTCACGAATATTGTCCTTAAAAGCGTCAATTGTCTCTGGCTTGTCGGCGTAACACTTATCTTTGATGGCACCCCACAAATAATAGTCCAACGGTGTCAAATCGCAGCTCCGAGGTGGCCAAACGACATCAGCTTTGCGGCTGTTAATGCGATCTTCAAAAACAGGGCGCAAAACATCGAGTGTAGCTTCGGCTGAATGGCACGTAGCGCCGTAATGTTGAACCCAAATGTTGCCAATATCCTCCTCTTCAATTTTTGTGAACAAAAATTCGTTCAACATGGCCCGATAACGATCGCTATTGACTGTAACGGCCACTCCTTGCTCATTTTCGAAGAAAAATGGCCCAATTATGTCTCTGGACCAAAATCCGCACCAAACAGTGACTCGTTTTGGATGAGTCGGCTTTTTAATGTATGCGAGCGGGTTTTCTGTGCCCCAAATGCGACAATTTTGCTTGTTTACATACCCGCCAAGATCAAAATGAGCTTCATCTGAAAAGATGATTTCTTTCGGAAAATCGGCATCTTCTGTAAGTCGATCGCCGGCCCACTTAGCGAAGCGAAAACGAATTGGATGGTCAGTTGATTCGTTCAGCGGAAGAATAAAACTAATTATATGTCAAATCAGACATGAGCTAAGGGATACCATTCGCGAAATAAGCACTAGTTGAAAAATGACGTTCGATGGCGGACCCTTTATAAAATTTAAAGATACTACTTTTTGAATACAACTGCTACCAAGGTTACATAAATTAGAATCTACCGGCTTATTGAATAATTTATATAGTTATCTCAGTTACTCTTGTACATTTTCAGAATATCTGGCAGAATAGAGTGCCAGACTATTTACAAATAAAAAAACACCCAAAATATCTAAGCCAACTGTGAACTCACATAATGCCCATAAAAATCGTTAAACATCAAATTGGTGCTGTTTGGAACACAGTGTTGCACAAATATGATGCTGACGTCGTATACTGATCGTTTGGAAACTATTATATTATGAAACATTACATAAACATTTTCAAATAGAAGAGATTTGTCATGAAAAACTGTATTACAGTGGCATTTTTAGGTCATACTATTGTATTTTTTTCAGCTCAAATGTCATACTACACGGCTTTAAGTTATACCCAAGCAATACGACTGGAAGGCTGTACATTCAAAATAAATATATGATGGCATTACTATTATTAATCTTTATTCATGTGACCACTTATATGTCTATAATATGTTTACTTTCTCTGACTTTTCCCCAGCTGTGAACATGAAATGATTGCATCGAACTCACCTTGTCATATAATACCCCAATTTGCTTATATTTTAAGAGATCTGGTAACTCATTCTTTTACAAATGACTGCTGTTTTGCGAAAAAAATCAAAGCGTTTCATAAAAATTTGATGGGAAGAAAGGAAAATTTTAATTCTGTTGGAAAATACAAATATAATTTGAAAAAGACATACAAACACTGAGTTTATTGAATATTGGGGTGTTTTTAATATCAGTTATAAACTGATTAAGTGACATTAAAAAAAGAAAATATCTTTGGGAAGAAATATAGTGTAGAACAAAACGGTAAGTTATTGAAGGCTAAAAATGAAAGAAAGTCGGGGAGTAAATGGAGCTATTGCACAAAAAATGCTGCCAAAGGTGAAATTAAGATTTGAATAACTTGGAAAATCAACCAGAAAACTTGCTAAAGAATAAGAAAAACATCGATTTTAAGAATGTTGTAAAAAGAAATAATTGCGTTGAGAAAAATTATGCTGCCGAGGACTGAGCTGGAGCTGCAAAGATCACAAAAATTCAATATGAAATGTCATGAGAAAATTTTCTTACTTAAATTCTAGTTTGCAAATACGTATGTATTTTCGTAAAGGATTGAATGTAATTAGAAATGAGCGCTTCAAAATATACCTAAAATTGTTTCATTTGCCTCATGCCAAGTGTGTGTTTCGTCTTCTTTTTTTTTTTTTTTTGTTTTGCATCGAAGGGTTCTCTGCTTTTGTGTGTGACTTTGCAGTGTGGTAATTGTTGTTGGCTGTCTTTGCTGCTATTATATATATTTTGCATATAATACCCAAAATGGCCGCTTAAGCAAAACAACTGTTAAATATATTTATTTTGTTTGATTGGATTTTATAGTTTGGGAAGTGTCATATAATAGGAGGAAGAATACTAAACGCACTACATTGTAAACAATTGTTTAGATTGAGTCGATGAGTTGGTATAATTCATTTCCATGGCTATCCTTTTAGCTATTTTCTTAACGCCTTAAAGTAAACTACAAATGCTTTAGTTCAGAAAAGAAAAAGGTTTCAATAAAAAAAAGATGATAACATTTGTTTTATGGTTGATTTTTTCCAAGTTAGTCGACATCGAATTGGAATGTTGTCCCAATTGGACGGTCCAATCTCAGTAGCAGCAATATCTTTTTTTGCAAATTTGTGATTTGTTGAAAACATTTTTGTAACCAAAATTAAAGATAGGCATAAAATACAAATTGTGTGCATACAAAAACACAATTAAAATGTATCTACTTATAAAAAATATTTTGCAAAAAATCATTAATTCTTGACAATGTATTTTCTAGGTGCTTGCTTTACTTTCAGCATACAACATAAGATTCCGTGTAAAGTTTGAGTACCACTATGTCTTCGACTTCAACGACTAGTGGTAGTTCATCAGTAACTAATACGACAACCTCGTCCACTGCACCCACTGGTCTTTTAACCAACTCACCACCAGGCACTGCCAATAGTATGTCTGCTGCCACCACAAATACAACATCCAACGCTGGCCGTGGTCGCAATGGTAATAATTCCATGGTAAGCGTCACCAATATCCCCGCCTCTTCGGGTTCATCAACAAATTCTTCCACTGGCATTGGTAGTGGTGGATCATCGTCGGCAGCTGCTGCGGCCACAACTAGCGAGGAGACACGCAAAGATCCCAAACCTAATCCAAAAATCTCGAAAGCTTTGGGTACATCAGCTAAACGCATCCAAAAAGAACTTGCCGAGATCACTCTGGATCCACCGCCTAATTGTAGTGCCGGTCCCAAGGGTGATAATTTGTACGAATGGGTTTCGACCATTTTGGGTCCCCCTGGTTCGGTGTACGAGGGTGGAGTTTTCTTTTTGGATATTCACTTTTCCCCAGAATATCCTTTCAAGCCACCTAAAGTTACGTTCCGTACTCGCATCTATCATTGCAACATCAACAGTCAAGGTGTTATTTGTTTAGATATTCTCAAGGATAATTGGTCGCCAGCTTTGACCATATCAAAGGTGTTGCTGTCAATTTGTTCCCTGCTGACTGATTGTAATCCTGGTGGGTTTTATCAAATGAACAAAATAATCTTAAAAATTCTGACTTGTGAAATCGTTTTTATTGTATCTCTTTATATTATTAAGCCGATCCTTTGGTTGGTAGCATTGCCACTCAATATTTACAAAACCGTGAAGAGCACGATAGAATCGCTAGACTGTGGACAAAAAGGTAATTGAATGAATAATATCTATTTTTTCACTGTTTAGAAGATAATCACTTTTTTTTCAAATTCGAGGAATTGGTAGAGATTAAAAGTAAAAACTATCATTTCCATTAATCTAATACAATATGTGAAATTTATAGACGAAAACGAGAAACTTACTTTTCGTACTTGGAGACCAATTTGTAAGAGACTTTATCAGACAGCGATTTTTAGACACATGTACTTATTTATTACGGTTCTGGCATCGACTGGAGATTTTGTAAGAAATCAGAAAAGAAAAACTCAGCTTTTTTTTAGCCTATTACAATTTTTGAATTGGAAGGCGAGAAATGCCAATCGTAATCAGGCTCTATAGTAAGCCTAAAAAAATTTTCATTAATCTAGTACAAACTCTGAAGTCGAATCGGCAGCCTCAAGAGGGCAAATTTTGTCAATTATATAAACATGGTTAACAACTGGTTTACATATGTATTAAACACATTTCTAGGTTTGTTTTTGCAAATATACACAAAGTAGATAATTGATATAATTTATAAACACCAGTTCCGTTAAAAGAAGTAATAATAATTATAATTGTTTGTCTAAAAAAATTCACTTATTATGTTCTTAGTAACTTTTATTCACTGTCAACTCTCACTTGACTGTGTTAGCATTCAAGTAATTTCCATAACATTCAGCTACTTCGTCTATATTTTCTTTGATACAAGAAATAATGCAACTCCAAGAAAAGGAGGGTTATGGAAACTTAAAGCAAAAATAACCACGTACAATATCCATAGCGATTAGCTTTCAAAATTTTAAATAGTAATACCTATTACAGCCCTAGTCATATAAAATGTTAATTATTGTAAATAATTTTAATTACTTTTCTTTCCAGGTATGCAACATGATTTCCCCAATCATTATTTTCATCTAACGAATGTTGTAGTTGTAAGAAGAACCTCAAATATTATAACAACATTAATTTAAAACTTACATATAAATGGATAGCAACGTACTACAACAATAACAACAAGAACAACAATTTATTATATAACATTTAGAATGAAAAAGGGAAAACAACCAACAAAAATCCGAACGAGTTATTGCAAATAAATTACTGAAGAATTATAAAATTATTTAATAATAGTAATACAAACAAAATTAAATTGAAAGAAAATAATTTTATTAATTGCAAAATAACAGAAAAATAAAATAATATAAATTTATCCTAAAAATAAACGAAAAAAAACATTATTAAAGAAAAAAAAAAGAAAAGAAAATAACATAAAATGGCATTACTGAAAATAAAAATAGACACACAACAATAAAAATGTCAAGAAAGATCTAATATTGAGAATTTGTTAATCAAAAACGATGCAATGCAGTTTTGAGGAACACATAAACTGACTCGAAAGGAGAAAAATTAATCCAAAATTAATATTAAAAAAAAATTATAATTTTCTTATTTTTTATGTTAAGTTTTATTACTGTCTCTTACAATAACGGCTTTAATTATTCAAAAGAAATTGTTTTGTTGATGCTATTTATATATAAACTAAAAGTTTTAAGTTATTCAAAATGCAAACATCTTAATATGGATTTCTAAAAAAAGAGTACTTTTTCTACCAAGTCTGTTTGCCACTTAAACCTTTTCTCTCAGCTACAATTGCAAGCATATATGTATAGTTGTAGTTTATGTACAGCTTTAAGTAATTAAACTAACACGAATCTTTTAATATCATAATATACCTACAATCTGCATATAAATACGGGCATACATACATAGCAAGTAAACAAAACCGGCAAAAAATAATATTCGTACAGTAAAATGAAAGCTAATCATAATAATTAATTTTCCTTGTCGTTCTGCAATTTGATGACTGCATGTGGGTGCAGGGTGTTCTCCTTATTATAAAAAAAAATAAACAATTATATTTAAAAATTTTATGTTAAGAATCACTTTCAGGATGCGAACCTTTTTTAATTTTGTAATAACTAAAAAGTTTTTTCATTTCATATCTTCTATAATTTTAAATTTTCATCAAGATTTAATAGAAAGTCTTATAAAAATATTTATGATAATATATAATAATGGAACAAATTTCTCAATAATAAAATTAAAATTTATAAAAAATACAAATATAAATAAGAAATAAAAAAATCGAAAAATTCATAAATAAGATGTTGTTTGCAATCAGTTTTATACATTACAAATGGGATGAGGGTCGAAAAATTTGAAAATTTCACATTACATATTCACCCTTATTCTCGTGAAAAAATTCTCAAGGTTTCTGAAGTGCTATTGTGAATATTTCCCATTTTTGGCAGCGAATTCACAAATTCATTTAACAAATATGGCATCGCCAATGTTTATTCCCGCGGATGTTTATTTACATTAAGTGTCAATGGGACATGTAAGTTATGATCGGCCTGATTGTACAAGCACACAAGTTGTTTTCTTTAATCTACTACAAAAAGCGTCTTCGGAATAAAATCTAACCATTAAGGGGAATTTTTTCTTAAGCTAGCCATCTACTGAATTAAATTTTTATTTTATAAATGGGGTAAGAAAGCATTTAAAAATGACAAAAACAGTTTATTAATTTATTTACTAAATATTTGTAGGATATTTAAGATTCGATATACCATTTTTACTTGTTTCAAATTAAATTACATATTTACTGCCTATTTCATAATGTCGAATGATTTCTTTCTTTGGTACAAATATATTTGAAACAAAAACCAAATTTCATAAATTGTTTCAAAATATTGCAAATGTATTTATAAGAAAGAAAGAACCCTTTCGAGATTGCGAAATAGGCAATTGTTATCATGTGTGTATATGAAAATAACAGGAATACAATATTAATATGAAAAAAAAATACGATGACAAAATAAAATGATTAAGACTGGGTTTTTGAGATCTCAGTTAAACTAGGTTTAGGTAATCTGAAAACGTTTTTGTGCCGCCATTACCAAGTTTTTACACAACAATTTTTACGGAACAGTTAAGTTTTGCTTAAAATGTTGATATTTAATGATATAATAAAAAAACTGACCATCCTCATCAGAGTTTCAAACTGCGTTTAAACTTCGTCCACTACTCAAAAACACGGACTAAGGGTGGAAAAAATTTACTGTCATTTCAGAAGTCTACAATATTCAAAACCAAAGAAAAAATGGTTAAAATTTATTTTCGTTCGTACTTGACAGAAGCGTAGCCACTAAATACTAATCGAAAATACTTAGACTCAGATACGTGTTCATTAACTGAAACAGTTTCATACATAAGCAATAGACTGTTTCATAGAATCTAATATTAATGGAAACTGTTTAACCCAATAAACACGTGTCTGAATTAAAAGGTTTTCCATGAGTATTTTTGGGCAATTCTTTGGCAAGTGTGAACGCAACTCAAGTAAAATTGACAAGGAATGGTAACAAAAATGTATTGTTTCAGTAAAATCATGATTATCATATTATAACTCAGTTGTTTAAATATTTATTTAAATAATTTATTTCCATTTACATTTACAAAAAATATACATACTTAAAATTATTGACTAGTGAAGTGATTACATAGTAAATTATCGTCACGACTAGAAAAATCTATATGTTTATTATTGGATTGTGGGGACATTTTAAAATAGAATCCTTTGGTATGTTTTTTAACTGCTGTATTCACAAAAATTAATGTGTACTTCAAGTGTGCTTTAAAGTAAAAATTTCATAGAAAATTTATTTTAAAGTGTTGAATAAGTCTACTTTATTTTTTGTGAATACTGCTGTAAGTGTTTAGCAGGATGGGTTTTCGCATAAACGATGAAAAGAACATCAAAAAACATACTTTTCAGTTATTAAAATTAGTTTAGAATACAAAGTTCTTCGTTTTGTCTATAGTAATAGTTTATTTTTTTTTATTTATTTAAATATATATTTCAGTTTTAACATGAAGCCAATATAAAAAAAATTAAATTTTTTTTCTTACAAATACATGCCATTCACCAGAAAATCAGCTTCATGTGAATATGGTGTCTTGCCACCGATTCGCCGTGCCCGTCTGCCCACAGTTCTCATGCGACAACCAATTAAAATGGCTAAAGCGGCTGTTATTAAAAGTCCCAGAGTGAGAGATAAGACTGCACCGCCCGGTCTCTCAGACTGTCCATCATGATCACGAAATTCGAGAGCCATATTTCGATGTATTATTTCGTATTGCTCATGCACCGGTGCTATGATAGATTTTATGGAATTGGTGCCCTCTGCGTGGGATGCAATCTCGTCGACTACTACATCTTTGTATTGCTGAGAGTCTTTTGATTTGGATTTAGCTTTTTTATGTTTGTGCTGATATAAAAATATATAGTGAAAAGAACTGCATGAATAATTTATTAAATTTATATAATTTTTTAAATTTTGATACATAAAAAACGTGGTTATAATAGATTTCGGCTTTCTACCATAAATCGCGCAACGCCTGAAAGCAACACCCACCATTAGGGGAATTTTGATCGAATATTTGCAAAACAAAACTAATAATGGTAGTCTTACATATAAATACGACGAACATTTTTTTGTGGTACACTTTTAGATATCTTATCGTTAATCAATAGCAATGGAACATATTGCGTTTAAAAGGTATTTTTGTATAGATATGCACAACATAAAATGTTTTCTAAAATCTTTCGTATAATTATATGTAAAACAAAAACAATGTTTCTACACTTTTTTTATCTTAGATAAAATTGTATGAAAGAAAGAACTTGTTCTACAACGTGAAATCGTGTGCTGTTGGCTGAAGTAGTTAACACGAGACTATGAAGACTCAAATTTACCTATCACATTGTGAATAGTCCTCCCGGTAGGATAATTATGGAGACCGTAAAATAAGCGAAGCGAGCAGTGTGTTGCCCGAACAAAACACCCATTTTAATAAAAAAATTGTATTATTTATTGAATACAATAAATATCCATCTGAGGGGATTTTCGTCAATAAATGACAACTGACTTGACAGTTGCATTTATGTAGCTTCAACAAGATGGCTGTTATCAACTGTCAACGAACAGCCCTGTTCGATGTTTGTATGCAGTCGAATTTGGTACCCTGGACGATCCCAGTAGTAAATGCAGAAAAAGCTACTGAAATTATTTAATTTTAAGAAATAAATAATAAAATGATGCCTGCTACGAGTATATGGGAAGCCTCAAAGCTTTAAATAATTCCTAAAAAATTTAAAGAATTTTTTTTATGTATGAAATCTTAAAAAAAGATCGCTGATAAAACAAAAATTTCTAATTACAATAATTTAAAGTTACTTTTTTGGGTGGCTCCGTTGATTTTTCTTCCGAGTCCTCATATTCATCGGAATCATTTAATTTCCGTTCGGCATTGGCTGCCTCATTTAGTGAAACTGTTTGTTGTTGCAATGGCGGCAGCTGTTGCTGCGTTAGCGAAGGCACTAGATTTGCGACAGTTTGTTGTTTTTGCTGCTGAGTCATCGTAATTGCCTTTTGCGCCTGTTGTTGCTGCTGCTGCTGCTGCTGTATTTGAATGGCATCGTTTTGTCCCGTGTAAACTTGTGAGACATCGGGCAGTGTTTTTTGCTGCTGTTGTTGGGGCATTGTTTGGGCTGCAAGTTGTTGTTGTTGCTGCTGCTTTTGTTGGTTTTGTATTGCCTGCTGCTGCCAATTGGAATTTAACGGTGCTGGTGGTGGTGGAGGAGGCGGTGGTAATAAAATATTCTGCTGTTGCTGGGCCGTGTATATATTATTCGTTATATCCTGACCCACATGTGGTATATACAGGCCACTTTGTTGTAATGTGGCTGATCCCACACCATAGACGGCATTGTTCTGTCCACGACTGTTGACATATGAGGTAAAACTATCGGATTGTTGTTGTAGTTGCTGCTGCTGTAGCAATTGTTGTTGTGCTGTTAACTGTTTAAGATTTGTAGATTCTGGGTTACCTAGAATTGCCAAAGATTCATTTGTTTAATTTAAGATACGAATAACTTTCTCTAGCTTTATGCTTCGTTTGTTTGCTTCTAATTTTATTTGTTTATCATTTCGTTGAATCTTAGACACACAAACAACAAAAAAAAGCTCATTCAATTCCCTTTTATTGTCTTCATTTGTGTGTTTTTGCTATTCCCAACGCTAATTACTCTTGTTTTTGAGACCTTTTTTTAAAATAAATGTGTGTGTGTGTATGTACGTATGCATATTGCCTTGACTGTATATTTTAAGTTTTCCACTAGAATGCCTATTTAAAACTAGTTTAAGTGGTGTTTTTATTTGGATTTTAGCTGTTGCCATTGCATGTCATTTGCGTTTCTTTTTATTGTTTGAAAAACGAATTCTGTAACAGCCGTAACATGAATGTTTTAATTTCTCTACTTTTACCATTTAAAGTTTAAATAACAATAAAAGTTAATTTAAGCTGAGACTGAATGTAGAAAAACAAACACCTAACAAAAAGAGTTAAAAAAATTAACGACACGTTAAGAAACTGACACTGAAACAAGATCTTTCAGATAGAATTACATATTTGTTATTTATTACCCCCTTCTCTCTCTCTCTCTCTCTCTCTCACTCTCTTTATGTTACACTTATTCGATTTTAATGGGGAAAAACCTTGTGTTGAAAAAATTTGAATTTTAGATAAAGTACTGGGACGATTTTCAGGTCAAAGTTGTTAGTTGATTATTGAAAGCGTTCCGAACTAATGCTGCGAATTGGGCGCTTTTGTTTTTCTTTAACTATAACCGGCACTCGGGGGATGACTCTTGCTCATGCAATGTACTGTGCCGGAACTATGAAAAAAAGGAGAGAGTGAATAAGAGTTTTTACAGACATCCATCAGGATCTACGGGTTGGTGTCTTGGCCTTTCAAGTAGAAAAAGTGCTAATTTAAAGAGATTATGAGCTATTTTGAAATTTAGCAGTTTTCTCCTAAATAACATTTTAAGCGATATGTTATCATAATAAAACAAATCGTCATTGAAATCGGAAGGAAGGTATGGAATATTAACTATTCACTTCACTTCACAGAAATCAATTTCGATCGAAAGTTTGTAAAATTTTGAGAAAATTTCTTCAGAAATTGAAAATCGATCAGTTGAATTAAATCCCTTATAATTTCTCGATCGCAACTAACAGTTTCTTTTTGTGTGAAAATGCAAAAGGCTACAGCTTCCGGTATGTCCCGCAGATAACAGACTTGCTAAGGCTAAAGCAATAGTGTTCCCCAGCAAGCACGACGTCACAGGTCTGTTTGATGTTTCGTTTGTGCACGTTCATGCAGGTGATGACGTAAGGTGTACTTCGTTACGTCCTCAACAAAAGTTGGATAATTCTGTAGCCGGCTATTGGTTGAAGTCTTCTTCGGAAGTCCAAGTGGTGGCTGTGGATTGTTACCAAAACTTGCTGGTAGGAATGATGCAAATAGATTGATGCCAGGCCAGTGCTATTGGCTGACAGGAATTCTATTTATCGGTAGTATAAAATTCCATGCGAAATTATCAATTCAACAGAAGCTAAAATATGATTTTTAGCAATTTTTTTTTTGGCAACACCGGTTTTGTCAGATCAGCTGTTTTCATGTAACATGTTACTGTTAAACATGCTCAGTTTGGTCTATAATTTAACCATGAACCGATTTACAAGCAAACAACACTTGCAGATTATTGAATTTTATTATCAAAATTCATGGTCGGTTAAAAAAACGTATCGTTAAATGGATACGTAAGCAAGCAAAGTTGCCATATTTGGAGGGAAGAGCAACCAGGAGTATTGCAAGAATTGCCAATGTACCCCGAAATGTACTGTTTGGTGTGGATT
This sequence comes from Linnaemya tessellans, assembly GCA_951800035.1. Taxonomy (NCBI): domain Eukaryota; kingdom Metazoa; phylum Arthropoda; class Insecta; order Diptera; family Tachinidae; genus Linnaemya; species Linnaemya tessellans. The sequence continues at coordinate 113,599,029 of OX637533.1, forward strand.
ATAGGCTCGTGCCATAAATTTTGTAAATAAGACGAAGACAGGATTGTTATTGTAAATGGCGGGTGCTAACATGCGATGATTGCAAAAATTGTTCCCCCAGTTAGGTGAACAGTTTAGTTTAGGTTTGAGACCGTTGAATTGGCCGCTTAGATCTTGAGATTTAACGCCTTTAGACTATTTCTTGTGGATCTATGTTGAGGTTCATGTCTATAGGGACAAGTCCGCAATGGTTGACGCACTGGAAGCCAATATTGAAGAATTTCTAAGATACCGCCGATAAGTTGGAGAGAGTATGCCAAAACTGTATCCAGCGTATGATACGACGGCGTAGCCGCCGTCAACATTTGCACGAAATCATCTTTAAACATTGAATTATACTGATCTTTCCATAGACTCCATAAAAATCCCACATCCTTAAAAAGATGGTGTTGGGGAAGGACGATATGGCTGTGGTCTGTCTTTGTAGACATCTGTCTGGCTGGTCATTCTCCGCTTACGGAGGGCATGCCATATAAGCACTGGAGTACTAAGACTTTTAAATGGATCCGAACACATCAGCAGGGAGTTTGTGTATATATTGTGGCGGTCCATGTACAAGAAGTTGCCACCTATGTGCACTTAGCTAGTCAAATTGGTGTGATTTCTGTCTCCACTCGGTAATAGTGGTGGTGGGTGGTGAATTCGCTACTGTATACATTGTTTGTTTGCTTGTTTATTGAAATACTTTACAAAGTAAATTTGCAAAGTAATTGGTGCACAGATGCCGACGGGGTGACTTGACCACAGGTCGGCGATGTTATTAACCCGTATTTTCTTCCGTTATTGTGACTGACTGTACACGACCTACAGTCGGAATATTCCTCAGAAGAACTGTAAGTCTATGCAGTTATCTGAGGTGTTGAAATTAACCAGTGCGAGTGAGACGCAAAACTCTCGAAAGAGAGTAAACGATCAGTGGTCTGGCTGCACTTAAAAGATAATTGCCAACGAGGCTTGATGTTGACTGACTCAGAGTTGCTTTGCGAATATTCATACATTGTTAGGAGCATCATTAGTTTGAACCGTAATGCCCACTCCTAGTGTGTAGTAAATTTGCGATACAATTGAGCGTGCCTTTGGCAAAGTTTCCTAAACAAAGTTGACGAAAAGAGATGAGAATTATTCCGTGGTGGTTTTGTTAGTGAAGCGTTCTTTAGTATGTAGTATGCACGCATCGAGGATATAATGATCTGTCCTCAAACTTAGACATGCCCCGACGTGTTCTTCATGTTTGAAAGAGATGGTAGAATTTGTGCGCATATTTAATATGGAAAAGTGCTATTCAATTTAACACACATACGCCGTGTAAAAGCACTTTGAAATATAGTGAGAACACACACATATACACCCATATACATTTCACATATACGAATTGAAGGAAACAGTGAGAGTGATTTGAAGTGTAATATGTTGTTAATAGCGACAGCTCATGCGAAAATATTACAGAGCAGCAAATTATTTTTATACACACAGCAATTAGTACAGCGTCTGTCTGTCCTTCTGCGTGTAATTGGTTAGCAAAGGAAAAAGAAACATCGAAACATAAAACAACAGCAGCAATAACATGACAATCAGTGAGTTGAAAGAAAAAGAATTAATTGCTTAAAATACTTCATGTTCAACAGGTATGACAAGAGACATTATAGGACGGGGTAATAGATAAAAAAAAACCAAGCGAAATTTAAGACACTAGAGCGTAAGTAAAACCCAATAAATTTAATATATTTTTTTTCATCAAAAAAATTCAGAGACTGTTGATCAATCATGTATAAAATATATTTCTAGAGTCAACGAATAAACATAACTCGTTCAGTCCCTAATTCTGTAAATCACATCGCGTGTATAATACTTGTGTGTGAAGCAGAAACAAATTTGTTAAATTGGTATTTCTTTTTATTTTTCGTACAATCTGATCACTAAACAAGGGCATGGAAACTTAGGAGTGCTGGATTTTTCAAAATGATTAAAATTTTTTTTGTTGGACCACCATTCGGAGTGTGACCCCAAGAAAGTAGTGGATTGCACCGGAACTAGAAAGCAAGGGACTAACTAAACTAATGCAAACATGTACCATTGGCGCAGCGAGAAAGTGGGGGTTAGGGAGTATGAAGTCCATATTAGACCCTAAACTTCGCTTATATTATCAAAATTATTGTAATATTTTGAATTTCTAGGGGCTACATCGTTTCTGGGGGTGGCTTGTCCTCCCTAGAAGAACCAGGCTCATCCCACAGGCAGTATCCATTTGGGGTTGAATCGCACCACGCATTACACAAAAAACACTAACGCTCGTATGTGGAATAAACTTCCTAGAGAAATCTTTTCTGTTACGTTCACTATGGGGAAGTTCAAATCGAACATTCACAAAACTCTCTCTCTCTCTCTCTCTTTCTCTCTAACCCATTTTACCAGTTCTAGCACCATGTATCGCATATGTAGGAGTCATCTTATGGTCCAAGACAAAAAACAAAATTATTATTATTATGAACCGTCTACTGCACACACTTTTCATGGAGTATCCAAATACTCGTACCGGTTCAATACGGTTAACCGGCTAATTGCCACATTATAAACTTCCGAAGCCCACCAAAAAGCTAGAGACTTCGGGCATGAATTAGGAAATAGTCCTAAGTATTGGGTGTTTTTTATTGAGGTATAGAACTTTAAGTTGGCATCACTTTTTTAAGTGGCGGCCATTTTGTCAGCTGTCAAGTGATTAATATTTAGTTTGGTTTGCCATTTCATCATGAACAGCTTGACAAAAGAACAACGCTTGCAAATCGTGCAAATTTATTTCGAAAGTAATGGTTCAGTTCGCGAAGTTTACCGCAGGCTCCGTCCATTTTATGGTCGACATAATCGTCCATCAGAGCAACTAATTCGGTTAACCATGGAACGTTTTCGCACTATGTGATAATACGCATCCGCAGAGACGTCGAACAGTGGGCACCGAAGAAACAATTGCCGCTGTAGAGCAAAGTGTTGAAGAGGACCCGAATGAATCGATTCGCCGCCGTGCACAGCAATTGGAGCTTTGTCCATCAACTTTATGGAAGATTTTGCGCAAAGATCTTGGCTTGCGACCTTACAAGATCCAGCTTGTGCAAGAATTAAAGCCGCGAGACCATGCAATGCGTCGTGATTTTGGTGTATGGGCCGAAAATGAGATTGATCTCGATGCTGATTTTCATCGCAAAATTTTGTTCAGTGATGAGGCTCATTTTTGGTTGAATGGCTACGTCAACAAGCAAAATTGCCGCATTTGGAGTGAAGAGAATCCACATGAGACCCTTGAGACGCCATTACATCCACAAAAACTGACTGTTTGGTGTGCTCTATGGGCTGGTGGAGTCATTGGGCCATACTTCTTCCGAAATAATGCTGGAGAGTCAGTTACCGTTAATGGAGACCGGTATAGAGCCATGATAACCGACTATTTTGTTCCCGAATTGGATGGCATGAATGTGGATGAGTTGTGGTTCCAACAAGACGGCGCTACATGCCACACAGCGCACGTCACAATCGATTTATTGAAGGAAACATTCGATGAGCGCATAATTTCGCGGAATGGACCTGTCAATTGGCCACCAAGATCGTGTGATTTGACACCATTGGATTATTTTCTTTGGGGATATGTGAAGTCGCTCGTCTACGCCAACAAACCAGAAACGTTAGGGGACTTGGAAGCCAACATTCGTGGCGCTATTGCCAACATACGGCCCCATATGCTGTAGAATTGGCTTTATTCGAGCCAGCCGCGGCGGCCACATGCCCGAAATCATATTTAAACATTAATGGCATAAAATTATCCTTCCAATAAAGCCAAATTGATGGACATTAAAACGATTTTCTTGTGTTATATTTCAATTCGAAGTTCTATACCTCAATAAAAAACACCCTGTACATAAGCGAAGTTAAAAAAAACGTAACTTGGTGTATTCTAAAGGGTGTCCCAAAATTAACGCCCTGTAGCATAACTTAGCCGGCGAAGTAAAACGTTGAAAAAGCTAAAAAAAACTGTCTATCTTCTCATCTTTCCTAATCTTTCCCCTCAATACTATCCCCTCGTTTTCAGTTCCGGCGCAATGCACTGCATATATAGGGATCATCCCCTGAGTGTTGGTCCAAGATAAAAAAAAAAACAAAAAATAAATAAAAAAATATTAAAAAATTTTTAGTCTTCTGATTGTAATTTTTTTTAAAGAATCCTAAAGTAAATAGGATAAAGTTATTTTTTAAATAAATTATCCCATAAAAAGAACGCCAATGGCGTTAAGTCACACGATCTCCGGGGGCCAATTCTAATCACCGAAACCAGAGAGTACACGACCTGGAAATGTCTCATGCAGTAATTGAATTATTCCGCGGGCTGTATGGCAATTGGCACCGTCCTGCTTAAACCACGTCAAATATAAAAAAATAACGGTATTTTTACTAACCCTGACCTGTCAGCTGTGGAATTACATATTATTTTTAAGGTTGTCAACACTTTATTACACAAATGGCAACAAATTCAAAACTTGCGTTAATTTTGGGATGCTATTTATGTGGGGAAAACATGTTCGAAAAGATTTTTATATAAAAGAAATTATAAAACCTATCGTCACGGGATCCTACGCTGTCACCGAGTCTTTTTTAGTTACATGCACAAACCAATAATACTTTGCAGTTTCTATTTGTGCAACAGCCCTGAGTCAATTAGTAAATTTCCCATGTACTTTTAAAAGTTATAAACAATCACCGAAACAATTTTAAGCATTAAATAAAAAATATATATAGATGTAATATTCCCACCACTTTAAACAAGATTACAACATAACCAAATACCGCAGTGGTGTATTGCACGTACAAGAATGAATAAGAGTACATGGAAGAAATGAGCAAATAACTACACAATAAAAGTATTCAATTATGCGCATAATAACCAGCCTAAGCATATCAACCAACCATGGAGGTATGAACGATCAAGTTATAAAGACTCAACGATCTTTAAGCGCACGCGTGCAAACCATCCAGTAAGACTTCAATCGCTGTGTAACCGAATACGTGTGTGTGTGTGTGTGTGTGTGTGTGTGAATGAGTAAGTTAATGAATAACCCAATTGATCGGATATTGGACAAAGAAGAAGTTTCGGTAGATATTGTGTTATTGAAAATGATCAAGATTAAAGGAAGGATAAATCCGTCAATATTTGAAAAAAAAATAATTTTTTCGATAAATAGATCAATAATAGTGGCTGCTGTTGTCTGAAGTATTAGGTGTTTTTTATTGAGGTATAGAACTTTAAGTTGGCATCACTTTTTTAACAAGACGGCGCTACATGCCACACAGCGCACGTCACAATCGATTTATTGAAGGAAACATTCGATGAGCGCATAATTTCGCGGAATGGACCTGTCAATTGGCCACCAAGATCGTGTGATTTGACACCATTGGATTATTTTCCTTGGGGATATGTGAAGTCGCTCGTCTACGCCAACAAACCAGAAACGTTAGGGGACTTGGAAGCCAACATTCGTGGCGCTATTGCCAACATACGGCCCCATATGCTCGAAAAAGTGGTTGAAAATTGGACCTGTAGAATTGGCTTTATTCGAGCCAGCCGCGGCGGCCACATGCCCGAAATCATATTTAAACATTAATGGCATAAAATTATCCTTCCAATAAAGCCAAATTGATGGACATTAAAACGATTTTCATGTGTTTTATTTCAATTCGAAGTTCTATACCTTAAAAAAAATACCCTGTAGTTAACACGAGACTATGGTCCCGATTTCGATTCCGCACTCGGCCATGAATATTGTGTCGAACTCTTCTGTTCTGCATTAAGTGCATGGTCGCGTTAGTTGTTGTCAGCCTGTTTTAGGGATGAAGGCATAGCTGGTCACTGAACATAACAGGCAGCGATTGGTACTATCATGTACTAAAGAGGAGAGGAACAACACCCTCCTTCGTCGACCCTGTAGCAGACAATTAGCCGGTGAAGTAAAAGGTTGAAATTCTCTATCTTTTCATTTTTCTTCATCCTCTCAATACTATCCCCCCCTTCCTAGTTCCGGCACAATGCACTGCATATGCAAGGGTCAAATGTCGTGCAGCGTTTTTAAAATTCTTGTATTCCTTTTAAATAACAAGTTTTCTCAAGGCCCTAAAAATAGGCATTTGTTTGGGTTATGATCCCTTCTCTTAACACCCAAACGTTTCTTTAGCCTTCAAAAAAGAAACTCGAAACGCGAATAAATATGGAGAATATATGGTATGACCCAAATTATTTATTCTTAGCCCAAATTATAGATTTTTGTCGTACTGGTTGAGCACCTGCGCCTCGTGCACTGTCTATTTCAAGTCCAAATATTCGTGTAAATATTTTATTTGTCGTGTAGTTGAGGTGCCTACAGTCCTGACGTATTTTCATTCCCCGATCTTCCAAAATTATCCCTAGAATTTTGTCGACATTTTATAAAAACGTGATTGATCTTTTTGGTAAAAGATTGGAAGAATGCCAAGCCAGAATCGCTTTTTACTTTTAACCGGAACCTAATTGTAATAAACCGAAATAAAAATATTTTTAATATCTCAAAAAAAGTAATTTCTTTATTAAAATTAAAGTGATACCTCAGGTTTGGGCCCCCTTTAGGCGCCACAACCTTTAATAGCAGCTCAATTCGGTTAAGATGAAAGAGTCAAGACACATAATACGAGAGAGAGAGAGAGTAGGAGAGAGAGATAGAGAGCGGGAGTGGGAGTTGGATATTTATGTTATCAATGTTTTACTCTAGAATTGAGCGAGACATGTTCGGTCTTGATCAAGTGGGAAATTATATTTCTGTACATGTGTCTCTTGCTCAGACTACAAAAAGTACCAATGACTTGAATTATCTCGGTGATTAGTTTGCGTGTTACAATCACTTGTTTTCGTTCGTTTTTGTAATACACTTGGACTCACTTGCATGCTGAAAAGCTTTAGACGTTTACTTAGAGTTACCTCTACTTTTTTGCTTCATATAAAACCAAACAGACAAACATAAGCTTCCTTTGTTTTTCATTTTGCATTTTTCCACTGCATAAGCAACTCATTTAAGAAACACATGCACTTTTTAAATTAAATTTATTTCCCTTTTGTAGCAAAAAGTTGAATAAACTCTCTAGTGATTGATGCTCCAGTTAAGCCGAACTGTTTAATCATCTGTTCTTTGCTGCAAATAGTGGAGGAGTGGCAATAGTCTGAGATTGTGATTCTGTTATTAATCAACTTCTTAATCAATAGCATGGCGTTCTAACTATTTATTAATCTTATAGAACTTCGCAGTTACACTTTAATGATCATGCCAAGTCATTCATGCCCGTGCTTATCAGTTTAATGGTCTGTCTCTTGGTTTTAAAAGTCTGATATTGTTCAAATGAATTTGTGTTGTTGTTGTTGCTAAAAACTTATTATTGATAATTAGCAATCAATATTAATTGTACATACGATTGATGTAAGGAATTTTGTAAAACTGCTTATTTTAATTTCTTCTCTGATTGATAAATCGTTTGTACTATAGATTCCTATATGAGATATATTTAATGAATTTTTGCAGCAGCAGAGTATAGGAGCCTCTCCATGACTTTGGCGCATAATTCATGCTAAATTTTACCGATCACATGGAATCGCAAAGCCAATTGGAGATTGTTGTGATTCGTGACTTAATTGCATACAAGTACAATGATCATCGGTGGCCAGTTTACATCACCTCCACATATGATGACCATGACCTGAAAACGCTCGTGTCGACTATCCTATATGGCACGTAGCAGACTCTATTGAAGCCGCCACGTGTTGTTGTTGTCCAGATCATCCAATTCAGGCCAACAGAAGTTGATAATCATCGACCTGTAGCGCTTGCCATTGACAGTGATGGCCTGACCAGCGTCGTTATCGGGGTCGCTTTGGGATCTCATGTGGATTGTTATCGTCTCAAATTCGACAATTGTGTTTGTTCATTTACCCATTCATCCAGAAAACGGTCTCCTGCGGATGATTTTTTCGAAGAAAATTAAAGTCAGTGGCCAACTGCTCCACAACCCATTCAGCGAGCACATGTCGTTGTCTAGTTCAATTTTGTAAGGGTGCAGGCCCAACCCACGAAGAAAACTTGGAATATGCGAATATTGAGGATGTTGTGAGCAACGCTAAATATACTACCCTAGATTCTCCTGCATAGTCTCATGGACAGTGCCGACGTTTTGGGAATGGTCTTGTGTTTCGTCGATATACGGGTGTTAATCGATCCTTTACTGTAACAATGACCACAAATTTATCGACCATATAGCGAATTGTCCTCTAAAATGTACAAAGAGCGCAGTGCATTGGCTGAACGGAACACTCTGTTGAATGCCATAACAGATTGTATTCTTTAACAGATTGTATTCCTTAAAAATTAAATTTTTAACCTTCTATGACGGAGCTGAGATGTTCTCTGATCTTCCAATGCCCTACCCCACCACACACCTTTGCACACTCCTAACTGGCCCTATCAAAAAAATTTTTTTTTTCTACACTTAATTACCCGAAAAATTTGCTTGTCAAGTTTTTACGACAAAGGTGAGATATATTCCCCATGGTCCTTCCCGGAGTGACTTTGTCAAAATAGAGTTTTGAAATCTGGCTCAAAAATGTCTTAAAGGAACTCAGAGCCAGCAGGTTAAACATTTTTAGTTTATCTCAGTTCCTTTTTGTGCTTTGATATAAAATATTAAGTGCAGAAATAACATAAATTCCTTTTGTGCTGATGGAAAGGTGCCCCAGCCGTGCTGCTGCTATTTGGAGGGTATTTAATATTCGACCCGGTCGAATATAACGTTTTTACTTATTGCAAACAGAAAGCTAAGAATTTGTGTAGCTTGATGATGTGGAGCACTAATATGAATCAAAAACTGAATTTTGCATTTCAGGGGACGATATGTAATATTAGCAAACTCACCATGATTTTCGGTGCCCACCACGTGGCTGCTTGTACCCGAAACGATTTTGCGAGTTTCCCAAACATTGGGATCTTCACGATTATTGACCACAGACGGTAAAATGGCTGGACTTTTGGAATGTTGTTGCATACTCTGCAACTGTTGTTGTGGCGTCTGTTGGGACAAGGAAACCGGATATGAGACGGCCATGACTTTATTCGACGATGCAGCATCTTGTGTAGATTTTGTATTTGTATTTAAATTACTATTTGCTCCCGAACACTCGGGACCTTCATCGCTGCCATCTTCACACTGCGGGATGCCATCGCAGGCATTGTACACAGCAATACATTCACCGGAATGGCAAGCAAACTGAAAACGACCACATTGTACTGAATTATTGACTGTAAACAACAAGAACAACAATAAAAAAGAACAAGTCTGTTAGCTTTCTAATCATTTCTAATATAACGGAATAATTTAAACCTTTTTGTGTTAAAATGGCTTCCATGCCCGTCAACGATTTTTTATTGCCACTAGTTAAACTGTTTGTTGCACCTGATGCGCTTAGGCCAACTTCATTTAATTTTTCTTTTATCTCCGCTTTCAATTTTAGGTTCGACAACTCCCATTCTTGCTGTGAAATATTCGAAGAGCTGCCATGGCCCAAATGCGATGCCGGTGGATGAGCTGTAACTGCTGCATTTGCATGTCGTATAATTGGTGTGAGTACAGCACTAGTGTAATTTGCGTGGCGTGTAAATTTACAGTGGAAATTTTCCGGTGTGCCACATTCGAAGAGATAACAGTAACCGTCTTTTTTGCTTTCGAAGATGTAGACATCACAGGAATCTGTTTCACAACAAAGACGCTGACATTCTTCCATCGTTTCTAGTTCTATGCCCTGAAGATATTTGCCGCCAATTGCTTGAGACTCACCCGTTCGTATGATGGTATTTTTGTGAATATCAAATTGACCTAAATTCAATAATAAACGAAATGTTTGGAAGCATGAAATTGTGAATCATATTTAGAGTAGCGTGTGAATTTTCTTTGTGTTCTTCTTACCCAGACATGATTCCAAGTCCATGCGCTTTGTTAAACGATGCGTTTCGACGTTATTACCTTCATATGTTGCAAGATAAGTGGCCGCATAGCTGCCAATTTGTGCAACATTTTTAATTAAAATTAGGAACACAATCGTTAAATTTGTTGTTAAATTAGTGTTTTTTGCCATGTTTGTTTTATTCTTTAATTCTGTATTTTTGTGTTTGTTAATTATGTTTTTATATTAAAAATATTTTAATTACAATTTTCGTTTCTTCACATAACAAATTTTTTTAATTTATAACTGCTGCAAAGAAATAGTTAATTTTAAAAAGTCATTCCACATCTAGTGGATACTCGTATTTTAAGACTACCACCAGGTGATTCATGAGCCTAATGATAAACTTCCGTTCGAGAACTGCACCAATGTTCAGCAAATGTTATTAGAAATAAATAACAGTGTTACCGTGGGGTTAAAAATTTATTTTAAAATGCCATTACAAATCAAGTGAACGTTTTCAGACTCTCGTCAGGTGGGTTATGATCTTATGGAAAACTTGTGATCGACAGCTGGATCACTTGTTAGTTAAATGTTATAAAAATAAATAACAGTGTTACCATTGGGCTAATAATTCATTTAAAAAAGCGATTACAAATCTAGTGGATGTTTTCAGACTCTCGTCAGGCGGCTTATGACTCTTATAACAAACTAACGTTCGAGAGCTGCATTACTTGTTAAGTGAATGTTATGAAAAATAAATAACAGTGTTACCATTGAGTTAATACTGAATTTTAACAAGACATTACAACTCTAGCAATTGGTATCAGACTTTCATTAGGTGGTTTATGATCTTATGACAAACTTGCGATCGAGAACTTCATCACTGTTAATTAAATCTTATTAAAAATAAATAACAGTGTTGCCATTGGGCTAATAATGTATTTTCAAAAGCGATTACAAATCTAGTGGATGATTTCAGACTACCATCAGGTTGTTTATGAATATTACAGTAAAATTGGGTTCGAAAACTGCATTCCTGTTAATGTTATTAAAAATAAATAACGGTGTTACCGTTGGGTTAATTTTATTTCTGCTCCATTTATTCGAATGGTTTGTTCTGTTTCAATCAACTTATCTTTATACTTAAAACAACGTTGTTCTACTCTTTCAGCAAATTGATCGATTTGAATTTTTCTCGTAAGTATTTTGTTAACGAACATTCATATTCAACTTATGGAGCAGAGCAGAACAGATGTTTTCGAAATCCGCAACGCTTTCAGCATCAGTACTCGTGTATATTTTGTTTGTCAACACTTATTAGATGGCTAATAAAATAAGCTAGAAAAACCGACTTTGAAGTTAACAAGTTGATTTTCATGCGCCTAAACGCTTCTGTGGTTTAAAAACTCATTACTCCGTGGTTTTCGGGGTCTCTGATTACGAATCTGGTATTTTATAAACTGTTTACAATTGGGAGGTTTGCATGAATAAATATGTAATTCCAAATTTGAATACAATTAAATGAAAGAATTGCAAAAATAAATTCATATTCAATATATGGTAATTTATTGCCAACAAACACCCTTGCAGAAAAAAAAAACATTAACACATTAATAGTTGGGTCCATACAATTGTTTGTATAAAAACACAATTGTAATTAAAGCACTCGACACTTTAAAAGTGTGTGTGAGAGTGTGTGTGTGTGTGTGTGTGTAAATTATCGATTTTTTCCACTGCGTTACAACCTAAACTTTTAATATTTTCCTTGCTATTTTCCATTGAAACACATTTTAAACAAAACTGTCGTAATTCTTTTTAATGTATTTTTTTTAATTCCAATATATTAATTTCATATTTTATTATTGTTTTTTTTAATAAATCCGTATTTTAAAGATTTTTATTTTAAGGTCACTATATTTCTGCCGTTTTCAATGTCTTTACCGTTGATAACCTCTTTATGTACCGTTACAAGCAATAAGAAACTGATATAAAAGAGAATGCAAAAATGTTGTAAGAATAACAAGACGATAATTTGCTAAAGTTTGATAAAAAGGGGTTGACGGGCTGGAAAACAAACGTTGATAGAAAAAAAGAAAACAAAAACAAAACAATAACAATCTCTGCCTGTTGGTGAATAGTAGAAATAATAAGTGAAAAAAAACAACCACCCACTTTTCTGTTGGCACGTTATTTTACCGTTTTAGTTTCAGTGTATGTGTGCCGCAAAAACATCAAAAATCAGGGTTGTTATTTTTATGATTTTAATTCTGGTAAATTTATTATGAAATTAACCGTTATTTAAAAGTAAATTCTAAAGTTGCATTTTTTAGCAGGAAGTTTATCTGTATCACTTACTGATTTGGTTACAAAATAATGTATTTAAAAAGAGAAGGCTTGAGTTTGTTGAAAATCACACATAATGTGGCCCCAATAAGGAGCCAAATTACCGCATTCGATATCGAACGAAATTTCAATAAAAATTAAATAAAAGTTTCGATCAATATTGAGTGCCGTAATTTGCCTCCAGCATTCTAAATTTAATAAAAAAGACTGATTGTTCTCAGATATGAAGTTCATATTGCATCCTACAATAAATAATGAAAATTAATTGTTCTGTCTGGTGGTCATGCATTTGGAAATTTTTAGAATTTGTATCTTCGAATCTTAACCGTTTATTAGTGAAACTATAATGACGTATAGGAAGATCTCCTTAAACTATTGAAATGACAAATAAAATGATCCCACAGTTTATTTTTCAATCAATACATGATATGTAAAATGTATTACATTTTTATGTATTTCTTTTCTTGTCGTTTTAGTTTAAGAATTGTTGTTATTGTTTTTTACTAATGAAATTCAAATAATAAATAATTTCTACATTTTTATTAATTGAAATTACTTAAATGTGAATTTTTCCCATTCCCAAGATTAAGGAGGCCAGAGAAAGGACGTCGTTTTGCCACGATTAAGGAGAGTACAACTGAATCTCTGGGATATATTACGGACATACTAAAAAGCGCATATCACAAGTTATTCGGGGATAGGAAGACATTTTTACACAACTGTATTATATCTGATGGTTTATTAATTTGAAAGGAACAAAATAGAAATTGATTGATAAATAAATGCGTTTTTTACTTTATTTTTTGAGTAGACCTCGCACATATTCCAACAGGAAATTCCTTAACCTGGCTTATGAGAGAGATTCTTACTTAAATTCCTAATAAAAATTCTTAACAATAATCTTATTGCCTCCTTTTTCTCTCATTGAGAAAACTAGACATTCCTGTTCGCTTTTCTCTCTTTACTCGATAGCGTGAAATGCGCAGGTACAGCAGCAAAAAATTACAGCTCATAACCTGTTAGTGTGTTAGTCTCTTATGGTGAACATTTTAATGCAATTCCTTTATGTTCAACACAATAGGCAGCAAACCTGTGTATCCATCATAGAGACAATGTTTCAAGGGCCCGCTGCTCATATTTATAAAGTATTTAGCGTGCTAGTGGGTAAATAAAAAATATATGAGGGCATAAAATTGCATTTATGTATGTACGTACGAGCATGTAATTGTGTATGGATACACAGTTAAAACTCAAAAATACGGTGGTGATTCATGCGAAACGTTATTCTAACAGTAGGACATGAAATTGTACAACCAAATCGAACCTCTCCCAAAATAAAAAGACTCTAATGTCTAGACGTCTGACAGAGGGCATAACAAATAATACACGTCGTCAAAACATGGAATTACAAAATTCCTCATGCAAAAAAGATAAATTTGGTCGTTCAGTGTGTCCTGAAACCACATATTGTCATTCTCATAATTTTCAGTTATAGAAAAATAAAAAATTGGTTATCAAACGGCCAAAGCGACTTGTATTGACAGCTATGATTTTTAAGAATAATGTTTAAAAAAAGATGCCTTAATGACGCCTCCAGACCATAATCACAAAATAATGATCGAAGAGTGGCACGTTTAAAATACCTCATGACCTACAAGCAACATAACCTACAAGCATCATAACCTACAAGAAACATAACCTACAACAAACATAGTCTGCAAATAAGATAACCAACATTTTTTTAATTTTATTCGTGCTGATTCTTTTCCCAAATTTCCAAAAAAAAAGTTCAAAATTCATTATTGAGCGGTTTAGCTAGTTCCAATACTCATTTCACTGAGACTAATGCAGATCATCAGGGAGCCTTTACTCGAAACATAACCTACAGGCAACATAACCTACAAAAAAATATTATAACGATAAAACCATTCTTCTAAAATGCTGCCAACTCATTACAAGTTTTTTTTTTTTGATGTGTAATAAAAATCAAATATTTTATTATAAAGAGTGCGCCATTTAAAAGTTTAAATTTAAAAATGCAATAAAAGAAAAACAAAATTGGCTTAAAATTTGCCAAATAAATTTTTTACAATTGCTCCGGTTAAAGATGGAATATTATTTTGTTGCAGATGGAATATTATTTTGTTCATATGGTTGCCGCGGCTGGCCTCAAAGTACCCCATGTGATCGGACTAATTTTCAAGCGATTTTTCGAGTATATGGGGTATCTCGTTCAATTGCTCAATTGCTTCTGGTTTGTCGGCATAACACTTGTCTTTAAGGGTGCCCCACAGAAAATAGTTCAATCGCAGCTTTTTGGCGGCCAATTAATATCACCTTTTTGGCTAATTAAATGGCCATCAAACGTTTGACGCAATAAATCGAGTGAGGCATGAGATGTGTGACAAATTGCACCATCTCATGCAAACCAAACATTGTTCACATCAATATCATGAAGAGTGGGCATAGAAAAAAATGTGATAGGTGTCTCAAAGCAATATGGGTCACTGATGCCTCCGCTCCATAAGCCGCACCAAACAGTGACTCGTAATGGGAGAATTGGCTTCTGTAAGAGCACGTCATTATGTACCCACTGATATAAATGTGCCCACCAATATGAAAATGGGCTTCATCCGAATATATGATTTTTTGTTTATAAAATCAGAAAATCAATTTCCGATTAATTGCTTTTGCTTTGGAAATCAATTTACAATAAATCCCTTAAGTTACCCAAGCGTAAATTGATTAATTTCGTTCATTCGTGTGACGTAATAGAATCACATAAGTATTGCCAGATTGGAAATAACCGGCGATTCAAATTTAAATTCGATCTCTTTTATTACTAAAATTTACATTCAATTATTAAAAATGTTATTTATTAAAATTCAATATTTTAAACTTAAAATTTCTATTACTTATTCCTGACGATGTTAACAAGCGGTTAAGCAAATATTGAATTTTAATAAATAATTAATAATTTAATAAATTTAATAAACAATTAATAAATATAACAAAATAAAGGACAATGAAAGTTAAAAAAGAAAATAAAATATTCTAAATATTTTGTAATATATTTGTTCAGTTGAGAAGCTTTGTCATGTCATATATTTTATCCCCAAAAAACGATATATTTTGATGCGTTCGTTATGCTAGAGTTAATGTCGACGCCGTTGACGGCGTTTCAACGCCGAAAAAGTTGAAATAGATTGAACTTTTACGGCGTTGCAACGCTGCTCCCATACAATTTCATACGATTCAGCTTTTTTTTTACATTTGACGCCGTCGACGACGTCGACATTAACTCTATCATTAGTCGCAATTTTTTTTTTGTATCGTTAATTTCACATATAGTCTATCATATTCTAGCAGGCATGGGTATTTGCATTTGATGTGAACAACTAATAAGTTTATTGCGCTAAGCAATAACAATTAAATACAATTTTTATTATTGGAAAATGTTGTTTAACACTAAATTTGAATTTAATTGTGTTGTTTTTCCCAACTTAGAACGAGTAACAATTTAAAAAAAAAAAATCAAAGTGATCATTTTGAGGATTTCTATGCGCATTCCACTGGGGCCTAATGCAGATAATCAGGGAACCTTTTAAGCCTATTTTGATTAAAAACGTTTGATAATCAGGGAACCTTCTAACCCTATTTTGATTCAAATCGTTTAAAAATAAAATTGGAATGCAATATATTTTTATCATTAGGAAAAATTTATTTTCTAGTGAATTGCATATTTAAAAGATTTTTTTTTTTGAAAACAATCTAACAATATTATTTTCTTACTTTGCCTCAGTAAAACTATTTGAAACAAGTAAAATTGCTATATTCGGCTATACCGAATATTATATACCCTTCACCGCTGTGTGGCTCTTTTTGATCTTTCTTGTTTTCAATACAGAATTTTTTAATTTCTAACATAGAAAATATGTTTTATCACCACAAGTAAAAAACTTTGTATTCTTTAGTTACTTAAATATTGCAGCTCTGAAGCTATTTTTTTCCTTTTTCTGATTTCTTATACCATTGAACTTCTTTCAATAATATCAGATATGTTTCATTTATAAGCAAAAAGAATATATTTGTTTCAGTTGTTTACCTTTATGTAACAAAAAAAAATATTTATACTTTTATATTTAAAAAAATAATAAATAATATCAAGTTTGTCCAAACCTGGAATCGTCTTTTTGATTGTTTTGCATTTTTTATTCTTCCTGAAGTATGAAATAGGTTTAAGTCACAGAAAGACACTGAAATTAGTAACCTATTTGCTTACTTTTCGGTAACAAAAAAGTTTCAATTGTCCAACCCTGGAATCGTTCTTTTGATTTTCTTTCATTTCTAATACCAAATTTCATTCTTCCAGAAGTATAAAATAGGTTTCTTCAACAAAATCAAACTAACTTTTGAGTTTTAATTGGTTATTTTTGACTACCAAAAACAAGTTTCAATATTCCATCTCTGGAAGCATTATTTGCTGATTTTTAATAGCATAATAAGATGGAAGTCTGTACCTCTTCTGGGTGCTTCGATTTTACGTACAAATCGACGGTCAGGGCTTATTCGACTCCCATATTTACAAGGACCCGGAATATAAGTTATGGGGTCGTATATTTATAATGCGGAAATTACGAACCGAATGACTCTTTCACCGTTATTGATGAAGGCTATACAATATTATTAATAAAATTCAATTGTATAATTACAATTTTGCGTGGATTACACGTCATCTGATTACGAAGGCAAAGATCCCGAAGATCGATTCTGTGCTCATGTAATGGAATTTCTCCGATCTATGCTACCACTATACCTTTCATAGTTCTGACACAGAGCATTGCATGAGAAACTCTACAGACCTTCACTGCCGATCCAAGTAATGAACGAAAGTATATAATAAGAAGTAAGAATGCTATATTCTACCAGGTCGGATCTTAAATACCCTCCAAATATTTAGTAAATAAATTAAAAATGTTTACCCTGCTGGGTCCGAGTTCCTTTAAGTCATTTCTGTGCCCGATTTTAAAACTTCATTTTGACAGTGTCACTCCGGGAGGGGCTGTGGGGGAGACATCTTACGTTTGTCGTAAAAACTTAAGAATTAAATTTTTGGTGTAATTACGTGTAGAAAAAAATGTTTTTAAAAAGGCCATCTAGGGGCAAAAGTGGGCGGGGGGGGGGCAGTTTAGTGGAAGATCAGGGATCATCTTACCTTCGTCGTAAAATCTTAAAAATTTAGTTCTTAAGAAATATACAATTTGTTGTATATGTATTACACTATTTTTTCATGTAATATGTTCCTTCAACGATCACTAAAGGGGGCGGGGTCAAACAAATGGATTTTTTGGATTTTCTGGCTGCAAGTTCAACGCTTTGGGCCTTCCTGGATATTAAAATATATCATTTGCTTAATACAATTAGAAGAATTTTTTTTAAATTATAATGTTTTTAGAGGTTGGTTGAGTTCTTCTTAGGGGAATTTTTTTCCGTCTGCTCCGATTCAGCTCATTTACAAACTTTATGTCTGTGCTATCCTTCAAATTGTATCTACACCAAATTTGAAGGATCTGGCTCTTTTCGTTTGGACTGTATCGTGATTTCCACAGACGGACGGACATGGCTAGATCATCTTAGATTTCATGACCGATCAAGAATATATATATTTTATAGGGTCTTAGAGGGATAATTCGCTGCGTTACATACGGAATGATAAAGTGAATATAAGCTCCATTACTCTTTTGGAGGGTGTAATAATTAGACGATTGTGTAATTACAATATTTTCAATAATTCTGGTTTTAGCAAAACGATGATTTTTTATTAAATTGTGCTACCTGTCTGCCCGCATCTGTTAACATGAGTAATGGTAGGAACACAACTGGGACGAACGACGAATTTCGTTTAATATGACGAATTCGTAGGTAAAAATTCGCTCTATAAATTCGTCGTACGAAACACAATAACAACGAATAAATCAACATAATGAACAAATCTGATGTCAGATTGTTCAGACATTGAATAATTACCTTGGTGGTGTCCATTTTTTTTTCAGAACAAATTTCTTTTTGTAATTATTTTCTGAAAAATGTTTCTTCTGTATATAAAATATTCTCCTCATTTAACGGCTGATGGGGTGACCATATGAAAATTTAGGAAATAGGATGAAATACCATATTATAAAAGGTGTTCGAAATTAATAGAACCTCGTCCGCAAGATAGATGTTTGTGAATTGGTGGATGTATTTTTAGTATTCACTAAAAACTTTTGTGCTACATGCAACAATATAGTACTCAACTATGTTTTTCCACAAAAAACCCAGTTTGAGTATATGAAACCTGGTCACCTGATACTGTTTTGTTCGTCGTTCGCTGATGAAACAATTAGAAATAAATCTATTTCAACTTTCGCTGAGTATGACGAATTTCGACCAACACCACGATTGTGTGCACTTTCTTATATACAAATGAGTTTTATTTGTGTCGACGAATATGCGCGACCAAAAATTCGTCGTTCGTCGCAGTTGTGTTCCTAGCATAACCGTACAGTAAGGAAAGTAAAAGAAGTACAAGCACGAGTGCATGCAATAATAACAAGGCTAAAATGGCAGCAGCCATGTTACAGAGAGTGTTGACATTCACAACAGAAAATTGAAAGAGAAGCATAATGAAATGAATATTTTTATTTAAAGACAATAATAATTATGGTAGAAACTGTTGTTTCGTAGAAATGCAATAAGCATATTTAGGAGATGTTATGGGCAGCAGGACGTTAGTGCTGGGGTATGGCAAATGTAATACAGACACATACAGCCAACACATAAATGAGAAATAATGGAGACATTATGGGAGGCTGGTACATTTTCTTTATGTCTTCCCCTTCAACAAATTTTATTTCTATTTTGTCTAAACGAATATAGAGGCGAGACATGACTACCAAGTTATTGTTCTACAGCCAAATGCAAATTAGACAGTGCATGATGCTTGCTGACGTCAGGGGAGAGGTTAAAATCTTTTGAATATTTCCATTTCGCAAGTTTTATAAATGGTCGGGGAGGTTTGATGCGTTAATGTGTTGTTGGATTCTCTATATTTTCTTTTTAATTCTATTGTTTGCTTTAGACTTCAAGTGTTTAATATTTAGAGCCTACATGTAAATAAAGCAGAAAATAAAAAAATAAAATATTATAATATCGTAGAGTTCAAGTTCTTAATATAACGATTTACACTACATTACAATTGCAACCGCTAGCGACAAAGCACATTAAGCGACTGCAATTGTTTATTTTCAGCATATAAAATTTTAATTTTAATTTTTCATCTATTGGCCATAAGCATGTGACAATTAAATGCGTATTTTTGCTTCAGAAAGGAAGGATATAAAAATAGGGATTTAATTTGCGCTTAATGTTGCCATATTGTTTTTTTTTTTGGGGTATTTTATAGTTTCTAAAAATAACCTTTTTATGACCAAAAAGTATCTACTTCATTTTTACAAATTATAAAAAAACAATATGTGTATAAAATCTAATTTAAAAAAGTGTTGGTAATAATATTCAAAAATCAAAGCGCTAATATTAGACGTTTTTAGCTAGTCCCTCTTATCCAAACTCTCTTAGACAAACCAGAGATAAAAGACGATTTTTAGAAACTTCTTTTTGTCTACACTGTGTTTGCCAGCTCAGCAGCTGTTTTCGTTATTGTTAAACATGTTCAGTTTGGTTTATAATTTAACCTTGAATCGACTTCTAAACCAACAACGCTGGCAGATTATTGACTTATTTTATTACCGAAATTCATGCTCGGTTAAGAAACTGCATCGTGCTCATTTCTGGTTAAATGGATATGTGGACAAGCAAAATTGTCATATTTGGAGTGAACAGGAGGCAGGAGCATCTCGAAAAATGTGCTGTTTGGTGCGGATAATGAGCTACCATGTGGCATTATTGGACCCTACATTTTTAAAGCTGACGATGGCAGTGCTGTTGCCTGAAATAGTAGAATACGAAGCGGAGGGTCCTGAGTTCAACCCCGCGCAGAGCCATGAAATATTGTGTCGAATTCTTCTGATCAGCATTAGTGCATGATTGTGTTAGTTGTTGCCAGCATGTTTTCAATGACGAAGGCATGGCACTGGTCACTGAACACAATTGGCAGCGACTGACACTATCATGTACCAAAAAAGCAGAGTAACAGCTTCCTCCTTCGTCGGTCCTGTAGCAAAAATTAGCCGGCGAAGTAAAAAAGGTTGAAATAGCTACAAAAAATTTTCTATCTTCTCATCTTTCTTCATCTGTCCCCTTAATACTATCCCTTCCTTTCTAGTTCCGGCGCAATGCACTGCATATGTAGGGGTCATCCCCTGAGTGCTGATCCAAGATAGAATAAAAAGAAACGTGGCGAGAGCTACCATGCAATGATTAAAATTTTTTTTTGCCTAAAATAGAAGAGCAGGTTTTAGCCACATGCCACACAGTAAACGAAACGGGGAATATTTTTCCATGTAAAATGTTACTTCAACGCCCACTAAAGGGGATGGGTCTAAAGGTGGATTGTTCTGATTTTCTAGTTGCCAGTTCAATGCTTTGAATTTTCTTTGGCATAAAAAATATAATTTGCTTAACAAAATTACACAAAAAAGGTTTAAAAATCATTTTTTATTTTCTAGAGGTTGGTTTAGTTCTTCTTAGGGGAAATTCTTTTCCTCTGGTTCGATTCAGCCCATTTACGAACTTGACCTGTGCTATCGTTCAAAATATATTTACATCAAATTTCAAGGGTCTGGCAGTGATATCCATGGACGGACGGACGGACGGACTTGACTAGATCGTCTTAGTTTTCATCATTGATCAAGAATATATATAAGGTATAGGGGGTCTTAGGGGGATATTTCCGCGTTACAAACGAAATGACCAAATGAATATACCTTCCGATTGTTTTTTGGAGGGTATACAAATTTACATTCATGTTTAAACTTTTTGTTAGACAAAAAAGGAAAAAATCTTTTTTGCATCCCAAAATACTTGCAAAAACCGATAAATCTGACAATATGACAGCACTGATCGTGTTAAATAAGTGTAGGGTTATACTTTTTGCAAGTTAGGGCCTTTCTACATGAGACTAACAATTTTATGTTTTTATTTCCTTTCATTTTGGCTTCCCCCATTGTCAGTATGTTCAGGGCGAATTTGGCCAAACATCTCTTCCATTTGCAAAAAAAAAGGATTTAATGTTTAAACACTGTGTGTATTTTCCAGTAAAAAATACTCAACTTATTTTGTTGCACTCCTCCTGACTTCTCGTTCAAACAGCAAAATAATATGCATGAACTGTTAGTCTATGTAATAAGTAAATATTGCAAATGCAGCAGCAGCAACTGAAAAAAAGTGGTAAATAAAAGTTTGTGCATGGATGTATGTGCGCAGTCGTGCTTACACGAGTGTATGTATGTATATGTACACGTCTAGTTGTTAAATATTTACAAAGGATGCTAGCAAACTTGGCTTGCTTGCACTTGAAATAGAGTGTATGGCAGAGATCCTTGTAAAAAAAACTTTTTACGGCTTAATTTAGCAGAAGTTGGGGAATGAATTTTACCAGGGGGGTTACATTTATTCTGTGTTTCATGTTGCCTACTACTCAGCTAAGCAACGACGATATTTCGCTAAAAAATATTAAGAAATAAAACATTCTTTTTTTTGCTAGCCGGCAGTAAAATATTGTACAAAAGATTTCCTTACAAAGCGTGTTGAACAATTTTCGTTTTTCTTCTAGTTCTTGCCTTGGCGCAAGTAAAATTTAAATTACAAACCTTTAAAGGTTTGAAGCCATTTTCTTAACTAACAAACAAGTTGTAGCTTTTGTTTGCTACAACGAACGAACGGAACCCTTTTTTTATTTAAACTCTCTCCCTTTTATTTGATTCTAGGTAATACATACCGGTGTTTGGGGATTTTTTTTTGTCCAAATGATTCTGTTTGCCCGTAATTTGTTAAGGGTGGATTTTGTTTTTTGCTTTGTTTGTGTAATTTTCAAACAGTTAAAGGATAAAGAAAACTAACTATTAATAATTAAATTGAGGCAGTAATACGTGCCGTAATAACTTGGCAATAATTGTGTTAAAATTGTCCGTGAATTTCAAATAAATATCTTAAAGTGTTTATATTTTAAGAGTATTTATTTTTCCACCTTTTCTTTAATGTTCTTTTCTCAACATGATATAATTTTAAATTGTTATTTATAAGCTTTTCGCAATCACCGGAAAATAGATTTCTTGAGAATCAGTGAGTGAATCCGCCTTCAATGTGAAATATTCCGAAAAAAATGCATCTTTTCCAATGAAGCGCATTTCTCAACAGAACGGTTTCGTGAATAAATAAAATTGCAGAATAAGGGGCTCAAAAAATTTTCTATTTGGCAACTTTTTATTACGTTTAATGTAGGCTAAACGAATTATGAAGTTCTTTTCATAAAATAATTGTTCGTACATCATTTTGCCGACGTTAATAATTAGAAACGCAATAAACGGCTTTAAATTTTACATATAATACTCGTTTTGGTATTCGTATTCGCGAATATCAAAAATTCACATTCGGCACATCACTAGCATGTACATACAATAAATATACATATATACACTTAGGTCTCGTTTTATGCGATAGATGCGTTCCAAAAAAAAAATCGCATAAATCAAACCCGCATAAAACGATACTCTAGCTTCATATAAAAACTAATGATTCGTCCCAAAATTCTGAAAAATCGCATAAATTCAAATCGCATAAAAATATCAACAAAAATATATTTATTTTACAAAATGAAATTTATTTGTTGCGTGGTTAGGCATTTTTATATCATAAATGATAGACAAGCACCAAAATTTATGAATTTTACACTTACTTTTTCCCAAAGTGAAATGTTTGTTAAGGTTAAAAAATTGATTTCTATTTGAATGTTACAGCAATCGAATCACTCACTCACTGCACCGTAATAAACAAATGAACCACCAAGTAAAATAAGGAATTCTCACAGCACGCATGCGTATCAGCTATGCGCAGAAAAAACACTGCAGCGTGATTAAAAAAACACCAGCTAATAAGAAGGGAAATCCCCAGTTTGGTCTTTCAATAATAACACACACACACAACACTCATACATACATACGTATCGTCTACGCATAAAAACAAAATAAAACAAACTGTAACCAAGAATGATAAAATAAATATTACGCCAACAAGCTGAAATAAAAATACTTTTCTGCGCATGATGGAACTCTGACGTCACTCAACATGTGTTCTGATTGGCTAATAAAATTCAGCTGGAAAACTATTATGTTATTGTAAAAACAAGACAGTGGGGCAAATTGCGATTTTCCAAATTAAATTTGTTTGATAAAAAACAATTTTAAAAAATTATTTTATTTTCCACTTTTTTTATTTGAAATTGTTAATTTATAGTTATTTTATATAAATATTGAACCCAAGTACTAATTATTTTTCTTTTTTCCCCATTCAAAACAAATTTCTTTGCTTGCAAAATATCAGCCATAACTTCCTTTGAGCTTCATCTCTTGTAAAACTATAAAATGCCACAGCTTTTTGAAAACAAACAAAATTTTGATAAAAATATTACATTTTAACACAATTATTTCTCACCTGTTTTTTTTTTGCTGTCACTTTGTTTGCAATTGCCCACTGCACATTGCATGCTTGTTCTATTTTCTCTTTAATTTAGGTTTTTTGTTTACAGTTTATGAGCTTTAAACATCAAGTTTTAATAAGTTTTTTACACTTTAAGTTATTTAATAATTATTTTAATACATTTATTTTAAAATACAACACAATTTATTATAAAATATAACACAAAACTTGCACTTTCATAAGTCCGATTTAATTTGCTTGTTGGAAATCTCTCTGAGTAAATTGGAAATCTCTCTGAGTAAATTGTGTGAAGAGTTGCCAAATATAGCATAAAATATTAATTTTGTACGAGGAAGTATTAGTTTTGCATATAATAAACATTTGACAATTTCTTCGAGGAAACAAATACGTCATCAAGCGGTAAATCATGCGCAAGGCGTAATCTTTATTTTACATAGGGTCTACACGTAACATAATATGTAAGATGAGAGCGTCAAATTCAATTGCAGAGCGAATTGTGTTACGTGTAGACTTCAAATTAGTATTATCTCAATCTTATAAAATTTTTTATGAGAGCGTTGTTATAAGAAATCCTATACCAACAATCTTATGAGATGAACTGTCAAATAAGCACATGCATTTGTATTTGTGTATAAAAAGTCGCCATTGAAAATCTTTAGTTGTTTGTGAATGCTGATTTTACAATTGTGACACAATTATTTTACAATTTAGTTCACTTTGGAAACCAGCGTTGCCAAATGTGCAGATTTATCTGCATTTGACAGTTTTTCTAAGCATTGAGCAGTTTTGCAGTTTTTTTCTTTAAAAACCAGTTTTTCTGTAAATTGTGCAGTTTTTGCAGTTTTTACATTTTACTTTTTTATTCTTAATTTTGTTATTTTAATTCCAATTTCTGAAACCATAATTTTACCCCGTTTGCTTAATATAACAGTGGCAAGGTTTAACTATACTTTTTTATACGAGTATGTAATTATCACATACATCTTTTTGCACCCCTGACCACAAAGCAAGTTGAATTTTACCAAGGTGTACATATATTGCAGGTGGGAGCACGAGCTCACTTGCCTAACCTGATAAAACGTCAAACTTAGTAGTGCCGTTTAACGATTTTTGCAACTGTTAATAAGTGTTCTATTTTTGTAAAAATGGTTGTACCTGTTAGATAGATATGCCTTGTGTTTTTCTATGTACATACAAACAAATTTAAATTTTTAATTATTGGTTTCAATATAAATATGAGAACGACATCGACTTGTCGAGATTCTGGAACAGGCAGTATTATATCTGAATAATAATGAACTCTTTTTGTTTATTTAAACCCTATGCACCTATATATTTTTTATTAAAATGAATTGCTTTGTTATATGTAGATGTATATCATATTTAATTTGTTGTGTTATGTTTTTGTTTTAATAAAAAAATATGAAAAAAAAACTATATATTTTTGTGAATTTTTTATGTGCAGTTTTTTTACTTGAAAACCAGTTTTTTTTTCTAAAGTTGCAGTTTTTTTTTTAAGTTATGGCAACGCTGTTGGAAACAATAAACACCAATAATTTTATCAAATTTCTTCGCAAATTATAAACACTCTCTCCACGGCTGCCAATGAATTATGAATTCTTATAAGAGTAGTACATATTCCCCTTGGCAAACATTAAGATTAAGATGAAGAAATCCGTTCTCTCATTCTGCCGACGTTCTTTCAAATATTATGTCAGAGTTAATCGCAATTGTAGACCCTATGTTATCATTCTTGACTGTAACAACTACATCACAACTTGGTTTAATTTCAACACGGTAAAAAAGCCTACAAACATCTAAAATTTCAAAACCTTTTCAAATTCTAAAAAAAAAATCGTCCATTTAAAAATCGCATAAATTCGAATCGGCATAAACGAGACCCGACTGTACATGATTACAATCAGTCTGTTGTTCGCCTAACCGGAAATTTTTCAAACAAATTCGGTATAAAAAAGAAATACATAATGCCAAGGCTAAATAGTGCAAATATTGGAATTTGAATTTTCTAATATTGATACATTTAAATGAACATTATTTGTAGAACAAAATTTAAATCATGTGTATTTGATTAAGGGTTAGTTAATTAAAACATTCTGGCATTATTTGTATACTACGCACCCAAGGACAAATACTATTTTCATTACTTAACAATTTTGATATAAAAGAACGAATGTGGTGCTATTAGTTATTCAGTTAATTGAAATTATTTTGCAATATGAAACTTCTCATTATCGTGGTTGCTTTAATTGGCGTGGCAGCGGCTTTTCCTCAAGGTACTTGAATTTTATATATTTAGTTTTTTAGATACTTTTCTAATTTGACACTTATATAAGAAAACAATATAACCCTAGTCATTTGGTGATTTCAATTGCAGGTCCTGGAGCATTACCACCAATAGGTAATTTTACATTATATTAATACACATTAGCTTTGAAGCATTGTCTAGATATTCGTGAAGTGTTATCTAGATATTCAATACTTGACTACTTCAGTATTAAAAAAAAAATAATAATAATAATAAATATTATATCACCGATAACTCGTTTAACTAAAATATTTTTTATTTCTTTCCTTCTTTGTTCGTTTTATTTAAAGGACTTCCACAAGGTAATTTTTTATTACATTTATACACATTAATTTTGAAGCATTGTCTAGATATTCCTTACTTGACTACTTCAGTATTAAGAAAAAAAAAAAGAAAATTGTATATCACTAATGATACATTTAACTAATATATTTTTTATTTCTTTCCTTCTTTGTTGGTTTTATTTAAAGGACTTGGTAACTTTATACCAGGTAATTTTACATTATATTAATACACATTAATTTTCAAGCATTGTCTAGATATTCCTTACTTGACCACTTCAGTATTAAGAAAAAGAAAATTTTATATCACTAATGATACATTTAACTAATATATTTTTTTATTTCTTTCCTTTTTTGTTGGTTTTATTTTAAGGTGGTTTGCCTGGAGCAGGTAATTTCATATTATATTTACTCATAAACTTTTCGATATTGCTACAGTGGAGTTCGGTTATAATGAATTTTAAAGAGCCTTTCTATCTTAGTCACACTTGTATTTGTGTTGTGTGATTTAAAAAGGGCCACGGCGGGAATGTTTTCGTTTTAAATGTTAATTTTGTATATCGACTTTACGATAGAATCGTACTTCACTGTACCTGTACTACACACATATGCATATCCTTTTCTGAATATTGAAAATATTAAATTCCTTATCTTCTTCCAGATGGTTTGAGTTCCGCCATGAATATGGGTGCAAGTAAGTAATTAATTATTAATTATTTAATTGAGGTTAATTACGAAATTTCGGAATTATAAACTCAATATATAACTTTTGTCTTTTCCATAACTCTTCTCAAAAGTTGTACAAAATTTCTGTAAAAGAATTTACAATTCCGAGGCTTGTTAATTAACAGTATTTATAGTTCTGGTTAAATGATTATTTAAAACTTATCGTGATATCTATACTATTTTCTTTATCGTTACATCACACAAGAATTCTTTAATATTCCTGTTAATGCTGCAAAAGGTGCAATGAGTGCAGTAACAGAAGGATTCGGCCAACAGCCCCAAAAATAATAATATTCCTCCCTACAACAAAATCATTCCATGCTGAAGTCTAATCAGTGCTTCAGATTATTTTGTAATAATGGAACTCCTGGCGACGAAGAATACGATGGTTGTTTAAAACAGTGAAAGAATTAAGATAATTTGGCAAAACTGATTAAAAAAACGATTTGTATAGTTATTATTACATAAATAACAGTTTTAATTAATTAATCTAAAAGGTTGTTTGAATGTTTTAATTATTTTTTTTTGTTTTGTTTCAACTATTTAATGGCAAACGAAACTTATTCGAAAAGCCCATTTTTAATATATTAAAACACAGCCTGCAAGCAAAATAGCCGGTGAATAAAACGAAATAAAAATGTAGTAAATATTTAGCATATTTGAGAAATTTTTGTAAATTTTGGGATCTTCTTGTCTTTCTGTCGAATCCATATAATTTTTTCCAAGCCTCTTGGAAAATATTGTTTATGAAATATTTATAGCATTATGCTAGAGTTAATGTCGACGTCGTCGAAGGCGTCAAATGTAAAAAAAAAAAGTTGAATCGTATGAAATTGTATGAGAGCAGTTAATCTCAACGCGTTGCAACGCCGTAAAAGTTCAATCTATTTCAACTTTTTCGGCGTTGAAACGCCGTCAACGGCGTCGACATTAGCTCTAGTATTAAGAAAAAATTGTATGGCTTAAGTAAGCAAAAAAAAAATATATATATAATACTGTTACGAAAATTTTTTTTTGACACATTGTTGTCACAATACCGCCATATATAAATGAAATTTATTTGTTGGTGGTCAAGCAATGTCTATATGCATTTCATTGGTGCTTTATCAAATCATCAGTAGACTTTAACCACAGTTTTGAAAAGTTAACAAATTATATTCGATATTCAAATTATATTCATATCGAATATAATTTGTTTGCTGGTTTAGTTTTGTGTGAGTTTCAAGGCCCACTTTGCTTATTCTGTTGTGATTTTTGAAAATAGTTTGTAATATACAAATTGTGAATTCTCAGATGGTTTTCGGAAGTATATGCATAAGATAAGAGGTTTTTAACTTTTCAAAACTGTGGTTAAAGTCTACTGATGAAATGCATATAGACATTGCTTAACCACCAACAAATAAATTTCATTTATAAATATTTATTATTTTTATTATACAGTCGTATTCAATGTGTTGGGAGGAGCACTACTGACACACTTTTCCGTCAGCCTAAAAACTTACGTATTAATATTTTATATCAACGTGCAAAAAAGGAACCTGCTGGGTCACACTTGCTTTAACACATTTCTGTGCTCAATATTAAAACTCTGTACAGGGTCACTCCGAGAAAGGCCGTGGAGGAGACATCTCATCTCATCTAAATCGTAAAAACTTAAAAACTAAATTTTCGGGTTAGTTAAGTGCAGAAAAAAAGAAAAAGATCCGAGAACATATTCGTCGTAAAAGCTTAGAAATGAAATTTTTAAGGAATGTAGGCTTAAAGAATACAATTTCTCAAATATTTACATTTTTTTTTGTCATACAATATGTAACTTCAACGCCCACCAAGAGGGGCGGGGTCCAAAAATAGACTACATCGTGTTTTCCACAGACGGACGTATGGGCTTTGCTAGATTATCTTAGACTTCATCACCCATCCAGAATATATACACTTGATGGGGTCCAATTCTTTTTGGAGGGTATTCAAAGTGTAACTTGCCGGGGTTGCTCTAGTAAGGGCCGGTGGGGGCCCTTTGCCATAAAACACTAAAAATACATTTTTGGGATAATTAAGTGGAACAAAAAAAATTTTTTATAGGGTCATTTGGGCGACACAGAGGGAGGAGGGAGGTAGAGCAGCGGAGGATCAGGTTATGTCTCAGTTATAAAAGCGCAAAAATGTTTTTTATTTTTAGGAATTTAGACTGAAGTAATACAATTTGTTAAATTTTTACACTATTTTCGCATATAATAACGCTCATTAAAGGGCCGGGGTTCAAACATTTATTTTTTTGATTTATGGCTCCAAGTTTAACGCGTTGGATCTTCTTTGACATAAAAATATGTCATTTGCTTAACAAAATTACAAAAAAGCTTTTAGAATGATGTTGTTTTTTAGAGGTTGGTTTCGTTCTTCTTAGGGAAACTTTTTTCTCTCTGGTCCGATTCAGCCCATCCAGTGCTATCCTTCATGATATAATTATGCTAAGTTACAAGTGTGTGGCTCTTTACTTTTGGACTGTATCGTGATATCCACAGACGGACGGACATGGCTAGTTCGTGTTAGATTTTATCACTGATCAGGAATATATACTTTATGGGGTCTCAGAGGGTGATGTAGTTGTCAAAGTATTTAATGTACGTTAAAAGTTTCCCGACTTTAGTACTTTACGACATACGTAATGTGACAAAGATCGCTAGTAAACCAGTATTTCAATGTAGTTGTCATATAAAAGTACGACGGATTGTTGTTTGTAGACATAACTTTCTGCAGTGCTATCCCCGACGATAATCTATAGGATATTTCGGATATTTAGTAAATTGGAACTACATACGTTGATGTAAAATATTAATACGTCAGTTTTTATGCTGACGGAAAGGAGTCTCAGTTGTGCTCCTCCCAACACATTGAAAGCGATCGTATTAACATATTTTTATACCCTCCAAAAAAGAATACTCGTATGGAGGGTATATTCACTTTGTCACACTAACGAAGCGAAATATCCATCTGAGACCCCATAAATGATATATGTTCTTGATCAGTGATGAAATCTAAGACGATCTGAGCATGTCCGTCCGTCCGTCCGTCTGTGGAAATCACGATTCAGTTCAAACGAAAAGAGCTAGACTCTTGAAATTTGGTATAAATATATCTTGAAGCATAGCACAGGTCAAGTTCAGAAATGGGCTAAATCGGGTAAGAGGGAAAAAAGTTCCCCTAAGAAGAACTAAACCAACCTCTAAAAAACAACATCATTTTTAAAGTATTTTTTTGGAATTTTGTTAAGCACATGACATATTTTTATGTCAAAGAAAGTCCAACGCGTTAAACTTGGAGCCATAAAATAATAAAAAATAAATTTTGGACCCGCCCCGTTTAGTGGGCGTTATTATATGCAAAACTAGTGTACAAATTTAACAAATTTTTTTACTTAAGCCTGAATTCCATAAAAATAACATTTTTAAGCTTTAATGACGAAGCTGAGACGTATCCTGGTGCTACTTTGCCCCTCCTACCCCTCCTCCCCTTTGTCCCCTAAATGACCCTATCAAAAAAATAAAATGTTAAATTTTTTATATAATTATCCCAACTATTTATTTTTAGAGCTTTATGACAAAGGTGAAATGTCTCCCCCACAGCCCTTGCCAGAGCTATGCCGACAAAGTACAGTTTTAGTGCCCTCCAAAAAGAATTGGACCCCATCAAGTATATATATTCTTGATCAGTGATGAAGCCTAAGACGGTCTAGCAATGCCCATACGTTCGTCTGTGGAAAACATGATATTGTCTGTTTTTGAACCCCGCCCCCTTTAGTGGGCGTTGACGTACGATATTATATAAAGGAACTCTGTCCCACCAAGTTAAACATTTTAAGTTTACTTACTAAATATTTGGAGGGTATTTAAGATTCGACCCGGTCATATATAACGTTTTTATATGTTTTATTTTGTTTTGATTAAGCTTTTGGCATCAAAAATTAAATATAAATGAAATAAACTAAAGCTAAATATGTGAATAAAATGGAGCACGAATAAGTGATTTAATATCCGTCCACGAAACACTTATTGAGTCAATTTCGTCTTTTCTTACGTTAATGTCGGTTTAAAAATAACTCAGGATGTCGGTTATACGATTTTTTTACTCAACAAAAATAGTACGTTTATCCAATGACCGCCTTTCTTGTATTTGTTTATTTATTTTATTTATTTATTTATTTTTTATTTTTTTGTTAATCTTATAGAGTGTTTAACGAGCAGTTGTGTGAAATTATACAAGACAAATAAGTGTTTCATTGCACTGGCACTTAAATATCTAATCTTGACCTTAACAAAAGTGTTTTCTGGCAAGTTTTTTTTTTGTTGTTTTTTTTGTTTTGTTAGTTTCGTTTCTGTTGCTTGTTTATGGCTTTAACAAGAATTTTTGCTCTTAGTTTTATACATTTTAAATTTCCTAGTGTTGCTTTATATTGTTAAGGTTTTAATATTTCTTTACGGGCTTTATGGGTTTTGAGTGTCTTGCTATTGTAACCGGAAATTGCATTTAAAATTTTTGTGTTCAGCTGATATCATTTATATCATTTAACACGAATTTCTTTCTAATTATTTTGTGGGAGCAACTTTTTGGGAAACAATAAATTTCTACAAGTTTATTTGCTTTGACTTTCAATTTAAAAACAATTTTGTAGAAACCGAAAATCTTTTCTTGATATTCATATTTTTTGTATGCAGATATAGAGTGTTTTTAGTTGGAAGAAATACTATTGTATAAAAATTCAAACTAATTTTCACCCAAAATTCGTCTTATTCGAAATATCAATGATCAATTGAAAAGTCTCTTAATTAAAGCTAATTATATATATTTATTATTTTATTGACCACATAACAAACAAAAAGCACTAATTTAATTGAGACAATATGTCGAATAAACGACTTTAAGATATATATATATATATATATATATATATATATATATATATATATACATATATATATTTATTAATTTGAAACGATTTGCAAGCAATTTTGTTCTTTAAAAACAGAAAAACACTCGCTTAAACGTGTTTTGTTTGGATATACGACAATTCATATGAAAAAATACCGCGTAACAGAAAAAAAATTTAATTTGCCGGCAACGAAATATGTACCCTGTAATCACGTCTCCTTTTTACCATAATAACATTAAAGCACTTAGAGCATTTGTATTATCGGTTGACAATGTTGCATGCAACAAAACATTTGATGGCAACTTATTAAAAAATATAAAAAATATTTAATAGAAAATATATTGCATCGAACTAATTATTGCTGTATTAAATTCAATTAAAATTATTGATAGGCTAATTGCTCGAAAATGTGTTTTTTAAATTCAGAAAGACATGATAAATATTCCAAGGCATAAGGGAGCGGCAACATCAATTTTAATTATCCAACTTACACGGCAGAGCAGAACCGCTGTTTCCGAAATCTGCTACACTTTCATCTTCAGTACTCATATGTATTAGTTAAATGTGATATAATTTTTAATTTCTAAAAGTTTTATTAGGCATTTTGTTTTTGGTTGCCAGTCCGACATTTTTAACTCCAACACCAATGGGTCATTATATCAAAATAACCTGCCCGACCGGACATACTCTTTCACACTGAAGCCGAACCTGAACATTCCTCCGTCGGACGCTATATATTTCTAAAGGCACATTTTGTTTATTTTATACAACGAATTTTAGAGGTATAGAACTCGTTTAAAGAGGTATAGAAGTCGTTTAACTGAAGTCGTGTAAGTGGAATAACATTTCTGTAGGATTTTACTTTCGCTTAATCGAATTCGATTGTATATAGAATTCCCATTTGAAATTGATGGCTGCAGAAGATGTTCCTGACGAAGCGCTTTTTCGAGAATAGCACAACATTGGCCTCCAAATTGTCAATTGTTTGTGTGTAATTGGGCATAAAGCACTGACTTCAAGTGGCGCAACAGGAAATAGTTGAAAGATGTCAAAGCATAAAATTGGAGCCCAATTGACAGGCTCATTTCTCAACTTCAACTTATCGCCAATTTTTTTATACCCAGCAAAAAAGAATTGGAGGGTATATTCACTTTGTCATTCCGTGTGTAACGTAGTGCAATAGGTCTCTAAAACCCCATAAAGTATATATATTCCTGATCAGTGATGAAATCTAAGACAATCTAGCCATGTCCGCCCGTCCGCCAGTCCGTCTGTGTAAATCACGATTCAGTTCAAACGAAAAGAGCTAGAGCCTCGAAACTTGGCATAAATATATCTTGAAGGATAGCACAGGTCCAGTTCGTAAATGGACTGCATCGGGAGAGAGGAAAAGAAGTTCCCCTAAGAAGAACCAAACCAACATCCGAATTTTAAATTTTTTTTTTTTTGTAATTTTGTTAAGCAAATGATGTATTTTTATATCAAAGAGGGTCTAAAGCGTTGAACTTGGAGCCATAAAATCAGAAACATAATTTTTTGGACCACGCCCCCTTTACTGGGCGTTGAAATAACACATTACATGGAAAAATAGAGTAAACATTTAACAAATTGTGTAATTTAAGCCTTCATTCTTTAAAAATTTAATTTTAAAGCTTTTATGACGAAGCTGAGTTGTTCTCTGATCTGTTCTATCCTCCCCCACCTTTGTCCCCTAAATGACCCTATCAAAAAAAAAAATTTTTTTTACCTCATGACACCAAAAATTCTTTTTTTAGTGTTTTAGTAGTGGGGTTGTCTCCCCCACGGCCCCTCCCGGAGTGACCCCTACACAACAGAGTTTTTATTTAATAAACATTTGGAGGGTATTTAAGGTTCGGCCTGGTCGAATATAATGTTTTTACTTGTTTTTAATAAATCGGTGATTGCAGTGACAATATGACACAGATTTTTTGTTTTTTATGTAATAGTCTGTTTCCGTTGCTTTTTCTAAGCGCTTAACGCAACTTTGCAATGGGATAGCGAATAGCAGCATTTGCCAACAATTGATGACTGATTTGGTGGCGTTGTTCCAGCCTCAACCTATTCATGATAATTTCCTAGAGCCTATTGATCATACATATATGTCAAGAAGGGGATCGCAATGCCATAGTTTTTTTTTTATCTTGGACCAGCACTCAGGGGATGACCCCTATATATGCAATGCATTGCGCCGGAACTGAGAACGAGGGGATAGTATTGAGGGGACAGATTGGGAAAGATGAGAAGATAGACAGTTTTTTTTGTAGCTGTTTCAACCTTTTTTACTTCGCCGGCTAATTTTTGCTACAGGGCCGACGAAGGTGGGTGCTGTTACTCTGCTTTTAGTGCCAATTATGTTCAGTGACTATGCCTTCATCATTGAAACAGGCTGGCAACAACTAACACAACCACGCATTAATGCTGATCAGAAGAATTCAACACAATATTTCATGACTCAGCGAGGGCTCGAACTCACGACCCTCCGCTTCATAGTCTCGTGTTCTACTACTTCAGCCAACAGCTTTACATTTAAACTTTTTGTAAGCTCTATGCAGCATAAAAACAAACACCCTTTACATGCAGTAACATATTATCGACATGTTTTCAATCAACTTGTGTCTGCAAGCATTTATCTTCCCTGTCAGATGTCAGACGGACGGTCTGCTTGCTGTGCAAAATATTTCATATGTGCAATAATTAACACCTTGATTTCAGCAGATAATAATACACACCGGCCTGATAGGTAATTTTCATTTGGTTTGGCAGCCGCTTTATTTACTGCATTTTGTGTCAGTAGTCAATAATTTTTATCTTTTATTGACGTGCATGCGAGCACATGTTTGTGCATTGAAACGGATTGATTTGCTTAGACTAGAATATTTTATCGAACGTATAATAATATTATGATACAGAAAAGACAAATACATCGAACGGCAAATACATCGAAAGTGACACTAATTTCCTTGTAGATATTTTCGAGAACAAAAACAATGTGAAGTTAATGATAAAAGAAAACGTTGTTTTTTTCATACTTATACGCATTTAAAGTTCAAGAAGTGCAATGAATATCATCCGTTTTTCAGGTGCTTAACAGCTTTGGAAAGTATAAACTAAAAGCTTTAGATTGAACGAACGTTAGGAAATAGTATGTAAGTATGTGTGCGCGCATGCAAATATGTATTTCTCGAGCAAGAGCACATTTTTGTTAAATCTTTTTTGCCTTTATTAAACTCAGAAATATATATATTTTTTTGTCTAACAATTCATATTAAAAATGAATTCATTTAAAAACAAAATGACTTTTGAAAATCTGTTAGAAATGGAAAATAAACAGAATTTGGAGGTCTGACTTTTGCTTCTCGCAAACTCATACAAGGTAGGTGGACAAATTTGAGGTTAGGAAGTAAATTTACTGTCAAATGATGAAATGTCATCATATATTGATCTGGCATCCTTTGACATTTATTTAGCAAAAAGTTGGGTAATTTTAAACATGGAAAGCCGGCCGATTATTGCGTGCTTCGAACGTTTGTGAATTGACTGTTTGAAAAACTGAACTAAAACGACGCATTTTTTCAACAAAATCATCTTTAATGATGAGTTTAATTTTCAATTAGGCAGTTGTGTAAAGCAACGAAATTGTCGCATGGGAGGCTTACAAAATCCACAAACAGTCCTCGAAAAACCATTTAAAGAAAATGGCCGTATGGCGCAGTTTGTGGTCAGGTGGCATCATTGGCCCGTATTTTGAATTACACAATAATAGATTTTTTTTGTGGCCACAATTGGCTAAAGTAGACATCAGTGACCTTTGGTTTCAACAAGACGGCGCCACAAGCCAATTGATATCACCTTTTTGGCTAATTAAACGGCCATCAAACGTTTGACGCAATAAATCGATTGTGGCATGAAATGTGTGGCAAGTTGCAGCATCGTTCACATCAGCACCAAGAAGAGCGGGTACAAAAAATCGATTATCATGATGCAATAGGTGTCGCAAAGATATATGATCTAATGACGGCTCCACCCCACAAGCCTCACCAAGCAGTCACTCGTAATGGATGCGTTGGCTTCTGTAAGACTACTTGTGGGTTTTCTGAGTCCCACCAACATGAAAATGATCTTCATCTGAAAAGACGATTTTTTTTGCAAAATCGATTTCCGACCAATTGTCTTTGTTTTACAAATAAATTTCCAATAATTGCCAACGTTGCTCAAGTGTAAATCGATTCATTTCGTTCAGTGGAGATAATAAACTGAATTTTGTGACAGAATAGAATAACAAGAGTATTGCCAGATTCGAAATATCTGGTGGTTCGAATTTTAACCGATAGATGGCCTACCCGATAGTTCTTCGAATCATATAAAAGAATCTGGAATCCTAATTGAGCAGATATATAATTTCGGAGTTTTTTTGTAAGTCTCTTTTTCGCAATTTTTCCGTTTTTTTTAGAGATTTGACGAAATCTGCCCGTCCGAATCGTCTCCAATTTACATTAAGTTTGAAAGAATTGTTTGAAACGCCAGTGATTTAGTTCCATTCTGTCAAGCCGTTCAAAAGTTTTAAACTGTTCATATGCTTACAAACACACACACATACATGCAGGTTTAATGACATCCTCTGAAAGCTCGTTTTTTTGAAAATGAAGTAAAACCAATAATTTCCCGATTTCTTTAAAATTTTCAATTTTATTAGCGCGAAGTTAAAAAAAAATATTTGACTTGTATATTTTAAGTGAGTTCATTTTTATAAACGATCCTTTCTACTGATCTTGGTACACTGTATTAGATATAGTTTTTCTTAGAGTAAGAAAAATATTTTAATGGCTTTATTTCAAAATATACAACTGTACCAAAATACCAAATAATCAATAATCAGCATTTACGACTTAATAATTTGCTAACACAAATTTGATTTTAAATTGTATGGCCGAACTCATGAGAAAAGTTCAAATGGCATTTACCGCAAACAGCAAGCAGCATTGCTTTTGTTGGTGAAGGTTTTTCGTCTACAGAATTTTGTTGCCATTATTATTTGTGGGTGAAAATAGAACAAAAAAAAAGACACAAAAAAGAAAAACAAGACAAAGTCAAGGACCTCTTCAGTTCTCTTTATGGGAACGGATGCTGTTTATTAGCAAATGTTTTCATCTTTCTTGTGGGTGGTAAGAAAAGTCGACGGTTAATAAATTGAAATAATACGGCAGCAGTAGATTCCCCGTATTATGAACTTCAGCCGTACTAAACTATCACTTATGTGCACATATTGTGGTTTAGTTTGAATTATAATATTGAAAATCGATGTAAAGGCTGGGCAAATTTCAGGTTAGAAAATAAATTGGCTGTCAAATGATGGCATGTCAAGAATTGAGCAGTCATTCTTTGACATTTATTTCGAAATTTTAACCAAGAAAAGCCGGTCGACCTTTGTTTGTGTCGAAAGTTTGTAAATTGGCTGTTTGAAACCCTGAAGGAAAACAACAAATTTTCTTTAACAAAATGGTCTTTAATAATGAGGCCAATTTTCAATTGGACGGTTGTGTAAACAAACAAAATTTTCGCAAGTGGGGCTTACAAAATCCAGAAACAGTCCTCCAAAAACCATTACATCCAAGGAAAATGACCGTATGGTGCAGTTTGTGGTCAGGTGGCATCATCGGCCCGTATTTTTTCGAAAATGAGCGAGGAAACTCCGTCACCGTTAATTCTCTGCGCTACCAAACCATGATATCTGATTTTCTTTTTGCCACAACTAGCTACTGTTGACATCTGTGAGCTTTGCGCCACAGAGCCGCACAGCCGATCAAACAATTCAGTTATAACGTGAGAAATTTCCCGGTCGCGTAATTTCTCGATTTGACGATGTCATTTGGCCGCCACGTTCTTGTGATTTAATGCCGCTGGATTATTTTTTCTGGGACCGTTTGAAAGACCGGATTTACACGAACAAATCACAAACAACTGACCCCTCTGAAAGATGAAATTCGGAGCCGAATTGAGCAGATAAATGAAATTTTGTTGCAAAATGTGTTTCAAAATGTTGTGAAAAGATTGGATGTCTGGCGAAGTATTAGAGGTGGACATTTGCCCGAAATCATAGTCCATTATTGATTCCCATATTTTTACTTTACACTGGTCTCAATAAATTTGAAGTTGTCTAAAAACAAGTGTGTTTTTAAGCCAATTGTCTTCCTAACCTCAAATTTGTCTAGCCTTTAAATGTACGTAATACAGTAGTCGCTCGGTTATATGAACTAATTCAAACAGAGCCTGTTCACTAAATGGAGAAGTTCACTAAATCGAGAGAATAAAAAATAAGTAATTCATATGACTTTTATTAAATTAAGTTTTTATTTTTAATGTTTTTTAATAATTAAGGAACATGAAAGAAGTCCTGTACAACAAATGAATCTTTGAACCACTTTTGGAAAATTGCTGCCGTCATCCATGCGTTTTTAGAATGGCCATAATCAACGGGTGGAATAAAATTGTTGAAACATCTTGGATTTTTTGCTTTCTCTATCACCAGCAGCATTTGTACAGGGCAGGAATGTAAGACGTGCTTTTTCGGTTTTTCTTCCAGGTGCACTTTTTTCACTTCTTAAAACGTATGTTTTGTCTGGAAGAAGTTTCCAAAATAGGGAAGTTTCGTGCGCTTTGTAAATTTCATCATGCATTAAATTGTGTTCTACTATTAAAGAATGGAGTTCTTTTTTAAAAGGTTCTACAAACTCCGGATTGGACGATAATTTTTCACCGGATATCTATACAAACCGTATGCCAAATCGTCGCCACCCATCCCTTGCAGTAATAGAACTTTTTTCTTTCAATTGGTCGTTTAAATATTTTGCTTTTGTTGATTGAACCAATGATATAGCTTCGCCTCCTCCAACGACATTTCAGCTTCTCTCAATGTTCTCCTTTTCATTTTTCCTTTACTTTTTGCAATCACTTCCAAAATCGGATTTTTATTTTTCTTAATAGCACAAATTGTTGACTTGGCCACTTCATATCTGTGTGCAAGAGAAGTAACGCTTGCACCTTTATCCAAAATATCACTTTTTTCAGATAACGTTAACACTTTGCGCTTCATCTTCGATGCACTATGTAACAAACACTAAAAAGACTTCAAAAAGCTTTTTTGTATTCGTACGCACACGCTTATCTCGGGGAAGAATCGATTCTTAATATGTAAGATAATCACTCAACAACTCAACACTCAAAACATTAACAAAATCAACAGTTTGAGGTTTTTCACTTATTTCGGGGAAGAACATACTTCCAATAAGACAAACATTTAAAAAATAACGGTTGAAAGCTGTTCACATAATAGAGATAGGCTGTGTTCACTCTTTAGAACCCCATGTGTTTAAATTTTGTTGTTCACTATTCTGGATGTTCATATAACCGAGCGGCTACTGTATTTTCAAAATGAAAAAGTAAAAATATTATTATGGTGAATTGTCGAATCGCTATTAGAGAAGTTGCTGAGGATGTGGGCATA
The DNA here is from genome assembly GCA_951800035.1 of Linnaemya tessellans. NCBI lineage: Eukaryota > Metazoa > Arthropoda > Insecta > Diptera > Tachinidae > Linnaemya > Linnaemya tessellans. The sequence continues at coordinate 113,638,836 of OX637533.1, forward strand.
TCGATTGGCATAAGTCAAGCAATTGTATTCGGAAATTTCAGAAGTTCGTTCCTAAACTGTGAATTTTAAACAAAAATTCATCGCGACTTTTTCCTATTGTCAAGATTTAGGAGAATCATGAAAGGACGGCTTTTCACGAGGACTGAGGATATTGCGAGAGCTCAAGAACATACGAAATGTGGGATAATTCGCTGCATTACACACGGAATGACAAACTGAATATACTCTCCAATTTTTATTTTTTATTTATTTATTTATTTATTTTTTTGGTTAAAAACAACGACAAGCCTTGCAAGCCGACTACCTTTATGTATGCGGACGTCAGAAATTAATCGTTCTATAACTCGCTTCCTGTTATCGTTTTTGGTCTATTTTATAGACATGCCTTCGAAATCCTGTTATAACAAAATTAAAACCTTGTATAATGTATTTTAGATGTCCTGTATATTTCTTCAAGCTGGAAAAAAAAACAATTTTCATTTCGTTAAATATTCTATACACAGATAATAAACTAAGTAAACACACCAAAATAAAACACACATTTAGAAAAGAACATACGCAGAAAAACTCATGCACATAAGTTTCGAACTTAAAAAGGTAATTGTGCACGTGCAGTGTTTCTTTTTAATGCTTCTGTTGACGTGACTAAAAGAAACAAAGAAAATTGTATAAGAAAGGGAAATAGAAGAAAGTTAAATAACAAATTTATCCGTAATGAAAAGTTCCAGCACGGAAATTAAATTATTTAGCACAAATAATTTAACTACAATTTTCAAAAGTAAACTGCACAAATTATTATCAAAAGCACGATATCACCTATTATTATTAAAATTAACTTTTAATGTGGGCTTACAGCTATTATTTTTGCGACAGCATTTCGACAATTTGAATAGACATAATAAACAATTATGTATTCATGAGCAACAAAATACAGAATCATAAAACTTTAATATGCTGCCATGTTTTATTTATTTGGCCGAGAGGACTGGTTTGTAGGCACACAAAAAGTTCGAGTGTGAGTGATGTTATTGAACTTCTCACAAAAATGCTGGCAAACAAATAAAAAGTTAAGGTAAAGAAATCCAAGTTAAAATTGCTGAATAACGTACGATAAAGTGTAACAGCAACAATTTGCACCTTCTTCATGAGAAAAAAAACATGTGGAATGAATCATTTTAATCATACTTATTTGTGTATGAATATGTCAATATAATAAATTTAGCGATATCGAATGTCATATTTGATATTCGCAAATACGAATGCGAATACGAGTGTCATATGTAAATTTTAAGATATACAGGCCCTGTATTACAGGGGCGGGTAAATTTGAGGTTAGGAAGTAAATTGGCTATCAAATGATGAGATGTGAAAAACTTTGCTGTCATACTTTGACATTTATTTAGTAAAAAGTTGGGACATTTTAACCATGGAACGCTATACTCTTGAGCAACAAATTTTACTTGTGAAAATTTACTATGAAAATAGTGAAAATTTTAATGTAGCTTTTCCTCGTAATCAGGCCCCTTCTGAGATCGCTGTAGGTAATTTAATCGCTAAGTTCGAAGCTCACGGTACTGTTGCTGACAATAGAACGAATCAATATGCTCGTAGTGGCCATAACACCCACCTCCTACATGGACACTGTACAAATCTTGAGAATCAGCCTTTAACATCGACTCGTTGAGTTTCGCAACAAAAGGGCATCACCAGAGGAATATTTAACATAAAGACCTTCACGATTATAAAGTTCAATTTGTTAAAGAAAAGCTAAACGAAAACAACGCATTTTTCAACGAAATCATCTTTAGTGATGGGGTTCATTTTCAATTGGACGCTCATGTAAACAAACAAAATTGTTGCATTTAGGGCTCATAAAATCTATAAACAATTCCCGAAAAACCGTTGCACCCAAAGAAAGTGGCCATATGACGCAGTTTGTTGTCAGACGAAATCATCGGCCCGTATTTTTTCGAAAATGAGCAGGGAAACGCCGTCACCGTGAATTCTCTGCGCTACCAAAACACGATAACGGATTTATTGTGGCCACATTTGGCTAATGTTGACATCACTGACCTTTGGTTTCACCTCAGCCACTCATCCGGCCAAACAATTCACTTATTGCATGAGAAATTTCGCAGTCGTGTAATTTCCCAATTTGAAAATGCCAATTGGCCGCCTCGTTCTTGTGATTTTACGGCGCTGAATTATTTTCTTCTAAGACATTTGAAAGACGGCATTTACATGAAGAGACCACAAACAACTGACGCTCTAAAAATTGAAAATCGACGTTGCACTGACAACATAAGTGAAATGTTATTGCAAAATATGGTTCAAAATTTTGTGAAAAGAGTCGACATTTGCAGATGCGGTAGAAATGGACATTTGCTCCACATCACATGCTCTCGTTAATTTCCATATTTCCACTTTACATTGGCATCAATAAAATTTAATTTGTTAAAAAAGTATGTTCTTAAGAGAATTTGCTTTCTAAACTCAAATTTACCCATCCTTTACATAAGTTTGCAATACTTATAACGACGAAATATATTTAAGTTTTCTTGAAAAATAGGACAGACAAAAGTAAAAAGATAGGAAAATTTAAAAAAAAAGGTTTTGAATGAATGAAAGGCCGTCAAATAACAGAACTCTCAAATTGCCTGTTTAGACGACGTAGCGCAATGGTAGCACTGCGTAGCACATAAATAGTTCTACATAAAAATTCAATCTAATTTACATACTATGCTCTTTCTCCAATCATATTACATACATATATGCCATAGATAACAACGTTAAAAACACAAGAGAAATTGTGAAAAATATCACACAAACTTTAATTCATTTTTTTTTTCAACTTGCGCTCTAACACAAGAAAAAAAACATATTGCAAAGAAGTTTCAAAAAAGAAGTGATTTTGTACAGAAGCATAATATCGATTTTCTATGCAGAGCCAAGTTCATATCACCATCCATCACAAAAAAAACACACACACACACACACAAATCTTTGGCTCCGCAACAATGAATATTGATAATCACTAAAACACCACGAAATTTATTTACTCGTGCAACAATCAAACAAACACAAAATCAACTGTTGGATATATCAGGGTTTTAATGATTAACAAATCTTTTCCAAACGAATTTTAACGATAAAATTTTAAAGCCTAATGCTAGAGTTAATGTCGACGCCGTTGACGGCGTTTCAACGCCGAAAAAGTTGAAATAGATTGAACTTTTACGGCGTTGCAACGCGTTGAGATTAACTGCTCTCATACAATTTCATACGATTCAACTTTTTTTTTTGACATTTGACGCCGTCGAAATTAACTCTAGCATAATTTATAAAGAGTATTTAATTTTTTATTTGACATATTTTGCATAGAAATTTGTCAAATAATGCTTCAAACACATTCGCGACAGCAGGCTACACACTACACGACTACAGAAGACATAACGAATGTTTATTTTCACGGCTACACGGCAGGTTGTTGTCCTGTCGTCGTAAACTTGTTTAATGCATATATTTTAATTTATTGAACTAAAAATCCGTTCAACATTGACAGGTGGATTTGGGAAAATCATCAAATTTAAATCCTAGATAGGCCACATGTTTTTTTTTGTGGCATTAAAAACACGTCTACATGACGTGAAGTCGTCACTTTGGGCAATCCCAGCCGCAGAGTTTTGACCCTTTCTCAGTTGGTATTAATACAATTTATGCTAATTTAACCCGCTGCAATCAGTGGATATTCACTTTTGAAGTCTGTGACATATTGTTACCGTTAAGTGATAGTATTAAGACGGCCTCTGTTTTCTATGCGTGTATCTTTTCTAATACTATAATTAGCGCTGGAAATGCATTTATCTCTTATTTATAACTTTAATTCTCTCTAACTTTCTTTTTATTTGCATCTTTGTCATTAACATCTTTTTCTATAGTATAGAGTCTACACTATTGTTGTAGTAGATGTGTATGTATGTATTTGTTGATACATTTGCATATCCACACACACACACACACGCATACGTACATACATACATACATATGTAGAGACACATGCATATGGCATTTGCATATCTAATTTTAAAAATTCTCGTTTCTTTTATATTTCATTTTAACAATATATTGTATGCACTTGTGCTTTCATCATATTCATAATTTCGCTTTCGGCCAAATAGACACTTACATATGTAAATGAATGTTTGGTTTATATGTTACATACTTACATACATACATATATAACAGGTGGGCAAATTTGAGGTTAGGAAGAGAATTGGCTGTCAAATGATGAAATGTCAAGAATTGAGCTGTCACGACACTTATTTAGTAAAAAGTTGGGAAATTTTAACCATGGAACGCTACACTCTGGAACAAAACATTTTAATAGTGAAAATTGGCTATTTGAAAAACTGAACGAAAACCGAATTTTTCAACAAAATCATCTTCAACAAACAAAATTGTCGCGTTTGGGGCTAACACAATCCACAAATAGTCTTCGAAAAACAATTACATCCCAAGAAAGTGACCGTATGATGCTGTTAACGGTCAGGCGGCATCATTGGCACGGATTTTTCCAAATATGAGCGAAGAAATGCCGTCACGTGAATTCTCTGCGCTACCAAACTATGACGACCGGATTTTTGTGGCCACAATTGGCTAATGTTGGCATCACTGACTTTTGGTTTCTGCAACATGACCGGTCAAACAATTCAGTTATTGCATGAGAAATTTCCCGGTCGCGTAGTGATGACAATTGGCCGGATTATTTTCTCTGGGGCCATTTAAAAGACCGAGACCGGGTTTACGGGAACAAACCACAAACAACTGCCGCTCTGAAAAATTTTCCGCTCGGCAAAATTTTGTGAAAAGAGATGACGTCTGGCAACCTGCTAGAGGTGGACATTTGCCCCGACATCATATTCCATTATTAATTCCCTTATTTCTACTTTACTTTGTCATCAATAACTCTGAATTTGCAAAAAAATATGTGTTTTTAAGTCAATTTACTTCCTAACCTCAAATTTGTCCACCCTTTGTTAGTGCTGTGCGAATTTTCGTATTCAAATTGCCATTCATTCGGCCATTTTTATATATCCGAATTCGTGTTTACCATTTAGCCGATTATGAGCATAATTACATACTTACATATATAAAAATGTGTATAAAGTGATGGATTTACGGCTAGGCGACATGGCTTGGACGCCGCAAACTTTTCAGCACTCAAAAATTTTACAACCCAAAAAAAATATATATTGATGTGTAATAAAACAGCAAGATGAAGAAATATTTTACTTGTAAATATTTTATAATGAATAATTGCTATTATGAAATCACTTGCGGTAAAAAAAAGGTACCATTTAGAGGACATTTAAACTGAATTGAAGATGTCCACAATGGAAATTTCTCCGAAACATTCTTCCTTAATTTTTATAAAAAACGAAAACCGTCATACAATTATGTTCATAATTGTTTGGCCAAAAACAACACCGTAATCATGCCTTCTTTCCTTTACCGCACTTTGGACTTTTTCCCGTTCCCAAGACTGAGTAGATCCATGAAAGGTCAGCGTTTTGCGACGATTAGGGATATCAAACCCGATTTCATTGCGAAGGCTCAAGGACAGAACAAAAAGTGAAAATCAGAACTGCTCCAAGGATTGGAGAATAATCAGGCACGAGTATATTTTACCTGAGATTGACTACTTTGAAGGGGACAAAAAAGAAATCGATGAATACATAATTTTTTGAAAAGAATAAAACTTCACTTTCTTTTATGAACAGACCTCGTATATGATAACATTTTATGAAAGCTAATAAAAGTTTGTAGATAAAAAAGGGCAACGTAACAGACAGGACTTGGGGTGGCAGCGAACTTAAACCCACCTGCGTGTTTATTTCAGAACATGCATAAGCATGCACGTGCATATGAACGTAGACCGCAATTATTTATATACAATATCCACATATTTCATATATGTACATACACATTAATGCGCATATGTATTTATTATGGTATTCAAGCGATTAAAATATGTTCGATTAATCGATTAATTGCGCTGTTAATGGTTTCTAATGGTTTCAAAGTTAAAACCAGGTTTTAACTATCAGTGTGAAAACACTATTAATAAATAATTTTTTTAATAATTTTATAAAAAGGATACAAGTTTAATATATATAATGTAATAAATAACATAAAGTTCATTAAAAGTTAACAGAAATATTCAGGCATGTCATGAATTCCATTCGTAATTGATATGATTCCGTAGTTACGATTGCGATCGGAATGGTTTAAGCTTCTATAGATTCCGTTGGGTTTCATTAAACCACAGAAAAAATGTGAAACCAATTTTTATGTATTAAGTATGGCAACGCAACAACGAATATAGCAAAATAAAAAAACAGCTTTTCTTGATTTGCACTTCGATGCTTGCCCCCACGAAAGGCAATAGCCCTATTCACAATTTTGTGCAAATAGTCTTGCATCATTGCGTTTGCATAATAATTGTGCCCAACACTAACAAAATATGTACATGAAAAATGCTCTTAAATACTCTCTCAATTTGCAAATGCAATAATGCAAGACCGTTTGCACAAGATTGTGAATAGGGCTAATATGTTTAAAAATGTTTTTAAAATACAAAAATAAATGTGAAAATACTTACATGATTACTTATGTATGTAGATGTTGATGTTTCTGTGGCAATTTTTTGTTATTATTTTATTATTTTATGCTGTTTTGTGACTTTTCGTAGTTTTAGGTGCTGCCACTAGAGTTTTTTTTAGAACAACTTACTAGAATAAGAGTACGGCAACACTAAATAAACAAATTCCGTATTTTTTTTATCTTTGAGTAAATAGTTTGAAAAATGTAAATTTGTTATTAAATTTGAATCAAAGAAAATCTATTTTAGAAAAATAAACAAAGAAACATCATAATTTACAAATAAAAAGGTATCATTAGTACTTTGTACGCCATGAAAATGCTTAATATATCAATTCCACATAGAAAATTGAAAGTGGTTTCATTCGGAAAAAATTTTTCGGAATACTTTTTCCATAGAAGCAAAATGCGGAATCAATGCCACTTACGAACGGAATTTGTCTTTGTGACATGGCTGATTATCAGCCATGTCACAAAAATTGATTCCACGTTTTGCTTCTATGGAAAAAAGTATTCCGAAAATTTTTTTCGGAATGAAACCACTTTCAATTTTCTATATGGAATTGATATTTTAAGCATTTTCATGGTGTACAAAGCACTCATGATACCTTTTTATTTGCAAATTATGTTGTTTCTTTGTTTATTTTTCTAAAATAAATTTTCTTTGATGCATATATAACCAAAAATTTAAATTATTCTAAATATTTCCTCAAAGATAAAATAAAATACGGGATTTGTTTATTTAGTGTTGCCGTACTCTTATTCTAGTAAGTTTTTGTAAAAAAAAATCTAGTGGCAGCACGTAAAACTACGAAAAGGCACAAACAGAATATCGTATTTTTTTCTACATTTATTTTATTTTCTTCTGCAGCTGCAATTACGGATATTCCGTGCATTTTTATTACAATTTTTCTTCTTAAAAATTTTTTTACTTTGATTTTCAAAAATCACAAACTTTTAATTTTGATACAAATACCTGAATATGGCTGACTTTTAGGATCAGCTGTTTTTATTTTGCTATATTCGTTGTTGCGTTGCCATACTTAATACATAAAAAGTGGTTTCACATTTTTCTGCGGTTTAATAAAACCGAACGGAATCTAAAGAAGCTTAAACCATTCCGATCGGAATCGTAACTACGGAATGATATCAATTCCGAACGGAATTCATGACATGTCTGTATATCATATTTTTGTTTCATTGAATATCAGTGATACGAGGAGCTCGTGGCACTGGGATATTTGCCAATTTTGCCTGTACGTACTAGCACATTTCCAGTGCTTGTGACTACTGTGCTAAAGCATAAATCGATATGCAGTGGAAAAAGTAAATAGCGCTGAAGTTTCCAACTCAGCAGCTTTCATATATTAATAATGTTTTTTAGCAGTACGCTAAAATTGTGTACACGTTAACTTTACATTTTACTTAAACTTTACTTAAAAATATGCTCACTTTATGTTATGGTTTAGCGGTAAAAGGAGAGAAAAGAGAGCGAGTTCTTAAAGGGAGAGACAACTAAAAGGAAAATTAACGTATTGAGAAAGCTAGACGCACTGCACCAAACAGTCTGTTTATGGTGCTCAACGTATATAGATTGTGGTTAAAAAATAGTTTAAACGCGGCGCTATTAAACCAAAAAGTTTTTTATTATACAAACACACTTACATACATATACTAATTTTTTATAGAGAAAACATAATAAAAAAAAAAACTTTAAAAAATATATAAAGAAAATTGTTTGTTAAGGCAAAAACGGAATGCGTGTAGATAGAAATTTTTCTATCTAATTGGAAAAAATTAAAGAAGATTATGAAAAAAAATTATGATTAAAAGATAAATAAGATATACATAAAAAAGCAAAATAATTTTGGCAATAAAATAGAGGAAAGTATAGAAACTTTTTCACAAAAATTCCAAAAAAAAAAATCAATAAAAAAGATTTTCAAAATCATAAAATAACAACCAAATGAAGTGATTTGCCTTCAGCCGCTTAAGCAAAGTAAATATTTATGTATGTATTTTAATTTAAAAAAAAAGTGTCATGAGCACGAAGTTTTTATTGTTGTATAATTCAAGTGTCTAACACTGTAATTTATTTTATTATTTTCTTTATGTTGTATTTGAAATAAATAAAAACCGAGAATTTTAAATTTGGAAAACCTTCAACTTATAATTTGCTACTAGCCACAATAAATAAATAGTTTGCTAACTTCAACTTCTGAAAATATTTGCCAAATATTTAAACTATTTTATGTGTAAAATACTCCTCCCTCGTCCTAGCACTTGGCTAGGAATTTTGCTGAACAAAATATCTCTCTCCTTGTATGCACAACTGAGTGTATGTCGACAGACGACATACCGGTTATACGATATTATTTTTATTAAAGCCATTTAAGAGGACAATCTCAATGTGTTCGCGCTCAACAATATTATTTTGACTGGTCAAAAGATGTTAAGGCAACAGCAGATTTCTCTGCTATTGATGCTAAAATTCTTGAAATAGCAGAACTATTTTCGTGTTTAGATTTAATAAACGAGAAGAATAACTGAATAAAAAACTTCATTTACACTCTATGTGAACTCATGCAAGTTGATAATATAAGAATAAAAAAATAAATAAAACAAAATAAATAAAAATTATAAATTAATATTATTATAGTCGATTATATTAATGATATTAATATAATAATGGGTGCTTTTTCAAGAAATGTATAAAATCGTTATTTGCTCTATAGACTCTATCCCCGGTATTCATAAAATTTAAAATGAGTTTGAAATGTATTTTAATAAAAATTTTTCATACAAAATTTTCTTAAAACAGATTTCAAATACGTTTTACTTTTTTATGAATACCGGGGTATATGTTTAAAGATGATTTCATGTTTCATATTGACCGCACCTCTCGCCTCCTATGGTTTATACGCTGGGTGCAATTTTGGCATACTCTTTCCAACATATCGCCCAGTATCTCCTGAATAAATTATTCCATAGTGCCTTCCAGTGCGGGCTTTCCCCTATAGATAAAGAGAAGCCTTAACAGAGCCCCCCAAAAAAATAGTCTAAAGGTCTGAAATCGCACGACCAAGGCGACCATTTAAACGGCTAAATCTAATTCAAAATAACAACTTCAATTGGATCATTATCACGCGTGCTGCGTGGGATGTGGAAGCCAAGTCCAGCGCTTCCATTTTGGGCAAAAAAAAAAAAAATTTATAGGTACCCAAAACAAAACAAAATTGGAGGGTCCCTCTAAGACCTTGTAAAGTATATATATTCTTGATCAGTGGTTAAATCTAAGACGATCCGTCCGTCTGTAGAAATCACGATACAGTCCAAACGAAAAGAGCCACACCCTTGAGTATTGGTATACATACATACATTTCGAAGGATAGCAAGGATGTCAAGTTCATAAATGGGCTGAATCAGCCCAGAAAATCTGAACTTGCCGCCAGAAAATCTGAAAAATCCATTTTTGGATTCCACCCCTTTAGTGGGAGTTGAAGTAACATATTACATGGAAATAGTGTAAAATAGTGTAAATATTTAATATTCTTTAAAAATTAAATTTTATGGCTTTTCTACCCTGTCCTACCCTCCTCCACTTTTGCCCCCGAAATGCCGCTATCAAAAAAAATTTCATTTAATAACCCCCAAAAAATTGACTTCTTAGTGTTTTATGGCAAAAATGAGATGTCTCCGCCACGGCCCCGCCCGGAATAGACCCGACAAAATAGAGTTCTTATTTACTAAATATTTGTAGGTTATTTAAGATTCGATCAGGTCGAATATAACGTTTTTACTTATTTTTTGTTATCAGCGCACTGTAGTGCTCGGCATTCACAGTAACGTTCCTGCCTTCATCGAATTTGAAAAAATGATGCCACTTCAAGCAGCGCATATTTTGGGGATGCATTATGAATTCTTGAAATGCTTCTAGCTACTCTTCACACCAAATGCGGCAATTTTGCTTGTTCGCGTATCTATTCAACAAGCCATGAGCACGATATGCTTTCTTAACCGAGTATGAATTTTGATAATAAAATTCAATAATCTGCCAGAGTTGTTTGTTTGTAAGCCGCTTCATGGTTAAATTATAGACCAAACTGAACATGTTTAACAGTAATGCATTAAATACATTCACGACAGCAGGCAACCGGCTACAGGACTACAGAAATAGCATACAAGTGTTTATATGGAAAAAGTAGTGCGGACAATAACCTGCCTCCCATATAAACACGTGTATTCTATTTCGACAGTCGTGTAGTCGATAGTCTGCTGTCGTGAATGTGTTTAATGCATAAAAAGTTGAACAAAAACAGTGTTGCCAAAAAAACGAAGTTGCTAGAAAATCACGCGTAATAATAGTATGCCACCTAAAAAGCAATTCTAAAGCAGTGGTGGGCACCGTCAATGTATTTGAGCTTAAGAGCTACCCACCAAACACAAAGCTAAGCGTTTGAAAGATATTGGTATATTCATACATAATTAGCAATATTTTCTAAGTTGAAAAAAACATTGTTTACGTAAAATCATTAATTAAAAATAAAACTTTTTCTAAATAAACAGTCAAATGAAAGAAATTGAAAAAGAGGACTAATTTGTTACGTTTTCCATTCAAGAAAAAAAAAAAATAAATAAATAAAAGAATGGTTGCTTGCTAGAGCATAACACTGAATATTCACCAAAAACAAAAAATACGCGGTTGGATGTATCAAACTTAATAAGTTTAGATATTTGTCGGCATGGAAGATCATTTTCATATGGGAAACATATTCAAAATATTTTTGATAAGATTTTACACAGACTAATTAATAAGACTAAGTGTATTACTAAATTAAGGGAATTAGTATAGTTCGTTATTGGAGAAAAATTGTATAAAAGGCATTGTATGTTATCGAAAGGATTATTTATGAAAAAATATTTTTCGCATATCATCATGACTGAAATTGTTTGCTGGGCAAATATTCTGGAAAAAAATATAAAAAAATTCGCAAGCATCCGCCTGATATTCATTCGTCGCTGTCTCATCGACGACTAAATTAAAGAGGGTAAGAATACGTGTGAATGATCTCGGCACAATTGTGCTATGAAACGCCCGTATCTGTTCTAAAGCGATTTTCTAAAGTTGGTCAGATGTTTGCTAAATTTTCTGGCGAATGAAACGTGCGATTGTGTAGAATAGTTTTCACATGGTTTACAGCAGCTGGTTATAAATCTTAGAAATTTTTTCCAGTTTTTAAATTTAAAGAAATGGTTCAGAGAAAACTATAAGGACTTATTTCAAGGACATTCTGACATCTCAGAAGTGTTACGGAATAGCTGTAGAAGTTTATCCCAAATTTGATTATGTTGAAAAAAAATATATATAAAACTAAAACATGTACATAAATATTTCATAAAATGCTTATTCACATTCACAGACGGACTTATCGAGCTAAAATATTTAATAAAACATTAATTAAATGCATACAAACACATGCATGAGCAATAAAAAATATATTTTTCATATAATTTTGTGCTACAAAATTTTTTTCAAAAATCTCTTCGTATACATATTTGTTGCATAATAAATTGCAACATTGCTACCAATTAGCATATAATTACTAAGAGTAAACAACATGTCAGAATGAAACATGAAGGTGTATATAGGAAATGATATTCTACGACGGAGCGCTGAGTCAACTTTGTTGTTTGCCATATATACTTGTGAAAATAAATATATGTATGCCTTGTGCCACAAATAATGAAAAGTAAATTATAAAAGAATTGCAGCAATAAAAAAACGCCAACAGCATACACTAGCTTGCAGGGAGGCACGAAGCAAAGAATTTTCGTGGATTATTAAAAATGGAGAACAAGAAGAGCGATATTTGTAAAATTTCTGTTGCATTCCAAATATTAATGCAGTTAAGATCGCATCAAAAGTAAATAACTTTTTCAGAGCAAACACAGTCCTGTGACCGAGGTCGCGAAAATACTAGAACTTATTATACCCTCCAAAAAAGAATTGCAGGGTATATTCACTTTGTCATTCCGCTTGTAACGCAGCGAAATATCCATCTGAGAACCCATAAATTATATATATTCTTGATCAGTGATGAAATCTAAGACGATCTGAGCATGTCCGTCCGTTCGTCTGTGGAAATCACGATTCAGTCTAAACGAAAAGAGCTGGACTCTTGAAATTTGGTATAAATATATCTTGAAGGATAGCACAGGCCAAGTTCGTAAATGGGCTGAATCGGGCCAGAGGGAAAAAAAGTTCCCCTAAGGAGAACTAAACCTTTAAAAAACAACATACAAAATTTTGAAATTTTTTTTGTAATTTTTTTTAGGAGTAGGGCCAGCACTCAGGGGATGACCCCTATATATGCAATGCATTGCACCGGAACTGAAAACGAGGGGATAGTATTGAGGGGACAGATTAGGAAAGATGAGAAGATAGTTTTTTTTTTGTTTTTGTAGCTATTTCATTCTTTTTTAACGTCGCCGGCTAATTTTTGCTACAGGGCCGACGAAGGTGGGTGCTGTTACTCTGCTTTTTAGTACATGATAGTGTCAGTCGCTGCCAATTATGTTCAGTGATCAGTGACTATGCCTTCATCATTGAAACAGGCTGGCAACAACTAACACAACCACGCACTAATGCTGATCAGAAGAATTCAACACAATATTTCATGACTCAGAGCGGGCTCGAACTCACGACTCTCCGCTTCATAGTCTCGTGTTCTACTACTTCAGCAAACAGCACCCACAATTTGTTAAGCATATGATATATTTTTATGTAACAGAGGGTCCAACGCCTTAAACTTGGAGCCATAAAATAAAAAAATAATAATTTATGGCCCCCGCCCTCTTTAGTGGGCGTCATTATATGCAATAATAGTGTAAAAATTTAACAAATTATTTTACTTAAGCCCACATTCCTTAAAAACAAAATTTTTAAGCTTTAATGACGAAGCTGAGACGTAACCTGGTATTCCTCTGTCCTACCCCTCCTCTCCCGATGCCCCCTAAATGAGCCGACAAAAAAATTTTTTTTTTACACTTAACTATCCCAAAAATGTATTTTTAGGGTTTTATGGCGAAGGTGAAATTACGGCCCCTCCCGGAGGACCACTACAAAATAGAGTTTTTATTTAGTAAATATTTGGAGGGTATTTAAGATTCGACACGGTCGAATATAACGTTTATACTTCTTTTATTATTAGACTTGTGTCCAACTAGCTCATTCGCTCAGTTTTGACAAGAACCTCTGATCAAACCTATGTAATTTAAATGGGTTTGATCAGAGGTTCTTGTCAAAACTGAGCGAATGAGCTAGTTGGACCCAAGTCTATTTATTATGATTTAAACTTGTGTCTGCGTTTAGATCAAAACAAGTTTTTGATAGCACGGACATCAACCTGTTTTGTAGCTGTGAAAATAATCGATGCCATATAAACACAGGTATTCTTTTTTAGGCAAACTGTAGTGCTTACTGTTGCCCTAGTAAGTAATATTAATCACTACATATATTAATTACAAATTATTAAATCGTTTCGTCCCATTGTGCAATAGTAATATTGCTGTTTTTTCCGATGTTGTTGGAGTCTAGTTAGTATCTACTACTACAAAAGTTGTTACCGCGCTATTATCGTTATTGTTGCTTCTGTCGCCTATTGTAAGCAGCTTTTTTGTTGTTGCCACTATATTTAATGCCAAAATGACCATATAGCACGTAATACTAATAATGCTAACGCGTCAAGCGTAAACTTTGTGTGAGTGTTTTTCTAGTTGTTGTACAATTTGCTTTTAAATAGAAGAAGAAGGAGAAAGGCAAAGAATAGCCGGGTGTTTTGCTTCACTGGATCTTGTTGCTCTTGGCGGTATGAAGCCGACTGACAGACTGAGTCACAGTGGTAGCTTTTCATTTTTTGTTACATATTCGTATGTTATTATTTACACATGTACGATAAAGTAATACTTTACAGAAACTATTCGTACTGGAAAGATAAACTGGAAAACAAAATACTTATATTCTTTTATGAGTGAAACCATTAATTTGAAAAATTTTTTATTTGGAAGACAGGTGCAAGTTGTTAAAAAAAAAATAAAATAAAACATAAAAGAACCCTTTCAGTTTCTCAGCTCGATGCTAAACAGAAATAGTTTTATCCATCATCAGTCTGTCTTATCTTATTTGTATGATTTTCCCCTTTTTGCCAGTGTAAAAAGACCGGTTTCGGCAATGTGCCATTTTTATTGTTTTTTATTAAACAGTTTTTCTTTTGTCTGTTGTTTTCATTAGTGTGGGTCAGTTTTCCTCATTTGCTTGTCTTGTATTTGTAAGAAAACGATGAGCGAATTTGAGGTTAGGAAATAAATTGGCTGTCAAATGATAAAATGACAAGAATTAAGCTGTCATCCTTTCACATTTATTTAGTAAAAATTTGGGAAATTTTATGTAGTAAAAATTTTAACGAACATTTATATTGCTATATTAAATTGAATTAAGATTCATAGGCTAATTGTTCGAAATTTGTTTTTAAATCTCAGAAAGACATGATAAATATTCCAAGGCACAAAGGAAAGTCAACATCAGTTTTATTCAACTTACACAGCAGAGCAGAACAGCTGTTTTCGAAAGACGCAACCCTTTCATCATCAGTGCTCATGTGTATTGTGTTTGTCACCACTTATTAGGTGGCTTAGTTGAATGTGATAACAGTTCCTATTTACACAAATTTTATTGTGAAAAAGGATACGAGAACTGTATCAACCTGATGTTAACATGTTATTGTTATAATACCCGTGTTACCGTTTGATTATTTTTCTTCATGTCCCATTTTTCTGAATTTTTTTTTTGGGAAATTTTAACTATGGAACGCTACATTCTTGAATAAAGAATTTTAATTGTGAACATTTGAAATCAAAATTGCGAAAATTTTACTGTATCACTTCGTAAAAAGCGATACGCTTTTCACCGTAATCAGGCTGCTTCTGAGACCGCTGTGTGTAATTTAATCGCTGAATTCGAGGCTCATGGTACTGTTGGTGGCAATAGACCAAAACAATACGCTCGTAGTGGCCGTAGGAATGCAAATATCGCCGCTGTACTGCAAAGTGTTGAGAATAAACCTAGAACTTCAACTCGTCGACATTCGGAACAATTGGGCAACACCAGATGCACTTTGCGCAACATTTTGCATAAACATCTTCATCTTCACGCTTATAAAGTTCAACTCCACCAAGAATTAAAGTCGGACGACCATCGTTTGCGTCAAACGTTTGTGAATTGGCTGTTTGAAAAACTAAACGAAAACAACGCATTTTTCAACAAAATCGTCTTTAGTGATGAGACCCATTTTAAATTAGGCGTTTATGAAAACAAACAGAATTGTCGCATTTGGCGCCCATAAAATCCAGAAAACAGTCCTCGAAAAACCATTACATCCAAAGAAAGTGACCGTATGGTGCGCTTTGTCGCCAGGCGGCATCATCGACCCGTATTCTTTCGAAAGTGAGCAAGGAAACGCCGTCACCGTGACTTACATAATAAACGATTTTTTGTGGCCACAATTGTCTACTGTTGGCATCACTGACCATTTTTTTCAACAACACGGTATCACAAGCCAAACAATTCAGTTATTGCATGAGAAATTTCCCGGTCGTCTAATTTCTTGATTTGGCGACGTCACTAGGCCGCCTCCATCTAGTGTTTTAACGCAGCTGGATTATATTCTCTGGGGCCATTTGAAAGACCGGGCTTCCGTCAACAAACCACAAAAACCCTCATAAGACGCAGTGCTGCGTGCTTACGCATAGGCGGTTGCTAGAAGGTTCTGCGCCATCCGTATTTATGGATGGTATAGGTATTGGGGAAGTTCTTGATGCTCTTGGTATGAAAATACAGTGCGACGACGTTCGATGGACTGATCACATCTTTCATATTTCAAAAGAAGCATTCAAGTGCCTGGGCTTGTTAAGACGCTGTAAGACATACTTCACCCCAACTGATCTAATCACCTACATCCGACCTAAAATGGAATACAACTGTCATGTATGGGCCGGTGCTTCAAAGTCTATGTTGAAGTTGCTCGACCGCGTACAAGAAAGAGCGAAGAAGCTCATTGGTGACAGTAGGGTAGCCAACTCTATTGACTCACTGGAGCATCGACGCAACGTGGGGTGCGTTTCACTGTTCTACCGATAAGGGAAATAAGGGAGCTTGTGCCCGAAACCCGTTTATTCTTTAGAGCTACCCGCATTTCACATAGGGTGCATCCTTTTGTGGTTGAGTTGCCAGCAACAAACTTCCAGCAGAGGTCTTTCCTGCCACTTTTAACTTGGGGAGGTTCAAATCGAACGTTCACAGACACTACCCCTCTATCCTCCTTCCCATTACCAACTTTTCAAGTTCTGGCACAATGCACCGCATATGTAGGTGTCATCCCCTGAGTGCTGGTCCAAGAAAAAAAAACTGACGCTCTCAGAGATGAAATTTGTCGTTGCATTGACGAGATAAGCGAAATTTTATTGCAAAAGAGCGGCCATTTGCTGACGTGCTAGAAGTTAACATTTGCCCGATATCATATGCTATTTTAAATTCCCATATTTCAACTTTACATTGGTATCGATAGAACTGGATTTTTCACTAAAAATTGTGCTTTTAAGCCAATTTACTTCCTAACCTCAAATTTGACCACCCCTTATATTTCTCCAAATATTTTTGAAATACTTTTAGCCACGTGAAAATTTGGAAACTTTTTTAAAAGCAGACTCAGAGGATTGCGGAGTTATGAAATAAAATAAAAAACAGAACTAAAAATACCTACACATACTTCTTTTAAACAACATATGATATTTTTAACTATAACATTGAAAACGTACTATAAAAGATTAACGAATATTTTTAGTTCACTTATCAGGTCTTGTAGTTCAATTTTGTTTATCTAGAATATTGATTTCTGCCTTGTTTGCTGCCACCAAGAAATAAATACCAATTTTAACTGCGTTCAGTCTTAATTAAAATATATCAAATAGTTGCTTCGTTTTAAACAGTCTCATATTTCTTAAGCACGGCCTGGCCCACAAATCAAAAAGGCTTAAATAAAAACTGAACTGGAAGCAGAGAAACATCAACAAGAACAACAAAAGCACATCATAACAACTTTTACTTGTAACAATGAATGAACGTATAAAAATTTATGTAAGACGTTGCTTCTACACGAACCCCATCTGCTATTATTATTGATTATTTTGCTCAGTTGTAAAACTACTACTGCAAGACATAATAGGCAGTCGCCGTTGTCGTCGACCAGCATCATGAAATATTCATGCCCTCACAAGTTTCCACCATAAAAAGATTATTGATTTTATGCGACGAGTCGGGAAAAACAAAACAAAAAAGAGGAAAATGAAAAAAGGTAGAGGTAGAAAGAGAACTTTTAGAAAAACAAGTTTGCGGCAATCGATGATAACAGCATCATCAGCCGCTACGCTGGCAACAGATGCACTTGAGGCCACCGCTAGACAAACAGTTGCTTCTAAAGCTCATTGATATGTAACAGCAAATTGAAAGCAAGAAATAACTTAATCGCATTTGCTCTTGACAGACCGCATTAAGTGCAGTCAGTGAGTATTAAAAAAGAAGGACCGACAGAGTGCTCGACAGAGACTGAGACTGTGCTGGACTGACTGGCTGCATTGTTAATTATTACAGTTCGTTAACAACTCGAAAGTTTACGATTAGAAAAGTTGACTGACTGTCGCAGCAAACACTTATATAATTAATGAAATATGAAAATAAATAAAAAAAAAAGTATTCAACTCGTTGTAACGAGATCGTAAAATCTGATATGACATTTTCTTGATTTGCTTTGGGGGGAGGGGGTTAAAAGCTATTGTTGGTGTAAACTTTTATGAATAACTTTTTTTCAGTGATTATAATCTTATTATTACGGTACGGAAGTATACGTTTTCCGCAAAAAGTTAAAATTTGGCCTTCCAAATTCCCGAAACTTACCGCTAATTTTAGCCACAAAACTATTTTGTGTAACTAATTGTAACGTGGGTTTTTTGTGCTGATCTAAGCTTTTAAGCTCACAAGTCTTATTACACTGTGCAACAGTGCAAAAAGTGCAAGGTCGTGACTATATGGGTTCAATTCTACTATCAAATTGTAGTAAAACCCTATACTCGGTTTAGCCAATTTGGTGACCGTTTCTTTTTTATGGGTCTCCAAAGTTTCGCAATATTACCATGATGCCCAAAAAAAAGGTTCATTTATTAATAAAAATAATAAAAAATCATTTGCAGTCATGCAGATTCGAACTTAAGCCCAAAAAAATTAACAATTTACATTACAAAGTTCGACTAATAAAAATTCATACATAATTTAAAACATTGCGGGGGCACGCGCACTTGTTCATTGTGAATTGACAACTAAATTCAATTACTTGAACATAAATAACAAAGAAGCTTTAGCAATCAGCAGCCGATGGCTCTGGAAAAAGCGAAAGAGATACATGGAATATTGGGAATATTAATCGTCAGGGTTGGGGAATTTCGTACTAACCAAAAAGGTAATAACTTAAAAATATGAATGTGACAACTTCTCATATTCAATTTTCGTTAAAATATTGGTGAAATAGTTGATATTCCTACAAACTAGCACCACTTGCAAAAGTGGAAAAATTGAACAAAGAACGCTGATGAGATGGCGTAGCGGCCTCGAAATCAGTACTGATCCGTCCTGCTGGTTTGATGATTATTGAAAATATTCTTAATATTCCAATCTTAATATAAAAAATAATAAATAGAATTTGAACAAAATTCATTAATTAATAAAAATAATAAAAAATCATTTGCAGTCATGCAGATTCGAACTTAAGCCCAAAAAAATTAACAAAAGGTGTCATACGTTTTTGCGCAAATAGCTGATCAGCACTTAAATCAGCACTTAAAAATATCGCTTAACTGTCTTCGGCAAAAATGTAGCCAAGAGTAGGTTGTATACTTTTTGCTAAACTTTTATGACAAAAACGTATTTTATCTTATGCTAGAGTTAATGTCGACGTCGTCGACGGCGTCAAATGTCAAAAAAAAAGTTGAATCGTATAAAATTGTATGAGAGCAGTTAATCTCAACGCGTTGCAACGCCGTAAAAGTTGAATCTATTTCAACTTTTTCGGCGTTGAAACGCCGTCAACGTCGTCGACATTAACTCTAGCATTAGAGTTTTTTTTTTTTAAATTTTTTAATTTTTTGATCATAACTTTTAGGAAATCCGGATTTTTCGTACACTATATTTGGGAAAATTGTAGCCACGGTAAAGCTGAATACAATCTGAACGTGCCTAGATACCAAAAATTGGTCATAAATACTCAACTTTTATAATAAAACTAAATATTTTTAAAATCGTTTATTCGACATATTGTCTCAATTAAATTAGTGCGTTTTCTTTGTGGTCAAGTATGTCAAAATAGATTTATATCGAATAAAATTTGTTTGTTGTGTTGTCTTGAATTTCAAATCCTATGGTTTTGCTTGTGTAATTCTCAATTCATTTTTGGGAGTTTATGTATAAGCTAAGAGGTTTTGTTAAAGTCTACTGATGATTCGGTGTAAGAACCAATGAAATGCAGGCATGTAGACATACTTGACCACATAACAAACAAAAAACACTCATAAAACTAAATATTTTGGATAATAAAACTATGATACAGAAAAGAACAAAGTTGAAATACCTGGGACATGATATTATTTTTTTGATAGGTCTTGAAACACCTCCAAAATCTTGAGTTACGGGTAAAATACCGGTTTTTCTACCTTAGTTTAGTTATTAGCCTGTATCTTAGTCTAGTGTCAACCGAACATTAATCTCTCGGTGGATTTGGAAAGGCAAGACCAAGACCTTTCAAAAGGCATATAAATGTACGCAGAGGCATTGAAAATCATATATTTTCCCCGAGCATTTGATAGTAGAATCGAAGCCATATAGTCACGACCTTGCACTTTTCAAAAGTTCTTCATTTGTCGCTTAGTGTTATAAGAGATTAATAAAACGCAAATTTGAGGTTAGGAAATAAATTGGCTAATGAGGAAATATCAAGAATTGAGCTGTCATCCTTT
This sequence comes from Linnaemya tessellans, assembly GCA_951800035.1. Taxonomy (NCBI): domain Eukaryota; kingdom Metazoa; phylum Arthropoda; class Insecta; order Diptera; family Tachinidae; genus Linnaemya; species Linnaemya tessellans. The sequence continues at coordinate 113,659,611 of OX637533.1, forward strand.
AACATTAATGTAGGAAACATTTGGGAAATTTTAAAAATCAAAGCCGGCCGATGCTCTTTTGTATCGAACGTTTATGAAAAACTGGACGAAAACAACCTATTTTTCAACAAAATCGTCTTTAATGATGAAGCCCATTATTTTCAATTAGGCGGTTATGCAAACAAACAACATTGCGGCATGTAGGGCTCAAAAACCAAGAAACTGACCGTGTGGTACGGTTTGTGGTCAGGTGACATCATCGCCCCGTATTCCTTGGAAAATGAGTAAGGAATCGTCGTCACCATGAATTCTCTGCGCTACCAAAGCATCATAACCGATTTCTTTATGGCCACGATTGTCTCAAGTTGACATCACTGACCTTTGGTTTCATCAAGATGGCGTCTCAAACCACACAATCGGCAAAAAACAATTCAGTTATTGCATAAGAAATTTCTCGGTCATGTAATTTATCGATTTAGCGATGCCAATTGAGCTCTTCGTTCTTGCGATTTAATCCCGCGGTGTTATTTTCTCTGGCACCATTTGAAAGACCGGTTTTATGTGAACAAACCACAAGCAGCTGTGGCTCTGAAAGATAAAATTCGTTGCTGAATTAACCAGATAAGCGAAGCTTTGCTGCAAAATGTGGTACAAAATTTTGTGAAAAGAGTTAACCTCTGCCGACGTGCCAGAGTTGGGCATTTGCCAGACATCATATTCCATTATTAATTCCCATATTTCCACTTTCCATTGGTATGAATAGAACTGAGTTTGACAAAACAAAATATCAAATTACGTTTGTATTGATAAAAATGTATCTGTGGCTATAAGGAAAAAGTGCTTAAGTCTGATTAAGAACTTAAGTACTTAAGCAGGTTTTCCTTATTGCCACAGATATATTAGACTTCATACGAGTAGATACAAGACAATGGAAAATTATTAAAACATTCAATTAACAATAAAATTAGAGTTTTAAGTTACTAAATATTTGGAGGGTATTGAATGTTCGACACGGTCGAATACAATGTTCTTGTTTATTTTTACTGTGATATTGACCGAAATCTATGAAAATAGCGGATAGTGTAGAAAGAACAGATGTGGAACGATTTGCTTTTTTAATCTTCACTTCGCCGTCGAATTTTTTAATTTAAGGCGAACTTTTTTGGTTTGAAATTTATACTTCTTTAAATGGAAAATTCTCAAGTCAAGTGCATGTATTTTTTTTTTAACTTTTAGCGCCTGATTTGAAATCTGTTCTAACATACTTCCCTAAATATTAACCCAATTAAACTTGAACGAACCCCCAATTAATTTATTGTGCTCTTCTATATTTCATCTTATTTTAGCTTCAGCAGAAAACTGTCATTGCCAACATCATTGTGAATGAATCCATTATTAAATAACCAAAAGTCATTGTACTTTCCTCTTAGGAGTCATAATAATGCTTTTGTGGAATGCAAATAAAAAAAAATTAAATGAAAATTGCAAATTGCAATCTTCATGTCTGGCCAGACAGTTATTGCTTGTTCACATGGAGTTCACATATGATTTGCAATGTGAGCGAACTGAAACTCAGTAATTGAATTTTTTATTAATTTTGTGCTAAAAACAATTGCTAATAGACATCAAATTTGTTAATGAAATTGGAATAAAATACTTGTGTATACAGTCGACTCTGGATAATTTAAAACTGAAGGGACCAGAGAAAAAGTTCAAATAATCGAGTTTTCATTTTAACGAGACTTCGAAATATCGAAAGAGAGACAGAAAAAATTCAAATTAACAAGAGTTTTCATAAAAAAGCAAAACCATTTGCACGCACTAAATTCCGCAAAAGCAAAGCAAAGAAATTTAATTTTTTATGTAAGCAACTGTCGATGTAGTGGTGTATACTAAAATCGTGGCACAGAAGATAATGCAAACGATTTAAATTTCTTTCAAAAACAGAATCAAAATCACATTAATGCTAGAGTTAATGTCGACGCCGTTGACGGCGTTTCAACGCCGAAAAAGTTGAAATAGATTGAACTTTTACGGCGTTGCAACGCGTTGAGATTAACTGCTCTCATACAATTTCATACGATTCAACTTTTTTTTGACATTTGACGCCATCGACGACGTCGACATTAACTCTAGCATAAGAGTTCAAATTAAAGAGTGTAGAATAACCGAACATCAAATTATAGAACGTTGGCGAGCAAGATGTCATTTTTGTAGCACATCGCAAAAACCTAAAATAAATGGTTCTTTTATTTATTTTATATTTTGCATAAAACACAGCAATTAAAATAATTCAAATTATAGCGAGTCGGCGATCAAAATGTCATTCAAACAATTTCTAATTATTGAGGGGACCAGATTACAAAATTACAAAAATTGTTTTCCATTTCCTAAAAAATTGGCCAAAATTTTTTTTTCTTAAATCCATGCGACTTAAGCTTTTTCGGAAGCTTCTTCGCATTTGAAACTCCTCTCAATACTCAGTTATTAGAAATAAACGCCTTTTGGGCAAAATTGGGTAAAATTGTGTTTCATCCAAAAAATTTATTTTTTGCAAAGGGACACCCCTTTCCTAAAAAATTGGCCAACAATTTTTTTTGCTTAAATCCATGCGACTTAAGCTTTTTCGGAAGCTTCTTCGCATTTGAAACTTATTGAGTGTTTTTCAAGGGACTTGGAAAACCGTTCAAATTACCGCGAGATTCAAATTAACAAGAGTCGACTGTATTTAGATTTTGGCATTAAAGTTCGAATAGCAAAAAAAAAATTAATCCAGAAAAAGGAATAAATTCTTCCATTCGAAATAGATAAAATAAATTTAATCATCAGCTTATAAATCTTTTTAAAGTTTGATTGATAACCGATCGGGTGGAGGATTCTGTGACATGGGTCGTAACTTTCGTAAATACTTCCGCCTGCCAGGTCATAGCACAGTATTTCAAAGTGAGATCGTGGCAATTGCGGAAGGGATAAGATGGTCAAAGGAAATCGATAACAGACTACCGGTTCGTATATTCACGGATAGTAGGAAGGTCATCGAGGCCCTGAGGAATTATGCGGTTCAATCTCGGTGTGTACTACAGTGCAAGGATATGAGATTACACGCATTGTGGAAGCATAGAGATAATATGGGCTCCAGGACTTCAAGGAATACCTGGAAATGTTGAGACAGATAGGCTAGCAAAGATGGGAGCATTGATGGCAAACATCACACTAGACAATCCAAAGCCATTTCAGGTTTTTAGGAAGGAACTAAAACAGTGGGCTATAGAATTGCATACAGGAGATTGGCAGCACTCTAGCGTAGGTAGGGTGACTAGAATTCTATGGGGAGACCCAGATGGTAACAGGACGAAGGAGATCCTAACATTGAGTAGGCCAGCACTATGGAGATTGGTTTATTTAATAACGCGACTTGCGGAGTTGAGGAATCACCTGACACGCATGGGTATCGTTGACGATATAACAAGCAGGGCCTGTCAGGAAGATGACGAAACACTGGAGCACTACTTGTGCTACTTGACTGTTAGTCAAGTCAGAAGACAAACGTTTAATCAAGAGATTATACAGGAGATGGAATTCCTTAGGGATTCTAATTGGAGAGACTTAAGAAGATAAATTGAAGGAACTAGGTTCTTAAAGTAATCAAATTCGAGGGTTTTCATGGTTTTTAATGGAGGTTCCCTATAATGGAATGGGAACTACTTATAATAGAGCGCACAACAGGCCTATGAGGCCTAAGTATAAACCTGAACGGATTGGCATAGCCCCTGCTTACGCCCCTCTCTTCAAGCTAACCTAACTTATAAATATTTTGTGTTCAGAGTCGATTTTGTTTAATAGTTTCGATTTAATTTTCGTTATAAATTTTAACAGGTTTTTAAATAAAAACTTCTAATTGATGAGCGTCTGCTGCTGGCTGCTGTAACTTAAGGCAATATTTTTACGGAATTAGAGACATAGATGAAAATAAATGCAGGGGGATGCGGGGACAATGCAACAAATTCTTTGTCAAGCGCAGATATAGAATAGAAAATAGTGAGGGGGATTCTTTACTGATACGGCTGGGAAAATTTGAGGTTAGGAAGAAAATTTAACTAAAAACAATTTTTTTTTTGTCTGAGTTTTACTGATGCCAATGTAAAGTAGAAATATGGGAATTAATAATGGAATATGTTGTCGATTAAATATCTACCTCCAGCACGTCGTTAAATGTCAATAGATACCCGTTCAATTCTTGACATTTCATCACTTGACAGCCAATTTACTTCCTAACCTCAAATTTGCCCACCCGTTATGTACTCTCATCTAAAGAATTTTCGTTTTATGAAACGTAAATAATGAAATTTAATTTTATATGCTAAAGATGCAACTATAATATTAAGAGCGAGTTTCGCAAGTGTGTTGAAAATCTTGTATGAGTATATAAAAATAAAAGAGTAAATATTTTCAGTTTGTATTCTTTTTATTATATTTGATTTTGTATTGAAAATTTTTAAATAAATAATAAATAAAAATCAAATCTGGATGTTGCTTTCGAGCTAAAATGTAAAAAATTCTGCAACAGAAATTCAACATTCAGTTCAACAGCATTTACTGGGGCGGAAAAATTCTACGGATGTCAATGTTTGTATAAATTGCTTATATTGATTTATTTTTTCTGCAATTATATAATTGAGTATCTGTACTTAAATACTAGCAGCAGCAAAAAACAAATATTGAACATAGAGCAAAGAGCAAAAATAAATAATGTGGGCTGTTTGTTTTTTTAGAAATATTAATCTTTGATAACGATATTTGGGCTACATGCCATCAGTTAATCATCAAAAATATATGATCAATAAGAAATTACATTTTTTATTGATAAATTTGAGTTTAAAAAGATTTAGTTTGCAGGTCTATGCCATTGCCTATTAAGGCTTTATACTTTTTTACTTTTTTTTTAGCATATCTGCAGACTAATAAACTTTAAATGCCATAAAACAAAACAATAGCGAAAAATCATATAAATAAGGTGTGCCGCAACAAACACAATTTTCATAAATCACAAACTAACAAGAGAAATACGTTACAAATATAATTAAAAAAATTTGCAAATCAATATTCAAGACATTATGAACGCCATACGCTCATACACTTTATCAAATGTTAAACACGTTTTACATTAAAAAAAAATTATTCGAACGCACACTTTTGAAATAAATTTTCTTTTTCTATACAAAGTAAAATGTACGTTAAAATTCAAAACTTTATTTATATTTTAACAAAACAAGTCAACAACCAGTTTTCAAAATTTATATACGGGCTTTTTTAAATGAATCATAATTCTAATATAAAAAAAACACTTCTCACCTTGATTTTGGTTTATAAACATTTGGCCAAAAAAGTACATTGACTTTTGGTTTCTTTGTGTTAAGCATCACAAATGAAATGTAATTTTGGCATTGAAACTAACACAGCATGTATGTATATGTACGTGTGTGCATATATATTTACTATAAATACATACATATATTATATAGGAAATCCCCAACACAAAAATAATATTTTGCATCTTTGTCATACATTAAGTAAAACATGCGCGAGTACTTAAGTTACGTTCACATCTAACAAATATTTGACGAAATAAACGTAACCACTATTTTTTTGCGTGTGTATGCCCAATAACTGAAACGATAAAAGTCAATTCTGATTGTGTGTTGATTTTTTTTTACCAAAAAGACGCAAGCACATTTTACAAATATTTTCCTAAAATTATAAAAAATTAAACCAGAAATTATTGGTTACCCATTTTTCGTCAAATATTTGATAGATGTGAACGTATGTAGCTTTTAAACGCAAAAATACATAACCTACTGGATTTAAAATTTTTCGCATATTTTGTAAATATGCCAGTTTCAGTTCCAAAAGTTAAGATTAATTAATTCACTTCTTCGGTATCGTCAAGAAGTCAATGGATTTGCGTTTCAGAACCTTCTCCGATATTTCCATTAATATTCAAAATGATCGGTAATGGTTTTGTAGCTTAATTTCAGTCGATTAACCAATGTAGAAAATGTTTTGTTCTATTATAACATATTATTTTTAAAATAGACTATTTTCGATTACCAATGAACCCGATTAATTTCAATGGCTCGAGCGATTAATCCATTAACCGATGTAAACAAATTTTAGTTGTTGTAATACAAAATAGCACTTTTTAAAATTGGTTATTTCCGATTAATCCGATTAATTTTAGTGGATTAATCGATTAATCGAATATCCAATGCAAACAATTTTTAATTTTTTGTGGTACAATAACATATTATTTTTAAAATTCTTTATATTTGATTGACGGTTAGCCCGATTAATTTCAGTCGATTAACCGATTATTCGATTAACCAATGCAAACAAATTTTTAAATTTTTGTAGTACAATAACATACTATTTTTAAAATTGGCTATTTTCGATTAACGGTTAACCCGATTAATTTCAGTCGATTAACCGATTAATCGAATAACAAATGAAAATAGTTTTAATAGTTTTAATAATATAACATATTATTTTTAAAATTGGCTATATCCGATTAACCAGACTAATTTTGGTCGATTAATCGATTAGTCAATGTACACAAAATTTTAATTTTTTGTGGTTCATAACATATTTTTGTATGTTTTTAATCAGCTGCTTCCTCAAAAGATGTGCGTTTAAAACCAACAAAGAAGGTGTTCATTTTAAGATATCAAATGATAAACAGCACAAATAAAAGTATGTATTCGTAAAGATGAAACGAGTTTTGTCTCATACATGATATACAACATTGCTGGTCATCGTTGTTCAAAATGGTGGATAATAGACTCTTGTCCAACTAGCTCATTCGCTCAGTTTTGACAAGAACCTTTAATCAAACCTATGTAATCTAAATGGGTTTGATCAGAGGTTCTTGTCAAAACTGAGCGAATGAGCTAGTTAGACACAAGTCTAGTGGATAATTTCCTTCGTGTTTATAAAAGTGTGTGTGGGCTATGCTCTTGCTGTTTTTGATTTGAATAAATGTGTTTTAGAAAACTTAAGGAAAACCCTTTAAACCCTCTAGATATGGGTGTAAAAGAGCTTAGTACGAGTACTTAGACTCTGCTACTCTAATTCAGCCTCAGGGAATTATTAACTGTCTATTTCACGATGTCGAAAGAGTTTTTTCTTTCGTATAAATACATTTGAACCAAAACAATTTATAAAATTATGCCTCTGTTTTAAATAAAACACACTTTTAATGCAATTATCAAATACACATATGTACATATATGATAAGAATATTTCGAAACGATAGAAATAAACAACATGTTTCACATTAACAACAACAAAAATATATATTTTAAAAAGAAACATAGTTCCGATGATTTAATACCATTAGATTTCATTTTATGGGATTATTTGAAAATACCAGCATATTTTTAAAAGTATGTAAAAATAAAAATTAAATTAAATTAAATTCTTTATTTTTGCAGGCTTCAGTTATTGGCACAAACATCAGGAACTAAACAAAAGCTCTTATGAATAAATTTGTCTAAAAACTGTAAGTAAACTGTTGACTTAATTGATTTATTTAGATGTTTCAAATAGTTTTGTGAAAATGAAGCTCAAAATGTACTCCTTATATGAAGCAACTATTCAATTAGAACAGAGGTTCCCAAAGTGGTCCATGGAGACTCGGCGGGTGACTATCTTGGTGTAACGAAAGAAACTGTGTCTTTACAATTCTTAAACGGGGTCCATGAAAATGTAGCTGCTTTCGATAGTGGCGAACTAAACTGTTGGCTTGGCTATCAAACATTTTGAGTACAGACAAAAATACCCAAAATTTATCCTTACTGTGGGGAATTGGGAAAAAGTCTTTGCTAGCGTTTCCCTCATTATTTCTTGGCAAAAAAAGTTTTAGTGTCGTTACAAACATTTTTCAAAAAAAGAGATCAAATTACGGCACTCGATATCAAACGAAATTTGTATTTAAATTGTATGCAAATTTCGCTCGATATCGAATGCGGTAATTTGGCCCCAGATTGAATACCACGAAACGGGGAGATTTGGTGTTTATTCTTAACAAAACTGAAGCAAATTGATTAGTTGCATTCAATCCATCAAGTACATCCCTCCCATTAAAATCATGGCTAAATATCTTATGATTATCTCAGAAAACAAGTGGCAATTTATTCGTTCCTTATGTCGCGAGTAGATATCGCAAAAATAATGGATAGAATCACTTCTTTTGGTTGGTCAATTGTACTTCTTAATGTCCGCTTGCATCACAATGAATTAATTGTTTAAACACTGAATTCTCACTTTATTTTTGTCGAAAACAATTAGCTCGTGGTTGAAACTCAGACGAAATGCAAATTTCCATAGTCAGATTTAATTTTCAAATTTTATTGTCGTATGAGGGTGGTCCAATGGAAACAGCTACATTCTGAAAGTGATCTATGGGAAAATATAGTCTGGGAATCTCTGATTTAGAGCAACAAAGCAATAATAAAATATATGTTTCATTTCACTTCAGCACGTAAACGTTAAAACAATTCGCCAAAAGTGGCGACTATTGGCAGTTCAAATATTTTTTTTATAGGTGATACGATAGTAGATCATACATATTTCATTCCTTATAAGTGAAACAGTTAAAAAAATTATGGTAAACAAATAAAGAAGTGCAATCAAGTTTGGGTTATTTATTTAACTTAATAACACTTAATTAGCACAAATAGCTCAATGTAAATGTACATAGAAATTAATAAAATTCACTAATGCATATTATTGTGTTCAAAATGCTATATTGTGTTCTCGGTGTAACTTTTTTTAATTATAAAAGCACAGACTATTTCCATTTCAAAGTAAGAAATCAAATTATATTAAAGCCAAATTAAGAATTAAATTATAGGAACTGAAGTTTTAGCAAAAAAAAAAAAAATTAATTAGATTAATTGATTAAGTCACATGGCGTTTGTATGCAAAGCGAGATCAAATTTGTTGTAATTTTATAAAGTTTTTTATTTTCCATACATCTTGCAAGATGAAGTTGTAAACGCCTATAAATTAAAACACTATTTTTGTAAATCGCTTTACGTTAATGAAATTTATGGGAAAACAAAAATATTTTAAACTTTGATCACCAAACAAACGTACAGAAATTAATACGAAACTTTGCCTTTCAAAACGTTTAAAATTTTTATGGAAAATAAATACAAATAGAGTAAAAATATTTGAAATTTTGTTTTTGTGTATATATAAATTTTGTTACCGTAAATAGCAGAATAGCTGTTTTCGAAAGCCGCTACATGTTTATTTTCAGTACTCATGTGTATTTTTACTTGCCAGCAAAAGGGGATTTTCCCGTCTCGGGAATTTCTGAAAAAATTTTTAATTTTCATTTCTTTTCAGAAAATATTTTCATTAGATTTTTTTTTAAATTTCTTTTATGGATGTACATACACGTACATACACAAATATATGCCTAACTCAGGAGAATACAAAGTTTATTCCACGAGCATATCGCAATACATATAGTTCTATTTTTATTTATTTATAATTTATTAATTTTTTCTTATGACCTATTTGATAGACTTGGCCACTTTTAACTTTGTAAAAGAAAAATTCTTGCTGATTATATGTGTTGCTTCCATTGCTCTCAAGGAAAAATATGCAAAAATTTGTCAAACATGTAGAATATCAAAATTTCTAAATTTGCATAAAATGTGTTACATTTTTAATTTAGATACGAGTACAGATTTGAAATGGTGAGAAACAAAAGTATTTATAAACATTTCTTTTTGCATATGCCGTGGCTGCATTCAGCTTCATCATTAAAAAAAAAACAACATCATGCCCACATACTCGTAAACCCACAAAGATGCCAAATAATTTTAGTTTTATATTTTCAGACAACGAATTCGTAGTATTTTTCGTATGAAGATAAAAATATATAATTGTGTGGAAATATTTTTGAAAAATGTGCAATTGCTAAAATAAAAATTAAAATTTACCGTGGCCCGAATAGCACTAAAATAACAAAATTATATGCGCGTATCGTAATCCCTATGAAGATTGGAATATTCTGAAAGCTAATGTGAAGAACCTTTTAGACCGATAATTTGACTTAAGTTTTTTCACTGAAACAATTCCAAGAACTATTCAAAAATCGGTCCAACTTATTTAGTCTCTTATATTAAACACTCTCTATCTGATCATCACTGATGCATCCTCCCAGAAAGGTCAGGCTAGAAAATGAACCAGGTATAACAAAATTGCATATAATAAAGAATAATCAGTGCCAAACTGAAAACAATTTTCGTTTTTTTGTTTGGTTAATTCTAGTGAAAGATCCTGCGAGACTAAAGCGATTTTATATATATCTTACTTTAGCACTCTTATTTCTTTTCGGTTGTAGCAACAGTTTTAACATATTTTTTTTTTTTTGCTTTTTTAGATTGTCTTAGTTGAGTTTAAAAGAGAATAAACGGAGCAAAAATTATGCTTAAATTTTTTTCCATGTTCCCATGTCTAGTTGGAGTCCCAGATGTCCGCAGGAGGCGCAACGTGAGTGTGCGTTTTCGTAATAAAAAAATGGGACTTCACAATTCTTAAGCGGAGTCCACGAAAATGTAGCTGTTTTCGATAAGCTATTGGCTCGGCTATCAAATATTTTAAGTACAGACACAAATACCCCAAAAAATATCCTTCACTGTAGGGAATTGCGAGAATGCCTTTAATAGCGTTTTCCTCATCATTTCTTGCGGAAAAAGGTACTAGTGTCGTTACAAAGCTTTTAACTAAAAAAAGACCAGATTGAACACCGGGGAACGGGGGATTTGCTTAATTCCTAACAAAACTAAAGCCAATTGATTAATTGTTGTCAAGCCATCCAGTACATGCCTTCCATTAAAATAATGCCCAAATATTTTGTGATAGTTGGCTAATAGAGAGTTTTCTTGATGAAATAAATGAGAATTCATTCGGCACATGGAATCGTCTTTTTGGTTGACCAACTCTACTTTTTGATATCCACTAACATCACAATCAATTTTTTCACCAGTAAATTCTCACTTAATTTTTCCGAAAACTATTAATTCGTGTTTGGAACTCAGCCGTAACGCAAAATAAGATTTTATTTTAAAATTTTTTTTGTCGGCTATGGAAATATGGTAGAAGTGTACCTGGGGATTCAAAGTAACAGACTTTATTTTCTATGAGAAAATAAAGTCTATTGTCAACAGTATTAAAACATCTTATCAATCCACATATTCATAATTACAGCTTAAATTGCGATAAATAGTACATTTTGTGTTATATATTTACCTTCTTTTGAAAATTTAAGGCCTTTCTACATCAGACCCACGATATACTTGTATAAACGTTTGATTGCAAAATTGGCGTGTTGCTTCATAGTCCTCCAGTAGTTTAGCAATATTGATCCAACTCATTAATTTTAATTGAACATCTCTAAGCATTCTTACACAAAAACTTATTTATGTGTTTGCTTGACGGAATGGGGCTGTATTTAAGCAGACTTTTTTTTCTTTCTATACAATATATTTGTTAACATATTTACATATCTAATGACGGAATATTAAATCAAACGATTAATAATAATCGAATATAGGAATTGATTTGTATCAGTAATTGATTTTCGATTAATTGCGTGTTAGCCGATTATTTGAAAAAAAATTCCAAAAGATATTTAAAGATAAAGCCCCAGCATGATATTAAATAATTTTGTTTAAATAAAATACATAAAAACATATGTCACCATATGAATGCAGGCAGCCCCTATATAACACGGTACAATACGGAATCACTCTAACTGTTAAAAGTCTTAAAATCATTAACATAATTACAGAAAAACACTGTTTTTATAAAGGGGTTTTTTTTGTTCATACAACACCAATTCACATGACACGACGTCCTGGTGGAATGTATATTCCGGGTTATTCAAATATATGCCTAACTCAGGAGAATACAAAGTTTATTGCACGAGCATATCGCAATATAGTTCTATTTTTATTTATTTATATTTCTATTTTTATTTATTTATATTTATATTTAGTGAAAATGTTGCTGTATATCTATAGACATTTGATATCCTCGGCTAGCAAATCTTTTAATCACTCCTATCGTAAATAACAAGTGGAATTTTTATTCCCGTGTTCCCGCTATCAATTCTCAGTGAATGTTAAAAAATAAAATAAAATTCTGTAGAAAAATATACACCTACAATATATCTTAAAGAAATTTAAAAAATATAGCTAAATATTTAGTATTGGGCTGATAATTTGTTTACTAAGTTAACTTTTGCACTATTTAACTATTATGTGGTAAAATAATTTGGATGCATTTTGAAAACCCAGCAAAAGGAAAAAAAACTCTTTATAATGTTTAGAGTTAAAGCAAAGCCATAATTTGTAAAGTTTCACAAAGACGCAGGCAATTGATTTATTGATAAAAATATCAGTTTGTGCCCTATTAACAGATCTTGACCATAAAATAAAAATTATAATAAAAAAATACTTGCATTTCCTAGTCTATTCAATACCAAAAATAAAGTGAATAAATTAAAGGGAAAGGTGGAAAAACTCGTGAGGAAAAACTATTCACGATAAGGGGAATTTAATTTTAGCATGAAACCATTCACGGGGAATTTTTTCACGACTGCAAATTTAGGGAAAAGGAACAAATTTCGAGGTGAATAGGGGTGAATAATTTAGTTGTGATACTTATGCACAAATTCAACCTAAGCTGAATAATACGATTAAATTTATTCAATATTTTCCTGCTTTAGTTAATCAGATGATGAATTAATCAATTAATTAAAATTTATTTCTGCCATCGCTATACATATTAACGATTAAAAATCAACAACATCGTGTTGTAATTGGGTCATTAAAGCAATTTCCATATTGGCTCAACTCAAGTGTGTAGTTTCAAGCACTGTTTGATTTAATTCTTTGCTCTAGTGGCTTATAGCCAGCCAGCCAGTTATATTTGATTTAGTTTTATTTTTTTTTTATATTCCTTTACATCCAAATACTTTTCTCTGTGTTTCGTTTCTGCAAATAAATAAACTTATGAAGGCATTTCAGCAGTCTAAATTGCATCCTTTTGAAAGTGGTTGAGCGGATTATTGGTGTATAATGTGTTTTGAACAAAATGTTATAATACAAAAATATGGAACTGAATAATTACCTTAAACGTAAAAGTGGATTTTAAAAAAATTATTAAACATCTTATTAGCAATAACTGTAATTTCTCTATTTCAGAATAAAATGTTACGTGAATAATAATTTTTATCTGCGTTTCGGTATTCATTATTATTACAAAAATATTTTATTTTGGTTAAAGTAAACAATTACAGCGAGAAATATTTATTTTTTTATTATAAATATTGTTGGTTTCAGGCAACCATAAACATATTTTTTGATTAGAAACAGCCCTTCCAAAATATTATGATTTTTTTTTACTATGATTGATCTTAAAAATGTAAAAAAATTTTTGTTAATAATACCTCAAAAATTCAAAAATTATTCGGCCCTATTCTCATTAACGTTGTGGTTTTAAAACGAAATAAAAACGACAGTTTGGCATTACTGTTCTTCGCATTGTCGACATTCATCGAAATATTGGAACTAGTAGACCTCGATGGAGCAATAAAAAAGCTGCAAATAAATTCTAATAGTTAAATTAAATTCTTAAAATTTTTTTTTGTAATTTCCTTAAGCAAATGATACACTTTTATGTCAAAGAAAGTCCACGCTCTCTTTAGTGGACGTTTAAGTAAAATTTTACATGAAAAAGTAACAACTTCCTTAAGCCCACACCCCTTAAAAATTAAATTTATAAGATGTTCTCCTATCTTCCGCTGCCCTACTCCTCCATCGATATTTGTCCCCTAAATGATCTTACAAAAAAAAATTTCAGGTTCTTACGACAAAGGTGAGATGTCGGTCCTTCCCGGAATGACTTTAACAACTTCCTTAAGCCCACACTCCTTAAAAATTAAATTTATAAGATGTTCTCCGATCTTCCGCTGCCCTACTCCTCCATCGATCTTTGCCTCCTAAATGATCTTACAAACAAAATTTTAGGTTTTTTACGACAAAGGTGAGATGTCGGTCCTTCCCGGAGTGACCCGGTCCAAATAAAGTTGTAAAATTGGCCACAGAAATGTCTTAAAGGAAATCTGACCCAGCAGGTTAAAAATTTTTAATTTGTTTCTTCCCCGTTTTGTGCGCATCGATATAAAGCAATGAAAATAGAGATTTTATTTACAAAATAATGGAGGGTATTTAAGATTCGACCCGGTCGAATATAAGGATATTTATGTTCAACAGATTTCCTGTTCCTAACGAGTTCGAAAAAGTTTTTAAACGCTTATTTATTTAAGACTTTTTATTGTGTTGGCAGCACTTACTAGACTTGTGTCCAACTAGCTCATTCGCTCAGTTTTGACAAGAACCTCTGATCAAACCTATGTAATTTAAATGGGTTTGATTAGAGGTTCTTGTCAAAACTGAGTGAATGAGCTAGTTGGACACAAGCCTAGCACTTACATGTTTTTGTGGCCTATGAAAATAAAAATTAGTACAGACAACAACCAGTGGTATAGCCGTGACACATGTATTCTAATTTTGACCGTATTTAATGCATGAGGAACGAAGCCGCAATAAAAACGACAACGACCGAGGGACTACAATTGAAACTGCAATGCCAACGGGAAGAGTGGCGAGTTATAATAATCTCTATACGCTCCCATTTTGTGTAATGAAAAAACCAGTTTAAATTTCGATGTGAAAACACTATTATAGCTATTTAAAATGAGGTCCGAATAAAAGCAGAAAAATTTTCATCTTAAAGTCAACATATTTAAACAACAAGAAACCAGCATTTTATTATGATTAATTGCAACATTTATAAAAATAAGCTAGTTCACACAAGCAAATCTTTTTGTTGGTGAAAAACTTTTAAAAACATATTTACACGCAAAAAAAAAACACAAAACAACATTTAAAAAAGTATCACGGAAATGTCTGCATCGCTACACGTTGCAAAACCACCTTCAAAGTTTTATGAAATATTTTAGTTTCTTGCCTTAGAAATGCATAAAGACTATAAGCAGTCATAAACAACTATGAAATGCTGGAGTCGGATAACAATAAACAAACAGTTTCTCAAGACTTTGGTCAGTATAAATTAGTATTAAAAACAATTTTTAAAACAAACTCAATTACAGATACTGCAATGTAAGAGCGTATTCAAAGAGCTGCAAAAACCAGTATAATAAAGGAAAACTTCTCAAAGATTCTCAAATAAATTGGATTTTTTATTTTTGTTTTCTTGAGACTTTATGTTGACTATGATTTGAAGTTACAATTTACATGCAACATGTTGCATGTATTATGATAATTATTAGTATGATGTTAAGTAGTTTGTTATTAATGTGGCATTTATATTAAACTTCTCCTGCAGTTGGTGCTGAGTTTGCCAACGATATCAACATTAAAGAAAAAAAAAGATGAAAATTGCATACTCGTATTATGCAAAATTACACTGTCGCCCACTTGAGTGTGGCTCACATACTCTTGTAGTTAAAATGTTACTGAGTAGAAACCTGTTATGCATTAAACACATTCACGACAGCAGGCTAGCGACTACACGACTACAGAAATAGAATACACGCTGTCGTTCTTTATTCCATTTTCGTACAGTTTAAACTTTTATAATTTTGCACAGATTTACTTGTAATTTTCATAGTAACAGCTGCCTCTCCATTTACTTACACTGCAGAGGCAACAGAAGCTTAGTTTTGAAATAGCTTGAGTAGGTGTAATCCCAGCAAACATTTCGGATATAACCTCAAGTTGAAAATGACTTTTTAACAAGTTGCAAAAAAATTTGGAAGCACCTCAAACTTTTTAGCGGGAATCGAAATCATAATCATTGCTCAAATGGGGGACGATTGGCAGTCGTTTGTAAATATAGTGGTAGTAAACAATAATGATGATAACAGGCCACAACATATAAGAACTGTCAACGCTTGAATTGTGGTAAAAACACCACTGATAGCTTTTGTATCAGGAATGTATTCACCACCATCGTAAATAACAAGTGGATTTTTGATGTGTTAACATCTATACGCGCGCCTCTAGGGCAGTAAACTATCAGTTTCAATACATACGCAAGTGTAAGATGTAAGAGTTTGTTTGTTCGTTGCTTGGCAGTCGGTATTGAAGGTGATTATTGGGCGATTTCCCACGCGATTTTCTCCGGAAATTCATAGCCGATTTTATTAATTTTTGGATTAAAACGCTAGTGCGCGTTTCGACGAAGAGTTTAGGCCAAAAATTAAGGCGATCCGATATCGGCGAGCGGAGGTTTAAGTGTTTTAATTCGGAGTATTAATTTGGAGTAATATTAAAAAAGTGTTTTATGTTGATCTTCGGTTTTGTCTTATGCATAGCAAAGAGAATAGTGACGTGGTTATACGTACATATATAAAAATGAGATAGCAAGACAGCAACGTATGTAGCTTATGTACAAACATAACAATGTATGTATGTACATTTGTCTGTTGCTTTGCATTCTCTTTGTTTTTTGTGGGTATAATTATTGAACTTTAATATAAAATAAATAAACAAATACATCGCCCGTGAGTTCGAACACTCATTGATTTTTTTGTTCACGTGAAATTTTTATTCCACTCGAAGGGAAAAATGGCATCGTGAATCTCCCGAGAGAAATTATTCCCGCTATCAGTTCTCAGTGAATGTTAAAAACAGAAGAAGCTGACATCAACATGAAAAATCAAAGAAATTTCTGTTGAAAAATTTACATTTATGTAGCAATTTAAAAAAAATTAAGAAACATTATTAGTAAAATAATTTGGATACGAACAAAACAAATTAAAAATATTCTTATTGTTTAAAATTGTAGCAACAAGTTTTAAAAAGACGCTGCGAAAATATCAGTTTTTGTCTTATTAACGGATCTTGTACCTAAAATAAAATTTCTGATATTCTAATTATAATTGAAAATACTTACAGTTCCTACTCTATTTCCTACTCTATTCCCTACAAAAAACTAAAAGAATAAATTAAGGGGAACGATCTCGCGGGAAAAAAATTATTAGCGATAAAGGGAATTTAATTTCAGCATGGGGAATTTATGGGGAATTTTTTCATGATTGTAATTTTAGGGCAAAGGGAAAAGTTATATGATAGGGGTGATTACAAATTAAGTTTTCTCAATGTTGGCCAAGTTATTGGACAGATATTTTTGCTGCTCCCCCTTTTGAAACTCCATCAATCAGACAACTCTGCTTTATTACGCTTATTTTGCTTGGCAATTAAGTGTTTTTTTTAACAAATTTATATGTAAATTTTCAAACACCGCCACCATTTAAATCACCTTAGAATTTCCTTAAGTGTAACAATATTTTACATTTTACATCAAGTACACATCATGCATGGTAATTTGTGTTGAAAAACTATCACGTCAAATTGAACTGTGTGATGGGAATTTCAAATAGAGTAAAATGCACATAAGTTAACATTGTAAAACATATTATTTCTGCGTTATACAACAATTATTTAATACTACGGTTATTATAATAATAACAATTACTTACAAAAGCCAACAACTCTGCTGGATGAAATAATGAATGCATGATGCAGAAGTAACTCAGAAACTCCCACCCCAGATTGAATAGAAAATATTATGGAATAACAATAATATGGCAGAAAAAGTCAAGACAGAATTTAATTGTTTACAAAAAGATTGCGTTTATAAGCCTAAGCGCTCATATTTTTAAAATCTGTTGCATTAATGCACAATAATTGTCTAATTAAAACGCCAGTTGATGAAATTTCCCCTTACAAACTAATGTGACAGTTTGTTATTGTAAACCGATTGTAATAGCATGTAATCAAAGCTTTTTCTTTCAACCAAAGTGGTTTTACCAACTCGCAGAAATAACAAATTCCCATACTTATTGGCAAGAAAAACAAGAAATCCAAACATGAATTTTAGCTAAAATCATGGCATCAAATTACCACTAGAATTACCGACGACAGCAGATATACAACATTTTTCGCACAGAAGTATTCAGTTGTTTTTGTTAAGTGCATTGACAGCTACTAAGTGTAAAATTAGGCAATCGTGTTAATTAATTTGTGCATACACAAACACATAAGTATGCATGTATGTTTATATGTATTTATGAAATTATAGAAGCACTCAAGAGCTGGGAAGAAATAAAGCATTTGGGCCTGACAAAATATACCCGCCTTTTTATACCCTCCAAAAAAGAATTGGAGGGCATATTCACTTTGTGAGGAAATCTAAGATGATCTAGCCAAGTCCGTCGTAGAAATCACAATACAGTCCAAACGAAAAGAGCAAACCCCTTTAAATGGGCTGAATCGGACCAGAGGGTAAAAAGTTCCTCTAAGAAGAACTGAACATAAACAGAATTTTTAAAGTTTTTTACACTCTCCAAAAAAGAATTGCAGGGTATAGTCACTTTGTCACTCCGCTTGTAACGCAGCGAAATATCCATCTGAGACCCTATAAAGTATATATAGTCTTGATCAGTGATGAAATCAAAGACGATCTGAGTATGTCCGTACATCCGTCTGTTCGTCTGTGGAAATCACGATTCAGTCCAAACGAAAAGAGCTAGACTCTTGAAATTTGGTATAAATATATCTTGAAGTATAGCACAGATCAAGTTCGGAAATGGGCTGAATCGGACAGGAGGAAAAAAAGTTCCCCTAAGAAGTACTAAACCAACCTCTAAAAAACTACATAATTTTTAAAGCTTTTTGTAATTTTGTTAAGCAAATGATATATTTTTATATTAAAGAAAGACCAACGCGTTAAAATCAACTAAATTATTTTTGAACCCCGCTCTTTTTAGGGGGCGTTCTTACATGCCCTTTTTTAGTGTAAAAATTTAACAAATTGTTTTACTTAAGCCTACATTCCTTAAAAATTGAATTTTTAAGCTTTAATGATGAAGCTGAGACGTAACCTGGTACTCCCCTGCCCTACCCTTTCCTCCCCCTTTGCCCCATAATGACCCTATAAAAAAAATAAAAAAAAAATAAATTTTACCTCTAATTATCCCAAACATTTATTTTTAGAGTTTTATGGCAAAGGTGAAATGTCTCCTCCACGGCCCTTGCCAGAGAGACCTCGACAACATACAGTTTTAATGCCCTCCAAAAAGAATTGGCCCCCATCAAGTATATGTATATATTCTTGATCAGTGATGAAGTCTAAGACGGTCTAGCAATGCCCATACGTCCGTCTGTGGAAAATACGATGTAGCTATTTTTAGACCCCGCCCCCTTTAGTGGGCATTGAACTTACATATTATATGAAAAAAATAATGTAAATATTTAAAAAAAATTGTAGTCCTTAAGCCTATAAGAAGCTGAGATGTTTTTCTGATCTTGCAGAGGTGAAACGTCTGCCCTACCGCCCTACCGGAATGACTCTGTCAAATTAGAAATTTAAAATTGGGTACAGAGATGTCTTAAAGGAATTGTCTCCCACCAAGTTAAACATTTTAAATTTACTTATTAAATATTTGGAGGGTATTTAATATTCGACCCGGTCAAATATAAAATTTTTACTTGTTAAAATTGAATCAAATGTGAGTGGTCTTAATACAGCCGAATCCGAACAGAATACACAATTTTTGTCAATCTTAATTTTATTTTTATTTTTTTATTCATAATCAAATAAAATGTAATAAGGTTTCATACATACATAATTGGGGTATTCACACTTTGTGCTATTTAGTCATATTGTCATAAAGTCATAGCCCCTTATTCATAAAAATTATGAGAGTCTAATAACAGCGTAATAAAACAAAATTTCATATGAAATTTGCTCTATTACACTCTTATAAACCTCTCATAATTTTTATGAATAAGGGGGATAATATTTTAGACCAGTTTAAAAAAGTTGTTGCTGTGCTGCATACAAAAAAGTCTTAAAATAATAACACTCTTTCAGGTATGTTTTTGCTTTGTCATAAAATAGCTCTAGAGATCTGAGTCGAACGGTTGAAAATCTTTAGGCGAGACGGCGATGGAATACGTTTGCCGCCCTTACTTATAAATGATACACGACTAAAAAACGGCTAAAAAATTATTCATACTTATATGTCTGTACATTAAATCACATTTTTATAACATAAAAAAATTAAAAGAGAACTAAATCGCAAAAATTAAATATATTTTCATGTGAAAATTTATTCTCGTTTAACTTACGTAGCTGGCAGCCACTGAACGTTTTTCGGTATGCCGCCGCAAAAAAAGTATTCAGCTCATATCAAAGCAGCAGTTGTTTTAGTTTATACATACAAATTCATTTGGATATTCTTGTGCACCAGAAGACAAATTTAATAATTTTAAATAGAAATGGAGTTTTTAGACTTTTTGGCATTTTAAAACAACTTTATTACAATTATCTTAATTATCTTTTGCTTTGATAACATCTGATTACAAATGTGTAGTTTTCTTATCAGCTGATCGATGTTTGAAATAGCATACTAAGTTATGACAGGTTGTTCACACTAGTCACATATTTCGTGCTATTATTTTATGACTTATGACTTTATGACTACAGTGTGAATACCCCAAATATGTATATTATACGAGTATGTTTGATATATATGGCTTATTTATAATTAAATAATAGAATTTTTGGCGAAATAATATGTAACCGTTGTTTTTGTTGTATTTTTAACGACTTCTTATACACACATCATGATAATAAATATGTAATTTAACACAAAATTGTTAATTTTCTTCGGCAAAAGTTGCAAGCACCGAACTTTGCTCGAACAATGTATTTGCCGAACATTCGGTGGAACACTAATAAATACCCATTTGGGAAAAAGATTTGTTCAACAATATTTCGGGTATTTTGAGAGGGAAAAACGCACAAAAATAAGCGAAAAGTATCAAAATGGCAACGCTGTCTTTCAACAACCACCTGATAGAAACCAACAACAGTTGACGCCTTGAAGGCCAACATTGTTCGTGTTATTCAGTCGCCAATCTATTTTCAAGTTAATTAAAATTACCCATTAAAGTCTTCTTCTTCTTCCATGCGAAAAATTTATTTCGCATGCAGGTCATCTCACGATGTTGCTCGAAATTTTTCTTTTTCCTCATAAGAACAGGGGGGTAATTCGATTCGAATAGAAAACTGTTCGAAACTCTATGCTATTAACATAGTAATTCTAAAGCATTTTCTTTCGAAACGAATTACGCAGTAGACCTCCAGGAGGCAAATTACGGCATTCGATATCGATCGAAATTTGTATATGAATGGTATTGAAATGCCCATCGATATCGATTGCGGTAATTTGGCCTCAGAATACTACTTTGCAATATTGAATTGAATACCAGCTTTTACTATGGAAAATCTACATATATTTTGATTTTTTTAATGTGCATTTTTCTTTTCTGATTTAAAATTACCATTTGATAATTCAGAGATTTTAAATTGTCCTATAGAAATAAATATATATGAAAACTTACATGCATAGTTCTGCTGCCGCCCTCGTAATAAATACACTCTCGTACAAGATGAATCATCCAGCCATACGTGCAACTGAAATGAACAAGCGTGCAAAAACACAAAACATTAAAATCAGACTATCAAATAAAAACTGAAGGGTGATTACACTTTACAAAATCCTTTATTTTTGTAGTTGTAACATTTAAATAAATATATTTACAAAAAAAAACTAACACATTTAAACCAAATTTTTTTAGTGTTTTATGGCAAAATTGAATTATCTGTCCCACGGCCTCTCCCGGAGTGACCCCGACAAAATTGGGTTTTTATTTACTAAATATTTGAAGGGTATTTAAGATTCGAACCGGTGGAATATAAAGTTTTTACCTGTTTTTTACAAACATTTATTTTCTGACAGCATAATTTACAAAAAACAAGTAAAAACGTTATATTCGACCGGGTGGAATCCAGGGATGGAAAAGGGCTATTTTGATTTTGTACCAATTAACTAAATAAAATGTACTTTTCATACCATGACGGTACCATTTTTTTATATTTCTATAAACAGAAATTCAAAAAGTTCTCCACACAAGTATACAACAAAAATATATTATGTACATAAAAATCTAGGAATCAGTTGATTAAATTTTATTCAAAATGTCATACAATTTAAGAAAATAAATTTTCTGGTAGTTTAAAATTTAGGCAACGAGACATTGATTGAAAACTTTTTCGGTATTTGGAAATCAATTTTTATGCCCTTTTTCAACGTGATTGTTTTTGAATCAAATATAAGGCAGCCTAACGATGAAAAATGTTTCTTTTGCGAAAAATTATAGCAAATAATTGTAAGTCCGTTACTTAAATGAGCCATAATTTAGCAGAAATATGAGACATAAGACACTATTTTGAAAGATTCGGGTCTAAAGAACCGTTTTCTCTCGAAATAACAATCAAGATGCAATTTGTCGCTTCAAAAAGAAACGACAAAATAAATATATAGAACACACAGAGGAGTAAGAAACGATCCGAAAATTTCATGAAATGCTGACTGGAATACTGTATGTAATAAAAAGTTGACACAAAATCTTTGGTTATGTAACCGTTTAATTCACAGAAATATTTTATGTTTATTAACTGATTCACTGAGAAATTCACAAAAAATTTTCAAGCATAAAACGTTTTTATGAACTAGGTGTAAGCTTTTGATTGAGATATTTCAATTGTACCAAATTAGTCGTGGGAGTACCACGGTACCAACAAAGTCTAATTGTACCAAAAAAAAGTACAATTGTATCATGTTTTCCATCCGTGGTGGAATCTGAAATACCCTCCAAATATTTAGTAAGTAAATTTCAAATGTTGAACTTGGTGGGACGGAGTTCATTTATATAATATCGTATGTCAACGCGCTCTTAAGGGGGCGGGGTCCAAAAATAGAAAATGTCATGTTTCCACAGACGATCGTATGGGCATTGCTAGACCTGTCTTAGACTTTATCACTGATCAAGAATATATATACTTTATGGGGTCCAATTCTCTTTGGAGGGTATTAAAACTGTATTTTTGAGGGGTCGCTCTGGCAATGCCTGTGGGGGAGACATTTCACCTTGACATAAAACTCTAAAAATAAATGTTTGGGATAATTATATACAAAATTTAGAATATTTTTTTTTTCTTGATAGGGTCATTTAGGGGACTAAGGGGGAGGAGTGGTAGGGCAGAGTAGTACCAGGTTACGTCTCAGCTTCGTCATAAAAGCTTAAAAATGTTATTTTTATGGAATTTAGGCTTAAGTAAAACAATTTGTTAAATTTTTATACTATTTTTGGATATAATAACGCCCACTAGAGGGGGCGGGGTTCAAGAATTATTTTTATTTTATTTTATGGCTCCAAGTTTGAGGCGTTGGACCTTCTCTGATATAAAAATATGTCATTTGCTTAACAAAATTACAAAAAAAAAAAAACTTTAAAAATCGTGCTGTTTTTTAGAGGTTGGTTTAGTTCTTCTTAGGGGAACTTTTTTTCCTCTTGCCCGATTTAGCCCATTTCTGAACTTGACCTGTGCTATCTTCAAGATATCTTTATACCAAATTTCAAGAGTCTAGCTCTTTTCGTTTGAACTGAATCGTGATTTCCACAGACGGACGGACGGACATGCTCAGATCGTCTTAGATATCATCAGCGATCAAGAATATATAATTTATGGTGTCTGAGATGGATATTTCGCTGCGTTACAAACGGAATGACAAAGTGAATATACCCTCCATATTCTTTTTTGGAGGGTATAAAAATTCATTCATAAGAGGCCTACAAAATAAATTTTTGAATGAAAATGTACTTTATTAAACTGTTATAAATAATAAGAAAAAAAAAATATATATATATATACATAAATTTAGGCTTTGGTCATGTACAAATCAAAATGTGAGGCAAAAACAAATTTTGACCAAAATATGATTTTTAATATTTAAAACGTTTTTAATATTTTAAACTTTTTTTTTTAAATACGGGTTTTTGTTTTTAATTGGTGGTCACCTATAATCCAAGTAGCCGTAACTGATACAAAATTCAAAATAGAATTTTTGGTTCATTATTAATACCAAAAAAACTGCATATTGGTTAATTACAAAATGTATTTTAAATTTTAGTCAGTTCAGCTGACGTAATGTATGTATTTTTTATGCACCATGATTTATATACATATAAATATATGTATTCGTATGTCGCATGAAATATAATTCAAATCAATTATTTAATAAAAAATCCATCCTACATTTTGTGAAATTGCGCTTGTGAAGCAAAATATTAATTAAATTTATTTCTTTTTAATTTACAGTTTAAAAAATAATTTTTTTAAGGAATATCAAACTACTAAGACGCCCCCATCATACAAACCAAAGAATTAATTTTTTAACTAGTGTAATCGTGTGAACATTAGACGTGTACGTGTCAGCAAAACGCAAGCGACAACAGAAAAACATCAACAACACAAGCATCAGCCACAACGCCTACGCATAACTAGACTCTTCCCCTTCTTGTTATATTTTGGTCGTATTGTTGCAGACACGATAAACAGAATAAGACAAGATAATAGCCGTCGTTGTCGTATAAATTGTAGTTGTAGTCTTATCCATACCAAAGATGCAGTGCGGTCTTGAACAATTGAACGACAGTGAACGTTCACCAAATCGAACAAATTTACGAGTTAACTTCAATGAAAAAGGCTCGGAAGTTAAAGAGCGACGCGAAAAGTTCCTTACCGCCAAATATGGTTCACATCAAATGAGTTTAATACGTAAACGTTTATCAGTCGAGATGTGGTTGTACGATGAATTGCAAAAACTTTTTGATCCGCCGGTAAGTTAACACAGAATTATGTACGAGTACAATTGTTTCTTTTCTTTGCCTTCAATAGGAAAAAGAACTGAATCGTATACTATTTATATTTCGTCATTGTTTATTCTGTTGTGTTTATTTTCTGTTCATTGTATAGTTTATTTATTCACTTGGGTAGTAAATTATCAGCACATCAGACTGTTGTAAATAGTTTGATGTGTTTAGCTTTAGTATTTGTCTGCTTATTTTGACTCTGGAGTTTATTGTTTATTGTCTCTTTTAGAGCGAAGCCATTGATGTGGATATTGATGAAATTCTAGATATGGATACAGATGATATAAGAAGATCTCATCTAATTGTAAGTAAATAGTTTCATGTATTTAAATAAGATTTTATTTTATTTTTTATACCCTTCACAAAAAAGTGAAAGGGTATATATAGGTTTGTCATTCCGTGTGTAATTTCGTCGATATGCACATGGGACCCCATTAAGTATATATATTCTGGATCCTTATGAATAGCGATGACGATTGAGCGATGTCCGTCTGTCCGTCCGTCTGTACGTGAAATCGGGTTTCCCAAGCCCCCAGAAGAGCTAGAGACTTCGCAAAATTTATACCAAAAATCAATTATTTTTTTAATGTTTGAAAATTGAACCTATTTCGTGCTTTGGGAAGCCTCAATGGTCTATTAAAAACTAAAAAATAAAATGTTTTTTTCAGGGATGGGAAATTAAAAATTTTTTTTCGGCCTATTCCGTTAAAATTGTTAAAAATTTCAAGTTTTTCTTTAACAAAACCACTTTATACGTCATGAAGATTTACATTGGCCAAAAAAAAACATAATTTTTAAATTCAAATTTTGCTTCCACGGGTGGGAAATTGAATTTTTTTTATACATGAAAGTAATCAAACAGGCAACTGATGTTGTTTTTCTTTTTTGTTTTTTGCTAAGTAAAACTGTCTTAGAATTTAGGAAGAACAAAATTGGTATCAAAAATTCAAAAATAAAAAATGAAATTTCGAATCCAGGGATGGACAAGTGCAATATTTTATGGTACATGAAAGTTACCAAAATGGTAAAAAATTTGCAATTTTTCTTAAATAAAACTACTTTATACCTCAAGAAGCGTTGCACTGATAAGAAAAACAAAAAAAAATTAAAATTTCGTTTCCATGGTTGGAAAAATTAATTTATTTTTTTTGGTACATGCAATATTTTGTAGTACATGTAATAACCACAATGGTTGAAAAATTCGAGTTTTTCTTAAACAAAACTACTTTATATGTACCTCATGATGATTTGCATTGTTAAAGAAAATTTGAAAAAAAATTAAATTTCGCTTCCAGGGCTGGGAAATTGAAATTTTTTTTATACATAAAAGTAACCAAAAAGGCAATTGACGTTGTTTTTTTACTAATTAAAACTATTTGTTACTTCAGGAAAAACAAAATTGGTATCAAAAATTTAAAAAAATCAAAATTTACTTTCCAGGGTTGGATAACTGCAATATTTTGTGGTACATAAAAATGACCTAAATGGTTACAAATATTAAGTTTTTCTTAAATAAAACTACTTCATGCCTCATTAAGAGTTGCATTGGTAAAAAATTTAAATTTCGTTTCCTGGGTTGGGAAATTGAAATATTTATTCTGCATAAAAGTAACCAAAAAGGCAATTGACGTTGTTTCTTTTTGCTACTTAAAGATATTTTATAATTCAGGAAGAACAAAATTGGTATTAAAATCTTAAAAAATCAAAATTTCGACTCCAGGGTTTATGGTACATGAAAGTGACCAAAAAGTTTAAAAATTTTAGTTTTTTTGTCAAGTAAAACTATGTTACACCTCACTAAGAATTGTATTGGTAAAAAATTCTAGAGTTGGAAAATCGAAATATTTTTCGTACATAATAGTACATACATAAATTCCAAAGGCCTAATTCATAAAAAATATTTCATGCTTATAACCGTCTTATTTGACAATTATCCCATAGAAATATGTCAAATAACGATGTTATAAGCATGAAATATTTTTTATGAATTAGGCCTCAAGTTTTGTGCTTTTAGTGAATTAAACCTATTAGATATTTCAGAAAAAATTAAACTAGTATAAAAAAATTATAAATTCGGTTCCAGGGTTGGAAAATCGAAATTTTTTGGTACATAAAAGTAACCATAAGGTTTTTAAAAATTTTAAAAATTAAAAATTCGGTTCCAGGGTTGGAAAATCGACATTTTCTGATTCATAAAAGCAGCCATATTATTTGTTATTTGTTTTCTTAAATATAAAAGTAACCGATAACATCATTTTGATTTTTTAATTAAACCTACTTTCTGTTTTGGCAAGTAAGAAAGAAAGAAGAATTACAGCTGTGAAGGGTATTTAAGATTAGAGATATTAAGTGCCGAATATAGCACTTTTATTTGTTTTTGTTTTTTTTTTGTTTTTGAGATAAAAAAGATATCTGGAACATAATCGAAAATTTTTTGGCGAAATCAATCTCTGATCGAAGGGAAGAAAAGGGATAAAGAACTTTTTCAAATTTTATCAATCCATAAGACCTGTAATAAAAACGGGTGATCCGCAAGTAGTTGACATGTTCTACAAATTGAATTTTGAAAAAGAGTATATTTTGTCTCCCCATAAAAAAAATTATGTTGATCTCGACATAAATTTGTCTCCACTTTACAAAAACTCTATTGGTATCAAAAAACTAAAATATGATGATTTAATAAGTTTGAAGAAAATAACGCTGCAAAATAATTGGCCCTTTTTAAAACAACTCTTTTTTCAAGAAGAAATAAAATTTTGAAGTATTTTTTAAGATTATTTATTGTACTTTCAGAATTTTTCATATCATTATTTATTACCTTTTTAATAAGAATCAACTTTTTTTTAAATAAATATTAATTTATTGTCTAAAATATGTATTTAATTTTGCAAAAACCTCGTAAGCGACACATTTTTAAGACTGTTTTTAGTGACCAAAACACGTAAGCGACAAATTTGGACACAGTTACTTGTAAATAACTAATTTTTTCAAAATATGTTTCTACACCCTTCAGAAAATCGTAAAGCTATATTTTTTGGTAAAAGAAAAAAATTTTCTATAACGCATATTTAAAAAGTTATTAAGTTTTTTTCGTTTTCTGAAAAATGAGTATCTTAGATTTACGTGGTTTGTGAAGAAACGTGTATATATGATTATTTGAAAAACGTCAAATTTCAGGCCAAAATCGTCCAGTCTTTAAAATGCTATTTGAGCACTACAATCGTAAAAGATCTGGCAACCCTGTGTGTGTGACCATAGCACTTTAAACTTTTTCAAATGCACAGCAAACAGTAAACAAATTGTAGGAAAATCTAAAACAAATTTTTCACTCTTTACAAAATTTTTTATTTCGCTCCATTTAAATTTCACTAGCCTCTCAGCCAGCTTATATTAAGAATATATTTGAATATACATATTTATAAGTATGTAAACTTTTGTACTAACATTTATCATCTTGCTATTTCAGAGATTATTATCAGTATGCAAACGCCCGCAATCTGACATATCGGTAAGTGATACTTTCAACATTTGGCAAATAATCATGTTTAATATTATAATTTTAATTATTCTTATATGACAGAAATTCATCAGTGATCTCCTGGATCGTGCTAAAACGTTGTAAGCTATTTATTTTAGCTTGCATCCCCACACACTTGCATATTTCAACAAACAACAAAGGAAAACGTTTGGTATAATTTAAGCAAATTCATTTATTTAATCTTGTTTAATTTCTCCTTTTTTTTTTTTTTTTTTTTTGTTTTGTTAATATATTTATACGTATATTTTTAAACGTTAGGTCTAACAATAATCAATATTAATTTAGGTTTATTTTTATAAGTAAAAAAAACAACAAAAATAATTCAAAATACACTCAATGGCAAAAAAGCAAAGAAATGAGAACAAAGAAAATTGTCAAAATAGGCTTTTAAACTTTAATTAATAAATTTAGGTTTATTTACAAATAATTATTATGTATTTTCAAAAATATTTATTTGTTCTTAAGAATGTTAATTTTTAAGTTCGTTTAAGTTGAAAGTAAAATATTCGTTCACATTAAAATATGTATAATTGTAATCGATGACAAACAGGATACAAAAACATTTTATAGATGATTAGTATTGTTTTGATATTAATCAAACATACAATATATATATACATACACGCATACATATATATTATAAATCATTTATTGTAAATTTATAAAAAGAATTATTATGTATTATTACATTAAGATACATTCACCCATTTATTCCTGGCAAAGTTTATGTCCGGACAACATATTTTTATATGCAGTTTCTCCTCTCTCTCTCTCTCTCTCTTGGCGGGAGAGAAAGCACCGATTCTCAACTCGAGTTGAATTCATTAAAAAATATGTGCGAACAAAAAAGCAATTTTACAAACAAATTTTCCACATTTAGAATTTTACTATAAATGTAGCTTTATTTACTTTAAGAATTATTAGATAAAGGGATTTTTATCAACTTCCTTACTGCACAATTTGCTACTAATTTTTTTACATCTTATTTGTAGAAAACATTGTGTTGGGAAAAACTATCAATCAAACAAAACATGATTGTCCGGACAAATGTTTTGTCCGAAATAAATGTGTGAATCCATCATCCACCTTTATTTAGAAAATTTAAAAACCAGCAAAATGTTTTCACAGCAAATCATTATCTATATCTGAATGAAGTTTTATATGCTGTTCAGACCTGCATTTTTTATTGAGTCAATATTCAATTTATTTATATAATTATCTTTCTGCTCACATAAACAAAATTTAGTCAATTCAGTTTATGGTATGACAATTTAAAAATAACAACAAAAAATTGTTTATATTCATGCGGGCTTCAACATTTTTCTAATACTCTAATTAGTAATATGGTGTTCAGGCATGCATGTTTAATTGAGTCAATAATAAGTTAATTGAAAAGTGTTCACACATACTCAATATAGCTAACTCAATTAGCGTTTGACAGCAGCTGACAAAAGGTGTTGTTTACATTTTGCTTGTGAAAATTTGTGGTTAAAATTTTGCGAAAATGGAACAAAGTTTGTTTTTTAAAAAGAGTTTTCTTTTATTGTACGTAATAAATTTTTTATTTTTCATTTGTTTTAATTGTTAATTAAAAAATTTTATTTTAAAAACTCACCCTCAACTTGACTCGCCATTTTTTTTCTGTGAATTTGTTTTCATATGAGTTGTCAAATTTCATAAAGTTTGTTCAGTAGGCATTATGGTGCTCACTAAACAAACTTTTACAGTGCTGCATTTTAAGCTTTGCTCAATTTTATAGACAATTAAGCGTTAATTGATCAATTAGCTAATTAACATTTTGTATGGGTAATTGAGCTCAATAATGCTGTTAATTGCGATAAAGTCAATTAAGGCGTATGTGTGAACACCATATAATAACTTAAATTCCTACAACATGGCTCGACATATTTTGTTTATGATTTTTTCTATTTGCTAACTTTGTTCAGTGAGTTGTGTTTTACTCACTAAACACACCTTTTAGCAGTGCTGCATTTGTAATTTTACCCAATTTTTTAACAATTAAGTGTTAATTAAGCGTAACAGCTTTATTAAAATTTTTTATGATTAATTGAACTCAATTAAGATGCATATCTGAACACCGTATTATACTAAATTAGTTTTGAAAATTTTTCGTCGACTTTAGCCTAATTCTCATTTTTGGTCATTTGACCAAGAGCCTGAACGACACAAATATAAAAAAGTTTTATACCTACTAAAAATATGTAACAGATAAGCAATGAAATGTATGCAAAAACTAAATTCATTTATATATTTAAGGAAAAAAATTTGTTTCCGATCCGTTTTTATTTATATGCCAAAAAGTGCACGAAAATATTTGCAGAATGTTCAAAACCCGTATTAATAAAAAATTTATAAAAACTATGTGTTAAATCACATTTCAAGTGCACGTTAAATTTTATAAATACGGCAGTAACACTTTTTCAAAAGCTTTTTAGAATACAAATTGTTTAGCATAAACATTTTATTATTAGTTAAACAAACAATACGATACTTTTTCTGGGACTAATAAAAATAGCTACAATTAAGGTGTTTAAGTTGAGACAAAAAATAGCATGCGAAATAAGTTTCTGTAATAGTGTGACCATTGCGCGATACTAAATGACAATTGTATTGTTTACTAAAGCCGCCATACATTATGCAATATTACTGTACACGCTAATAAAACATAAAAAGAAAACATAACCTATAAGTAAAAGAAAAACATATGGACTAAATAATTTGAATTTAAAGTAAATAAAAAATTCTTATCTTAATAATAAAATTATTAAGTTCAAAAAATAAAATTTACATTCATGTTTATAAAATTTATGTCAATGTAGTCATGTAGACATTCACGACAGCAGGCTACCGACTACACGACTACAGAAATAGTATACATGTGTTTATATAGGAATGATTATTTTCGAGGCCACACGACAGGTTGTTGTCAGGGTTGCCACTCAAAATTTTTTTTTCCTACCAAATTTAATTTCAAAAACTACCAAATGGCATGTTTACCTACCAAAAAATAAAATAAGCAGTTATAAAAAAAATAAACTTTATTAAAAAAAAACAAAACAAGTTTATACATAACAATGTTTATGAAAATAAATAACAATTCATTTGTAAAAGAAACAATATTTTAAGTAAAAAAATAAATAAGACTTCATTAGTAAAAGTAAAAATTTATATTATAAAATTCTTCGACCTTATTTTATATTAATTTATAATGTTTATTGAAACGAAAGGTCAATTATTTTTTAATTTTTATATCAAATTACACAATTTTATATATCCCTGAAGAAGCTACACAAAGAAGTGGCGAAATATTGGAATAAAAACATAATTTTTATATAAAAATTAAAAAATAATTGACCTTTTGCTTAAGCAAACATTATAAATTAATAAAAGTAAAAATCTTAAATGTTTATTTGGAAAAAGGTTTATTTTTTAAAGTCTCTTTTTGCTGACCATATGTATATAGTGCGAATCAGTCTTATTTATCATTCCCTTGCACGTCATAATATTATTCACTTGTTGCCACTTGTTATTACTGTCGCCTCTATGATGCATACAAAAACTGATGACTAAAAATCAAAAAGCAATCATAGATGAAAGCTGATTATTAAAAATCATGCATGGATGAAAGCTGATTAGCGTGAAAAAAATATTAAAACTGAAATTGAAAAAAACTACCAAATTCACGACACAACCTACCAACCTACCAACGCATTTCAAAAGTACCAAATTTGGTAGGAAACTACCAAAAACGGCAACTCTGGTTGTTGTCTGTGCTACCTTTCCCATATAAATACATGCATTCTATTTCTGTAGTCATGTAGCCGGTGGCCTGCTGCCGTGAATATGTTTAATGCATTAAGCTCAAAAATTTAATTACGATCATAATTCTGTTCGCGTGCAAAACTTGCAAAAAATTTTAAACGATTAAAATTGAAATTTCTGTAACAAATAGATGGCAACGCTATTTGGTGAATTTTCTTATATGAATGTAATTTTATTTTAGCAGAAAAGTCAGACAAATTGAGCTCGAACTCGTTCCATTCGCTGATTTTAAATTTACGGCCATGTGATGGAAATCGCTTATCGCATGAAATAAAGCGTTTTCGATTTGACGTCACAAAATTGCTGTGCTGGAGTTCGCAATCACTCAAAATCGTTCAAAAGAAATTGGCGTTTTTCAAGTCGCATTTGATTCCACAATCATGTTAAATAAAATTTCTTTGAATAGTAGATTCTTAAACAGCTGCAGATTTGCGAATAAATAAACAATATTGTACAATGTTGCCAACACATTTCAAAGCATATTCCACTTCTTTTGGCTGCACAATAAAAATCACAAGTCTTTTGATTTTTTACAATACATAGTGTCATCTTTTAATATGACATACACAGTGGTGGTATTATTGTATAATACGAAAAATCGCACAATTATATTGCAAGTGAACGTGGGTCGCTTAAAATTCAATGTCAGGAAATGTTCCAGTATCTTATAGCTGCTTTACACTTGGAACATGGTAAGAATCGAAGAAACCTGTTCACATTGCAACGTTATTCATCTCTCAGCTTTAGGTACGGTTAGGTTCAAGGTCTATTGTCTCATCGAAAAATCCACTTTAGGGCATTGATTTGGTCCAGCGTACATTCTACTGATTATTCTCAGCCTCATCAAACCGTGCAGTATTCCTCGAGAAGGACGATATTCTGGTAAGCGATATGTTAGTCATAATATCTAATTCTGGCAGCAAATTAGAGGCCAATGTTGCTGCCCTCCCGCTAGTCAGCACAGGGCACTGAAATAGAAGACGGAGCACTATTTCGCTCTTTTCGTCATTATTGCAGCCTATGCAATCATCATTAAGGTTAAATTAGTCGTGACTTATCCATTACACCATACCCATAATGCCATAACCTACAACCAAAATCCATTTGGTTTCTATGGCTATGGTTATAGACTTGGGTCCAACTAGCTCATTCGCTCAGTTTTAGCAAGAACCTCTGATCAAGCCCATTTAAATTATATAGGTTTGATCAGAGGTTCTTGTCAAAACTGAGCGAATTAGCTAGTTGGACCCAAGTCTATATGGTTATGTGAAGTATAATCGAATACAGTGTTATCCATAAATCAGGTTCGAACCTGCATTATCTGTTATGGGTATGGTGTTATGGATAAGTCACGACTAATTTAACCTTTATATACCACACTCATCCTTCGCGCAAGGGACCTGCAGACGATGATGAGATAATTGCCAGTAGTTTCAGATAGTTTATTTCGGTTGAGTAAAAATATATGTGTATGTATGTATATTAAAGCCTTTGGGTGTAATAGCCCAAATTCTTTTGAAATGGTACACTATTTTTATTATTAGTCCGTCAGTTGGACGACTTAAAGAAAAAAGATGCAAAATTTCTCTTGCGTGATTTTCGAGTATTTTCCATTAAATCTATTTAAAAATCAAAACGTTTTTCATAAACAAATTTATTGCTCAACTAATATTGTGCTAGTGAGATTTTTAGTTAACAATAACATTTAAAATTTGTGTTCGCCTGTAAACTAAGTTCTTGATTCAAAACTTTTATGAAAATTTATTAAAAGTCCCTTGGTTTATAAAACAAATTAAACTAATTGAAGACTTTTTTTTTAAGAAATCTATAATAAAAATTAACTCTAGAAATTAATAAACACTAATAATATTTTACACTTGCTCACATCTTAAGAGGAATGAATAGAAGATTTTGAAGTGCATTAAATTTTCAACATCTAAAACACTTATAAAAAATTAATTTATATGCAACATTAGTAATAGTTTGACTAGCTGCTGCTTTTGAGAACAATTATTAATAAAAAGAAGAAAAGAAGATTTTGTAATGGTCATCATTAAGCCGTCCGTCCATTTTATGTAAAATGTATATCTGTTTTCTTTTTTTGCACAATAATGGCAATTTAGTAGTGGCAACAAAAATATATCGCATTTATTCGCATTTAGTTCCTATACAGACTTGCAATTTTTATTGCAGCAGTTCTTGAGTTTGTGGGTGAAAGAGGTGAGAAGGTTTATGTGCTGTGCAGCTCCCTTTAGAATTACAAACATTGTTACAATAACATTTCATAATGTGGACAGTAATGCAGAATTTAGAAAGAATAACAATCTGGACGGGCCATGTGTTGACACAAAAATTATTGTGTTACGTAAAATAGAAGAAAATGAGATATGAACATACGTTTTTTAATAATTTAGAAATATTCTTAATAACTGAACTTTTAAAGCTATAACCACTAATATTGTGTTCAGATATGCATTTCTAATTAAGTTCATATTCACTTTATTGGCTTAATTATCTTCCTGTTCACATATACAAAATTTAGGCAGTTAAATTAACGTATGACAATTAAAAGCAAAAATTTTTTATATTCATAAGGACCTCAAGTTCAAAACTGGGAACTTATCTTTTTTTTCAATTTTGTAATTAAAATTTAATGTCAATAACTTAACTTTAACATAGCCCGGCATATTTTTTTAATTTTTCCTCAATTTAGGTGCTAAGTTCCGACTAATTTTGTTCAGTGAATTATGTTTTGCTCACTAAACACACTTTTAAGCAGTGTTGCATTTGTAATTTTCCTACATATTATAGCGCTTAAGCGTTAATTATGCAATTACTTAATTAAAATTTTATTTAATTAATTGAGTTCAATAATGACATTGATTGCGAAAAACTCAATTAAGGTGCATGTCTGAACACCATATTAGACGAAAGGAAATTATTAATCGTTTTCGAAATAATTCAAGCTATAGGACAACGATTGAACTAAATAGCATTTGTAGTTTTGTAGCCGTGCAGCTTTAAAAGAAGATGTTGACATCTTCTTAAACCGATATTAGATGTGAACAAGTGTAAAAAGGCTATAACCCTATTCACCAAAAAACAAACATTTTGCTGGCTATTTTCCAATTTAATTTGATTAATTATTATATTTAGTTGAACGAAAAGAAATCGAATTAATTCAAATTTTACTTAAAATCTTATTTACATATATATAAAAATATAAGAAATGTTTTTACGCAAGCTCAGGTTCACTGCCAAATGTATTGAGAAAGGCGTTTTAATCTATAATCAATTGTCTCTTGAGTGATCTATGAAGTGCTAACATTTTTTTTTTGCCAGTGTATGGTAAAATACTTTTAAGTTTTCTTCAGTTCAAAAAGCAATACAATTAAAATCGATTTAAGAAACAAGAGTATCTTTTAACAATTATGCTTGTTTATTTTTATTACAAAAAAACGCCGCATGTTGCAATAAGAAAAAAGTTATTTTAAAAATTAAAGAAATCATCATAATTTGTGATCATTCGCTCAACAAAAACACAAAGTTTAAAAAATAATTAAAATAAAAATGAAAAGCTATGAAGATATTTGTTTGCACTATTAATTTGTCTTGTCTTAATTAAAAAAAGATGTCTGGTAAGTTAAAAAATTTTTAAATATACACATTTAACTTAATATAATAATCTTAAGAAAAAAAGAAAATTTTCCAACTTTCGCTTATTCCCATAGACGACATCAAAAGCTTAAATGGTCTATTATTTTATTTTTAGGATATCATAAGAACAAAAATTTAGCTGTTTCTTCACTTTTAAGTTTTGAAAATATTCTCCTAAGTCTATCAGATATACAATTATAGCATGACATATAATTTATAGATCACGGTATTTAATTCATATATCATGATATATAATTTATATATCATGATATATATATATATATATATATATATATAATTTATATATATATATATATATATATATATATATATATATATATATAGTATATATATATATATATATATATATATATATAATTTATATATATATACATATATATATATATATATATATATATATATATATATATATATATATATATAATTTATATATATATATATATATATATATATATATATATATATATATATACAATTTATATATCATGATATATAATTTATATTTCATGATATATGATTTATATGTCATGATATATATAATTTGTTTATCGTGATATATATAATTTATTTCTCGTGGTATATAATTTATATATCATGTCATATAATAACGAAATATAATTTATATATCATGTCATTTAATCTCGATATATAATTTATATATCATGACATATAATTTATATATCATGACATATAATTTGTTTATCATAATATAATTTATATATCATAACATATAAATTATATATCATGACATATAATTTATATATCATGACATATAATTTATATATCATGACATATAATTTATATATCATGACATAATATTAATTTATATATCATGATATATAAATATATATAACATATACATATATATACATATATATTATATATCATGATACATTAATTATATACCATGATAACTTATCTATCATGATATATGAATTATATAATATATACAATATATATATAATTTATATATCATGATATATAATTTTATATATCATGCTATGTAATTTGTACACCATGATATATAATTTATATGCATATATTGGATGCTGTTGGCTGAAGTAGTATAACGAGAGACTATGAAGCGGAGGGTCCTGAGTTCGGGCCCGCGCTGAGTCATGAAATATTGTGTTGAATTATTCTAATCAGCCTTAGTGCGTGGTTGTGTTAGTTGTTGCCAGCCTGTTTCAGTGATGAAGGTATAGTCACTGGTCACTGAACGTAATTGGCAGCGACTGACACTATCATGGACTAAAAGCAGAGTAAAAGCACCCACCTTCGTCGGCCCTGTAGCAAAATTAGCCGGCGAAGTAAAGATGTTGAAATAGCTAAAGAAACTGTCTATCTTCTCATCTTTCCTAATCTGTCCCCTGAATACTATCCCCTCGTTTTCAGATCCGGCGCAATGCATTGCATATATTGGGGTCATCCTCTGAGTGCTGGTCCAATATAAAAAATAAATGAATATATATATATATATATATATATATATATATATATATATATATATATGTATATATATATATATATATATATATATATATATATATATATATATATATATATATATATATGTATATATAGTCCCGAAACGATTTACCATTCGGAGGACAACATTTAACCACAAATGTTGAAAAAAGTCATCGAAAATTGGACCTCCAGATTAGATGCTTCCGAGCCAGCCGTGGCGGTCATATGCCAGGAATCATATTTAAGTTATAATGCCAGAAGATTATCTTTCGAATAAATCATCTTTGCTTAATTCCATTTCAAAGTTCTGTACTTCCCTTTATTTGAAAATAACATTCACCCCTATCATGAATAATTTTTCCCTCGAAATTTTTCCCTTTTCCCTAAAATTGCTATCATGAAAAAATTCCCCGTGAATGATTTCACCTAAAATTAAATTCCCCTGATCGCGAATGATTTTTCTCCCGTGAGTTTTTCACTTTTCCCTTTAATTTATTCACTTAGTTTTTGGTGGGGAATAGAGTAGAAAATGTAAGTATTAGAGTTTGCAAATTTTATTTTTGTGGCAAGACCCGTTAATAACACACAAACTTATATATTTTGCAACAAATCAATTGCATGCGTCTTTGTAAAACTTGTTGCTCCAATTCTAAAGCTTAAGAAAATTTTTAATTTGTTTTGTCTGGTTCTCAAAACGTATCCAAATTGTTTGACTACTAAATATTTAGTCATACTTTTTAAAATTTTTTAAAATTATTTCATAAACTTAAATTTTTCAACACAAATTCTTTTATTTTTCATGTTGTTTTCGGCTTCTTCTCTTTTTTTGCATTCACTGAGAACTGATAGCGGGAATAATTTCTCACGGGAGATTCACGATACCATTTTTCACTTCGAGTGGAATAAAATTTTCATGTGAACAAAAATGCCCCTTGTTATTCACGATAGGGGTGATTGTTTCTAATGAAACATCGTATTGATATTTAATAAATTCTTATTTTATGTCAAGCCCTTTTTCTACTGCTGATGAAATAATAATAAATCTATGACCCCTTTTTGGCTTTTCTAAAGATATTCAAAATTTTTTTTTTCAAATTTTCGCACATTTTTAATATAATTACCAGGTTTTACTTAATTAGTAAAACGGTAGCATCTCGGTTGAAGTTTACGACGTACATTTTGGATTTTTTTTCTATGTATTTAGACAATGAGTTTGAGGTCAGTTTTATTTTATACTAAACATGCGTATCATGCAACCGAAATGATCATGAAATTTATAGTACGATTAGTGTAGGTAGAACATAAATAAAAGTAACCAAATTAGCTGGACATAAATTCAACCTTAAGCGCCGACACTATACGTCACAACAAAATACCGCACTATCATTATCGTCATTCAAATCACTATACAGACTATGAAGTTACACACGCGTATAAACGTCTTTAGATGAGTGTGTTAGAAATGTTAGAGATAATTAATGTACCATTAGATGTCAGAACGGTTTAACACACAAAATAGGCATGTAACATTCAAAGCTACATGAATTAAGAAAAGAAAATAATTCAATGTTTATGATTTACACTAGATAACTAATCGTAATATCGATGATTTTTAAAATTTGTTGGAATTGTCTTAACATATTTCAATTAAATAAAAATATATTTGATTAACATTGAATTTTATGTACATATCATCCTTTCGGGCCCCACCTACACAAAAGTGTAGATAAATTTACCGTGTATTGAAAAGACGTTTATTTAAAATTGAATGGTTGTTATTTTTTGTGTTTGTCCTGTTTCAAAGGACATACCAATCGAACGGGTCCAAAAAATAGATTTTTATGATTCTTAAGTTTTAGGTATCACACGCTGAAAGTTTCATTAAAATCCATCAACTTTGAAATTCCTTGGGCCGGAAAGGGATAAAGTAAGGCAAGGCTCTCCTCCCCTAGTGAAAAATTTAGTCGAGTAAAATAAAAGCACAAATCTTTCTCTGACAGATACACTTGCAGTCTGGAAATTGTCTACGGTTAGAAAGATGAAAAAAGCTAAACATGTGGGGATCGGAATTTAAACTGTCCCTGCCCCTGCAAAGATGAGAGCATTTCAGCATATTATGACTATGGAGAAAATTCGACCGTTTTACTTCCGGCAATATCATATGATGACACAACTCAGAAACAAACAAAAAATATAATTTTATATTATAATCAGGCAAAGAGAGCCGTGCTATAATCTATCAAAAGGTGCGACAGTGCACTTCTAAACGCAAAACAAATTGTTTTAGAATGTCACCAAATTAATGAACCCAAGTGAAAGGTGTCCACTTTTTAAAAAAAGGACTTAATACATTCCATGAGTTGATAAAACTCAACTTATAGCCTGTCCTAGTTAAGAAATTCATAAATAAAATTTCTATTGATAAATTTCAATTATCTGAGTTAGGCCATTCAGCATGAGCCCAGCGATATGATAAGCTGCCAAATGGAACGACTTTAGGCGATCATTGCAGCTTTAGAAAATATATAAAAATATGTTTGTTATCTAAATTTAAGTTGTAGAGCGAGATTTATTTTGTATTTTAGTTTCCAGACCAAAACTAATTGTCGTCATATTTCTCAGGACGAGTTTTTAGGATTGAGACTAGAAATTTAGTCATCCT
Source organism: Linnaemya tessellans (assembly GCA_951800035.1). Lineage (NCBI taxonomy): Eukaryota > Metazoa > Arthropoda > Insecta > Diptera > Tachinidae > Linnaemya > Linnaemya tessellans. The sequence continues at coordinate 113,699,731 of OX637533.1, forward strand.
TAATCTCTATTTTTAGTTTTTAACTGCAAATCTAAATACTTTTATTTGAAAGCTTAAGCGGGCAACGTGGCTGGTTTAATCCAGTCAGTTGTTGTAAATTGTCGCATATGGGCCTCACAAAGGCCACAAACAACAGTCCTCAAAACCATTACATTTAAAGAAAATGACCGTATGGTGCGGTCTGTATTGAGTCGACATTATTGGCCCGTATCTTTTTTTTTCAAAATGAGCAAGAAAACGCAGTCACCATGAGTCCTCTGCGCTACCAAACCAATTTTTGTTGACCACTAATGTTGACATCAGTGATCTTTGCTTTCAGCCGGCCAAACAATTCAGTTATTGCATGAGAAATTTTCTTGGTCGGCCCAGTAGCAAAAATTAGCCGGCGAAGTAAAAGGTTGAAATAGCTACAAAAAAAAAAAAAAGAAAAAAACTGTCTATCTTCTCATCTTTCCTAATCTGCCCCTCAGTACTATCCCCTCGTTTTCAGTTTTGGCGCAATGCATTGCATATATAGGGGTCATCCCCTGAGTGGTGGTTCGACTCCTAAAAAATAAAAAAAAATTTGATTTGGCTATGCCAGTTGGCCACCTCGTTCTTACGATTTAAGGCCACTGGAATATTTTCTCTGTGGCCATTTGAAGGACTGGCTTTACGTGAACAACCCATAAACAATTGACGCTGTGAAAGATGAAATTCGGCGCTGCATTGACGAGATAAGCGAAGCTTTGTTGCAATATACGGTGCAATATTTTGGGAAAAGAGCGGACGTCTGCCAATGTGCATATTCCATTACTAATTGCCATTGGCATCACTGAAATTGATTTTGTCAAACAAAACAAGTAAAAACGTTATATACGACCGATTCGAATCTTAAATACCCTTCAAATATTTGGTAATTAAATTTAAAATGTTAAACTGTATTTTGGCGGGGTCGCTCTGCCAAGGGCTGTGGGGGAGACATTTCACCTTTGTCATAAAACTCTAAAAATAAATGTTTGGGATAATTATATACAAAATTAAAAAACAAAAATAAAATTTTTTTTGATAGGGTCATTTAGGGGGCAAAAGGGGGAGGAGGGGTAGGGCAGAGTAATACCAGGTTACGTCTCAGCTTCGTCATTAAAGCTTAAAAATTTTATTTGTAAGGAATGTAGGCTTAAGTAAAACAATTTGAATTATGTATGAATTTTTATTAGTCGAACTTTCTTATGTAAATTATTAATTTTATCAACGGGCTTAAGTTCGAATCTGCAAGACTGCAAACCATTTTTTATTATTTTATTAATAAATGAATTTGTTCAAATTCTATTTTTTTTTTATTAATTTATATTAAGATTGGAATATTAAGAATATTTTTCAATAATCATCAAACCAGCAGAACGGATCAGTACTGATTTCGAGGCCGCTACGCCATCTCATCAGCGTTCTTTGTTCAATTTTTCCACTTTTGCAAGTGGTGCTAGTTAGTAGGAATATCAACTATTTAACCAATATTTTAACGAAAATTGAATATGAGAAGTTATCACATTCATATTTTTAAGTTATTACATTTTTGGTTAGTACGAAATTCCCCAACCCTGACCAGCAGAACTGATCCGTTCTGCTGGTTTGATGATTATTGAAAAATATTCTTAATATTCCAATCTTAATATAAATTAATAAAAAAATAGAATTTGAAAAAATTCATTTATTAATAAAATAATAAAAAATGGTTTGCAGTCTTGCAGATTCGAACTTAAGCCCGTTGATAAAATTAACAATTTACATAAGAAAGTTCGACTAATAAAAATTCATACATAATTTAAAACATTGCGGGGGCACGCGCACTTGTTCATTGTAAATTGACAACTAAATTCAATTACTTGAACATAAATAACAAAGAAGCTTTAGCTATCAGCAGCCGATGGCTCTGGAAAAAGCGAAAGAGATACATGGAATATTGGGAATATTAATCGTCAGGGTTGGGGAATTTCGTACTAACCAAAAAGGTAGTAACTTAAAAATATGAATGTGGGAACTTCCCATATTCAATTTTCGTTAAAATATTGGTTAAATAGTTGGTATTCCTACTAACTAGCACCACTTGCAAAAGTGGAAAAATTGAACAAAGAACGCTGATGAGATGGCGTAGCGGCCTCGAAATCAGTACTGATCCGTTCTGCTGGTTTGATGATTATTGAAAAATATTCTTAATATTCCAATCTTAATATAAATTAATAAAAAAAAATAGAAAGTAAAACAATTTGTTAAATTTGTATACTATTTTTGGATATAATAACGCCCACTAAAGCGGGCTGGGTCCAAAAAAATGATTATTTTTTATTTTATGGCTCCAAGTTTAACGCGTTGGACCTTCTTTAATATAAAAATATATCATTTGCTTAACAAAATTACAAAAAAAGCTTTAAAAATTATGTTGTTTTTTAGAGGTTGGTTTAGTTCTTCTTAGGGCAACTTTTTTCCCTCTTGCCCGATTTAGCCCATTTCCAAACTTGACCTGTGCTATGCTTCAAGATATATTTATACCAAATTTCAAGAGTCTAGCTCTTTTCGTTTGAACTGAATCGTGATTTCCACAGACGGACGGACATGCTCAGATCGTCTTAGATTTCATCACTGATCAAGAACATATATAATTTATGGGGTCTCAGATGGATTTTCGTTGCCTTACAAACGGAATGACAAAGTGAATATACCCTCCCCCCCACATTCTTTTTTGGAGGGTATAAAAATGTGTTTTTAACCCAATTTACTTCCCAACTTCAAATTTGCCCACCGTTTAAAACACTTTAACTGGCTGTTTTTGCAAAAAGAATACAAATTTTCGTTTGGGTATTTATATTGTAACAAAAACCAATTTTGAGTTTTTTTATTGTTGCCTCAACATAAAATACCCACACGAAAATTTTTATTCCTTTTACAAAAACAGGCAGTTAATCCGTATAATTCCGTTTGATTATTTTATTGCTGATCTGTTTTCTGAGTTTTTTTTTTTGGTTTTGTTTTTTGTTCCATTTTTGCTTATGCCAAAATTTTATGGTTTGAATTTTGACTTTGCCTTGTACCTTGGACTATTTATCATGTCTTAATTGAATATAATATTTACAATAAAAGTTTTATTGATTTACATATTGACAACATAATAAATAATTTAAATTTAAACACACTTAGAGTATTTATTTATTCAAAATATATAATAAAATATAAAGAAAATTGTAACTGCTTCACATATTTATTTTTTAATGAAACAAAAATAGATTTACAATTAACTCAGTCTGCAGATTCATAATTTTATATGGATTTTTAATTCATAATGATCTGCAAAATGCTTGCGGTGGCATGACATGAATTAATCCTTCCAAAATCTAAAATTCTAAGAAGTAGTTCGAAAGCTTAACCAGTTAAATATAACAAAGTAACTAAAATTAATAAACTACTCGCCTCTGCATATGGAAAAAAAACACAAAAATCTAAAACAACAACGCTGATCGTAACCTAAATAATACAACACACACACACTAACTTATGGATTACTTTGGAAAACGTGACTTTAATTTAATTTATTTAATTTATTTTTTTCTCTTTATTTTTATTTGTGCAGATTTGATACAAATTTATGCAAACATTTCTTATAAACTGTTTTAATGTAACAGCGTATTTACAAATTGCATACAAAGAGTAGCCAAATTGCATAAAAAATATGTTTGGAAAACGATTGACTCTAAAGGCCATTCCTACAACTTCCCGCTTATTTTAAACGCAAAAGCTATTGTAACGCTGCTTGTTGTGCTATTCTCTGGTTTTTAAGCTCTTCGAGCTCCAAACTCTAATAAAAGTTTAATAAAACACTATTATTTTAATTCAAATAGCTGGTGAGTGGCAGTAACTGGTGTAGTTTTCCGTGTCCTATAAAAGAATCGGGGTCACTAATTGATCAGCTATTGATTCTGGAGTTTTTAACAAAATCACTTTACGCATTTTTTCGATCACAATAACGCATTAACCAATTCGCACTCGATTAGTGGTGATCGACGTGTTTTTTTTTTAATGTCGAGCTGATTAATTTGTGGAATCGATTGGTAAAGCCGTTTATAAGTTCTTCCAAAAAAAAATCAATGAGTGTTCGAACTCACGGGCGATGTGTTAACACCTTTTTGTTTATTTATTTTATATTAAACCCACAAAAAACAAAGAGAATGCAACGCAACAGACAAATGTACATACATACATTGTTATGTTTGTACATAAGCTACATACGTTGCTGTCTTGCTATCTCATTTTTATATATGTACGTATAACCACGTCACTATTCTCTTTGCTATGCATAAGACAAAACCGAAGATCAACATAAAACACTTTTTTAATATTACTCCAAATTAATACTCCGAATTAAAACACTTAAATCTCCGCTCGCCGATATCGGATCGCCTTAATTGTTAGCCTAAACTCTTCGTCGAAACCCGCACTAGCGTTTTAATCCAAAAATTAATAAAATCGGCTATGAATTTCCGGAGAAAATCGCGTGGGAAAATTATATGAAAATCGCCCAATAATCACTTTCAATACCGACTGCCAAGCAACGAACAAACAAACTCTTACATCTTACACCTTACACTTGCGTATGTATTGAAACTGATAGTTTACTGCCCTAGAGGCGCGCGTATAGATGTTAACACATCAAAAAAAGGAACACATTTAAAAAAAAATTGTGCTAATTTTTGTTTAGATTTCTCGAAATCTAAGTTGTCGGAGTTTTTTTTTTTAGGTAAATAATTGTTATTTTTCTACAATTCTAAAATTAATTACTGTTAACAATCTCTTGTATTTTCTGTGATTACTGCTACACGTACAATATATATTGTGATATTCGGATCGCCCATTTTAATGGATTGATGGATCACGAGCGTATGCTACATGTTCAATATTTATCGCGTCAGTATTTGCGTTATTTTTATGCTATGCGGATCATTTAGTAAAAAAATGTCGCGAGAAAACCAAAAAAAAAACTTTAGCCGACGAGTCCCACAACTCCGGCAAATGCCTCCAAATTAAAAGTGAAGTCTTTCAAAATAATTTTTTCGATCGTTAATACCGATTCCACCGGCAGAACCCACTAGCTTTCGCTATCTTCTGCCATTACCCCTTTAAAACAAACGTTACACAAATGTAATAAATGTTACATTTTTTGCGCTGCGTCATTTATTTTATTTGTTTTATTTCACTTCTTATTAACCCTTAATAGTCTGATTTTTTCTTTTGGCCGGAAAAAAATCAGTGTTATAAAACTTGCAATTGTAAACATATTTTGCTCTACAACTTTCTTTGCAATTTCTATTTACCTGAAAAATTTAACAAATACCTGGTTGGTTACTAGCGGGACCAGTATCCTATTAAGGGTTAAGGTATCGCGATATAAAATCATGAAAATGCTACACGTTCAATATTTATCACGCGATCCGCGATCCCCGATCTGGATTTTAGGCCATTCTGCGATATGGATGGCGATCCATCAATACTGCGTGCTACACGTTCAATAAATATCGTGATACTGGATCGCGTTCAATATATATTGAACGTGTAGCAGTGCCCTATGGCACATATTAGGTCTGTCTGCGTACATATATTTTGCATTATTTTGTGCAAAATGTTGCAAAATCTTGCAAAATGTTGTCTGCGTACTCCAAATCTCTTGCAGCGAGAGAGCCAAAAAGAGAATTTTTTGACAGTTGGAATTTGGAGAACTTGCAAAATGTTGCTGGAGAAATTCCTGCTTGCAAGATTTTGCAACTAGTTTGAACAGCTGTTTTTATTTACTGTTTGAATGAAATAATTTTTGTGAAATAAAAATAAAAACTGAAATTTAACAATGGCAGAGGCAAGTAGTTAGAATTGTGTTGATTTTTAACGTTTATAATAAATTATAATTAACAAAACATTTTACTTCATGCCAGAAACGTTCAAATATACAGTGCGACCGTGATGTAAGTGGATTGGAGATGGCAGAACCGATAGAAGCAGCAGAACTTTGTGAGATGAACTTTGTGAGACAAAACTTTCCGTACACATATGCTAAAATTCCTTTGCTTTGATATTTCAATTGTTTACTAACCGATCAGCTGTTTTCTTGTAAGATTTCACTGGATGCTGTCTGCGTACTTTTTGAGATATTTTCAACCGACAGAGTAAAATTGGTCTTACTCTCCCAAAAAAAAGTTACTGAGTATTTACTACTGGAAAAATACGCAGACAGACCTATTATTGATAGAGCATTTTAATGGTAGTCAACTGTTGTCGGCAAAGAGTAGAGAATTGATAATCTCTCTTATTCCGTAAAGACACGTGAAGAGAATCCCCTTATTCTGTAACTGTTTGTTAACGTCACGTCAAGACAATATCAAATTAGAACACTTCTGTAATCATTACCTTCAACAATTATTAATTTCTAACAAACTTTTGTTTTATTAACCGCCATAGAGAGTAGACAGAGGACTGTAAGAGTCGTATTTTTTATATTGTCTTGACGTGACGTCGACAAGTAGTTACAGAATAATGGGGAATATCAATAATTGGACACTTATGTGCTGTTTTTCTTTAGCAATTGACTATTTCCAATAGCCACTTGGTATATTCAAGGCCTTAAAAAGTATTCCCAGAAGTTAATTCTTATGAATTTGTATAATAAAATCTAATAATCTGCAGGCGTTGTTCGTTGGAAAGTCGATTCATGGTTGAACTATTGACCAAACTGAACATGTTTAACAGGACTGCCACAAACAGTGTTGCCAAAAAGAAAGTTGCTAAAAAAGCACTCGTTACGAATATAATACAAAGCGTCAGAATATGGGGAAACCCCAACAAATGGTTTACTAAAGGTACGCACACACTTAGCAAATATTTGCCTAAAAAAATGTAACTACTAAATACAAATGAAAAATATTTGATTCACAAACGTATTTTTTAAATAAAACTGTTTCATACAAAACTAATAGACAGTGTCAGGGAAATGAATATTATTGGAAACCATTTAAATCAATTAATAGTTGTTAGAATTATAAGGTATTTCATTAGTATTTAGTGGTTACGCTTTTTTGGGCAAATATTTCATAAGTGTGTGCGTACCTTAATAAACAAATCAAGTCTTCACTTCAGAGTCAAATACTAACGTTCTTATTCATAAAAATTATGAGAGTCTAATAACAGCGTAATAAAAGAAAATTTCATATGAAATTTGCTCTATTACACTCTTATAAGACTCTAATAATTTTTATGAATAAGGGGGTAAATGTTTTTCATAATATTTGCAAAATCATTCGATTTTTCTTTGTTTTTTTTTTATCTTGTACCAGCACTCAGGGGATGAACCCTATATATGCAATGCATTGCGCCGGAACTGAAAACGAGGGGATAGTATTGAGGGTACAGATTAGTAAAGATGAGAAGATAGATAGTTGTTTTTGTAGCTATTTCAACCTTTTACTTCGTCGGCTAATTTTTGCTACAGGGCCGACGAAGGTGGGTGCTGTTACTCTGCTTTTTAGTACGTGATAGTATCAGTCGCCGCCAATTATGTTCAGTGGCCAGTGACTATGCCTTCATCATTGAAACAGGCGGGCAACAACTAACACAATCACGCACTAATGCTGATCAGAAGAATTCAACACAATATTTCATGACTCAGCGCGGGCTCGAACTCACGGCCCTTCGCTTCACAGTCTCGTGTTCTACTACTTCAGCCAACAGCACCCTACAGGGTGTTAATAAACTTGAAAAACGATTTAGAATCTTTTGGAGTATGACGCTTTGCTTTAACTTTGTGATCGGAATTGTGCAACCAGCATGTCTTTTCTCTGCGTGTACTGAATTGTTTATAGGGCATATACAATTTCATGCAAATATTAATTTTGTTAATAAAGAAAGCAAAGTGACGATTAAAAATCTTAAGTCAATCGTTGACTAAAATATACACATACATACACACTCATGTAAGTATATATTACACGCATATTTATACACATACAAGTATGTAAGTACAACGCTGCCGGTACGTGACACTGGGTTTCACTTTTTGCCATTTCTGACGCAAAAGCAGTCAGCCTTACGCCGGCATCCTAAATAAATAAAAACATGTGGTTTCAAATGTTGTAATGTTTGCATACGTTGGGTTTCTGTTCGCAACAGGTTTGGAGTACTGAGTTTTATTTTTCATTTTATTGTATTTGATTTTATAAATGCCTGCGCGTATAACGTTTCATATATACAAAACTTAAGCCCTTTTATGTATGCGCGTATGTATGTATTAAATAAAGCCATCGGGATTGTAAAGGTAAATTTAGTTAAACAGAAGACTGATTCCAGTCACTGCTAAACATTCGACCGCTCATTATCGTGCGCGTAAAGAAGCAATTGCCATTATTGCTAAAATACTCGTACTCGTACTAAATGCAAACACTCACGTATGTGTATGTTTTTGAAAATTCGGAATTGAAGAACTGACGATAAAGGATTTGGTAACGATATATGCTCCGACATATGGAAAACTGCGGTCATAATGTGCATACAGAAGTGTAACTAAATAAATATTCTGATTCCAAAATATGTGCATATGGATGTGCATGTGTATGTGTGTAATAAGCAGACAATAAACCTAAATTAAAACGAATTATTGCTTGTGCATTGTGCGGATGTCGTATTGATAACGTTTGAACATACAGAGCGGTGAAAAAAAAACGAATTGTATAATGCATGCATCGAGATATCAGGCAACAAAGTCCCTAAGAAAGTGGAATCCAAGTGCGCATTTTGAAAATGTTGAACTATAAAAATTGTTTATTAAACATATTATTATTATTCTTATTCATACTAACTAAAGTTTTTTTGGCCAAAGCTGCATTTATTTCTCTTCGAAATAATCGTGAAGTTATAATTACCGATGCGGTATGTTTGTGTGTGTGTGTGTGTGTGTTTTTAAATTAGAATTGATAAGTTTACATATTGTGGGTGCTGTTGGCTGAAGTAGTAGAACACGAGACTATGAAGCGGAGGGTCCTGAGTTCGAGCCCGCGCTGAGTCATGAAAAATTATGTTGAATTCTTCTGATCAGCATTAGTGCGTGATTGTGTTAGTTGTTGCCCGCCTGTTTCAGTGATGAAGGCATAGTCACTGGTCACTGAACATAATTTTTTTTTTTTTAGGAGTAGGACCAGCAGTCAGGGGATAACCCCTACATATGCAGTGCATTGCGCTGGAACTAGGAAAATAGATTTTGGGAAGGAGGATAAAGGGAGTAGTGTCTGTGCATATTCGACTTGAACCCCCTCAAATTGTAAGTGGCGGGGAAGACATCTGCAGGTAGTTTGTTCCACATACGGACTGTTCGGCCAAAAAACGAATTTTCTCTGTAATGCGTAGTGCGATTCGGTGGAATATCGATCACAAACGCATGCGCTCTTGATGAAAAGCGCGTTGAGCGTAAGAAAGAATGGGTTTCAAGTTCCCTAATTTCACCAGAGCACCTGCCATTATAGTAACGATAGAACAACGATACGCACCCCACATTGCGACGATGCTCAAGAGAGTCTGTCATGTACTAAAAGCAAAGTAACAGCAGCCTCCTTCGTCGGTCCTGTAGCAAAAATTAGCCGGCGAAGTAAAAAGGTTGAAATAGCTACAAAAAAAATTCTCTATCTCCTCATTTTGGTTCATGTGTCCCCTCAGTACTATCCCCTCCTTTCCAGTTCCGGCGCAATGCGCTGCATATGTAGGGTTCATTCCCTGAATGCTGGTCCAAGATAAAAAAATATAGAACTCACATAAAAACATAATCCTTAGTAATATAATATAATCGTATGTATATGAAAGCAACTCTGTCTGTCTGTCTGTTACCTTTTCGCGCTCAAACCGCTAAATCGATTTAGATAAAATTTGGCTTAGAGGTATTTTGAGATCCGAGGAATAACAGAGGTTTTTATAGCCTCCAAAAAAGAATTGGAAAGTATATTCACTTTGTCATTCCGTGTGTAACGCAGTGAAATATCCCCCCAAAATATATTCTTGATCAGTGATGAAATCTAAGACGATCTAGCCATGTCCGTCCGCCCGTGCGTCTGTGAAAATCACGATTCAGTCCAAACGAAAAGAACCAGAGTTTTGAAATTTGATATAAATATATTTTGAGGGATAGCACAGGTCAAGTTCGTTAATGGGCCAGAGGGAAAAAAGTTCCGCCAAGAAGAACTAAATCAACCTCTAAAAAACAACATAATTTTTAACGTTCTTTTTTTTGTTAATTTTTATCAACGGGCTTAAGTTCGAATCTGCAAGACTGCAAACCATTTTTTATTATTTTATTAATAAATGAATTTGTTCAAATTCTATTTTTATTAATTTATATTAAGATTGGAATATTAAGAATATTTTCAATAATCATCAAACCAGCAGAACGGATCAGTACTGATTTCGAGGCCGCTACGCCATCTCATCAGCGTTCTTTGTTCAATTTTTCCACTTTTGCAAGTGGTGCTAGTTTGTAGGAATATCAACTATTTAACCAATATTTTAACGAAAATTGAATATGAGAAGTTATCACATTCATATTTTTAAGTTACTACCTTTTTGGTTAGTACGAAATTCCCCAACCCTGACGATTAATATTCCCAATATTCCATGTATCTCTTTTGCTTTTTCCAGAGCCATCGGCTGCTGATAGCTAAAGCTTCTTTGTTATTTATGTTCAAGTAATTGAATTTAGTTGTCAATTTACAATGAACAAGTGCGCGTGCCCCCGCAATGTTTCTTTTTTTTTGTAATTTTCTTAAGCAAATGCTATATTTTTATGTCAAAGAACGTCCAAAGCGTTGAACATGCAGCCAGAAGATCTATTTTTGAACCACGCCCCTTTTTGTGGGTGTTAACGTAACATATTAAATAGTGTAACTAGTTAACAAATTGTATAATTTAGGCCTACATTCCTTAAAAACTAAATTTTAATTTCATCATGATGAAGCTATATGCTCTGATCTTCCTTAGACCTACCCTATCCCCACCTTTGCCCCCTAAATGATCCTATAAAAAAAATTAAATAAAAATTTTCACTTAATAATCCCAAAAATTTACTTTTTAACGTTTTATGGCAAAGATGAGATGTCTTCATCTCCACGGCCCCTTCCGGAGTGACCCCTACAAAATAGAGTTTTTATTTACGAAACATTTGGGGGGCATTTAAGCTTTGACCCGGTCGAATATAACGTTCTTACTTGTTGTTTTTGGAAATGATGCTATTTGGTGGTCAAGCGTAGTCGCAATTTTTTCTGGAGATATGAAATTATTAAACTGATAACTATGAACATTTTAAACTTTGATACAGCTGACTTAACAATGGATTTGTTCTTGTAAATGGCTTTATACAGACTCAAGGATATATGAAATTGTGAAACTGAAAATGTTTTTTTTTTGTGATAGGGTAATTTAGGCGGCAAAGGCGGGTGGAGAGGTAGGGGAGAGGCAGATCAGAGGACTTCGCAGGTTGAGGTTTCATTTTTTTTTCATTTATTTATTTATTTAGTCTATGGATTAAGCCTTACAGACTGATACAATTAAAATATAACAATGTTTCAGAAATGATAATTACATACATATATAAATGGAATCTATAAAGCTTTGTTTTAATAGTAACAAGACAAATTACAGCAAAAACAAAAAATTTGGCTTTAACAAATGTCGATTTAACAAATTAAACATTTATTTATAATCAATTTTGTAATGAGTTAAGATGTAAAATTATATCATTTTTTACGACATCAATACTTTTGTTGAAATCGATACAATGGTAAAGACTATTAAAATCACTGCAAATTCTCCGAAAGGGATCGAAGTTACTATAGTTTGTAGTGTAAAACTTAATTCTCAAGAAGCTATAATATCTTGTTGGACGATTGGGTATATTCAAGTTTATTTTGCTCAGGAGAAATTGAGATGTGACGCAGCCGTTTATTAATTTCAGCAGAAAGGTAACATTTAGCATTTGTCGACGTCTCCTTAAGGTTGGAAGCTTAATAAGTCCTAGGCGTCTCTCGTAAGATGGTAATCTTATATTAGAGTTCCAAGGAAGACCACGAAGACAAAATAATAAGAATTGCACTTGTACTGACTCTATTTTATTTGAATGTGAAAGATATTGTGGGTCCCATACAACAGATCCGTATTCAAGTATTGGGCGAACTAAAGTAGTAAATAACATCTTGGTTGTATAAGGGTCAGAGAACTCCTTAGCCCAGCGTTTAATAAAACCCAGAACACCAGTAGCTTTGTTAATCGTCGAGGTTATATGGCACCTGAAGTCCAATTTTTTATCTAAAATAACTCCCAAGTCATTAAATGAATCCACTAGGTCAAGAACAGCATTATTCATTTTATAGAGTTTTGTTGCACATTTTTACCACGGACAGAGTCCCGGGTAAAAGCTAGTATTAAATATATTTCATTATGGGTTATTGTTAAAAAAAAAGAACAGAAATAAAAATTGTGCAATATGAAGAAAACACAAATAAAAAAACTTTCATACATGCTGACAAAAGAACTCAATTCAGCTGCTCTTACGTCTTAATTAATTAATGCAAATCAATACGACATGAAAGAAAATATGATATTTTACAAATTAATCTCTTTTTAAAGAAACTTTGTTTCGATTACGCCAGCATAATTTGTTTAATATTTTCTCTGCTTATAATAAATCAAAAACATTGTGTCCGTGTGAAATATGATCGATCCATATGATCGAATCACAGTCCCACTCTTAAGTCGGCCGGCCTGTTTTACATACAAATAAATAATGGAAGCTTATCATTAATTATTTTTTAATCATAATCAGTTATACGAGTAGATATGTAATTTCTAAGCTGCTTCTCTCTGCTCGTTTCGTTGTTTGCATTTACGAACGAGATAATCTCAATGGAAATATTAATTATGAACTTAATTTTTAACTTGTATATGAGAAACACGTGAGAACGTTCAAAATATTTAGTAAATAAATTAAAATTGTTTAATATTAAATTGAATTAAGATTATATAGGCTAATTGTTCGAAATTTTAATTTAAATCTCAGAAAGACATGATAAATATTCCAAGGCACAAAGGCAAGTCAACATCAGTTTTTATTATTCAACTTACACAGCAGAGCAGAAAATTGTTTAAGCTGCTGGGTCAGAGTTCCTTTAAGACATTTTTGTGTCCAATTTGAAAACTCTATTTTGGCAGGGTCACTGCGGGGAGGGCCGGGGGAAGACATATCAACCATGTCCTTAAAACTTAAAAAGTAATTTTTTGGTGGTAATTAAGTGTAGAAAAAGAAAATGTTTTTTTTGATTGGGTAATTTAGGCGGCAAAAGCGGGTGGAGAGGTAGGGCAGAGGCAGATCAGAGGACTTCTCAGCTTCACAATTCGTTATACATTAACACTCTTTTTTCCATATGAGTGTGAGGATAAATATGCCGAGTTATATATTTAAATACGGAACAACATATTTAGCTGTGAAGTTTTTTTTTTTTTATCTTGGGCCAGCACTCAGGAGATGACCCCTATATATGCAATGCATTGCGCCGGAACTGAAAACGAGGGGATAGTATGGAGGGGACAGATTAGGAAAGATGAGAAGATAGGCAGTTGTTTTTGTAGCTATTTCAACCTTTTACTTCGCCGGCTAATTTTTGCTACAGGGCCGACGAAGGTGGGTGCTGTTACTCTGCTTTTTAGTACATGATAGTGTCAGTCGCTGTCAATTATGTTCAGTGACCAGTGACTATGAGTTCATCATTGAAACACGCTGGCAACAACTAACACAACCACGCACTAATGCTGTTCAGAAGAATTCAACACAATATTTCATGACTCAGCGCGGGCTCGAACTCACGACCCTCCGCTTTATAGTCTCGTGTTCTACTACTTCAGCCAACAGCACCCAAATTGAGCTGTGAAGTTAAATATGTTATGACGTAACGAAATGGTAATCAGCGAAGTTTTTTAGAAGACACTCCCATTATCATTTCGTATTTACTGGTAATGCCTGCCAACTCCTTATTTGGCCAGGCCACTTGGGCGAAAATCCCTCCAAGATCACATACATTTTCATGACCTTTATTTGAGCTTTCATGGCCTGCAAATATTTTCACAAACTCAATTCAGCTATTCCAATTGTTGTACGTGATAGAAGACACTCTCATAATCATTCCGTACCTGGCCCCTTTGAGCATCGTGAAACAAATAGTTAAAGTGCTGTTTAATTTTACTAAATTATGTTTAATTAATTAAAATAATTAATTTCCTGAAGAAGTCACACAAAGGAGTGACGAAATATTGAAATTAAAAATTAAACTAAAATAAAGAGACCTTAATGCTAGAGTTAATGTCGACGTCGTCGACGGCGTCAAATGTCAAAAAAAAAGTTGAATCGTATCAAATTGTATGAGAGCAGTTAATCTCAACGCGTTGCAACGCCGTAAAAGTTCAATCTATTTCAACTTTTTCGGCGTTGAAACGCCGTCAACGGCGTCGACATTAACTCTAGCATAAGCTTAAAAATATCAGAATACAATTTTGTATAAATGATATAAAAATAATTAAAAATTAATGTATCGAAGCTTTTTTTTTTTGTTACTCATATATTTTTTGGTGTGTTAAACGTTTGACCGTGTTTATTGACAATATCACCACACTTAAGCAGTCATGAAGGGTATGCAAAAAATAATAAATTTTAAAAATGTTACGCAAGCCAAGCGACGTGTGTGGATAACTATAATTGGGGTATTCACACTGTAGTCATAAAGTCATAAAATAATAGCACGAAAAATATGACTAGTGTGAACAACCTGTCATAACTTAGTATGATATTTCAAACATCGATCAGCTGATAAGAAAACAACACATTTGCAATTAGATGTTATCAAAGCAAAAGATAATTAAGATAATTGTAATAAAGTTGTTTTAAAATGCCAAAAAGTCTAAAAACTCTATTTCTATTTAAAATTATTAAATTTGTCTTCTGGTGCACAAGAATATCCAAATGAATTTGTATGTATAAACTAAAGCAGCTGCTGCTTTGATATGAGCTGAATACATTTTTTTTTTGCGGCAGCATGCGGAAAAACGTTCAGTGGCTGCCAGCTACGTAAGTTAAACGAGAATAAATTTTCACATGTACATATATATTTAGTTTTTGCGATTTAGTTCTCTTTTAATATTTTTTATTTTATAAAAATGTGATATAATGTACAGACATATAGGTATGAATAATTTTTTAGCCGTTTTTTAGTCGTGTATCATTTATAAGTAAGGGCCGTTTGACTCAGATCTCTAGAGCTATTTTATGACAAAACAAAAACATACCTGAAAGAGTGCTATTATTTTAAGACTTTTTTGTATGCAGCACAGCAACAACTTTTTTAAACTGGTCTAAAATATTATGACTTTATGACAATATGACTAAATAGCACCAAGTGTGAATACCCCAAATGTGTAAATACATATACTATAATACACGATACACATAATTGCATATGTACACATATACCACCCAGTTAGCAAAGTAGTGCAATATTGTCTGAATCAGACCAGAGAATGGTAAATGTCCAACTCAGGGATGGAAAAGGGCTATTTTGATTTTGTACCAATTAACTAAATAAAATGTACTTTTCATACCATGACGGTACCATTTTTTTATATTTCTATAAACGGAAATTCAAAAACTTCTCTACACAAGTATACAACAAAAATATATTATATACATAAAAATCTAGGAATCAGTTGATTAAATTTTATTCAAAAAGTCATACAATTTAAGAAAATAAATTTTCTGGTAGTTTAAAATTTAGGCAACGAGACATTGATTGAAAACTTTTTCGGTATTTGGAAATCAATTATTATACCCTTTTTCAACGCGATTGTTTTTGAATCAAATATAAGGCAGTCTAACGATGAAAAGTGTTTCTGTTGCGAAAAATTATAGCAAATAATTGTAAGTCCGTTACTTAAATGAGCCATAATTTAGCAGAAATATGAGACATAAGACACTATTTTGAAAGATTCGGGTCTAAAGAACCGTTTTCACTCGAAAGAACAATCATTTTCACAAAGAAACGATAAAATAAATATATAGAACAAGCAGAGGAGTAAGAAACGATCCGAAAATTTCATGAAGTACTCACTGGAATACCGTATGTAATAAAAAGTTGACACAAAATCTTTAATTATGAAACCGTATAATTCACAGAAATATTTTATGTTTATTAACTGATTCACTGAGAAATTAACAAAAAAATTTTCAAGCATAAAACGTTTTTATGAACTAGGTGTAAGCTTTTGATTGAGATATTTCAATTGTACCAAATTAGTCGTGGTAGTACCACGGTACCAACAAAGTCTAATTGTACTAAAAAAAGTACAATTGTATCATGTTTTCCATCCGTGGTCCAACTTCATCCTTAGAGATTTCGTATAGATTTCTGTCAGATATTGAATACACGTATTGCATGAACGATTTCTGATTTTTTTGTACCGATAAGTCTGAGAGATTTCTGATTGAATTCGTACATTCATATGGACATATAAATGTTTCAAGTTATTATAATTTTATTTGAAATAATTTAAAGATTTTCATAATGACATCAATTTAAAAATATTTGAATTATGCATTGTACAATTATCAGGATACTTTCATTCTCTTAATTTTCCTTAACATTCACCTTTGGCAAGAATAAGAATTGTGACATTTTTTTGGTTAAAATCGTGATATCTTATTGGCTATATATGTATGTACATATGTTTCCCATTTTTCTGTTTTGTTTGAAATTATAATTAAAAATAATATTAAAACTGTGACCTTCGTAAAAAAATTAAAAAATTAAATATGTATATGCCAAATATATGTACATGTTTTCTGCACATTAATATGTGAACCTATTTATGTATGTATCAGAGATCTCACATATACAAAATTTAATGGACACCTTGAATACACTATAGACATTGTCTTGCTTTCATCGTGTACACCTTCTACTTGTGTATAACTATTAGTGTACTCGTGTACATCTCGTGTATATGCTTTTATTAATTTGAAACTGGTGAGTATGTATAATATTTTCAGTGTTTGCTTTTACTGCGCACACACACATTAATTTTATGAAGTTACAAAACAAATACAATGTTATCATCTCCGCAAATGTGCATGCATACATAAAGTGAATTCAATGTTTTCAATGTCTTCAATGTACACTCTTGAGGTTCGATGCACAGTCCTGTACACTCAAGATTTATTTGTGTATAAAGTGAGCCATGCATACATACATTTTTCAATGTCGTTGATGTAAACTTGTGTGTACGGGCATATGTGAGTCCCAATCGTTGTAAAAAGATTTTTATACACTATAATTCTAAACAATTGCATACTATATAAGGTTTTTATGGACCGAAATAATATATTATTTTTATTATTGTGTGTTGTCACTTACAAATGTGCTTTATATGATAAATAAATTATGGCGATTTATTTTCTGGAAAATATGTAACATTTTGTCATTTTTTATTCCATAAAAATACAATTAGGCACAATTTTAAAATAAAGCACATTTTCATAAGGGATGGTAGATCAATTTCCAACAAATTCACTATTTTCAAATGCCATAATGTTACCATTTTCCATTGAAAAAAGTGCAAAAAATGTAGCATAATTTTTTAGAAAAGAAAACAACATTAAATTCACTATAAAATTTTCTTTCTTCACTTCACAACGTTCTTAACTCACCGACAACTGATTAGCAACTAATGAAGAAAAAAACATTTTTTTAACTCCTCAGCCAAGTAGCCATTAAGCAGTGCTAATTTTGCACGTACCTATAAAATAACAGCTTTCTAGCTTTCGAAGCTTAAGTCTTGGCCCTGAAATTCCCAATGCATCGCGAAAAGAATCTGCAACTAAAGCAACTGAGGTGTAATTCGAGTTGGGAAAATGTTTGTCTTGACTGACATTTAGCACAGACACACATTTCTTACATCCAAGTAACTCTGAGGCTCATAATAAAATATCTTTATCTAAAACATATTTCTATCTATAAACCAAAGTACATATATTAATTATATCAAGTAGTCGCAAGAGTACAACAACTTAAAATTACAAAAACCACCGTACATTTTGTTTGTGTAAAATTCTAATCTTTTGTCAGAAATTTTCTTTTATATTATAGATATTTTGTTCACAATTATTTCCAAAAATTTAAATACTTTTCGCATAGAACTTTTTTAAAACAATTTATTTTTGTTACTTTTCTTAAACAATACACTTTTTCACAAAAATCTTTACCACAACAGTTCTTTTTTGCTACTTTTGTTGAATTAATAATGTTTTTCACAATCTTACAAAATAATTTTTTCAACGTAATAAACAAATATGGATCGCTACAAAAGTAAACAAATTTTGACATACGTTCAGGTAAAAACGAAAAAAAGTTTTAGGCTCTTGCATATACTTGATATAGATATACTTTGCTATAAACTTTTGTCTCATCTCATATTTAGCAAAGATATGCACCCTAACCAAACAACCGATTTTCATGCAGAAGATTAAAAAGGGGCAACAAAAGCTTTCTGCTTGGAACTTTCAGAATGAAGCAGCTTTGTAATTGTCGTGGTCTTTACAATTTTTCTTATTGTACCCAAAACTTTTTATAATTGATATTTATAAACAGATCGTTCTGCACAATATTAAAAACAAGTAAAAGCGTTATATTCGACCGGGTCGAATCTTAAATACCTCCAAATATTTAGTAAGTGAATTTAAAATGTTTAACTTGGTGGGACAGAATTCCTTTATATAATATAGTACGTCAACGCCCACTAAAGGGGGGCGGGGTTCAAAAATAGACAATTTCATGTTTTCCACAGACGAACGTATGGGCATTGCTAGACCGTCTTAAAGTTCATCACTGATCAATAATACATATATATATACTTTGTAGGGTCCAGTTCTCTTTGGAGGGTGTAAAAACTGTATTTTGGCGGCGTCGCTCTGGCAAGGGCTGTGGGGGAAACATTTCACCTTTGTCATAAAACTCTAAAAATAAATGCTTGGGATAATTATATACAAAATTAAAATACTTTTTTTTATAGGGTCATTTAGGGGGCAAAGGGTGAGGAGGGGGTAGGGCAGAAACAGGCAGTCATAAAACTGTAAAAATAAACGCTTGGGATGATTATATACAAAATTAAAATACTTTTTTTTGATAGGGTCATTTAGGGAGTGAAGGGGGAGGAGGGGGTAGGGCAAAGGAGTACCAGGTATCGTCTCAGCTTCGTCATTAAAGCTTAAAAATGTTATTTTTAAGGATTTTAGGCTTAAGTAAAACAATTTGTTAAATTTTTATGCTATTTTTGCATATAATAACGCCCACTAAAGTGGGCGGGGTCCACAAATAATTCTTTTTTTATTTTATGGCTCCAGTTTAAGGCGTTGGACCGTATTTGACATAAAAATATATCATTTGCTTAACAAAATAACCAAAAAACTTTAAAAATTATGTTGTTTTTTCTGGGTTGGTTTAGTTCTTCTTAGGGGAACTTTTTTCCCCTTGCCCGATTTTGCCCATCTCCGAACTTAACGTGCTCTAAGCTTTAAAATATATTTATACCAAATTCCAGGAGTCTAGCTCTTTTCGTTTGGACTGAATCGTGATTTCTACAGACGGACGGACATGCTCAGATCGTCTTAGATTTCATCACTGATCAAGACTATATATACTTTATGGGGTCTGAGATGGATATTTCGATGCGTTACAAACCGAATGACAAAGTGAATATACCCTCCAATTCCTTTTTTGGAGGGTATAATAACATCGAATTTATCGTGGGAATTCCTGAATACAAATCCCGGAAAAATCCCATAATCAGTGCCAACGAACTGAAGTCATATATCGCACTGTATTAACTCAAAAACTTCAAAGTTTTCAGGAGAGACAAAAAACTGTTTTCTTAACGCTTACGAAAGTTGTCATTAACAAAAGTTCGGCAATATTTAGAAAACCCTTCAATTATTGTATTGCGCTGCATAACCTTTTTATTTATTCATTGTCGACCTTCAGGAAATTAGTTATTTTCCTAAAAATAAATAATTAATTTCCTGAAGAAGTCACACAAAGGAGTGACGAAATATTGAAATTAAAAATTAAATTAAAATAAAGAGACCTTAAGCTTAAAAATATCAGAATACAATTTTAATTTTTTTTTTTGTATATGAAACTTGTTAAATAATTTTATTTGATTTGTAGGTAAAACGAATACATCATGATGGTTTCCCAGTTGAGCATCACAAAGTTACTACCAAAGATGGATATATTTTGGCTCTGCATCGAATACCATTCGTACAAAAGATAGCAAATAATAAGACTCATATAACACGTCGACCTGTAGCATTTCTGTTAGCAGGAATATACGCCTCATCAGATGCATGGCTGTTAAACGGACAGGAGAATTCTTTGCCATATTTACTTTCGCGCAAAGGTTTCGATGTTTGGCTAGGAAACAATCGCGGCACCATCTATTCGAGACAAAATGTTTTTTATAATACAACGGATCCGGAATTCTGGAACTTTAGCTGGCATGAGATGAGTGTCTACGATATGCCAGCAATGATTGATTATATCCGAATATATACTGGAGAACAAAAATTACATTTCGTCGGCATATCACAGGGCGGAACCATTTTCTTAGTGCTCAACTCCATGTATCCACAGTATAATTACGTGTTCAAGACCGCCACATTACTGGCTCCAGTGGCATACGTAAGCAATACCAAAGGGAGTTTAGCGAAAGTTTTCGGTCCCTTACTAGGGACACGAAATTACGTTTCGAAGGCATTAGAAGGTGTAGAAATGGTATCGACAAATAAATATGTAAAAAAATTACTTTCCATGGCTTGTTTAGAAAACGAAAAGCCTTTGGTATGCGTAAGCCGTTTATGGCCGGCTGCAGGATATGACACACAACTTTTAAACAAGGTAATAAATAACATTCAAATCAAGCACACAAAAAGTATATAAAATTTTCATGTTTATACTTCTATAGACCCTAATTCCAGATATAATGGCAAACTTTCCAGTTGGTGGTTCAGTTAAACAAATTATGCATTACTTTCAAGGGTACATGTCGAAAAAGTTCCGACAGTATGATCACGGGCCGGAACAAAATTACTTGGCATACAGACAAATAGAACCTCCCGAATACGAATTGGAAAACGTAATAGTACCAACCAGCATTTTTTATGCCGAAAATGATTATATTGTATCGGTTGCAGACATATGGAAATTATTAACGCGTCTGAGAAACGTCATTGCAGTTTACAAGCTGCCCCCGAAGAGGTGGAATCATTTCGATTTTATATGCGGTTTAGGTGTGAGAACATTTATATTTGATAAAATAGTAAATGCAATTAGTTTTTATGAATACTAGCTGTAAAAGCTGCACAGCTTATATAGTACATATTTTTGTAGTACACTTTTAAGTTTCTTATCGTCTATCGATGTTGATGAAATGCATCCGTTTGAAGGCTGATTATGTGTAGATATGAACAATATAAAATGTTTTTCTAAATTCTTAATAGAGAAGTTTTTTACTTCGCTTGTAGAAAAATAACAAGTTCTTTTGGTACCCATGTGGAAATTTGCTGTGTATTGAATAAAAAGTAGACTTAAAAAGTCACTTTTCCTAAAGTGTAGTGCCATAATGTGCAGATATCATCCCATAAATATATTTGGCATATTCATATAAAGATTTATTTTAAATGGAAATGCCGATTACTCGAATTCGCACCATCGGGCGATCCCCCTATGTAATAAAAATATATATGAAGCATTATAGACACATTAAAAATATTTTTTAGCAAATTTCTTGATATTTGTATTAAGAGTCCCTCTAATAGATATGAATTTGCATACAAAAAGTTTTTGGTGAAGTTTATTTGATACAAAATTAAATTTATTGATTCTTATCAGAAATTATATGATCCTTAAAAAAAATTAAAACATACATATACATACATTTGAAGAAAAAGGGGTCTTTGCGCCTAACAGAAAAGTACGGATATGAACAAAAAACTTTAAGTTGGACCCTTTATTACTTTTTTCTAACCGAAAGTATCCTTCTGCAGTAAGCAGCAACAACAGCAATAAATTTAAAAATCCTACTACACATTTCACTAAGATCTAAACGAAATTCCTCCAAAGATATTTAATGTGAAAGAATTTTTCTGCACCCGATATTTCATTCCAAATTTACTATTTATTTATATATATGCATACATATTTACATATGTATGCATGTTGATAACAATTCCTGAATGTCTAAAAAATTTTATGCTGACTTATTCCCAAAATTGCGCAATAAAAAAAAGATAAATGTTCTTTTGAAACTTGGTTGCTACGTCATAGTTGTTTAATCTTTTACACCTAAAATATTCATTTCTAGAAAATGCATTAAACAAACGATCTGGTCTTTTGGAAACTTAGTTTCCAAGATTTTAATAAAAAAAAATCCGCTATTTGTATTTCTGTATAAAAATTTCGTATTTTGCAATTCGAGAAAATTTAGTTCATTTCATGTATACAGAACCCAAAAAATTTAATTTAATGAAATTGCAATACAAGTACTTTATTTGTTGCATTTTAACCTCGGTATTCATAAAATTTAAAATGAGTTTGAAATGTATGTTAATCAAATTTTTCATGCAAAATTTTCTTAAAACACATTTCAAATACGATTTATTTTTTTATGAATATGTGGATTAATGTTTATCTTTACGTATTTAACTTACGCACATATGTATGTATATTTGAGATATACATACATATGTATGTGCATATCTATTTGACTTTTTGTGAAAAATCGCAGTTTTAATATTATTTTCAATCATAATTTCAAATAAAACAGAAAAAAGTGTATATGAATTTATCCATCAACAATTGCTAACAGTCAGCCGTGGGTTAAAAAGGTACCAAAATCTTATTATATTTCGAGAAAAATGTTTATACAACTCAATAGATAAAAGATTTTAGTTATAGGTGAGTTAAGTTGTATACATTTACAATGTATTTTTAGAAAATTTTGTTCTATTAAATGCGAACTGACTGGTCGGTTTATAGTTCGACAAATTATACCTATTTTAAGCACTTCGGATACATCCTGTTAATGACTGTATGGAGTAACAAATATGTTGTTTATTAACCTATTAGCTTTACATGTCATTTTATTTGATATATAGGAATTGATCATAAGTATTTAACTATGTATTCTTATCCTATCTAAATAATTAGGCATTTCTTTATAATTTAGTTTAATTAAATCTTAAATGGGTGGGGAGCCTGTAAATGATTATATTAAATAGTTCATATTTAAAATGCGTTATTTACATTTTATAATTATTTAAATTATCTTGTTTATTAATTAAAAATTAAAAAAAAAGGTACTAGTCATGTACATAACTATGGATGTACATACGTACATATCGCTCCTTTAATGCAACATAGTCATAACTCAAAATATAAAAAAAAAGTCAATTCCATATGCAACAACAAAAAACCAGCATTATATCCCAATCTAAAGCGAAGTTATAGAAAAATATATTTTGGGCAGTCATATCTGAAAGCCTACATTTTTAAAACTTAAATCGCATTTTTCAATTTGCTTTATTTTTTGAGATATGACTACATTGCAATAAAGGAGCGATATGAATGTATTCTATCAATAATGAGACATTTTTATTTAGCGAAATGTCACAAATAATTAACGTCATAATTAAGCATCTCATATTCTAGGCGCCAGAATTTTTTAAGTAGTCCTATATCTATTATGTGTTCATGGAAATTCCACTTATTAACTTGAGTATATTCACATCTGGCTGGATAAGTGCAATCGTCCTTGTCATATAAGTCCTCCCACAAAATAGTAAATATTCCCAACGATAAAAACCTTAGACGATTTTGATTGATATCACACTGCAAACGTCTTATGTATGCAACAGAATTTGGATTTTGTAGAGACGGGTGCACCATTATTAAATCATTGCTAGCCGAACGAAATTGTTTGTGAAACTGTTCCTCATCAGGATTCCGTTTCGCGCACAAGGATAATCCATAACCACTTATAACATAAAATACAGCTTTCTTTGGTTTTTTTCTGCATTCTTTGACCAAACCAACAGTTACGTCCTTATAGTCACTTAGAAGGCCTTTCCAATAATTTGCCCATTTTTCTACCACTGTTCCTTTAAAACGTTCCGGAAGTGTATATGTATTCTGAAATCCCGTCCATATTTTAGGCAAGCGTGGGCGAAATAAATTTAAACGCATTTCGATTTACATTAGTCTTAAGATTTATTAATTAATAACCTTTAAAAATTTTCTCAAAACAGAGTTGCCACTGGAGTAATAAAAAACAAAAAATAAATATAAGGTGGCAGCGCTATGCCAGATGACAGTTTTTTGGCTCAACTCATGGTGAGTCTACATTGATGTCAAGTCTTTGTGTACAATAAGTGCTCCTTGTGTTTGGATATGTGAGCATCGTTAGTAATTGTGTGTGTGTGAAGCAATACAATGTGTTTTGTTCATGGCGAATTCATACAAGGTGGACTCATTTATGCAACTCTGTGTAAAATTTATTGAACTGTCCAATAAAATGCTTTGGAAAAAACAATGGCCGCACACAAAAACAGTTCAATTTGACAGTTCAATAATTTCGCCTTGGTAACAGCTGATCACCAATTTCTGAACTAAGACCACCTGGTATGAATTCGCCTTGGTTTTGTTACTATAATTTTGACGTAGACCATGACTTTATCAAATGACACTTTTTTTGGTAAACCTTCGATATTACTAGAGCAACAAACAAAACGTTACAACGTACACGATAGTTTTTTTCGTGTCAAGTCACCGAATACATGACAAATTATAGCAATACCCAACAAATTCGTATACTGCACGCATGAAAATTGTTAACTTTCTGCTGTATAGCATATAACTGACAAAAAAAGGTTTTATATAAGCATAATAAAAATATTCATTCCACAAAATACTTGTTGAGCGGCAGTATTTACCCTTTTCGCCACAACGGTCACTCTAAATACAAATTATAATAAACACGCCTTTTCATAAGTTGTGTTCGTCTGTCTTTTATTATTTGCGGTTTATTGGCGAAAAACTAGTAAATATCAATTAAAAGTTTCAAATACTTATATTAAAAATATCTAAACCTTAAGAAAATTGATTAGAATTTGCAATGTCAGGCAGTCCGTTTGTAAGCAAACGTGGATTAATTAAGCCCCAAAAACCCTATCGTGTGGGTTCAGCAGGAAATGATTCCCTTAATTGTTCAATCACTTTGATGCCAAATGAATTACAGAGAATGCTCGACCAATCTAGCTTAAATGCTTCTTCAATGGGATGTTCCTTTAATGCAGCAATTCTGGGTGATAATGAAAGTTTGTGTGAACGCTCCGTATTTGATCAGACCAACTGTGAAGTCTTCAAAGATAAATCTGATATGTTATTTCCGCAGTTTTTGGAGGTACTGCAAGGTCGCACCAATGATTCGGAGGTATTCGATACTATACAAGAACTAATTCATACATGTTCGGGTATGCTGGAAGAGTGCCAGAAGGATAATTTGAAACCAGGCGAAAAAAACGCCAGTAGTCAAATCGCGTGGTTGGAAACGGAATGCAAGACTTGGAAACTTTTACATGCTTTATATAAAGATCGTATATTAATACAAAACGAACAAGGAATGGACTATGATGGATTTAATTCATGTGGCTCGGAAAAGGAAGTTATAGCTCAGCTTTATAACTCCAATTATACATTAAGAGAATATCAATTGATTATAGATTGGCTAGAAGCTTGTTATGATCACAAATCGGGGCTACAAGTGGGTCACACAACTGATAGAACCGTAGGATGGGAAAATACACTTTTTCAATTGAAAAAACAAGAGCATGTGGCGTTTAGTTCAGGTGCAGAAATTGTGAAATCCTTGGACCCTGATGCCCCGATTCGAGAAAATAGACCTCTACATGCTTTAGATGAGGAGGACAACATGCGCTTATCGCGTTGTATATTCCATGAAATACGACAAGGCCGTATTGATGAAGCTTTAGCCTTGTGTAAGTATTGCGGTCAAACCTGGAGGGCAGCCATTTTAGAAGGTTGGCGTCTGCATGAAGACCCCAATTACGAATCCAATTATGTAAACAATAGAGAAAAATTACCCATTGAAGGAAATCCTAGAAGAGATATATGGAAAAAATGCGCTTGGATGATGGCGGATTCGAAGAAATTTGATGATTATACCAGAGCCATAGCAGGAACATTTTGCGGTCACTTGGAATCTATGAAAGCTTTACTCAACAACTCTTGGGAAGATTTGCTGTGGGCTTATTTGAAAGTCCAAGTTGATATAAGAGTTGAAAGTGAAATACGAGCTTGCAGCCTGAAGTCCTATCATGCATTGCCGGATGCGTATTGGAATTCGAAAATGTCTTTGGAGCAAATATTTGATGAACTGTTGGTGCATAACGATGCTGCTGTGCGCGACTACGCTCAAAGTAAAGTGGGTGTCTTACAAAAATATTTAATACTTGATAATATAACTGCGCTCTTCCAAGAAATGAGCAAATGGATTGAAGAGGAAAAATCGTGTATTAAAAATGAAAAGAATTTGAGCACTCATATGCTTAGATTTTTAACGCACATAGTTTTATTCATGCGCCAAATTGGTCGCGTATTTAACGAAGATGCAGCTGACGGCATTATTTCTGCTTATGTTGAACGGTTAATAGAAATGAAGGACCCTAAATTAGTTGCCTTCTATACAGCTGCTCTACCGCCGAAAATGCAAATAATATTGTATTCTACATTTTTGGAAAGCATTAATGAAACACAACAGCGTCAACTAGCTTTGGAAGAGGCCATTAATGCAGCATTAGATATTGAAAATATAACCAGACGAACAGTGGAGAATATAAGCCTGCGTCAACTTTCCGAAGCTGAATTGGAGCAACAAGAACCTCCTCAGCAAGGTGATATATCCGAAAATGATCAACGTAAAATAAAGGCCTTGGAATGGTTAACTTTCTTACCTACCCAACGTGGCGATCTTCTGTGGCAAGGTAACGCCATGATACGCTACTTTTTAGCCGAAAGCAAACTTGAATGTGTTCGGGCCGTTTATAATATGATTCCTTCAGACTCTCTTACACAAATCATAAATATTTATGGTTCTAAGGATAATTTTCCATGTCGTGAAGACTGTGTCGTTAAGGAGTATCTTAGTTATAAGGTCTATTTGGCCGCTATAGATGCCTTCAATGATTGGTCTCGCTTATATCACAATCGTCCCAAAGAACCTCAAACGGTTACTGCTGGTGCCAATTTCACAGAACGTATAGCTTCAGAGCACAAAGAATTAGTCTATCGAAATGAGTTAAATAGATGGAACATATCGCTGGAGGAACAGTCCAAAAGTGAGTGTTTTATTTTTACAAATACATATGTGTATCGAACCTTAACAAAAAAAAAGAAATGTAGCCATAATTCAATCTTTAAATCTACGTACATTTTCGTAACATTCGGTTTAAGAAGTGCGAGTGAAAGCACTAAACCAAAAGCTAAATTTTTTCATGCTTTCACTAAACTTTAAAAAATTCAAGATTATGAAAACTTTCAAATAAATGCATATTGTTGGTCTCGAGTAGAAAGGACTTAACTCATAATTTGTAACTTTACAGAAGGTAAAAAATAACAGTCTTGATCATAATAGAAGCTGTAATTATCAATTACTCAATTAAATATTTTATTAATTATATTATTACCTGAAAAGATAATTTTATATTAATCAAAATTTTTTGTCGTTAAAAAAATTATTAACAAAATGAAAATTGAAAGATACAAGAATGAATCGAAAATTGTGTGGGTTACGGTTAAATTTTGAAATACATACATATATCAAATGCAAGCATTTAAATTCTTCCCTGAAACGGATTTTTAAGTTTATTAATTTATGACCAAAATATGTTATAACGAACTTAATTTTTTCTTTTAGTTTGTCGTGATGCGCTTTTCAATATCCTCCTATTCCCCGAAAAAGGTTGGCTTATTGATCCCGATACTCCAAAAGACCCAGCAGATATACCAGAAATTGTTTGGGAAAACCGACAAATACAGTTGGATAAAATACGTAGAATATGTATACCAGAAATAGTTTTACTCTTACATAAAGTGCTACATTTATCAGAAGACTATCAAGGTTGCGTCAAATTGGCCGATGAAGTCGCCTCCGAAAGTCGTCAAATACACAGGGTATATACAAAGCACAAATTAGCAGAACTATTATCAAAGTTGGCAGAGTCTTCACTGGAGCTGCTAAATAAGAATTTAGATCCATTTGGTTATCCAGCTACAGTTTAATATACATTTTTGTTTAATAGTATTTGCAAACGATTATTTTAAACCATCATTTTTATACTATTTTTTTATGTGAAATTTCATAAGATTTTGTTAAAAAATAAGTGTAATTAAAATTCTCGGAAATATTAAAGAAAGTTTTTTATTTTAAATGAAATTTATTTGTTGATGGTTAAGCAATGTCTATAAATGATATTTATTCCAAGAAAAAGTTAAGGATTATTTAATCGAAACAGGCACATTTGAATAACTACGACCATGGTATAAATATGTATGGTATGGTATGGTTTTATTATACCATGACTTCGACTGTGCATAAAAACAACTTATTTGTTTAATTTTTGCCTTTTGAAATAATGTCAGAACTTAAAAATTAGTTTCTATACCACGTCCAATATATTTTGACTTATTTTAAATCTTATACAATTTAGTTGCGGAATCCCATCACAAGACAGACTGCCACTTATGTATCGCACAGTTTATCAAAAAGGTTGTTTTTCGATTTTTTATAGTGTTGGTGGTCGACCTCTAAGCAATTGGGCAATACATGTATGTATGTTATATTTTTTTTGTTGAAAATTATAATATCCAATATTTCATGATTTTAATTTCCTAGAAGCAAAATGGTTATGTTAAACGAGTTTTGGATGATGACATCAAATCAATGGTTTTGGAAATTATGGGTTCCAACGTTTCCACTATGTTTATAACATGCCCACGAGACCCCAAAGGAGAATTGGCTATTAAACTGCCATTTCTAGTATTACTCATTAAAAACATGCACAAATATTTTACATTTGAAGTGCAGGTGAGATTACGTGAATGTACACACATATTCGATTGCCTCAGATTTTTTTTGGAAATTAGTCCTTTAAATGATTCCAATACATTTCATATAAAAATTTTGTGCAACAGTAGCAAAAGTAACGATTTTACAGTTTCTATTACGATAAATACGTTTGTAGATTGTTCTTTTGTACACACTTCCCTTTATTCAGTAACTTTTTGTTAACGCCAAGTCAAACAATATCAAAAATAGGGCACCTGTGAACTTTTGTTCAGCAATTGGCAATTTCTAACAGCCTTTTCCTATATTAAATTTTTAAGAGAGACTGGTCACAGGATCCCAGAAGTAGTTAATTGTTGTCCACAAGTCCTATTTTGGATACGGTCTTGGCGTGACATTGACAAATAGTTGCAGAATAAATAGGAATAATTTGAATATTTTTCATGTAATACATACATTTATGCCTACAACTAAATAACAGACTGACATTTGTTTAAATTTTATTTCAAATCCTTAACTTTTCCAATCATTTGATTTAAAAATCTTATTATAACAAAATTGTTTAGATTCTCGATGACCAACACTTTTGTCGCCGTTTTAGAGTTTCAAATTTTCAAAGTAAAACATCGGTGAAACCATTTTGCACATCTATGCCGATGGGAATGTCTCCAGGCTGGAACCAAATCCATTTTAACTTGGCGGACTTTACGCGACGAGCTTATGGTACCAATTATATGGAGACAATGCGTTTGCAAATCCATGCCAATGTTAGAATACGACGAATATATTTTACCGATCGTTTGTATGAGGAAGATGGTCTGCCCAATGAGTATCGCTTGATTCAAAAGCCTAAAGCAAAGCGATCAAATAACTTTGGAGTACCAGCTGCTAGGCCACCATCACCGCTCACAACATCCCCACGTCACTTAAAGGAAGAATATAACGCTTCCAACGTGGCCGATGACAGCGGCTTGGAAGCGAAAGATGCTAATTAATTTACACTATTTTTAAATTAAAATATTGATTTTTATTATTTTCTAAGCCTTTTAATTTACCAAACTTATTTTATTTAAATGTTTATTTTACGATAATCGAACCCAATGCACCAGGGTTTGCTTATACACGCTTATTTTCCTGTCTGGCGGTATTCTCATGATTGGAGGTAAAATCGCCAGCTGCAATCTGAAGTAGATCACTGTCTACATTTTTTAGAACATTTTGGTATTCGGTAATTTCCAAAGCCTCCCATTCGGCTTTAAATGCTGCCTTGGGATCTTGTGGCATGGTCATAGCAGCACCAGTCATAGCATCAGCTTGGGCTTGAGTTTGATCAGCTTGATTGTTTTCACCCAACACCAACGTGTAAATTGATCGTAAGCCAAAAACGTTTAGAAAATACCATGATGCTGATGATACCCAAGCGGCATCTAAAGAAGCCAATTCGACTCCTCGTTGCAACATTGGCTTAAATCTTAAAGTCAAAGGAAATGGTACTTTTGTAGTTACAAAACCCGAAAACATCCAATTGATCCAACCGCCTATAACAACCATAGGCAATACATTAATGAAATTACCCTTCAGCATGTCTGTTAACATGGCTGTGGAGTTCTGAGCCACGGGTGCCCTTTTCTGTGTTTTAAAATAGCCTGTTTCTTCATTATTGAAGAAATTTTTACGCATAGCAAAGGAATGTGCTGTTAAATATTTACCATTTTCTCTTAATAGGCGAGCTCTTATCATGGCTTGGCTACAATAAAAATATTTTTGATCAAACAATTTATAGTCGCGTTTCCAATTTATCTCACACTCACCTATCTTGTATTTGAGTTATTTCGGCCTTTTTCTGTGAAGATATTAATATTGACACATAGTGCCGAAGAATTCCAATAAAAAATGCTATCAAAACAATAGGCAGAAAGACCCACACCCTTATATTTGGATCAATTAATAGCTCTGTCATGATTTCTTTTATATTACTTAATAATTTAAAAAGCTTATATACAAAATAACAAAAACCACAGGTTCTGACTTATTTTCTTCAACCCGAGGTGCAAACAGAACTCTGTGTCGAGCGGCTGAGTCAAGGCGCCGACGGTTTTTGGCTACCGTTGACTAAAACAGCCGTCGGCATATGAAGTTATTTTTGTTTTTTAAAAGTACTATTTTACACGAGAAAAATTGAATAACAGGCAATTCAAGCTTGTTGGAATATGACTATCTGTACCGGAGATATCGACGTTTTCACTTTTCGCGAAACATCACACATTATAACACGATTTTTCAAACACTTTCTTATTTTCAGCGTATCTTTTGGTATTCTGCTTCATATTATGGAAAAAGGAGAAACAAATGTTTGTTGCAAGCAAATTTTGAATTTCCCAATGTTAAATTTAATTGGAAACTCTTTCCAATTATTGCAAAAGTTTGACAACATATCTGCCATATATCAAAAAAAAAGTTTATTTTCATTCAAATCAACTTCATATATGAGTAACAAAGCAAAAGGTTTATACAAACGTAATATATTCCAACCGCCTAGTTTATTAAGCCCACGATACATTTATGTGAAAAGCATTACATATTGTAAAATCACAAAACGTCCGTGGTTTTTGTATGTTTGTAACAATCCAATGAGCTAATAGTTAGGCCAGGACTGTAATCGTCTATTGTGAATATTTATTTGTTGGCATATATTCCCCCTCACACAAGAAATAGTACGCTTCGTTGATAATTCACATCATACTTTGTGTTGTAAAAAATCGACTTTTCCTTCAAACAAAATAAATTCCAAGCGGCTATTTTGTTAGCATATATTCTTAAGGATTGTTATAAATTAAAGACATATAAAGGTATTTTTATGTTAATTAGATGTACAATAATGTTTAAATTTACTTAACTTTTGTTAATAAAAGCGCTATGGAAAAACCTGATGCTGGGCAAAATAATGCAAATTGTGCTCTGCCAGCGGAACCGGTACAAACTAATTTGCAAGGCAACGCTAACAGCAACTCAAATCAATCCACAAATCCTATACAACAATGTAAGAAACCAAGAAGTGACTTAAATTCTCTACCCACGAGGCAATATCTAGATCAGACAGTGGCCCCCATACTATTGCACGGTTTACAGACTTTAGCACGCGAGCGACCACCAGATCCAATCAGTTTTTTGGCTTCTTACCTTTTAAAAAATAAGAATCGCTGTGAAGAAGCCATACCAGAAAATGCATAAAGTTGAGCTGAGAGAACAAGAAAAATATGCCGCACGGCTGGGACTTGAACTTGATGTTTGGTGTTTTTCCTGTTCTCTTTAATTCTGTATTAGTTTATAAGTTATGTATTAACAAAATTCTTAGTCTTATGCAAGTTAAACTAAATTTTTCGGCTTCTACCGGAAAAAAGTTACGTATCCTTTGAGTTGATGAACGAGTTTGTGCAATTTTTCGTATCAACAAAAATTTATAAAATTTTATGTTTGTAAAAATGGTATTTTTGGTCTCATGTAGAAAAGTGTCTGATTATAACTTTTTTATAAATTCATATTTTTAATGATTTCTATATATTCCATATAAATAAAGCTATAGAAATTTAATGCTGCAGTATCGAAAATAAACTTTTGCAAGCAATTTATAATTACTCTTTCTACATAATTACAGTTCCTACATTTTAAGTTTCTTTAAAGTTACTACTATGAGAATCAGGGTCTGTCTTTTTACATGAGACCAACGATATGTTCTTCGTATACATAATGAAATAGAATACGTTTTAAAGAATATTTATACCAAAAATAAATTTTGAAGCTTAAATGTTTTTAAAATTCTCAATTTCGTCAAGTTTTAAACAATCGCCTTAATTATGAGTTTGATTTCCACTGCGGAAATTTTCTTTGATCCAGGAGAATACCAGGCTTCATTGCGACTGTCCAATAAGAATTGAAGAAACAAAAATTTAAATATTTTGTATTGCACAAACTGTCTGGTATATTTGGCAACAGAAATTTTGGAAATATACTGAATATTCAGTATTTCATTCGAAAAATATGTATCCATCGTTATTTATCCCTTGAATGTATGGTTTATTATTAAGGACATGCAGTAGAAAAATGGCGTACTAGCAATCGCACTTAATTTCAAATTACACTATCATTGTAAAAGTCAAACTTTAAAAAATATTTGTTGTACTATAAAAACATTGAGAAAGTAGGAATAAACTGCAAGTGTGCAATGTTTTAATAACATAAAAATACTGAATCGGAAGATAAAATGGAACATTAAAAAACATGTTTCATTTTGGACAAATTTACATACAGAAAAACATTTGTTATCAGTATGAACAAGTTCCTAGATATAATGAAATTAAGACAAGAAAACGAAAAAAATTTGTGATGTGTGCTATATTTGTATTGGCAACAATTTCAAAATTTGTTAAAAACTTCTTCGTTTGGATTTTAAACTCTTAATTGAAATAGAGAAGGTACGTACCATGTTGAAATAATCCAAGTGGCATTGGGGTGCTGCACGCATGAAAATTTATTAATTTATGTATACAATGTTGATAAAACACACACACACACATTAAGTCCACTTTGTAATTTTAAAACACTTATTTTGAATAAAATATGAATTCGTAATGCAATTTAAAGCTCTTGAAGAATTTTTATACTTTCACTAATTTTATACACACATCTTAAATAGTTTAAAAACATTAATCACATACTTTTATGTAGTTAAACATTGTTGTCTACTTTAAGTAATTTTAATACATTGAAATATAACTTTAAACAATTGTTTTTTATTAGAATTAAATCAAAATTACTAAAACCGGTCACATATCTGAACATAACGAGGACTTTTTCTTTATAACTAAAATTAAGGCGAATTGAGTTCGCCTTAAGCAAGGCGGCAAAAAGTTATCTGCCGCAGTGCTGCCACCTGATTATTATCACGCTATTATCAGTTTACAATTTCTTTTTCAAATAAGAATTCCGATTTTGAAATTATTTCATATATTTATATATGTATCTAAATACATCATAACAATCGCATAATCGCAACTTCAAAGTGTCCTTCGTTTAGATTAATTCACAAAAAGTTTAGACTTTTTATCTATTTATTGTTTTGGTTTTGATATTTTAATAAGAAGAGGTTATTCAAGGTACATCAATCATCATTTGCCTTGGTTCCGGAACATCAACACTAGTTTATAGTTCGTTGATAAAATGTCGCCATTTTGCGCCTAAAAACTTAAATATTTCAAAACAAAACATTTAATTTGTCTAAAAGTAGCGCAAAATAATACAAAAAAGGATTTAAAATAAAGGGATGCAAAATGTGGAAAAAACAGTATAAAAGGAAAAAATTCCACTTCAAATTCAAGTCAAATAATGGTAAATCCAGAAATTTTCCTTGATTTTTTTTTATTCTCTTATACATAGGTATATTGTTTAGATGTCTCTCTGGGTCTCTGGAGGACTAGTGAAATTTTCGCAACTTTCAATATCGTACAAATTCAAACAGTTTTCTTCTTTATTTCTTTTTCTTTCCTTCTCTCGTCTTTGTTCGTTTGTGTGTTCTTTTACTTATACTGTATGATTAAGCCTATCCAATAGGAAGTAGAATCATGTTGAAGAGAAGATAATTGTATTGGAATTTTTTTTAAATTTATTTGTCGTTTGGTCCGCTTTTCAAAGTCCAACATCCAGTTAAGAAAGCGCTATACTGTACATATTTTTTATATTTTTTTTGTTGCTAAAGCACAGTCTTATACTACTAAAATAAGAAAATTAATTATTTTTGTTCGTCCGGGTAACAAACAATACGCGAAGTTTTGTAAATAATGTAAAATGATAAATTTTTTAATGATAAATTTTTCCCACAAGGAAAGGTTTAAAGGTTTTTTTCGTGTTAAGATTCAATTTCTAAAGTATTACTACATTTTTGATAGTAACCTCTTAGTCTACTTAAAAATATAGCAACGAGTCAATTCATTAAAAATAGTAATGCAGAAGTTTGGTTTGAGATTTAGAAATAATGAAATTTTATTGAGGAAACTGTACTTACTTCCAACATTAAATAAGTTCTTACACCAAGTGTTTGCAAAAAACAAATTATTTTTTATTCATCTACTTCAACTTCACTTACACCAAACATACCAGCAATGAGGCAGCCATAGGTAAGAGCATTAGCCGTAGTAACCTCCATGGGTGGGTGTATATGCCCTTCATCCCCTTGATACACATAGGGTAGACGTAATATCCAATAAGCACTTTGTGATAGTTTAGGAGGTTCGGATAAACCCAAAACGAAATCTGTATCACCAGTACGAACTTTTGGATCTAGCGAAACATTAACAGGAGCCTTGGGAGTGACCACGTGTATGCGCATCAATTGAGCCACATTGAAATTTTTTGTGCGGCAAGGACAGGGGAAATACAAAGGCATATTGTTGTATACCACTTTGCTGCCGCTGTCTCGTAGAATGCCTTAAAATATTGAACATTACAAAAATTATAAAATGAAGTAATTGAACAATTTAAACAAACCTGAGCCCCCTCTTAATATTTTCTCTGGTGACGACATCATAAATCTGTGACCCCTCGGACATTCATATTCAAAACCCACAAATATTTTCAGTACAAAAACTTCGCCTATTTTGCGATACCGCGTTTTTTCATAAGCCCATTGAGCCGAGTGCTCCAAACGCACTTGCACATCCCAGGGTAACAGAAAATTTGATCCCGATAAAAACCCCGATTGAAAATGTTCTTGCAAACCATTGCTGTGACTGTACACTGAACTGGAACCCACACAGCATAAAGACCAACTGGGGAATTGAGGCAATAACCCGATGGGACTTTCAGTGTGCATCATACCTGGTAAATATTCCGTTGTAGAAGGTTGTCTTATAATAACTTTTTCCTTGGCATCTTCTTGCGAATCTTTATCCTTAACTTTTAAAATCAATTCGTTGAGTTCTTCTACAGAACTGTTTATATCGTCATTATCATGCTCGTCGAGATTGTTTAAATTTTCCATAGAAACCGAAAGACTCAAATTTGTATGAGTGCGCTGAGATGCTGTAAGAGGTTGTGAGTTATTTAGGTCAAATTGCTCTTCATCCGAAATATTGGCTACACAATTCGATTCCATATCCGGCTGTTCATTTAGGGCCAGTTTAGGAAAACCAATATCAAATTCAGCTGCCCTAAATAAGTTATATTGTTTTAGTTTAAAATTTTAAAAATTCTTGCTGTTTTAAATGTTATTCTTTCGAACGATACCATGCGTCATTGTCTAACAGGCAGTATAACTACATACAAAACATGACCAAGGAAAACCTGACAGTCTGAGAGAATATCCCAAGAATGGAAGTCTATAATGCACGCTCCAACATGCACATCAAAATGACATTAAAAATCAAGTCAAATACTGACATTGTTAGATCACACCCTAAGAAACCCAAAGAAAATCTGCCATGCAACAAATTGAGTGGAAAACGCAAACACCCCGAACAAGAAGACAAACAGTTGAAAGCGTTACTGGCAGATCATTCAATGAATTACAACAAATGAAATAAAATAGTACATGTTCCTAATGAAATAAGATAGTCTCTCACATCAAGCAAGTAAAAACCCGTAAAGCGGTACGAAAGATGCCGTGCCGGCAGCAAATTTTCCAAACATAATTTCATATTTGAGGAGCTGAAAGTGCAAGGGTATTAAATGCTTTTTTCAAAATTGAGT
The DNA here is from genome assembly GCA_951800035.1 of Linnaemya tessellans. Taxonomy (NCBI): domain Eukaryota; kingdom Metazoa; phylum Arthropoda; class Insecta; order Diptera; family Tachinidae; genus Linnaemya; species Linnaemya tessellans. The sequence goes on from OX637533.1 coordinate 113,736,748, forward strand.
TTACACATAGAATTATTGGTTGAAGCTCAGGGAAATTAAGAGCATAAGCGTCCAAAATGGAATTTTCATCAGGTAGGGGTTTAAAAAAATCCACCATTTTTTTATGGCAATATAATTTAAAGCTACTTATACTCAAAGTCTTTTCAATACGTCCGATAGTAGAAAAGTATCGCAGAACTATCGGCAGTCAAAACTCATCAAAACGTACAAGTGAATCGTTGATTCCATTGTCTCCATGTGGGCGGAAAAGAATTACATAGTTTATAGCAATAGTCGACAGGTTTTCTGATTTTCGATGACAAGCTAATGATAAATGTCAATAGATGATCCGTTACATTGCATGGGTGGGGTACACACTCCTAATATTACTACTGATATTCTCACCAGTAAAGCGCGACAATTGCTTTATTCGCATTTCCTACAGTGTATACATATATTTTCAAAAACTTGACTTACCGGTAATCATTTATTGAAGGTTCAAATATGGCAAAATGTATCCTCTTAACTTTGACGCATAGATTACAATTACTTGCCATATATTCATAGAAATCATAGTTCGCATGTCTGATGCTATATGGATCTTCACGTTTTCCCTGAGTTTTTCCGCAATTGCAGGCCGATATAAATATTAAACGGCTCGTGTGTTCAGTGGGATCTTTAGCTGAGTGTTTGGGTCTGGCACAAGGATTGCCTCTTAAGCTGGGATATTCACATTGCTCTTTGCCATTTTTCCAACAATTCTCACACATTTCTCGTAGCTTAGACTCATTAGTAGTCGTATCTGGACCTCTAGCATATTTCTTGTACAAAGCAATAGCTTCTTCAACCTTTAAAAAGAGTTTATATAAAACTGAGAAAACTAAGGGGTTTCGAGCTAGTTATTATATTAAAACATTTAAATAAATACACAAAATAATAGAAACAAGTTTATGTGCTGTTAAGGTGCACTGACTGCAAGTTTTCTTTTGAAAATCCAGCAATTTTTGGTTCTAGTAACAATACAACATGCATGGTCTTTGGTGGGAATAGAACCGACGACCACCGTACTAGTAGAAAAGTATCGTCATATCGGCACCCAATATGAGAAATAGCATGGCAGGTAAATCATCAGATCTTGCTTTCATTTTTATAATAAAACCAGTGGTTTTCTGCGGAATTAAAATATTTGGGATGCTGAAAATAATTTTAATTAAGTATTTATAGAATACTTTTAGCTAAAGTAATGAAAGTATTTAGTAATCAGAAATACTTTCATTACTTTTGATATTGTTTTGACGTGACGTTGACAAATAGTTGCATATTAAAGGCAGCTCAGTTCAAGTTTGTCCGGAAAACATATAAAATTAAACCTATTCAAGCTGAGAGTTCTCCGGAAAAAATAATTTCTCTCTCTGAGAGGGATGCCAAAATACATAAGGTTTTTGTCAGTTCTCAAATTTCGCCTTGGCATTAGCTGAGCAAGAGAGAGAGAGAGTGAGAGAGAGAGAGCGGATCTGTTTTAGCAGTTTTTCTTAATTTTTTTATAATTAATTTGATCAATGTTGCACATCTCTTAATTAAATCGTTATCTAGGCTAGTTAATATTTATATATATATATATATATATATATATATATATATATATATATATATATATATATATATATGTATATATATGTATGTATATACATATATATATATATTTTTTTTGTTAAAAAATTTTTCTTTTACTTCTCAACATCTAATTTTCCATTGTAGGTTAAGCTATATTGAAAAGAGAGTAAATTATGTTTCTATAGAAGGTTTAACTCTCTTATGAGAAAGATTGCGGGACTTCCCAATATATAAACTGAATGCTACCAAACTTGGTTAGGAGCCTAGTCTCCTCAATATATTTTATTAAGTCTTTTCAATTTGAGTTCTAGGTTATTCTACATCTCGTATATTTTCCTGTGGAATATTTATCTTTTAATTTGACTAAAAGTAGAACAGTGGCACAAGTAGTGCTCGAGTGTTTTGCCATCTATTTTCGTGACTGACTCTACAAATTATATTAACTCTGTGTATGTACTATTATTATGTTAATCAGTTTTCAAATTGTTGCCTTATTTAATACTTTTCGTTGGCTTATTTAGTTTTACAATTTCTTTTGTCTTATCATTACTTGGGTTACACCGTAGAATTTCGCTCACTCTACCGATAGTAGAGTTCGGCCGTCTCTGGTGTGTTGTTCTATAGTCAATTGCTTTAATTCGTTTTTGAACCGTATTTTGGATTATGCTGATTTTCAATAGCAAACTATTTACAACTATTTTCAATGCATAAATTCAAGCTTTTTTGAGAGCGGGAAAACGATTTCATAATCATAATTACACAGTATATATATACTTTATTTTCTAACGAATGCATCAATAGTTGTTACCAATTGTTTTGTTACATGGCAAATAAAAAATGGGATCATAGCATAATATATTTAATAATACATCACATAATATATTTAATAAATACATTGTTTAATTTAAATAAAATAAAAGCATCTTACCATTTTCTTGTGCACGACTCCACTGTAATACGTCAAAGTAGGATTGTTATACATTGAAAAAGCCTTTTGCAGTCCAATATCACAGCAAGCCTTAAAAAATCTATAAAACACATTTTTTTGCATTATGTTCTAAGAAAAAAATAAATAATCTTACTCGCTGTCATAATTCAAAATTTTATCAAAGTTTTCCAAATAAGATTTCTGAAACATTACAAAATGATCAAAACTGTAAACATAAACAGGTTGTAAATATACTTACATAATCCATATCGTTTGCTTCAAAGGATTGATTATCTGGATTTTCTATAAATAGTTTATGCATCATTTTAAAGGCTTCAAACCAAGATTTAAAAGACAAAAGCTAGAAAGATATATTTGTAGATATTTCTGTTTCTAATATCTATACATAAGTACACATTATTTGTTGTGGGTTACTAATTTTTAGTTTGAGACTTTTAACAAAAGCTGACTGCCTGTTCAACGATGTTACAAGCTGTCGTTCGATTGCATGAATAATTCCCCTTATTCTATTTGTCAACGTCACCTCAAGACAATATCAAAAATAGGACACTTACATACCCTTTCTGTGCAACAATTATCTATTTCTGACAATCTCTTACTACTCTCTATGTAGTTGAATATAGCAGAAAGTTGTGAGAAATTGACAATTGTTGAAGAGAATGAGTATAGAAGTGTTCTAACTTTCATATTGTCTTGACGTTACGTTGACAAAGGGGGAATATTTAAAACAAAAATAATTTGTAGAATTTATTTTGTGATCTATATTCAGTACTGTTATTTATATTGGGTGCACGTCTGAGAACGGTATTATTCGCATCACTTCATAATTTTATTAAGATACAGAATTCTATCCAATTATTACAATATTATAAAATCAAATTCTTGCCTATAACTATTATTTACTTTTTCAAAATCGAAGTGTCAATTCACTTATGAAAGACCGTGCTTAGTAAGAGTATGCATGACTTTCCTGTTCCATCATAGATGATTCGGAATTATGGTTTAAAATTTTAAGTGGGCATTGTATATGACAGAACTATTGCATTCCCCTCAAATTATTAGAAGCATGCGTTTATGTGTTAGCTTTGGCTTTATATTTCTTTTTTTTTTTAATCTTAATATTTATATAAAAATGTGCTCGATTAAATAAATAAATATTATTTGAAAGATCTACCTGTAGTTTGCAACATCGTTAGAAAATTTTTTAGACTTGAATGTTCAAGATTTACTGATTAGCATTACTGATTGGCATTAGCACCAATGAAATGTAGGCATGTACGTAGATTAGCTTTGTCCACAACAAATAATACTTTTTAAAACAACTTTGAGCATATCTCAAATTTATATTAAAAATTTACCACAAAATGATTTTTGCCCTTGAACTTAGTTAAATTATCATTGAATCCTACATCAAAAGCTTGATCCACATGCTCCTTTAATAAGTTCTTAAATTTGTGGTTTTTTATATACATGTCCTCGAAAGGGTTCGTTTTACTTTCGCAACTGTTTAAATTCAGTGGTTTACCAAATCCCTTAAACAAAATTTGAAAATTATTGTCTAACAAATACACAAATGTTATTTATATTATAAACTCACTTTAAAAGGCAACAAATCATCCAAGTCCTCATCATCTTGAGTACAATTTGTCTTTTGTATGAGCTCCTGCAACATATCTACCGATTTTAATAAAGGGTCTTCTCTTAACTTCTCATTTAAATTATAGTACACAAAGCGTAAGTTAGCTGGTATGGAAAACAGCGAATTATTACTATTATTAACGACGACAAATTCATTACGTAGCATTTTGTAAATATTATCTTCGACATCAAATTCCGACTTTGAGACAGCTTCCTTTGTTTTTTCTATAAAGAGTAAAATTTATTAAAACATTTCAAATAACTCATAGTAATTCATAGAATACCATGTCCATGTGGTAAATTTTCAAATAAAAATAAAAGTCTAGGAGAGCATAACCTTGCAGACTTCCCCAACATAAAGCCAGCACTTGAATTTTTCATAAATTTCGGCAAAAACTTTAAAACATGCCGGTCTCTGAAAAATAAAAGGCAGATATTATTTTTTGGTAATTGATAAAGGGTTTCTTCCAAGTATACCTTATGATTTTTAACGCTTTAAAAACTCCCAACAACGATGCATCAAAAGTTACACTTAGTTCTACAAACACTATCATATGACACACCTGCGTTGCAAACAAGAACATACGAGCAAAACGATTTCTCATTTTTTGATGAAATGTTAAGAACTGATCAAATGTTTGTTGTTCCAATTCTGTTAAAAGCATTTGCTGCATACAAAATGCATCGTATGTGGTTTCAAAATGCAAAAATAATACAGATTCCTTAGGATTATAATAAAATTCAATTTGGCCCTAGAAGAAATGTATTGATAATTGCTCTATATGAACACGCGTTATATTGAGAAACAAACCTCTTTAGGTTCATGCTGTATAAGACTTGGATGACGGTCCAACACTTCCAAAGCAACCATTTTGTTACAGTCAGGATCAGCAGATTTGCCGATTACTCCAACAATAATAAGCTTATTATCATTTTGCATTAACAACTTGCTTTTGTGGAAACATGAATTTCATTTAAAACTATTAAGTCAAGAAAACCTTAAGCTTACCTCACCTCCTCTGGTATATCAGGATACTGCCATTTCATGTATTCTGACATCACGATATTATCATACGCTAAAACAACTTATTCTGTAAAGTAAATTATTTATATTTTTATGGTCACACAATATCCAAAATTACAAAAAGAGAATGTGGAACAATCAACAATCGTACTTTGTTATTGTGTTGAGAATGCAGTAAGGGAGAAACATCTGCTTAGGGAGAGTTCACATATGGTTAAGCTCAGGGATGGGAATGTCGGTCTAATTGAATCTTGCACAAAAACATTTTCATTCTATTTCCTATATATTGCAATATACACAATACCAAGTAAACAAACAAGACTGTCTGCCTATTAATTTCGTGATTGTATATGAAAACGGCAAGAGCAGAAGGGAATTGAAAAATGACGAGCTCTCGATTTCGTGCATATATATGCTGTGACCAACTATCCTATTCCTAAAGTCTGACCGACATTAGAAATCGCTTCAAAATGGTGTCGTAGGTGACATACTATTATACAGCAATGATGCAAAAACATCTGACTTACACACTTTTTTAGCACACATGTCATATACGGCAGATCGCACGATTGTGTAGGATAGTCAGTCACGGTCTTTAGAAGGCATTGTTGCTATATACCGTTATAACTATCTGCCACAATCGTGTGATAGTCCGGACTAAATTTAAACTATATACCCCTGAGTTCTGGGGAATTTATGATAATGGTTATAAAATAATAGTTTCCATGTGATAAGAGTATTCTTTATTGTTAGCCAGCTGTGCACTTTGTTGGTGGTCAGAAAAATATATATATATATATATATATATATATTTTTTATGATTTCTGTATAATATTTCTGTATAATATTGCGATTTTTAATGTCGGTCAGATATGTGAGAGATTTGTGGAGGAATCATACGATCGCTACTACGATCAAAAGTCACTATATAACAATTTTTGAGCTTCATGGCGTGTCAGCTGACAAAGTTTTACCTCTTTTGAAGTAATGCATCTTAGAAAATATGTACTGTATGCGATTGTCACACATAAATATATTGAAAAATATTATATTCAAGGCAGAGGTCCCGAAATTTACCTTGTCTATAACTGCTCTCCAAAGCAGAGCGATACGGCAAGCTGTAAATTAGACGATTTTACCATTGTGAAACATATGTACCAGCGCTACACCACATGCCAGTTTTTGCTCAACCATTATTTGGCTACATTGATGTCAAGTTTTTATGTATAACAAGTACTCCTTGTGTTTGTTTATAAGAGTGTTGCTTGTAGTTGTGCATGTGTGCAGCACTTTAATGTATTAAATTTTGACGTGGGCCATGAGTTTACACAATCAATATACAATTGGTTGTTGTAATATTGTATTTGTTGTCGTAGTACTGCCACCTTACATTTGCTTCACCCTGGATTTTACTAATTTTACCTTACGTGCTGCCGGACAAAGATAACTTGTAAGCCGTCACAAATATTTATTATGTTGAAGCAGTTTCTTGTGTGCAGGACAAATAATATCTAAAAACTTAGAATTCCATATATTACGTATTTGTTTCTTGAAATTCCTTTTTAAGTTATCTAAAGAAGTTAACAGAATGGGATGTGATGGGGGTACTATACCTAGGCGAGATGAACTTGTACGGTTAAAAAAGAAACCGGAACAGGTAAAGTATACTAGATTATGTTTTGCTTTATTAGTTTATAAAAGTGCCTTGCCTGAATTCTAGAAAGACAAAGATGCTGAACGTGAATTTCGCTGGTTGCATTGTGCTTTAAACCAACAACGGTTACAAGAACCTATTGTGATGTGTGGGCTAGGACGTTTGTATTCTAAGCAAAATGTTATTGAACAACTGCTGGAGAAAGATAAAATGCCTGAAGCTTCTAAACATATAAAAAATATGAAGGATATAAAACAATTAAATCTCACGCCTAATCCTGCATTTATCGAGGAGGACAAAAACGAAGGGTTATTAGATTCAAGACATTCGCCTTATATTTGCAAGTTAATTGGTTTGGAAATGTCTGGAAAATTTCGGTTTGTGGCTTTATGGACCTGTGGCTGTGTTATGTCGGAAAGAGCATTAAAAGAAATCAAAAGCAGTTCTAGCACTTGCCCTCTATGCCAAAAGCCATTTGCTGTAGAGGATATAGTAGTGTTAAATGCAGCCGATGAAGACTTGGAGTTGATGAAAGTTAAAATCGAAATGCGTCACGCGAAAAAGAAAGCTGACAAAAAAGGTAAGAAAGATAAAGCAAGTGGTAGCGTTGCGCAATCCAATGATGACGCAAATTCGACGAAGTCTTCAGTTTTACCTTCTACTAGTAAATCGTCACAAGTAAAAAGCTGTCCTAATAACCAGTCAATAGCAAATTGCAATTCAACGTCATCGCAGTCGTCAAAAATTAAGATAGTTGCCAACCCCAAACGTTTGGGTGTAACCTCTGGTGCCCTAGAGGATCCTGAAATAAAACGCTTGAAAACTGATTATAGCGTAGCCAAGGATCCCAAAGCCAGTGATGTTTACAAATCTTTGTTTACTTCACATAAAAGTGAGCAAGAACAGACAAGAGCCCATTGGGTCACTTACAATCCCTTCTACAATTAAATATCTAGTTACTGTAGATATTGAATAGGATATTAATATTTAAGACTAAATAGTAAATGGACTAGAAGCAAAAATGAATTACTTTTAAGGAAATCCATTTTATCCCGGTTTAAGTCGTGTTTTCTTCTTCAATTAGCTCCATGTGTATTTAAAATTTCAGGTTTGAAATATTTATGCAAGTTTATACAACATCGTTACAAACCAGCTATAAAAAATAAGTGTCATAATCTAATAATACATATACTAAATCCTTCATTCAATGTGAGAGAAATAAGTCTCAAAAGCTAATAAAAGGACTTAGTGTGGTTGCATTTCGGATATAATGGCTAATGACGTGTGAAGTGGTTCGCGCGGATATGCTTTTGAATAGAAAATTTATGGCGAGTTGGTTCCGTTATTTCGGTCCTGGTAAAGCTGCGTCATCAACATGGCTGTCTCCCTGTCATGTCAAACCAGACAGTTTTTCCTATAAAGTTGGATGATTAACCAGACCTATATTTATTACAATAGCCAGAATAATAATTGAGTCATGTTTTATTGTGGTTGTGTCCGATTACGTACGTTAATGACATACAGATATAAATAAATTATGTCTTCGTAATCCTAATAGTTGGATCCATCCTATCACGGATTTTAAACTATCAGTGCAGCTAAACGCAGATTATCATAATGGAGACCCGGCAGATATCAACGCCTTCTTACTTATTTACGTTGTGCAAGTCTATATGATTGATTTCTAATTAAAACTTGTAGATTATGAATAATTCGTTAAGTAATTTTTGTTTATTAATTTTACTTTATAAACCTAAAATAATTTAAGTAATTTTTTTCTTAACACAAGATATTAATAGTTAGAATGTATGTAATTCTTTATGTCTACATACATATAAAGAAAGTTTTTAAGGGGTCACTTATTTTTAATAAAAAATAATTTGCAAAACTAACTCTAAAAGTTTTTATTTCTCAAAAGATATATTCAGCCATGTCACAGAGTTTAATTTCGTTTCTGTATTTTGTTTCCTCAGAAAACGATAAAGAAAAAAAAATTTTCGAAACAAAATAATTTCGTGAAATTTAAAAAGATTTCATTCCAAAAAATTATTTTCTTCTGGAAAATTGATACACGGAATTAATTCCGTTTCTCAACGGAATCGGAATCTGTGATATGGCCGATTTTAATAATAAAAAAAAAAAATATATATATATATATATATATATATATATATATATCGATCTCGAAGGTTTTCCTTAAGCATAAATTAAAGTTATAAACTGCCTGCCGAACGATATCGCAAGCTAAGTTGTACAAATAACATTTTAAATAAAAACAAATTCTAGACTTTGTTTTTATGGCGCTGGCGACATCATTGAGCAAGCAGTTAAACCTTTAAAATATTATAATTAAACTAAAATATACATACATATAAAAATGTTAATGCCAAATAATCGTGAGAGATGGGCTTCAATTATTTCCATGATATTATTTTGCAATACCTATTTATAAAATTTGTTAAGGAATCGACTTATAATTCGAATTCTAATTATGAATGGATTATAGAAAACATAACGAAATCACTTTGCTCAATATAAACTGGATGCTTCCGAACTGAATTTTTCGCAATTCAAGCAGGAGCAGATTTCATACGTATTTAATTTTTTAAACAATCTGATGTTATTGAAAGCCTGTTTTACTATAAACAAATTTTATATGTCTCATAACTCATTTGTGGGTCCGTAATACTTTAGTTTCAGTAGTAAAAAATTGTTGGAAAAAAGTCGCGACGAGAATTTGGCACTAAGGGATGCATAAGTATGTATGTATGTAATTGTATACATAAATGGATGCATATATCTGATATTATATAAAGTAAGAGAAATTATTCCTCGGTTTCAACTTCTTCTTCGGCCGCATAATCGTCATAATCATCATACTCTGCGTCTTCCAAAAATGGATATTCAGCCATTTCCATATCTTTCATTTCCGGAATGAAATCACTGCTGGCATTGTGATTTATAAGTGTCGTATTACTTGCATTTAAAATTTTAGATTCATTTATTTCATCTTCATCGACATCTGATTCGTTAACATATGAATCAATACTGCTTCTGTTTTTAAGTAAAATATTTTGATCCTCTAAAACTTCATTACCATCGTCCACTTGCAGTTCTTCCTCCGGATCCTCTGCTTCTTGTTTCTGCTGATTTCTCACATTTTCAATGTTATGCTGATGTTCGTTTAACTGTATTGCTTCTTGTACATGTGGTGCATTTTGTACTGTAATATTTTCCTCCTCATCATCTTCTTGGTCTTCTTCCATTTCATCTTCCTCATCCTCCCCCATAGGCGGCTCCTGTTGAGGGTTTTCTTGTGTATTTTTTTGCATTTGTTGTTGCATTTGCATTAATAATTGCATCTGCTGTATGTATTGTTGTTCCTGTTGAAACCGTTCTTCTTCGGGATTTCCAACTTTATTGAATAACTGATTTTCTTTGATATTATGTAAGAGTGCAGCGTGCCTTTGCGTTACATGTAAGGCTAAAGAAGTAGAATTGCGATGCAACTCACCACAAACGATGCAGAGTAAAGTTTCATTAGGTACTGGACATGGAGGTTCCAGCCCTTGCTTTTGAGCATCTATATGATGTTGTATGTGCTTGTTAAGATATGCCACCTGGCTATACGATTTACCGCATATATGACAGGGGAACGGTTTTTCACCGGAATGAATTTTCATATGAACACTTAAACTAGAGGCTTGAGTGAACGATTTATTGCAAAGTTTGCAATTAAATGGTTTCTCTCCCGTATGAATTCTCATATGGATGTTAAGACTGCCAGACTGTGTAAAGGAGCGGTCGCATATGCTGCAAGTAAACGGCTTCTCACCCATGTGACATTTCATATGTTGCACCAATTCCGAGGAACTTGCAAAAGCATTACGACATATTGAGCACTGATAGACCAATGTTTGATTATGCATGCGCATATGCTCCTTAAGTTGGGCTTCGTGCTTGAAACTTTTATCGCATTCCGAGCAAGAATATCGGGCACCATATTTGTGAGTTTTAAGATGAATAACGAGTGACGTAGAGTTTACAAAACCCTTATCACACAAATGACATTGATGAGGTTTTTTGATGGAATGTGACCTTAAATGAACCATTAAACTACTGGACTGGGTAAAGGCTTTGGAACACAACTCACACTTGTAGGGCTTTTCGCCGCTATGTATACGTATGTGAGTATTTAAACTGCCAATATGAGTGAACGTTTTTTCACATATGGAACACTGAAAGGGTTTGTTGGTAATGTGACAGCGTACATGTTTGGACAAATCACCAGCACTAGGAAAACTTGCCTCACAATGGCTGCACTGAAAACATTTTGGCTCGCCACATATTAAAGAAGACATTTCAATCGCTGCTTGTTGAGCAGCACTTCGGCGACCTCTCCCTCTTCTCACTGGCTGGGTCATGAGCGGAGGCACTGCATTATCTGCTAATGACGGTTTCAGAAGTATAATTGATGTGGACTCCCTGGGATCAGCTACTTTTAGCTGTATTGCATTATTTTCGGAGTTTTGAGATGGTAGCGATACAGCATCCACCTCTTCATAAGCAGCTTCTTCCATTACCTCCACGGTAGTATTATCATTCATAGATAATGTTTCTTTCTCCACTCTTACCGAGTCTCTAGTCAATTCATCCTGGGTATTAGTGTTACTATTTGTATTAGTTGATGTGTCAGAGGAAGATGAGGATGACGTCGACGATGAAGATGAACTGGAATCATCGTCGGATTCAGAGTCGTCCGAGTCATCATCCTCAACTCCACCAGCTGGTTGGTCATGCATTTTAATTGCGCCCGCTTCTTCGGCAGCAACCAATTCACATACCGGCTCAAATACCCAACTATAGTCTTTGTTATCATCTAATTCCTCTTCGGATTCTTGAGGCTTAGGCAAGTTGCCATGTTTAGTATTAAGGTGTTCATACATTAGAAATGGGCTAACAAAATATTCCTCACAGCACATACAGTGAAAAGTCAAATCTGGAGGTTTCGGTGTTGATGATTGCTTCTCACCTCTATCGACATTTGGCTTGCTTAAGGCACCTTCTGTGATGGGTATTATGGTAAAAGGAAATTGTTTAGAGACTTGATTGATTGTGCTCGCTATGTTTGCGAACGAATTCATTTGTAAGGCCATGATGTAAGAGCTAAAAAGAAAATTGTGGTAAAAAACCAAAGAAGTTACTATCATACTGTGTGAATACTTTTGTCTACTTCAACAGTGCAGTTGAAATAAAAAGTGGAGCAGAGCGCATCATAATACACCAGCGGATCCGAAAACCGATATGTCTAGCGTTTTCGGTTGCCAGGACACCTGTTTGGTGTTTTCCAATCGAAATCGGCAATTTTAAGCGATGTGTATCTCAAAACATGAGCGATAATTTTTTAATAGTGATTAAATAAATAAAAATGGAGCATTTGTAGAAGTACATTTCATTTATTATATTTTGTTTAAAAAATTCAAAACAAAGCTGGCGGCTGTGTGAATATTTTTATCCTGGTCTGTTCTTATACATTCTTATTTACTCAAATTCGGTAACATATAAGTATTTATGTGGGTAAATTTATTTTAACTTCTAATTCTTAAATTTATGAATGATTTAATCCACAAAAGAAAAATTATTTGTAGTAATAAAGTCCTTATTTATAAATTATATCTTATATTCAATAACTGGTTATTTGGCGAGTTTTGATACAAAAATATTTAATAAACGCTAAATATTTTTTATAAAGCCGTAAAAATTTAAAGCAATTAAGCAGGCATCTCGTACTTACTTTTCCTCTACTTCAGCTATCAATGTATATATCCTTTGTTCTTCTTCGGGTATAGACAAAATATAATTATTTTAATTGGTTGCCATTGAGCAAATACCACACTAAAAAGACGCCTTGATTTTTCGAAAAACAAAACAATTTCCGTCTTTTGATATTGTTATAATGTTAAAATAGCTAAACAACCATAACTAAAATGATGTACTAATTGTTAACACTTCAGGTCGTAAGTTTTCTTTCAGTTTTAAGGTAATTTTAATTAATAAAAATAATAAAACAATAAATGCAAAATTTTTAACAAAAAAGGATTTTTTATATATTGTTTTGTTTACGGTAGTAGTGGTAGTTTGTTGTATGCAAAAGAAATGTCAAAGAAAATCTTCAATGCTGCCACATCGTCAGAAATGCATAAATACAACACGGCATTCTGCTTAAGCTGCCTTTACACGGCTGGTATCTTTTCAAATGCACAATGATCATGTTGTTGTATTTTTATACCCTCCAAAAAAGAATTGGATGGTATATTCATTTTGTCATTCCATGTGTAACGCAACCATATATCCCCCTGGGACTCCATAAAGTATATATATCCTTGATCAGTGATGATATATTTTTATGCCAAAGAAGGTGCAACGCGTTAAACTTGGAGCCATAAAATAAAAAAATAATAATTTTTGGACCCCGCCCCTCTAGCGGGCGCTATTATATAAAAATAATGTCAAGATTTAACAAATTGTAGAATTTAAGTCTACATTCCTTAAAAATAACAGTTTTAAGCTTTTATGACGAAGCTGTGACGTAACCTAATCCAACTCTGCCCTACCCCCTTTGCTCTATAAATGACCCTATAAAAAAAATTTACATAAAGTTATCCCAAAAATTTTTTTTTGTGGCAAATGCGAAATGTCTCCCTCACGGTCCTTGCCAGAGCGACCAAGACAAAATAGAGGTTTTATATCCTCCAAAAAAGAATTGCTCCCCATAAAGTATATACATATACTTTTGATCAGTGACGAAGTCTAAGACGAGATAGCAATGCCCACGCGCCCTTCTGTGGAAAACACGATCTATGTCCTCTAATTTTGGATCCCGCTCCTTTAGTGGACGTTGAAGTTACATATTAACAAATTGTATTCCTTAACCCTACATTCCTTAAACATTTTATTTATAAGCTTTTACGACGTAGGTAATATGTGCTCTGATCTTCCCCTCACCCACCCCTCCACCAGCCTTTGCTCCCTAAAAAAATTGTTTTCCTACACTTAACTATCCCTAAAATTTACTTTTTAAGTTTTTACGATTTAGGTGAGATGTCTCCCCCACGGCCCTTCCCGGAGCGACCCTGTCAAAATAGTATTAAAATTGGGCACAGAAATGTTTTTAAGGAACTCTGACCCAGCGGATCAAGCATTTTTAACTTATATCAGTCACTTTCTTGCGTCTTGATATAAAATATTAATACGTGAATTGCTTTCATGCTGATGTCACACCCAAGCGCCTCCCAACACATTGGAAACGACTGTATTAAAATAATTTCCTTTCTTTTTTTACTTAAGCCAAACACCATAAAAATTTTAATTTCAATAAGAATAAAAATAGAGTTTTTATTTACAAAATATTTGGAGGGCATTTAAGATTCGACCAGGTCGAATATAATGTTTTTACTTGTTTTTTTTTTGTTTAATTTTATTACTTCTTTCAAAATATTTGTAGCTTTCTATTTATTTTAAATTGATGGCAATTCATCGATATGCATATGGATTTTATTTAAATTACAATCATGATGATAAAAATTTAGAATTAATTAATTTATTTAAAAATACATATGACTAAAAGTAATTTAAATTTTTATTTGCAAATAGAAAAAAGTTACGTGTACTTTGCATTCATAAGCATTTTACCTTTGTATAACTTAAATTTGGCAAATATCCTTAACTACAACATTTTTTACATTTTACTTTCTATTGCTTTTACAATTTAAATAACTACTTACAGACAAATTTAAACTAAATTATTCAAGTTGTTAAAAATGAACAGTGGTTCGCAACTAGCTTAAAATAATAACTACTTTACATCATTTACGTCTGCGTTACGTTATATCGGTGAAAGGGCAATGTTTTACATAGGGCACATCCAGGCAATGGCAACCTCTTGAACTTAATAATAATTAAAGTAATAAATTTTAATAATTTAATAATATTTTGAAATACTTACTTATCCGGTGCATCAGTCCCCATATAATACTCTTTAATTTGGGCCACTGCTTCGAATGGATTTTTCTTACTAATTGGCAGCCTTTTGGGTCCTGTGATATCCACACAACCATCCGGACAAGGTATACCCAAGAATTTCTTATGTTTAAATGTAGCTGAAGCTAAATAGCATATACTTAAGAAATGTGAACATCTGGCGCGTCCTTAAGCCGTAATATTTGTTGAGATATTGATATATTTTACTTAAGAAGATTCTATACATACTTATTGGGTTACCCCGGCAATACGGCTGTGTTCGCCCACCATTTATGCAGTAATTCAAATGTCCTGTATTGTCTTCCAATCCCAGAAAACCGGCATTTGTATGCAGTACTTGTATAACAGTCGCATCATCCATTGTGAGACGAAAGCGATTGGGTTTTTTACGCTCGATCAAAGGTCTGGCTGGATCAAGACCAATAATTTTGTATTGTTTAATACTCAAATGATTGCTGATCATTCCACATATATGCGCACCCAATGAATGTCCCACACATGTTATTTTTTGCCTTGCTGCCCCATGATGTGTTAAAAAGGAATAAATCTGTAAAATATACATACTTACATATATGAAATACGAACATACATACACACGTAAAACCCTAATTTTGTATATCACTTTGGGTTAGTACAATTTATATGGAAAGTAAAAATGAATTTGTTATTAATATACAAATGGTTTGTTCACCAAATAAATTGTATCTTTCAAAATCTGTATATAAGTATATATATGACTAGGATATGATCTCTTCTGAGACTTGTAAATAATAATAATATAACTGTTGCCTCCTACAAAAATTACTTTTAAAATAAGTGTCTTGAGTTAAAAGTGCCTTTTTAGAAAGTATATTCTAACCCCCTTATTCATAAAAATTATGAGAGTCTAATAACAGCGTAATAAAACAAAATTTCATATGAAATTTGCTCTATAACAATCTTATAAGCCTCTCATAATTTTTATGAATAAGGGTGTAAGAATGTAGCCTTTTCAAAGAAGTACTTTTTCAAAAAACTTTAGAAAACTTTTTTTCTAACTACTGCTCTCAAAAAGCACTACTTTCAGAAAGCAATTATTAAAAAAAACGTTCTTTTAAGAAGAATATTCTAAGAAAGTACCTCTTTCAAAGAAGTACCTTTTCAAAAAATTACCTATGAGGAAAACTTTTTTAACTACTGCTCTCAAAAAGTACTACTTTCAGAAAGCAATTATATCAAAAAGAAAGTTTTTACATATCTACCTATTAATTTGTTTAATTTTTTTTTGCAAAAATTGCTTTATTTAAGTACATAGTTATTTTAAAAAGGACTTTTTCCAAAAAATTTTTTTCTCAAAATTACCTTTGTCAAAAAGTACTTTTCCAAGGCCCAATTTTGAAATAAGTATCTTTTTTCGCAAAGTACGTTTTTAAAAAGCTATACTTTAACCCCGGTATTCATAACATTTAAAATGAGTTTGAAATGTATTTTAATAAAAATTTTTCATACAAAATTTTCTTAAAACAGATTTCAAATACGTTTTATTTCTTTATGAATACCGGGGTAAAAATGTACCTTTTCGAATAGAATACATTTTAAAAAAGTTATTTTTTCCAAAGGCACTTTAAAAGAGTATTTTTTCTCCAAACGTTTTCAAACATTAAAAGTACGTTTTCAGAAATTATATTTTTAAAAATTATGTTTTCAAAAATTACATATTCAAAAAGTACCATTTCCAAAAATTCCATTTCGCAAAAGCACCCTTTCCAAAAAAGGCTAAAAGTACTAAAAGGAAGTTTAAAATATTTTTTAAAAAATACTTATATCAAAAAGTACCTTTTTTTAAAGATTATTTTTTCAAAAGGTACCTTTTCAATGACAATATTTAAGAATACACCATATCAGTTAGTAGTCACATTTAAAATGTTTCAAAATTACATGACTTTTATCGAACTTAAAATTTTTAGCACCATTTTCCAATATTTAGCCTTTTGTTAATTGAAACACAACATACAGCCTCAGCTTTTACTGAGTGGTACAAAATTGAAATTATTACGTGTATTTAGACATATACTTTATTATTAATCAAAAGTACGAAAAATGGGTGCGATTTTAGTCCTTATAATTGCGAATTTTCACTTGAACTATTCGTAACATTTCACTAAGTAGTCCTGTTTTAATTTTTTCTTTTTTAATATTAAAAACTATTAATATATGAGGAACAAGCTTTTTCTAATCGGATAAGATCTGAGCAACACAGTGGGTCAAGGTAAGTATAAAAGGGGATATATAAATTTTCTCCTAACCGCCTTTTATTTAGGAAAATCTACCTGCAAAACATCTTTTTAGCAGACCTAAACTATGAGGTTTTCAGAGGCTTCAACTTTTCATAACATGACTTAATTTGTTGTCTCGTGAATCTGCCCCCCTTAAGTGTAACTACAAAATATCTATTTGGACTACCCGTTTAGAAACTGAAGAATTATTTAAATTTATTTTTACTCAAAATCACCCACTGTGCAAGCTTAATCTTGAACACGCCTGCTTATGTATTACATTACAAGTTATCGTATGGATTTGAAATTATTTCAATATTTATGAGCTAGACTAACTCAATTATTTATGGTTATAAATTGTTGCACATATTATTGCAGTTAAAAAGCTTTAGCAGCTATTGCTAAATAATTTGGCTAAAGCATTAAACACATTGAAGACAGCAGGCTACCGACTACAATCTGTCAAAAATAGAATACATGTGTTTATATGGGAGTGAATATTTTCACGACTACACGACAGGTTGTTGTCCGTGCTACTTTTGTGGTTGCAGTCATATTAGACTAATTTCTATTTTCATAGGCGACAATAACCAGATTAGTGCTGCTAATACAATGAAAAGTGTTAAATAAATAAACGTTTAAAATTTTTTTTAATCTAGTCAAGAATATGGAAATTGTTGAAAATAAAAAATGCAATAGCCCTTTCAGGAATAAAAATTATTTTGTAATTTTTATTTATTTATTTTCTTTGCGTTCTCTCTCGGCTTTTATTTTTTAATTTTATTTATTTATTATTATTTTTTTGTTTTTTGGTAATAACTCCTAGAATATAGGCCCCCTAGAGCCGAGTACTCTGTTTAAAATTTCATGTGAAATTCTGACAGAACCCATACAAAAAATATTCAATCGAAACATTTGTGGGAAAATGTTGCTAAACCAGTACTCTGTTTTAATTATGAAAATCATGTGAAATAACATGAATGTTATTTATTTCGTATGATAAATTTTTGAAACTAAAAATTTTCTCATTGAAAATGAAAAACATAATTTCAATTAAAAAGGAAACACACTGAAACTGAAATAACTGATGTTGCGCAACATTTTCCACAAATTCAAACAGAGTACTAGTCTACACAAATAATTCGATTGAATATTTATTGTATGGGTTCTGTCAGAATTTCACATGAAATTTTAAACAGAGTACTAGGCTTTAGACATATTTTTCAAATCTATTCACATATTGGAATTATTGTTAAATTTTGAAATTTTATATCTGACTTTTCAAGTAAAAAATTCCATTATTTTGAATACTCTAATTTTGTACATATTGGATAGCCGTTATCGATAAAAGATGTTAGGTCACAAATGAATTGACTCATTTTCATAGGGCCATAACAAAAAAAGGACATCAAAATGTATTTATTACAAATGCAAAAACATTAAAGAGCTATTGTAAGCAAATAAAGTGTTTTTATTATTAATTTTGTTACGGTCTATAAATAGATTTAGAATAAGCGTTTTTTTATATATGAAAGTGGCATCACTAAAATGAGATGTTGCCATTGTAGCTGCCGTCTCAAAAATAATTAAGTAGCTGACTACGAGGCGAAGATTGTAGCTAACGGCTTTTGTAGTCGTGTGTTCGTGTAGCCTGCTGTCTCGAATGTGTTTAAAGCATAAGTCTTATGGATTAAACACACTCACGACAAGAGGTACCGACTACACGACTACAGATATAGAATCCATGTGTTCATATGGGAAAAGTAGCACGGACAACAACCTGTCGTGTGGCCGTAAAAATAATCATTCCCTTATAAACACATGTATTCTATTTCTGTAGTCGCGTAGCCGGCAGCCTGCTGTCGTGAATGTATTTAATACAATATTTAGGCAATGTAATGGAATGACTGTTATAACTCGTTGCTAACTAAGTCCCGGTTTACACTATGCAATTTTTGATATTTAGTGAGGAAGAGCGAGAAAGGAATACAAATGGTATATATTCCTATTTCAGTACTCTCACACAAAATAAGAATCGCAGCGACAAAAATTGCACAATGTAAACTGGGCCTAAGTGTTGTTTCAGGCGCGGAAATTTTCAGGACTTACAATACTAAGATCTCGGCATTTCCCAGTTAAAATATCAAAGTGGACATTCAGGAGGAACTTTAAATTTCCCAGGCATAAATAAAACATCTATATGTGACAGCGCATAGAGAAAGGGACCTAAGGGTAAAAAAAATCAATTTTCACTTAATTTTTTTTGTTGATGTGGACAACATCTGAGCATCGAATGAGACCGATCCCATGCCCCAAAAGTGTTCCCTACCAGAGATATGCGCGTTTTATGAAATGATGGTACACCAAAGATACACGTATTTAAATATTTAAAATGGCTCTTTACCCTTAGGTCCCTTTCTATTTTGCGCGTCACATATAGAGATTTTGATTTTGTAAAACTGGAGCCCAAAAATCTAATACTCTTCTAATACTGCATCTTAATATGTTCACCACTTCTACTTACTTGTGCAGTACATTGTGCTGTCAGTCTAGTGTTAATTAAAGCACTTAGATAACATGGATACTGTGTCAATGGCCGCCAGTCCACAGTAATAACATTAAAGTCTCTTGATAGATATGCTTAAAGATTATAAAATAAAAATGGCAAATTATTAAAACAAATACGTATTTGTGTAATATAATAACATATTGTTTATAAGTACACATTCAGCTACTCACTAACCATCCCTCAAAAACTGCAAATGCCGATCGATGGCAGTGCCATTAAAACCATGCACTATGAAAACTGTTTCACGGTGTTTACTGAAACCACCTTGATATAATGTCAACGGATTATGTACATTCAATGCAATACCATGGCGTGACGATTTCCTATATGAAGGAAAATTAGAAAAAATGAAAATTTATTAAATAATTCGTTATATAATCAAATAATGATACTTATTGTTTGTTTTATAATAACTAAAGTATATCTTCATATATATTTAAGGCATTATTAAAATTCATGTGTCATATTAAATTTATTTTTAATACGAGTATCAATATTTAAATGCCTACAGTAAATTTTTTCCAGTGGCTGCCAGTTACATAAGTTAAAAGAGCAAAACTTTTCACTTGTATATACATACATATTTAGATTTTGCGATTTAATTCTCGTTCACTTATTTTTATACCCTCCTTTCATTTACAAGTATTCCCTCTTATTCTGTAGTTAGTTGTCAACGTCACGTCAAGACAATTTTAAAAATAGGACACTTACCTACTTCTTGCGAACTTCCTCTGACATCCTGTAACTGTTCTCTGAGGCTTTGAATACAGCACGAGGCTGTTAGAAATTGTTAATTGCGGAAGAAAAATAGCACAGAAATGTACAATTTTTGATATTGTCTTGACGTGACGTTGACAAATAGTTACAGAATAAGGGGGAATATAATAAGCGAAATATGCCTGAAGAAGTCACCCAACGGAGTAGCGAATATTGAAAAAATATAAATATTTAACTGATGTTGACTTTCCTTTGTGCCTTGGAATATTTATCATGTCTTTCTGAGATTTAAAAACAAATTTCGAACAATTAGCCTATGAATCTTAATTCAATTTAATATAGCAATATAAATGTTCGTTAAAATTCTTACTACATATAAATATTTAAATTTGTATACCCTCCAAAAAAGAATATGGAGGGTATATTCACTTCCATTCCATTTGTAACGCAGCGAAATATCCATCTGAGACACTATAAAGTATATATATTCTTGATCGGTGATGAAATCTAAGACGATCTGAGCATGTCCGTCTGTGGAAATCACGATTTAGTTTTAGTTGGTATAAATATATCTTGAAGGATAGCACAAGTTCAGAGATGGGCTAAATCGGGCAAGAGGGAAAATAGTTCCCCTAAGAAGAACTAAAACAATCTCTAAAAAGCAACATAATTTTTAAAGTTTTTTTTTGTAATTTTGTTAAGCAAATGATATATTTTTATGTCAAAGAAGGTCCAATGTGTTAAGCTTGAAGCCATAAAATAAATTTTTTTTTGGACCCCAACCCATTTAGTGGGCGTTATTATATGCAAAAATAGTGTAAAAATTTAACAAATTGTTTACTTAAGCCTTAAAAATAACATTTTTAAGCTTTAATGACGAAGCTGAGACGTAATCTGGTACTACTCTGCCCTCCTCCCCCCTTTGCCCCCTAAATGACCCTATAAAATTTTTTTTTTTAAATTTTGTATTTAATTATCCCAAATATTTATATTTAGAGTTTTATGACAAAGGTGAAAAGTCTCCCCCACAGCCCTTGCCAGAGCGACGCCGCAAAAATACATTTTTAATAGCCTCCAAAGAGAATTGGACCCCATAAAGTATATATATTCTTGATCACTGATGAAGTCTGAGACGATATAGCAATTCCCATACGTTTTCGACGAAAACATCATATATTATATTTTTGGACCTCGCAAAAATAGTGTAAATATTGAAATATTTTTATTCCTTAAGCCTATAAGAAGCTGAAATGTTCTCTGACATTGCGGAGCTGAGACGTCTCTCCTACGGCCCTTCTCGGAATGACGCTCTCAAAATAGAAATTTAAAATTGGGTACAGAGATGTCTTAAAGGAACTCTGTCCCACCAAGTTAAACATTTTAAATTTATTTTCCAAATATTTGGAGGGTATTTAAGATTCGACCCGGTCGAATATAACGTTTTTACTTGTTATACCCTCCTTACGCGAAATATGCCCGAAGAAGTCACCCAACGGAGTGGCGAAATATTGAAAAACTATAAATATTTTAATTTTTTTTACATAAGAAAATCTCAAGCTTAAAAACTTGTTATTAAAAGTAATACAAATAACGCTTGAAAGAGTTCCGAAAGACTGCTAGCTCGAACCAAAAAGAAATCACTGTTCCAAAAATAATTGTTTTTATATATATATTTTGAGTTTTTCAGTAATTGGTTCGAGTTTGTCCATTGTAAACAATGTCTACGATTTGTAGTGATTTATTTCTTCTGTGTGGCTTCATGGATATGGAATCTGAACTGATTTTCATTCATAACCTTGTGTTCAGTGATTGTCTATATGATTAACTAGATGTTGTTGATTATTTCATTCGTACTTACTGACTACTCATGTTTCAGTTATTTGTTACAACTTTTATGTTTGATTTATGTATAGCTTATTTTCTTTACAATTCACTTGTGCTTTTTTTATATTGTCTATCCATTTTATAAAATTTTTTCAATCGCGTGCTTAGTTTCTTAATGTTGTTTTATCTAATTTAAAGTTCATTAACAACAAATATTTGTTTTGGTTAAAATTTGCAAGTAAATATATTCGTCACTATGTTGTTTAAGATGCCGGACAGTGATAAATATTGAAATTTATTTTTCATTTTTTAATTGAAATATTTTACAATATTGATAATAAGTGTCGGATTGAGGTTTGCTGCCGCTCTAGACTCCATGTGATGAGCTTTAATTTTCGATTTAAAAAATTTGGTTTAATACATAATCCCTCATATTCCTGTTTTTGATATTGTCTTGACGTGATGTTGACAAATAGTTACAGAATAAGGGGAAATATCTTATAGGATGTCTGTTCAAAAGAATAATTATATATATATATATATATATATATATATATATATATATATATATATTTATTTATTTATTTTTATTTTTTCCCCAAAACATATTTATTAATTTTTTCCCCGTTTTAAGTACATAATATCCCTCAGATTGTTTTTGTGTGCTCTCCGTCAAGTCTGCACGAACAGTTTGATTAGATTAGATTCCTCGATGCGACAGGTTGGACCTAGCATCCATCACCGTATCCGGGATCTGGATTCGGTTCTACATAGGTTGACACTGACGAGTGGAGTGGTCTTTCAAAACGGGATCTCAGAGATACTACTTGAATGCTTGTGGGTGCTGTTGTGCTTTGTTGGTGCTGTTCGCTTAAGTAGTAGAACACGAGACTATGAAGCGGAGGATCCTGAGTTCGAGCCCACGCTGAGTCATGAAATATTGTGTTGAATTCTTCTGATCAGCATTAGTTCGTGGTTGTGTTAGTTGTTACCAGCCTGTTTCAATGATGAAGTCATAGTCACTGACCATAATTGGCAGCGACTGACACTATCATGCACTAAAAGCAGGGTAACAGCATCTACCTTCGTGGGCCCTGTAGCAAAAATTAGCCGGCGAAGTACAAAAGGTTAAAAGCTACAAAAAAACTGTCTATCTTCTCATCTTTCCTTATTTGTCCCCTCAGTACTATCCCCTCGTTTTCAGTTCCGGCGCAATGCATTGCATATATAGGGGGTCATCCCCTGAGTGCTGGTCCAAGATAAAAAAAAAAAAATTTGAGGTTAGGAAGTAAATTGGCTGTCAGATGATGAAATATCAAGAATTGGGCTGGTATAATGTGACATTTTTTTAGTGAAAAGTTAGGAAAGTTTATACACAGACCACTGTTTGCGTTGAACGTTTGCGAATTGGCTGTTTGAAAAGCTGAACGAAAACCAAGGATTTTTCAACGAAATCCTGTTATGTGATGAGGCCCTTTTCCAATTAGGCGGTTATAGAAACAAACAAAATTGGCGCATATGGGACTCGCGAGAAATCATTACATCCAAAGAATTTTGATCAAACAATAGCTGTGTTCCAGATGCAGCCCGAAACAGCCCGAACTCGCCCAAAGTTACCCAAATGCGTTCCAGATAACAATTTTTGTGCAATTTTGAGAGAAAATGAGAGAGTAACTTTTTTCATTTCCTGTACAAAGTCGCCCGAACTATTTCTTGGGGTAAGTTTGGGCAAAAATTATATTATCAGCTGTTTTTTGTTTACATTTAAAAATAAAAAAGTAAAAAGAAAATTTACAAATAAAGGAAAGAAGTTGTTAATTGAAAATTTGTTAAAAGTAAAATGGAATATTTTTCAAAAAAACTTGTAGTTGTTAGTACATTTGCGCATATTTGGCCCTTTGTTTAGTATACAAAAATGGTTTTTCAGATTAGTGAACAACTTACTGCCATCCCTAAATACGGGCGGCAAGCGTTTTTTAGCTGTCAAAAGTTCTCATGTCCATACATTTTGTATGGAGCATACCGAAATAACGCGGCGGCAACGCTTTGCTATTGGAAAATCCGATTTTGACAGAGCGTTTTCTAATGAAGTTAGTTGCAAAAGAAAACAATTGTAACAAGAGAAAAAAAGCAAAAATTTACAAAAGTGAAATACATATATAATAAAAGAAAAAATTTGTGCACTTCGTATTAGAAAATGGAGGTAAGAAAATATTTCCAATATCATTATATACATACATATGTATGCACGTTTGTAATTTGTACAAAATTTCAATAACAAAATCACAAATGTCGTCCGTCCAGCTGTTAAAATAATCAGGGTTGTTTAATTTGTTTGTTTGATAACCCTGTTTTTATTGTTTTTTTTACATAACGCTGCCGCTTTTGTTTAGGTATGGCATTTCAGCGTTAAAGCTCAACGGAAAAAAACGTTCCACTTTCCGCCCGTATTTAGGTATGGCTCTTATGGACATATCAAGTAAGTCTGATAATGACGATATGTTACATTTACAATGATGCCAATCTTTCATTTCATGATGTTGAGCCTTATTCAGTGTATAAAACCACTAAATTAAAAATTAATTTAAAAAGTAAACAGCACTAGATATAATTATATAAGATATAATTATGGTTTTTTGCGTTCCAGCAAATTTGGGTAGATTTTGCACTTTGAGAGAGTAATTTTCTTTTTACTCTCATTAGCCCAAACTTGCCCGAAATTACCTGGAACAGACCTAATATCTGTCTGGAATGATTTGCAAGACAGGCAGAATAAACAACAACTAATTTGACAAAAGTTAGCCCCAACAAGATGGCCGTTATCAACTGTCAAAGTTCGGAAGACCCTGTTGCAAGAGCCTTTATAAGTGCACAAGAAAGTAGTTTTCAAATGAAATTTAAATTTTCAACTTTTACTACCGCCTACATCGGTTTGCCACAAATACGATTTATTAAAAAAAGTACTTCCTTGAAGCTACGATGCAGATATCCAGCAGACATTCTGCAAACCGACTGCAACGGCAACGGTTTTGCCCAAAATTATGAAAATAAAGGAGGTACACAAAAATGTTGCTTATAAATTAAACACACATGCATACATTTACGAGTAAATGACAGACACTAGTGCCTATCAAACAAACACTTTCCACTTACACACTTTCTCAAGTTTTTTCCATCCATGACCATGAATTTCGTGGTTTATTTAAATGCAACCGCTTAAAAACTGGTTTTTGCATGGACAAAACTCACGAATGATTTTCATGAATGAAACAGCATTTGTTTATATAGACCAGAAATTTGTAAGCCGCTCATATCTGTGTCAACTTTATTTCGTTGAAAACCAAAACCTGCTGTGTCCTTTATATTTGAGCTTCCATTTCATTTGTACTATTTGGATTTATTTTTCACTGGCACAATTAAAACTTGTTAGAAAATTTAACGTTTGCAGGTATCGCTGTAATAATTTATCGCCAATTTGTTAAAGAATCAATACTTTGCGTTTGATTTCTCTTTAATGTATTAAAATTGGGAAAAGAGAAAAAATTCACTTTCAAATATTTGGATTTTAACAACAAAATATATACGCGTTGATAGCTGAGGAACTAACCTGGTAGTCATATTCTGAACAAATCATATCGCACAGTAACTGCCAAAAACGCTTAAGCGATATGCTTTTCAAAAATCCCATTGGAAATCTAATATTTACGATAATTTGGACCATAAGTCTGTATGAAAATTGTGTGGGAAATACAGCAAAAGAAATTTTTGTTTAAGTGCAGTTTTCCTTTAATTTTTAATTTCTTTAAAACTCTTCTGGTTTCTTGACCACTTTTTAATTATTATTATACTCTAATATTTTTTTAAGCTTAAAAATAATGGAGCATAATTTTAATATTTTTAAATTTTTATTTCGAACTGCAAAATGTCGATTAAGCCAAAATTCTTTTTTTTTCAAGTAAAAGGTGGACAAATTTGAGGTTAGGAAGTAAATTGGCTGTCAAATAATGAAATTTCAAGAATTTGTCAATTATCCTTTAAAATTATCCTTTAGTAAAAAAATTGGGAAATTTTAACCATGGAGTGATACACTCTTTACTAAACAATTTTTATAGTGACAATTTATTATCAAAGTGGTGAAAATTTTACTGTAATACTTCGTAAAATTCGAGCAGATTTTCCTCGTAATCAGGCTCCTTCTGAGACCGCTAAGCGTAATTTAATCGCTAAATTCAAGGCTTATGGTACTATTGCTGGCAATGGAACAAAACAATTGGTTCGTGGTGGCCGTAGTGATGCAAAAAGAAAGTCGCTGTACAGCAAAGTGCGAGCCTTGAAAATCAAATCGTCAACGTTCGCAACCATTGGGCATCACCACAGGCACTTTGCACAACGTTTTGCATAGATGGGGATTTTTTTTTATCGAATTTCTGCGTTCACTATATCTTACGAGCGCATCAACCGATTTTGACCTGGTTGGTGGCGCTCGACATGAATTTTGAATGTCATGAGCGGATTAGTTTGTAGAATTGCTCCGCAAAGCCGTTTAAAAGGTATTCTGAAAAAAAAACAAACCTTTTTTTAGTTTTTTTTCTTAAAATGTACCGATCCTAACCATTTCAATGCATGGGAAATCTAAGTTTTGAAAAATTCCTTTGAAACGCAAGTACTTTGGTTCGATTCGGTTCAACCGTTCAAAAGTTATAAGCGGGGAATATAATACCGGTCATGCTGGAATCCTTATTAAATTGGACCAGCGTGTATAATTTTGCACAGCTGGTTCTAATAGAACTTCGCAGATTAGAACAGATTCGTAGGAGAATCAATACGTCTTAAGTTTCGTTAGTAACTAACGATGAAGTGTGCGCATCAGTTCCGACCCTCCTTACCTAGGAACTAAGGAGGACGTAGGAATAATACTACCCACCCTGACGAAATGTCAAGGCTGTTCCAAGGTGGTGCTATGATTACGTCAAAAAAAAAACACACACATACCCACAAACACATACACACATATACACACACATACAGACATAGTGAGGGCCTCCCAAGTGTAGTCAGGAAAGCTTTATAGGAACTCAGAAAGTCGAGATCTTTTGCAAACTCGGTTTTTTTTAAACAGCATAAAAATAGTAACTTCCCGATTTTAAATTTTCTTAGCGAGAAGTTAAAAATATCAAAAGGGGTTGGACAGCTGAAACTTTTTTTGTATATAAAGGAAACCAGATGAGTTACTAGTTTTTGTTTTTTGGCAATTAAAACATTTTTATTCTGAGAAAAAATACAGCCGGTATTAAAAACATAAAAAATATATATAAAAAATTCATTGAAATCTTAATGCTCAAGTGAAAACTAGAAAAGCTGAGCAAAGAACGCTGGCGCAGCGGCTTCGAAATCCATACTGCTGATCCATTCTGCTACTTTGATGATTATAAAAAATATCCGAAATATTCCACTCTTGATGAAACAGTGAGTTTAAGACAAATTTTCAAAATCTTGTATATCTTCTTCTTCTTCTTCTATATATATAAAAATAAGTTGTCTTATGTTCGTGATTTTATATCTCGAGAACTACTCAACCGATTTTCAAACGAGTACATGCGGCGGAAAGGTTTACTTTCACTGATGGTTTATAAAAAAAAAACATCGAAAAATTACTACGAATATGCGTTATACGCGCACTTTTATGATGGTGTGCTTTCCCTATATAAAATTTATTTATTTTTCTTATGAGAATTATATTTTGTCGGTATAACGCAGAGCTCCCGTCATTTGACTTATTTAATTTCTGTGTGTTTATTGATTGTCATTTAAGTTTACAGTGTGAGCATTGACATTTTTTAATTATTGATTTGTAGTTTTTCAGTTGAAATTAAAATCTTTTGCAACAACAACAAATTTAAAAAATTATTCAACAAACAGGAAAATGTCTATTCTTTCAAGAAAATTTAATTTTTAATACAAAGACGTACACGTACGTTATTGTGTTGTCCAGGAACGCGGGCAGGGTTACTCTAGTAAAATATAATTTTTAAATTCTCGGATTTGAAGTTGAACCTGACTAATAATTTTAAATATTTTTGAATGCAGCCGGACCACTGATCGTTTACTGTCCTTCGGGAGTTTTTCATTTCACTCGCTCTACTTAATTTCTACACCTCAGATAACTTCATAGTTTTGCGGTTCTTTGATTCACTACGATGCATAGGTCGTATACAATCAGTCTCAAAATCGTATTCAATTAACAACTTTATGGCCTTCTTATGACATAATATTCGCTAGCGATATACCACTGAGGAGCACTTCTTGTGAAACATTTACTTCACTGGATTAAACATTTTATACATTTTAATATTCGTAACTAATCATTTCATCCTAAAATTTATAATTTTATAATCTCTGGCTGGGATTTTTTGTATGCGCCACTACAAGTGTATGTGTAAAAATTAGGTTTCCATTTGGAAAAAAGAGAAGATTAAACTTTTTTGCAATAGCCTTGCCTATATTATGACAATTTGCATTTTTCTACGATCTAACAATGAAAAAAAAATCAGCAGTTGTTTGAACAAAAGGGCAAAAACGTGACTAGATTCCACAAAATGTTGTTGCATTTAATGAAAAGAAGCGAAAAGTTTGAATAAATGAGCTTAACATTTTTTTTCTAATTCACAAGTAAATTGATGCTATAGGTTTCAAAATAACGTTTACATTCACATGGCTATAAATATGTTAGAATTCTTCAGTTACAATCATGCTGTTTTAAATTTAAATTTTATTAATAGGTTTTGAAACTTTTCGTTTTACAGAGTATTTCGATTATTTCCACAATGAAAACTTTTCATAATATGTAGAGAGAGAGAGAGAGAGAGAAAGAGAGATATTAAAGAGCTACAAAAAAAATTCTCTATTGGGGGATTCACACTGTAGTCATAACGTCATAAGTCATAAAATAATAGCACGAAAAATATGACTAGTGTGAACATTCCGTCATAACTTAGTATGCTATTTCAAACATCGATCAGCTGATAAGAAAACAAGACACTTGTAATTAGATGTTATGAACACAGTTGCCACAGTTGGTAACATTCTACCAAAATTGGTAATTTTCTTTAGGGTTGGTAACTTGGTAACTTTGTTTTTAAGGCTTGACAAACTATCAAATTATTGCTTTTCTTTTATCATTTTTCCGTATTACTCAACACTGAGAAAAAAATCATTAAAAACAACTGTGTGAATGTGCGCCAAATTGTTCAACGGCGTAATATGCAAATGTCATTGTGTTTGGTCAGCAAAAGATTATTTTAAAAGACTGCAATATTAAATAATTTATTTAAATTAAATACGGAATTCGTAGGTATAATGAATTGAAATATTTTTTTATGTTCTAAAATGAATTAAAACGTTTTATGTTATGTTTTTTATTAATAAAAGTTGTTGTTTCTATTATAATAAAAATAAAGATTTTTGTTTTTATAAAAAAAATTTTGGTAACTTTTTGGTAACATTTTCGGAAAATTTTGGTAAAAAATTTTTTTACTCAGTGGCAACCGTGCGAGTAACCCTCTTCCGCCATCTTCATGTCAGAGACTGATTCTCGCTAGTGAACTTCGCGGGTGGTGACAAAGGAATTTGGTTAGGGTGGTTCTTACTGAGGTTGATATATCAACCTCATTATTATTATTATTATTATTATTATTGTTATTATTATTATTATTATTATTATTATTATTATTATTATTATTTATTATCATTAAAATTTGTTTGCTTAATCAGGTAAATTAATCAGGTAAATTATGAGTGAACATGGAGATGTACTTGTTTTTAAGTGGACAATAATTGTTTTACTTAAATGGTATTGGCCTGTAATAGAAAATTGTTGTAGTGATTTTTCCTATGAAATTGACAAATTTTTATTAAAACTTTGTATGAGTATCATATCACTTTCACCATTGTATTGGATTGCATTTGCTTAAAATTTTAGTCATTTAATTGTGGTCAGTATAAAACCACACAATTTCACTTTGACATCAAAATAGCACTTTGAAGCTGTTTTCTTATAAAATGTCAACTTTAATCACATACCAAATCCTCTTAAGGAGTTTAACGGAATTTCGAGTTAATAAAAGTTGTATATTAGTAAGTGCACACATGCACAACTACATAGATATCTATATACTCGTATGTAAGAGAATGTAGTTTAGAAAAGGGAATTCACTTACGGCGTGTATAAACGATGCATTATATAGGGACTTGGGCACGTGTTGGTATTCCGCAGGTTACATCTAAGGAAATTTACATCTAAAGCACCACTTCGTAAGAAATTTTTCAAATCCGTTTGATTTAAAATGATTGAGTGAATGGTATTTGCACTAAAGAAAACTGTTATTAGCCAGGGAATAATCATAAACTTCATGTTTAATTTTGTTGCAAAGTAATTGTATGTATTTTTTTTTTGTTGTTAATGCACAAATTTTTTGTTTTTGCAAAGAATCTGCAAAAGTTGTTGTCAATTTCTTTAGCCTTTCAAAACCACTTTCCCGCTTTAAATTAATATACTTTTATATTTTTCGTATATTGGCTTTAGTTTTTAAAAGTATTTGTTGTTTTCGTTTTAAGTAAATATTAATTTCGCGCTCGCGTTATTGCAAGTTGTTGCTTCCTTGAGTTATCGTTTCGTTGTGTTGACTGTTAAGATTTTCTTGGTAGCTCGCGAATGTGTACCAAGTGCAGCTGGTGGTGTTGTTGCTACACTTGAATTCCTGAAATTTTAAATAAAGCCAATTTCACTTGGCTGCCATGAGTGCAGGTAGAGACAGTCGACGCTTATGATGATGATAAAGGCTTTATATGCTCTTGAGCACTTTTCAAGTTATCGTAATGTTAGCAGTATTTCTTTGTAACGTTTTGGAGTACACGTTTAACAAACCATAACATCATTATCAAGTTGTTTATATGCTTATGATCACTATCATGGTTATTTGATTATTTTCTAGCGTTTGTTCAATAGCCTTGTTGCAAATAAGTGTGAGCGCTTTTCCATACGGCACGTACGAACTAATTTTTTTTTGTAATTTAATCATTTCAGTCTTGTTGTGTACTTAAGATTGTTACATATTGCATTGTATTATAATCAAGATGTTATAATTTTTCAGTTTTAGTTTCTTGATTAGGTTGACGTGTTTCTTTTAAGTTTAATTAGATGTGGGAAATTTTAAATATTCACACATTTGCCGTATTTTGAAATAACTTTACAAATAATTATACGACATTCGACTGGTTTCTAAATAATATGTAATTGTTTAGAGTTTTTCAATTTATACATAGTTTAATTTTTTTTCTGGGTTCCACAGTGAAAGATATACATATTGAGCTAGTCAAAGCTTTTCCAAATATGTATTATTGAAACATAGTATTCATATTATTATTATTGTTTTGTTTTAACTTTAATTGAAGATGTTGTCGCATTGACTTTTACATATCAACTGTGTTTACGCTAATCAATTCACAAACATTCATATGCATTCATTTCATAAGTCGTTAAATCGCATGTGCATCTGTTTAAATTCCCACAAAAGAAGAAATTTTAATATTCATATTACAACAACAAGCTCAACTCTCAATGAACGGCTTTTA
This sequence comes from Linnaemya tessellans, assembly GCA_951800035.1. Taxonomy (NCBI): domain Eukaryota; kingdom Metazoa; phylum Arthropoda; class Insecta; order Diptera; family Tachinidae; genus Linnaemya; species Linnaemya tessellans. The sequence goes on from OX637533.1 coordinate 113,768,641, forward strand.
ACAATCGGAAAATGTTATAACGGTTAATCATCAACTAAATATCACAATAAGAATATAATCATTTAAACAATACGACACAATAAACTTTTATATCACTTTGTTATAATCACAGTCTAATCATAAGAGTGATAAGTGTGCATAATTTGGAGAGAAATTGAAATTTTACATATGGATGGTATGAAGTAGAAAGGCGTGTTTTTTACGATATTGAGTTTTTCAGTGATTCCAAAACATTTCACACAAATAATAATTATATTTGCATCTGCTCCTTTAAAGTTATAATTATATGAGCTTGGCTGGAATACTGACATTTTCCACTGTCGATAAATATGTAAAGGGTGGCTCAGTAAGCATGCCTCAAAAAAAAAAAATTTAAATAAAATGTTTTTAAAATCGTTTATTCGACATATTGTCTCAATTAAATTAGCGCTGTTTGTTTGTTATGTGGTCAAGTATGTCTATATGCCTGCATTTCATTGGTTCTTACACCGAATCATCAGTAGACTTTAATCTAATTCCAAAATAACAAAATCTCTCAGCTTATACATAAACTCGCAAAAATGAATTGAGAATTACACAAGCAAAACCATAGGATTTGAAATTCAAGAAAACACAACAAACAAATTTTATTCGATATAAATCTATTTTGTTTTTCCACCTTCATACAATTAGTCTGCCGTTGGCAAACAATAAAAGTATCGGTCATGTGATGGAAATCGCTTATCGCATGAAATAAAGCGTTTTCGATTTGAAGTCACAAAATTGGAGTGCTGGGGTTCGCAATCGCCCAAAATCGTTCAAAAGAAATTGGCGTTTTTCAAGTCGCATGTGATTCGACAATCGTGCGATTCACAGCACATACATGTATATAAAAAGGCACAATGAAAAAAAAATCTACACAAAACGTTTTTAAAAAAGCAATAAAATAAAAAAAAATTGGAGGGTGAATGCACTCCTTCCTCTAAGACCCCATAAAATATTTATATATATTTTGATCAGTGGTGACATTTAAGACTACCTAGCCATGTCCGATCACGATTCAGTTCAAACGAAAAGAGCCAGACTATTGAAATTTGGTATAAATAAATTTCGAAGTATAGCACAGGTTAAGCTCGGGAATGAGCTAAATCGGGCAAGAGGGAAAAAAGTTCCCCTAAGAAGAACTAAACCAATCTCTAAGAAACAACATAATTTTTAAAGTTTTTTTTTGCAATTTTGTTAAGCAAATGATATATTTTTATATTAAAGAAGGTCCAACGCATTAAACTTGGAGCCATAAAACAAAATGTTTTTTTTCACCCCGCCCCCTTTAGTGGGCGTTATAATATACAAAAATAGTGTAAAAATTTGACAAATGGTTTTACTTAAGCCAACATTCCTTAAAAATAAAATTTTTCAGCTTTTATGACGAAGCTGAGACGTAACCTGGTACTGATCTTCACTAACTCCTCCTCCCTTTTTGCCCCTAAATGACCCTATGAAAAAAAAATTAAAATACATTTTAAATGAAATTTATTTGGTGGTGGTCAAGCAATGTCTATATGCATTTCATTGGTGCTTTACCAAATCATCAGTAGACTTTAACCACAATTTTGAAAAGTTGAAAACCCCTCATCTTATGCACATACTTCCGAAAACCATCTGAGAATTCACAATTTGTAAATTACAAATTATTTTCAAAAATTACAGCAGAATAAGCACAGTAGGATTTGAAACTCATACAAAACTAACCCAACAAACAAATAATATTCGATATAATCTATTTTATTTTTCTGCTGTGATTTTTGAAAATAATTTGTAATGTGCAAATTGTGAATTCTCAGATGGTTTTCGGAAGTATGTGCATAAGATGAGGGGGTTTATTTTTTTAGACATTGCTTGACCACCAACAAATAAATTTCATTTAAAATAGAATTGTGACAATATGACAAATAAAAATTTCATAACATTAAAAATTTTAAATTTAATTATCGCAAACATTTATTTTTAGAGTTTTATGGCAGAGGTGAAAGGTCTCCCCCACGGCCTTTGCCAGAGAGACCCCGACAAAATACAGTTTTAATGCCCTCCAAAAATTATTGGACCCCATAAAGTGATCACGGATGAAGTCTAATGTTGTTTTCGTTTCTGTAAAAGAGTGCAACATGTTGTGCACTTTTTATGGAAAAATTTCACTATTATATAATTTCAAAATAGCGAATTTATTAGAAAATAAACTGCCATTCCTTACGAATATTAATTTGTGTTTTAAAACTCCGTCTAACTGCAAATTTTAAGAAATAAAGTGAAACAATGTTACATGTTTTCCAGAAAAGCAAACGCCATAAGACGATCTAGCAATGCCCACACGTTCGCCTATGGAAAACATGATATAGTCTATTTTTCGACCCCCGCCCCATTTGGCGGGCATTCACGTACGATATTATATGCAAAAATAGTGTGAATATTGAACATTTTTGTATTCCTTAAGCCTATAAGAAGCTGAGATGTTCTCTGGTCTTGCAGAAGTGAAATGTCTCTTCCAAGGTCCTTCCCGGAATGACTTTGTCAAAATAGAGATTTAAAATTGGGTACAGAGATGTCTGAAAGGAACTCTCTCCCACCAAGTTAAACATTTTAAATTTATTTTCCAAATAATTATAGGGCATTTACGATTCAACCCGGTCGAATATAACGTTTTTACTTGTTTTAACTCACTTTGTATGCAATTGGTATGTCAAAAACTTGTGAGGACACAAATCTGCTCTCAGAAGTTGACAATATATGGGCGCAATGTTGATGTGACGTTGGATAAACAAATTAAGATCCTGACGGTTCCACGGCTGGAATTGTGCTAGTTTTTAATTAGAAAGATATTCAAACGTTTAGCTTTGAAGTTTGCAGTGTTTGTTTTGTTTAATAATCAAAAATAGATAAACACCTTTAACACTAGCAAAATGCAAACAACATACTATCGACCATAGCACATGAAAGAATGCTGCGTACATATTTTTATATATGTTTTCGTTTTTGATTAGTTTTCTGTTACGCTTAACACCACAAAATGCCCTTTCATTTTTCATTAAACAATATCACGCACTATTCTTCAGCTGATGACACGCTCAACACACAGTTAGAATAAGACTAATTCTGTGTTGATTTTCTATTCAGTTCTCAAGTGGCACATGAGGAAAACTTTACGCATTTTATTCTTTCAAGTTGTTCCACCTGTTCTTTAACGAGTGAAAGATGCAAACACGATTGCGCAAACATGACAACAATAACCATAAGCAGCTATTGGTTAACAGGATAACTTCTGAAGTTTCTTTTTGCTTTGGCAATGTTTTGATCTCATTAAGTTGCTGGCAGCACTGCGATGAATTTATGGAATTTATTTATTTCCATGATCGTTGAATTATTTCCTTATTATATTCTAACAAATTGTTTAATTTGTTTTATGATTTTCCTTTATTTGGAATTCACTAGCTTGTTCAATTAACCCTCAATTGTTACAAAAATTATTTTGTTTCATTATGTTTAGGAGTTGAACGAAACAATTATCTTATGTATGAGAGTAATGTACGCCGTGTGGCGGGTAAAATTATTTGAATCTACTGGTTCGGTTAACAAGTCACCACTTGTAGGAAACACAACAACTGCTGCCAATATGCCAGCAGTAAGTAACTTTGTGCGGCATAGTCCAAAGAAGTCGCATAAGTGTTGCTCGGTTTCTGGTATTTCACAACTTGAGGCCAGCATCAGTACAACATATGGATCCAGGATTTGAGGCTAAACGGCCACAGCCAAGGATGTGTGCCCTGAATGATTCCCGGAACAGTGGGAAACAACTGCATAGAGAGAGAGAGAGAGAGAGAGAGAGAGAGAGGGAGAGTGTTGTCTGCTGAAGAAGTTAACGCGAGATTACGAACCCAAAAATCCCGCGATCGACTTTGCGGTCCAGTCATGAATATGGTATCGAATTTGATCTGCATGGTGGTGATAGATGTTGTCGGGCTGCTTCAGTGATGAAGGCAGGTATTGACACTATCATGTAGCCAAGAAGGCATTACGACATCCTCTTCCATCTTCCCTGGAACAAAGTAAAGATTAAAAAAAAGCTATAAAAATTTTTCAATCTTCTCATCATCTATCCCATCATTTCTAGTTCATATGTTGAGGTCATCCCCTGAGTGCTGAACCTACTACTAAAAAAATGATCTTTAACGATCAAGTCCATTTCAAATTCCCATGAGATACAAAAACGTTCAATACATTCCGAAATAATCAATATTTATTTGCTGTGGATTTTAGGCTCACGGCGTCATCACACCAATGATATGTGGCTGCCAGAGGATGGGTAAAGCCGTATTAAACATTAAGCGCAAACGTAGACAGCGAGATCGCGATATTTGAACCTGTTATAACAAGACGAGGCAAGACAGGACAAGGCAAGACAAGACAAGACAACACAAGACAAGACAACAGAAACGATGGCATCCTTCAAATTAAGCCCGACTTATACGCCCAATTTAATGAAAAATTGGACGATGTTGATGTTGTTTTTGTTAGTTTACATGGCCAATTAATTCCAAAAGTCTATTTCGAATTGTTGGCTGCCTTATGAAATTCAGATATACATAGGGTTGCCATCCGTCCTCTTTTCCCCGGAAACCGTCCTCTTTTTTAGATCGGCGGGGTTCGTCCTCCTACTTTTTCTACAATTGTCTGGGGTTGTCCTACTTTTTGCTACTTTTACATTTTCAAAATATCAAAACTGCCACATTTTCGCTCATAAGTAGCCAAGCTAAATTTTTAAAAACAAAACGCCCAAAATAATTTACAAATAACACAGATTTCGTACGAATCAATTTTCAATCGAAATTGTGAAACAGCCAGTAAAAATCACTATTTTGAGCAAAAAAAGGCTATATGTGATGCGTTAGGGACTGCGTTGGCATCACTGTACGAATTGTCAAGCAAGAAAAATTGTGGTAGACATGTATTGCAAAGAATATAAATTGTTTAAATAAAAACAAGTAATTTTGTATTATTTTTGTTATTGTTGAAATATTATAAATAATTTTTAAATTTGTTATCCTGAAGAAGATATCCAGAGGATATTGAAATATTGATATAATTATAAAATAAATAGTTTTATAGTTATTATTTTATAAAAATAAGCCTCAAGCTCAATATAAATTAAAATAAAAAAGTAATTTTGTATATTTTATTGAGTTTTTTGATTTTTGTATTTGAATATTAGGCAAAAAAAGGGTCCTCTTTTTTGGATCAAATGCCCTCCTTTTTTAAGGTTGTTGTCCTCCTTTTCTAAAATTGGAAATGGCAACCCTAGATATACACAGGAATAAAGATGGTGTAATTTGTATAATTATAATACGAGTAATATTGAATTTCCTTGTATCTTCGAATATTTATCAAGCCTTTCGGAATTGAACTCGTAACGAAGAATTGCAGAGTAAGGCTGAAAATCCATACAAAAAGCCCTGGAGAAATAAATTTGACTCAATAAGTATGCGACCCATACGCAAATAGAAAGTAAACTAGACCAGTCGAAATCGTTCATCCGCTCGTTTTTGACAAGAACCTATGCAAAAATCACTGTAATTTAAATGGGTTTGATTAGAGGTTCTTGCTAAAAGCAAGCGGATGAACGATTTCGACACAAGTTCATTTCCTCATTTTTGACAAGAACCTATGAACAAACCCATTTAATTTACATTGGGGAAGATTTCAGCTTTTTGCTGGATTTGATGTGGCAACAAATTTCTTTCCAAAGTTGCAGAACTTTCATTATTGATTGGCTAAAAACAGCATCGTATTCATAGCTCAGGCCCTGTATTGGCTCCTAGAACATTTTTCTATTACCAAAATTGAAAAGGCTAATGAAAAAAATGGAATTGGAAGACGCTTGCACTAGTGTGACTGAAGAAGCCTTTTTTAAAAATTGATGAATAAATAATTTTTTTTTCGAAAAATTAAAATTCACTTTATTTTTTGAGCAAACCTCGTAAGTTAAAATATTTTATAAAAAGAATTTATTAAAGGGATCGCAGCAGACATGGCCTAGGATGTCAGCAAGCCCAAGTCCGCCCACTTTGTACATCATCTGTAATGCTCAAGTTTAAAGAAACTTTACAAGGAAAATTTTGTAAAGCGGCATGGCCACACATCAAACTGGCGCTTCAAAACTCAGCTTTTCTTTGATAGTGTTAGTGAAAAAACTCACACGTATGGTTTGATGTGAGTTTGAAGAATATCAAAACAATTTAGATTTTCACTCTCAAACTGAATTTTACCAACACATACACAAGTTTGAAGCATCAGTTTGATGTGTGGCTATGCCGCTTAAATTCTGAGTTCTTCAAACTCACATCAAACCATATGTGTGAGTTTTTTTTTCACTAACACTATCAAAGAAAAGCAGAGTTTGAAGCGTCAATTTGATGTGTGGTCATGCCGCCTAACAAAACATTAGGTTTGCAGCATAAAAACCTAAATGAGAAAATCAGGGCAAGGCAACCTGTTACACAAAAATCATGTGACACAGTTTGAAATGCAATTTTAATCATGTGATTCAGTATAACTTTTTATACGGCTAGTGTCGAACTCGTTCGTCCGCTCGTTTCTGACAAGAACCTATGATCAGACCCATTTAAATTACATAGGTTTGATCAAAGGAAAAGAAAACAAGTCCACTTTTTATAAATACCAAATTTTACTATTGAAAGCTGGATTCGACAGCAGTAAAAAAAATTGTTTTAAGCACAATTTTAGGGTTAACATATTCGGTCAATGTTACTTGTAGTAGTTTAATAAATATATAGTAACCTGCATGCGTGTTATGTGTTGTTAATTTTCATTGTTGTTTAGTAGTGCTTTGCTTTTTAACTTCATGCATTATTAAACATTATTTATCATATTTGTGCATAAAGCACAATGTTAAAGAAAATATTATAGGAAAGTATGTAATGGATGGCAATTTTTTCAAATGCCAACATACTGCCGGTATTTAAAATAAAAACATGCATATAAAAATTTTACTAAAAACTAAAACAAAAAAAAAAAAAAAAGGTAAACAGAAGACTAAAATATTAACACAAAATTACTTATAAATATTTCTATTCATTAGCACACATTACTTTCATAGTTAAATATATTGACTTGCATTCAAGAAAAAAAATTTTGTATGATAAATTCGAAATCAAGTGCATTTTCAACTCATCTTAACTTTTATGATAATGGCAATTGGATTTATTTAATAAAAATATTTTGAAGAATACGATCAATTTCTCTTCAAAGTATTCTTAAAAAACGTTAAGGTCACCGTAAAAACCTGTAGAAACTTTGACGTGCACATTATCAAGATTTAGTTGAAGGCAACATTTAAGACATTATCGCTCGTCTCGCCTCTTAACCAAGTTTAACTGCTGACAAAACGTACGAATTTGAAGTTCAATTTGTTGTGCATGACTAGATCCTCTATGTTGTCGCCTAGAATTCTCAATCGATAGACGGCAAATCGAGTATAAGTCATCGAAGGCAATGTTGTGTACGGCTAAATGGGATATAAAAATACGTGCGGTGTCTGAGACAGTAGGCAACTCAACTGAGCGAGTATGACACTTTTTATTTGCAAAATATTATTTTCGAAAATTTTTTTTAAATTATGTATGAATTTTTATTAGTCGAACTTTGTAATGTAAATTGTTAATTTTTTTTTTTGGCTTAAGTTCGAATCTGCATGACTGCAAATGATTTTTTATTATTTTTTATTAATAAATGAATTTTGTTCAAATTCTATTTATTATTTTTTATATTAAGATTGGAATATTAAGAATATTTTCAATAATCATCAAACCAGCAGAACGGATCAGTACTGATTTCGAGGCCGCTACGCCATCTCATCAGCGTTTTTTGTTCAATTTTTCCACTTTTTTTTGCAAGTGGTGCTAGTTAGTAGGAATATCAACTATTTAACCAATATTTTAACGAAAATTTAATATGAGAAGTTATCACATTCATATTTTTTTTTAAGTTATTACCTTTTTGGTTAGTACGAAATTCCCCAACCCTGACGATTAATATACATGGAATATTGGGAATATATCCCTCCCTCTAAGCGTTGAACTTGCAGCCAAAAAAAATCGGAACAATTCATTTTTGGACCCCGCTTCTTTTTGTGGGCGTTAAAGTATCATGTCACTTGTACATGGCGAAATAGTGAAAATATGTAACAAAATTGTATTCCTTAAGGCCACATTAAAAATTAAATTTGTATGCTTTTATGATGAAGCTGATATGTTCTGTGATCTTCTTCTGCCCTTCATCTTTGCCCCTTACATAACCCTATCAAAAGAATTTTTTGTTACACTTAATAACCCCAAATATGTACTTTTTAATGTTTTATGGCAAAGGTCAGAAAAAGTTTTAAAATTGGGCACAGAAATGTCCTTTAAGACACTGCCCCCAGGAGTTTAAACATTTTAAATTTATTCACTAAATATTTGTAGAGTATTTAAGATTCGTCGCGGTCGAATGCAACGTTCTTAGCCCACAACAAACGAAACAGATGTTTTCTAAAAATTATGCAAATGATTCCTATATATGATTTCACTTATAGTGTTATTTTGCGGAACGGAAAGAACGGAAATATTTAAAAAAGATCGGGATTGCGCTAATATTTGAATTTGTATTTTCTGTTTTTGACTTTTAAATAAAAATTTGTAGCAACAAAATACTTATATGTTGACGTTTAATTGTACAATTAAATTTAACTCACATGTATTTGATTAAGGTTTGTTTAATTAAAAAATGCTTAGATGGTTATTTGTATGTCACACACTCAAGGACGAATATTATTTTTATACCCTCCAAAAAAGAATATTTAGGGTATATTTAACTTTATCATTCCGTTTGTAACGCAGCGAAATATCCATCTGAGACCCCATAAAGTATATATATTCTTGATCAGTGATCAAATCTAAGACGATCTGAGCATGTCCGTCCATCCGTCCGCCTGTGGAAAACACGATTAAGTTCCAACGTAAAGAGTCAGAGTCTGGAAATTTGGTATAAATATATCTTGAAGAATGGTACAGGTTAAGTTCGGGGATGGGCTAAATCGGGCAAGAGGGAAAAAAGTGCCCCTAAGAAGAACTAAACCAACCTCTAAAAAACAACATACATAATTTTTAAAGCTTTTTTTTGTAATATTGCTAAAGCCTACCATACACGACATGTTTTTTACATCTGACTTGTCAACTTTTCAACTCATATGTAATTGTGCATGTCTGTCAAAAATAACAACTTTACAGAAGTTTAATAATATTTGGTCACAAACGTACATGTTAATTGCTTCTGACATAGTTTCTATTTTTTTAACAGCTGGTCTACGCATTTTGTATAGTCTTTGCAGACACCAAAGTAGGTCGTGGGTTTCAAAATGGCATCCTGCCGTCACAAACATGTTTGCTTGCGCCGTAAAAGAATTCAACAATTTTAAAGATTTTTACTTTTAATTTGAAGATATTATTAAGTCAGGATATAACACTAAAGTTTTATTTATATATTTATGTGTATAATTTCTATTAAATGACTAAAAGAACATGCATACAGCGGTATTGTAAAATATCAAGCTTGGCCGGCTAATGCTTTCATTAGCCGTGGCCCGCCGCTGATTATTTCGTCACGGCATAGAATTCTTAGAAAGTATTTTTCGTAATAAAAACAGCTGATGTCAGAAGAAAATACAACACGCTCTAATTGAAATTTTGTCAGACAACTTTTTGTCTGACTTTTACAGAAGCAGTGTTTCAGCCATACCTAAATACGGGCGGAAAGCGAAACGTTTTTTTCCGCTGAGCTTTAACGCTGAAATGCCATACCTAAACAAAAGCGGCAGCGTTATGTAAAAAAGCAATAAAAACAGGGTTATCAAACAAACAAATTAAGCAACCCTGATTATTTTAACAGCTGGACGGACGACATTTGTGATTTTGTTATTGAAATTTTGTACAAATTACAAACGTGCATACATAGGTATGTATATAATCATATTGTAAATATTTTCTTTCCACCATTTTCTAATACGAAGTGCACAAATTTTTTCTTTTATTATATATTTCACTTTTGTAAATCTTTGCTCTTTTTCTCTGGTTACAATTGTCTTCTTTTGCAACCAACTTCATTAGAAAACGCTCTGCCAAAATCGGATTTTCCAATAGCAAAGCGTTGCCGCAGCGTTGCCGCCGCGTTATTTCGGTATGCTCCATACAAAATGTATGGACATGAGAACTTTTAACAGCTAAAAAACGCTTGCCGCCCGTATTTAGTGATGGCAGTTTGAAAGGTAACACACGACATGTATGTGTTTTGCAGTGGACAATTTGACATGTCATATCTAATAAACATATCGTGTATGGGGGGTTTAAGCAGATGATATATTTTTATATCAAAGAAGGTCCAAAAAATAATAATTTTTGGACCCCGCCCAATTTAGTGGGCGTTATTATATGCGAAAATAGTGTAAAAATTTAACCAATTGTTTTATAGGGTCCGGCAAATAACTTTTTTTTTCTTTTTAAAATGCTATAAAAAAACTATTGAATATTTTCTCAAAGTTCTTTTTTTATTTGAAAGTACAATCCTTTCGGTTAATAATGGAAAATAATTTCATTCAAATGGCTGCATGGCCCTATAACGATCGCCATTGACTGTAACGGCCACTCCTTGATCATTTTCGAAGAAAAATGGCCCGATTATGCCTCTGGACCAAAATCCGCACCAAAAAGTGGCTCGTTTTGGGTGCGTCGGCTTTTCAATGTATGCGTGCGGGTTTTCTGTGCCCCAAATGCGACAATTTTGCTTGTTTACATACCCGCCAAGATCAAAATGAGCTTCATCTGAAAATATAATTTTTTTGGCAAAATCGGCATCTTCTATAATTCGATCGCAGGCCCACTTAGCGAAGCGAAAACGCATTGGATGGTCAACCATATTCGTTCAGCGGAAGGATAAAACTAATTATCTGTCAAATCAGACATGAGCTAAGTATTACCATTCACGAAATAAGCACTAGTTGAAAAAAAAACGTTAGATTGCGGACCCTATACTTAAGCTTACATTCATTAAAAATAACATTTTTAAGCTTTCATCACGAAGCTGAGACGTAACCTGGTACTTCTCTGCTCCACATTCTGCCCCCCACACTCTCCTCCCCCTTTGACCCCTAAATGGTCCTATAAATTTTTTTTTTTTTAATTTTGTATTTAATTATCCCAAACATTTATTTTAAGAGTTTTATGGCAAGGGTGAAATGTCTCCGCCACAGCCCTTGCCAGAGCAACCCCGACAAAATACAGTTTTAGTGCCCTCCAAAAAGAATTGGACTTCATAAAGTATATATATTCTTGATCAGTAATGATCGTATGTGGAGAGCATGATGTAGTCTACTTTTGGGCCCCGCCCCCTTAAGTGGGCGTTGACGTAAGATATTATATAAAGGAAGTCTGTGCCACCAAGTTAAACATATTAAATTTACTTACTAAATATTTGGAGGGTATTTAAGATTCGACCCGGTCGAATATAACGTTTTTACTTTTTATTTAAAATTTTTATATAAAACATGGAATATATTGTTACCAGTTATTCAGTTATTTGAAACTGTTTTGAAATATGAGACTTCTCATCATCTTGCTTACACTAATTGTGGTGGCTACGGCAGTTCGCAAAGGTACTTGGATATGATATATTTAATTTATTTACTATTTGGCTATTTTGATATTTAAATAAGAAAACGAAATGTAATTCTGTGATTTGTTGGTTTCAATTGCAGGTTTTCCTAATAATAAAAAAGGTAATTTTACATTATATTGATACGCAAAAATGTTGAAGTATTGTCTAGATATTCGTTACTTGACTCCTTCAGCAGATATTTCCTGGAACAGGTATTTTCATATTATATTCAATTTTGGTACAGTGGAGTTCGGTTATAATGAAGGCCAAAGGACCTTTCAATTAGAGATGTGCAAATGTCGTGATTTTTTCGTGTCATTCGTTATTCACTCATGAATCGTGATCACAAATTATTAAAATCACGCGTGAGCCCGTAAACGTGATTAAAAATTTAAGACCGCGCGTGATATTTAATACGTATAATATTCACGCGCTCAAAACACAAAATAAGTTTTTTCTTCTTTTGCATTTTTAACACTAAAGAAAATATGTATGTACGAGTACAAACACACATACATATCTATGTTACAGAGATATATACTTTCACACGCGAGAACTATTTTACTAAAAGCGTGGGCGATGTTGAAAAATTTTTTTTACCATCGTGTGTAAAATAATGCCTTCGTGAGAGTGCGTGATCGTGAACACATTAAATATTACCGTGCGTGAGCGTGCATGAAAAATATGTGACTTTCGGCATCGTGAGCCTAATTTTACTCACGCGAACATCTCTACTTTCAATCTTAACCGCGCTAACTATTTATTTAAGCAATATAATTAAGCAAATTTGGTTTTCATTTTGTGTAACCGCCATACGATATAATCGAACTCCGTTGTACTGGCTATATCCATATCCGAAGCTTTTTCTTGAAATTCTTTATCTTCTTGTATGTTCCAACTGCGGATGTAATAGGCCGAGGAAATAGTGCTACTGGTGCGAGAAAAAGTAATATTTTTATAGCTCTGTTTCTGTAGTTAATTACGACTAATTCATGTTCTTTTCTCGATTGTTTCCCCTTACACCACAATGTTTGGCGCAATTACCTGCAGGAGTTGGCATTCCAGTAAGACCCCAACATAAGTACGGAAAATAATAATACAAGTATTTCCATAGCAAAATCATTTGCTGCTGAAGTATAAACAGAGTGAGTCTAAGATTATGTTGCAACTGGAGAATAGCAGGCGAATAATACACCGAAAGATATTAAAAGAGAAATGTGACGTAAATGAATAAATTTCATTAAAAAATAAAAAAAAAAAATCTAACAAAGTTTCCCATTGACTTATTTAAAAACAAATTTGCACATTTGTAATTATTATTAGTCTCAATTAATTAAAAATAATGACTGCATAAGTTCAAGTAATAAAAATAAAAAATTCAATTTTAATAAAATTTTTTCTTCAAAATATTATAAAAGAAAAATGCAATTCACAATAATAAGAAGAAGAAAGAACTATTTTTTGTGCAATTATAAATTTTAAGCAAAGATGTTTTCCATTGCCAGCAATTTATTAAAATATATGAAGCCAAATATCTGATTAGCTTTTTAGCACCGATCGGCTGGTATTACAAATACAGCAAAAGTAATGGACGATACCATTCCATGATATTTCGATACAAATATTTTAAAATTTCATGAGAAAATGTCAATAGCAAGCTTTACAGGTAGTGGCGGCTTGAATATTGGCTCGCAATGATTCAAGAGTTGCTGGTTTGTCGGCATAAAGCAATAACTTCACATGGACCCATAGAAGTAATTCGGAGGCAATAAATCGCATGACTGACGGAGTCATTTGAACAGCACCACTTCTGGAAATAAAGTTTTTACCAAGTTGATTTTCCACTAAATCGTTTGTTAAAAGCGGTGTAGAGCCAATTGCGCCGTATTGTCGAAACTAAATATCGTTGACGTTTCTCCGATTAATTTTTGACAAGAACAATTCAGTCAAGATGATGTGTTCTGCACGGTGCAACATGTATTTTTTTATACGCTCGAAGAAAGAATTGGAAGGTATGCCTTTATTCCAGACTTTGGAATCGAGATGTCCTTCAGACTCCCGGATGAATGTAGCATATTACAGGCGGAAATATCTGTCATCAAAAGAGCAGCGTTGTGGCTAAGGTTTTATCGAATATCGAACTCGGACATCCAATTTATTACTGGCAGTCAAGCTGCAATAAGGTCTTAAAAAAATTTCTTTTTGGTTTCTTACTGAATTAAACCTTTTTTTTTACTATATTTCAGGAAGGAATATCTGTGTGCAAAAAATAAAAAAATATTAAAAATTCTATGCCAGGGCTGGAAAATCGTTACATAAATATAGCCATGTAAGTTCCTAATTTTGTTTTTTTTTGTAGTGAACTAAACCTATTTTATACTTAAGGAAGAATGAAATTGTTATTAAAAATAAACAAAAAATTTATATTCGATTCCAGGGTTGGAGAGCGGAAGTTTTTTTTGGCATATAAAATAAACAAGAGTCACTACTTTTGGGTTTTTTTTTGGTACATTAAGCCTTTTTTACGCTTAGGCAAGAATTAAATTTGTATTAAAAACAAAAAAAAAAAAAAAAAAAATTTAAATTTGCTTCCAGGGTTGGAATATCGAAATATTTTTGGTACATAAAAGTAGACATATAAGTTCCCAATTTGAGGTTTTTCAGTAAATTAAACCTATTTTATACTTCGCGAAGGATTATATTGATGTTAGAAACCAAAAATATGGAAAACTCTATTCCAGGGTTGGAACATCAACATTTTTTGGTATGTAAAACAAACAAATAAGTTCATAATTTTTATTTTTATTTTTTTTTTGTTGAGCTGAAAGTTTTTTGTACTTCAGGAAGAATTACATTCGTGAACAAAATTAGCAAAATTCGAAAATTGGATTCCAGGGTTGGTAAATCGAAATTTAAGATTCGGCACAGTCTAGTATAGCATTTTTACTTGTTTCCTATAACATGTAGCTTAAACGCCTACTAGGGGTCCAAAAATAGACTATATCGTGTTTTCCACAGACGGACGTATGAGCATGGCTAGATCGTCTTAGACTTCATCACTGATGAAGAATATATATACTTGATAGGGGTCGCTCTGGCAAGGGCCGTGGGGAAGACATTTCACCTTTGCCATTAAACACTAAAAATAAAATGTTGGGGTAATTGGATGTAAAAAAAAATTTTTTTTATAAGGTGATTGAAGAGACCAGAGGACAGGGCAGAGGAGGACCAGGTTACGTCTCAGCTTCGTCATAAAAACTTAAAAATGTTATTTTAAAGGATTTTAGACTTAAGTAATACAAATTGTTAAATTTTTACACTGTTTTTGTATATAATAACATCTAAAAAGGGGACGAGGTCCAAAAATTAATTTTCTTTTGATTTTATGGCTCCAAATATAAATATAAATTAAATATAAATATATCACGGGATCACCTCTACATATGCAGCGCATTGTGCTGGAACTAGAAAGGGGGGGGGGGGGGGAGATAGTGTTGAGAGAACAGATGCAGAAAGATTGTATCTACTTGTATTTCAACTTTTTACTTCGCTGGGTAATTTTTTGCTGCAGGGTCGACGAAGGTGGGTGCTGTGTCAATCGCTGCTTGTTATGTTCAGTGGCCAGTGCTATGCATTCATCACTGATACAGGCTGGCAACTTCTGTGCGTCAATGTGCCGATCGGTGTCCTGTAAACATTTCCGAAAATATCAATTCGGCAAAGTTCCCAGCAATTTAAAAGCTTCATGAAGCATTCAATACAATATATCATGACTCAGCGCGGGCTCGAACTCAGAACCTTTCGCTTCGTAGTCTCGTGTTCTACTACTTTAGCCAACAGCACCCACAAAAAATGTGATAAACAAGCGTACAGGAAAAGAAATTGCAATGAATATAACGGTTATAAAATATTCACTATCAAAAGAAGCGGATTTTTTTCAAATTAACAATTTAAGTGATATCATTACAAAAACAAAAACTTTTTGAAATAAAAATCCACTAGGAATAGAAGAAATCAGGAAATTATCAATTTGTGCCAGGAATCGACCATCGTACGCAGTCTACCTCTATACAAGACAATAGGTCAGAAGTGATATACTCGTATCTTTTAGGCTTCTGTCAAACAAACCAAAGCATAGCTGTTAAGTAATGATTACTAATCATAATAATTAGTAGTTAGATTTTTTTTTTGAAAGGTGAAGTAACGATTATATTACGATTATTTTCAGATTCGCACGATTACTAATTGATTACGATTACAGATAATTGAAAAATAATCAAGACTAATAAAAATTACGAAAAAATAATCAAAAATAATAAAAAGTAATCGAAAAATAATTTGACTACTTTCGAAGATTACTTTTGATGGTTTTTGATTATTTTTTTTTACATAAATAAAGGTTCACTATTAAAATAGAAATTCATACATTAATTTAAAACATTGCGAGCGCACGCGCACTTGTTTACATGTTCATTGCAAATTGTTAACTAAAAATGCAATTCCTTGAAGATAAATAACAAAAAGCTTTAGATATCAGCAGCCGATGGCTCTGGAAAAAGCGAAAGAGATACATGGAATATTGGGAATATTAATCGTCAGGGTTGGGGAATTTCGTACTAACCAAAAAGGTAATAACTTGACAATATGAATGTGGGAACTTCTCATATTCAATTTTCTTTAAAAACATTGGTTAAATAGTTGATATTCCTACCAACTAGCACCACTTGAAAAAAGTGGAAAAATTGAACAAAGAACGCTGATGAGATGGCGTAGCGGCCTCGAAATCAGTACTGATCCGTTCTGCTGGTTTAATGACTATGAAAAATATTCTTAATATTCCACTCTCAAAAATAATAAATAGAATGTAATCACGTTCATTTATTAAAATAAAATAAAAAATAAATAAAAAATAATTTGCAGTTTCGCAGATTTGAACCTATAGCCTGTTGGGAAAATTAACATCCTGTAATACTATTTTTTTCTTATTTTGCGAAATTATGCCAATGCTGTTTAATGTTAGTTGTTGTTTTTTATTTGTTGTTATTATTATTGATGTGCATCGATTTGATAATTGACAACCTATTTGCATTCTTCATGATTCTGCATCTTCTTATTTATCACGGGTTCACGGGTTTGTGCTCTATTCGTATAAACCAGGGAGCGAAAATAAATGCTATGTTTTTATTTCGGAGCCCTTTATATGCATTTGGGAATTTTTAACCATTATGGTCGCATTTATATTGATTACCGTATCCAATTACATTGAGAAAGATAAAATTTTGGTTATAAACAACCATTATGTAAACCAGAAAAATATTTTGGTTATAAACAACCAATATGTCAACCAGAAAAACTTTTTTGGTTAAAAATAACTATTATGATAAATAATTTATTTATTTTGGTTATCACTTATAAAACAACCCCACAAAATCAACGCAGTTCCAATTGAAGGTCCGTCTCCAATACAAGTAAAATGATCACATATTTTAACGTATGCTTGTCATTAATTTTTTTATGTTTTAAATGCAAATTTTTCAAAATAAAATGTATGTATAAAATGATGCGCATTCTAAATTTTTAAAAAATAATCGAAACTAATCAAAAATAATCCTTGAAAGTAGTCAATTATTTGTTTGATTTCTTTTGATTATTTTTGATTATTTTCTCGTAAACCTAACTAATCTTGATTATTTTTGGATTATTTGTAATCATAATTAATTAAGAATCAGAAATTTTTAAAAAGAGAATTATGTAATCAATACCATTCTTTTTAAAATTTAATCTAATTGATTACTAATCGTAATCCAAATTTAACAGCTCTGAACCAAAGTACATAATTTAAATGTGTACTCGTATGATCAATGGTTCTTGTCGAAAACAAGCGAATGAACGAGTTCGACAAAAGTCTATTATTTTTCTCATATATGTACGTAATAGACCTGTGTCGAACTTGTTCATTCGTTCGTTTTTGACAAGAGCCTCTGATCAAACTTATTTAAATTACATGGAGGTTTCTGTAAAAAAATGAATGGATGCACGAGTTCCACACGACTCTAATAAATAGCTACGTTCAGTGAAATTGATTTTCGAGATTAGCCCACTAAAATGGTGTTCAAATCCTATCATTATAATCAATAACTTGCCAATCCATCGATCATGATAATGAAATGAATAGCTCTACTACTCGTAATTGGCTTAAACTTCTTTACATGTATACATACATACATACCCAAAAATACGTACACACAACTAAATATGGTTACATATACACTTTTATTATACGGACCAGAAATAGTTCAAGCAAATTCCATTTAAATATGTATATTAGCAATGCCAAGGCTAAATAGCGCTAATATTTGAATTTGTATTGTATTCTGTTTTTGGCATCTTAATGAACATTGTGGCATCAAAATATTTATTGTCAGGTTTTAGAAGTTTGTTTGTACGGCCATATGTATTTGATTAAGGTTTATTTAATTAAAAAATACTTGGATTATTTGTATACCACATACTCAAGGACAAATACCATTTTCATTACTTAGCAAGTTTGGTATAAAAGACGGCATGTGGTGTTATTAGTTATTCAGTTAATTGAAATTATTTTGCAATATGAAACTTCTCATTATCGTGGTTGCTGTAATTGGAGTTGTAACGGCTTTTCCTGACGGTATTTGAATTTTATATATTTAGTTTTTTAGCTACTTTTCTATTTTGACACTTAAATAAGAAAACAATATAACCCTAGTGATTTGTTGATTTTAATTGCAGGTCCTGGAGCAGGTAATTTTACATTATATTAATACACATTAGCTTTGAAGCGTTGTCTAGATATTCGTGAAGTGTTATCTAGATATTCAATACTTGACTACTTCAGTATTAAAAAAAATAACACTAATAAATATTATATCACCAATAACACTCGTTTAACTAAAATATTTTTTATTTCTTTCCTTCTTTGTTGGTTTTATTTAAAGGACTTCCACCAGGTAAATTTTTATTACATTTATACACATTAATTTTGAAGCATTGTCTAGATATTCGTTAAGTGTTATCTAGATATTCAATACTTGACTACTTCAGTATTAAAAAAAATAACACTAATAAATATTATATCACTGATAACTCGTTTAACTAAAATATTTTTTATTTCTTTCCTTCTTTGTTGGTTTTATTTAAAGGACTTGCTAATCTTGCACAAGGTAATTTTTTATTATATTTATACACATTAATTTTGAAGCATGGTCTAGGTATTCTTTACTTGACTACTTCAGTATTAAGAAAAAAAAAAGAAAATTTTATATCACATTTAACTAATATATTTTTTTATATCTTACCGTCTTTGTTGGTTTTATTTAAAGGACTGCCTGGTGGTTTTCCTGGATCAGGTATTTTCATATTATATTTACTCATAAACTTTTCGATTTTGGTACAATGGAGTTCGGTTATAATGAAGTCCAAAGAATTTTTCAATCTTAGGCACACTTACATATTTTTGTGTTGTGTGATTCAAAAACAGCCAAGGCGAGAACTTTTTGGTTTTAAATGCTAACTTTGAATAACGACTTTACGATGTAATCGTACTTCACTGTACTACATGTATCCTGTATCTGAATATGTAAAAGATTAAATCTCTTCCCTTCTTCCATGTTTGAACTGTGGCTGTTATAGATTTCTTAGGAGGTGGAATTAGTGCCTTTACTGGAATGGCAGGAAGTAATTAATATTAATTATTTAATGAATGTTAATTATGAAATTTCGGAGTTTTAAACCCATCATATGACTTTTTTTCTTTTCATCTCTTCTTCTCAAAGATGTACAAAATTTCTGCAAAAAAAAAATTTTTTTTTTATATAAATTTTTTTAAATGAAAAACAAACCTTTGGGTAGAATACCGAGGCTTCTTAATTAACAATTTTCATAGTTCTGATTACATGATTATTTAAAACTTATCGTGAAATTTATGCTATTTTCTTTATCGTTTATGAATGGCTTTTTAAGAAGCCATTCAAGCTCCTATTAACGCTGCAACAGGTTGTGCAACAGGTGCAGTGCAGGGATTTTCAAGCGCATTTGGCGGACAACAAGGTGGTGCCCCAGCGGCGCCAGGGGCAGCGGCTCCAGGGGCAGCGGCGCCAGGGGCAGCGGCACCGGCATAATAATAATATTCCTTTCTAAATATAACAAAATCATTCCATGCTAAAGTGTAAACAGAGTTTCAGATCATTTTGCAATGGCGGAACTCCAGGCGGTGAAGAACACAATGTATGTTTAAAACAGTGAGAGAATTAAGGACATTTGGCAAATTGATTTAAGTTAACCAATCGCAAACCAAAAAAACTCGTTTGTATACTATTAAATAAATAACATTTTTAATTGATTAATCTGAAAAGTTGTTTGATATTTTTATTTACATATTTATCTAAATCAACTACGAAGATAAAATTTTTATTTTACTTGTGCCCGCATGAATTTTTGTATGCAGACTGATGTGGGAGGATAAAAAATTATATTTGAGACTAAAAAGAATACTAATTCTGATCTTTTCTGTTAATTAAGCCTATTTTATTCTTTACTAAGAAATGAGTTGACATTGATATAAAAAATATCAAAAAACCAATTGCAGGTTGCATTACAAATTTTAATTCTTTGTTAATTAAAACGAAGAATAAAATTCGTATTGAAAATTAAAAAAAAATGATACATTCGAATCCAGGGATCGGCAATAGACATATATTTTTGGTATATAAGTGACCAAAAAGTTTACTAATTCTGTTGTTTTTTTTCAAATTAAATCTGTTTTATACTTCAGGAAGAATTAAATTGGTATTACACAAAGTATATCTATATCAAGTATATGCAAGAGCCCAGCTGATTAAAATTTTTTTCAGTTTTTACAAGAACGTATGTCAAAATTTGTTTACTTTTGTAGCGAGCCATATTTGTTTATTCGTTGAAAAAATAATTTTGTAAAATTGTGAAAAACATTATTAATTCAACAAAAGTAGAAAAAAAGAATTGTTGTGGAAAAGATTTTTGTGAAAAAGTGTATTGTTTAAGAAAAGTAACAAAAAGAAATTGTTTTAAAAAAGTTCTATGCGAAAAGTATTTAAATTTTTGGAAATAATTGTGAACAAAACAAAATAAAATAAAAGAAAATTTCTGACATGAGATATTAATTTTACACAAACAAAATGTACGGTGGTGTTTGTAATTTTATGTTGTTGTACTCTTGCGACTACTTGATATTGATATACTTTGGTATTACAAATCAAAAAGACTATTTCAGGGTTGGGCAATTGAAAGTTTTTTTTGTACATAAAAGTAACCAAAAAGTCTTCAAATATTTATTTTTTGTTAATTAAAACATTTTCCTACTTAACGAAAAATTAAAAAATTGGTCTAACAAAAAACAAATTTCAACAACGATTCCAGGGTTGGTCAATTATCCGACTTTCTTTGGTATATAAGGGTAACCAAACAGGGCACTAATTGTGTTTTTTTTTGTGAATTAAAGTTATTTTATTCTTCAGTAAAATTTTACTTTTTATTTATAAATAAAATCAATTTGATATATGTATTTGAAATATGTATGTATGTTCATTGGTATTAGAAATCAGAAAAGCTAAAGGAGAGCATCAGATCTGTTAACCGACAATCGGTTATGCGATTAACTGATCGGTTAACTTTAAAATTGGCTTCATTCGATTAACGATTAAACCACTTAATGTCAGGCGATTAACCGATATAACAATATATATATATATATATATATATATATATATATATATATATATAGTATATATATATATATATATATATAGTATATATATATATATATATATATATATATATATATATATATATTTTTTTTTTTTTTTTATTTTTTATTTTTTTTGTAGTACTATAACATATTTTTTTGTGTTTTTAATTATTTGTTCGTCTCATATGCAAAAGGTATGTGTTTACAAAATATTTTTTCATACAAACAAAGAAGGTGTTCGGCAATTTCCTTCGTATATGTAAATGACAATAACCCTATTGCCAACGATTTATTTAAAAATTAAAGGACTTGATATAATAAGAGACGAACTCAAGTTTTAAATACACTTATTTATATTTCCTTTTAGCAAAACAGAAACTAAGAACTTCGAAAATAAATTTTTTTGTAGAATGTTCGACGCTAAGATTTGCCAGGATGAGTCAGATGATGGCCTGACAACAGAAGGAACTCTCGACAGTAACTCAAGTATTCTTTTAACAGAATTAACCGAAACAATTAAAAGTGTAAAGTTGTTTACATTCTCGGGTGATTTTTCTTATTGTAAAAAGTATTGCTACAAAACCCCCAGCACGTGCTGTCTTTGACAGCATGGATGCCCATTGTTTTTTGTATTGTTGTGCCAGTGAAATGACCAAATCTAGGGTGTTTTTTTTTATGGAGTGACACAAGTTTAAATCAATAATAACACAAGGAAATATGTTTTTAATATCAATGAAACGGGCTTTATTGCAAGGAAAATTTGATGAAATTTATGTTTAAATATGATGTCTTCAATGTGGCCGCCACGGCTGGCGTGTAGAAGGCTCAATCTGGAATACCAGTTTTCAACAACAAAAGAAAAAAAAAATAATAAAATCGTCCCTGAAGTGGAAGAACACAACCCTTGATTGATTAGGATCATCTGCAATGTTTTCCTGTACAGCGGCTACACCTTCTTCAGTGCGCACTGTTCGGCCGCTCACGGGTTGCACATTATCAGTAACAGTAAATGTGGTCCGAAAACGATCCACTGAAGGACGATTATGTACGAAATAACTTCGAAATCGTCAGTTAAAATTTCAGAATGAAAACATAACAATTCAAAACAATGTAAAGTATTTAGGCATGTGCTTAGATAAAAAACTTGGCCATGAAAGCTTTGTGGCTGTGGCCAATACTCAACAAATGTTCAACGTTCACTACAAAAAATAAAAATCTTATTTTTAAAAGCGTAATAAGACCAACCTTAACATATGCCAGTCCCATTTGGTACAAAGCTGCAAAAACACATCTGAGAAAACTTCAAATAATTCAGAACAAATGCCTTAAAATCATAAACAATAAACACTGGAGATATTCTACTCAACTTCTTCATGACGAAACTGGCTACGAACGTATTATCGACTTCATAAAAAAAATCAATGATAAATATCACCAATCCATAGAAAATTCAGGAGAAAATTATCTCTAAAACTTAATATAACCAAATTGAAAATTATATTCATGCATTGTGTTATATTTGTATAATACGTTTGAATACTTACATATATATTTTCTATTTGTATTTGAATTTTTCTATTATCAGATAAAAATTTTCCTTTTTTTCCCTTAAACACTATTATATATTAAAATTAAATAAATTTTCAATATTTATGTTCATTATTGTACTCGTTGTAATATCTATAGATAAATATGTTAAAAAGTAAATGTAAATAAAGATGAAATTAGAAATGAAAAAAAAAATTAAAAATTAATGAATGTACGCCATAAAATGGCAAAAGTGTACGATGATGACTTTGACGAATGGAACAATTATTTTGGTT
This sequence comes from Linnaemya tessellans, assembly GCA_951800035.1. Lineage (NCBI taxonomy): Eukaryota > Metazoa > Arthropoda > Insecta > Diptera > Tachinidae > Linnaemya > Linnaemya tessellans. Next base: position 113,791,957 of record OX637533.1, read on the forward strand.
AAAAATGTTAACAATTTGCACGCGTTGCTCTGGTGTTGTGACACTCTAAAAAAACACACTTTAGTTGGGTCATGGACTATAAGTCATATAAGGAATCAATTGTCTTCATATAATGACGGATTTTTCAATTTTAAAGGATCATGTTAGCAATCCGATTGATAATAATAATAATAATAATAATAATAATAATAATAATAATAATAATAATAATAATAATGATAATAATAATAATAATAATAATAATAATAACAATAATAATGAATTAAAAACATTTTAAAATAATAATAATAATACATACTTTTAATTATCCTGTGGGTTAACAACAATTCTTTGGACCCAACAAGTTCTCACTAAAGTTACAGAATATTGTATATTGTATCGAAATATTTATTTCTATATTAATTAGATTCAATTAAATTAGTGTTTTTTGTTTGTTATGTGGTCAAGTATGTCTATATGCCTGCATTTCATTGGTTCTTACACCAAATCATCAGTAGACTTTAACCTAATTCCAAAATAACAAAACCTCTCAGCTTATACATAAACTCGCAAAAATGAATTGAGAATTACACAAGCAAAAGCATAGGATTTGAAATTCAAGAAAACACAACAAACAAATATTATTCGATATAAATCTATTTTGTTTTTCCATCTTCATACAATTAGCCTGCCGTTGGCAAGGAATAAAAGTATATAAAAAAGGCACAATGAAAAACAAAATCTGCACAAAACGTTTTTAAAATCGCTTATTCGACATATTGTCTCAATTAAATTAGTGCTTTTTGTTTGTTATGTGGTCAAGTTCTTACACCAAATCATCAGTAGACTTTAACCTAATTCCAAAATAACAATATGTCGAATAAGCGATTTTAAAAACGTTTTAAATTCAATTAAATTTGACAGACTAATTGTTCTAGAAGGTGTTTTAAATTCAGGAAGACATGATAAATATTACAAGGCACAGGGAAAAGTTAATTTTAATTATTCAACTTACACAGCAGAGCAGAAAAGCTGTTTTCGAAAGCCGCTACACTATCCTCATCAGTCATCAGTCATATGCACCGTTACCGTTTATTAGGCGTGTGACTACAGTTTTTATTATTTATAAAAAACTTTATTACGAAACTGCATAGGGGAACTGAATGAAAGCGATGGTAATACAGTTTTAATAAAAGTATTACCGTTTGATTATTTTGTTCATATCTCATTTTCTGAATTGTTTGTTCTCTTGTCCTTAAGACAAACATCTATGGTTTGATATATTCTTTTTAACAAGATTATCAAATTTCCGCTATTATCGAATAGAAACAATGACGTTATAGATTTTTGATCTGAATTGACCACCGCGCTTGCTTTTGACCGAAGTGGTTAAACGTAAGACTATGAAGCCGAAAGTACCGAATTGTCGTGTCAATTCTTCTGTTTCAGTGACAAAGTCATGGTACCGGCCACTAGACTTGTGTCCAACTAGCTGATTCGCTCAGTTTTTGCAAGAACCTCTGATCGAACCTATGTAATTTAAATGGGTTTGATCAGAGGTTCTTGTCAAAACTGAGCGAATGAGCTAGTTGGACACAAGTCTACCGGCCACTGAACAATTACTAGGATATTCTAGATATTCGAGCCACACGTAAATGGGATGTGCCCACAGGGTTTTAAAGTAAATTTAAGTACATCAGGGGGAACCCTTATTTACAATGGTTTTATGAAATAAGTGAAAGAAACAAAAATATCTTAAATTGCCTATTATTTAAGACACACATAATTTTGCGCCAAAGTTCATATATATTTTTTTTATGACATTGATCAAGTATTTGAACAGGTTTTTCTGCAGTCAATATTTATTGCTAAAGAATGCTAATATACAAGTACATATATTATCTACTATATATATTTTTATTCCTACGTTGTAATATTTTAAATTAAATCTTATTAAATTTAAAAACACTTTACCCAGCTGAACGAGAGTTCAAGGGTTTGTAAACATTCGAACAAGTATTTGCTTACATTAAGACTTATTTTCTCTGACTTTTAGACAATTTTTCATATTTATCTACGGCTTGACAAATTAATAAAAACAACTGGTTATTATTTTATGTTAACTGATTATTTGAACATATGTTCTTTTGAATGTGACGGAATACAAATATGTTAGCTAACTTGTTTGCATTTCCAAGCACTACAAAGAAGCCAAAAGCCTTGCGGCAAGGACACTGGTTTTTATAACATGGCAATTCTTTCCTAGACTTATTACTTATTTGTTATTAATTACTTTGCTTATTACGACTTGAATTATTATTTAAGTAAAAGTAAATTTTTCTAATTTGTTTATATTGTGCGCTGAAAATGGTTAACACTATAAAAATTCATCAGCCAACTAAAGCAATGAATTAATAAAGTGGCTACTACAAAGTCCTTTTTTTTATAACTTTCACTATCTGCAATCAGTAGGGGAAATCGCCCTGAATTTTTGGAATTAATAATATCTGTTTAATATAAAACTTAAAAAAATGCTTTAAATTTGTTCCTCGTTGAAACAAGTTTGACAGCAGAGTGCCATTTAAAATAAAATTTTTATAAATTTTTGCTTTTCGTAGTTTTAAGCTTAAATAAAACAAAGTGATTTGCTGCAAATTTCAGTATGTGTTGCCACAAAATTTCTGAAATGACAGAGCATCGGAAGTACGCTTCGGAAGTACGCATCGGAAGTACGCTTAACTAATAGATATTTTTTGGTAAGAAGCTGCACGGAGACCTAAGGTTTTCCACAGAACCAAAATCAACAGAAAATTAAAACGTATATTCAACAGAAAATAAAAATGTTTCGAGGCTTGAGCCGTAAGCTAAAGCGCACTGTGCATACCACGGGATGCGGTATGCACCGTGTGTGCTGTTGGCTGAAGTAGTTAACGCGAGTCTAACAAGCTGAAATATCGGGTTAGACTCGGCTCGCAATAATAACACGGCGTTGAATTTTCTGTATCAGAATAATGTACGGGAGCTTTTACTCTGGGTGCTTCTCAGCTTCGTCATACAAGCTTAAAAATTATATTTTTAAGGAATGTTGGCTTAAGTAATACAAGTTGTTAAATTTTTACACTTTTTTATTGTATATAAAAAAGGGCGGAGTCCAAACATTTTATTTTTTTATATTTTATTGCTTCAAGTTTAACGCGTTGGAGCTTTTTTAACATAAAAATATACCATTTACCTAACAAAATTATAAAAAAACTTTCAAAATTATGTTGTTGGTTTAGTTTTTCTTAGGGGAACTTCTTTCCCTCTGGCACGCTTTACCGCATTTACGAATTTGACCTGTACATAGGCTTACCAGATCCAGATTATTAAAAAGCTGGACATGTGAATTAAAAATGCTGGATATTAAAAAAAAAGCTGGACATTTTGAAATAACATTTTCACGAAAAGTTACTTGTTTATTGTACAAAAAAATTTATTAATTATATCTACATACCTCTCATTTGCTGCAACAACGTCACAACTCAAAAAATTAGTTTCTTATTTTAATGTAGAATTATATTTATCTTAAGTAAAAAATTTATGTAAAAATCTTGCATATTCAAGTCTTGAGAGAAATATAATTTTTCATTTTCCCATTGACTTCTTTGCAAATTGAAAACTTTGATTATGACCTTTTCCAGCATATGAGCGATATGCATTTAAGAATTAAAATTAAATAACGAAAACAAAAAATCATACCAAAAAGACAAAAACAAAACAAAAAAAAAAGCTACTAGAAATTTTTGTACTTTGAAGTAAAAAAGTTATAGCAAATTTATAAAAATTATTTTAAAGCAGCAAAAAATATTAAGAGCATTTTGTGGAAAATTGTTTTTAGCTGGACAAATTTCTTTTTAGCTTGAAACTGGACAGGCCATTAAAAAGCTGGACAATCCAGCCAAAACAAGCCCGACTGGCAACCCTACCTGTACAGTCCTTCAAAATGTATTTATACCAAATTTCAAGGGCTGGCTCTTTTCGTTTGCACTGAATGGTGATTTCCACAGTTTGACGGACAGACGGACATGGCTAAATCGTCTTAGATTTCACCACTGATCAATAATATATACATATATACTTTATGGGGTCTCTGAGGGATATTTCGCTGCGTTACAAACGGAATGGCAAAGTGAATATACCCTCCAATTCTTTTTTGGAGACTATAAAAAAGTAAATTGCGTGTTTAGAATTTCGGTTAAACAGTTTCTTAAACTAAAATATTTTATGGTTCTATTAAAGCCTTACCCCGGTATTCATAAAATTTAAAATGAGTTTGAAATGTATTTTAGTCAAACTTTTTCATACAAAATTTTCTTAAAACAGATTTCAAATACGTTTTATTTTTTATTTATATGGGGGTTAGTCTCTGAGTGTGTATATATGGGCAGAATACAAATTTTCAACAGTCGGAAAGTGCACGAAAAAACTATTTAGTTAATGATAAATTGAAAATAAGCTGTAGCAAAAGTCTGGCAACACTAAGTAGTATGTGCGCATGCATGTGCATGTTTGACTGAATGGTCAACAGTAGTCACACTATTTAGGGTTGAGTTTTTGGTGCACTCATTAAATAATTTTGCAAGTTAAACTGTATGTGTTTGTAGTTGCCAACAGAGCATTGGGTCATTTGCATCATTGCCCATGTAGAGCTTTCATTAATGAATAGCGATTAATTGGAAAATGTGGTTTTATTTTTAGCAACAAAAGCCTAATACGAATACTATTGAATGTTTTGTTGTCGATGGAGTATGTGATTAGAGAAAAGTTGGTAGTTGCCTGTTTGAATTTGCTATAGAAGTTGTAGGAAAGGAGTCGCAATAGTCCCTAGTGAACTTTTGTTTTTGAAGACACACATACATGCACACATGCTTTCACATATACCTACATAGTTCATGATTAGCACATACAACTTAGCTGATAAAATTTTTTTTTTATTTATACATTTTATTCTCTTTTAACAATAATCACTTAATTAAGAACTTGGCAGTTTTTATATAATTTCTCTATGCTGGTTTTTTCTCATACATCCGTACACATATTCCTGCATACGCGTAAGTGTGTGTGTATGTATTGAAAACTTTGTAGACAGCTTTTGTTTAAAAAAGAACAATTTAAAACTTTATTATACTATTCGATTTACATATTAGGGAGTGCTCCCCATTATGCCCTTTGCCCATGAACCTGAATAAGAATGTGGCAGAATTGCATAATAGAGAAGTAAGAACGTTATATACGACCGAGTCGAATCTTAAATACCCTCCAAATATATTAAAAATGTTTAAGCTGCTGGGTCAGAGTTCCTTTAAGACATTCCTGTGGCCAATTTTACACCTTTTTGGTCGGGATCCCTCCGGGATCCGCCGAAGGCAGACATCTCACCTTTGCCATAAAAAATAAAAAGTAGATTTTTGGAGTTGTTAAGTGTAAAAATTTCTTTTGATGGGGAAAAAAAGATCTCAGCCTTCTCATAAAAGCTTAAAAATTTAAATTTCAATGCTTAAGGAGTACAATTTTGTTAAATGTTTACACTAATTTTCCATATAATAGGTTACTTAAAGGGCCAAAAAAACAGGCGGGGTTCAAAAATGGGTACTTACGATTTTCTGGCTCCAAGTTCCACGCCTTGGACCTTCTTTGACATAAATATATATCATTTGTTTAACGAAATAATAAAAGAAAAACTTTAAAAACTATCTTAGTTTTTAGAGGTTTTTTTAGTTCTTCTTAGGGAAGCTTTTCTCGCTCTAGCCCGATTCAGCCCATTTACGAACTTGACCTGTACTATCCTTCAAAATTTATCTATGCCAAATTGCAAGGGTCTATCTCTTTTGTTTTGGACTGAATCGTGATTTCTACAGACGGACGGACGGACGGACATGCTCACATCGTCTTAGATTTCATCACTGATCAAGAATATACCCGTATATACTTTGTGTGGTCTTAGAGGGATATTTCGCTATGTTGCACAAGGAATGACAAAGTGAATATACCCTCCAATTCTTTTTTGCAGGGTATAAAAACAAATTGTTTAATCATCTTTCAATTATGTTTGAAAACATATAATTATACCTAAGAAAATTCTATGGCGCCAGGGTAAATTATTTAAAAATGTGTTTAAACATTTCGATTGTTTAACTCTGGAATCGAATTTTTGATTTTTTGGTTTTTAATATCATTTAATTCTTTCTGAAGTACTATAAAGTAGGTATCATTCACACACAAAAAATAAACAAATTATATATTTAAAAATTTTGCAACAAAATGTTACATTGCAGCCTGAGCAATAGAGCCTTTCATATGCGATTGTGGACTTGGTGCAAAAATTTCAAAAATTAAAATCTTAAAATTAAACAACTTTTACAAGTTAAACAACTTCAACTCTAACAGCCATATCTAAATACGGGCGGAAAGCGGAACGCTTTTTTCCGCTGAGCTTTAACGCTGAAATGCCATACCTAAACAAAAGCGGCAACGTTATGTCAAAAAACAATAAAAACAGGGTTATCAAACAAACAAATTAAACAACCCTGATTATTTTAACAGCTGGACGGACGACATTTGTGATTTTGTTATTGAAATTTTGTACAAATTGCAAACGTGCATACATATATATGTATATAATCATATTGGAAATATTTTCTTACCTCCATTTTCTAATATGAAGTGCACAAATATTTTCTTTTATTATTTATTTCACTTTTGTAAATTTTTGCTTTTTTTCTCTGGTTACAATTGCTTTCTTTTGCAACTAACTTCATTGGAAAACGCTCTGTCAAAATCGGACTTTCCAATAGCAAAGCGTTGCCGCCGCGTTATTTCGGTATGCTCCATACAAAATGTATGGACATGAGAACTTTTGACATTTAGGTATGGCTGTAAGGATTTATGATTTATTTAAAAAAACTAGACTTGTTGTTTTTTAAACCTAAATTATTACGATAAGACTTATGAAAAAAGAAATGAACTTATTTAAAAAATATGACTTGGTGCACTTTACCTCACACCTACAGACATCTGTGTGCGTGGTTTGCATATCTAATATTATATGTATAATAAATAACCATATTAACAATGTTGTAATTGCACAAAAGAATATCAATTAAGACTTTAAATTATTCATACTTAAAATACAATAGCTACTTTTACGAAAATATTTGTTTGCTCCTATCATACGAACTCACATTGTGGCGCGCCTTTTTCGCACTGCGATCAGCCAAAACCTCAAGAATTTTCGCATACACTAACTTTCTAACGTTTAAAGCCCACAAGAAATCCATATGATTGAATTCTTTTTCAGGCACCAAATATTTGCCTATAGGCCGTCCTAAATCCTGGTACATGGCCTCGACATCACCCGGATGACAGAGTAGATCATTGTCTGAATAGTAGACATAAGTCGGTGCGATGACTGCCGAGAGATTGTAACGCGGTGGTTCACGTTCCTTATATAGCAACATATTTTTATTGAAGCCGTAACTATAAGGAGCAAATTTGCCACTTTTAATAATTTGTATAAAATGTTTGACCTGCTTAGCAGCCACACCAGCTGGATAATGGCCCAAAATGACGGGAAACATTTTCTAAAAAAAGAGAGTAAAACAATTTTCAATGCTTATAAGTACTATTTAATGAGAGTACTAATATTTACCCGATTAAATTCACTCCAATTGCGACCCACTATTCCAAATACGGCTTCAATGCACAATCTCTCAGTTTCTTCTGTCATACTACACAGGAAACGGAATTCGCCATTAAACATCTCGGTTATAGAACTTCCCACTAAACTCTTGATGTACAATATAAAAATATTTTTATATATTTAATATTGGCCGGAGATTTGTTAATAGTTTTTACCTACATTGAAATATATACTGATGGCCCTAATATACGGATGATCTTCGGTCTTTCTAGCATATACTGCCGGAGCCATGGCATGCATCATGATGATTTTTTTGTTATATTCTGGTCTCATGAAGCACATGACAAAGAAAGCTGTACAGCCTTGGGAATGCCCAGCATATTGTATCTTCTTGAATCCAGTTGTCTTAAGGACGTAATCAATCATGGCTGGCAGATCGTAGATGCCAATTTCATGCCAACTAAATTCCCAGAACTTGGTACCGTCTGGATCTAAACTGGTATGATTTCGAGAGTAACGATTACCACGTGCATTGCCCAGCCACACATCGTAGTTATGGTCCGCAAGAAGGTAGGCTGCATTAAATAAAGAAATCAAATAACATATGCAAGATTAGAGTAGTCAATCGTTAGCTGTACCTTTTCTTTATAACTGCAACGAAAAATTTCGTTTGTGTTTTCATATTGAAAATATTAGCAAACAAACTCTTACCTAGACTTACGTTGGGGCCCATGATAACATAGCCTGCGGAGCTATCAACAAGTCCATGTTGCAGGAAAAACGGTTGAGCCCCCTGCTTGCCACGTATACGATGCATGGTTAAAATGTAACCATCATCCGTGGTGACAGTGTGAACTTCCGCTGGATAACCATATTTAGCAATTAATTTATCCTGGATATTATTTTTGTTCAAATTGAAGTGTTGATGTTGATGAAATGAAAAGAAGGAACAGGCAATAAAGAAATAAACAACAGAACTCAAGTGCTCAAGTTAAAGGATGACTTTTCTAAGTAACGGATCAAAAATGGCTATTGCATTTCAATTAAAATTTCATTTTGGGTGTAAATGCGGTTAATTATATTCAGTGCGTTTGTTTTCAGAGACACGAAAATAATTAAATGGAAAGGCGCTGTTTTCTGAAGTAGTTAATAAGAGACTATGAAGCGGAGGGCCCAGAGCTCGGCTCCGCAGTCAGTCATGAATATTGTGCCGAATTCTTCTGACCAGCATTTCGTGAATTTTTGTATTAGTTTTTGTCAGCCTGTCTCTAAGCATAACTGGTAGCGATTGACACTATCATGTGTTAAAGAAGCGGAGAAGAAGTTTGAAAAAGCTACAAAAAATTCTCTCTCTTCTCACCTAACTTCAACTGCCCTCTCAATACTATCTCCTTCTTTCTAGTTCCGGCGCAATGCACATGGGGTCAACCTCTAAGTGATGGTTCGAATTAAAAAAATACAATAAAATTAATGGTTGGTAGTGAACAGAAGAGTACCAGTGGCACTGCAATAGAACAGATTTTTCTACAAAAATTTTCTACAATTTTATTTTGTCCTATTTATTCCAGAGAAAGGAGATTATATATAAATATTTATTAGATATATGGCGTATAAATAAGTTTGTCATTCCATCTGTAATTTCCGCAATAATAATATGCATGTGTTTTTTTTTTGTTAATTAAACCTATTTTATACTTCAGAAAGAGTTTAATTGATATCATATAAAATCAAAACGACGATTCCAGGACTAGACCATAAAAGTATCCCTTTAAAAATTTTTTGGGAAATGGCAACTCCTCTCTGATTGACAAATGATTTAGTTCTCATTGTGTCGCTATTGCAGCCGGTCATTTCGAATAGCCGTCCTTCTTAAAGTGCTTTTATAATCAATTTAAAGTTTATAACAAAATTCAGTGTGTTCAATATTACAGTGTGTTTATTAATATATGTACATACATATATAAATTAAGAAGATGCAATTAAATAAAAGAAAAATGCTAAAAAAAATTAATCTTAATAGAATAAGTTAATAGAAAAAGTTTTACATACTTATGCATGAATGTTGTTGTTGTTATTGTCAGTAATCAAGTGAGATGTAAAAAAGCATTTATTATAGGAGAAAAGTGCATGTGTTTATTAGTTGCCGTTAGAGCATCATAATCAGATATTCTTTTTGATATTAATAAACCGTGTGACCGTTGTAACGACTAAAGTAGCAAACTACTACATATTCGATTGCGTCTCCAGTTTACTTTACTGTTTGCTTCAATTTCCAATATATTAAACTTTCTATTTCATTGAATACAAATCTGTGTACATCAAGAATTTAACAAAAAGGAAATTTGCTGGAAATTATTAACCACATGCCGGGAAAAACGAATTACAGTCAAATCTACATCTTCAAAAATGTTCAATATAAATAAATTTTCAGTGTATGGAAATTCATTGTAAGGCTATCTAAATTAAGTCCCATTTCACATACATCAGATTTAATTGCTCAGTTTAAATTTATTTTGAACCTGCATTTACGTTCATACACGAACAGTTTGCTTCATCAAGTTTCATTGCGTTTGACTGGAACCTGACGTGTGTGACTGTCCCCTATAATATAGCAATCATTTTAAAGAAAAACTTTTTAAGAATTTAATTTAAAGCGTTTTATAACATATGTTAAAGATTGTCACAGCTTCATTGTACATAAACAAGTAGAAGAATAAATCTTTTACTTAAAAAAGAATTAAAATTTTAATATTTAAAAAGTAAAGCGTTGTGTAGTCAAACTGCTTTTGAAACTTTTGTCTGTTAATTTAGTTAAATTCGCTTTTCGACGCCAAATATATAAATCTCATTTTTGTGCTACCGTTTGAAAATTACAATGGTCACTCTGTTTCTTAAAAATATAGAGCACAAAGCAGAGTGTAGTTTTCATAAATGAGAGAGTGTTTATTTATGTTTTGAAACGCAGAGCAACACATGCTTTTTAGAGTTACCACGATTTATAATAATATGAATAAAACGGGTATCGGTACGGGTATTTAATACAATCAAATCTATATTCATACAGATGTTTCAATGAATTTAGGAGGTGAGTAAAGTAAAAATTTAACTATTTCAAAATGTATCAACCTAAAAGAATACAAAATAAGTAGAATTTAAGTAAGACATATGTATGTATTTCTCAAGAATTTGATAGGTTTTGATTTCGTAATAGAAAAAATTAATGTCTCAATCTTATTGAATTGATATTAGTAATTTTTACCCATTGTTTCCTATAAAATATGTTGAATGATAAAAAAAAAGAATATTGAATTTTATTGACATTAACATATAGGAATATATATTCAAATATTCGATATCAATACGCGTATTGGCATGGATGATAGCACTTCGAATCCGAGTCCAAATCTATCACACGCAGCGCAGCTGCACTTGTGATAGACAAATTGTTAATGTATGCATGTATGTATTAATAAAGAAAAATTGTTTTAATGTGGATCTATCAGGGGAATAGGAAAAACAAATAAATGACGTCCGTCTGCTTGTACGTGGGATGTGGTTTTCTTGGACTGATAGATTGGAAATGGTCCTATTAAAAAAAAAAAAAATCGATTTCAGGGTTGGACAATTTTATATTTTTGTGTTAAAGAAATGCTGTCAAATAAGTTACTAAATTTTGTTCTTTTATACATCAGGAAGAATGACATTGTAATTAAAAATTTAAAAAAAAATCAACAATTCCACGTTTGACCAATTGAAACTTTTGTTGGTACATAAAAGTAACCTATTCGATATTTGTGCAAGAATCGGTTAGCCGATTAATTGCTACCCTATTAACTGATCGGTTAACTTAAAATTGGCTTTATTCGATTAACGATTAAACCATATATATAGATATAACAAAATATATATGTATATTTTTTTGTAGTCCTATAACATTGTATTTGTATTTGTATGTTGAAATACTTTACAAAGTAAATTTGCAAAGTATTTGGTGCAACAGATGCCGACGGAGTGACTTAGACTATATGCCGGCGATGTTATTAACCCGTATTTTCTTCCGTTACTGTGACTGACTGTACACGACCTATACTTTCACATAGGAAGTAGCAGCGTAGTTAACCACGGAATATTCCTCAGAAGAACTGTAAGTCTATGCAGTTATCTGAGGTGTTGAAATTAACTAGTGCGAGTGAGACGCAAAACTCTGGAAAGAGAGTAAACAATCAGTGGTCTGGCTGCACTTAAAAGATAATTGCCAACGAGGCTTGATGTTAACTGACTCAGAGCTGCTTTGCGACTGACTGAGATCCTATAACATATTTTTGTGTGTTTTTAATTATTTGTTCATCTCATATGATAATATTTTTTCATACAAACAAAGAAGATGTTCAACAATTTCCTTCGTAAATGAAAATAACAATAACACTATCGCCAAGGATTTATTTAAAAATTAAAGGAATAGATTTAATAAGAGACGAATTAAAGTTTTGAATACACTACACTCAGGCATATTTCCCTTTAGCAAAGCAAAAACTAAGGACTTCGGAAATAATTTTTTTTTCAAAATGTTCAGTGCTGGGCTTGGCCCGGATGAGTCTGATGATGACCTGACAACAGAAGAAACTCTCGATAGTAATATGTACAAGCATTCGTTTAACAAACAATTAAAAGTGTTAAATAAAATAAAATAAAATAAAAAAATATTACACCAGGACTCTAATGGCGTAATGAAGATTTCATATGTCTAGAGAAATCCAGAAAAATTACTGAGAAATTAAATCTTGCGTATTATTTATTGCTTTCGAAATTTTTCAGTATCTATGGTATGTAAGAGAATTTTTTTCCAAGTCAAGTTTTATAAAAACTAAAGAAATGAATCGGTTAAATCCTGAACATTTAAGTATAATTATTTTTCTAAAAGATTATGTTACTAGACCTCCTTAACCTATTGAAATAAATATTAAAATGAGAAAAAGACAGCTTCACAGCTGTAAAACTTGTGGGTGCTGTTGGCTGAAGTAGTAGAACACGAGACTATGAAGCGGAGGGTCCTCGGTTCAACCCCGCGCTGACACGATCATGTACTAAAAAGCAGAGCAACAGCAGCACCCACCTTCGTCGGCCCTGTAGCAAAAAATTAGCCGGCTACAAAAAAAATTCTCTATCTCCTCATCTTTCTTCATCTGTCCCTTAATACTATCCCCTCCTTTCAAGTTCCGGTGCATTGCAGTGCATATGTAGGGGTCATCCCCTGAATGCTGGTCCAAGATAAAAAAAACTTATAATTTTTTTTTAATTTTAAAGTAACTACACAACACAAATTTGTTTTCTTTGGTAATAAAATATGTTGTTTTAGAAGGAAATAAATTAGAAGGAAATAAATTAGTATTTAAAACTATAAAGATCAAAAAGATCCTGGTAACAGGGTTGTAATGAATGTGTGAATATTCTACAGTTGTACGTTAGTGAAGGGTATATACGATTCGGCACTGCTTTTTACTTGTTGACATTAATGTCTGCTTAAAGTTTACAATGTAAAAATCGTTCATATAAAATTCAAGCAATGACCAGGTTCGAAAGGGCTTTAAGAAATTATATAATAATTTTTTATACCCTCCATCAAAAATGGTCCTAATGAATAGGCAACTCCATCCGTCTGCACGTGAAATTGGCTTTCCCAAGCGTCTAGAAAAGCTAGACACTTCGGTCTTGTATTGATGCAATGGAAATAGTTCTAAATAGATTGCGTTGGAAAATCAGCCAAACACAAAATATGGTTCCAGAGCTGGAAATTTAAGCTTATTCTTGATATATATAATATATACATATATATATATATATATATATATATATATATATATATATATATATATATATGTATATATATTTATTTTTTTTGTTTTATTTTTTCATTAACCCTATTTTGTACATCAGGATAAATTTAATTGGCACTAAAAATAAGAAGCTTAAAGAATAAAACAAAAAAAATTTTTCAAAGTTGGACAATTGAAACTTTTGTTAGTATATAAAAGTAACTAACTAAAAGAATTTAGACATAATGGTTTGAAATATTTTAAATACTATTTTGGTTTAAACAGTTTTATTCTTAAACGTTCTTTAACCAAATTTCAACAGGTAATTGTCTTAAATATTTGCTTGCTAAGGCGAAGGATTAAATCAACTTTAAGGAGTCTTTAGTCTAACAAGAGTTTTTTTTATCTACTCACCACTGATAAATATGAATCTTCTGTAATACTTTTGCGTTCATTCTTCTCTTCTTCTGTTTCATCTTCGTTACTCTCATCCTCATCTTCATCAATAAATTGTGATGTTGTTGAATTTATCAGAATATATATTAACAAAAAACTCAAGAAAATATAAGGAACACAGAATTTCTTAAAGAAAGCCATTTGATTGTGTAACAATTCTGAATAATAATTGTGTAATAGCTTTCGGAAAATCTTCACGCAATATTTGTTCGAACTAATTTTGAATACTGAATAGTATTTTACTCTTTAATTTATTCACACACTTTTATTGAGTTTGTTTGGTTGTATATTCAACTGCTAATTGTTAACACTTTTGGATATTGTTAAGCAAGAAATCGCTCTTGGCATTTGTTGGGGTGCGTCGAGCTCTGATGGCTGCAAGTGAATTGTTGTAAATGAAACCACCAAAAATGTTTTATCATCGAATTGTCTTTTTAAACCTAAAAAGACATACTTTTTGGATTTTACGTTGTTTCGTTTTTATTATTTGTTTATTTTATATTATTTTTTATTGCTTTGGTCAGTTTATATTTTACCCACAAGCGAAATATCATTTTCTTACTTTCTAGCAGTCGGCCCTCCACTGCTTTCTTTTACGAAACCCTGTTTTGAATTTCTTTTGTTAACACACTCACGTGTACGAGTAGTTTGTGTTATAGTTATTTAACAATAAATAATTATATTTAACGTTGAAACCAATTTGCTTTATTTATTATTTATTTATTTATTTTTTCTTATTTTGTCACATTGCCGAATGTGAGTGAAACAGTGAAAATATTTTATATGCACGCAAAAGTTTACTTCTGTCTTATAATTAATGCATATTAAGACAGCTGAAAGTATTTGTTGTTTCCGTTAATTTTTTGCAAGCGACCCCATTATATATATATATATATATATATATATATATATATATATACATATATCTACATATATATGTATATATATCGTTGAAACTACATCTGTCAAATTATCTGTAATTTATTTAATCTGTTTTGCCAAATTGCCATGGACCGGATATACTAGCTAAGAGTGGAACCGCACTTCAGGATGCCGACATTGACCAACTAAGTGGGGTTCCACTCACATCCTGCTGGAGACGCTTTGATGCTGCACTATTTGAATTAGCTCAGGACAGGTGGTTCAGAGAATACACTTGCGAGATATCGAGGGTTTTATGGCCCCGCCCAGTTTCTAAGAGGACAAAGGATATTTTGAACTTCGCAAAATAAGGCCCACACTCACTGGACACTGCACCTCTGGGCTCTTCCCTATAATAACTACTACTCCAGTTGCAACGACGAGGAGTAGGAATAAAGACTTGCACACTTCCTCTGACTATGTGCAGTAACAGTGGCTAGTTCGGCAGCTGACTACCCTGAGGCGTGCGTGAACGATCAAATTCTTATCTAAATACTTCTTCCTTCTTCTTACTATCCTTCCTTAAACTAATTTCTGACTATCCTGTCCTTCTTCTCCTCTCTCTCTCTCTCTCTCACTTACACACAGCGTTGCCATAACTTTTTCAAAAAAAACTGCAACTTTAGAAAAAAAAAAACTGGTTTTCACGTAAAAAAACTGCTCATAAAAAATTCACAAAAATATATAGTTTTTTTTCATATTTTTTTATTAAAACAAAAACATAACACAACAAATTAAATATGATATACATCTACATATAACAAAGCAATTCATTTTAATAAAAAATATATAGGTACATAGGGTTTAAATAAACAAAAAGAGTTCGTTATTATTTAGATATAATACTGCCTGTTCCAGAATCTCGACAAGTCGATGTCGTTCTCATATTTATATTGAAACCAATAATTAAAAATTTAAATTTGTTTGTATGTACATAGAAAAACACAAGGCATATCTATCTAACAGGTACAACCATTTCTACAAAAATAGAACACTTATTGTAGAAACTACCTTAACAGTTGCAAAAATCGTTAAACGACACTACTAAGTTTGACGTTTTATCAGGTTAGGCTAGTGCGCTCGTGCTCCCACCTGCAATATACACCTTGGTAAAATTCAACTTGCTTTGTGGTCAGGGGTGCAAAAAGATGTATGTGATAATTACATACTCGTATAAAAAAGTATAGTTAAACCTTGCCACTGTTATATTAAGCAAATGGGGTAAAATTATGGTTTCAGAAATTGGAATTAAAATAACAAAATTAAGAGTAAAAAAGTAAAATGTAAAAACTGCAAAATCTGCACAATTTACAGAAAAACTGGTTTTTAAAGAAAAAAACTGCAAAACTGCTCAATGCTTAGAAAAACTGTCAAATGCAGATAAATCTGCACATTTGGCAACGCTGCTTACACGTCTTCCTTTCCTATACAGGTGGTAGCACGAAGGCATTAAATTGATTGGACCCAAGTGGGTCCTCTTACTAGAAACCTGTTAACCTAACCGAACCGGATATACACTTTAGTGTGTAGCCAATATCGCTTTGCTTACAACACATTGGTTTTTCAGAGATCATAACTTGGCGAATGTTCGTCAGGTCATGACAATATCAAAAATAGGGCATTTACATATTCCTTGTACACAACAATTAACTACTTCTGACGTTAAATATAGCAAGAGGTTTTTAGAAATTTATAAGTGTTAAAATGAATGAGTACAGAAGTGTTCTAATTTTAATATTGTCTTGCCTTGACGTTGACAAATACTTACGGAATAAGGGGGACTTTGAAAAACAGAACACTTTCGCACTCCTTTCCTTCAGTAATTGGGAATTTCTAATGAGGCTTTTTTTTATATTCAAGGCCTTAGAGAGAAGTCACAAATTGTCAAAAGTTGTGCACAAGGAGACAATGTCTTATATTTGAAATTGTCTTGACGTGACATTGACAATTAGTTACAGAGTACAGGGGAACATTTTATGAAAGCCCTCAGCTTAAAATAAAACCTGACCTGAAATGTACGATCAATTTGGTATTTTGCCTAATGAAACAACAAACTTTTGACAAAAAGTGTCACTAAGTAATTAATAGTTTGCCGCATATGCTTTTATATACATCACAATAATAACAATAAATATATCAATAATAATATGAATAATTAAATTTTTTAGATAGAAAGCCAGCCGCATCATAATTGTTTTCTATCACTGGCAATTGATTTTACTCAATCATATATTTTAAACGATTTTTCAAAAAGTTCTCAACATCTTCCAATAATCGATTATTAACCAATTTTTTTACATTAGATGATGTGAAAAAGTCTAGGTGATTAAATTTGGACGCCGCTATGTGAAAAACTCCTTTAATATTTTCCACCATGTGCGAGTATATGTGGCGGACACCCTCAGATGTGGCCAAAGCATCAGTTTCTCCAAAATATAAAGCGATTGGTATTGAAACATTTGTCAGTTCATAATTTAGGGGATTCACTGAATTATATACTTGCAAATTTCCTATTGCTTGGTAATCATATGCTACAAAATCGCCCGATCTCCAGATTTGCTGTAAGTGTTGTACTTCTTTGAAGGAGCCACCTTGCAGCAATTGGCCATACACCAGATCACTAGAAAGCTTCCAGAAATGAAATTAATTAGACATTTTTTACATTTTATGTAGATTTGCTTAGAACTAAAAACTCATAAGAGTACAAAAGCAGGTGCCAGGTTTCATTTCTTAGTTCCAGTAATTGTTTTAAAAATTAAACCCACACTGCACGTAGGGTATTCAATTCAACGGAATAAATTAATTAAACGATTAATAAAAATGAACTATTAATTTTTGAAATTTTGAAATACATATTACCAAAATAATAATTATGTGAACTAAATAAAGCAGAAGAGGAATTTTCTACATATTAATAAAAATTATTCACTGACTTTTATTATATTGTTTAATATTTAACAGAGATTTCCGAAATTAATCTTTTTGAAATAAGTTTTGGTTCAAGTAAATTGCATTTAAACAATTTTTTGCTTAACCTTTAATTCTTTCATCAGAAGTCCAAGAAGCTAACAGCAATCCATGGTAGATTGCTCAGTCCTTTTCTAGGTTTTTTTCTAAAGTTACTAAATCGTTCATTGTTCCATTACACTATTGCTTTAACTTTCCCAGTATCTTCAATTTCGGATAACTCTTCTAAAGAACTATCAAAATTCTACAAAAATGTTAATTTTTTCAACGGGCTTAAGTTCGAATCTGCATGACTGCAAATGCTTTTTTATTATTTTATTAATAAATGAATTTGTTCAAATTCTATTTATTATTTATATTAAGATTGGAATATTAAGAATAATATTCCAATGCAGATTCGAACTTAAGGCCGTTGAAAAAATTAACAATTTACATAAGAAAGTTCGACTAATAAAAAATTCATTCTACAAACATTTAATTTTTAAATTCAATATTTTCGGTTCTTTTGTTGTTGATGAAGAATATAATTTTACACATAAAAAATATTTTAAAACTCTTCAAAAAAAAAAACACCAAATTTCGCTTAGACGGTTAATCGGTTAATCGACCAAAATTAATCGAAAATGGCCAATTTAATATTAATCACTTCATTAATCGGTTAATCAACTGAATGCCCTAACCGCACATTTTCACTCATAGCAGCATTATATAGAAAATGTAAAGCCACTTAAAACGGAGGCGGCTCTATTAACGTCTGCAAAATGATATATGAAAATCTTTATTCAAAATGGAAAAAACACTAATAATAAAAAATAGGACACGACAAAAATAATCAAGCGGTAACACTGGAGTTAAAAGTGTGTTACCATCGTCTTGATACAATTCTCGTATGTAATTTTCAAGTAAAATTTGCATAAATAAAAACTGTTATCATATTCAAATATGCCACCTAATAAGTGGCGACAAACAACATACATATGAGTACTGATGATGAGAGTGTAGCGGCTTTCGAAAACAGCTGTTCTGCTCTGCTGTGTGAGTTGGGTAATTAAATTGTTCATGACTTGCAATATTTCCTTTGTCTCTCTAAATTAAAGCACGAGCGATAAGTCTGTATATATATTGCATGTGCAGCGGCTTACGAAAACAGCTGCTCTGCTTTCTTGTGTAAGTTGTGTAATTAAATTGTTGTTGACTTGGAATATTTCTTATGGCTTTCTGAATTAAAGCACGAGCAATATTTAATATTAGTTATTCATTGAATTGAAATAAAGCATATTTGCTTTAATTTTGCAATATATTTTTGTGGCAATTATTTGAATATTTTTTTCACTGCCCGGTTTTATAAATAAGACAAACATTTCGCGTGGAAATTCATATTGAAACAACAATAAAAGATTTCAAGCTTGTTTTTGTTTTCAATATAAAGTCTCAAACGAAAAAATTTTATTTATAAATATTGGCACTAAGTCTGTATGCACTTGTTGTTATTATTTTTCTACTCTGCAAAAGAGAATTGGGTGTAACGCAGCGAAATATCCCTCTCAGACCTCATAAAGTATTCATATGCTTGATCAGTGATGAAATCTAAGACGATCCGTCCGTTCGTTCGTCTGTGGATATCACGACCCCAGACCAAACGAAAAGAGCCATACCCTTGAAATTTGGTATAGATAAATTCTGTAGGAAAGGCCAGAGGGAAAGAAGTTCCCCTAAGGACAACTAAACCAAATTCTTAAAAACAACATAATTTTTCAGGTTTTTTTTTGTAATTTTGATATATTTTTATGTCAAAGAAGGTCCCATGCGTTAAAGTTGAAGCCATAAAATCAGAAAAATAAATTTTTGATCCCCGCCCTCTTTAGTGGGCGTTGACGTGAGATACTGTATGCACAAATAGTGTAAATATTTAACAAATTGTATTCCTTAAGCCTACATTCCTTACAAATTGAATTTTTAAGTTTTTATGGCGATGTTCTCCGATCTTCCCCTGCCCTAATCCTATACCCATGTATGACCCTTTAATGACTCATACAAAAATTGTTTTTCTACCCTTAATTAGCCCCAAAAATTTACTTTTTAAGTTCTTTTAAGTACGACATAGGAGAGATTTCTCCCCCACCGGCCCTTCCTGCTGTGACCCTGTCAAAATAAAGTTTTTATATATTAAATATTTGTTGGTTGGCCTAAGTGGCGAATATGAAAAGGAATAAAAATATCTTAAAATTACCGAATATTCAGCAATTCTTAGATGTCTGATTTCAATATGATAAATTCAGTTGTTTTGCAGAAATTTTAAAATTAAGAAATTTCTATTATATTCTGACATTTTTAAGTTTAAGGTCTCTTTATTTTAATTTAATTCTTAATTTTAATATTTCAATATAAAATAATTAATTTCCTGAAGAAGTCACACAAAGGAGTGACGAAATGCTGAAATTAAGAATTTAATTAAAACTAAGAGACCTTAAGCTTAAAAATATCGGAATATAATAATAATTAAAAAGAGGTGAAGAAACCGGAAGAATTTAAGAAATTTCTTTTAAAAATTTTAATAAAATTCATTAAAACACACAAGTTTTTAAATACCTTATCAGCTTGGCCGCTTCCTGCCAATAAATTCAGCCATTTAGCGCACTGCTTTCTCTTCGAAGACTTCAAACACGTATCAATCATAAATTTCCTGGGTAATAACTCATACTCATGGGACTTGACTTTTATCTAAAAATGTACCTAAAAGCCTAAAAGCAGCCATTTACATGCACATGTAAAACGTACCTTTATAAATTTCATAATTTTTCTAACAGCGTCACTTTGAAATCTAACACGGCCCTTTAAGGCTGCTATGGGTGCCAGGGCTTGAACAAATTGCAAACGCTCATTGTATTGTGGCTGTAATGAGCACATAACCAAAATGGCATTTAAGGCCTAAAACAGCAGCAATAGCGAAAAACATTTTCATTTTCAACAAGTACCACTTAAATATAGAATGGCTGCTCCAATAGCATAATCAACACCAACTTAGACAACAAGAGCAACACAACAACAACCAACCTGTGAATGACCAATTAGTAAAACTTGTTGAAACGATGATTCATTACGTATGTGGTCAACAATGGCTGGGAGATCATAGCGACCCCATTCATGAAAACTGAAGCTCCAAAAATCACTATCCTCCACAGTGAATTGTGAATGAGTGCGCGACCAAGGAGAACCACGCATATTAGCCAGCCAAACATCATAGTAATTGTTGAAGAGCTGAAAGGCTAAATGAATGAAAAACATTAAATAGGACGATGAGTAAAGAAAAAACACAAGGATTCGAATGTTTTATTAGCAAACAACATGTTGTTAGCTGATAGCATGCAGCTTACCCAAACTCTTTGTAGGCCCCATAACAACCCAGGCTAGGGAGGAGGTCAGCAAACCATGCACTAATAATATTGGACGACGACCTGGTCGTGGCAAGCGATGTAATGTTAAATTGAAACCATCGGCTGTTGTAACATGACGCAGCTCCAACGTGTAGTTGTGTTTGGTAATCCAATCACTCTAATTGAACAGTTTTAAGAATTAGATTTTGTAAGAAGAGAACTAAGCGGCAAATAAAGATATTTAAATGAACAGTATTATTGAATCAGTATTAATGGCACCAAATGCTGCAAAATCTATGATTCAATCAAGTGAATAGCTTTAATTTGCAAATAAAAATAATACAAAATTTTAAATTATGTATGAATTTTTATTAGTCGAACTTTCTTATGTAAATTGTTAATTTTCTCAACGGGCTTAAGTTCGAATCTGCGAGACTGCAAACCATTTCTTATTATTTTATTAATAAATGAATTTGTTCAAGTTCTATTTTTATTAATTTATATTAAGATTGGAATATTAAGAATATTTTTCAATAATCATCAAACCAGCAGAACGGATCAGTACTGATTTCGAGGCCGCTACGCCATCTCATCAGCGTTCTTTGTTCAATTTTTCCACTTTTTTTGCAAGTGGTGCTCGTTAGTAGGAATATCAACTATTTAACCAATATTTTAACGAAAATTGAATGTGAGAAGTTCATATTTTTAAGTTCTTACCTTTTTGATTAGTACGAAATTCCCCAACCCTGACGATTAATATTCCCAATATTCCATGTATCTCTTTCGCTTTGAGAAAATTAACAATTTATAATACAAAAATGTTATAATAATAAAGAGAACTTGTGCCAACACTTCGCACTCAGTTTTGCACTTATTTTTCACAGAAAAGTATTGGTTTTTGTAGTTCTTTGTTTGTATACCCTTCACGAAAAATGGCGACAAAGCTACAGTTCGTTCAATAATATTTGGCGTAGCAAACTCCGCAACAAGTGGCAGTGAAAGTGGAGTTAACAGAAATGCACATCTAGGAAAGAAAAATATATCAGGGATGGGAAAATGCTAAAAATTGTATCACCAATCTAAGAAGATATGACATTGAGAGGCTACCAGGAGCGCAGCCAGGCATTACAGCAACACAGGCTGTTCAAGTTTTTCGACAAAGCCATGGGTTGGATGGGCCATCTATCGGTTTAAATTGGAACTACTGGTTATTTCGAATCTGGCAATACTTGTCATTCTATTCTGTCACAAAATTCGGTATATTATTTCCACTGAACGAAATTAATCGATTTACGCTTGAGTGACTTTGGGATTTATTGGTTATTTATTTCCAAAATGAAGACAATTGGTCGGAAATCGGTTTTTCGATTTTGAAAAAAAACTCTCTTTTCGGCTGAAGCTCATTCTCATGTCGGTAGGTACGTTAATAAGAAAGATTACCGTATTTGGGGCTCAGAAAACCCACACGTGGTGTTACAGAAGCCAACGTAGCCACTATGTGTGACTGTTTGATGCGGCTTATGGAGCGGAGGCATCACTGGCAGATATTTCTTAGAAAATGAGGACGGCTCCAACATTTATGGCCAGTGGAGACACCTATCGAACCATGATAACAGCTTTTTTTTTGTCTCCACTCTTCATACGGTGGATGTGAACGATGTTCGGTTTCAACAGCATGTTGCAACTTGCCACACAATCGGTTTATTATGTCAAACGTTAGATGGCCGTTTACTTAGCCGAAATGGTGATGTCAGTTTTCTGCCAAGAAAAGGTGATTTGACGCCATTGGCCTTTTTTCTGTGGGGCGCTGTTAAAGACAATTATTATTAATTTTTTTTTTTAATCTTGCACCAGCACTCAGGGGATGTCCCCTACATATGCAGTGCATTGCGCCGGAACTGGAAAGGAGGGGATACTATTGAGGGGAGAGATGAAGAAAGATGGGAAGATAGAGAATGTTTTTTTTAGCTATTTCAACCATTTCACTTCGCCGACTAATTTTTTGCTACAGGACCGACATGCTGACAAACAACAGACACAATCGAGTATTCGAAGGGCAACATTCGTGATGTCATGGCCGAGATAATTTGGTCGAAAATGTGGCACGATCGAATGGATTGCTGTGAGCCCAGCCGCTGCAGTCACATGAATAAAAGAATATTGTACTTCACAACAAAAATAAAATAATTGAATTAAGATTCTATAGGCTCATTGTTCGAAATTTTTAATTTAAATCTCAGAAAGACATGATAAATATTCCAAGGCACAAAGGCAAGTCAACATCAGTTTTATTCAACTTACACAGCAGAGCAGAACAGCTGTTTTCGAAAGACGCAACCCTTTCATCATCAGTGCTCATGTGTATTGTGTTTGTCACCACTTATTAGGTGGCTTAGTTGAATGTGATAACAGTTCCTATTTACACAAATTTTATTGTGAAAAAGAATACGAGAACTGTATCAAGCTGATGTTAACATGTTATTGTTATAATACCCGTGTTACCGTTTGATTATTTTTCTTCATGTCCCATTTTTCTGAATTTTTTGTTCCATCATACCTAAGTCAAACTTTTTTGGTTTGACTAAGCCACCTAATAAGTGGTGACAAACACAATACACATGAGCACTGATGATGAAAGGGTTGCGTCTTTCGAAAACAGCTGTTCTGCTCTGCTGTGTAAGTTGAATAACAAAAACTGATGTTGACTTGCCTTTGTGCCTTGGAATATTTATCATGTCTTTCTGAGATTTAAATTAAAACTTTCGAACAATTAGCCTATAGAATCTTAATTCAATTTAATATAGCAATATAAAATGTTCGTTAAAATTCTTACTACATAAAAATAAAATAAATTTGTCAAAATTTCAAACCATTTTTGTGCTATTGCATTTTTAAATTTCAAATTTTAAATGGTCCGTCCATCTTTTTGGGGCAAATATCTGACAAGTGTGAACGTACCTTTGCATGCATAGACAGGCTAATACAAATTTTTTTTGAACAAGAAACTTTTATGTCTCACATTTAGATGAATCTGAATCTTACCTTTTCTTGCTCTAGTATCTACTAATATAAATATTTTTTTTTTGTCAAAAACTTACTGTTGACCAATTAATCTTTTCGTTTAGTGGCAAATTTCTGTCATGCTCTTGCACTGTGTCTTCCATATCTTCCAGAATATCATTTTTACTGAATATATGCCAAAGGAATGCTTCTCCGCCGCTTGAAAATGGTATTCGAGGTACGCATGCAAGAACTTTTGACTTATTCCCTGCATTATTTGAAATAATTACACAGAAAATATACAAAATAATCCGTTTATTTATTTTAAGCATATTAAACATTTTATATGAATGAAAAGTATGATGTGAATTAATGTTTTGTTAAAAATTTTGGCATAATTTCATTTTAATTTTTAATAATTATATAAACTTTATCTTGTTTTATTGATCACTTGTTTTAATAGCGGTTTAAATTATGTTTTTTAATTGCTGCGTTCGAAAACCGTAAAAAAGTTTATATATATTTTTTTATGTGTTTAACTTTTAACTATTACAGTAACACACTGAGTGAGAGACACCATATACCGGGGCAGTAAATCATATTTTATTCATTTAGTTTGCTAGATATTGTTATCGTGGCAATTGTATTGGCAAGTCAGCAAATTTTGCCTCAAGGCAATTCCTAAAATTTCGTAACCACAGTAACTATTTATATTAATTTGCATTTTGGTAGTACGTACAGCTAAGGGCACTCAAAGATCTTCTTTGTATCCACTGACGTATTCACCTTTTCGCTGAGAAATACAGCGTGTTTTTTACAGTGTCACAACACCAGCGCAATGCGTGCAAGTTATTGAAATTGTTGTTCTATTCGTAAAACTCATCGTGCACTTCTTCCATTTTATGGCGTACATAATCGGCCTATAGAGCGGCTAATTCGAAAAACAATAGATCGTTTTCGGATCACATCCACAGACGAACGTACGCACAGATCGTCTTAGATTTCATCACTGAATAACACATATACTTTATGGGGTCTCAGAGGGATATTTCGTTGCTTTACACGCGGAACGACAAAGTGAATATAACCTCCAATTCTTTTTTTTGGAGGGTATGAAAAGGGCTCACAACCAAACTGAGCCTCCACATGGAGGCACTGTAGCACAGTCTGTGCTTGATTCTCAAAGCTTTACTGCTCCCATATTGGCATATTTAGTATTAAGCAAATCAGGGGATAAATTGCAGCGTTGAATATCCATCGCAATTTCCATTTAAATTGAATAGAAATTTCGATGGATAAATAATACCCCAATTCCATACCTTAAAAGTTAAGTTCTCATTGTCATTCACATCCAACGCATATCGTATATCGTTTTAATTTATTTAGAAAGAAATTTTTAAAATAATATTTTAAATGCGCAAAAATGGGAAATAAGATTTTTACTTTCAAATTGTTTTTTTTTGTTGTGCAATCGGTTGTGCAAAAAACTTTGTGTCTTAAGTCTTTCGTTTTTCGAAAACATACCTCATTGTCAGCGTTGCCATAACTTTTTCAAAAAAAGCTGCAACTTTAGAAAAAAAAACTGGTTTTCACGTAAAAAAACTGCACATAAAAAATTCACAAAAATATATAGTTTTTTTCATATTTTTTTATTAAAACCAAAACATAACACAACAAATTAAATATGATATACATCTACATATAACAAAGCAATTCATTTTAATAAAAAATATATAGGTACATAGGGTTTAAATAAACAAAAAGAGTTCATTATTATTCAGATATAATACTGCCTGTTCCAGAATCTCGACAAGTCGATGTCGTTCTCATATTTATATTGAAACCAATAATTAAAAATTTAAATTTGTTTGTATGTACATAGAAAAACACAAGGCATATCTATCTAACAGGTACAACCATTTCTACAAAAATAAAACACTTACTGTAGAAACTACCTTAACAGTTGCAAAAATCGTTAAACGACACTACGAAGTTTGACGTTTTATCAGGTTAGGCAAGTGAGCTCGTGCTCCCACCTGCAATATACACCTTGGTAAAATTCAACTTGCTTTGTGGTCAGGGGTGCAAAAAGATGTTTGTGATAATTACATACTCGTATAAAAAAGTATAGTTAAACCTTGCCACTGTTATATTAAGCAAATGGGGTAAAATTATGGTTTCAGAAATTGGAATTAAAATAACAAAATTAAGAGTAAAAAAGTAAAATGTAAAAACTGCAAAAACTGCACAATTTACAGAAAAACTGGTTTTTAAAGAAAAAAACTGCAAAACTGCTCAATGCTTGGAAAAACTGTCAAATGCAGATAAATCTGCACATTTGGCAACGCTGCTCATTGTAAAGGTCGGACAGATTTGAGGTTAGGAGCTAGATTGGCTGTAAAATGAGGACATTGACATTTACTTAGTAAGATGATGGAAAATTTTAAACGTGGAACGCTAACTCTTGAACAAAGAATTTTAGCGCATTTTTCAATTTTAAATTTTTTAGGCAGCTGTGTAAACAAACAAAATCAGCGCATATGGGGCTCACACAATCCACAAACAGTCATCGAAAAACTATTATATCCAAAGCAGAGCTGTTAAATTTGGATTACGATTAGTAATCAATTAGATTAAATTTTAAAAAGAATGGTATTGATTACATAATTCTCTTTTTAAAAATTTCTGATTCTTAATTAATTATGATTACAAATAATCCAAAAATAATCAAGATTAGTTAGGTTTACGAGAAAATAATCAAAAATAATCAAAAGAAATCAAACAAATAATTGACTACTTTCAAGGAGTATTTTTGATTAGTTTCGATTATTTTTTAAAAATTTAGAATGCGCATCATTTTATACATACATTTTATTTTGAAAAATTTGCATTTAAAACATAAAAAAATTAATGACAAGCATACGTTAAAATATGTGATCATTTTACTTGTATTTGGAGACGGACCTTGGAACTGCATTGATTTTGTAGGGTTGTTTTATAAGTGATAACCACGGTTGCCACTGAGTAAAAAAATTTTTTACCAAAATTTTCCGAAAATGTTACCAAAAAGTTACCAAAATTTTTTTTATAAAAACCAAAATCTTTATTTTTATTATAATAGAAACAACAACTTTTATTAATAAAAAACATAACATAAAACGTTTTAATTCATTTTAGAACATAAATAAATATTTCAATTCATTATACCTACGAATTCCGTATATAATTTAAATAAATTATTTAATATTGCAGTCATTTAAAATAATCTTTTTCTTTTTGGCCTCAACACGCATTAGTTCGAGAATATGAGCACACTTCATACCAACAGAAAAGAAATATTGCTCGTATTTCTCCTAAAGAATCAGATGTTCCAAAAAACTAATATTTTGTTCCGATAATCAGCTGCACCTATTATATCAGAATGTCCGTGGATTAAAAACTAAACTCACTAAACTTTTCTTACAAAGTTTCTGCATCAATCATCATGTTATTGTATTTACCGAAACTTGGCTGAATAATACCTTTTTAAACACAGAGATACTTTGTGATAAATTTAATATATTTCGTCGCGATAGAATTACAACTACTACAGGTGGTGGAGTACTAATTGCCGTCGCAAATCATTTTCCAGCGGAAGAAATAAGAATTAGCTTACCTGTTGATTTAGAGTTTATCGCTGTGGTTCTTAAAGTTAACAAGATTAGCATATTCATAACATGTTCTTATATCCCACCTCAATCTGATCCAATTCTATACAAATACCATACTGATGCTATTAAAATGGTGTCTTCTACAATAAATGCTGCAGATTTAATACTTGTATTTGGTGACTTTAATTTACCTCACATTAGCTGGGAGTTCTCCAATGAATGCTACTGTTATTTACCCGTAATACTTGATGAAAATGAAAATGACATTTTTAATAATTTATCCGGCGTGGGGCTTCACCAAATCAATGGAATACAGAACTATTTGGGTAAACTCCTAGATTTGGTATTTGTGAATGAGCCAGCTGAATTTACTTTAAACCGTACAGATCCTCTTGTATTGCCGGAAGATCGTTATCATCCAACGATTGAAATTAGTTGCAATTTACATTATACTAATCAAACTAAAAATTCTAGTAAAAATGAAAAGATTTTCTGTTTTAATCGTTGTAACTACAATGAATTGAATAATCTAATTTGTAATACCAATTGGCTTCAGCTGTTGTCTACACCGAATAGTATGTGGGATTCAGTAGACACTATGGTTAACATTTTTTATAAAATTATGTTTGGCTATATGGAGGAATGTATTCCTAAGTATATACCTCATTTAAATGGCGGTCCACCGTGGAATACTAGACAACTTTCAGCGTTAAAAAACAAAAAGAATAAATACTACAAGAAGTACAAAAGCACTGGATCCTCGTTTTATTTTAGTAAATATTCAGTTCTACGTGCGAAATATAATTTACTAAATGTACAGATGTATAAAAACTATCTTCATGTCACCAAACTTAACTTTGCCCATAACCCTAAATCGTTTTTCAACTTTGTAAACTGTAAAAGAAGAGCTTCGGGCTTTCCAAAAGTAATGAAATATTTACGTTCCGAGTCCAGTGATGAGCCTACAGTTAGCAACATGTTTGCGAAATATTTTGCTTCAACATACTCCACTGTTACGTATGAAAAGAACACTATCTACCCATACAAAATCGTTGATAATTTTACTATTTCGCCACCTGTAATAACTACCAGTCACATCTTTAATTGTTTAAATAAAACTAAGTCATCCAAGATTAGCGGCCCCGACGGGATTCCTAGTTGTGTTCTAAAAAACTGCGCTTCAGCTCTAGCAATGCCTTTGTCCATAATTTTTAATACATCATTAAAATGCGGTTACTTTCCTAAAATATGGAAAAAATCGTTTATTATTCCCTTGTTTAAGTCTGGAAACAAGTCTGATATCAGCAATTACAGAGGTATTGCAAAACTGAGTGATTTACCCAAGCTGTTCGAAAAATGTATGATTGATTGTATAACCCATCAAGTTTATCCTATTTTATCCCCATTACAACATGGTTTTCGTAAAGGATGTTCCACTGCAACCAATATTCTCCAGCTTACAACATTAGTAAACCAAGCTTTCAATAATGGCTACCATACTGACGCAATATACACCGATTTTAGTAAAGCTTTTGACAAAGTAAATCATATTCTTTTATTAAAAAAATTGGATTTATTGGGTTTTAGTAATATTTTCATCTCGTGGATAAAGTCATATCTTGTATGCAGAACGCAATCTGTTAAATTTAATAATGCAGTCTCAAGAAGTATTCAAGTTAAATCTGGTGTGCCACAAGGTAGTCACCTTGGCCCAATTCTATTTTTACTTTTTATAAATGATCTACCGGAGGCAATTAAACACTGCAACGTATTAATGTATGCTGACGACGTTAAGATATTTTTAAGTATTAAACAGCCAGCTGATCATCTTCTTCTACAGAATGACCTGGATAATTTTTACAAATGGTGTAAAATTAATTTAATGGAGTTAAATTTAAAAAAATGTAAACATCTAAATTTTTCAAGAGTTCGTGGTTCTGTATTTGCTTACAAGTTCGATTTGTACTGCTTAGACACTGTTGAAACATTTATGGATTTGGGCATATTGTTAGACTCAAAACTAAGTTTTGTGCAACATATAACGATGTCTGTGAACAAAGCGCGTAGCATTTTAGCTTTTGTGAAACGATGGTCGAAGGAATTCAACGATACTTTCATAACAAGACAACTATACATAACACTCGTAAGGCCAATTCTAGAGTATGGTTCCATCATTTGGGATCCTTACTACCAAATACATATTGATCGCATTGAGTCTGTTCAAAAACAGTTTCTTATTTTCTGCTTAAGAAACATTTACCATGACCTAACTCAACTTCCGCCGTATTCAACAAGATTAGCTGTAATTAACCTGCCTACATTAAGAAGCCGGAGAATAATGCTCAATGTAGCTTTTTCTTATAACTTAATAAATGGTAGAATCTGCTCCGAGTTTTTATTGAGCAATGTCACGTTTAACATTCCACAACGCTCATTACGATCATTTCAACCATTATTTGTTAGAACTTTTCGTACCAACTTTGCTATGTCTGATCCACTAAGAAGATTATGTTGTTGCTTTAATGAAATGTATAATTTTATCGATTTTTCATTAGATATATATACTATTAAAATGAATATAATACTATTTTTAAATAACTAAATTTTAATACCAGATTTCTGGTTTATTGTAATAATATAGTTTGTAAGGAATTAATCCATAAACTAAGTAAATAAATAAATAAATGACCAAACATAATGACATTTGCATATTGCGCCGTTGAACAATTTGGCGCACATTCACACAGTTGTTTTTTTAAATGATTTTTTTCTCAGTGTTGAGTAATGCGGAAAAATGATAAAAGAAAAGCAATAATTTGATAGTTTGTCAAGCCTTAAAAACAAAGTTACCAAGTTACCAACCCTAAAAAAAATTACCAATTTTGGTAGAATGTTACCAACTGTGGCAACTGTGGTGATAACCAAAATAAATAAATTATTTATCATAATAGTTATTTTTAACCAAAAAAAAATTTTTTTTTTGGTTGCTATAATGGTTATTTATAACCAAAATATTTTTCTGGTTGTTTATAACCAAAATTCTATCTCTCTCAATGTAATTGGTTACGGTAATCAATATAATATAAATGCGACCATAATGGTTAAAAATTCCCAAATGCATATAAAGGGCTCCGAAATAAAAACATAGCATTTATTTTCGCTCCCTGGTTTATACGAATAGAGCACAAACCCGTGAACCCGTGATAAATAAGAAGATGCAGAATCATGAAGAATGCAAATAGGTTGTCAATTATCAAATCGATGCACATCAATAATAATAACAAAAAATAAAAAACAACAACTAACATTAAACAGCATTGGCATAATTTCGCAAAATAAAAAAAAAAATAGTATTACAGGATGTTAATTTTCCCAACAGGCCATAGGTTCAAATCTGCGAAACTGCAAATTATTTTTTATTTATTTTTTATTTTATTTTAATAAATGAACGTGATTACATTCTATTTATTATTTTTGAGAGTGGAATATTAAGAATATTTTTCATAGTCATTAAACCAGCAGAACGGATCAGTACTGATTTCGAGGCCGCTACGCCATCTCATCAGCGTTCTTTGTTCAATTTTTCCACTTTTTTTGCAAGTGGTGCTAGTTAGTAGGAATATCAACTATTTAACCAATATTTTAACGAAAATTGAATATGAGAAGTTCATATTTTTAAGTTATTACCTTTTTGGTTAGTACGAAATTCCCCAACCCTGACGATTAATATTCCCAATATTCCATGTATCTCTTTCGCTGTTTCCAGAGCCATCGGCTGCTGATATCTAAAGTTTTTTTTTTTTTTGTTATTTATGTTCAAGGAATTGCATTTTTAGTTAACAATTTGCAATGAACATGTAAACAAGTGCACGTGCCCTCGCAATGTTTTAAATTAATGTATGAATTTCTATTTTAATAGTGAACCTTTATTTATGTAAAAAAAAAATAATCAAAAACCATCAAAAGTAATCTTCGAAAGTAGTCAAATTATTTTTCGATTACTTTTTATTATTTTTGATTATTTTTTTTGTAATTTTTATTAGTCTTGATTATTTTTCGATTATCTGTAATCGTAATCAATTAGTAATCGTGCGAATCTGAAAATAATCGTAATATAATCGTTACTTCACCTTTCAAAAAAAAAAAAAATAATCTAATTACTAATTATTACGGTTAGTAATCATTACTTAACAGCTATGATCCAAAGAAAGTGACAGTATGGAGAGATTTGGGGTCTGGCGGCATCATTGGCTCGATTTTTTTTTTGAGAATGAGGCAAAGAAACGCCGTTACCGTGAATTCTCTGCGCTAACAAATTGAACTTTTGTGGCCACAATTGGCTAATGTTGACATCAGTGACCTTTGGTTTCAGCCAGACGGTGCCACAAGCCACACAGCCTGCCAAGCAATTCAGTTATTGCATGAGAAATATCCCGGTCGCATAATTTTTCGATTTGCCTCGTTCTTGTGATATAACGCAGCTGGATTAGTTTTTCTGAAGCTATTTGAAATGAAAACATATGTTTGTTGATTTTAACTCTTTGTACATACTTACTTTTGTACAAACAGTTGAATTTTGATACAACTCCTATTTACATGTCAATTTAATATTATATATTCAACTGTTTTACTGTTTTGATATAAAAACAAACATTTTGTCGGAATTTTTTCTTCAAATATTTGTGTTATTTATGGATGGAAAATTCCAGTTCACAAAACTTTAATATGGAGGGCCTTGAAATTTTGTGTAAATAATTATATAAAAAGTAAATGAAGTGCGCAATATGATATCCACCTAAAGCATATAAGTATGTAATACATATATTTACATACACATGCATATTATTATGTACGTACATACCCTGCAGGAGATCGAACTAGTATCAAATTATTATTAGTATTGTACTAGTACAAAAATCACCAGTACTAGTTACCAACTGTGAACTTTCCTATACCATGTTAATGCTCAAGTTAACATTGAGTGTGTTTGGAAAATTACTAGTACCATTAGTACTAGATGGAAACTAGGGGGATACTAGTACTATTAGTACTAGATGAGTACTAGTATAAATTCTTCTAGTCGGATACTAGTACAATCAGTTCTGCATTAAGTACTGGTTTATATATAAAAAAATCCCTAAATTTTTTGGTTTTTTAACCCCAATGAAATTTGTTAAGTCTTTGTCTTCACAAGCAATTTTTGGTTCATCAATTCTTAGTTTATAAGAGGAAATGGAAAGTTCCTTCAGGGCACACTCAATCCACTAGCACCTTGTACAACTTGAGTTACGTTTGGTACTCCACCATATAAATTGATATGCAGGTGGCAAAGTCTTCTAATACTATCCTTTGTTTCAAATTTGAATTTGCTTAAAAATTGCAACAATTAAAAATAAAATAAATGAAAATGCGAATTAGCAATTCGCTTTAAAACATGATCAAAAAGTAATATGAAATTCTACAAGTCACATCAATCTACAAATGAACTACTTGAAGTACTAGTACTTTTCTGTATATGTTCAATCACCTTTTGAACTAGTGCTTGCTATACTAGTAATCGTAACAGTAGCTTGAATACAATTGACGCTTATCCTCCTGCAGGGTAATTACATACACATACATATACTCGTACTTCTATTAAGAATTACTTAAGGAAAGAACTCTTAGGTTGGAAAGTTAAATCCTTTCTGGAATGAATTATAATAAAATTTCTTTGATAATTTGAATGCATGGTTTTTATGAAAAATCTCATTTAAGGAAATATACTTACATACTTTTTTATGTAATGTTTCACCTAAGTGACAATTTGCAGCGGAAAATATCATAACTAATATATGTTTCTATCTGTTACCTATTCGCGCTTAAGCCGCTGAACCGATTTGAATGAAATTTGGCAGAGAGATATTTTGACATCCGAGTAATAACATAGGGTGTTTTTTTTTAAGCGTGGTCGAAAATTGTTATGGACATATGAAATTCTTAAACTGATAACTATGAACAATTTAAACTTTGATATGGGGGGTCTAAAGTTTTTAGGGATGTACGACATTATGAAACAGATAACACAGAAACTTTGATCCAGTAAAACTACAACACATCATTGGCATAACATACACATTATCTGAAGTTTCACATATTCTTCGTGGACAATGTCGCGGGTAAAGTGTATAATAAAATAAGAAAAACCGACTTTAATACTCCATACACGGTGGTATGAGCGCATAAGGTTTCGCTTTTTGTAATGTCTTACACTTTTTATAATGACCTGCACTTTTTGTGATGACTTGCAATTTTTATGAGCACTTGCGTTTTTTATGATGACTTGCACTTTTTGTGATAACTTGCACTTTTCATAATGACTTGCACTTTTTATGAGCACTTGCACTTTTTATGATGACTTGCACTTTTCATAATGACTTGCGCTTTTTTATGATGACTTGCACTTTTTATGAAGACTTGCATTTTTTATGATGACTTGCACTTTTTATGGGGAGTTGCACTTTTTATAATGACTTGCACTTTTTATAATGACATGAACTCTTAATGATGACTTGCACTTTTTATA
Source organism: Linnaemya tessellans (assembly GCA_951800035.1). Lineage (NCBI taxonomy): Eukaryota > Metazoa > Arthropoda > Insecta > Diptera > Tachinidae > Linnaemya > Linnaemya tessellans. Next base: position 113,826,360 of record OX637533.1, read on the forward strand.
GTGACTTGCACCTTTTATGATGACTTGCATATTTTATAATGACGTGTATTTTTTTTGATGACTTACACTTTTTATTATGGCTTGCACTTTTTATAATGACTTGCATTTTTTATAATGACTTGTATTTCTTAAGATAACTTGCACTTTTCATAATGACTTGCTCTTTTTATAATAACTTGCACTTTTTATAATGACATGAACCTTTTATGGTGACATGCACTTTTTATAATGACTTCCACTTTTTATAATGACTTGCTCTTCTTATGATGATTTGCACTTTTTATAATAATTTGCATTTTTTATGATAACTTGCATTTTTCATAATGATTTGCACTTTTTTTTTTTTTTAGGAGTAGGACCAGCACTCAGGGGATGACCCCTACATATGCAATGCATTGCGCCGGAACTGAAAACGAGGGGATAGTATTAAGGGTACAGATTAGCCAAGATGAGAGGATAGACAGTTTTTTTGTCTAGCTTTTTCAACCGTTTTTTTACTTCGCCGGCTAATTTTTGCTACAGGGCCGACGAAGGTGGGTGCTGTTACTCTGCTTTTAGTACATGATAGTGTCAGTCGCTGCCAATTATGTGCAGTGACCAGTGACTATGCCTTCATCATTGAAACAGGCTGGCAACAACTAACACAACCACGCACTAATGCTGATCAGAAGAATTCAACACAATATTTTCATGACTCAGCGCGGGATCGAACTCACGACCTTCCGCTTCATAGTCTCGTGTTCTACTACTTCAGCGAACAGCACCCATTTGCACTTTTTATGATGACTTGCATATTTTACGATGACTTTCACTTTTTATGATGAGTTGTATTTTTTGTGATGACTTGCGTTTTTTATAATGACTTGCACTTCTTATAATGACATGAACTCTTAATGATGACTTGCACTTTTTATAGTGACTTGCACCTTTTATGATGACTTGCATATTTTATAATGACGTGTATTTTTTTTGATGACTTACACTTTTTATTATGGCTTACACTTTTTATAATGACTTGAATTTTTTATAATGACTTGTATTTCTTAAGATAACTTGCACTTTTCATAATAACTTGCACTTTTTATAATAACTTGCACTTTTTATAATGAATTGCTCTTTCAATAAAACCATGCACTTCTTATAATGATTTGCACATTTTCCCTTACTAATATAATGAATATGAAAGTAACTCTGTCTCTCTCTGTCTGTTACCTTTTCATGATCAAACCGCTTAACCGATTTAGATGAAATGTGGCAAAGAGATAGTTTCAGGTTCAAGGAATAACATATCGTATGCGTGGTCAAGGTATAGACATATGAAATTATTAAACTGATAACTATTAACATGTTAAACTTTAATACAGTAGACTTAACAGTGTATTTTTTTTTGCAATGACTTTATGAGGGTTAAAGGGTGGTCTAACGTTTCTAGGGATGTACGACATTATGAAACTGATAACGCAGAAACTTTAATGCAGTAAAAACACAACACATCATTGACATAAGATACACATTATCTGAAGTTTCACATATTCTTCGGGGACAAAGTCGCGGGTAAAAGCTAGTTCCTAACTAAAAATTTTATAGCATCTTTACACCTTTCACAAAAAAGTGAAAAGGGTTTCTCATTCCATGTCCAATTTCCGCAATATTAATATGGGACCCCATAAAGTATAGTATATATTCTGGATTCTTATAAATAGCGAAGGCGAATAAGTGACGTCCATCTGCCCGTCTGTCCATCTGTTTGTACGACGATATTCTTGGACTGATGGATTGGAAATGAACTTAAATAGAGTGCTATTCAACTTCAAAACACAATTCCAGAGTTGGGAGTTTATGCCCACAAAATTTACTACCAAAACTTAATAATTATTAGCAGTTTGGTTAATTAATCTTATTTTATATACTATTGGGAAAAATAAAATTTCTGTTAAAAATGTTACTGTTGTGTCAATGGAAAAGGTTTAATTTTCACATAAGTTTATACTAAAAAACTTAAACAAAAGGATGCTATAAAATATAAAAGAAACACAAAACTAAATTTCACAGAAGAACTTTTGCGCGTTTTGAAAAAATGCATCCTAAACTTGACATTTACAATATAAATTGATCTAATATAAAAGGAGCTGGATATTTCCGTAGCGTAATTAAAAATAATTATTATACACTATATTTTAAAAATAAGTTTGACTACGAGTATTTTTGTTGTCTTTATAAATTCTTTTTTGCCCTTAGAAAACAACCCGCAAATAAATACAGAATTGAACTAAAACAGATAACGAATAAATAAACAACAGCCATTTATTCGTAGCACATATATGAATTGAATTATTATCATGTGTTAGATTCATAACTTAAATTCCTCGATCGTATTGAGTTGTAGATGTCCTGCAAGTCATTAGGATACGGCTTCCAAAGAAGTACAATAGCTGCTAGAATTATGAAACCCGTACGGATTTTGCGTAATGCCTTTTACAGTAGTTAAGACAAAAAAATTATTTAGTAGTTCTCATATACAAACTCAGGTTTGTTCGAGCCCATAGGCCAGTTTGTATAAAACGACCCTCTAAACTGTCGCAGGTAATACACCCACTAGTCACTTAACAATACATGCACTGGTTCGCATTACAGCCCCCTCCATCGAAGCTATTGTAGCGATCAATTCGAATGCAAAGAAATATTATAAACAATGAAAGTGGCTGCTGAAATCCTCATCGTTCTCCATCTGTCTTCTCTACAGCAGCCAGTCCTTGTCACAGTTCCATCACAATACGTTGCCTGAGTAGGCCTCGTCATCACTTTACAATATTTTTATTCTCAGGCAGTGAAGGAGCACTCCATTTATATTTATTTGCTAGTTTCAGTTCTAGAAATAACTTTTCACCTATAAAATCACTTCATGAAATTATTCAGAAAAATTCAACTGATTTTCAATCCTTGTTTTTGGGCTGCAGCAAAACATAATTGGTCCATAACTTACTCAATTAATCGCTTTCTGTTTTAATCGGGTTATCTTTCGATTAATTACTAGCGGCTTTGGTTCAATGTGTTCATCGGTTGAAGATTAATTCAGATTTTCGATCAATTAATTAGTGCGATCATTATTAATTTGGTTCATAAGCAGTCTCAGTGGTATCGGAATTTTCGATTAAGTTGCTAAATGAACACAAAAGGCGAATAAAAATGGTGTCCCCTAACATTTATTATCTACTATTTATTTATTTACTGGATTGAAATCACAATTGTTTATAATTATTTCCATTTTTAGTGCTCTCAAGGTTTTTTCTTTATACTCAACTTTGCTATATAGGTAAGATAATTGTGTTACAATCCATTCAGTTATCAAAAGCGACTTTTCAACATGAAACTCATTTCCTTCGTTTGCGTGCTAATTTTAAGTGCAACTGCTGTTCATGGACAACTTGGGTCAACGTTTAAAGGATTAACATCGGGAATGGCGAAAGGCGTTAGCGGTCTAGCCAGTATGATTGGTTTACGCCCGAATGGCCCCGACACGTATTCTACCCCCTATGGTTATGATTATCCATATGCGCCTGAATATCCGCATGGATATGGGTATCCACCAGTAAATATAATACATCAGCAACCACCTGCGGTAGTGCATACAATTCAAAGTCCTACTGTAGTAAAAACGCCGCAAGCAAAGGTACTTTACACCAGGAAATTTGAAGACGAAGATTAAATATCCAATTTTGCTGATCCATACACATGTGGAATGTAATAATAATTAAATGTGGATGTACTTTTTACAAGTTTTAAACCTTGCCGAATAAAATTTTATATAAAATGAAAATTGTATACGTATTTGTTCATATGTCTGGTTGATAATCAATAAAAGAGTTCAAGATTATTAAAAATGTTTTCTGTGTGTTCCCTCTTAGACCTGTTACAGTGATCTTCAAAACGTAAGTATTCTATGTGAGCAAAAATTTCATGAAGGGATAGTGAAATCACTTTCCTTTTACATGATAAATTAATTATTTTTTTTAGTAAATTTTCATATAAAACAATAAACTTGCAAAATTCCTTCCTTTAAATAGACTCTTTTTTAAATAAAAACGATGTGCTGCAAAACGATTGACGTATTTGAAATATCTAAATTTAAATTACGCCAATTTTTTTACCACTACGCGTCCAGGTGTTGTAGCGTTCTCTTGCCTGCACGCTCTTCACCACAAACTCAATTTTGAACTGCAAAATCAGAAAAATATTCTGTGCGCTAAATTTGTGCAGACTTTTGCATTGCAAACGCGCTGTGAAATTCACTAAAAGTGTGGAAAATAAATTCAAAAGCCTAAGAAAATTGTTAAATTGTGAATAGCACTAAGATTTGCACAGAGGCAAGAGAAAGTTTATTGAAAATAAAATCTTATGAAAATGAAAAGAAATTTCTGCAGAACTAAAAAATTCGAAAAATAACAAATTCTATAAAAAGGGAAAAATTACTATTTTAGTTACGAGTATAATATTTTATGCTTAAAAACATTTTATATAAAAAATACTAATAATATTTTTTATATTTTCAATATTTCGCCACTTCTTCTGGAATATATTATATTTGTAAAGATTAATAATGTTTTCCTGAAGAAGCTATGCAAAGGAGTGAAGAAATATTCAATGCATAAATAAATATTTTAAAATTTTGTATGCAAAAAGCCTTCAAGTTTAAAAAATTATTACTAAAATAATACTGGGAGCTCAAGAATAGATACAAATCAGGAAAATTACCATGAACATTTTTTTTCATGTAAGATATATTTCAAAAGTGAACTAGAAATTCCAATATTTTTCATATCCTGCACAATGAAAGCGCATTCAGTCGTGTGTGCGGCGGCCATTCTCTTAGTGCTGCACCCAGTTAAAAATAAAAACAAGTAAAACGGTTATATTCAAACGGGTCGACTCTTAAATACCCTCCAAATATTTAGTAAATAAATTTAAAATGTTTAACTTGGTGGGCCAGAGTTCCTTTATATAATATCGTACGTCAACGCCCCCTATTAAAGGGGGGGGGCGGTGGCGGCGTTCAAAAATAGACAATATAATGTTTTCCACAGACGAACGTATGGGCATTGCTAGATCGTCTTAGACTCCATCACTGATCAGGAATATATATATATTTTATGGGGTGCAATCCTCTTCGGAGAGTATTAAAACCGTATTTGCCTTGATCGCTGTGGCAAGGGCTGTGGGGGAGACATTTCAACTTGGTCAGAAAACTCTAAACATAAATATTTCGGATAATTATATACGAAATTAAAAAAAAATTGTTTTTATAGGGTCATTTAAGGGGGAAAGGGGTAGGAGGGGGTAGGGCAGAGTAGTACCAGTTTACGTCTCAGCTTCGTCATTAAAGCTTGAACATGTTATTTTTAATGAATAAAACAATTTGTTGAATTTTTATACTACTTTTGCATATAATAACGCCTACTAAAGGGGGCGGGGTGCAAATTTTTTTTTTAATTCTCTGGCTCCAAGTTTAACGCGTTGGACCTTCTTTAATATAAAAATATATCTAATTGTTCGAAATTTTTAATTTAAATCTCTAAACATCAGTTTTTGTTATTCAACTTACACAGCAGAGCAGAACAGCTGTTTCCGAAAGACGCAACCCTTTCATCATCAGTGCTCATGTGTATTGTGTTTGTCACCACTTATTAGGTGGCTTAGTTGAATGTGATAACAGTTCCTATTTACACAAGGCAAGTGCTGTGTGAGTTGAATAACAAAAGCTGATGTTGACTTGCCTTTGTGCCTTAGAATATATATCATGTCTTTCTGAGATTTAAATTAAAAATTTCGAACAATTAGCCTATAGAATCTTAATTCAATTTAATATAGCAATATAAAATGTTCGTTAAAATTCTTACTACATAAAAATATATCATTTGCTTAACAAAATTACATAGAAACTTTAAACATTATTTTGTATTTTAGAGGTTTCTTTAGTTCTTCTTAGGGGAACTATTTTTCCTCGTGCCCGACTTAGCCCATTTCCGAACTCGACCCTTGCTATTCTTCAAGATATATTTATACCAAATTTTAAGAGTCTAGCTCTTTTTGTTTGGACTGAATCGTGATTTCCACAGACGGACGAACGGGCGGACATGCTCAGATCGTCTTAGATTTTGGGGTCTCAGATGAATGCATGTTTCGCTGCGTTACAAACGGAATGACAAAGTGAATATACCCTCTCATTCTTCTTTGGAGGGTATAAAAAGCACAATTCAACAAAAAAATTAAAGCACATTATTGTTTTAAAAAAGCACTGTCATTTCTGCTTAAAATACAGATCACACTACCAGGCTTATGGTGGGCTAATGGAAAATACTGCAAGATATAAACACTTAGGTGTGAAAAATTGGCGTAATTTAAATTTAGATATTCCAAATACGCCAATCGTTTTGCAGCACATCGTTTTTAATTAAAAAAAGAGTCCACTTATTTTCTACTTAAAGGAAGGAATTTTGCAAGTTGATTGTTTTATATGAAAATGTACTAAAAAAAAAAAAATAATTAATTTATCATGTAAAAGGAAAGTGATTTCGTTATCCCTTCATGAAATTATTGCTCACACAGAACACTTGCGATTTGTGAGTCGCCCGAACAGATGCACTAGTGCCACGAAAGCACTGAAACAGTAACTTCAGAGAAGATCCCTGCAATTGTAACTGGTCTAGCAGGGAATACACAGACAACATGTTAAAGATGCTTGAACTCTTTTATTAATTATTAACCAGACATATGAACAAGTGTACATGCATGCATTACATATTGTTATTACATTTATTTTATTTATTATTTTATTCAGCAAGCCTTAATATGGACATTGGAAGTGATGAGCTCTTGTGTCTGCAAGACATAATTATTATTATTATCATTATTATCATTATTATTATTATTATTATTATTATTAAGTTTTTTTATTTAACACATTGTTGTCACAATACTAATATATAAATGAAATTTATTTGTTGGTGGTTAAGCAATGTCTATATGCATTTCATTGGTGCTTTACCAAATCGTCAGTAGACTTTAACCACCAACAAATAAATTTCATTTATATTATTATTATTATTATTATTATTATTATTATTAATATTTTTTATTGTTATATTGTACAGTTATATCCAGCAAGCTATATGCTTATTTGTCATCATCAATGGGTATGGCATATGGTGCTGGCAGAGTATTTACTACGGCAGGTGGTTGTTGATGTATTACATTTACTGGACCTCGATACCCTGCTGGATACCCTCCTGGATACCCTGGTGCATACCTCTGCCCATACTTACGCCTAGGCTCAGTCGCACCCCCATAACCATAGGCTGGATAATTGCCGGGGGTTGCTTTGTCTACACCAGCCAAACCGTTTAAACCGTTAAGGCCTGACGCAATCATATTTCCCACTCCACCTAACATATCCGCAACTTGTCCATGAACAGCAGTTGCACTTAAAATTAGCACGCAAACGAAGGAAATGAGTTTCATGTTGAAAAGTCGCTTTTGATAACTGAATGGATTGTAACACAATTATCTTACCTATATAGCAAAGTTGAGTATAAAGAAAAAACCTTGAGAGCACTAAAAATGGAAATAATTATAAACAATTGTGATTTCAATCCAGTAAATAAATAAATAGTAGATAATAAATGTTAGGGGACACCATTTTTATTCGCCTTTTGTGTTCATTTAGCAACTTAATCGAAAATTCCGATACCACTGAGACTGCTTATGAACCAAATTAATAATGATCGCACTAATTAATTGATCGAAAATCTGAATTAATCTTCAACCGATGAACACATTGAACCAAAGCCGCTAGTAATTAATCGAAAGATAACCCGATTAAAACAGAAAGCGATTAATTGAGTAAGTTATGGACCAATTATGTTTTGCTGCAGCCCAAAAACAAGGATTGAAAATCAGTTGAATTTTTCTGAATAATTTCATGAAGTGATTTTATAGGTGAAAAGTTATTTCTAGAACTGAAACTAGCAAATAAATATAAATGGAGTGCTCCTTCACTGCCTGAGAATAAAAATATTGTAAAATGATGGCGAGGCCTACTCAGGCAACGTATTGTGATGGAACTGTGACAAGGAGTGGCTGCTGTAGAGAAGACAGATGGAGAACGATGAGGATTTCAGCAGCCACTTTCATTGTTTATAATATTTCTTTGCATTCGAATTGTTGGCAACAATAGTTTAGATGGAGGGCGCTGCAATCCGAGTTGCCGTTTATGGCAGCGTCAAAAAGGTCATGTGTTGTTGAGTGACTAGTGGGTGCTATTACCTTCCACAAAATGCTATTTTGGCTTAACTTTTGTACCAAAGCGTTACGCAACTCCCTACTGTTGTTGAGTGACTAGTGGGTGCTATTACCTTCCACAAAATGCTATTTTGGCTTAACTTTTGTACCAAAGCGTTACGCAACTCCCTACTTTTGGTATACATCTGGTATATATTGTACTTGTTTGGAATCAGCATCCTAATGATTTGCAGAAAAGCAAACCCCAATGCAATCAAGGAATCCAGTTTAATAAAGCTTTCATAGTGAATGTTAAAACCAGGTTTACGTTCTAACATCAAAACTATAAACATGTGATTTCGCTTACACACTGCAATTTTTGTTTTAACACACGTGCTAGGTTTTGGCAAACAAAAATGTTTAAAAACGATCCCATCTGGTGGCAGATTGAAGGAAAATGTCCACAAAAAGTTTGACGCATGAATATTTAGTTGAGTGCTTTGTCTTTTACACTAGACTTGTGTCCAACTAGCTAATTCGCTCAGTTTTGACAACTACCCATTAAAACAAACCCATTTAAATTACATAGGTTTGATTAAAGGTTCTTATCAAAACTGAGCGAATGAGCTAGTTGGACGCAAGTCTATTTTACACACTCTTTCTGTTCGGTGAAATATTTAGACTTGTGTCCAACTCTTTCATCCGCTCGTTTTTGACAAGAACCTTTGGTCAAACGCATTTAAATTATCTTGTTTTGATAATTGGCTCTTGTCAAAAACGTGCAAATGAAAGAGTTGGACACAAGTCTAGAAATGTTGTGCATGTCCTCTACGACATTTATACACACATGCCGTTCTAAGAAAAAAAGGCCCAACTGCCAAGATTCCAAAATTAAGACGAGATCACGTTCTCAACTTGAAATGGTTGTGTTAAGTTTAAAAGATGAATTTTCAACTATAAATGACTAAAATACGTTAGGGAAAATGTTCACATCAGCACTTCTAAATATCCCAAAACAATTTTCCTAAGTTCGAAAATGAAGTTAAATAACTTGTATTTAGTTTGGACAGCAACCACTTTCAACTTTACGCCCCGAAAGTATGTTACGATCTTTTCTACCTTGAACGTGCTATTAGTTATTGCCGTAGATGGCGTCCAGCTTCCTACTTCCGTTTTATGTTAATTGTTTCTAACAGAACAGTGCCCCATAGATAACTTAGGCACAATCAAACATTTATTGCTGAATGTAGATTTTTAAAATATTATCTGCGCTCATGTCCCAGAACGCAATTCCCATCGAATGTAGTCAAAATCTTAAAAGTCGGCTCTTTAGAAAACGAATGAAACTGTTTCAAACATTCAAGGTGGAATTGGTATTTTTAGTTTCTTAGTATTTTTGGTTATTGTATTGATTTGTAATTGATTTAGCAAAATTTTTAAGCACAACTTTTTGTTCAGAGAAATAAAACAATTTGATGCAATTTTAAATGCCAGCCATTAATTACAAATGAAGGAGATTAAATAAAGTTCAGCGGTGAGCGGTGATCTCTAAGAGCGTCAGTTGTTTCACGTAAACCAAGTCTTTCAAAGGCCTCTAGAGAAAATAGTACAGCGGCGTTAAATCACAAAAACGAGACGGCCAATTGACATCGCCAAATCGGAAAATTACGCGGCCGGCATATTTCTCATGCAATAACTGAATTGTATGGCCGGCTGTGCGGCTTGTGGCGCCACCTTGCTGAAACCAAAGGTGACTGATGTGAATATTAGGCAATTGTGACTGCAAAAAAAAAATCGGTTATCACGGTTTGGTAGCACAGAGAAGTCACGCTGACGATAGTGCCGCCTGACCACAAATCGCACCATACGGTCAATGTTTTTGGGATGTAATGTTTTTTCGAGGACTGTTTATGGGTTTTATGATCGTCCTCATCACTAAAGACGATTTACAGCCAATTTACTTGATGACCTCAAATCTGCTCGTCCTTTATTAGTAGCAGTGTCATGTCACTGTCATGTACTAAAGAAGAGAGTAAAAGCTCTGTAACAAAAAGTACAGTTTAAAATAACTGAAAAAAGTCTCTATCTTTTCATCCTTCCCCATTTGTCATCTCAATACTAACCCTTCCTTGTTAGTTCCTAATAAAAAATAACATGTTAATGCAAGCAGTACCAAGGTTTTCTTTCCTTTTTTTTGTAATCCCTTTTGGTTTTGGTAACACGAAATAAAATCTTCAAAATTAAATGCCATTAAGATCTAGCCTATCGATCTTAATGGAGCTGGTCAAAAATGTGTTTTTTAATTCGAAGAGAAATGGAAAATAATTCGAGGTACAAGGAAAGTCAACATCAATTTGAATTATGCAACTTATGCAGCAGAGCAGAACAGCTGTTTTCGAAAGCCGTTACACTTTCATCATGACTACTCGTGTGTATTTTGTTTCTATTTACAAATTTTTTTTTAGGAGAACTGTATCGAAGCGATGGTAACACACTTTTTTATCTGATTATTTTCTTCATGTCCCATTTTCTGAATTTTTAGTTCCCTGGAATATTTATAGAATTTTCGAACAATTAGACGATCAAAGTTAATTGATTTTAATACTTTGAAGTTGTATAAATAAAGGGTGTTTTTATAGATTGACACAAGTTTAAATCATTATAAAACAAGGAAATATATTTTTAATATCAATTGATTTTATGAAATTAATGTTTAAATATGATTCCTACGTTTTACGATTATGGCCGCCACGGCTGGTGCGATCTGGAACACCAATTTTCAGCAATTCAGAAAAATCTTTCATAAAGTGGCAGGACACAACCCTAGTTTTTGAGAGCGGCGGCGAATCAGCCGCTCTGAAGGACGATTATGTGCGCCATAAAATGGAAGAAGTGCGCCATGAGTTTGACGAATAGAACAATTATTTTGACTAAAAATTCCAACAATTTACAAGCGTTAAGCGAACGCTTTAGTTCGATACCACAAAGTCTCCATTAGGAATTGTTTTTTTCGTTTTGTTTTTGTTTATGTGTTGTTATTTTAGATATTTCTTTATTTCGTTTTTGTTTTCGTATCACATTTTTAGTTTTAATTTAAAAAGTAAGCAAATAAGCTCGCTAAATAAAAATAATATAAAACATTAATGAGAGGGCAAAAAAAGAGATAATGAAAATTATACAGATCGGTCGGTTTGAAAATCGATGGCATATACGCTGAGATACTTAAATAAAATTTCGTTGTGCAATAAATTAGTCGATTTTATTATTTAATTTAATTAATTGTGTTTAACTATTGAATAGCCATAGAAGACCTCCACACCATCTGCACTTTGTAAATATTCATATTTTGGTGGGGGCAAAGACAGAGAACGAGCCTCCAATTCTACAGATGCACTTGTTGTTGTTACTATTTCCTCTTCTTCCGTTACTAGGGCTGTGCTAGTTTGCTCTCCCGCTTCGCTAGCCTGAAGTTCTATTGATTCTGTATTTGAGTTTTCCCCGTTAACGGCCGGTGTTTGTGTGCTCGCATCAGCTACTGTTGTTGATTCAATTTTATACTGCGACTCCTGCACAGGAGAGGTTTGCGTTAATGTTTCTTCTGGCCGACTTGTTACTAAAGGTTCTTTATTTTCCTTTGCCATGGGCTGCGCATAAGTTGTACTATCGAAAGTATGTTGTGGGAATGACTCCCAAGAAGGCGCAGTAATAGGGTCTTCCGTTGCTTCTGCGGTTAGAATTGTAGTAGGCATGAATTCTGTTGTGGAAGACGCTGTGTCAGCTCTCAAAGTTGTGTTGGGCAACATGGACGTAAATGTTGCCTCAGAAATGTCTGTAACGAAAGTAATAATAGTTTTATTTTAGGCATGAAGATATAAAGAAAAAAGAATCAAATTAAATAATTTTAGTAGGACCTACAGTCAGGGGATGACCCCTACATATGCAGTGCATTGAGCTAGAACTAGAAAGCAGTTTATAGTATTGAGTGGAAAGATGAAACGAGATGTGAAGATAGCGTAGTTGTTGTAGAATTGTTGGTACAGGGTCGATGAAGGAGGCTGCTGTTACTCTGCTCCTTGGTACATGATAATATCAATTGCTGCCAGTACGGTGCTGTTCAGTAACCAGCCTCTAAAACAGATTAGATCGATAGCATATTCATGACTGACCGAGTGCAGAATATTCGGCTTCTTGGTTCCACCCGCGTTAATTGCGTCAGGCAACAGCAAGTATCCTCCTTGAGACTAACAAACTGTATTGGCATTTCCATCCAGTTTAAAAAATTTCCTTAAATCGGATCATGATCTGTCTCATAGTCTTACTACACTTTTAAGTCTTACTACACTTTTTTTTAAGTACACTTTTAAGTATCCTAGCATCCATTAATTTCATTAAATTATATATGTTTTAAGAGGTTTTTTTATGTAGATATGAAAAAAATATAAAAAAATACATATTTTGTATAATATTATCAATTAAGATAGTTCTGCCGCATACATATATATATATTGGGTGTTTTTTATTGAGGTATAGAACTTTAAGTTGGCATCACTTTTTTAACTGGCGGCCATTTTGTCAGCTGTCAAGTGATTAATATTTAGTTTGGTTTGCCATTTCATCATGAACAGGTTGACAAAAGAACAACGCTTGCAAATCGTGCAAATTTATTTCGAAAGTAATGGTTCAGTTCGCGAAGTTTACCGCAAGCTCCGTCCATTTTATGGTCGACATAATCGTCCATCAGAGCAATTAATTCGGTTAACCATGGATCGTTTTCGCACTACGTTTACTCTATGTGATAATACGCATCCGCAGAGACGTCGAACAGTGCGCAGTGGGCTGGTGGAGTCATTGGACCATACTTCTTCCGAAATAATGCTGGAGAGTCAGTTACCGTTAATGGAGACCGGTATAGAGCCATGATAACCGACTATTTTGTTCCCGAATTGGATGGCATGAATGTGGATGAGTTGTGGTTTCAACAAGACGGCGCTACATGCCACACAGCGCACGTCACAATCGATTTATTGAAGGAAACATTCGATGAGCGCATAATTTCGCGGAATGGACCTGTCAATTGGCCACCAAGATCGTGAGATTTGACACCATTGGATTATTTTCTTTGGGGATATGTGAAGTCGCTCGTCTACGCCAACAAACCAGAAACGTTAGGGGACTTGGAAGCCGTGGCGCTATTGCCAACATACGGCCCCATATGGTCGAAAAAGTGGTTGAAAATTGGACCTGTAGAATTGGCTTTATTCGAGCCAGCCGCGGCGGCCACATGCCCGAAATCATATTTAAACATTAATGGCATAAAATTATCCTTCCAATAAAGCCAAATTGATGAACATTAAAACGATTTTCTTGTGTTTTATTTCAATTCGAAGCTCTATACCTCTAAAAAAAACACCCTGTATATATATATATATATATATATATATATATATATATACGAGGGCGGATTGATATTGAAGCTACCTAAGTAGGAAAAAAAAGTTGTTTTTTCAAAAACCATTTATTTCTCAACATAGTCTCCTTTTAGCTCAATACACTTAGTAAGACGATATTTCAACTTTTTTATACCATCTGAATAATACGGTTTTGGGAACCCCTCAAAATACGCGTTAGTTTCGGTAATCACTTCTTCGTTTGAGATGAATGTTTTGCCTGCGAGGCATTTTTTTAAGTTTGGACCATAAGGTGAATGATCAACCAATTCGAAGTGTATTTCACGTAATTTTAGCATCGTATCTAATGCTGTGTGAACCGGTGCGTTGTCTCGAAGAAAGAGCACTTTTTTCTTCTCTAACTGTGGTCGTTTTTTCTTGATTGCATCAATCAATTGATCCAATAATGCACGATAATACTTTCCTGTGATAGTGGATCCTTTTTCAAGATAATCGCTGAGCAATATCTCGTGTGCATACCAAAATGCAGTGGCTTTAACTTTTGCCAGCCGATTTCACAGTCCTCGCCTTTTTCGGAGCACTTCCACCAGCTTCCACCCATTGTTTGGATTGATTTTTGGTTTCAGGTGTATAGTGGTGGACCCACGTTTCATCAAGAGTTATTAATCGACGCCCAAAAACAACAGGTTTACGCTTTATCATGTCCAAACAGTGCTGTGAAGTGGTCTGTCGAGCTCGTTTTTGTTCGACACTGAGCAAACGCGGCACCCATCTTGCCGATAGCTTTTTCATATGAAAATTTTCATGCAAAATGTTGAACACACGTTCATATCATATGTTTACCATTTCAACAATCTCACGTAATTTGACTCGGCGATCATTCATGACGATATCGAGGATTTTCTTGATATTATCTTCAGTAACCACCGCTTTTGGCCTTCCTGTTGATGGTATTGTTGTAGTGTTTTTTCGGCCGCGCTTAGATTCAGCAATCCAATATTTTACCATGTAATCTGACGGAGCAGACTCAACGTAATGTTTATCGAGCTTTTTTCTGTCTCTTTCGTCGTTTTCCCTTTCAAATAATAGTGTTTAATCACTGCACGAAATTCACTTTTTTCCCTTTTTCAAGAAACACAAAAGTTGCTTATTTCAAACGACTACAACAAATAAACTAATCGATGAATTTGGGTGAAATTTTAACAGCTGACGTTTGACAGATCGCAACTTCTAAAAATTTTTTTTTGTGAATTAAGATTCTATAGGCTAATTGTTGGAAATTTTAAGTTAAATCTCAGAAAGACATGATAAATATTCTAAGGCACAAAGGCAAGTCAACATCAGTTTTTGTTATTCAACCTACACAGCAGAGCAGAACAGCTGTTTTCGAAAGACCACCTAATAAGTGGTGACAAACACAATAGACATGAGCACTGATGATGAAAGTGTTGCGTCTTTCGTGCTCTGCTGTGTAAGTTGAATAACAAAAACTGACGTTGACTTGCCTTTGTGCCTTGGAATATTTATCATGTCTTGCTGAGATTTAAATTAAAATTTCCAACAATTAGTCTATAGAATCTTAATTAAATTTAATATAGCAATATAAAATGTTCGTTAAAATTCTTACTACATAAAAAGTTTTTGTGTTTATGCTGCCATCTAGCGCTAGGTGGCTTCAATATCAATCCGCCCTCGTTTATATGTACATATATGTTGTACCGCAAGGCCCTGTTCTGTCTCCTACTCTCTTCCTCCTCATATAATGACCTTCTATACCAAACTTCAAACAAACCCTTTCTACTCTTTCGCGGATGATAGGAGTATTAGTTATTCGTTCTCGTTCAAAAAGGCAACAAATTAATGAGTCGCTCACAAGTAATCTCGTGTAAATCTCCAAATGGGTCTTCGCGAATAGAATTAGCTTTAACCCTAATAAAACGTGTTGTTGCGTGCTTACGCATAGGTGGCTGGTGAAAGGTGCTTTCCGATCCGTATTTATAGGTGGTATAGGTATTGGGGAATCAGATGTTCTTGTCATGAAAATACAGTCAGTACGATGTTCGATGGAGTGACCACATTTTCCATATATCAATAGAAGCATTCAAGAGCATCAGATTTTTAAGACGATGTAACACATACTTCACTCTTTCTGATTTCCTCACTATATATACCACTTACATCCGACCGCAAATGGAATACTACTCTCATGCCTAGGCCGGTGCTATTCGACCTATTCGATCGCCTATAAAAGAGAGAGAGAGAGAGAGAAAGCGCAGAAGCTTATCGATAACTATAGGGTAGCCAACTCTATTCACTCAGTAGAGCATCGACGCCAGGTGAAATGTCTTTCACTTTCATTTACCGATACTACAACGGAATGTGCTGTGATAATATAAGAGACCTTGTGCCCGAAACTCGTATATCTTTGGAAACTAGCCGCTCTTGGCACAAGCAGCATTCTTTTGTGGTTGAGTTGCCAGTGAACCGCAACACTCATTACAAAGAGAATTCATGCTTTGCCCGAACGATTCGTATGTGGAATAAACTGCCCCAACCGAGATCTTTCCTGCCACTTTTAGCTTGGGGAAGTTCAAATCTAGCATTGACAAACACTACTCCCTCTATCGTCATTCCCATAACCAACTTTCCTATGATCATTCCTTGAGTGCTGCTCCAAAACAAAAACAAAAAAAAAAAAAGCAAGCAAGAACTTTATATACGACCGGGTCGAATCTTAAATACCCTCCATAAAAAAAAAATAAAAACCCTGTTTAACCTCCTGGGTCAGAGTTCCTTTAACACATTTCCATGCAAAGCTCCATTTTTA
The DNA here is from genome assembly GCA_951800035.1 of Linnaemya tessellans. Taxonomy (NCBI): domain Eukaryota; kingdom Metazoa; phylum Arthropoda; class Insecta; order Diptera; family Tachinidae; genus Linnaemya; species Linnaemya tessellans. The sequence continues at coordinate 113,842,869 of OX637533.1, forward strand.
CAGCGCCGCTCCGGGAAGGGTCGTGGGACAGACATCTCATTTTATTTTCGTAAATACTTAAAAATTAAATTTTTAGGAGAATTAAGTGTAGAAAGAAATTTTTTTTTTTATAGAGTAATTTAGGGTGCAAAGGTGGGTGGGTGGTGGGGTAGGGCAGAGAAAGATCAGAGGACATCTTAGCTTAGCCATAAAATCTTAAAAATTTAATTTTTAACGAATGTAGATTTAAGGAATACAATTTGTTAAATATATACACTATTTTTGCATATAATATCTTACGTCAACGCCCACTAAAAAGGGTGCGGTCCAAAAATGGATTCTTTTGATTTTCTGACTCCAAATTCAATGCCTGGAATCTTCTTTGACATAAAAATACACCATTTGCTTAGCAAAATTACAAAAAAAAAAACAACTTTAAGAATTATGTTGTTTTTTAGAATTTGGTTTAGTTGTTGTTATGGGAACTTTTCTACCTATTTACGAATTTCACCTGTGCTATCCTTCAAAATATATCTATACTAAATTTCAAAGCATTTGGGCTCAATCGTGATCTCCACAGACGGACGGACATGGCTAGATCGTCTTAGATTTCATCACTGATCAAGAATATATATATATATATATATATATATATATATATATATGCTTTATGGGGTCTTAGAGGGATATTTCGCAGCATTAGTGATGCCGCAAAATAGATATAAGAATATAAATTCAATACTTACATTCTGGCGTGGCTGTGTTCTCATCTCTCATGCCATTTTCAACTGTAGTAGTCTGTGTGTCTCCATCCGTTTCATTTTGCTGCGTAGTTGTGACTTTTGATAATTTTACCTGATCCTGTTGTGAAATCTCAGTCGTAAGACTTAAAGCCAACTCCGTGGATGTCACTGAATCGGCCCCAATTTCCTGTGGCTCTGTTACTTGCTTCTGTGTTTCCGTAATCGCAACGATATCTTTTATATCCTGCTCGTAATAATCGGCGAATTTATCAATAAAATTTTGTCGAATCGCGCCACTGTGCCGCAAGTCTTCCAAAATAGAGTTTTCTCCCGTTGTTTCGTCTTCACGTTGCGTGTAAATCGTTTGTTCATCGAAATGGTTGCCCAGTGTGGTAGTTTTCGGTAATTTACTATCTTCAGCTGCCGCGACAGTGGATTTTTTTATTTCATCTTGTTTAGCTTCTCCGGTAGTCGTAATAGTCACTTGAGGTTCTTGTTCGAACTTTATATCTTCCACACTTGCCGGAGTGGTAAGATCTTCGTTGTATGCGGTGGCAGTTGTTGTCACAATGGGTGTAATCGATGTTGAGTAGTTTTCTTGCGATCTGGTTGTTTGTTCGGTAACGGAGTGTGAATGACTGCCAGTTGCTGTGGTTTGCATTAGAGGATACGAAGTGCTGTCGTATGGTCTGTTTGTGTGCGAAGTAAAATCGATTTTGTCCGCTTCGTTATTTAGAATCCCTGAAGCATTTAATTTGTTGTATTCGAATGATTTAGTTTTCCCAATTGTTGATGATTCAAAGTCTTCAGACTGTGTTGTTTCCCAATGTGTTGCTATTTCCGGCTGCTGGGTTGTATTGGCAGTCAAGTGATCTTGATTTGCTGGAGTTTTATTTTGTTCTTTTTGGCTTCCAATCCAAATAGGCATTTCTTTAGCATCACTGTCTACATCTGCTATGCTTTCTTTGGAAGTTTCAGTACTTTCAGTTGTGGCTTTAATTGTTGTTAACTCTTGAGTGCTTTCCTGGTCTACCACATAATTTTTTGTGGTTTTGGAAAAATTTTCAACTGGTGCTGGTCTGCTAGAGACTTCAAGGTGGGAGTTAAAGTTTGTTAAAGTGCTTTGTTGTCCTTGATTAACGCTTTCCATGGAATTTTCATTTCCGTTCTTGGTTGCCCCTTCCGCTTTGTTTGCATTTGCCGTATTAATAGAAGCCGATGCTATTAAATGTTCCATGGACCTGAAAGAGTTTGAAACTTCAGATGACTTGTTATTGTAAGCATCTTTTAAAATGTCCCTGGTGGTTATAGTTTCTGACATTTCCTGCGTAGTGGCGTCAGTTTTATTTGATTGTAAATTTTCGTCAGCTTTTTTCAAAATGCTAGCAACTGAAGCGAACGGCAATTCCAAATTTGATGTCAGGTTAATGTTGTCTTCTTTGACGAGGCTATTAGTTACTTGATTAATTTTTTCATCTCGTGGAACTATTTCCTCATTTATGTGCTCTGATCTCATATCCAATTTACTATCTATTCCCATAACATTTTCCATAAAGAATTCTAGCTCTTGCTTGAAATTGGAATCCATATCAGTTTCAGTCTTAGTGATGGTTTCATTTAATATTCCGTATGTTACTGGAGTATTAGAAGGCTCACTTGTGGTGTGCATTACAGAGGGATATTCTTCAGTTGCAGTTGCTGTGCTATGATCGAGAGTAGTTACCTGATTTACAAAAGAGTCAACGGTTGTATGGTGATGAACAGGTTTCTCGGAGTTGCTTTCCGTGGCATATGGAATAGTTGTGTCTTCCTGTGCGAGCTGTTTTTCGTCTGTAACAGAATTATTGGCAGGCGGTTTAAGTTCAGGATCGTGGTGAATAGATATTTCTTTAGGATCAGATATTTGTGTCACTGACATCAAGTCATTTACTGTTGTTTGCAAATCTCTTACCACATCAGAGTCTGGGCGGCTGGCCGATTGTTGTTTAGATTCGGTTATCGTTTCCGTTAATCGCTTATTTTGATTGAGAAGATTTTCCCAGCCATCATTAAACTTTTCTGCAGTGAATTGACTATTCTTAGCAATTGATTCTAGGAATGTTTCATTGGGAGACGACACAGCGTTTTGATTGATTATTTCGGTAAAAGGTTCAGTAGTTGCCGGAATACTTTCGACTGATATATTGGAGTTTGTCCTAGTATGTGTAATTGTTTGTGGCTCGACAATGTGAGTGGTTGCATCAAAACTACTCTCAGATTGTGTGCTGTTGTCGGTGTTGGTGTTGACTTTATCCCATCTTTGAAGTATTTCATTTTGCATTTTTGTATTATTCAAAGATAATGGAATTTCGGTTGGGTAATTTTCTATTTTGTTGCTTATTTGGGTATATAGTTGGCTAATGTCCTCTTTAACGGTTGACAAAATATGTTGTGATGAGGCAACTGGTTGAGACTCATGGTCATTGAAGGAAGTGGTATCTTCTGTTAAGGCCTCATTGCCATCAGTTGTGCTCTCCCATGGTCTTGGCGAAGTACTCAGAAATTTAATTTTTTCTTCTATTACCTTTCCTTCGATATCTGTGTCGTCTGGCTGCGTTTGTACATCATCCGATATTTTATGCAAATTTGCGTTGAGAATCTCATTGAGCGCAGCATTATTCGAAAGAGCTTCCGTGTTTAGTACTAAATCTAACGATTTTTCTGGAAAATTATTTGCATCAATGGACTGTGCAAGTGTACTATTATTCAAATGAGCAAAAGTAGGTTTATGTGTTCCACTTAAGTCCAATAGATCTATTGGAGCAGCCCAATTGATCGTTATGATTTCGAGTATTATTAGCGGCAACAACCAATTCATGTCTAAATTGATTTATTGTGAAATTTTTACTTTATTTTCTCAACTGCTACAAAGAAATTGGAAATGTGTTTGTCAAAGAAAATATAATTTAATTGTGTTAAGATTCTATAGGCTAATTGTTCGAAATTTCCAATTTAAATCTCAAAAAGACATGATAAATATTCCAAGGCACAAAGGAAAGTCAACATCAGTTTTATTCAACTTACACAGCAGAGCAGAACAGCTGTTTTCGATGGTATGGTATGATGGAACAAAAAATTCTGAAAAATGGGACATGAAGAAAAATAATCAAACGTTAACACGGGGTTCTCGTATTCTTTTTCACAATAAAATTTGTGTAAATAGGAACTGTTATCACATTCAACTAAGCCACCTAATAAGTGGTGACAAACACAATACACATGAGCACTGATGATGAAAGGGTTGCGTCTTTCGAAAACAGCTGTTCTGCTCTGCTGTGTAAGTTGAATAAAACTGATGTTGACTTTCCTTTGTGCCTTGGAATATTTATCATGTCTTTCTGAGATTTAAAAACAAATTTTCGAACAAGTAGCCTATTAATCTTAATTTAATTGTGTTTAGTTTTGCAGAGCTGTCCCACAACAACAAAAACTACAACAACAACGTACAAAAAAAAAAGAAAACAACCACCAAATTTAATTAAACCCTAAAGTAAAGAAAAATAATTTTAGCTTCAAGCCATAATATTTTCAAATAATTTGAACTAAAATTCGGTCTATTTTTTATTTAATTTTCTTAATTTTATGAATAAACAAAAAAAAAAAAACTGAAATTGTGAACTGATGTTCGAGATGAGTGCACCAACATAAAAACCGTCAAATTCTAATATTTGCCTTTTGCTTTTGAAAAGGCCTCAAACGTTTTTGGCTGAAATGTGTGCAAACAAAATTTATTTTTTCAAATGCCAACAAGGAAAGGAAACTAAATACTTGATGATGGTTTTAATTCGCTATAAAAAGCGTCCAAAAGAAAAAAAAGAAAGAAAGTAGACAAACAAAAAGAGACAACTAGCATGAGTTGCAATTGGTTTAAGGTCACCTCAAAATAAAGTTGAGTTGACTTTTGTGTTATCAAGGCCAGTGTGGGCAATTATTTATAATATTGGTGCTTTATTTCCAACACATGTGTCACTACAAATTCATGTTTGCTGCATATTAATGCTTCATATTTGAATTGTTTTAAATTTTTTGTTGTATTTTTTTTTGTTAAGCTCTTGTAATGCTGTTTGAATGCTCTTAATTAAATCGGGTGGAAGGACAACCATTTAACTAATTAATAGTCATATATATTTTCACTGTAATATTTTTTTTTTAATTTAGTATAAATTTGATGAGATCGTTATTTTTAAACTTTTAATGATGACTTTCTTTATTGGATAATTCTTAAACAGTTTTTTTTACAATATTTTTGTTGGTTTTTATCCGTTTTGGTGCAACTTGTCGTTTAAACGTTAAATCACTTTTAAAAATTTGTCTACTTGTTTTTAAATAAATTATTTGTGTTTTGTTTTTTCTTTTGCACAAATTGTTGAATATATATATAGAGTTTTTTATTTGCATTTATTTATTTTACAGTTTCTTGTTTAAGCTCAACAACGTGCCAGCCAGGCCAACAACTTTGATTTCAGGTTTTCGTCTGACTAGTTGAATTTACTTTGAGGAACTAAACCGCATGTTTGGAATTTCAGTGTTTTTATGCTTATTTAATATATTGAAAAGAAAAAAAAAGACTTAAAAACAAAGCCATCAAAACTGAATAGATGACAACAACAGCAACAACAAATATCTTTATGTTTTACAACAAGAAAACTGTGGAAATCTCATGAAGATGCTTTTAATTGCAACCAGATTTGAAATGCAAGACATTTGAAAATGAAACAGATAACCAGGAAAAACTGTTCCTTAAACACTTTTAGGGCAAAACAATAGTTTGATATTTATTAAAAACATTCGGCTGGCTCTTCTATTAAGTTTACACGACACTGTCTTGCTTAAAGTTGTTTCTGATATAAATTGATTGTAAATGTTTTTATTATGCTGGTGTTTAATTTACGTTTCTTTACATGTTTTCAAACCAGTTTTATAGATTATTGTTCAAAATATTTATTTTTTCTTTGCAATTAACATTTATAATTCTTTTACTGCGTTCCAAAACCACCTTTTAGTTCGTGCCATATAAATATGTATAATACGTATAAGTATTTATTAGGTTGGAGGAAAATACTTTTCGTTAAGTAACACATAATATATGTTAAAGAAATAGGCTGAATTTGGACTGCAAAAGTGGGAACTAAAAATGCTACCCCTGTTGTGGAGTGAAATAAACAAAGTTGAGTGAATATCATACCGAAAAGTACATATTGAAAAATAATAAAACATTGACCCAATTTTTTTCATAGGAGTAGAACTACTTTCATGGGGTGAAAATAAAATTTGAGAAAAATTTAATTCACTTTAATTAAGATTCTATAGGCTACTTGTTCGAAATTTTTAATTTAAATCTCAGAAAGACATGATAAATATTCCAAGGCACAAAGGCAAGTCAACATCAGTTTTTGTTATTCAACTTACACAGCAGAGCAGAACAGCTGTTTTCGAAAGACGCAACCCTTTCATCATCAGTGCTCATGTGTATTGTGTTTGTCACCACTTATTAGGTGGCTTAGTTGAATGTGATAACAGTTCCTATTTACACAAATTCACTTTAATTCACTTTAATTTTTAAACTGGCCTCGAATCTGAATGGGCTCTCGAGAATAGGTTGCATGTAGAAACCTGTAAGATTCAATGCTGCCTGCTATAAAGATCGAGGAATCAGATCCGTTTTAAATATTCTTGGCATGAAAATTCAGTATGATGTTCCATGAAATGAACACATATTTCACATTCAAAAAAAGCATGGAAAATTGTTGCCCCTAATGGTTGCCATCCCTGCAAATTTCCGGTAATTTTAGTCGCTAAAAAATTTCGTTATTTTAATTTTCAAAATGCTATAATTTTTGAATGGATACTTCGATTCCCACGTGTTAAGCGGTGGTTGATGTAGTTTTTCGAGTCCTATGAAAAAATAGCGATAATTGATCACATATGTCATTTCGGAGTTTATGAAAAAACTAATTTTTTTCGTTCACGATATCTCACGAACACCTTGACTTGGTTAGTGGCTCTCAACGAGGTTGTGCAATGTCAAGAAATGTTTACTTATCGTCAAAGTCGATTATTCTAGAAATTAACAAGCCTGAACCGGGTTCAATTAGCAGGAAATTTGAGTTTGGAAAAACTCTTTGAAACGGAACTAGTTTGGTTCGATGTCGTTTAGCCGTTCAAAAGTTATAAGTGGGTCAAATACCTACACACACATACACGCAAGCGTGCCCATACACATACATACACACACACACACTTACATACATATAAACAGACATAGTGGCAGCCTCTCAGGAACATTTCGATCATCTTCTTAGAAACTCAAAACGTCGAGATCTGGTAAAAATTCGGTTTTTTTAAAAAGCGCTTCCCCATTTGTTGAAAATTTAAAATTTTCTTAGCTGGAAGTTAAAAAAAAACATTCAAGTGTCCTCTTGCTCTTTACAACCAACCAAGAAAGAATACAAGATGGCGAAGAAACTCACCAGTTTGATTACCCACCACAATTGAGTGTGGTGGTGGTATGTGCTTCCATATTTTGTCTTTACTATAACGATAAGTATTCATTCAATTAAAGCACTTTATTAAATTCTCTTTTAATTTTGCACAAAAGAAATTTTGATCTGCTCCTACCGTCTGATTTCCAGTTTTGTAACTTTGCAAGCCATTTTCTAAATAACAAAAGAAATCTATTTCATCAATAGTTTTTGCCAATTCTGCTTTAGTTAAAAATAATATTCTATGAAAAAATACATGACTGGGATTTTATAATAAATATATTATAATTAAAATGCTGTTTAAACAGAAGTTTTAGTCCGCTTTGACCGCGAAATATATTATTGAAGCGATATGACTCATATTATTTGTGTAGAGCAAAAAACTTAACTTATTCAAAACTTGTGTTAGATTTTTTTAAAATATAAAAAAATATCTTTCGTTTATTATTATTATTATTATTATTACTATTATTATTATTATTATTATTACTATTTTAAATTCAATAATAATTATTATTGGGTTAATTATAATTAATCCAAGTATGTGAACTTAAACTAGCCAAAAACCCTCAATAATTAATAAAAACATTTTTTTGTAAACTTTGGAAAAAAGTATTAAAGCCGAGGCACATAGAATCCGCCATACGTTATGCGTCACCTTTTTAAACTGACATAAACGTAATCACGTTCATTTATTAAAAAAAATAAAAAATAAAAAATAAAAAAATAAAAATAATTTGCAGTTTCGCAGATTTGAGCTTTTAGCCTGTTGAGAAAATTAAATTTATTTATTTTACACAATTTTGTTTATATTTATTATTTAATTTTTCCTGGACACAAACTACGAAAAGATTAATCAAAATAAATTGAAAACCTTTCTGATGTCTGTCAAAGTATTCAACGTACGTCAAAAGTTAAGAGTTGGCCAACTTTCGTTCTTAGCGTTGACACAGAAGGTGACAACACACCTAAGAAAGCATGTATTTCAACTCAGTTGTCAGTTGAAAAAGGCGACGTATAACGTATGACGGATTCTACGGTTCTCGGTCTTTAGACGATTGATATTAAAAAATAAGCGACAACTTTTTCATTTAAATACCTCAGTGAAGTAGGTACACCTATACAATTGTGAACGTAAAGCAAGCAATTTAAAAATAAACCTTTTTAATTGAATCATATTTCACTAATTATCTTTCTGTTCACACATAAAAAATTTAGTCAATTCAATTACCGTATGACAACTAAAAGTAAAACTTTTCATATTCGTGAGGACCTCGACATCAATTCTGGATACATTTTCTACGTTTTTGTTCAGTTTTTGAATTAATAATAAACTTAATGTCAATAATTTAACCTTAATATGGTTCAACATATTTTTTTATGATAATATTTACATTTGCCACCATTTAGGTGCCACGTCTCCACTAACTTTGTTCAGTGAGTTCTGTTTTGCTTGTTAAACACACTTCTTAACAGTGCTGCATTTGTAATTTTACTACATATTATAGCAATTGAGTTTTAATTAAGCGATCACTAAATTAAAATTTTGCAAAGTTAATTGAGTTCAATAATGGTATTAATTGCGATAAGCTGAATGAAGATATAAGTCTGTACAGCATATTATGCAATCAATTTGCCAGCTTTGCTGTGAAGATAATAGGCCATAATAGATATAAAAAAGAAACAAGGTCAAAGGTGAGCACGGAAAACAGGACAAAGTCGATTGCACCTCTTGCAGTGTCGTTGTCAAAATGGTACTGGAACAATTAAATGAATACATATTAAAAGACATTTCATTTTGTCTTAAGTGTACATCACTCCGACTTTTGCTTAAAAAATAAATGGGGAAAATGGCTTTTAAGATCGAGGTAAATAAGCGTGAGTTACTTAAGCGGATTATAATACATATATTAAATCCAGACTGAGAAACAAATGACACACTTGCGCTATAAGTTTTCCACAACACAAAAACTTACTAAACACACCCACTCTAATATGCATGCAGACGTCGAGCATCAGCAAATCGTAGGTACAAATTGCAAATGTGTGGCCACACACTTCTGCGGAGCAGCAACAGCAGTAACTTAATGGCATTGGCTGGACTTATAAATAAATAATAATATTAGGGTTAAGGTTTGAATACATTTTGTTAGTTAACAAAAAAAAAAAAAAACATCATTCAGTATGACTAATACTAAAGTGCAGTTAAAACAATAAAATAGAGCACACATACATATACAACAAACCAATGGTGAAATTTTTTACTAAGGCACGAAAAATTTTAATATCTTTTCAATTCTGTGCCCACTTATTGTTGTCAACTTATTTAGTGAAAGGCTTACCCTGGTGTTCATAACATTTAAAATGAGTTTGAAATTTATTTTAATCAAATTTTTTCATACAAAATTTTTTTAAAACTGATTTCAAATACGTTTTATTTTTTTATGAATAACGGGGTTAGCATTTACGAATATGTATGCCGACATCCTTAGCAACTTCTCTAGTAGTGATTCGATGGTTCTATATCGATGGCTTAATATAAAAAAGGCCTAACTCGACTTTGTGTTACTTTACAGTAGAAGGAAAAAACTTAGTAGAATTCGTAAAATTTCTGATATGTACAAGAAAAATTTTGATGCAATTATTAAAAAAAGATGCAACATATTTTATTAAAAAGTTTTTTCCTTCTTATGTAAAGGCCGAGACACATAGAATCCGTCATACGTTATGCGTTGCCTTTTTGAACTGACATGAACGTACCGACGGAGAAGGTTGGCACATTGAATAATTTGTTGATGGATATCAAAGCATTTGTTTGTTCTCCATTTTATTTATTTAACTTAAATTTATTTATTTTATAAACTTTTTTATATATGATTTAATTTTTCCTGAACACAAAAAACAATAAAATTAATCAAAACAATTTGAGAAACTTACTGATGTCTGTCAAAGTACTCAACGTACGTCGAAAGTTAAATGTTGGCCAACTTTCGTACTTTGCGTTGACGCAGAAGTACTGAATGTGACAATTCAAATAAGACAGCATGCATTTCAACTCAGATGTCAGTTGAAAAAGGCGACGTATAACGGATTCTATGTGCCTCACCCTTACCACAAAATCGAGTTAGGCCTTGTTATATTAAGCCATCGATATACAACATTTTGTACTGGGACTTTATGGGCGAGCGTCGTCATTTACCTTTTTTCAAGGTAGAATCACCGTACACAATATCTGATACAAATTCTTTGATCCTTTTTCGCCGGGGCCGAAACTTATTTACCCCTCACCAATGCACGTCCGGATACACATACACATAAAGGGTGGACACATTTGAGGTTAGGAGGTAAATTGGCTTAAAAACACATTTTTATTCTTGACAAATTCAGTTTTATTGATGCTAATGTAATACTGTGCTCACATATGCGTTTTTAATTACAACAATTAAAGTTAATTGACAATATTTTATTTGGTGTTCATACATACTCAATATTGCTACGAGAATTAGCATTTGACAACTGAGAAAAAATTATGGTTTTTATTTATATTATTTTTATCATAAATATTTATATCAATATTCATGACTCAGCGCGGGGTTGAACTCAGGACCCTCCGCTTCATAGTCTCGTGTTCTGCTACTTCAGTCAACAGCATTGTGCTAGGAACACAACTGGGACGAACGACGAATTTCGCTTAGTACGACGAACTCGTTGGTAAAAAATCGCTCTATCAATGCGTCGTGTGAAACACAATAACGACGAATAAATTAAAATAATAAGCAAACAAAATTTTAATATTTGTTTTTTAAATCATTGTAATCCTCTGATGCCAGTCAGATTGTTTAGACACTCAATAATTATCCCGGTGTTGTCCATTTTTTTTTCAGAACAAATCCTTTTTGTAATTATTTTCTGAAAAATTTTTTGTCTGTAAATAAATTATTATTTTCATTTAACAGCTGATGGGGTGACCATATGAAAAAGTGAGAAATAGAAAGAAAAACTATATTATAAAAAGTGTTCAAAATTAATAAAAAGTCGTCCGAATGATACATTTTTGTGAATTAGTGAATGCACTTCTAGTATGTACTGAAAATTTTAGTGCTACATGCAGCAATACAGTAGCGAACTATGTTTTTCCACAAAAAACCAGTTTGAGTATATGAAACATGGTCACTTTATATTGATTTGTTCGTCGTTCGTTGACGAAACAATTAGAAATAAATGTATTTCAACTTTCGCTGAGTATGACGAACTTCGACCAACGCCACGATTGTGTGCATTTTCATATACACCAATGTGTTTTATTTTTGGCGACGAATATTCGCGACCAAAAATTCGTCGTTCGTCGAAGTTCTGTTCCTAGCATTAGTCAAATTTCAACAAAGTGTATTCAATAAAAATTTTTGTTGTAAAAGCTTTCACTTTTGTTAAAGCTTTTCACTGAACACAATTCTGACAGTGTTGCATTATAAATTTTACTCATTATTAAAACAATTATCTCTTAATTGCCAATTAGTTAATTGTTATTTTTATATGAAAGTTTAGTCTCAATAATGGCCTTAATTGTTATAATTTGAATATTGCTGTACAAACAATAAAAATATAAAGTAGAAACATGGGAATTAAAAATAGACCATGACGTCTGGCAATTGTCCAGCTTTGGCACGTCGGCAAATAACCGTTCTTTTCACAAAATTTTTAACCGCGTTTTGCAACAAAACAGCCCGTATTTCGTTAATGCAGCGCCGACTTTCATCTTTCAGAGCGTCATTTGTTTGCAGTTTGTTCCAGAGCTGGAAAATACGGTTTTTTTATATAACAGTATTTAAGTAAAACTAATTTTTTATTTTGGTAATCAAAACTATTTTATATTTTATAAAGAAATAAATTAGTATTAAAAGTACGGAAAATCAACGACATGGTTCCATGATTGGAGTGAATGTATAGGTTGTTCAAATTTGAGGTTAGGACTGCTGTTGGCTGAAGTAGTAGAACACGAGACTATGAAGCGGAGGGTCGTGAGTTCGAGCCCGCGCTGAGTAAATATTGTGTTGAATTCTTTTAATCAGCATTAGTTCGTGGTTGTGTTAGTTGTTGCCAGCCTGTTTCAATGATGAAGTCATAGTCACTGGTCACTGCACATAATTGGCAGCGACTGACACTATAATGTACTAAAAGCATAGTAACAGCACACACCTTCGTCGGCTCTGTAGCAAAAATTAGCCGGCGAAGTAAAAGGTTGAAATACCTACAAAAACAACTGTCTATCTTCTCATCTTTTCTAATCTGTCCCCTCAATACTATCCCCTCGTTTTCAGTTCCGGCGCAATGCATTGCATATATAGGGGGCATCCCCTGAGTGCTGGTCCAAGATAAAAAAAAAAAATTGACTGACAAATTTATTTAGTAAAAAGTTGGCAAATTTTACACATGGAACGCCGACCGACCACTGTTTGCATCGAACGTTTGTGAATTGGCTGTTTGATCGAAAATAACTCATTTTTAACGAAATCGTCTTCAGTGTGAGGCCCATTTTCAATTAAGCGTTAATGTAAACAAAGAAAATTTTCGCATATGGGGCCCACAAAATCCCCAAATAGTCCTCGAAAAACTATTACATCCAACGAAAGTGCCCGTTTGGTGCGGTATCATCCTACAACATTATTTTTTCGAAAACGAGCCAGAAAACACCGTCACCGTAAATTCTTTGCGTTACCAACCCACGATAACCGATTTATTATGGCCACATTTGGCTAATGTTGGCATCAGCATAACGGCGCCACAAACCACACAGCCGGCCATGCAGTAGTTATTGCATGAGAAATTACCCGGTCGCTTAATTTCTCGATTTGGCGATATGAATTTCGATTTATTTTATCTGGGGCCATTTGAGAGACCTGACTAACGTGAACAGACCGCAAACAACTAACACTCAGAAAGGAGTATTACAGCGCTTGTTTGACGACATAAGCAAAGCTGTTTTGCAAAATGTGGTTAACAATTTTTTAAAAAGAACGGACATCTGCCGACGTGCTACAGGTAGAAATTTGCCCAATATCATATTGCGTTTTTAATTCCTATATCTCTACTTCCCATTGGTATCAATAGAAATGAATTTGTAAAAAAAAATGTGTTTTTTAAGCCAATTTACTTCCTAACCTCAAATTTGCCTACCCTTTATATTCAACTGAAATTCAACGAGACCGATTTCCTTCTCTCGTTCCCAAATAATTGTCTTACTGGTATTCTAATTTAATTTTTATGCTTTTGTATATTTCATTTGCAGCCTTTTTGTTTCTGTTAAACTATGCTTTTATGGAAAATAATAAAAGTTCATACGTTTGTGCATTGAATGCTTTGAATTCGTATGAATGTTTGCATTTGGCATTTATCTCATTTTTGAAATTCAATTAACATTAATAAAGGATAATGGTGCAATATTATTTGCACAGTATTGTACTTGTACTTATTTCATAAGCCAACTATTTATATACAAAAGCATACCCTAGGAGAATTTTTTTTGATTTTTATCCGCAACGATTACACTGTTTCCTTAATGAAAAAAGCGAAATAAGTGAATATATGCTGGAAAAAAGCACTATGAAATTATATCTTAATGCAGCGGTACTGGAAAACTGAAAAGTTTCTTGTTACTGCAAAAATATCTATATTTTACTGCTTAGACTGATATGAGATATTTTGAGATATTTTTCTTCCAGTTATAATGCTTTAACTGACAGAATAATTGCAACTACAAATTAGCTAATAAGTTTCTTTTGCTGGATATACTTTAACATTTAGAGTTTTTTAATATAATTTAGGAAACGGTGTAAGTAATTTTATTTCTGTTGAATATATGTGCACGTAGTCTTCACTCAAATTGAATTTAAAAGCCTGTGTGCTATATATATTTTTATATTCTCAAATAAAATGAAAGAGATTTTAAATGATATTTAATCCTTAATTAAAATTATTTTTAATAGCTGTAGCTTATATGTGTTTGCAAATACATATTTTAAAAATAAAATTAATGCTTTTAATGAACTTTATCCAATATAATAATACCAATAAATTAGACATTAATAACATTTAAAAGAAAACCCTGTTGACGTCATGTCTTTATAGACGAGCCAGCAACTGAATGCATTCCACCACACCCTCCGATGTCACCACCTTTGATCCTCTAATTGCGACCGAAATATCTATACAAATGCCTATGCTGTTGGACTCTAAACTGAGTCCATAAATTCCCTTTGTATTATATATTATTAAGCGTTTTCAATTTGAGTCGCCAAAAATATTTTCTGAGTACTGATGACAAAAGTTTAACGGCTTTCGAAAACAGCTGTTCTGCTCTACTGTGGAAGTTTGATAATTAAATTGGTGCTGCCTTTTCATTGTAGCTTATGTATAATGTCTTAGTGAATTAAAAACACCTTCCGAAGTATAGACCATAAATCTTAATTGAATTGTTAATTTATTTAATTTCATCAAATTTACTCGTTGTAAAAATCTAAGTAAAAATTAATAAAAAAATTTAGGTAATATTTTTTGTCACTATGAAAAGTATTAGGCAAAAAAAAGCAAAATATATATACAAGTCATTTATTAGACATTTCCACCTACAGGGTCCGCCAAAGAACTTTTTTTTGGAAAATGCTATAAAAAAACTACTGAATATTTTCTCAAATTTCCTTTTTTTTTGGAAGTACAATCCTTCCTGCTAAGAATGGAAAATAATTTCATTCAAATGTGTGCCTCGGCTGGCCATGCAGTAGCCTACACGATCGGTCCAATTTTTAAGCACATTATCGATTGTGTGCAGCTGTATTTCACCAATGGCTTCACGAATATTGTCCTTTAAAGTGTCAATTGTCTCTGGCTTGTCGGCGTAACACTTATCTTTGACGGCACCCCACAAATAATAGTCCAACGGTGTCAAATCGCAGCTCCGAGGTGGCCAAACGACATCAGCTCTGCGGCTGATAATGAGATCTTCAAAAACAGGGCGCAAAACATCGAGTGTAGCTTCGGCTGTGTGGCACGTAGCGCCGTCCTGTTGAAACCAAATGTTGCCAATATCCTCCACTTCAATTTTTGTGAACAAAAATTCGTTCACCATGGCCCGATAACGATCGCCATTGACTGTAACGGCCACTCTTCGCTCATTTTCGAAGAAAAATGACCCAATTATGCCTCTGGACTAGGCTTACCAGATCCAGATTATTAAAAAGCTGGACATGTGAATTAAAAATGCTGGATATTAAAAAAAAAGCTGGACATTTTGAAATAACATTTTCACGAAAAGTTACTTGTTTATTGTACAAAAAATTTTATTAATTATATCTACATACCTCTCATTTGCTGCAACAACGTCACAACTCAAAAAATTAGTTTCTTATTTTAATGTAGAATTAATTATCGCTCCTATATTTATCTTAAGTAAAAAATTTGTGTAAAACTCTTGCATATTCAAGTCTTGAGAGAAATATAATTTTTCGTTTTCCCATTGACTTCTTTGCAAATTGAAAACTTTGATTATGACCTTTTCCAGCATATGAGCGATATGCATTTAAGAATTAAAATTAAATAACGAAAACAAAAAATCATACCAAAAAGACAAAAACAAAACAAAAAAAAAGCTACTAGAAATTTTTGTACTTTGAAGTAAAAAAGTTATAGCAAATTTATAAAAATTATTTTAAAGCAGCAAAAAATATTAAGAGCATTTTGTGGAAAATTGTTTTTAGCTGGACAAATTTCTTTTTAGCTTGAAACTGGACAGGCCATTAAAAAGCTGGACAATCCAGCCAAAACAAGCCCGACTGGCAACCCTACTCTGGACCAAAATCCGCACCAAATAGTGACTCGTATGCGTGCGGGTTTTCTGTGCCCCATACGCGACAATTTTGCTTGTTTACATACCCGCCAAGATCAAAATGAGCTTCATCTGAAAAGATGATTTTTTTTTGGCAAAATCGGCATCTTCTGTAAGTCGATCGCTGGCCCATATTTCCCAGCGTTGTTCAAGCGTATACACAAGCATATTCGTTTAGCGGAAGGATAAAACTAATTATCTGTCAAATCAGACACGACCTAACTATTACCATTCACGAAATAAGCACTAGTTGAAAAAAAAACGTTAGAGGGCGGACCCTTTATAATTTCTTACGATGGTAATATAGTTTTCCTCATCGCGCCTTAAGTTATACATTGGATATTAATTTTTTAAATATACTGACTTTAATTCAATTGTACGCAAATAAAAAATTTGCAGTAACGGAAACGATGTCTGCATGTTGTTATACTAGACTCTATAGAGCAAGAGTGCCTAAGCCCCATGTGCTAGGTGCTCATTTTTTTTTATAAAAGTGCTTACCTCTAGGCTGTGTGTTTTAGTACTCGCATACAGCAAGCAGCCAGCACTAGCAATACGAAATACACAAACAACTTTGTTTAATTTTTATTTTATTGTTGTTCTTTATTGTATAAAAGCAAGTGCAAAGCAACAACATTTTCGTAAGGTTTGCTGGAAAACACTGACGACAGCGATCATCAGTGAAGATTTTGTTTAGCGTATGATATCGCTTTGTATGTATTTGTTTTTACAACAAAAAATATTGAATAAAAATTAGTTTTTCTTTCAAAGTATTGGCTTTTACTCTTCCATAAGGAACTTTTGGGCACCCTTGCTATACACAAAATGTATCCATAAAGGAGTACCAGAGTAATCATTATAGCACAATTTTACGACTTTCTACGAAATTTACCTGAAAATAATAATAATAAAGAAATAAACTGTAAAGGATATTTTTAGCGTTGTCATTACATACAAAACAAAAAATAAATTAAGGCGACATGTGCCCTATACGTGAACATGCAACATAGATAATGAAATTGACCATGAAAAAATATAATAACTTTTAAATTTATGCTGCAAAATTAAACTTTAAATGGTGGTCAGACATACCGCTTAATAGAGGTTATTGCAATTAATGCCATTATTGAGCTCAATTAACCTTACAAAATTTTGATTAGGTGATTGCTCAATTAACACTTAATTGCTATAATATACAGTAAAATTATAAATGCAGCAGTGGTGAAAATAGTGTTTAGTGAGCGAAACACAACTCACTGAACAAAGTTAGTCGAGTCTAAGCACCTAAATTGTGAAAAGAAACCCCATTTCCAACATTTCGAGCAATTATGAAGTTAAATTATTGACATTAAATTTATTAATAATTAGGAAATTGAAAAAAAAGACAAACAAAAAATAGATCCCAAATTTGAACTTGAAGTCCTCATGTTCTTGAAAAAGTTTTACTTTTAGGTCGGGTTTTTGAGAGGTGGTTTAAGTTTAAACCTAGTTTAACGAAGTCCGAAACTCTGATCTTTCCAGCAAACTGCGATTTTTTTAAATTATTTCATAAAGGGCAAACATTTTAAGCAAAACTAAGCTGTTCCATCACAATTTTGTATAAAAACTTGATAATAGCGGCAAAAATTTGTTTTCAGATTAACTAAACCTAGTTTAACTGAGATCCCAAAAATCCGGCCTTAGTTGTTATACGTTAATTGAATGGACTAAATTTTGTATGTGTGAATAGGAAATGTAATTATTGGATATTGAGACAATTAAAAATGCATGTCTGAACACTTTATTATTAAAAGTAACTGTAAAATCCAAATGGACGATAAGTCATAATTGTCAATGAGATTGAAATGGCATGTGTAGCATGGGAAAGCGTGGTATTTGAACCCCTTTTGAAATCTCATTTAAAATTGTTGCTTCCATTGAAACGAAAAGTGCCGAATTCGACTCCGCTCTTAGTCATGTATATGGTGTCGTACCAGCATTAATGCATGGTTGCGTTAATTGTTGTCAGCCTGTTTCTGTGCCGAAGGCCATAGGACTGGTCACTGAACAGAATTGGCAGTGAGTAACACTGTCGTGCACTAAAAAGCTGAATAACAGCACTCTGCTTCGTTGAACCTGTAGCAAAAATGTGTCGGCGATATGTTGGCTGCCAACATGCCTTTATTTCATCAGCATTTGTGGACTCTGAATTAACAGGTAGTGCTTGTTTGAAGTACTCGTTTAACACTAAGAACCACCATCAAATAAAAATTGGGAAATTTCTCCTTGTTCGACCTAAAGGTAGTAATGATTTCTTCAGTGCCACTGACAAATTCCAAATCATCTCAACTCATTAACTCATTACGGAATAAGGAGGATTATCTTGTAGAATATAAAACACATACTGACGTTCATCGATAGTTTTGATAACGACAACTCGCATGACAATTTGAAGAAGATAATGCAAGACAACATCGTGTTCAATTATTTTGTATCGAACTTTCTTTTGATATATTATATTAACGTATAATATAATAATATTAAATAAGTTAAAACTTTAATTACAATTTTACTGTAATCCAGAAAGTTTGTATTACATTTTTGGCAGGTTAACATTGATTATCGTTTTGACATTTAGTGGCATGCAAGTGCCAAATTTTTACTCGCATGCAAAATTAGCTGCCACTGGAGCTGCCACTGGAGCTGCCACTAGAAAAAATGCATGTGTATTAGTAAAAAGTTGTAAGTGTATTGACTTTTTCGAACTCCCAGTGGCATGTGTAAGCGCTAAGTAAGCCAAAGTATTTTGGTTTGAATTCTATTTATTGTTTTATTTAAATTCAATTCAGATCTATAGTCTATTGTGTGTAAAGTGTTTTAATAGTCCTATTCACAAATCCTGTATAAATAGTCTGGCATCATTGCATTTGCAAAAGAATTCTTATCTACACCAACAAATTATATTAAATATGTTCCCAAATACTCTGCCGATTTAAAAATGCAATTTAATGATGTCAGACCATTTGCACAAAATTGTGAATAGGGCTAATATATAGTTAGTTAAAGTTGCATTTGTTACATTCTTTAAGGTCGGCAAAATAATACGTGCCGGCTAACGCCTACTGTAACGCAAATGGTACTACAAATAGTGTGTTTTACATTGAATACTAATGTTTTTTTTAATGCAAAATTATATTATGGAACAAGTAACTTCATTTTATTACAATATTATTTTAAAATAAAATCAAAAGCCAGTAGCTTTTTGCCGCGCCTGAATGTTCAGTAACTAAAAATAACGCGGTACTAAATATTCATTAATGTTGGTGTTGCTTTATTTTCACTCCTGCAAAAAATCTAATTTTCTGAAAATGAAACACAATTCCTACAAAATGGAAGACTACATCAGTTTTGTTTTTATATTTAAATATATTTGCTTTACAATCTTGGCATCTTTAGTATTATGAAGCTATTGAAGTTCAAGGTCTTGCGAATGCTAGAATACCCAGGGGCTCATTACAGAAGGTGTGTTTTTCTTGGAAAAAAATTATAAAAAAAAAAATACACAAACACACAAAAACTTAAATATGCTGGCAAGTTATTCTATGCCCAAAAGCTTCTCTTGCAACATCATAATTTCCATTTACTTTTGTCCTTTTAGTCGTCTCTTGAGATTTAAATGTTTGCCAACTTTATTAGTGTTTATGTTACTTTTTTACTCTGTTGGCAACAACAATTCGTTAAGTCTTCTTTAAATGCTTTGAGAGGTATTTACAGAAACAAGTACTTCTTGTGCAAATAATTCCCTGTCAAACTGACAGATGAGGGCAAGAGAAGAATACTGAATGTATTTTATATAAAATCAAAACTAATATAATTATATTTATATACTCGCACATGCAACTTCATGTTGCATCATTAATTACATATATGCATTTCGTATATAATACAGGGTTGACAAATTTGGGGTTACGAAGTAAATTGGCTGCCAAATGATGAAATGAGAAGAATTGAGCTGTCATCCGTTGACATTTATTTAGTGAACAGTTGGGCAATTTTAACCATGGAAAGCCGGCCGATCGAATCTTTGTGAATTGGCTGTTGAAAACAAAGTATTTTTCAACAAAATCATTTTCAGAGATGAGACCCATTTTCAATTAGGCGATTATTTAAGTAAACAAAATTGTCGCTTATGGGGCTCACAAAATACATAAGCAGTCCTCTAAGAACCATTACATCCGAAGAAAGTAATGAACTGGTGCAGTTCGTGTGGTCAGGCGGCATTACTGGCGCACATTTTTTCGAAAATAAACGAGCAAACGTCGTCACTGTGAATTCTCTACGCTACCGGAGTATGATAAACGATTTCTTGTGGCCACAATTGGCTAATGTTGACATCAGTGACCTTCGGTTTCAGCAAGAGCGCCCATCAAGTCAGTTATTGCATGGGAAATTTTCTGGTCTTGTAATTTCTCGATTTGGGGATGTTAATTGACTGCTTCGTTTTTGTGATTTAACGGCGCTGGATTGTGCTCTCTGGGGCCATTTGAAAGATCGGGTCATGAGAAATTTTCCGGTCTTGTAATTTCTCGACTTGGGGATGTTAATTGGCCGCTTCGTTCTTGTGATTTAACGGCGCTGGATTGTAATCTCTGGGGCTATTTGTAAGATCAGGTCTACGTGAACAAACAACTGATGCTTTGAAAAATGAAATTCTGCGCTGTATTGACGATGTGAGGGGTTACCATGTTTTCAGGCAGTACTTTTGCATGTACCCCCGTAGAACTTATATGTTACTGCCCCAACTCTGTTACAGTGTAACGGATGTGCATATAAGAGTATAAAAGTAGTAGGTTCGCCTACGTGTCTGAGTAAGAAATAATAGGCGCGGCGGCACCTAGGTTTGGGTAAAAAAAAACCGAAGTCGATAGAAAGTTTATAGAACCTCCACTGGTTTGACTTTCGAGGCTTTACCAGTAGTTGGAACTGGTACCACAAGCCTCGCAGTTTACTGCGGCTGGATATTGGTGAGGTCTCCCTCGGGAGTACACGTGGTGGTTGTGGTCACCAATTTGGTGGAAGGTTTGTCAGATAAGGATGGATGTTCAACCCTTGCGGTTGGACTTCGGTCCGGCTGATAGTAGCAAAACCTGTGTGTTGTTGTGAATCAACAAATAAAAGATCATCTAGATAGGATCGGCACTTAAGCAAGGTGTTAGATCATGGGGCTTACCAAATCATGCTCTAGAAATTGCCACTTGGGTCGCCTTCGTGTGTTCTCTTGGGTGCTAAGAGGGGTGCTGGTAACACTCAATTATCACCCGATGTTAAGAGCATCGTCAGGTTAGGCCGCAAGGCAGGAACTGACGTAAATCAAAGACATATATTTGTATTGACGATCTAAGCGAAGCTTTGTTGCAAAATGAGGTTCAAAATTTCTTAAGACAGTGAATCTCTGCCGACGTGCTAAAGGTAGACATTTGTCTGACGTTATATTCCGTTATTAATTGCCGTATTTCTGCTTTGCATTGGCGTCAATGAAATAAGTTTGCCGAAAAAATCGTGGGTTTTTAAGACAACTTTCTTTCTAACCTCAAATTTGCCCACACTGTAGTTGATTAGATATTCCCATTTCGCATCTCATGGTGGATAAAGTTATTTGGAATTTTTCGTCTCCAAAATTGGATGGATAAAATAAGCATTTGTTTTTTGTTGCCTGAATCTGCCTATTTTGAAGAACTATTTTATTTGTTAATACCAAGTGGTTGAACTTTGTCCACCTGCGGGATCCATGGCACGAAGTAGTAGATGAGTGTTTCTTATTATGAATTGAACGCTTAACACTGAAAAAAATTAGTTTTGAACCCTCGTTGACGTTGATTTAAACTGTTGTTGCTTGAAAATGGACTACGCCAAATGGAATGGGGGTGATTATAACCCTCAAGACCAGGCTCCTGCCAATGCTGCCCAAAATTTTCTAAATTTGTTTTATTTTTGTTTGTTTTTCTGAAAGATTTGTTTGTTTTGTTGTTGGGTTTTCTGGACCTTCTATCCCATTTGTGTGTTAATTTGCCACATGAGTTAAGTTATCCTAGATTTTCTTATCTTGCTTCCGTTCTCTCTTCAGTTCCTTGTCAGTTTTAATATGTCATAAGCGTTATTAAGCGTTATTACATATATTTTTCCATTCCTTTTATGTCGTGTTCATTAGCAAAAAGGTGTTTATTTCTAATCTGATTATTAATTGAGTAGATCAATGGGTTTTGGTTTTTTGTGACTGCCGCTGACGAACAATTGCAAAAAGAACTGGCAACAAGTATTTGCAATTTAACTTTGCTATTGTAAGAACGTAAAACCCTTGACTAGAACCAGTTCATTTACTCGTTTCAGACAAAAACCTATGATCGTAACCCGATCGAATGGATTAAGCTTCTAATTCACTACTAAGCACTAGTAGCAAGTGCTTAAAAAATCTCTTAAACCGATTAGATATCATTTTAACTCTTAGTAATTCATGCTGTTTTATAGAATTTTATTTACAATAAAAATTTAAAGGATCTTTCAGGTTCTGTACATCGTGAATATCGAGTCATATCCTGTTTATTACCGTATCCGTTTTATTTGCCGCCTGTAAGACCTCCAAGAAGACCAGTTACGGGCTGAAGTACACCGTCTAAGACGCCGGGATTAGGTGCAGCCGATACAAAGGATAATACATTGATAACGGCAACAACAACAATAGCGAAAAAAGTTTTCATGGTGAGACTGAAAGCATAGAAATAGCACCCTTAATTAGTTTTGTAACTCTCATCTCCTCCTCCTTTCACTGCGGCAAGGAAAACCTTCCATAACTTGCTTTACACAGCGAGGCAGTCTACAAATATTTACCTTTTTGTTATGAAGCGTTTTTGTCGAAACTACAAATAGTTTTGCTGTTTTAATAATACTAACCTAAAGTTGGCCATATTTATACCAATTTTCTTAATTAATTTTAAATACAATTTTCACGATTTTCAAAGTTCAAACAAGATAAATTTTACGGCTTGCAATGCTCGACTTGAAGCAATTATATGAAATTTTTTCGTGGTAGTAAAATTATTTCTGATATCGATTGCAATTACCAATCGTGGTTTTGTAATAAAATTCATTTTGCTTCACAGCACGATACTCTCTAATACGAGTAAAAAAAATTTAATATTTTTATTATATATTATATAATAAAAATATTAAATAGATTATATATAATCTAAAGCAGCATATCAAGCCACAAACATTTGTTATTGCTCGCATGTGTTTTAATGGGAACAGAAAAATAAAAACAACCTGCCAACCACGAATTCTTTCTTCTCAATACCGTCTCTTCTATATACGGTCACCACCTATTATAGTTCGATTGCACTGCCTTGTTCTATGAGGAGCCATCCTCTGAGTGCTAGTCCGCAAGAAAATAATCAAGGAAGCTATTTTTACGCAATACTATCCCCTCGTTTTCAGTTCCGGCATTGCATATATAAGGGTCATCCCCTGAGTGCTGGTCCAATGCAGTTAACCTTCGCCTTACCAATACACACCACGGTGACCATTTCGGTTTTATTTTTTTAATAACTTGATTAATTTTGCTCCAATCTAAGAGAAATTTTGACTCACCTAATAAATTTTTTTTACTTTTAGAATTTATCAAAAATATTATAAAATTTTTTTTAAGGAGTTTTTAAAGTTTTTTCAATTTTATTGCATGGTTTACCAATACCCACCCGGGTGGGTATGAAACTATTTATTATAAAAACTGATTAATAAAAATTTTTTCCTAATAAAAACATATAATTTAAGTATGTTGAAGAGCCTTGATGACATTTTTCACATTTTGTTTGACTGAGAATGTATTTAAATCAGAGGTGAACAAGATAAATCTAATGTTGTTTAGGTGAGCGAAAAAGATAAGCACACAGGCAGAAAAAATTTGCTGTTACTAATTTATTTGTTTTATTTAGTCGTCGCTGAAACAGCGCGAAAAGAACATGTTAGGCGGAGTGCAGCTTTTTTTTTTCAAAATATGATTTAAAAAGTGTAAAGCAAACACATTTATAATTATTCTGCATGGGAAAAATTTTTATATATTAATAAAAGTAATTCTTATATGAAATTTTTTTATGAAAGGATTTATTTTCCCCAAAAATTTTTTCTGTTTATGGAAAGCAGATATTCATACGTTAAGTAATTAATTATGTTTTACAATTTTTTTATAACATTAAAATTTCTTTGAAATTTTTGATCTTTTTCCTTCAACTTTATGTCATAAATGCTTTTCATACAGCATACATAATAAATTTCTCGCAGTGGTTTTGAGGAAAATGAGTAAAAAGATAAACAAAAATTTGTCTCAGATGAGGGTAAATGAAAGAGAATAAGAATACGTGTGAATTCGATTTGCAAAAATTTGCTTCGTGATGTTCACCATTGATTTAAATGTATCAACCCTGGACATATTTTTAGATATTGGATTCGGACCCATATAAAGGTTTTCATGAATAATATTGATCGATCGTCGGCGATTTTTGATTGGCGCCTCCTTATAAAATTTCACATTCACGTATGTGATGAAAATCGATTTCGGCGACAAAAAACGCTAAAATCGAAAACAGGTGTGATGTGTTATCTTTTGTCGTTTTGTTGTGCCGATTTCATTTTCCACTTTGTCCCATTTCGTTTTTGACGGTTGTGACATGTGACGCATATCGATAATGACGGTTTAAAACCATTTTAAAAACGACATTTTTCACATCAACGAAATTTACAAAGAAGACGCTAAAATGTAAGTATTTTTTTCGTTTAATGACGAATAATTAAATTCTTATTTATTTATTGACTTTAAAGGGGAAAACATAAAAACCGATGCATCCAACAACTCCTGGAATTCCAAATCTTTCACAAAAAAAAGTTGTTTAGATATCCGTACCTCTTCCTCTGATGCATGTAGTTTAATTAAGTCTGTACAAAATTTTCTTCTCCAAAAGCCTCAAGATTTTTGAAAAGCATTCGGAAACTGTTGTTCTATGCATAGCAACATTTACGTCGTTTCCTACAGATCTCTGGAAACTGCCCTCTGCCAAAAATCTTAAGAGGGCAGCTAATTGAATTGTTAGGGGAATTGATGCACTCTTCTAATATCTTCCAATGTTATTCAAAATTATAATAAAGCCTTCTTTGTTTAAGCAAAAATGCTCCACGAATCTGCAAAAATTATTAAATTTGTAAATGTGTATGTATATTTATTTGTATTCAAATACTTGCATTTCTTCTGGCAAATTTATAGGATCTGATTTGTCCCTCTAGCACTTACATACGTCTTACATTTTGAATATTTTGAGTATTCTCAAAGATAATTAAAGAAATTGCTGTAATTGAAGCCATTCGAGTTTTATTTTTAAATAAATTTTTACTTTTCCTTGAAAACTTTTTTCACTGTTGAGTTGTATTTGAAAGATAATCAGAGTTGCATTTATAAAAATTGTTGTGGAATGAAACAAAAGTGGAATATGAAATCGAGCGAAATCTATCACACACTTGTCGATTTCAAAAAACGATTTACTTTTTAAATCGACCGATTTTCATCACATACGTGATTGTCTTTAGTCTCTTTCAACGGTCACCTCTACTTCGCCAAGGTTCTGTTCTATATTAGAATCGTCAGCATCTCCAATAGGCATATAATCCAGGTCTTCATCATCATCACCACACAAATTATCAGTACCATCCAAATCTAACTCAGTGTCAATCAATCCAGGAAAATACTCTTCTCTCTCTTCATAAGGCAGCCTTTCGTAACATAAGTTACAATAATTATTTTTACTTTGAAAGTAAAAATAGTGATTATAAAATACATACATACATATTGCAAATTATTGTCACTACTCATATCAAAAAACTTTGCGACGATTTTCCAACATTCTTACATAACAACTAAATTGTATATTATAATAAAAATCTTCCTTGCTATGCTTACATTTCACAACCCATATAAATACCTAAATTATCGTTACAAAGCTTTGTAGCAGAAAAGAGCAGATCGTAAGTTTAGAGAGACTAAACACCATCCTGCTGAGCTATAAAAAAAGTTATTATTTGGCGATCATCTATGAACTTGGAAAAGAAAACAAGATTTTAGAAATTCTACTTGGGAAAAATAACAGATACGTTCATATTTCAGTTGCGATTTCCTTAGCAGCGCTGATCCCTGGAAACAGTAAGACATGAAGGAACCATTTCTGTGATTAACTTTAAAAATGAAAAGCTGACTTCTCATAAGTTTAATAGCAATATATCTGATAATATAGGATCCACTTTAATAAATTATATAGCATCCACCGCACAGAAGTACATGCATAAAACTTCAGTACCACCCGGGTGGGTATTGGTAACCGATGTATATAAAAACCTTTGATAAGGCGAAGGTTAAAGTACTTGCGCGACGAATGGACCTTCGATTCCAATACAGCGGATCAAAATAGTTGTTACAATCTAACCCACAACCACCAAAATTGATTAAGCAACAACAATTAAGTTTTACACTCCAAAAAAGAATTTACTTTCTCAATCCATGTATAACGCAGTGTAATATCTTTCTAAGACCCCATAAAGTATACTCGTATACTAGATATATTCTTGATCAGTGAAGAAATCAAAAACGATTTAGGCATGCCCGCCCGTTCGTCTGTGAAAATCACGATACAGTCCAAACGAAAGGAGCCAGACCCATGACATTTGGTATAAACAAATTTTGAAGGATAGCGCAGGTCAAGTTCGTGGGCTTTATCGGGTTAGAGTTAAAAAAAGTTCCCTTAAGAAGAACTAAGCCAACCTCTAAAAAACGAACATGATTTTTTAAGTTTTTCTTTTTTTATTTTTTTAAATTTTGTTCAGCAAATGAAATTTTCGAAATTTTCATTTTAAATTCAGAAAGACATGATAAATATTCCAAGGCACACAGGAAAGTCATCATAAGGCTTTAACTATTTAACTTACACAGCAGAACAGAGCAGCTGTTCTCGAAAGCCGCTAACCTTTCAGCATCAGAACTGATATGTGTTTTGTTTGTGGAATATGGTCACCTTTAATTATAAAAATTTTATTACGATATCTGCATAAGAGCACTGTATCATACTTTTAATTAAATTAATAACCTCAAACTGACCCTGATCATTTTAAAATACTCACCATTCACCGGCCCATTAGTTGCATATAAAAAGAGGAACATATTTTTTATAATTCTTCATTTATTAGAATATTCTGTTTTCTTTATAAACTACATATTTTACAAATTATTTACAAACTATTAACATAATATAATAAAATTATTTGGAAAAGCTTAACAGTTTCTCTACTACAGCATTCATCTTGAGATTAAAAATGGAACTTAATGGAAACTAAATTAGTTTTGTACATTAAAAAAAATCGTATGAAGTTAAAAAATAATATAAATAGAGGAGGAAAATTGAATGGTTAAAAAGTTCGTTAAATAAAATTGAGTTAAAACAAATTTTAAATATTTAAGCATACAACATTTTCACATTCTGGCTTAATAATAAAAAATATTCTGCCTTATTACCATTCTCGAATCGACTCGAGCGTTGAATAGAGAACCGTAATAAGGCCCATTATGTATTTATCGTAACGTGTAGGATATTAAAAACTGGGCCAGAAATGTTGGAACTTTTTCGTGCTAAAAGAAACCTCTCTACCGTAACCACCTTGAAGTTTAGTACGGGCAAAAAGAAATCTCCGTTAACGACTATGATTTATTTACTTGCACTATTTAACTGACATATACGACAAATATTAAAAACGACTGATGTTGAAAGAGTCTTTCCCGAAAAGGTACTGGTCAACTGTATTGAAACAAATATGTGACGCGCAAAATAAAAAGGGACCTAAGGTTAAAAACCATCACTTTCATAAAACGCGCATATCTCTGGGAGGGAACACTTTTGGGGCATGGGATCGGTCTCATTCGATGCTCAGATGTTGTCCACATCAAAAAAAAAAGGGAATATTGATTTTGTTTTTATCCTTAGGTTCCTTTCTCTATGCGCTGTCACATATGGATCTTCCAGCAGAATATTCAAAAACCGCAATCAAAAACCGCTTAATCTTCTAGTATTTTTATGCTTTTGCAAAAACTATTTCATTTTAAATCATTGGGCCTTATTACGACTCTCAATTCGACTCGAAAGAAGGTAATAAATTAAAAGAAAAATTCAATATTTTTCTTTAAGCTATTACAAACACTCGAGTCGATTCGAGAACGGTAATAAGGCAGATTAACTTTTTCGAATAGTTAGTTTGGCCGTGTTTCTCTGTAGCCGCTTAGACGTATTCAACGGAAAGAGTTTTTAGGTTTTGTATTTTAAATTTTTACTTATCGAATGGTTATTTTTTTATGATTGATTATAATATTTTTGTATAGTCCAGTTTAAAATATTTATCATAAACATTGTGCCATAATATGGAATAGATTTGCTGGGGAAATTAAATAGCACAAGACATTTTTCACTAGGTACACAGATGTCTGGACAAACTAGACTCTTAAAAATGACTGGCAATACCCTAATGAATACGTACAGTTTTTTGTGGTACATTTTTAAATATCTTATAGTTAATCAATATTAACATATCAGACAACATTTAATAGGTATTTCTATGTAAATATTCATAATTGTATTATCTGTTCTAGCTACAGGCTACGGAATTTGATAAGAAAGCGATTTAAATTTGCTTAAAAAGCACCAAAAAAAATTTATTTATATCATTTGTATTTACAAACACAATATTAACATTTAAAGATCTGTGTATAATTTTTTTCATTTTTAAAATGCGTAGTGTAACCGGCGTACACATTTTAGCATTTTGGCAGTTAAATTTTTATTATTTATTTTTTTAACTGTCAACTTAGCACCTTTCAATGACTCATTGGGCATTTAATGTCTGCAATTTTCCTTACTTTAATAATATTCACGTGTAAACGTTGTCATAGTGTGAAGTTTTGGTTATAATTTTGAAAATGTTTTTAAAAATAAGAAAAGTCAAATTATGTTTCTTTATATAAAACAGTTGTAAGTAAAGGCGGATTCACCCATGTTGTCCGAACAAAATTTTTGTCCGGACAATTTTTTTTATATGTAGTTTGACGTCTCTCTTCTTGAGAGAGAGAAAATATTTTTTACGAACAACTCTCAGCTTGAATTGGTTTAATTTTATATTTTTTCCGGACAAAAGTGAACTGAGTTGCCAATACGTTAAACTTTTTCAAATAACCTTGAGGTGTCACTTTGTGTTTGATATCTTAAATTGTGTGTGAGACTAAAAAAATAAATTTTGCGAACTAATATTACCTATTTGTTTCTTTTTTTATATGTATTTTGTAGGTAAAGCAATTTACTCTTCTCGTCCATTATTATTATCACAAATTCTTGAAAAATAATTTAAAATATGTAATATCCAAATACCTAAAATATCAAGAAAACAAAGCAAAACATAAAAAATCGCTTGCAGAACTACCATTTTGCAAAACTCATTTTTTATATGAATGGCAACTTTCATTTTCCGGACAAATTTATGGAAATGAATGAATCGTGCTGCAGAAAACTCTCAGTAAAATAAATATTGTCCGGACAAAACTTTTGTTCGGAAAACATGGGTGAATCCGCCTTAAGATGCACATATACCACAAAAAAATATCGCCGAGTTAGAGTGTACGATTCCTAAAAAATAGCCTAAAAATCTTCTAAAATTTTGCATATTTTCAATATGATAAATTTATGGAATTTAAAAAAAAAATATGCTAAAAATTATAAAAAAGAATTTTATCTATTATGTGCTTGTTTATGCAAACATTTTATTAAAATATATACTATTTTTATACCAAATTAAAGAGGCCTTAAGCATAAAAAATATTAGATATTACTAAGTTATTACACTCTCCAAAAAGAATAGGAGTATACAAAAACGTTTGGAAATTTTGCCAAATTTATATTTTTCTAGTGAAGTTCAAGTGTTCCGGTTAGAAATGGATGGTCATGCGGCTTAAACTCTACAACCAATTGAACTTTGTAAGGCGTCATACCGAGTTCTTTTGGCAAAATTTGACTTAAGCTTTTGTGTGAAATGTTCAATTCTTGAGAACGATGACGAGTTGAGATTGATGGATTCCCATGCACACTCTCAGCCACAGCTTCGATATTTTCGGTTACACGCACTGTATGAGCACGTTCCCGTCTTGTCGCATCAACAATGAAACCAATTTCACGAACTTTAGCAATATATTAACGTATACCGGCCACTGTTAATCCTTCTCTGCGACCAAATGTTTTACGGCATTTTCATATAATTTTTTTTTTTTAAATAGACCATTTTCTTAATTTTAATAAATTCCCAATAAATTCCAACGTAACAAACGTAAATCGATTCATTTCGTTCAGTGGAGATACTGTACTGAATTTTGTGACAGAATAGAATGACATGGGTATTGCCAGATTCGAAATAAGCGGTAGTTCAATTTAAAACCGATAGATGGCCCACCCATAGTATACTTTTTTTTATATATCAAAATAAAGCATAAAAGTACTCAAGGTACTTAAAAATTAAATTCACTAAAACTCACAAGCAACTCCGTATTTGAATTTAGTTACCAGTTCTATGTATCTCGGCCTTAAGGCGCTGGTTTTTGAATAGTCTACTTCGTGGTGATGGCTATCAGTTGCTGTAACATGCCTAATGTAGAAAACTGCATAAATGGTTAGAAATGGAAGTAGAGATTAAAGCTGAGTTCAAATAAAAGATATGGGAAATTTTTTATGTAAGGGAAAAGTAAAATATTATTAAAGATTGATAAAAATGTGTCATCACAGTCAATATACATTTTTCATTCTCACTTCCACGCGTAACAACTTTTTTTGGAACGGTTTCTTTAAACTTTAACAATTTTTTTCAACAAGACAGTCAGTCAGTCACTGACAATCGCATTATGAGCCAATAATAAAATTAATTTTTGGCTAAATAAATTTGCTTTAATATGAATAGCAAATTGCAATTCGTAGGTGTCATCACGTACACACACACACACCCGTATTTCGTAATATTTCATTTTTTGCTGAATACCTGAACGATGCTGTTGAAAAAATAGCAAACATTTTGTTAAAAATGTTTTAGTACCAATTATTTTCAGTGTCAACAAAAGGTTGTGCTCTGTGCTAAAACCTACTGTTTCCGTAGTCAAACATGCATGCGACACGATTTCATATTTCAAACAAATCGATTGATGTGAATACCCCTCATTTCAAAAACACTATACATATAGGAAACATAATTATGACATGTTGTTGATGTTTGTTTTTGTTTAAAAAAATTCGCTCGGCCCATTTGAAATTTCACGCAATTGTCATGACATTTGGCAAGGTTTGCAGGGGCTCTTGTTGTTGCGGCTGCTGTAGCTGCACAGTCTGCTGTTGCTGCAGCGACTGTGCGACTGCCTGAATATGAGTTGTAGTTATTGTGTGTGCTGTTGTTGTGCTGGCTGCATCTGGTGCGTTAATATCGGCTATTGAGGGATTTGTTGGTGGTGTAGATGGCAGCAGTGCTGGCAGCGGCAGAGTATGTTGATTATTATTTAATAATTCCTGGCGTTGTTGTTGCTGCTGCTGTAACTGTTGCTGCTGATGTTGTATAGTTGCTACTATATTAGCGCTATGCTTCAATTTGAAATTCTCGACACGTCGAATATTCCTTACGAGACGATTATAAACAAGTGTTTTAACATCGATGGCCCATAAAAAGTCCAAATGATTAAACTTTTCCATGGGCACCAAATACTTGTCTATAACTTGTGGCAATTCACGTGCTAAACGATCAACACCCGTTGTCGACACTAGCATATCGTTTACGGAATAATACAGGGCCACAGGTACTTTGACTTTGTATAGGTCGTAATCCGGCGGTGTCATACGATTGTATTCAAGTTGATTGCGCAAATAGCCGCGATCAAATTTACGAAAGTGGCCAGATTTCATGAGCTGTCCAAAGTGTTCAAGTTGTTTAATGGATGCTCCAGAAGGTGTGTGACTCAGCATGACGGGCAACATAGTCTGGAAGCATAAAAAAATATATAAAATACGAAAATCTTAATAAGCATCGAAAAGCGAAACACATAAATATGAGAAACCCATCAAATTAAAGAGCAGAAAAATATATTGAGCACCCATCACTTAGAAATTCAATTTATGGATCATGGCGTGCGTCAAGGTGCGACACACCATAAAATAATAATAGTATGAATTTGTGAATGCACGTAAGACCTTGGCCGTAAAAATTAACAATTCCTGAGCTCAAATTCGAAATCGAACACGTCAACGGTGAAATACACTCGCAACTCTTTGAAAGAGTCATGGAAATTAATGAAAAGAGTAGAACCGTGGAGGCCATTTGAAGGATATTTTATTTCATAAATGTCCTTACAATAAGAAAAGGTTCTGATCTAATAAAACAAGATATGTGTTTTATTTAAATATGAAAAGTGAATTTCACTTTACCACAAAAAAAAAAAAAATTTAAAATAATTAAATGAAATGTATTTAATTATAATAAATTTCATTTAAAATAGTATTGTGACAACAATATGTCAAATAAAAATTTAATAAAAATAATTAAATAAATGTATTTTTCAATTCAAATTAGGAAGTCCCGGTTCACACCTTCAACTTTTACTGCTCAACTTTTTTTCAATTCCCTTTTAAAATTGCCTTAATCTTCACACATCTGTTCCAATAAATTTTCGTTGCCTCCAAATTCCCAATTTTAAACAATTCATGTTATATGTAGTAAGAATTTTAACGAACATTTATATTGCTATATTAAATTGAATTAAGATTCATAGGCTAATTGTTCGAAATTTGTTTTTAAATCTCAGAAAGACATGATAAATATTCCAAGGCACAAAGGAAAGCGGGAGAGTAATAATTCAGAAAAATGGGACATGAAGAAAAAATAATCAAACGGTAACACGGGTATTATAACAATAACATGTTAACATCAGGTTGATACAGTTCTCGGATTCTTTTTCACAATAAAATTTGTGTAAATAGGAACTGTTATCAAATTCAACTAAGCCACCTAATAAGTAGTGACGAACACAATACACATGAACACTGATGATGGAAGGGTTGCGTCTTTCGAAAACAGCTGTTCTGCTCTGCTGTGTAAGTTGAATAAAACTGATGTTGACTTTCCTTTGTGCCTTGGAATATTTATTATGTCTTTCTGAGATTTAAAAACAAATTTTCGAACAAGTAGCCTATGAATCTTAATTCAATTCATTTTATATTTTTTGTATAAAACGGATTTATTCAAAATATATGTTGGTTTTTGAAAGAAATTGAAGTCAAAATTAATCTGTTATTA
Organism: Linnaemya tessellans; assembly: GCA_951800035.1. Taxonomy (NCBI): domain Eukaryota; kingdom Metazoa; phylum Arthropoda; class Insecta; order Diptera; family Tachinidae; genus Linnaemya; species Linnaemya tessellans. The sequence continues at coordinate 113,876,414 of OX637533.1, forward strand.
TATTTTTAAATTATCGCAATTTGTTACAGCAAAGTAAAAAAGAAAAATAAATTTTATATTGGTGTTCAGATATGCATTTTTAATTGAGACAATATTCACTAATTATCTTTCTTTTCACGCATACAAAATTTAGCCAATTCAATTACCGTATAACGACTGAAAGTAGAACTTTTTCATATTCATTAGGCTCTCATGGGATATTTATTTTCTAATTAATAATAAATTGAGTGTTAATTATTTAATTTCAACATGGCTTGACATATTTTGTAATATTTTTTGTTCGTTTTCTCGGCTAGCTTTGTTCAGAGAGTTGTGCTTTGCTCCCCAAACTCACTTTTTAGCAGTGTTACATTTGTAATTCCACTCCATATTAGAGCAATTAAGTGTTAATTGAGCAATTACTTAATAAAAATTCAGCATGGTTAATTGAGCTCAATAATGGCATTAATTGCCATAATGGCATCATAATTAATTGCAGTTATGAATATCACAAGAAGACGACCTTCCCAGTACAAGCAACTGCGTACCAAATACCTTCTCTCACAGCAGACTCAAAAGTTGTTGTTTGTGAACCGAGACTGAAATTCAATTAGCGCGTATTTATTCATTTGAATTTATTTATTTCAGTCACATTGTGCATAAATTGCACAATTTAATAGCCATTTTATTTATGCACTGTGACAGAATGTACAATATGGCGAGCTACTCAATGTGTAAATGAAAGCATCATGTCATAAAACAGATGTAGATATACTATTTCATTGCAAAACCTAAACATAAAGTACACAAATATGTTGGCTTCCTATTTGTTCACACAAGAAACGAACCCATACAAACCAACATTAAGAGCGGGAGAGTTATAATAAAAAAAAAAGAACTCTAAAACAACTGTAATAACAAAATACCGGAAGGGCTTCATGCCGCAAAATTTTGACATACAACATCGTTAGCCTGCACACGTACATCCACACACATTTTCCGTAGTGTCGTAACCCAGAAAACACTTTCGCATGATCTTAAATTAGTTAAGACGCAAACCAAGATGATATTTTGTGTCTACAAAAGAATTATTTGATAATTTGTCAAATAACGAAATATTTTTTATGTATTAGAACTTTGGGCAGCAGTACAGTACATGACTGCTCTGCTACAAATGCCTCCTTGTATATATTATATTTTTCCATACATTTTCAATTTACGGAAAAATTTAATTATAATAATCTAAATTAATAATTATATTTTTCCATAAATTTTCAATTTACGGAAAAATTTAATTATAATAATCTAAATTAATAATTATATTTTTCCATAAATTTTCAATTTACGGAAAAATTTAATTATAATAATCTAAATTAATAATTATATTTTTCCATAAATTTTCAATTTACATTTTTTTTTAATTTTTCCTTAATTATTTTGACCACAACAGCTTTATCATAAACAGCTGATTGCAGTGATGCCACTTACATATATAATAATAAAATCGACTACTCTAAATAAGTATACTCATATATCCAGACAAATTGGAAACAAGTAAAATTTTGCATTTTGCACCTTGAAAATGAGTGAATGAATTAATTTACTTTTGATATCACATTTTCAAAGTGCTATGGCATCGGGAATTTTTTAAAATAAACATATTTTTACCTGGAAAATTGCATATCAGTCGGAATGGTTTAATAGATCTTAAACATATATGTACCAATCGTAGCACATTTTGATTTGATACCAACATCGTTTATATGTATTCTAAATTCCAGGGGTTAAAACTATTAAAAAAAATCAATGAGTGTTCGAACTCACGGGCGATGTGTGAACACCTTTTTGTTTATTTATTTTATATTAAACCCACAAAAAACAAAGAGAATGCAAAGCAACAGACAAATGTGTATACATACATTGTTATGTTTGTACATAAGCTACATACGTTGCTGTCCTGTTATCTCATTTTAATATATGTACGTATAAACACGTCACTATTCTCTTTGCTATGCATAAGACAAAACCGAAGATCAACATAAAACACTTTTTTAATATTACTCCAAATTAATACTCCGAATTAAAACACATAAATCTCCGCTCGCCGATATCGGATCGCCTTAATTTTTGGCCTAAACTCTTCGTCGAAACCCGCACTAGCGTTTTAATTCAAAAATTAATAAAATCGGCTATGAATTTCCGGAGAAAATCGCGTGGGAAAATTATATGAAAATCGCCCAATAATCACTTTCAATACCGACTGCCAAGCAACAACAACAAACAAACAAACTCTTACACTTACACTTGCGTATGTATTGAAACTGATAGTTTACTGCCCTAGAGGCGCGCGTATAGATGTTAACACATCAAAAATAAAAGTTTTGAACCTCGTGAGTAATAATCATATATATTTTTGAAAAGGCTATTTCCTTATGCATTTTTTATTTTCAGCAAATTTTCATATTCTTGACCAGTTTGCAAAAATGTTTGAGTTCCTATTAGGATTTTTGATTGTGTTGGCAGCACTAATCTGTTTATGTGAAATAGAAACTATTGATTCCTATTTGTTTAGTGTATAAGAATGTAATTTTTCATTTTGAAATTAAATCACTTGTATTATTTAGGCAAGTTTTAGTATTTTATTGAATTGTAAAGAACACATGTTTAGATTATAAAATATTCATCAAAGAGACTGACAGCCAAAAAGTAGAAAATTAGAAAATTTTGTGTATTCAAACCATTGAGTTCAAAATAAGCTTCACCAGGTAATATTGCCGTATGGCACTACATTGAATTTAATCGTAATTTAAATTACGATAAAATATCGATATAACAAATTAGTCTGTTGACAAGCGCATATATTTGTTTAACAATCAACAGCATGACTCAACTGAGCCATAGATCGAACGACTTCCACGTTAGCCAAATGAAGAACATATTTAAACTTTATGCATTAATTATATTCACGACAGCAGGCTACCCACTACGGAAATAGAATACATGGGAAAAGTAGCACAGCTGTTGCCATATAAACACATGGATTCTATTTCTGTAGTCGTGTAGTATGTAACCTGCTGTCGTGAATGTGTTTAATGCACTATAATTTTTTGTCTAAAATCAGACAATGAATAAGTTCAATCCAAATCTACTTCTGATCTGAACAATTGTGTTAGTTGGTCTATATAATATTTTTGTAATAAAAAAATTAATATTGAATATTATTTTGTATACATTGAGCACAAAACGACAAACAGCATTTAAGAATACATAAATGTAAACTAGAGCATATGTTGTATTTGCATTCTATTAGTTAAACGGATATGCTGTTGTGCCGTTATAGTTTTATAAAGCAACATGACTTCCTTTTAAAGTAGTTGCCTGCTTGTATAAGTATCTTCAACTCTTACATAATTATATAAAAATTTAAGCTCTGGCTAATGATAAAAATGAATTCTAACCAAAAAAAGTTTGGTTTGGGTATAATAGTACAAAAAAATTAAGCAAAAAGGAACATGAAGAAAATAACCAAATGGCAACACGGATACTAATAAATGTGTGCTGCTAGCGGTTTGATACAGTATGCATAAAAGCTTTTCTTCACATTCACCTCAGCCATGAACAGTGATGGTGAAAGTGCAGCGGCTTTTGAAAACAGCTGTTCTGCTCTGCCGTGTAAGTTACGTAATTAAAAACTGACGTTGACTTAGCTTTGTGTTTCGAAATATTTATCATGTCTTGCAAATTTAAAAAGAAATTTTCAAAAAATTGGACTAAAAATCTTAATGGAATTTAAAATATAAATTCCAAGACTTTAACAATTAATTTCCTAATAATTTTAAATGCTGCGTAACACTGAAAGCGGTTTTAAAAACGCTGCATTGGTCATTATTGTTACCAGCCACAGACAAAAGCAAATGCTGCCTTGCATTGATTGCGATTGCATACAAACCTTATTCAGTTGTTCGGAATTATAGCCGGCAACCAAAAAGAGAATATTAGAGCAAACATCCTGAGTCATGGCATTGTCATGACACACCACTTGGCTGTGGTCAACAAGGAATTTAGTATTTGGCATAAATTCTGTGATGCGTAGCATTCTGGTGGCAGCCTAAAAAGAAATCACACATTTCACATGAAAATCTATTTGAAAGAAAGTTGATATGGAAAAAAATCGCAAAATTATTATGCCAACTTACCGTTAAAAAGTCCAAAAATAAAACTAAAGTGCGAAATAGTGGACTCTTCATGTCATGTATGTAGGCAATGGGGGCTAAAGCATGCATTGACAGTATTTTTTGTGTGTACTGAGGTTGCTCCGAACATAATACCCAAAATACAGCGGTACCCTAGAAAAATAAAAATGGCACAGGAAAAAGAATTAAAAGTTTAAAATGTTTTCCACACGCGAAAAACATTATAAGCAATTCCACCTGCGAATGTCCCACGTAGTGCAGTTGGTCGTAACCTGTTTTGGCTAAAATATAATCAATATTTGCTGGCAAATCATACTTGCCCATTTCGTGAAATGTAAAGTCCCAAAATTCCATATAATCGCTGTTAAGGCTGGTATGATTTTTCGAATAACGATTGCCGCGTGCATTACCCATCCACACATCGTAGCCTAAATCGGACAATATGTATCCTAAATTACAAGAAGCTAGTTTGTAGTCAAACATGTTTAGGTGTATGTGTCATAAAACTACTGTTGTTTTTGTATTTGTTTTTTTACCGACTTACCTAAACCCGACTTGGGACCCATTAGCACCCATGTGGCCGAAGTATCTAAAATGCCGTGCATTAGTAGCACCGGTTGTTGGCCTTTCTTTGGTATGCGATGCATTTCTAGTATGTAACCATCCTTAGTTACCACTGTATGCGTTTCGGAAGGATAGCCGTATTTGCGTATCAGTTTTGGCTAAAAGTAGAACAAACAGAAGTCGAGAATTTAGGTGAAAACATTCTATTTATAGAAATATATCTGAAAAAGTTGAGCAAATGGATGTAAAAGAAATAAGTTAGTACCCATTCGTGGAACATGTGGAATATAGGCATACCATGTATGGATGCATTCTGTATAAATATGTATGTACGTAGGTATTCAAAATCATATCAACATTAAAAAGCTCACTTATGCATGTATGTATGTATGTATTTAAGTTACTCTTATGCATCATTACAATATTACCTTAAAAGATTAAGTTACTGAAACTGAAGATTCTATTGGAAATGGCAACTCCCCTCTGATTGTCAAATATTTTAGTTTCCATTGTGTCGCCATTGCAACCGGTCATTACGATTAGCCGTCCGTCTCAAAGTACATTTATAAACAAGTTGAAGTTTATAAGAAAATTCAAAGTGGTCAATATAATAGTGTGTTAATTAATATACATGCATACATAAATTGATAAGCTGCAATTACCTAAGTTAAAAAAATTGATGAAAAAAAATAGGTAAATCTCAATGGAGAAAGAAGTGTGTGCACACATTATGCACACTCATAAGTTTGTATTTGATATGTATGCATGCATAAATGTGTTTGTGTTGTTGCTGTTATTGCCAGTAGTCAAGTGAGTTGTTAAAATACATTTATTATAAGAGAAGAGTACAAGTGTTTATTAATTGCCGTTAGTGCATTATAATGGGACATTGTTTTTGGCATTAATAACCAGCGTGACCGTTGTAACGATTAAAGCAGCGAATTGCCACTTTTTCAAATGCTTTAATGAATCTGCATGGGACAGAAAATCACTTTAATATGAAAAATTTAATTGAAGTGAAATTATATAAACTTCATAAATTTTTGAAGATATAGCTAGTCCCTTTTATTACTACGTGTTTAATTACTTACCTCCTACATAATTAGAATTATGGGGCCGTTTTAAATATTTTATTAAGCGCTGAAATGAAACATTTTGCATATGTAAATATATATGCGATGCAATCAAAATTGTAAATGATGGACTACTTAATTTTTTCATTTCTCCCTTTAAGGGATTCATTCATTATGTATAATTTCCTTTTCATGTGCCTTGTTTTTACAAATCGTAAAAGAAATTTGCTGAACATTATTCATCACAAGCAGAGAAACACGAATTACAGTCAAATTTGCATCTCCAATAATTTTCAATGTATAGCAATTCGCAGTAAGACTATATAAATTGAGTCCCATTTCACACGCATCAGGTTTAATTGCGCAGTTTTTCTTTAATTTTCTTTTGAGCCTGCGTTATTGACGTTCATATACGAACAGTTTGATATTTCATTTTAAACTCGACGATACGGTCAGGTTTGTGCCCCGTTCTATTCTCTTCACCCCATTCTACCAAAAACCTAAGACGTGAATAATGAAACCTGACGAAAGGTGACTGAGCAATAATATAACAACAAACTGCATATTTTTTAAATTAATTTAAGATGGTGGGAGCTTCATTGTACATAAAAATAAAACAAAAAAACTTTTACGTAACAATAATTAAAATTTTGATACTAAAACTGACGAGCGTTGTGCAATTAACTCGTTTTTAAATTGTTTCCTCATCTAGTTAAATTCCCTTTTGAATTCCAAGTTTTTTTGCTACCGTCTGAAAATTACAGCGGTCACTCTGTTTCATAAGAATATAGTGTACAAATCTGAGTGTATGTACTTTTAAATGAGAGAGTGTTTTTTATGTTTTGATTCCAAAAAACAATGCAACACGTTTTTTAGAGTTACCACTACTTACAATGTTTTGAATAAAACGGGTATCGGTACGGGTATTTAATACGATCAAATTCATATTGATAAAGCAGTTTTAGTGAATTTAAGAGGTGAGTAAAAAAAAATTAATATTTCACAATATATCAAACTATTAAATTAAAAATTAATCAGAATTCGAGTAACACATACATTCCAAAGAAATTTTATTGGTAGTAGCAATTTTTACCCATTGTTTGCTACAAAATATGTTAAATGACAAAAAAAAAATAAAATCTAACAATATAGAATTTAGTTGACATACAGGGATTGAAATATTCGTTATGATATAAAAATTATACATTTTTCTTACAGTCTCGGAGGAGAGACTATTTGTGTTTAGTTGACATACTTAGATGTATTTTTCTGATAATATTGCCAGATATGATAACAGTCTGTAGCGTCCAGTGGTGCCAACACAGTAGCCACACCCAACGATTAAATTCTTTTCACAGCATCTACTATCTAGATATCTAGATACATAAAAAAATTTGATTAAATACTTTAAAATATATAGCAGACTGTTAGCGCTGTCGCAAGCTTTCTTTCGATTGTATGTTTAACATTAAAAAAATTTTTTTTAGATATTATTTTGTTTTAAATATTATTTGTATGAAGTAGGTTAAACGACCAAACGAGAAGAGTTCATATATTTTTAAATAATTTGATTTCAAGTAGTTATTACTTTTCGTTTCAATTTGAATTTCTTTAATACGGAATGTTCATCACTAAAATGTCATTTATAGTACTAGAGTATAAAAAGTTAATAACTTAAATATGTTTGCCACAAAAGCTGCAATAAAATTTAAAAACTAAAATAAGCCAACATATATTAACCGCACACTAGACTACAGCTGTTGTTTAATACTTCCACTACTACAGACAGTAAGAAAAAGAGAGAGAGTTATATCGTCGTATGAAGTTCAAATTGTAATATACAAATTCCATATATTACACTGGGTGCCAATATTACACTCAAAGAAAAATCGAGTACAGCTAACAAACGTTCAAGACTGTTTTACTTGAAGTGTATTTACAATTAGTTGGTAATACTTAGTTTTTCAATTCAAAGCTTTTTAAAATCAATAGCCCTATTCACAATCTTGTGCAAATGGTCGTGCATCATTGCATTTGCAAAATAATTGTACTCTACACCAACAAAATACATTGAAAATGCTTTCAAATACTCTCTCAATTTGCAAATGCTATAATGCAAGACCATTTGCACAGGATTGTGAATTGGGCTATTATTTTTGTTTGTTCTTGCAACAGCTCTTTAGCAGTTCATTCTCTACGCAGTGAATTCTCTGCGCTACCAAACAATGATATCAGATATATTTTGGCCACAATTGACTTCAGTGACCTTTGGTGGGTGCTGTTGGCTGAAGTAGTAGAACACGAGACTATGAAGCGGAGGGTCGTGAGTTCGAGCCCGCGCTGAGTCATGAAATATTGTGTTGAATTCTTCTGATCAGCATTAGTTCATGGTTGTGTTAGTTGTTGCCAGCCTGTTTCAATGATAAAGGCATAGTCACTGAACATAATAGGCAGCGACTGACACCATCATGTACTAAAAAAAAGCAGAGTAACAGCACCCACCTTCGTCGGCCCTGTAGCAAAAAAATTAGCCGGCGAAGTAAATGGTTGAAATAGCTACAAAAAAAAAAAAACTGTCTATCTTCTCATCTTTCCTAATCTGTCCCCTCAATACTATCCCCTCGTTTTCAGTTCTGGTGCAATGCATTGCATATATAGGGGTCATCCCCGGAGTGCTGGTCCTACTCCTAAAAAAAAAAAGAAAAAAAGACGGCGCCTCAAGCCACATAGATGGCAGCACAAATCAGTTGCTGCATGAGAAACTACCCCCTAGTGTAATTTCTCCATTTGCGAACTCAATTAGCCACCTTGTTCTTGTGACTTAAGGCCGCTGGATTATTTTCTTTGCAGCCATTTGAGAGACCGTGTTTACGTGAACAAACCACAAACAACTGACGCTCTGAAAGATGAAATTCGGAGCTGCATTGCCGAGATAAGCGACGCTTTGTTGCAAAATGTGGTTAACAATTTTGTGAAAAAAACGGAGGTCTGCCGACGAGCTAGAGGTAAACATTTGCCCCACGTCATATTCCTTCTTCAATTCCCATATTTCTACTTTACATTTGTATCAATAGAACTGAAGTTGTCAACTTACTTACCCCATACTTGTCCGCCCTTTATTATCTGCCACACTTTTGTGGCATTACTATATGGCTGTATTGGTTGTTGTGGGAATGTCTCAACGAAAGAGCGCATTATAGCGTCGTCGTACTGTAGCGAAAATTCGCCGCCGAAGTGAGAATAAAATGACTACAATATATTCGCTTTCTTATCATCATTCTCCATCTGTCTTCTCAGCTCTATCTCCAACTTTCATAGTTTCTCCACAAGGCGATGGGGAGTTGATACCCCGGCTCAAGTCCAAAAAATAAAAATAATCACCTCGTTATACTGCAAAAGTGGCCATATTTGAACCACGACGTCCGTAATCAAGTTTTACCTATTTTTTTTGCGTTGTTTGACTGTTAACGCATATACATATCAAAACTTTCGACAAATAAATGACAGATATTTTTTTCTTCTGGTGACAACCTCGCCAGATCGCTGTTATTGTAGCCAGAGAACTGGTTTTCTGTTAAAACTTTTATCATTTTAAGATTTTTCTTTGAGTGAATCAATAATTTAATTGAAACCCACCAGTTTATGCAAACACTTTCCGTACAACATTTGCGTCAGACATACGAGTATTATTCTACTATACAACCGCTAGTTCAACTGATAGTTTAATGTTGAAAATGTGCAAAAAACAAGCAAAACAAAAACGGCCTTCTAAATGTCTGCCAACAATGTAAAAGTACATTATGAAAAAAAATGCAGACTGAAAATCGACAAAAAACAAATCAAATAGCGGAAAATATTCTGAAATCATAGACTACTGCTGTTTGCCCTCATTCGGAACGCTGTTCAAGTCCATTAAAACAATAATGACTGAAGTTGTAAAACCACAATGTGGCAACTATAATTGTGCGCCGCGAATAGTATTGGACTACCGTTACAAAACCTACAGCAACAACAATATAAGCAACAAAATGCTGTAACCTTGACAACGAAAATATCGAAATAAGTCTTTTTTTTTTGTTTGAGTTATTAAAAATGCAAAATACTCTCGTGTATACAATTTGCTGCAAATAAAATACAATTGTAATGCATTGTGTACACAACTTTATTTTCTATAGGAATTTTAATTAATATTTATTTAAATAATTTAAAATAGCCATTGTAATTTTATTTGTCAGTTACAAGCCATTAAATTATAGCGAATTTAATTGAACTTTAAAAAATGAAAAAGGATGTTTTTCAAACTTGATAGAATTTACGAAAGGTTTAATTGTCAAACTAGCTGTCAGACTAGGTTCACTTGTTGATATTTTTGAAACCATTGCACTTTGCCAGATCGCCATTAATTAATTGACGTATCACGCTTCAATTCACCCAATTTATAGACCACATGATCATTTTATGGGCTTAAATCAATCCCTAATAGATCCTACGTATTCCATTATAATCAGAACAAGCAAAAGAGCTACATTAGGCTGTGCCGAATCTTATATACCCTTCACCGATGTACGTCTGGCGTGTTCACATATAGCAGGGGTCATTTAAAAGCTTAAATTTAAAAATACAATAAAACAAAAACAGTTTGAAATTTTAAAACAATTTTTTTTTGCTGTGAAGAACAATTTTTCCGTTTGGAGATAGAACATTATTTTATTCATAGGGCCGCTGCGGCTGGCCTCACATTACCCCATAAGATCACCAATTTTCGAGTGTATGGGGTCGTATCTTGGCAATTTCTTCACGACTATTGGCCTTCACATGTTCAATTGTCTCTGTGTTGTCGCCATACCATTTTTCTTAATGGTGCCACACAGAAAATACTTCAACGGTGTTAAATCGCCGCTTCTTGGCGGCCAATTGACATCACCATTTTGGCTAACCAAACGGCCACCAGACATTTGACGCAATAAATGATTGTGGCATGAGATGTGTGGCAAGTTGCACTATTCTGCTCAAAACAGTCATCGTTCACAACAATACCATGAAGAGCGGGCACAAAAAAATCGGTTACCATGGTGTGGTAGGTGTCTCCACTGACCGTGATACTTGCGCCATTCTCATTTGCAAAGAAATATGAAAGAAATTATGATGAAGACGTAAGAGCCAATGATGCCTCCGCTCCAGAAGCCACACCAAACAGTCACTCGTAATGGTTGTATTGGCTTCTGTAAGGCCACGTGTGTGTTTTATGAGCTCCCCAAATACGGCAATTTTGCTTACTAACGTACCCACCAACATGAAAATGAGCTTCATTCGAAAATATGAGTCTTCTCGATCGATTTCCGACCAATTGTCTTTGTTTTCGAAATAAATTTCCAATAAATCCGAACGTTGCTCAAGCGTAAATCTATTCATTTCGTTCAGTGGAGATAATATAATGAATTTTGTGACAGAATAGAATGCCGTCAGTGTTGTCAGATTTGAAATAACCGAAAAAATTAATTTTAAGGGCTAATTTATAAAAACTTTTCCGATTTATTAAAGGTTAATAGGAGAAATTTCTATACAAAAGTTTGTTTTATAAGCCTCTTATTAATCAAATATTGTTTATAAATTGGGCTGTGAATGTTCCACCCAAATATTGGCGCTATTATTTCAAAATGACCGATTTAATGAATATGTTTATCAGGAGCTAAGCAGCTAATCCAAGATTAGCTGATTATAAAACGATTATATCAAAAACCTCGTTCAATTATTCTAACGATTAAATATTAAAACAGAAAGTTAATTAATTTTTATTTATTTAAGAATTTATAAAATTCTTAAATTGAGGGTGCTGTTGGCTGAAGTACTAAAACACGAGACTATGAAGTGTAGGGTCCTGAGCACGGTTGCCACTGAGTAAAAAAATTGTTGAGTAATGCGGAAAAATGATAAAAGAAAAGCAATAATTTGATAGTTTGTCAAGCCTTAAAAACAAAGTTACCAAGTTACCAACCCTAAAAAAAATTACCAATTTTGGTAGAATGTTACCAACTGTGGCAACTGTGGTCCTGAGCTCTACCCCGCGCTGAGTCATGAATATTGTGTTGAATTCTTCTGATCAGCATTAGTGCATGGTTGTGTTATACTATGTTCACACGGACAGAAATTACCGGGGTTCGCGCTCTCATTCGTGTTTCGCGCTCCAAACACGGTTGAAACATCATGGTTCACCATATAAAAATTTGAGAGCGAAACATCATGTTTCATTATGAAACTTGCTGCGAAACACTATAAATTTACTATCATCTCCAATTTTGATAACAAATTATCGCAAGTTTATCTGAACTAGCTCTCACAAAATATATAAACAAAGAAAAAGAGAAAATTAATGTGTGCAAAAATGTATATAAAAATATTAAATTAAAAAAAGGCGTATATGTATATATTAAAATAAAAATGGAAAAAAAGAAATAGTGAAGCGTATTTTAAAGTACAGAAGGATATATATGTAAACATCAAAATGAAACAAGAACCATCGTCTGAACACCAGGGTTCACAATCGTGTTTCAGAGAGCGAAACAAGTGTTTCACTTTGCCGTGTGAACATAGTATTAGTTGCTGTCAGCCTGTTTCAATGATGAAGGCATAGCACTGGTCACTGAACATCAACTGGCAGCGACTGACACGATCATGTACTAAAGAGCAGAGTAACAGCAGCAGCCTCCTTCGTCGGCCTGTAACAAAAATTAGCCGGCGAAGTAAAAAAAAAAATTCTCTATCTACTCATGTTTCTTCATCTGTCCCCTCAATACTATCCTCTCCTTTCTAGTTCCGGCACAATGCACTGCATATGTAGGGATCACCCCCTGACTGCTGCTCCGAGATAAAAAAAGAAAAAGGGGAAATGTAATGGCTTGTAACAGCATTGTATTTTAATTCTTAGAAATTTCCATAATTTTTTTGTTTTCTAAATACTGTACAACTCCTCTAATACGGGCACTCGCTAGTTCGAACTATCCAGTAATCTGGTCAAAGCAATATTTCCCACAATTTCTAAATTATAGTTCGGGCAAGCGTTCTTTTCCCCCAATAATAATAATTCATGCAACATCTTGCAAGGTAACGGTTTTTATGACACCCACTTCAGTTTCTTACTCTTGTACACATAATTACAACTTAATTTTTTAAGTCGCCTTTAATTAATCATGATGACAATTATGTGTATCAATATCTTTGACGTTGCAATATACACTCGCACATGTAATTAAAAAATTAGTTACAACACATGTCAGTACAAACAACAACATATGTACGTAACAATTTCATTTTTAATTTATTTCTTTATAAACATTGCAGCAATTGCTGCACATAGTCTGCAGTGCAGTGGAGTGCAGTGCGGTTATACAATTTCAGCACGATTTTGTCGCTTCTGTAATAACACTTACGGCAAACATTTGTAATTATTTGTAATATTATGTCATCGGCTACAAAATGAAAGAGCCAGCAAAAAATGTACAAAAACAAAATAGAAATACCACAGGATGGAGAAAATAGAGAAAATGTTTGAAAAATTCCAATTGGAATGTAAAACAAACAAAAACAAAAAACAAATACAAGCGGGTTGAAAAATATTCAACCACACGAACCATAAAAACCACTAAAACGACTAACAATATGTTGTTATTGTACTGCTACAAGTGCAATTACTGCTGCTAGCAAATGGCAATTTATAAATAAAAAAAAATATAGCAAAATTGTAATATAAAAACATTTGTGGCTTAAAAACCGAAAAATTAAGACAAAAATATTAACAATATGTCACATCAGTTATCTGCTGCTTACAACTTTCAACAATATTGCCAACATAAGCAAGATGTTGCAGCTATTACTGCTGCTGCTGCTGCTGGTCAAACAGTACAGACGAGCATTGCAGAGATGATGAAATATTTGTACGCAAATAAACCATATAAATGCTCCGTACACATGTTCCATTGCCCCAAAACTTTTGGCTTTATTTATTGCACATTTCAGCCTGAGTTTCTATTTTCAAATGTATGCCAAGCAAACTTACATATGAGTGCCGGAGAAACTTCAATATTTACTGAAAAATTGCAAGATTAAATTCGGTTTGGCCACAAAACAGCATTGAATGCTTCTGGAAAGAAATATTGATATTGCAGTGGTCATTGTGTTGTTTTGATTTCGAAAATTTACAAGATCTTGAGTAAACAGAATGTTATAACATTATCTTTATGTTATGAAATGGTCACGTTATTTTGTGCAAATGTACTCGCATCATTTGATGCCAGAAAATCTTTGAAAAAACATGAGGTGAGGTTATGTTCGTCTTTAAGGCCAGTGATTTCAATTAACATTTACAATTATGATTTCTTCTGATGAAACGAAAAGTGGTGAGTGATTTATAATGTTGCCTGCAGATAATATTACACTACGCACTCCATTATAGTTTAAGCAGGGGAATTACATCATAGTGCACTGTAGTGTAGTCATGAACCATGTTATCAACATACAGTGCTGCCAATAACTGCATGATTTATACTATTATAGTGTTTTCACGCTGAAAGTTAAAACCTGGTTTATGCGTTAAACCCATAAACAGTTGATTTTGCGTTCACACTGCAAATTGTGGTTTCAACATACAGGGTGTATAATAAATTTCTTCAAAATAAGCTAAGTCTGAACATTTTTTACGTTTTCTGCACCGTAAACGCTTGTAGTAGAAAACTAAATAAATCGTTCAGACTCGTGACAAACGTGCATTCAGTTTTTTATTTTCTAAAGTTCAGCTTACACAAATGTAAACGCAGATTCAAAAATATACTATGGACGTTTAGTTATAGTATTACTAAATGTGTATTCAACAAATAACAATACACATTCAATTTTTTGTAAACTAAACGTGTGTTCAAAAATAAATTATGAGCGTTCAATATCCTTATTACTAAACGCGAGTTTGGTTATTTATCAGACTCGTTCAGTGAATTTAATAAAAGAACCATTTGAATATTTTTAATTTGTTTATTAAAATTTTTTCATATCTTGAAGATATTTTGCTCCTCCACAGGAAAAGTTTTCCGCGAAATTTTGCTCTTGGTCCCACCTTTTTTATTGCATCAGCAATATCGCATTCATTTAAGAACTGAAAGTGCCGGTATTCTATTCCTGCTTCTAAAAAACAATGACAGATAAAATTTTGGCTACAATTTATCACGATAAAAATCAACACTAATATGACATGTAAAGCAAATCATTTCGTTGAACGAAACATTTTATATTTTCTATGACAAAAATTACTAAATATTCCATTCAGTTTTTCTGAATGACAGTTCCGCCAAAAATTAAGCGATTAGTTATAAAATATCTGAACAAAACATTTAGTTCGCGTATGGAGAAGCATACATTTTACGTTCAGTCGAAACAAAATTCATATTTACGCACTGAACGCTGCGTATTAAAAAGCAACATATGCGTTCGGTCTTAAAAGACTTGAACGCATTTCTAAAGGGACGTAGTAAATGTGCCTATTGGCATTCAGTTTGACTATTTCTGAACATTTCGTTTAGCTTATTTTGTTTCTGCTGTGTACTTGTTCTCTATTTTCACAACATTTTTAATTGACAACCTGTACAGCAGAAGCTTTTGTTTGAAGGAAACACGATTAAATTCAATCCGTGTATTTTCTCCTCCCAAACATCAATTAAATTATTTTCATTAATCTCCGTCCATTATTTCCGTTTTATTTGGCAATTTTTTTTTTAGTTCTGCATGTGGCTGCATCCATTTTGACAATGTTTTAATAATTGTGGTATTCACACTGTATGCTATTTAGTCATATTGTCATAAAGTCATAATATTTTAGGCCAGTTTAAAAAAGTCGTTGTTGTGCTGCATACAAAAAAGTCACAAAATAAAAGCACTCTTTCAGGTATGTTTTTGTTTTGTCATAAAAAAGCTCTACAAATCTGTGTCGAAAGGTTATTACAATTGCCTTAATTTTCGTTTGCTTTGATAACAGCTAATTACAAATGTGTTGTTATCTTATCAGCTGATCGATGTTTGAAATAGCATACTAAGTTATGATGGGTTCTTTACACTAGTCATATCCTTCGTGCTATTATTTTATGACTTATGACTTTATGACTACAGTGTGAGTCCCCCAAATATGTCAGTCATCAGTACATATTATTATTAACATAAACAATACCAGCTGTTTCCAATATATAACAGGCATTTCATAAAAGCTACTTAAAACCAATTCGAAAGTGGTTTTAACAAAATCATATTGACAGTTGGTTTCAACGTTACAACCAGAATTTATTTAAACAATGTCAGTGTGAAAAGACTATTGGGTTGTACATTGTTATATGATCTAGTCTTGGGATATCTTAATAATAAATCGACCAGCATGCTTTTCATATATTTTGAGCTGGTTTAGGGTGCCTCCACGTCTTTACGGAATACTTTCTACTTACATCTATCGGTTCACACTTAAACTACCGGTAATTTCGAATATCCCAATACTTATGTGATTCTATTGTGTCACAAAATTCAGTACATTATCTCCACTGAATGAAATGCATCGATTTACGCGTGAGCAAGTTGGGATTTATTGCAAATTTATTTCCAATACAAACAATACAATATCGGAGACAGTAGGGTAGCCAACTCTATTGACTCTCTTGAGCATCGTCGCAATGTGGGGTGCGTATCGTTGTTCTATCGTTACTATAATGGCAGGTGCTCTGATGAAATTAGGGAACTTGTTCCTGAAACCCATTCTTTCTTACGCTCAATGCGTTTTTCATCAAGAGCGCATGCGTTTGTGATCGATATTCCAACGAATCGCACTACGCATTACAGAGAAAATTCGTTTTTGGGCCGAACAGTCCGTATGTGGGACAAACTAACCGCAGATGTCTTCCCCGCCAATTTGAGCAGGTTCAAATCGAATATCCACAGACACTACTCCCTTTATCCTCCTTCCCAAAATCTATTTTCCCAGTTCCAGCGCAATGCACTGCATATAGGGGTCATCCCCTGAGTGCTGGTTCTACTCCTAAAAAAAAAAACAACAATTGGTCTCGGTGTGTATTACAATAGATGAGATAAACTCATACACGCATTGTGGAAGCATTCAGATAATATAGATTCCAGGACATCAAGGAATACCTGGAAATATTGAGGCACATAAGCTAGCGAAGCTTATGAGAGCATTAATGTCAAACATCATACTAGAGCATCCTAAGCCATTTCAAGTTTTTAAAAACGAACTGAAGCAATGGGCTATAGAATTGCATACAAGAGATTGGCAGTACTCTACTGTAGGCAGAGTGACTAGAATTCTATGGGGAAACGCAAATGGTAGCAAGACAAAGGAAATCCTGAGAATAACTAGGCCAGCACTATGGAGATTGTTTAATATAATAACAAGACATACAGAGTTTAGGAATCACCTGGCACGCATGGGTATCGCTGATATGCAGGGCCTACCAGGAGAATGACGAAATACTTGAGCATTACTTGTGCCACTGTCCAGCCTTTAGTCAAGTCAGGAGACAAACATTTAATTAGGAAATTATACCAGATACGGAATGTCTTAGGGCTTCTAATTAGAGAGACTTAAGAAGATACATTGAAGATACAAGGTTCTTAACGTAATCAAATTCAGGGTTTTCTATGGTTTTTAATGGAGGCTCCGTATGATAGAATGGGAACTCCTTATAATAGAGTGCACAACAGGCCTATAGGCCTAAGTGTAATCCTGAACGGATTGGGACAGCTCTTGCTTGTGCATCTCTCTTCAACCTAAGCTAACACAATTGCTGGGAAATCGGTTCTTTGATTTTGCCAGAAAAAAATCATATTTTCGGATGAAGCTTATTTTCATGTTGGTGGGTACTTTAATAAGCAAAATTGCCGTATTTGAACTTGAGGTCTTTCTTCATGAATATGAAACCGTTTTTTTTCTTTAATTAAATAGTTTTGTTTTACAATTAAAATTTAAGCACTTTTTATTTAATATTAAAAAAAGTTTGCGGCATTGACTAGTGCCGTGAAAAAGCCTCAGTTTTGTTGTTATTCATATATTTGTTTTATTAAAGAAGAAATAAATTATTATTAAAGTTGTTTGCTTTTTGTATGCATTCGTTTCGAAATATTTTTAAATGTCAATAACATCCTATTGTATTTATCGTTTGTGTATTTATTGTATTATATACATATTTGCTTTTAATTCAATCGCCACTAATAGGAGTTGTATGCATAGTTTTGCATTTTAGTTGAAGTCTTATTCTCTACATTTTAGATTAGGACAGGGTTAAACTGATGCCATTATATCGATAGTAACAATTCATAAGCAATAATAATAGCAGTATGTCGTTTCAGCATGTAGTAAATTATGATTTTATTTTGATAAATAGGTGTTTTTTTTTTGTATATGCGCTTAGGTGCGGTAAAAAGTAACACTAGATTTACATTTTAGTTTGATTTGATTCGCCATTAATTCTCTTAACTCATAACGAGAATAGAACAAGAACATATGAGATGTTAGTGAGGGGAATAGTGCATGAATTTTGTATAGAATACGCTACAACCCCTATTTTTTTTACATTTTGAGGGAAAAATACATGAAACAGAAAAGGGAAAAGCGCAACGAAATCCATAGAAAGCTTCATAACTGAGTTCGAAATGTAAGAACGGCACCCATATTTTTACCTGTCCCCCAAAAAATTTTTGGAGGGTAAATTTGAGGTTAGAAACACACCTTTTTTTGACAAATTCAGTTCCATTGATAGCAATGCAAAAGTAGAAATATAGAAATAATTAATGGAATATGATGTGGGAAATATGCAAGAAAGCTTCGCTTATTTCGTCAATGCAGTGCCGAATTTCACTTTACAGAACGTCAATTGCGGTTTATTCGCATAAAGCCGGTCTCTCAAATGGCCCCAGACCAAACAATGCAGCGGCGTTTAATCACAAGAGCGAGGTTGCCAAAATCGTCAAAACGAGAAATTACGCGACCGGGAAAACTCTCATGCAATAACTGAATTGTTTGGTTGGCTGTGTGGCTTGTGCTGCCATCTTGCTAAAACCAAAGGGCACTGGGGCCAATTGTGGCCACAAAAAATTGATTGTCATGGTTTAGTAGTGCAGAGAATTCACGGTGACGACGTTTTCTATTTCATTTTCGAAAAAATGCGGACGACGATGCCACCTGACAACAACCCGCAACTACGGCCAATTCATTATAACGGTCGATGCAAATAATAGTCGGCCGGTATTCCAGGGTTGAAATTTTAAAACTTTTTGCTAAATATACGTCAAAGGATGAGAGCTCAATCGTTGACATTTCATCATTTGACAGCCAATTTATAAAAATTGGTGTAGAAAATTATGGAGGGATTCAAATTTTATAAACTCTTGTACTCAATTCCTGGTAACTTTTTGAAATATTCACAATACTAAATTTTTATATATATTTATTTATTTATTAAAATATTTATATATAAAAAAAAATTTGTATATATATAAAAAAAACAAAAAAATATGTGCAATAATAATAATAATAATTTTTGTGCTAAAATTTTTTAGAAATATTCTTAAATAGACTTTAATTATAATTATTGCCCTGAAGACAATATCCAGAGGATAACGAAGTATTGAAAAATAAAAAATTCAGTCTCGTTTATAAAAAAAGTGATCTAAAGGTTGATAATAAAACAGGAGGATAATTTTTTGCTTATAAGTCGAGGATAGAATATATTTTTTTAAATACAGCCCAAGAACAGCATCCAAGGAATTTGGAGATAATCTCTTTCGCCAAATGTTCAGTGCGATACTTTGGCCAAAAAAGAATAACCTCTCATCTGGGAACAACTACTATAATTCAGTCCTATTCTGGTGTATCTGTATAGCGATTCCTCTCTATTGTCTGCATAAAAAATTAGAGTTTTAGCTACAACTTGCAATTGTTTGCCTGCAATCATAAATCAAAATCATTTACCCAAAGTCTTTATTTGAAAAACATTATAAATTTTATTTTTTAAATAATTAATTCGAATGTTAGCAACTTTTAGAAGTCAATATATAAGCCTGATGATTGAATGGGAGACAACAAGTATTTTTTTTTTATTTATAAACGTTTTGTTTCGTTGAACAAACAGACATTTTATGTAATTGACCTTGATATTGACATTGTAACCCAATTTTTAATTTTTTTTTGTTAACATTCTGTGTGGTTGCTGTTGGCTTAGTTTAAACATGTTTGCGATCTCGAGTTGTTGGCCACCTAAGCAGCAAGTTTTTTTTTCTTAACGTCAACTATTAAATCGTTCAAAAGGCGCGAGTGAATTGTAATAAATTCTTTAATTTAAGCAGTTTTTCTTCACACTTCGATACACACAAACACTACTTTGCGTTTGTGTAAATTTATTGCTGACTAGTGCATGTTTTAGCTAAAATTATATCACACTTGTGCGCTGCCTTTAATTTCATATCAGTTATTTATTAGCTGTATAAATGTTTGTGCGATTAATTAAGTGGGATTGTTATTTTAAATGCGGGTATTAAATTTGCTCAAATTAAATTAATTTTATATGTTTTTATATTTCAACGTTTTTATATTTTAATCTCTAATTACCTTCTCTGTATATGTGAATATCATATATTTAATATTGTTGTTGTGGCATAAATTATAATTTAAAATATAAATTATCATATAAAGCAGATCAATTTGAAGAATATTTTTTATAGCAAAATTACAAAAATTTTATTTGTTTTAATACTCCATATCATAAAGGTGTTATTTTGGTTTATTATTAACCTAAAATAATGTGAAGTTGACTACATTTTATATTAGCGATATATTAAATTTACAGGGTGGCTCAAAACTTTTTATTTAAAAAATAATGACTGAAACTTTTTTATTTTAAATACAGTCTATTAATGGAGCATATTTTTAATAATAAAAAATTATAATAAAAAAATTTATAATTAATTCAAACAGTTTCGGCCATTTTGAACCACCCTGTGTAAATAAAATTGATCTGTTTTCACATCGAATTAAAAAAAAATGATTGTATTCGATTTCTCTTGTAATTTCTCTTTTATAGCCTTAAAATGACATTTAGAATACGAACTTCGTGTTATTCTTGAAGCGGTTCATGTACAAGACGTTGTTACTGTTCTTTAATAGTAAAAACATCAAACTTAAAGGCTAATTTGTCAGCAAACGGTGAAAATGTTAAGGAAACAAAAAAAAAATTGTGTTGTAAATTTGAGGTTAGGAGGTAAATTAGTTGTCAAATGATGAAATGTCAAGAATTGAGCTGTCATTCTTTGACACTTATTTAGTAAAAAGTTAGGAAATGTTAAACATGGAACAGCTAAACTCTTAAAATAAAATTTTTAATTCTGAAAATTTACTATCAAAAAAACCTGAACGAAAACAACGAATTTTTCAATAAAATCATCTTGAGTGATGAAACCCATTTTCAATTAGACGGTTACATAAATAAACAAAATTCTTACATATGTGGTTCAAAAAATTCACAAGCAGACCTCGAAAAAAAAGTACCTCTAAAAAAGGTGATGGAATAGTGCAATTTATTGTCAGGCAGCATCATCGGCTCGTATTTTTTCGCAAATGAGCAAAGAAACGCCGTCACCGTGAGTTCTCTATGCTACCAAACCATGATAACCGATTTTTTGTGTCCCTAATCGGCTAATGATGACATCAGTGATCTTTGGTTTCAGCAAAGATTTGATCTAAACTAAAAACGCCTGTTGTTGCTAAAATTGCTTAACTATGCAAATCGACTCACTCAAATTAAAAATGTAATTACGAAATTGCTGCGCTTATTTAAAGATTTCATCTTTCGAATTCCACCATAACAACTAAAAAGAAAATCTCAACAAAGAAATCAACCATTCGACTGCACTCATAACAATCCTAAGCAATCGCTTACCATCCCCTCGAAAATTTGCCAACCCAACCATGCAATCCGTGAAGAAACGAACTTCTTTTACATTGAATGTGATTAGCTTTAATTGTCATTGGGTTACTAATGTAACCCATAAACAGATTTTCAATCAAAAGCAAAAATTTAGCAAAAAAGAAATGAAAGAAAAAACGAAGTGAACAAAAATGCGGAATTGATTTCATAATATTTGCATTGAAAGAAACTGCAGAAACGATATTTCTTTTTCACTTGCAGCTTTTTTTTTAATGTTATAGCTTTTCTGTTTTGCTGCAAATCCAAAATGTTTTTGTTGTTGTAATTTTTCTTGTTTCGGCTAAAAAGTATGCACAGACATGTAAACAAGCTTTAAGGCCTTAAGAGTACAGTGATGTATATATGTAAAGGTACAGCGGCAATCTTTATGTGGAACGAATTTAAGGCATTATCATGCACTTCCACTTTAAGTCATTATCACTCACTTCCACTATTCGCACAGGATAATCTGGCGGTGACCAGATAATGCAGCAGAGTGAACTTATACCACAAATCATCAAATTAAATTTTGAGGGTGCTGTTGGCTGAAGTAGTTAACACGAGACTATGAAGCAGAGGGTCCTGAGTTCAAGCCGCGCTGAGTCATGTATATTGTGTTGAATTATTCTGATCACCATTTTTACATGGTTGTGTTAGTTGTTGCCAGCCTGTTTCAATGATGTACTAAAAAGCAGAGTAACAGCGCCCTCCTTCGTCGGTCATGTAGCAAAAAATTAGCCGTCGAAGTAAAAGGTTCGAAAAGCTACAAAAAATTCTCTATCTACTCATCTTTCTTCATCTGTCCCCTCAATACTATCCTCTCCTTTCTAGTTCTGGCGCAATGCCATAACTTGAAGAAAAAAATTTTGAGAGTTTCCCATATGTCCATATGTAGACATATGGGAAAATAAAACAAGTATACGGCTGTGCCGAGTCTCATATACTCTTCACTCACGTACGGCTCTTTTTGGTCTTTCTTGTTTTCTTTACAGGGTTATTTCCTTCTAAAATAGAAAATATATTTTATTCCCAAAGTAGCAAATTTGTATTATATCTTTATATATAAAAAAGTTAAAATTTTACAGCTCTGAAGCTATCTTTTTCTCATTGAAATTCTTTCAAAAATTTTAAATGCGTTTAATTTATAAGCAAATTGTTCCTGAAGTATAAAATGGGATTAATTCACCAATAAATCGAAATTAAGAACTTATATTGTCACTTTTATGTACAAAAAAAAATATCAATTTTCCAATCCTGGAATCGAATTTTTCATTTTATTGGCTTTTAGTACGAATTTAATTTTTCCTGAAGTATAAAATAGGATTAATTCACTAAAAAAACTCCAAAGTTAGTAACCTATTGGGTTACTTTTATGTACTGAAAAATTTAAATTTCCCAACCCTGGAAACGAAATTTATATTTTATTGCTCTTTAATACCAATTCAACTCTTAATGAGTTATAAAATAGTTTTAATTACCAAAAAATTAAAACTTGTAACCTTTTTTACCTTCATGTATCAAAAAATATTTCAATTGCCCAACCCTGGAAACGAAATTTTAATATTTTTTTGTTATTTTTGATACCAATTTTATGCTTCCTAAATTATAAAATAGCTTTAATTAGTAACCAAACATCAGTTGCCGTTGTGGTTACTTTTATGTAACAAAAAACATTTAAATTTTCCAACCCCTGAAATGAAATTATTGATTTTTTTTTGGTTTTATTACGAATTCAATCCGTATTGAGGTGCAAAATGGTTTTGTTTAGCAAAAAATTAAAACTTGTAACTTTTTTGGTAACTTTCATGTATCAAAAAATATATCAATTGTTCAACCCTGGAATCGCAATTTTTATATTTTTAAATTTAAAAACCCATTTTATTCCTCTTGAATTATGAAATTAAATTTTTTTAATACCGCAAACGTGTAATCGAATATTAAATTTCTTTGATTTTTAATCCCAATTAGTTCTTCGCGAAGTATAAAATGGGTTTAGTTAACAGAAATACAATTTATATTTACATATAAATTGTATTTCTGTAAATAAGGATATAAAGTTAAAAAAAATTGTTTAATTACATAAAAAGGGGCTCTAAAAAATTAAAAAAAAAAATAAACATTTTTGAGTTTCTGTAATAAAAATCACTTTCAACTTAATAAAGGAAGAAGTGGTTTTAAATAGCCAAACTAGTGTATGAAAATGTAAAATGAAAATGTAAAATGAAAATGTAAAATGAAAATGTAAAATGATTGATTACTCACTATTTGCACAATTGCAACCCGAGTATTTGGTACTGGACTATTTACATTTGCATACTCACAATATCTTTTATCCAGCGGATAGTAAACTTTTCACGGTAATTTAATAGCAGGAAGTAAGGAAAGCTTAATAAACTAAATTTTTGCATGAAGGTTTTTACTTTTTCATTATTTTACAAACAGACGTCTGCCAGTGTTTTGCCATGTTGTTTTTATCTACCACAATTCCTAATTTTCCAATTAGTAATTAGTTTTATTATTTTATCGCACACTGTACACAGACACAAGCCACAAGCTTAGACAACCAAACTGGCAAAATGGAAAGAAAGAAATTTATAAATGAGTCTACCATCAAACAATTTCCTTATTATTTGCTTACTCACATATATTTAAGTTTTTGTTTATATATTTTGTAGTAAACAAAAACAAACGTTTTTTTTTATGTTAATGAATTAATGCATTTTAATTGTAAAATTGTATATGAGAAAAACTAAAGGGCAACTATAAAATTCAAAAGCAAAGATTGAAATGGAAATAAATGGCTGGCTTTCTTTGCTGCAAAGTAGAGCTTAAAATTTGCAAAATTATTTTTTTATTATATTTTGATATGGTAACCCATATTTCACAGTCATATTCATGCCAAACTTTCAAAGATTGGCCTAAAATTTATGTTGAAACATCAAAATGATTTTATTCAAAATACTTACATTTATTATTTTTATTTTATTCAAAATGCATACATTTTCTACTCTATACCCCACCACTAAGTGAACAAAATAAAGGGAAAAGTGAAAAAACTCGCGAAAAAAATATCATTCACGATAAGGGGAATTTAATTTTAGCATGAAATCATTCACAAGGAATTTTTTCATGATTGCAATTTTAGGGAAAAATTTCTAGGGAAAAATTATTCACGATAGGGCTGAATTTGTTCAAATTTAATACCTAGGACCTAATTTTGTAAACAACTTTGTGTTAGTGGCTAAGAGAAAATCATCAAAAGAAATAACGTTTATTTTTTGAGAAATAAATAAAAAAAAATAAAAATTAAAGGATATTTTAAATTTTCTGAGGAATAAATAAATTTAGCAAGTAATCGTTATTTGCGGTCACTGATTTTTTTTAAACTCGAACCAGTGCATTGCGTCGAAACTAGAAAGGACGGGATAGTATTGAGAGGACAGATGAAGAAAGATGATTTAAATGAGGAATAAATATAACTTTTATTTTCTGAGGAATAAATAAAAACTACAAATAACTTTTACTTTAACAGGGTACGGTTTAATAGAATAAGTTTTTCTCAAGTCCCGCTGAAGTACAAAAACTTATGCATGACGCTCCAGTGAATCACATTATACATTCAAAGGAAATTCCTTGTTTAGCCCAACACTCCGAAATTCAGTTGTGATACTCTCAGTGAAAAAATATTGTAATTCAATGTGAGAATTTGTGGTATTTGTTGTTTTTTATTTTCTGTTTATATGTAAATATATATGTATTTCTAAGTGCATGTCACTTGCTTAAAGTTCTTTCTTACTCGTACCATCTTCAAAAACATCTGTTTCACAAATTTTAATGTGTCCGTGGTAATGGAACAAAATTTAATGTAAATATTAAGATTAATGTCTTGTATGTTTAATTAATCAATTTTTACTTGCATATGCGCTTTTTACATATTGCCATCTAACAAGGAAACACGTGCATGATATAAATTATATAAATCTTAAATAATTAGCCGAATGTACAAACTAAGGCCCTTTAGCAAATAATTACATCTTAATTACCCCGATATCAATGAAAATTTCAATACAATTTAAATGGAAATTCCAATCGATACCCAATGCTGTAATTTGTGCCCTCTGCTCATTTAAGAACTCTTTCGACAAATTTCAACTTGTGAAAGGTTGCCCTGCTCTTATTTACGTCTTAATGCAAACTGCAATTGAATGACGTAAACAAGTTTTCACACAACCATGTCTGACAACAATAAAGTGATTGTGTTTTTTTCTTGTGAAAATTAAAAATAAACAATTTATAAAACATTCACATAATTTATTCACAGTTTGTTGCATGATTTATGAATCTATTTTGACAACAAGCAGCCATAAAAGAAATCAAACAATAGCACAGACAGCAGCTACTTGCACTTGTTTTGACCATTTAAATAGGAAATTAATCTTATTGTAGAACATTTAATTGTTTGTAGCTTTTACTGCTGTAAGCAATTGTCAAAATTTCATAATTATTATTAATATTTGGCTGAAATGTATACAGAGATACGCAAGATATCAAATACAAGGTGTTTCCACTTGAAATTGTTTAGCAATAAATGACATTTTTAAAGTTTATTTTATAAGTGAACATTTAAGGAAGTGTTGCCACATGTGATGGAACGAAATATGTGTATTCCCAGAAATTGGTTGGGCAAATTTAATGTTAGAAAGTAAATTGGCTTAAAAATCACATTTTTGTGGACAAATTCAGTTTTATTGATACCAATAAAATTAGAAATATGGGAATTAATAATGGAATATGATATCGGCCAAATGTCCAGGTTGCCAGACGTCTGCTCTATTCACAAAATTTGTAACCCCATTTCGCTTATTTTGTCAATGCAGAGGAGGATTTCATCTTTCAGAGCGTCAGTTTTTTGTGGTTTGTTAAGGAATTTTTTAAATATGCCAGCGGCGTTAAAACGCAAGACCGAGGCGGCCAATTGATATCGACAAAGCAAAATATTACGCGACTGTGAAATTTCTCATGCAATAACTGAGTTTTTTGGCCGGTGCCCGAGTTTTTTGTGCTGCCGTCTAGTTGAAACCAAAGATCACTGATATCAACATTAGCTGATTGTGACCGCAAAAAATCATGGTTTGGTAGCGCAGACAATACACGGTGACGGCGTTTCCTCGCTTATTTTCGAAAAAATACGGACCGATGATGCCGCCTGAGCATAAACCGCACCATTCGATCACTTTCTAAAGAAGTATTGTTTTTTCGAGGACTGCTTCGTGGATTTTTTGAACTCCATATGTAAAATTTTTTGTTTGTTTATATAACCGCCTAATTGAAAATGGGCCCCATCATTCCAAATGATGTTATTGAAAAATTCATTGTTTCCGTTCACTTTTCACAATTAAAATATTTTGTTCAAGAGTGTATCGTTGCTGGGTTAAAATTTTACAACTTTTTACTAAAAAAAATTTTATGGGATGGCAGCTCAAGTCTTGACATTTCATCATTTGACAGCGAATTTATTTCCTAACCTCAAATTCGAACATACTGTATAACAGCAGTGTTTTCACTTGCCATAAAATTGTAATAAAACTGGCGGTGATGTTTGAAAGAAAATATTAGTATCCAAAATTTTTGTCTTCCTAAAGATGTCGAGAAACACCTATGGGATTTGTTTGGATAAGCAATGACATACGATACTTAAAGTTGATGGAAATGGTGCAAAAATACTTAAGATTTGAAATTAATTCTGTCGCATCTGTTACCTGCTCAGCTGTCAAACTATAGCTGGCGCTTAGCTAAAAAACACTACATATTACTAAAAATTTGTTTTCTTAATATAAATTTTTTCGACCTTCAAACCTATTTATTTATGCTTTTTTCACACCTCAGCCAAATTCGAATTAGTTCTCCCAGAGATTTGAAAAGAGCTGCTGTACTTACTCAGTCATGCTGGCCTATTAATTTACATAATTTATTTGTTTACATACCTTTTTTTGTGTGTGTTAATGTGTGTTCAAATAACTACTCGTTCGCATTCTTTCAGTTCATAAATTTATTCATTACCAGCAAATAATTTCTACAAGTAGCACATTATGAGACTATTAGCCATAATTCATTTACTACTTTGAGTCGCATCTGAATTCACTAGTCCGTAACATTATTTATAAGCGAAACCAGGAAAAAAGTGTAATATTTGAATAAAGTATGTGTGCTTGTAAGTTAATAATTAGTACTGAGGGTCACACAACGAATTACTGATAAACAGAAAATCACAGTCTTTAAAAAAATCCGCAGCCGATGCTGCTAGAAAAAGCAAATAGATTATGGAATAATAACCACAAGGGTGAAATTCGTGCCAACCAAAAGTAAATGTAGTAAAGATGAAATGAATTTTTGTACCCTCCAAAAAAGAATTGGAGGGTATATTCACTTTGTCATTCTGTGTGTAACGCAGCGCAATATCCCTCTAAGACACCCCACATTCTTGATCAGTGATGAAATCTAAGGCAATCTAGAAATGTCCGTCCGTCTGTGGAAATCACGAAACAGTCCAAACAAAAATAGCCAGACCTTTGAAATTTGGTATAGATATATTTTGAAGGAGAGCACAGGTCAAGTTATTAAATAGGCTGAATCGGACCAGAGGGAAAAAGTTCCCCTGAGAAGAACTAAGGCAACCTCCAAAAAACAGCATAAATTTTAACGTTTTTTTTTTTTTAATTTTGTTAAGCAAATGATATTTTTATGTCAAAGCAGGTCCACCGCGTTAAACTTACAAGCACAAAAAAAAATTAATGTTTGGACCCCGCCCCCTTTAGTGGGCGTTATTATATGCAAAAATAGTGTAAAAATTTAACAAATTGTTTTACTTAAGCCTACATTCCTTGAAAATAAAACTTTTAAGCTTTAATGACGAAGCTGAGAAGTAAACGGGTACTCCTCTGCCCTACCACCTCCTCTCCTTTGTCTCCTAAATGACCCTTTAAAAAAAATACATTTATGTATGTGAAGATAAATATGCCGCGTTAAATATATTTTGACGTAAGCAGTTACGAAGTGAAGTTAAATATGTTATTACGTAACGAAATGGTAATCAGTGAAATATTTGTTTTTGTATGAAAATCCATGTTTACGTACAAAATCATTATGGGAGTGTCTTCTATCCCATGCATCATTTTGTATATACTGGCAATGCATGCCAACTGCTTATTTGGCCACTGGCTGCAAATTCCCTCCAAGATCACACATACTGTCATGGCCTGTAAATGTTTTCACAAACTCAATTTAGCTATTCCAATTGTTGTGTGTGATAGAAAACACTCCCATAATAATTTTTTATTTACTGGCAATGCACGCCAACTGCTTATTTGGCCATTGGGTGCAAAATCCCTCTAAGATCACACACACACACACTCTCATGGCCTGTAAATATTTTCACAAAATGCTCAAAAAATTTATTAAATATGGATTTTTATAAAAAAAACTTCACAACTAACTACGTTGTATCGTAAATGCTTACGTCAAAACATGTTTATCTCGGCATACTTATCTTCACTCATATATATTTATTTTTGGAGTCTTATGGCAAAGGTGAAATGTCTCCCCCACGGCCCTTGCCGGAAAGACCCCAAAAAATACAGATTTAATGCTCTCCAAGAAGAACTAGACCACTTGAAGTGTACATATTCTTGATCAGTGATAAAGTCTATGACGGTCTAGCAATGCCCATACGTTCGGCTGTGGAAAACATGATGTAGCCTATTTTTGGACCCGACCCCCTTCAGTGGGCGTTAGCGTTCGATATTATATAAAGGAACATTTTAATTGTACTTACTAAATATTTAGAGGGTATTTAAGATTCGACCCGAACGATATAACGTTTTTACTTGTTTACTTAAGCCAAATATCATAAAAATGCAAATTTTAATAAAAACAAAATTAGAGTTTTTACTTACTAAATATTTGCAGGGTATTTAAAATTCGACCCGGTCGTATATAATATTTAGTTTGCAATTAAAATAAAATATGTAAGTGTTACTAATATTTACACTATCGAGTTTTTACATAAAATAAGTAAATTATTTATCATGTTCCCTTTTGCTATAAAAAACTTGGTCAAATAATTGACATACTCACTCACTAGTATTGGCTTCACAATACGAATAGCTTAACATAAAAATCATTATTACATATTCTAGGGTTAAAATCGTAGTTTTAATTTATTACATATTAAGAAATTGAAAATGCCAACATCATTCCATCAGAAAAATTCTTCTGAGAAATAATCTAAATTATTTCTGCGTCGAGAGGGCAAACATAACTATTACTTTGCTTTTAAAATGTTATCAAAGCTTTAATTAACCCTTATGGGCACACCTGGGTAGCCGGGTACCCTTCCCGTTTTCATTCAAAATATTTTCCTTGAAATAGATAACCTGCATAAAATATAACGCGCTTTAGTTCATAACAACAATATAAAAATATGGTAAAAAGTAACCAAAGAAACTGCCTTGAAATGCTAAAAATTGTTCATGGCATTAATGGTCACCGTATCTGTAGCACACACATAATGACAGTTTCGCATTTTAATTATTTGTACATCGTAATAAGTTTCGCATTGTTATGCAATTTATTTCATACTAAAAACATTTGTATGAGTGTAATTTATTAAACAAATAAACTCTAAATTTGCACACACAATCGTTAAAAAAAGAAAACAAAAATTTATAACTACAATTTTTATTTAATGTGCGATTTTATGTTGTAGTTTCTTTCTTTACATTTCTTTGAGCTAAAAATCGTAAACATAGAATAATTAAGTAATAAATTTGAAATTGTTTAGTGCGTGTTTGGATTTGTTAATGATAATTTTTCGGGGTGTAAAGGCTAATAAATGTAATATGTAACTACGATTTAGGGGGGATTTTTTAAAGGTTTGCTTTTGTCAGCAATTCGCTGATATGATAGCGGTTGAAAAATCAATATTTTAAACACATTTTCTCTGGGAACCTGTTTGATGTAATAGTTTCTTTTAAATGGAACGACTAGACTTGGATCCAACTAGATCATTCGCTCAGTTTTGACAAGAACCTCTGATCAAACCAATGTAATTTAAATGGGTTTGATCAGAGGTTCTTGTCAAAACTGAGCGAATGATCTAGTTGGATCCAAGTCTAGTCGTTCCATTTAAAAGAGCGAATGAGCTAGTTGGACGCAAGTCTAGGAACGACTAATCAATTGTCTCATTTTTGAAGAACACTTTAGATATTTTCATATATTCTAATGTCGTCAGCTAAATCGCTGATGATCTGCATGGTTTTTTTTTTTGATATTTGATTAATTTAATTCAATATGTTTGCCTACAAGGTAGTCATTCTCAGGTACAATACAAATATATACTTTTGGCAGTATTCTTGAACTTGCTAAGCGATTCGCTCAATCAATCGTCACAAAACGCTTTCCTTTCCACAGGAAAAATATGGAAGAAGGATAAATCTGGTAAATACATTGGCTAAAACAAGATTACGGCTCATCAGAACGTATAAAGGGGAGAATGATATTGCCCACACACAAAGTAATTCTTAATTTCCCACTATTTGTGCAGATACGATATTGAGACTTTCTAAATTATAAATAAAAGGTATTTTAAAATAAAATCTAGGTGGCACTGGCCTAGAGACCACCATGCAAGTAATTACTAAATATTATATTCCTATATAAAGAGAATGGAGGTAGCGAAGTGCATCCGCACTCCAAGTAACTTCAGAAAAATCTGAACTACTGAGAATCATTTATATGGTGTTCAAATATATAGCTTATTGCAATTAATGCCATTATTCAGCCAATTAATCGTACAAAATTTTAATTAAGTGTTTGCTCAATTAACACTTAATTGCAATAATATGCAGTAAAATTACAAATGCAGCACTGCTAAAAAGTGTGTTTAGTGAGCAAAACTAACTCACTGAACAAAGTTAGTCGAGACTTGGCACCTAAATTGTGAAAGAAGTAAAAGAACCATAAACAAAGTAAGTCGCGCCACGTTGAAGTTAAATTATTGACTAAATTTGTTATTAATTAGAAAATTGAAAAAAGAAAAGAAGGAAAATAAATCCCAGATTTGAACCTGAAGTCGTCATGAATATGAGAAGGTTTCACTTTTAGTTGCCGCACGTTAATTGCTTTAATTGAATTTTGTATGTGTGAATAGGAAAGTAATTAGTGAATATTGACTCAATTAAAACTGCATGTCTGGGTGTTATATTATATCCACAATAGAGTTTATATCTACTCCTAAGATTCTTCCAATCCTTGCATCAAGACACCATGTCTTTCCAGCGTTTGCCCGAAAGTTTAACCCAGGTTTCACACAACTTTTATATGTGGATGCTGTTGGCTGGAGTAGTAGAACACAAGACTATTAAGCGGAGGGTCCTGAGATCGACACCGCGCTGAGTCATGAAATATTTTGTTTAATTTTTCTGATCAGCATTAGTGCGTGGTTGTGTTAGTCGTTGCCAGCCTGTTTTAGTGATGAAGGCATAGCACTGGTCACTGAGCATAATTGGCAGCGACCGACACGATCATGTACTAAAAAGCAGAGTAACAGCAGCATCCTCCTTCGTCGGTTCTGTGGCAAAAAATTTGCCGGCGAAGTGAAAAAGGTTGAAATAGCTGCAATAAAAATCTCTATCTTCTCATCTTTCTACATCTGTCCCCTCAATACTATTCTCTCCTTTCTAGTTCCGGCGCACTGCATACGTAGGCGTCATCCCCTGAGTGCTGGTCCAAGATAAACAAAAAAACGTTTATATGCCACCGAAATTACGAACACTAGTCCTCTGTAGTAAATCTCTTTTCGCTGAATAAGAGCAAAAATTAAATATAGATTCTGTGCACCGAAGTAGCCTTTTTTTGAAATATAATTTAATTCCTAAGATTCTTGCAATCCTTGCATCAAGACACCACGTCTTTTCAGCTTTTGCCTGAAAGTTTAACCTACGTTTCACACAACTTTTATATGTGGGTGCTGTTGGCACCTGAAGAAGTCACACAAAGGAGTGACGAAATATTGAAATTAAAAATTAAACTAAAATAAAGAGACCTTAAGCTTAAAAATATCAGAATAAAATAATAATTTAATTCCCATTTATTGTGATCGCGTCAGTCAAAATGATATCTTCCTGGTATTGCATTTATCATTCTATGAAGTATGAAAAGAACAATTAAAGGATGTGCGCAAAAAAGCCAACCAAAAAAAAATTACCTTATGAACAATAAGTAAATAATGTACACAATCACCAACTGACAGAGTACAAGCAGTAAAAGTTATTTTCGTGTATATTTTATCAATAATTTTTTGCGTTTTTTCTTGTTTTGTATTTATTGCTTTTTACCATCTGAATATACGGGCTTGTACTCTTTGCATAGTTTATTTTTCTTTATTTTACTTTTTTTTTTCATTACATAATATCTAGGAAATAAACATATTTATTCATTTATTAATTTAACTGGGGCTACATGTGAGTTTTCAAAGTAAAACAAAAACAAAAGCAATACGTTAATTTCAAAATATTGGTCAATAGGTTTCAGGTACAAATATGCTCTTTAAATATTTCATTACACACGATTTCTCTGCAACTACTCAAGTGCACGGCACCTGTCATAACAAATAAACACATACACACATACATACATGATCAGCTAAAGGGTGGCCAAATTTGAGGTTAGGAAGTAAATTGGCTTAAAAACACACTTTTGTTGTGCCAAATTCAGTTTTATTGATACCATTGTAACGAAGAAATATAGGAATTAATAAAGCAATATTATGCAGAGCAACTGCCCGCTCTGGCATGTCGGCAGACGTCCGCTCTTTTCACAAAATTTTCAACCAGCGCCTCGTTCTTGTGGGTCAATTTGAAAGTCCGGCTTTACGTGAACAAACCACAAACAGCTGACGCTCTGAAAGATGAAACTGGGCGCTGCGTCGGCAAGATAAGCGTAGTTTTGTTGCAAAATGTGGTTAAAAATTTTGTCTGCTGACGTGCTAGAAGTGAAAATTTGCCCGACATCATATTCCATTATTAGGTCTCTTCCAAGTAATTTCGGGCAAGTTTGGGTTAATGAGAGTAAAAAGAAAATTACTCTCTCAAAGTGCGAAATCTACCCAAATTTGCTGGAACGCAAAAAAACCATAATTATATTTTTTGAAAAACTAGTGCTGCTTCCTTTTTAAATTAATTTTCATTTTAGTGGTTTTATACACTGAATAAAGCTCAACATCATGAAATGAAAGATTAGCATCATTGTAAATGTAACATGTCGTCTTCATCAGATTCACTTGATGTGTCCATAAGTTGTTCACTAATCTGAAAAAGTATTTTTGTATACTAAACAAAGCGGTAAATATGCGCAAATGTACTAACAATTCAAGTTTTTTTTGAAAAATCTTCCATTTCACTTTTAACCAATTTTCAATTAACAACTTCTTTCCTTTATTTGTAAATTTTCTTTTTACTTTTTTATTTTCAAATGTAAACAAAAAACAGCTGATAATATAATTCTTACCCAAACTTGCCCAAGGAAATAGTTCGGGCGACTTTGTACAGGAAATGAAAAAAATTACTCTCCCATTTTCGCTCAAAATTGCACAAAAATTGTTATCTTGAACGCATTTGGGCAACTTTGGGCGAGTTCGGGCTGTTTCGGGCTGCATCTGGAACACAGCTAATAATTCCCATATTTCTGCTTTACATTGCAAACAACAAAATTGAATTTATCAAAAAAGGTGTCTTTTTGAGCCAATTCATTTCCTAACCTCAAATGTGCCCACCCTTTTTATATCACTGTAAAGTGCCACCAAATTTCTATAGAATAGCGTTTTAAGAATTTTTATTTTTAACAGAGATGTTGACTACGAAATGTTAGTAAAGTTCTGAATGAGTTTTGAAAAAAGTAATCAAAATCACACCAAGTACTATTTATACGCAGCTTTCAGGTATCTCAGTAGATATTTTTAAAAAAATGCCACTACGCTTGAGAGAAAATAACTTTTTTTTTTGTTTTGCCTCGGACCAACAACCAAGGGGTGACTCCTACATAAGCGATGCAAAGTACCGAAACTAGGAAAATTGGTTATGGGAAAAAGAACTAGTGCAAGTGGCCGTTCGATTTGAACTTTCCCAAGTCAAAACTGACGGGAGAGACCTCTTTAGGAATGTTTTAAATAAAAGAGACGATGTGTGAAATTAATTTAACTAAAGTTTAGAAGTACAGTCGACTAACAAAACCCAATTTGTTTTCAGTTATCCGATTTTTTCTCTAAAACGTAGTTCGAATTACTGACATTTGTTACAGTTAAGCGTACTGCTTAAAATCAGTAAAACATACACATGCATATGTGCACATTTTGTTGTTGAAATTTTTTCAGCCTTAAGTTATGCAATCGATTTGTAATAAATAAATTTGTCATTGTTTATTTTTTCAAAAAGCGAAATAAGATGCATACAAGACATAGTTGTGGGCTTGATTTTGGTTTTCAGTAATACGATATTTTCAGTAAAGCGATGTTTCGCTAAAACGAAGTGAATAAGACTAGCTGCGCTTAAAATCAGTGCGAAGACTTGTTTCGCTTTCAATAATCCGGTATTTTTCAGTAAAGCGTGTTGCGCTAAAGCGGTTTCGACTGTATTTAATTTGAATTTAAAACAATTTTAACTGCATTCTGTAACGATTTTTATTTATTTAGTGTTTTTTTCTTTTGTAATTCGTTACAAAGAGTCGAATTACCGATTCGACTCTAGAAGTAATTCTATTTGGTAACAAGTCTTACTTAGAAGCTTGTCTCGTCATGTCGGTTTCTTTTACATGTTTTTCCAACAAAAACAAAACTTTTGTCAAGAGTTCATTGGCCAGAAGTTCACTTCAGGCTGTAATACTCGTAACAACGAAAGAAAAACACTACAGTTTTTGTTTATCTGAACACAATGGCAAAGTATAAAATTTAACTTCATCCATTTGCAGACAAACATGTATACGAACAGGCATACACACACACGCACACATATGTGTACCATACAGGTAGCTTTAAAGTGCTGCCGAAGTGAGTTCTATGAGGAAGTTAGTGACTGCAGTAGCTGGTGCAGGCAGCAAACATAATGGCTGCAACAGTGAAGAGTGTTAACTTGAGCTTAGCATGCGATAGTTTATTATTTAGTACAAGCCTAGCATGTATGTATTTGTTTATGTAAATATGTACAAGCGGTAAAAAATTTAATGTCTTCGAAGCCATCAATGAACAAAAAGCCCTTTCTTTATTCACATAGCGTGGGCTTAATATAAAAAGGCCCTAACCTGGTTTTATTTTCAATCGCACGGTTTTCAACAAGAACTTTGTTTTCTAAAAAAAAAAATTTGATGAAGATGACTGACATTTTTATTGTATTACGAAGAGAAAAGTTTCGCAATTATGAATGAAAAATGATATCTGGAAAATATCCACGCTGACAGAAATGCCAACTTTGCTTGATGACATGCCCTGAAAACTGAATATGAGCTTTGTTTGAAAAAATGATTCTCTCAGAAAAACGGGCAAGTTGTTCCTGAATGAATTGAGCGAATCTACGGTGATGTGCACCAGTTGAAGGTTGTAACAGAAACACCATTTTCATAGTGGATTTTACTTATTTTAATGCGATTTTCGAGCGAAATTGAATTCATTGTAACAATTGCCAATACATCTACTATGAATATGTCAAAAGACTAAATGCCAAAAATATTATGTTGTCGGTGTTGCTACAATTGAAAAACAAATTTCTTGTTGAAAAACTCTTTACATCAGGGGTAAAAAAAAATTATAGGCTCTGACTGAAAATTAATAAATATTAGCAGTTGGAAAAGGTCATAGATGGTTTTAGTAATTATGAAAAATGTTTGCAAATCCTGTGTTTTTTTATATACCGGTCGGTCCTTTTAATGATGGCTGCTATAAATGAAAGTGTCGCTGAAAATAGGAAGAAATCAATTCGAACACACTTTAAATTTCACAAAGCCCTAAGCAACCACTTATAGCGAAAAAATCATTCTACTTAGAATCAAATGCATCTGCAACGAACAGCTGTCTGCTACAGATTTTGATCAGGCGTCGTGATTGGACCTTATTTCTGTGAAAATGGTGGCGAATGGGATTTAGTGCAGGGAGTTGTTGTGACCTCAACTGGATGATATAGATTGAAATGACATGTGATTTGGACACGAAACACTCGATTTATTGCACCAACAATTTCCAAAATAAATTATCTCTGAAGTAGTAAACACTAGACTAATGGTAGGAACACAACTGGGACGAACGACGAATTTCGTTCAGTACGACGAATTCGTTGGTAAAAATTCGCTCTATAAATTCGTCGTATGAAATACAATAACGACGAATAAATTAAAATAATGTACACAAAAATTGTAAAACATCTTGGTAATCCTCTGATGCCAGATTCTTTAGACATTTAATAATTTCCCGGGTGGTGTCCATTTTTTTCAGAACAAATTCCTTTTTGTAATTATTTTCTGAAAATTTTTTCTGTAAATAAATTATTCTTTTCATTTAACAGCTGATGGGGTGACCATATGAAAAAGTAGGAAATAGGAAGAAAGATTATATTATAAAAAGTGTTAAAAATTAATAAAAAGTCGTCCGAATGATAAATTTTTGTGAATTGGTGAATGCATTTTTAGTATATACTGAACATTTTCGTGCTAGATGCAACAATACAGTAGTGAATTATGTTTTCTCACAAAAAACCAGTTTGAGTATATGAAACCTGGGCACCTCATACTGATTTGTTCGTCGCTCGCTGACGAAACAATTAGAAATAAGTCTATTTAACTTTCGCTGAGTATGACGAATTTCGACCAACGCCACGATTGTGTGCATTTTCATGTACACCAATGTGTTTTATTTTTGACGACGAATATTCGCGACCAAAAATTCGTCGTTCGTCGCAGTTGTGTTTCTAGCATAATAAAGACCAAAGTGATTCTCGAGCTCAGTCATTAATATGGTATTGAATTCTTCCGATCAGCATTAGGACATGGTTGTGTGAGTAGTTGTCAGTCTGTTTCAGTAATAAAGGCATAGTACTGGCCACTGAATGGTTGGCACCATCTAAAAATAGTAGAGCCAAAAAGATAACTCCACAACTGGAAAATTTAAATTATTTTCCAATATTAAAGTAGGAAAATAACTAAACATATTAAAAAGAAAGAAATTAGTATTGAAAGAGTTGAAGAAGGCGGCGCTGGAGTATTTGAAATGAAGGTCACATTGCAAAGAGTGGGCACATTTCAGGTTAGGAAGTAATTTGGGACTAAGACACATTTATTTTTTTTTACAAATTCAGTTTTATTGACATCAATGTAAAGTAGAAATATGGGAATTGATAGCGAAATATGATATCGGGCAAATCTGTACCTCTAGCACATCCGGGAGATGTCCGCTCATTCCACAAAATTTTAAACCACATTTTGCAACAGGGCTTCGCTCATCTCAGAGCGTCAATTGTTTGTGAGTTGTTCATATAAAACCGGTCTTTCAAACAGCTCTAGAGAAAATAATCCATCGACATTAGATCACAAAACGAGATGGCCTATTGACATCGCCAAATCGAGAGATTACGCGACCAGCAAATCTCTCATGCCATAACAGAATTATTTGGCGACGCCGTTTTTCTAAAACCAAATGTCACTTATGTGTCGATTATGGCCGCAAAAAATCGGTTATCATGGTTTGGTAGTGCAAAGAATTCACGGTGGTGGCGTTTTCTTGCTCATTTTGGAAAAATACGGGCTGGCGATGCCGCCTGATCCCAAACGGCACCATACGGTCACCTTCTTAGGATGTAATTGTTTTTCGAGGACCGTTTGTGCCCCATACTCAATAATTTTGTTTGTTGACACAACCGCCTAATTGAAAATAGACCTTATCACTAAAGATGATTTTGTGGAAAAATTTGTTGTTGTTATTCACTTTTTTAAACACCCAATCCATAAACTATGGACGCAAATAATGTTCGGCTTTCTTTAATTCTTGAAAAATGTCTCATCTTTTCACTAAATAAATGTCCAGAGATGTCACCCCAATTCTTGACATTCCTGCATTTGACAGGCAATTTATTTCCTAACCTCAAATTTTCCAGCCCTTTTATGTTACTTTTCATTTCATGATATAGAAAGTTTTCAAGAGAATGTAAATCAATACAGAATTTTGGAAAAAACAGCTAATCTTTAAATAATTACATTTAAGAAATTAGGTTAGTTTGCTCACGCTACCAACGCATCAAGCCAATTTGGATCCTAGTTGGTCCCTTTGGGTTACTTGAATACGAAAAAAAAACCTACATAGAATCATTAGTGAGAATTGAACTCCGTACTGATTGGCTAGCATTGCTAGCAATAGATAAATTAAATTGAAATCATTGCCAAATTAGAAAAAGTTAATGATGCCAACTTTAGAAAACACGCTGCTATTTATTCACTTCATTCCCTGCAAACGACTACCAAAATATGCCAGAAAGGAAATTATTTGTATTCAAGATGTTTGCATTTTCACAAAAATGTTCCTTTCAATTAAACTTTATAAATCTGTATAAGCAAGTGTATTCAAAGCGCGTCATTGCGTCCCCTCGGCAAAATTTTGAAGGCAAGTAAAAGTACTAAATAATCAATTGCTTAATATTTCTTATAGACAACGATTGCTTACGACGCGTCGTCCGACTCTTTTTTCTAAACTTTTTGTTTACTTTGCTCTTGCAACACGGAGTGCATAAACTCTCACTACTTCCATAAAACATGAACTTGCTTGCAACATTTTTACACTTACCGTTATGAGTGAGGCATCTTCTAAAACATCTGATTTCAAATTGCGTCCTCCTCCAGCCAAATTGGCGTTGCTCGATAGCAGAACGCTGTTCAAAAGATTCTTGAAACTTAAAGATGTATAACTAAAGGGCGAAAGTATGGTAAAAGCCATTGAACTTCCAAAAAGTTGCAGGCCAAATGCCGCATACACAATGGCAATTGGCCAAAGGCCACTACGACAACGAATACCACGACCAAATAAACGATTTGTAATTTCACTTATTTTCAACATTTTTCCACTACAACTGGGTGGTTTTTTTTAATTTTTTCTTTTTACTTATTATTTCTTTTTTTTTATTATTATTTCTTCACTTGTTTTATGGCTTTGGGTAGTATTACAAAATGTAGATATGCAGATAACAAGCAGCTAAAAAACTAAAGAAATTACACTGTATTTTGTTTAAAAATAAGTATAAAAAAAACTGTTAAAACAGACACTTTGCCGCAATAATTTCGCTGCAGAAGTTATCGGGAAAAAAAAATTAGGATACCAGGCAACACATTCACAAGTTTTTGAAACTTTTGTAACCAGCCCAAATACGATAACAAAAACAATATGTATACATATATCTATTTAAAATATATTTTTGGGGAAAGGGCACTTTCTGTTTATTCTTAAATGTATGTTTTTTTTAATGTAGCAAATATATAATATATTTTTCTTTTGTGTATTTAAACTTTTACTTTTCTCTTTGCCAGCCTTGATTCAACTAAATTTCTTAATACAACGCTTTTGGTATTTTAGTAATAAACATTTGAAATTAATTTAGTGCATTCATTATTTACAGACTTTTATCATTGGCGCGCTTTTTTCTTATATATAAATATTTTCAAAATGATTTCCTAAGTTGTCTGTAAACCGTTCGTCTTGAATGTTTAAAATCGACTGAATTTACCAGGCAGTTTGTTTTAAGTCTAGCTTCGTGCCCAAGTCTTACTCACCTGTTTATACATGTTGCAGTTCGATTGCCGTCTAGCGAACACGCCTGCTTACCTGTTCACCTTTTATGGCTGGCATTATTGTAACTCGATTGTGGGATTAAATAATCATGGCAAACCTCATACAATCATCGCAGTATCAATTATTATTTGTCTGTATGTCTGTGCACATTCTTATCACTGCGGTTACACTTAAAACGTTAATTTATATGTATCAAGCAACTGATCTTGAGAATCTAAATAAATTAGATACAAATTAAAAAAAAAAAAAAGATACGTAGATACAGCATGTGAGTTACAGGGTGATCAAATTGGAGGTTAGGAAGTAAATTGTTTGACATTTATTTCTTGTCATTCTTTGACATTTATTTAGCAAAAGGTTGGGAAATTTTAACCACGAAATGTTACTCTTCTGAGCAAAGAATTTGAATTGTGAAAATTTACTATCAAAATGGTGAACATTTCACTGTCTCACTTCGTAAAATTCGAGCAGTTTTTCCTTGTAAACAGGCTCCGTCTGAGAGCGCTGTGCGTTATATAATCGCTAAATTCGAGGCCCACGCTACTGTTGCTGACAATAGAACAAAACAATACGTTCGTTGTGGCCGTTGTGATGCAAACAGAGCCGCTGTACACCAAAGTGTTGAGGATGAGCCTGGAACATCAACTCATCGACGTTCGCAACAATTGGGCATCACCTGAGGCACTTTGCGCAACATTTTGCATAAAAATTTTCATCTCTACGCTGATAAAATTCAACTTGTTCAATAATTTTTTTTTTTACCTTGGACCAGCACTCAGGGGATGACCCCTATATATGCAATGCATTGCGCAGGAACTGAAAACGAGGGGATAGTATTGAGGAGACAGATTAGAAGAGATGAAAAGATAGACAGTTTTTTTGTAGCTATTTCAACATTTTTTACTTCGCCGGCTTATTTGTGCTACAGGGCCGACGAAGGTGGGTGCTGTTACTCTGCTTTTTAGTACATGATCCTGTCAGTCGCTGCCA
Organism: Linnaemya tessellans; assembly: GCA_951800035.1. NCBI lineage: Eukaryota > Metazoa > Arthropoda > Insecta > Diptera > Tachinidae > Linnaemya > Linnaemya tessellans. Next base: position 113,918,079 of record OX637533.1, read on the forward strand.
ATTATGTTCATTGACCAGTGACTATGCCTTCATCATTGAAACGGGCTGGCAACAACTAACACAACCACGGACTAATGCTGATCAGAAGAATTCAACACAATATTTCATGACTCAGCGCGGGCTCGAACTCACGACCCTCCGCTTCATAGTCTCGTGTTCTACTACTTCAGCCAACAGCACCCACAAATTGAAGCCGGCCGATTACTGTTTGCGTCAAACCTTTACAAATTGTCTGTTTGAAAATCTGAATTTTTCAACAAAATCATCTTCAGTGATGTGGCCCGTTTCCAATTAGGCGGTCATGAAAACAAATAAAATTATCGCATGTGAGGTTCACCTCGAAAAACCATTAAATCCGAAGAAAGTGGCCGTATGGTGCGGTTTGTGATCAGGCGGCATCATCGGCCCGTACGTTTTCGAAAATTATCAATGAAACGCCATCACCGTGAATTCTCTGTGCGCTACCAAATCATGATAATCGATTTTTTGTGACCACAATTGGCTAATGTTGACATCAGTGACCTTGGGCTTAAGCCAGCCGGCGCCACAAGTTTCACAGCTGGGGGCAAGAAATTCAGTTAATGCAAGAGAAATTTCGCATTCGGGTAATATCTCGTTTTGACGATGTATATTGGTCACCTCATTCTTGTGATTTAACGCCGCTGGGTTATATTTTCTGGGGCGATTTAAAAGATCGTGTTTACGTAAACAAACCACAAACAACTGAGGCTCTAAAAGACTAAATTCGGGGCTGCATTGATGAGACAAGCGAAGTTTTGTTGCAAAATGTGGTTCAAAATATTGGGAAAAGAGCGGACGTCTGTCGCCAATTTCCCATATCTCTATTTTACAGTGGCATCAAAGAAAACTTAATTTGTCCAAAAAACTGTGTTTTTAATCCAATTTATTTCATAACCTCACAGTTGCTCACCCTTTATTTTTGAGGTGTGCGCGGACCGAGCTAAAAAATTAAGGAGGCACAGGGTGTTATTTGTATGACTATTATGGCTGTGGGATGGGCATTCATAGAAACCTTCAGAGTCGTCTTGATGATGCCGCATTTGCAGATTAGTGTCATTAATTAATGGCACATTTTGCGATAAGAAGAAGATAAAATTTGTACAGAAATAAATAAGTAAATTTTGTTCAAAATTTTTTTTATTTCGTAAATAAAACAAATATAATTGTTTTGTTTTTAAATGAAATTGAAAACAAAGAAATAATAAAAAGTGATGGTTTTGCAGCGTCGCTGGCGAACGTATTCTGTTTCCAACGGTTATCGCTGTACTAATTTAATACGGTTTTTGTTTAGCGGTTAATAATCGGTAATATGATAATACAATTTTGCACCGACATTCCATTGACACCAGGGCACACTGATACAGGTAGGAGCGGTTTTACAAAAATAAAAACCTATATGTATTTTGTTTTTGTGAATTCTAATTCAAACGTCACAATTAATTGTGTAGAGCAAAGCAAAACGAAAAAGTACAAAAACAAAATATACATGTTTGTTTCTACATTTGCTTTTAAATTTTGTATGTATGTAAATATGTAAAGAAATGTTGACGTTTGTATTAGAATTTCTCCCAAAAACAAAATAACCGTATGGGCTATCGCTCCTACCTGTATCAGTGTGCCCTGATTGACACTAATGGCGTTTTCTTTTTAGAAAACAATTAAAATTTTTTTTATTTTACTACTTTCAAGTAGGCTGGGTCTTAAGCAAATTATAATATTCTGAAAGGATAGTAGATTCATTTCTATTAAATTCACTATTTCCAAATGGCATAATGTTGCCATTTTTGTTTTTTGTTAAAAAGTGCAAAAATGTAGCATTCTTTTATAGAGAAGAAAATAATGTAAGTCCCTTGTCACACACTTCAACTTTTGCTACTCAACTTGGGATTTTCGGGACTAAGAATAAAATTTTCTTGCAAACAATTTTCATAAAAAATCAATTAAATTTAGCTAGTGAAAAACATTTTTTGCATTTATAAACAATTCCATTCGGGGTATTCGAATGCAAAGTCGCAATAATTTTTAGGAGTAGGACCAGCACTCAGGGGATGACCCCTATATATGCAATGCATTGCGTCGGAACTGAAAACGAGGGGATAATATTGAGGGGACAGATTAGGAAAGATGAGAAGATAGACAGTTGTTTTTGTAGCTATTTCAACCTTTTACTTCGCCGGCTAATATTTGCTACAGGACCGACGAAGGTGGGAGCTGTTACTCTGCTTTTAGTACATGATAGTGTCAGTCGCTGCCAATTATGTTCAGTGACCAGTGACTATGCCTTCATCATTTAAACATGCTGGCAACAACTAACACAACCACGCACTAATGCTGATCAGAATAATTCAACACAATATTTCATGACTCAGCGCGGCCTCGAACCCAGGATCCTCCGCTTCATAGTCTCGTGTTCTACTAATTCAGTCAACAGCACCGGCTATGCAGCTTGTGGCGCCATCTGGCTCAACACGCGCGATAATAACGGCCGCCAAACACAAACTAAATGACGCCGGTTTTTGAAATTTTGACAGGAGTCAACTGACAATTGATTGTCTACAGAAGCAGTGTTGCCATTTCAATTAACAGGCGGGGAATTGAAAAAGTCACGCATTTATTGACCCGCCCTCGTAGATAACTAGAAAATCTTCGACTGACTTATGGCAATGCGTTAACTAAGAAATTGAGTTGCACCGTAACCCAGATCCTTGCGTTTCATATGTATCCAAATTCCGCTATTAACAGTTGACCTATTGGCAGATTTGCCTTTTTATTGTGAAGACGTGCATGATTTTGTGTATATTTTATTTATGTTCAAAAAGTAACACAAGGTCACAAGGTGTGTTAACCTCAAGACTAACACGGCCAAACAAGTGCATAATACAGATATTGATTTTAATATCTGAACAAATTAAAACGTAATATCAGTAGCTCGTTTGAATATCAGTACCGCATTCTTCAAATTTACAACTGAATACAATAAAACAAGAGATTAGTATGAATATTTAAAAATGAAATAAATTACCAAACGAAAATGAAATAAATCAAATGCTGAGCGCTGCCGAGGCAGTATGCAGTCAGTTTGTCGTGCAGCCGGCCAACCAGTCAACCAGCCAACATCTATTTATTTCTTTTGTGAAAATTTTCTTGTTTTTCACAAAGTTTTGCGTCAAAAATATTTTAAGAAGACAAATAATTTTGTTCAACAAACTGGTTTAGCACGCGCCCAACCATGCAATTACTTACATCAACGTCATAAATTTATGTGCATTTTCTTAAAAGAAAAGTGATGATAATGTAGCGGTTTTCGTTTCAAGAGTGATGGTATTTTTTTTTAAATTTGTAAATGATTGATATATGCAGATGTATTGATAGCATCTGCGGTCTTAACAAAAATTACTTGAAAATTAATTATAACTTACAATACGAGGTCTGTTAAAAATACAAGGTGAATTAAAAATTTTTTTTTTTAAATTAATTTATTTCACAATTCCTATTTGGTAGGGAGTAGTCCCTCCTAGATGCAATATAAACACTAACATTTGTAGCAATTTGTTCTCCATTCTTACCAGGTGTTCTCTTATGTACTTTTTGGTATGTACTTCAGCTCTCCCACCGATTCTGTTTTTATCTCCTGAATCATTGCAGAACACCGTGTGATATGTATCTAGTGTTTGGATGTCCTTAAACTCTTTCAGCTATTCCGCTCTTATATCTTCGGACGTATAGAGTTAATATCACTTTATGGGCAGGGACAAAATAACACGTTTTGGTTTTAATTTTAAACTAGATTTTAACATCGACGTGTTGTCAGGACCACAACGCCGAAAATTTCGCTCGTTTAACATTTAAATGTGTTTTTGTGGGTGCAGTTGCGGCTGATGTATAGCGTCACTATCATGGCAGTCGAATGGTCGCGGGTTCGGTTCCCACCGTAGGCTCTGGATGTTTTTTGTAGACAACTCGTTTTGCTGGCTATGTTTAATACAAAAAAAAAATTAAAATTCATCTATGAAGCTCGTTTTTCACTCTATCTTTACGTCATAAAGTGGAGCGAATTAAAAACTGGGAATAACCAGAGAACTGCTTAAGTACTGAATGAATTTTAGTAATAATATTTTAAGTTTGAGATCTTTTATATAAAAAGTTTTTAAATTCCTTTTTTCCAGTATTTCCCCACTCCTTTGGGTGGCTTCTTTAGGCAAATGTAAAAATATTTATTGCTTATCTTTGAAAACGTACTGCATCTTTAGAGAAAAGAAGAGATAAGTATATTTCAAAGTTTGGCTGAAACACAATGGAGCAAAAAATATTCAAAAAGTGGGATAGGATGAAACTAATCAAACGGCAACACGGGAATTAAATGTGTGTTACCATTGGTTTGATACAGTTCTCGTATGCAATTTTAGTATAAAATTTTTGTAAATAACAAAACAAAAGCACACATGACTACTGATGATGAAGTTGTAATGGCTTTCGAAAACAAATGTTTTGCTCTGTTGTGTGAGTTGGGTAATTAAAACTATTGACTTCCCTTGGTGGGTTGGAATAGTTATCATGTCTGCCTGAATTTAACACAAATTTTCAAACTTTTAAGCAATACATTTTAATTAAATTTAATATTATTTTTTTTCAATATCCTGGAGAGGCCACTCAAAAATATTTGTTTTCATAATTTTTTTAAATCTAATAAATTTTGTTGAAAATAGTAGTTTAATATTTTACCCGATGAAAAGCCATTCTTCGAAGTACATTTTGTGGATTTTTTTTCCCCATTTTGGATATGTACCCTATATTCGGCAGTGGTCGAAAAAAATTAATTTTCACAAAAAGTTTTGAGCGTAAGGGGTGGGTTTGTGAGAAACTTTGCAAAAGAGGATTTCATTAGGTTGGTAGTTAGTATTGTTCCTGATTTAAATTAAACTATCCTGGCTATAGGCGTGGCTGCTAAGGAAAAATTAGTTCAAAAACTCAAAATTAACATTTTTATAACCTAAAAAAACAACAAGTAAGAACTTTATATTCGAACTGGTCAAATCTTAAATACTCTCCAAATACTTATTAAATAAAAACTCTGTTGACGGAGGTAAATTAAAAATGTTTAAAGTGCTGGGTCAGAGTTCTTTTAAGACATCTTTATGCCCAATTTTAAAACTCAATTCTGACAGAGAATCTCCGGGAAGGGTCCTGGGGAGAAATCTCACCTTTGTTGAAAAAAATTTGAAAAGTAAATGTATGCGGTTCTGTAGCAAAACTTAGCCGGCGAAGTGAAAAGGTTAAAACAGCTACAAAAAATTCTCTACCTTCTCATCTTTCTTCATCTGTGCCCTCAATACTATCCCCTCCTTTCAAGTTCCGGCGCAATACATTTCATATGTAGGGGTGAGTCATCTCTGAGTGATGGTCCACGATAAAAAAAAAGTGTAAGAAAACAATTTTTTTTTATAAATTAGGGAACATCTTTCCCGCATCATAAAAGCTTAAATATTTAATTTTTAAAGAATGTAGCCTTAAATAATACAACCTGTTAAATATTTAAGCTATTTGTTCATGTCATATGTTACTTCAACGCCCACTAAAGAGGGCGGGGCCCAAAATATTTTTTTTTGTTTTTGTTTGGGCCCCGTTTGACAAAAGAAAACTTCATGTTGTTTTTTAGTGTTTGGTTTAATTCTTCTTAGACGAACTTTTTACGTTACACACGGAATGACAAAGCGAACATACCCTCCAATTAATTTTTTGAGGGCATAAAAATATTTTTTTTTATGAAATTTATATTTAGGCTCTAAAACATAGATGATCAAGCTTCTCTTGCCCTATAACGCGTTATAGGAAAGCAAGAAAAAAACAAATTCTGCTTGCGCAGTAAACAAATATGTATACGAAAGCAAAAAATTTTGTTTCTCTCGCTCTCCTTAGGTTTTGGCTTCTTTTTAGCATACAGCAGGGATGGATAACAAGTACTTTTCAATTTTATCTATATTTTGAGTTGAAGGGCTTGTTGCTACTATTCGTATGTTTTGCATTTATAATTGTATTTATTGTATATAACACAATATTTTTATTTCAAATAAATATATATTAGCTCATCCAGATCTATATGGCCTGGGTACTCCTTTGTTTTTGCGTGCTTTGCTTAGAACTATTTTCATGGTAGAAAATGCTGTTTCACAATTATATGTGGTACCAACCATTCAATACTATTTGTAGATTTCTGTCTTCAGTTTTTTTGATAAACAGAAAGTAATTCCAGAAACATTTCCACCTCTGTTAAAAGTAAGCAGAGGTTTTTCTCTGCGCCACACACAAGCGCAACTGTGTTTATGTGGTAGTGCACATCACTGCTCTAAAAGCATTATTTGATCACGTATTAAAAAATTAATGACATAAATAAGACTTATCCTAATATTGAAGAGGAGTTTTACGCACACATGAGTTTTTCGTTATCGTAAGAGCAGTATGCGTAACGCATACTCGTATAATGCTCTAACGTTGAAGCACTTTGAAAATCACAGTCGTCAAGATGGTAAAAAACTACCCCCGAAAGATTGACCGCTGCAACCACTCTAGTTGTGGTCATTAAATGAGATTTTCGTTTTCTGTTTGAACAATTTTAACCAAAAAATATCTGTGTAAGGCATATGCCAGTTTTAAAAGGCCTAATTTATAAAAAGTAATTCATTTTTTTCAACTAAGAAGGTTTTAAGTATAACATATATTTTATGAGTTTGTGATCCAGTGCTGGATGGTGAGTGTATTACGATATGATTTTTTGTGTTCATCTCGAATTTTGGTCTGTACTTTTCAACGTTTTCTGAATACGATTAAAAACAATAATATAAGATTCCATATGGCATTTGTTGTGCACGAGTACATGAGTTTTCAAACATTTACTCTTTTCTATCCATTCCACTTTTTTACTTCATATTTATATATCTCGTTTTTTGGCATTTGCTTTGTTTGATTGTTTGTAGTGTTGCATTTGATAATTTTTGCTGTTGCTTGTTTTGTCTTTACTTTTTTTGTTTTTGTTGCATGAAATTGAAATGAAATTTTTGCAATATGACGTTGAGTCACGAGGAAAGTGTTTTCCATATTTGCTTCAGCGCCATCAACATCAACAACAGCCGTTGCAGCAACGTGCTCAGCAGTACTGGCAGCATCAACTCCACCAGCACCAGCAGCAGCAGCAACAATATAAACAACAGTGGCTAATGTGTAAAGTATGTTTTACACATTTTTGTATTATTAAATTTGTTGCATAAGCCAAGTGTACGTGTGTATGCAATTGTTTAACTCTATGCTGTTAACGTATTTTGCTGGAATACCCTACATATTAAATTTAAGCATTGGCCAATTTACATTGAAGTTAAATATGTCAATGTGCTCGCTCTGTAATGCAGTTATTGACATCAGTTCTTTGTCGCTTCAGTGATTCAGTTTTTTATGTTACGAAAAGATGAAATAATTTTTAGTACAATAAACCGGAAAATATTTATTCATTGATATTCATGTTAAAAAGTGCCAAAAAACGACTTAATTAAGTTAACGCAACATCTAGTGAAGTGCTTAACATTTGCAATGGAGATTTGCTGAGTCGGTTAATACCCGGATTTTGGTAGGCGACGCTAGCAGGTCCATGGGCAAACTTTAAAAAGTATCGGAAAGTAGAGCGAACTATAACTAAGTTTCCGGAAGGTGCAATTCTTTCATCATCAGTACTGATGTATGTTTTTGTTTATCATCTCTTATTAGTTGGCTTAGCTTAATGTGATAACAGTTTTTATTTATACAAATACCACTATGAAATAAATAGCACAAGAGAACTGTGTCAAATCGATGCACTTATGGACTTTTTTCACGGGATGTACATTATCACTATTTTTGATAAAAGGCATAAAATATATTTCCTTCACACATGATCGTTTTAAGTTCTTGTGCAGCAAAAACCACCCATTATATGGGCTCCTGCTGAAAAACAATACTTCCCAGTGAACAACTTTAAAGTCAGTGTTGGCAAATTACATTTTCTCCACTTCTACACAAAATTAAAAGTAAAAATTTTCTTACACCTAATTCCCACGATGAATTTTATGACGTCTAATTTTATTAATTCCATTTTGAAATTAGTTCCAAAAACTCTCTGCGTTCATACGATGAATTTGTTTTTCATGTCTATTTTTATTTTTTGTTGTTGTTTATTTTCAGGCCATAAACATGTGACCTGAAAATAAAAAATTAGCAAAACGTAACAAAGAGAATAGGTATTGATGTGATGAGAAATATGAAAAAAAAAACATGAAATCAAGTCGTTTTTTCTAGCTTCCTTTTCTTCTCTACACCGTTCGCTATGAAACCAAAAATGACGGCGAAAATTGGACGTCATAAAATTCATCGTGTGAATTGGGTGTTAGCAATTTGTAGTGTTGCAGGTTACCATTGGTTATCTTTGGAATGGTTCCCGGGGCGGTAATCTTAAAAATTCAGTTAATTTTTTATATAAACGAATGAATATGAAAATATAGTAAAAAATTAATTAAATGTATTATAAATATTAAGAAAACCCAATGACCTTTTTTCCAAATTAATTTCGCCAGGTAGTAAAAAAAAAATCTAACAATCCTGCTCATGGCAGAGTGAACGTAAAAATGTCACGAACACACATTAACAGCTCCAAACTACTTCAACTGGCATTTGGTGTGCTCAAAGCAATCTGCAAAAAATAAAATCATGATTAATATGAATATATTTAACAAATACAATTTTAACTTTAAATGAACGAAGTTTAAGAAATTAAATCCAAAACCCAACTGCTGCTCCATTTCATTGGCAAAGTGCTATTTTGCCAGTACGACTACAACACGGATACCAAACTCAATAAGATGTATGAATAGACAGACAGACGGACGGACAGACGGGCAGCCATGAACATGCACATGATAAATGAAATGCAGTTAATTATTAACCAAACAACGAACACTTCATTTGTTGCTACATTTTTGGAAATTTTTTGGCAGCAGTAATTGTGCAAAAGGAACGAAACAAACCCTTGTAATGAAGTAAAATTCCTCATGTTAATTTATTAAGTTTTCAGTTGGTATTGAACGCACACATACACATGCATGCGTACGTATGAGAACAACAACTTCAAAATTAAGCATATCCTGTAAAGGGGATAAGTACTCGCAGCAGGTTCTGAGCGCAAAAAGCATTCAGAATATCAAACGTTAAAAGTTGCAACACTTTTGGAAGGGACAAAGAAATTGCAAAATTGGAGAAATAGTGGAAACCGTGTGCAAACCTCCCATTCTATTTAACAAATTAAAATGTTTTAAAAATACTTATTTCGGTCTTATTGGCCCGAGCTCAAAGACTGAGGAAAATGGAATATGTTGCCGTCCAAATTGCTGTCAGCTGTCCAGTCTTTTCACAAAATTTTGAAACACATTTTGTTTCGCTTATCTCGTCAGAGCAGCGCCGAATTTCATCTTTCAGAGCGTCAGTTTGTGGTTTGTTCACATAAGGCCGGTCTATTAAATGGCCCTACAGAAAATAATCCAGAGGCTTTAAATCACAAATAGAGAAATTACGCGACCGGGAAATTTTTCATGCAATAACTGAATTGCTCGGTCGTGTGCCCTTTTCCGGTATGTGCTTTTGGCACAGCAGAAAATAAAGAAAAACATGGATCATAAATATTTATCTACCTGCGAAGATGCAAGCTGTAGTGGCGGGCGTATGAATTCAATTAACTTATTTTGGTACGTCTGCTCCCTGCAACAGTGGCTACAAGGTCACAAGATGCAATATTTTTTTATGTTGTACTCATTTCATTCATTTAATTTGTAATCATGTTTATGTTGTCGTCTTTAAGTGTTTTTTTTTACTAAAATAAACAGTGCATGACACTGAAATTTTCAAAAACCTGAAATTAAATTAAAAGAAGGAAAAAAACGCAATAAATAATTGAAAAATGATGAAAAAGTTGCATATGAAAAACGAAATTTAAAAAGATACTGAATGTAATTTTACTTGTGTCAACCATACGAAACCACTGAAGTTTAACAGGCAAATTGAAATGACAGCCAGTTAAAGTTTATTTTTACTTGGTTTGTTTTTATTTATGGTTTAAAATTCTGATTTTCAGGTCTTATTTTTATAGATGAAGCCCCAAGTTAAATTGTTTTTTGCTGCCGATTTTATTTTGTCTGTCTTATTGTTTTCTTTCTGATCATTTTTTTTTTAACCTTGGCCAGGATTTAAATCACTTTTCTGGTGGCTACGCGCTATACGAGTTGTTTAACCTTTTTTTTTTGTATTATTGTAATTTATTTATATGTTTGACCTGTTTTTTGATGTCAGATTAATCAAGTTTATTTGTCTTATTTAATGTAATTTAAGCGATATTTGTACACTACATACAATTGATGCATGAGTTGGGTTGTTCAGTCTAGTTTGTGCGCTCATATGTTGCGACGAAATTAACGCCCATAAACATGTCGCTTTGTCTTTACAGTACCAAACAAAAATTTAAAATATATTTATACATAAATATACATATGACATACTTTTAATACATATAAATTTGTAGATGGAACAATCAACTCGTGCCACAACAAGATCGTTTTTGTCTTAGCCTGTTCGAGTTTAACCCATTTCGTCCCAGTGTTCGATTTTTCGAACATTAAATTTCAAGCATTGTAAATTTTTTTTCTCTGTTTGGAAAAAACTAAGAACATATCTTTTTAAAGAAAATTTAAAAAAAATTTAAAAAAAATTTTAACATCTGATTCGTATTCTCTGAACCCAAATTACCATTTAACTACGAAGTTTCATAAACTTATTCGAAAAAAAAATTATCCCTGGGACGATATGGGTTAATATAAATAGAAATGCAAATCATATATTTGTTCTTAAAATTAGAAAGTTAAAAATGCTGATGTAAATCATAAAGCGGTACCCACGAATTCGTCATGCAAAATCTAGTGCAAAATTGTATGGATGTTAATAAAAATATCTTTTTATGTTATATTTGATATAGATGAGAAAAAAAATCAGTGCATTAGGAATCTATATGAGAATGTATTCTATAATGTTTTGTTTTCAATCTACTGGCAGATTATATATTCCCCGAAACTTAACTAGAAGTTGCATAACATACGCCAGTCAAACGACACCACTTTTAACAGCAGACAATGTTGAAAGTCTCCACTCTCTTTTTGACTAAAAATTTGTATTAAACAAAACAACAAAAGCAATATCAATACTTTTCTGTACTCAAAGTTCCTTATACCATTGCAAAACTTATAATTTTTTTGTTTTTACCTTGGACCAGCGCTCAGGGGATGACCCCTACATATGCAGTGCATTGAGCCGGAACTAGAAGGGAGGGGATAGTATTGAGGGAACAGATGAAGAAATATGAGGAGATAGAGAATTTTGTTATAGATATTTCAACCTTTTGGGCACTGCTACACGTTCAATATATATTGTGATATTTGGATCGCCATCCATTTTCATGGATTGATGGATCACGAGCGCATGCTACATGTTCAATATTTATCGCGTCAATATTTTCGTTATTTTTGTGCTGTGCGTATCATTTATTAAAAAAATGTTGCCAGAAATCCAAAAAAAACTTAGCCGACGAGTCCCACAAATCCGGCAATGCCTTTCAAAATAATTTTTTCGGTCGTTAATTCCAATTCCACCGACAGAACCCACTCGCTTTCGCTATCTTCTGCCATTACCCTTTTAGAACAAACTTTACACAAATGTAATAAACTTTTTTACTTTTTATTTGTTACATTTTTTGCACTGTGTCTTTTATTTTATTTGTTTTATTTCACTTCTTATTTACCCTTAATAGCCTGATTTTTTCTTTTGGACGGAAAAAAATCAGTGTTATAAAACTTGCAATTGTAAACATATTTTACTCTACAACTTTCTTCGCAATTTCTAGTTACCTGAAAAATTTAACAAATACCTGGTTGGTTCCTAGCGGGACCAGTACGCTATTAAGGGTTAACGTATCGCGATATAATATCATGAAAATGCTACGCGCTCAATATTTATCACGCGATCCGCGATCCACGTTCTGGATTTAATATTTTAGGCCATTCTGCGATATGGATCGCGATCCATCAATACTGCATGCTACACGTTCAATAAATATCGCGATACTGGATCGCGTTCAATATATATTGAACGTGTAGCAGTACCCTTTTACTTCGTCGGCTAATGTTTGCTACAGGCCGACGAAGGGGTCGCTCTGCTCTTTTAGTACGAGTATATGATTGTGTCAGTGGCTGCCAGTTGATGCTCAGTGACCAGTGGTGCTATGCCTTTATCACTGAAACAGGCTGACAACAACTAACACAACCATGCAGTAATGCTGATCAGAAGAATTCAACACAATATTTATGACTCAGCGCGGGCTCGAACTCAGGACCCTCCGCTTCCTAGTCTTGTGCTCTACTACTTCAGCCAACAGCACCCTCATAATAATAATAATTAAACACCATCCCAATAGTACTTTTGTCGAGTTTTAAGTACCTTTTCAAGTGGCTTACCGACAGTGGAACAGCAAAAAAGGAGGTAAAATGTCACATTGATATGGAAATAAATTCATGTATAATCATATAAAAAAAGAATGTCGCCTCTGCTTCTCAAAATTCAATTCTTTAACAAAAACTTTATTTTTCAATTGTGGCAACACCTACGTCATGATAGTTTTGACACCGAATTTTTTGACGTATTCCTAATAGATGCATTGGCAATTGTTTTTTTTTATCTTGGACCAGCACTCAGGGGATGACCCTGCAATGCATTGCGCCGGAACTGACGAGGGGATAGTATTGAGGGGACAGATTAGGAAAGATGAGAAGATAGGCAGTTGTTTTTGTAGGTATTTCAACCTTTTACTTCGTCGGCTAATTTTTGCTACAGGGCCGACGAAGGTGGGTGCTGTTACTCTGCTTTTGGTACATGATAGTGTCAGTCGCTGCCAATTATGCTCAGTGACCAGTGCTATGCTTTCATCATTGAAACAGGCTGGCAACAACTAACACAACCACGAACTAATGCTGATCAAAAGAATTCCACACAATATTTCATGACAGCGCGGGCTCGAACTCACGACTCTCCGCTTCATAGTCTCGTGTTCTACTACTTCAGCCAACAGCACCCATAATGAATTCAATTTCGCTTGAAAATCGCATTAAAATAATTAAACCCACTATGAAAATGGTGGTTCCGTTAAAATGACATTTCATTAAATTGTTCTCTACAATTAGGGTTTTACGAAACCACCACATGCCGAATTTCGCATAAGGATTTGGCTTAGGAAAGAAATCTTAATTGAATTTAATGTCGCCGGATATCGTTTGGCCATCGAAACCTGCGAACTATACGAATTCGAATGATGCACAGTTTATTTCAGCAAAGTTGTTGTTGTCACATTTCATACAACCATGAACAAGTGTTGTTTACTTTAAAATATAAAATGAATACAACGCTTTTAAGTGCGACTTTCTACACGCACCCATTATTAAGTTTTGCATTTTTTAAGAAGATGTCGACAGTTTTTGTGTCCTAAATAACAGGCAAACAAAAACTTAACTGCAAGAGTAGAAAAAAAGAAGTAAATGCTAAAAATAAGTTAAATTTCAAACAATATTTATTTATAGAGCGTTTTTTGTTAACAAACAATTATATTGGCTTTATTGCTTGTTTCACACGGTCATTAAATTTCATTGTATGATTAACAAGAAGTTTAATTGTTGATCAACTGAATTTAATGGCAATTAATAAATTTGTTTGTAAAAATAAACGACCAAATCAAAATCCATCAAGTGTTAAGTGTTTTTTCCTTGTTTTTAGCATTTTGGTATATTTTAAATTGAATGAAAATTTTTATAAGGCTGAAAGTCGTTATATTTAATTAAATTAGATACACTTAATATTCCAAGGAACCAAGAAAAAATAGTCAAAATACAGGATTTTAAAGTGTGTTAACATCAGTTTAGGCTCTAAACTTTTTGGGTCAAAGTGGCAACAGAAAAAGTGAATTAATTTTCAATTTATTCAGCATGACGAAAATAAAAATTATTGTTTAACATCCCTTTAGAATCTGAACGACACCAGAGAAATTAAATCCGCTCTAGGGGAAAAGAATCTGTGACGGGACACGTAATATGCCTTTTTCTCAGAGACTAGTAAACGGTTTGATTTCTGGAACTTTATATAACAGATACCGATAACTTTTACATGACGTTGTCATTGCAGGGGGTCAATTGAAATAATTAAAATAATCGGTGACAGGTTCTGGATGTTACCTTTAAGTAATGGGTGCGGAAATTTGAGGTTAGGAAGTAAATCGGTTGAAAAACGCAGCTCTTCTCGACAAATTCAATTATATTGATAACAACTTAAAGTAGAAATATGGAAATTAACAGAGGAAATGGTGTCAGGCAAAAGTCCACTTCCAGCCTGTAAGCAGACGTACGTTTTCCACACAATTTTGGACCATATTTTGCAACAAAAACTCGCTTATCTCTGCAATGCAGAGCCCTATTTCATCTTTCAGAGCGTCTTTTGTTTGTGTTCTGTTCACGGAAATCCAATTTTTAAAATGACGTCATAGAAAATAATCCAGAGGCGTTAAATCACAAGAACGACGCGAGTAATTGGCATCGCCAAATCGAGAAATTACCAGGCCGGGAAATTTCTCATGCAATAACTGAACTGTTTGGCCTACTGTGTTGCTTGCAGCATCATCTTCCTGAAACCCATGTCATCATTAGCCAATTGTGGTCACAAAAAACCGTTTATCGTGATGTAGTAGCGCAGAGAATTCAAGGTGGCCGCGTTTCCTTGCTCACTTTCGAAAAAATGCCTGACCACTAACCGCACCATGCGATCACTTTCTGTAGATGTAAAGGTTTTTCGAGGATTGTTTATGGATTTTGTGAGTCCCATATGTGACAATTTGATTTGTTTAGATAACCGCCTAATTGAAAATGGTCCTCATCGCTGAAGATAATTTTTTTTTTATTTTTTAATTTTTTTTTTTTTTTTATTTATGTTAAAATCAAGTACAACAAGATTTAATCTTATATTTAAAGTACAAGAAAGCAGTATACATAAGTTAAGTCAAACGGCAGAAAAATACATTATTTTCTTTCAGTTTTTCAAACAGGCAAACATTCGACGCACGCAGTGATCGACAGGCGTTCCAAGGATAAAATTTCCCAACATTTTACTAAATAAATGTGAAAGGGCAACAGCTCAGTTCTTGACATTAACTTATTTCATAGCCAATTTTCTGCCTAACCTCAAATTTGTCCACCCTATACTTGTGCTATTGTGGTATCCTCAGTACCAGTGCCAATCCCAGTCCCAGTTATGGTTTCACAAACACCAGTTATGGGAATATCCTAGAGTAAAGTGTCTACACCTGGTCCTTACTGAATAATTCCTTAAAGCCTGGTACAAATCATTAATTTGTTTCTTTTAATAAAAGAAGCCTAGGACCATGAATTAAAAAAAAATTATAGAAAAGTAATACTTGATATATTTTTTCTTCCGAAAGACTTAAAAAAATTAAATATAAATCATTCGATGTTATGCACATGTACTTAAGTATAAAATTCAAACCAAAAAAAAAGTTTTACTTAGGTATGATGGAACAAAAAATTCAGAAAAATGGGACATGAAGAAAAATAATCAAACGGTAACACGGGAATTATAACAATAACATGTTTACATCAGCTTGATACAGTTCTCGTATTCTTTTTCACAATAAAATTTGTGTAAATAGGAACTGTTATCACATTCAACTAAGCCACCTAATAAGTGGTGACAAACACAATACACATGAGCACTGATGATGAAAGGGTTGCGTCTTTCGAAAACAGCTGTTCTGCTCTGCTGTGTAAGTTGAATGACAAAAACTGATATTGACTTGCCTTTGTGCCTTGGAATATTTATCATGTCTTTCTGAGATTTAAATTAAAAATTTCGAACAATTAGCCTATAGAATCTTAATTCAATTTAATACTTGATATATTTTTTCTTCCGAAAGACTTAAAAAAATTAAATATAAATCATTCGATGTTATTGAGAGTGAGGCGATTTTGTAACCACTTTTAATGCCGATTTCACAAAGTCGAAAAAGATTTTTCTTTCGTACCATTTCATTTAAAACAAAAACAAGTTGAAAAACTTTGGTTTAAATGTAATTGAAAGTCTCTGGACACCGTGAAATAGCCAGTTGGTTTAGTGTGGTGATCACGCCTCGGAAACTTTTTGTGTCGCTGTCATTTTTACCAGTCATAGGGCAGGTACATTCGAGACAATTAAGCACTAATTTTCGGTTCCAGTGGTTTCCATTAAAAAAATCTGAATTGGTTAAGAAAGGTGTGGTTTTTGTTTGTAAGTCTATAAGCCGGCATTTCGTCGGTTCTTACACCAAATCCTCCGTAGACTTCAACTTAATTAAAAAACTGCCAAAACTTAATTGAGAATTACACCAGCAAAACCATAGGTCTTGAAATTGTTCGAAAACTCAACAAACAAATTTCGATATGAATCTCTTGTTTTATTTATTTTTTTGTTGAAATATTTTATTACTTAAAATACTTGCATGGGCCCAGAAGTGCCCATCTCAGGAACTAGAATTAGAATAAAAACTGCAGATATTTTAAGCATTAGCACATTCCATTACTTTTGTCACTATTACTTGCCGGCATGCATACAAACTTAAACATGCAATTCGTTAAAACAAAACTTTTTCCTTTTGTAACTTTTGAAAATCCAAACAATGAATTGCATATTTTTTATATATTTCTCAGATTGAGGCTTATGCATTATTAAAATACATCAACAGCAACATTAGCATCATCATTTCAGTAGGTGCTGATCATGAGCGTAACCGTAGAGTTTCCTAAAGGGGTCTATTGTAATTTAACGGCAACACAAATTCTGTCATGTCTGGGGAATTGCAAAAGAAAAAACTCGTTCGGAAGAGCCAAAATTTGTTCTTGGGTAACCGAATCCTCTCTCAGATAAATTTATGTACGCCAACGCTGTTGGTGCTTATCATTCATTGTTTTCTTTCTTTGTCACACAAAAACAATGCCGTTATTTTTTTTTTTTTTGCAGCAAATTAACAGGAAAATAATGTTAAAGAAATTCTTGAGTACTTTGTGACAAATAGTTGTTCAGGGCCACAACTTTCAAACAGAATACAAAAACATGTACCCAACAATCTAGCACAAGCTCACGCATAATTTTGAATAAAAATATGTGAATATTTTAGTGCCTGGGCTGAAAATGAATGAATTCGTTTTTATGAAAAATTTACTGAATTCTTACGATTACTACCCCCTTAACCCTTTCCAAAGATAAGCAATGGTAGCCTGCCTGCAAAGACTACAAATTGTTTTTTACTACATTTTTGCAAAACTTTTCCATTTTAAAGTTGTAACACTAACAAAACGAAATCAATAACAACCTACTAAAGGAAAGTTTGCCAGGAATTCAGTAAAATTCTCAGCTTGTGGCCCGGAAGTAGTGTAACTCTGGATCATTTAAAGGGTGTTTTTTTTATACGAATCACTCTGTTGTCTGACAGCTGTTTTGACAGTTTAAAGTGACGTCTCTACTCAGTATTGTTTGGCAAATCATCATGAACAGGTTAACTCCAGAACAACGCTTCCAAATCGTGGAAATTTATTTTCAAAAACAGTGTTCAATTAAAAATGTTTATCCGCTTTTTTCCGCAAAATTCTCTTCAGTCAACAAGCAAAATTGCCGTATTTGGAGCAAAGGTAATCCACACGCCGATCAAGAATTACCAATGCATCCCGATAAATGTACCGTTTGGTGCGGTCTATGGGCTGGTGGAATTATCTGTCCTTATTTCTTTAAAAATGAGGAAGGACGACGCGTTACCGTGAATGGAAATCGATACAGAATCATGATCAATGAATTTTTGGTGCCAAAACTTCAAGATATGGATGTAAACGAAATGTGGTTTCAACAGGATGGTGCCACTTGTCATACTGCGGGCGAAACAATGGACTTATTGAAAGAACATTTCAACGACAACATTATTTCGAGAAATGGACCGGTGAATTGGCCTCCGCGTTCGTGTGATTTGACGCCACTCGATTATTTTTTGTGGGGATACCTGAAATCATTGGTTTACGTGGATAAACCAGCAACGATTGACGCTTTGGAAACCAGTATTCAACGTGTCATTGTTGAAGTACGCCCTCAAATGCTTGAAAAGGTGGTCGAAAATTGGACCTCCAGAATGGCTTTTGTGCAAAATAGTCGTGGTGGCCATATGCCCGAAATTATATTTAAATGTTAAATGACAAGAAATTATCTACCAAATAAAAAGATTTTTTTGGCCATTTCATAATTTGGCATGTGTTTTATTTAAATTTCACATCAGCAAGCTCTTATAAAAACACCCTTTATAATGATTGCAAGAGTTTTTCTGTTTCGACTCCTTTTTAGCAGACCTCAAGTGTTCTTGATATTAAGTGAATCTGATTTTTGTGTCATTTTTTATAAATGCAAAAGCACTAATTTGTCAATAAATTAAATGGAATTAGGAAATGTGCTTACTGCCATACAGGTAATTATTAATAATTTATATTTATCAATTTATTTTATATAAACCCTTCTTTTCATTATATTTTAATCATTTGTATATATATACTAACAGGCCCGTCCGGTATTGCCCGGCGAGTTATTTGAGTGGAAATTGGTTTAATTGCGCTTACACCTCTTTATATTAAGTATATAGTTACATTGCTGTTAAATAATATTTCTTGCTTTAAATGAGAAGGCATATATATTAATTGAAATGAACATTTACTATAAAATCAATGCTTAAGATCCGAATGCTCAAGAACTGAAGAAAGTTATATATCGTCACAGAAAATGTGAAACGAAAAAAATACAAAGTCGAATTTTTTAGATTTGTCAGGTCGATAAAGTCGTAATAAATCTCTCTAATACTTTAGTCTCAGTTTCCTTCTCAATAATCCTTTGAATTTGATACCCATATCGTGTGCTGCTGTTGGCTGAAGTAGTAGAACACGAGACTATGAAGCGGAGGGTCGTGAGTTCGAGCCCGCGCTGAGTCATGAAATATTGTGTTGAATTCCTCTGATCAGCATTAGTGCGTGGTTGTGTTAGTTGATGCCAGCCTGTTTCAATGATGAAGGCATAGTCACTGATGACGGTACATAATTGGCAGGGACTAACACTATCACGTATTAAAAAAGCAGAGTAGCAGCACCCACCTTCGTCGGCCCTGTAGCAAAAATTAGCCGGCGAAGTAAGAGGTTGAAATATCCACAAAAACAACTGTCTATCTTCTCATCTTTCCTAGTCTGCCCCCTCAATACTATCCCTCGTTTTCAGTTCCGGCGCAATGCATTGCATATACATAGAGGGGTCATCCCCTGAGTGCTGGTCCTAGATAAAAAAAAGTAGCCGTATGACCATTTTGGGGCGTGTTTCATAAAGTGTTTGTAGATATTTCATTAAATTTTGCGTTCCCACTTCCAAAACTCCTTACATTTGGTACCCATGTCATGGGGGTGGTCCGCCCTTTTGGCAGACCATTCGTTCTAAAAAATCTCTTTTATGTTATAGCCATATCATGTGGATGGAAAAAAGTAGCGCCCCTCTATTTTGAAACGTCCACCATATTGAGACGTCCGCCATATTGTTTTTGAATTAATTTTATTAGGTTTTATTTTTCCTATTCAAAAACCGCTTTCATTTGATAAAAAGGAATGGCCCACATCTTTATGGTATCCGCCAATTTTGGTATCCAATGTCCGTCTCCTGATTCTAAGCCAAATTCCCACCAATTTGCTACCAAATCGGTAAAGTCGTTCTTGAGTTATAAATAGAGTAGCTCACACG
This sequence comes from Linnaemya tessellans, assembly GCA_951800035.1. Lineage (NCBI taxonomy): Eukaryota > Metazoa > Arthropoda > Insecta > Diptera > Tachinidae > Linnaemya > Linnaemya tessellans. The sequence continues at coordinate 113,938,050 of OX637533.1, forward strand.
ATTTTCTTTTATATATACAGATTTTTAAATAAACATATTTTTGTTTATAAATAAACAATTAAGGACGTTATACGTCGTATTCGACTGGGTCAAGTACTCGGCATACGTTCGCTCTTTGCACAAAATTTTGAAGCTCATTACCTCGTCAATGCAGCGGCCAAATTCATCTGTCAGAGTGTCAGTTGTTTGCGGAGTGGTCACGTAAACTCGTTCTTCTAAATTGCCCCAGAGCAACTAATCCAGCAACATTAAATCATAACAACAAGGTGGCCAATTGATATCGCCAAATCGATAAATTATGCGACCGACATATTTCTCATACAATAATTGATTTGTTTGGCCGGGTGTGTGGCTTGTGGCGCCGTGTTGCTGAAACCAAAGGTCACTGATGTCAACAGTAGCCAATTGTGGCAACAAAAAAAAATAAATAAAAAAATAGGTGATCGCGGTGGCTGCGTTTTAATGATCATTTTCGAAAAAAATGCGCTGGTATGATACCGCCTGACCACAAACCGCGTCGTACGCTCACTCTCTTTCCATGTCATGGTTTTTTGAGGACTGTTTCTGGCCTTTGTGAGTTCCATAAGCGACAATTTTGTTTGTTTTCCTGACCACCTGATTGAAAATGGGCCCCATCACTGAAGATAATTTTGTTGAAAAGCTCGTTCACTTCTTCAAACAGCCAATTAAGGGTTAATTTACTTCCTAACCTCAAATTTGTCCTCTATATACAAAAACAAATTTCTTTTACTTTGTTAGGTAGATAGATTTTATATAGGAAGGAGGCAAAAGGGACAATGCGTTCTGTAGTACATTAAAGTGTCAAAAGTTGTCGATACCAGTATTTTGCATGAAACTGGTCTACAATTAACGCAGTCTTGCACTATTGCAACTCAGATAAATTCAATCACATATTCACCAAGCGTGACTAGATTTAATGAAGGCTGTGCTGTGCTGTGGCGAATATTCTGTGTACTTGGCATTAGGCTTGTGTCCAACTAGCTCATTCGCTCAGTTTTGAGAAGAACCTCTGATCAAACCCATTTAAATTACATAGGTTTGATTAAAGGTTCTTGTCAAAACTGAGCGAATGAGCTAGTTGGACACAAGTCTACTTGGCATCACTTGGTTTTTCTCGTTAGTGTTTCATAACACTGGCCATATTGCAATTGAAAGAGAAAAAATAAAATTGATAACTAATAAATAATGAATGAACATTTTCCAATGCATACTTTTGTGATCTGCTACCAACGTTCACATACAATTAAGTTGCATGTATGAGTAAATGGTTGCAAGGATTTCATTGTTAACTTTGTGAAAGTATTTGTTTACATATGCAAGATGTGAAACAGCTTTTCTTACTCTTTTGAATAAAATTGCATAGACAGAAGCACAACAAAATATTTCTCATTGGCATACATTTACACGAGTAGTCATATCTGGAGCATCAATCGTAGCAGCGTTTCGTAAGGCTTAGATTTTAGTAAGCAATTCATTTAACTGCAGTAAAAGCTGGCGAACCCGCTTATTACAGCCGAAGCTGGGCAAATAAATGCAAAAATAGACTACCATGTTTTTAATAGATATTCTTTCTGAGATGCAGAGAGATATTAATTTTTAGTAAAGTATGATTTTTTTAGGAAAGCAACATTCTCTCGAAAACAAATCCTCAAAAAATCAGAATAATTATTTTGTATTGAAAGATCGATGTCGATGTTGTTTAGTTTCGACGTCAATACATCACTTTTCCACAGATAAATAGGGCACGCTGTCTATTAACAATCTAACAGTAAGTATCTCCTAAACTATAAACACATCAATATTTGATTCGCTTTCGCTGCCCTCAAAAAGCAGCGAATCCAACACACTTTGCAGACTTTCCTGAATGCATAAATACACATCTCCTAAACTAAGAACAGATATAAATAAATTTCTTTTTATGTTTTTTTAAGTAATATTTTAGTTATAATATGAATTCGGGTTCATTAGTTCATGATTTGATGCAGGGTGGGCAAATTTGAGGTTAGAAAGTAAATTGGCTGTCAAATGGTGAAATGTCAAGAATGAAGCTGTTATCCTTTGACATTTATTTAGTAAAACGTTGGAAAATTTTTAGGAATTAAAAAACTAAATAAAAAAATTTGCGTCATACGTTTCTGAATTGTATGCCTGAAAAACTGAACGAAAACAATGCATTTTTCAACAATATCGGGCCTATTCGGAAATGCATCTATGCGCTGCACCTGATGCGTCTGTGTGATTAATTTGCGCAGCTGATACAAAACAGCTGATGCAGATGCTTAACTAAAGCGCAGACAAAAAAGTTCATTTGATTGCAATTTCGAACGCAAGAACATTAAAAATTCAAAAATTAATAATTAACTTATTTTTTGACTTGTATGAATACAAAAATGATTTGAAATTGCTCATTATCAATATCAATTCTAAAAATTTCTAAAAAACAATAAATTAACAAAAGAAAACAAATCAAATATTTACTCATCTATTGCATCAGCCATTTTCGTGATTAGCTTTTGATGTTATTTTGCTCATCATATACTTCAGTGATGCATTTTAGAATTCACCACATTTGCAGTGTTGCCATCTGTTGGCTATCAGAACGCACGACGCATCAGATGCAGCGCAGTGATGCATTTCCGAACAGGCCCATCATCTTTCGTGACGAGGCCCATTTTCAAATAGGCGCTCACGTAAACATACAAAATTATCGCATTCGGAGCTCACAAAATCCATAAGCAGTCCTCGAACACATCCAAAGAAAGAGACCGTATGGTGCAGTCAACATTATCGGGCCGTGTTTCTCCAAAATAAAGCTAGGAAACGCCGTCGCCGTGAACTTTTTGCGCTACCAAACCATGATAACCGATTAGCTGTGGCCACTATAGGCTAATGTTGCCATCAGTAACCTTGGGTTCAGCAAAGCGACGCCACAGGCCACACAACCGGCCAAACATTTCAGTTATTGCATGACAAATTTCCCGGTCGCGTAATATCTCGACTTATGAAATTCGGCACTGCATTGACGAGATAAGCGAAGCTTTGTTGCATAATGTGATTAAAAATTTTGTGGAAAGGACGGACGTCTGTCGACGTGCTAGCAGTGGACATTTGCCCGACATTATATTCCATTATTAATTCCCATATTTCTACTTTACACTGTAGAATATGGGAATTAATAAACCTGAATTTGTCAAAGAAAGCGTATTTAGTTCCTAACCTCAAATTTACCCACCCTTTACAATTGTTTAATCAAAATGGGTGTTCTGTTTGGGCAAAGACCCGAACGATTGTTCATCGAAAAATTATCTTCAGCGATGAGGGCTTTTCTGGATGAATGGTTGTGTTTGTACGCAAATTTCTAAAATGTGAAACGACATCAATCCAAATTAGATCCAGTAGGGTATTGGACCCGAAACAAATTACTCGTGGGTGTGCTTGTTCACCAGGCCATCACTTCTTTTGGCCTGAGATGGAGGATGTGGGTATTAACGGCACATGAGGTGACGGTGTCACACTGCTTCTGATACATTGGATATTTTGTGAGAGGTCATATGAGGTCATGGTCATCTCACGTGGAGCTTAAAGTATTTCTTGTGGATTTTTCTTAAGTCGCAGGTGTATGTGGGTAAACCACAAACCACAGTGGTTTCCAAATCCCAACTAAACTACGCCATCTGTCAAATTCGGCCTGACTTATGCGCCAGAGCCTTGAAAATTTTGATATTTCGGATGCCTCCACCCAGAAAAGTAGAGGCGGACATTTGAACGATATTATATTCTATATCGGCATCAATAGGTTTTTTAAATGATTATACACACACACACACACACACTTTATATATTTTAAATTTAAAGATAGGGAACGCTTAATTAAAGACCCTTTACAAAAATTAAAACGCTTTTATATTGTTATATGCGACTTACCAAAAAGCAGAAGTTGTAAAATAAAATTTAAAATAAATACAAAAAAGTGAAGACAATAAAAAGTTCGACTTTTGTTGAAATGTGTGTTATTGTTGTAAAAATTGTACAAAAACTAAAATGAGTTAATTGTGTACTTTTGTAATATTTTTAAAATTAATTTCTTTTACTTTTTTAGTAATTTGTTTAACACAGAAATTTTAGTGTAATTAAAAGTACAAAAAATAGTTTTTTTACGAGGAAGCCAAACACACGCACACACATCCATACAGACATAGAAATGAATGATATTATGCGATGAACTTTTGTTTGACTAATAAAAAATATATATAACTATTAACTGTATGGATGCCAGTTTTGATCCGACTTTTAGTCTCTAAACGGAAATTGTTATGTCAGTTTTAAAAAAAAATTTTATAAAAGTATAAACGACAACTATTACAAAATGTGGTGTAATTCTAATGGGGAACTGCTTATGCAAGAGCATTAAACGTTAAGACACTTTGAAAAGGGCACGACTTATTAAGCGCTTAATACTAAAATTTTAAAATGACTGGCCGAACTATAACATAAAAAGGTGCAAACATTAAAAAGTGGTTTACATTTGCTTGTGTAAAAGAAAATATATGTTTTAGGAGATTTACTTCCAGCGAGGTAATTGAACTTCTGCATTAACATTTTAATTTTGTAATGACAAGAATTTTATGCCAGTGTGCATTGAAACTAACAGCAACTAAATTATAATGCTGCTTGCTGTTTAATGAGGAAGTTAGCTTTAGAATTCTTCCGATCAGAATTAGTGCATGGCTGCGTCTGACATACACACGGTGACCATATTTTTTAACCCAAAAAAGAGGACATTTAGAAATGTAATAAAAATTGTTTTTACTATTTATAGTCAATTGCATATATTCTAGGCATGGTCGACTTACTTACATATATTAATGTTTTTTAAACAAAATATGACCAGAACTTAAAATATGTCCAGAAATATTACAGTCATTTGAGAAAAAGATTTTAATTTCTGCACAATGATTATAATTTCTATTGTATTGGTGATTTTGACTTTTATTGTATTGAAAAAATAAAACTTTTAATTTTGGAGTTTAAACAAAAAAGTATTAATAATAAAAAAAAGGACAATAAAGGACATTTCAATTAAAAAGAGGACACTTTAATTTTTGTTTACCTAAGAGGACATCATGTAAAAAAAGAGGTCTGTCCTCTTAAAAAAAGGACGAATGGTCACCGTAGACATACACCTTAATTGAGCTCATCGCAATTAATGTCATTATTGAGCTCAATTAAGCATATAAAATTTTAATGAAGTAATTGCTCAATTATCTCTTAATTGTTATAATATGGAGTAAAATTACAAATGCGACACTGCTAAAAAGTGTGTTTAGTGAGCAAAATACAAAGTTAGTTAGGACTTAGCACCTAAATTGTGGAAAACGTAAAAAGCCATTAACAGAATAAGTCGAGTGATGTTGAAGTTAAATTATTGACATTAAATTTATTTCAGTTAGAAAATTAAAAAAAAAAACGATCCCAGATTTTTACTTGAGCTTCTCTTGAATATGAAAAAGTTTTACTTTTAGTTGTCGTAAGTTAATTGAATCGACTAAATTTTGTATATATATAAACAGGTAGATAATTAGTGGATATCGACTCAATTAAACATGCATTTCTCAACACCATATTAGTTGCATTCGCACCGTTGCAGTGATGAAGGCATTGGATATATCTTTTTTTGCTTTTTCCAGAGCCATCGTCTGCTGATATCTAAACCTGTTAATATAAATAGAATTTGAACAAATTCATTTATTAAAAAAATTAAAAATAATTTGCAGTTCGCAGATTTGAACTTAGAGCCTGTTGAAAAAAATTTACATCCTGTAATATAAAAAAATATTTAGTTTAACAATTTTTTTTATCGGATAAATGTTGCGAATGCCACAAATTTGAGGTAAACCTGCAAAGTGTGTTGAACCATATCTTGTTCAACTATTAAGTGTTAGAAATTCAATTGAAAATTGTATTATAACTTAATTAACCGAGAATAGTAACAAAATAACTTCAATTGTAGTAGTTGATGTCGAACCTGCGACGTTCACAATTATAAACTACCAACGAGGAGGCACTCTGTAAACGAGCTGTTACGTACTGCAACTTCCACTCTGGGATTAAATTCCATCAGCATTTTCCCCCCACTACTTATAAAATATTTTCGAAAACTGACATGTAAAATCGTGTGACTGCCATAATTTAGCGATTAAATTACGCACAGCGTTCTCAGAAGCAGCCTGATCACGATGAAAACCTGCTCAAACTTTACAAAGTGATACATTAAAATATTCACAATTTTAGTAGCAAATTTTCGCTATTAAAATTCTTTGTTCAAGAGTATAGCTGTACCATAGTTAAAATTTCCCAGCTTTTTACTAAATAAAATATCAATGGATCACAGCCCAATTCTTGACATTCCATCATTTGACAGCCAATGTACTTCTTAACCCCAAATTTGCCCACCTTTTATATAACTAAAGAATTTTTTTTGCCAATTTGAAAATGTATCTCCATTGATAATCTCTTTTGATTTGCTTATAAATTTAATTCTCTTTTACGGCCCGTTCTAGAGGTGTTTAACAAAACAAATCGTTTATAAAAGCCATTAATGTTTTTGTCCTGGCTGCATGCTAAAGCTTCGTTATCTTTAAATGTATTTGTGTTTGCTTATGGTCTTTTGGTTAATTATCATTAATTTTATGCATCATCACGTTATAAATTTCATATTTGTGATTAAAGGATGAACAATATACGAAATGCCAACCACAAATGAAATTTTTTCATTAAGTGTGAAAAATACTCTATTTGAGCATCATCAACAGTAACATTAACACCGGACGGACATCCACATAGACAACCGTCCTACATGTTTTTAACCTTCTGCTGTGTGAACATTCTGTAGCATTTGCATTATTCTTCTATCTGCTTGCCAAACTTGTACACACATACACATTTGCACACATGCATGCATTTGCATGCACACATAAGACTTTATCTAGATTATAATTCTTTGTTTTAAACATCCAAAAGTGCTTTATGTGAAAGAAATAATAATGCCTTAACGTTTATGGTTCTAGACGTCTCGCCAGCCATTTATGACCAGCAAAATTAATGCAGAAAACCGAGGAAGGAAAAAAATACCAGTAACTCCCTGTTGCTGTCTATTGTTTCGAAATAGTTTAAAAAAACGAGTTATCATTTTTGTTAAAAGTCTAGACAATGCAATGACATGTCAATATATAAAAATGAAAATGCGCATCATTGTGGAAATCACCTCGTTGCAAAAATGCTGCAGCTGTGCTGAAAAGTCAAATGCCACCCACTTGTTTACAATATTGTAAATAGAATTTGATAACAAAAACACTTTTTCGTTGTTTCCTGTGGCAAAAAACAACAAAACAAATACCAGCATCACAAAAACGGATGCGGAAATGCTATGTTGAGCAAAATACTACAAGGTTCATGGTAAAAATAAATAAATTGTTTTCTCTAAACTGGGTATTCATCAGCCCATCATATTGCAGAGATGGTTGCTGTGTATATGCAACCAGTGTTGCTAACTGCTAACTGATACTTATAACCAAATTCTTAACGCTTTCTATCTAGAACTTTGAAACATACAACACCATCGATTCAAATATTATCCCGCAAACTCATAATGTAAAAGTATAAATTAAAAATGCATTAAAATAAAAATGGTTTAAAATTTTAACAAATTTATTGTTCCGCTTACAAATGGATGCTCATGGGGATTCAACTCTGGAACCAATTGAACCTTATAACGCGTGATTCACCGATCTTTGCGCAAAATGCGACTAAAACTGGGGCATTCAAAGTTCAAATGACTTCTCATGCACACTCTCAGCCACAGTTTTGATATTTTCGGTTCTCCGACACGCCAATGCCTTGGCGCATCAACAGTGAAATCAGTTTCAAGAACAGACACTGTTGGCCCTTCTCTACGACCAAATTTTGTACGACATTTTCGTATAATTTTCGATCAATTGTGTTTGTTTTGGAAATAAATTTTCAATAAATCCCAACGATGCTTAAGCGTAAATCGATTCATTTCACTCAACGGAGACAATATACGGAATTCTGCGACAGAATAGAATGACATAAATATTGCCGGATTCGAATATCCGTTGGTTCAAAAAATTAGTTGGAATTGTATTTTATTCAAGATTTTTTATAAAACAATTTTTTTTAAATATATTTTAAATACTTTCATTATTTTTATAAATATGCAGGGAAATCTGATTTCTCCTGACCTGAATAATTTAAGTGAAATAGGTTCCGAAATGAGTTTCCTAGTACCCATAGAACTCTTTTCGTACTCCCATCTTTGGCTAATGCATTACCTGATCATCTCTTGCAACGTACTGTTCTTGCACCAATTTTTCCCCTTTCGATATTTTTTGTTGCCTTTTGCCAATATTATTGACTTTCTTGTTAAACAAAAACAACTCCAGGGCAACTTATTTCAATTGTAAGGATTTGTTTCCTTGTCTATTTAATGAAATAAAAATAAACTGAGAAATGCTGTTAGAAAAATACTATTGCAGCTGCTGCTGCTGCTGCTGCTGTTTTCAAATATTGCAATAATAAATTTTCTCTTTTTGTTGAGTTTTTCTTGTGTTCAGTTGTTGGAAAATTGTAGTGGGAAGGTGTGAATTCATGTTTACGCATAAATTAAGGTTCTTATCAGTGGTGCCGCAGTAACACTGGCAAATGGGAAACATGAAAGTAATTTTTCTATTCGATTTTCAAACTCAATTGCACACAATAAATGAAAACTATTAGTCATATAACTTTTGTGCATACGACAAATGGCACAGATCCAAAAAAAAATATTAAATTAAATGCGGTTAATGCCGTATTGAGGCTGTGAACTCTTATTTCTTACGAATGTAATACAAAATTAATATTTCTTACAAATGTATTGCAAAATTGTTCATAAGATTGAGATGAAATCATCTCATTCGGTCAGTACAAATATAGGAATTAATTATGGAATATGATGTGGGGCAAATGCCCGCCTCTAGCACACCGGCAGACGTCCGATAGAGATAGGGAATTTTTTGTATCTATTTCAACCTTTTTACTTCGCCGGCTAATTTTTGTTACAGGACCGACGTGTCAGTCGCTGCCATTTATGTACAGTGACCAGTGCTATGCCTTCATCATTGAAACAGGCTGGCAACAACTAACACAACCATGCGCTAATGCTGATCAGAAGAATTCAACACAATATTTCATGACTCAGTGCGGGCTCGAACTCAGGACCCTTCGCTCCATAGTCTCGTGTTCTACTTTTTGCAATCAAACTTTGCTTACCTCATCAATGCAGTGCCAAATATCATTTTTCAGAGCGTTAGCTGTTTGTGTTTTGTTCATGTAAACCCGGTCTTTCAAATGGCCCCAGAAAAAATAATCCAGCCGCGTTAAGCCACAAGAACGAGATAACCAGTAGACATCGCCAAATCAAGGAATCACGCGACCGGGAAGTTTCTCATGCAATAATTGAATTTTTGGCCTTTTGTGTGGCTTGTGGCGCCGTCTTGCTGAAACCGAAGGTCAATGACGTCAATATTAGCCAATTGTGATCACAAAAAATCGGTTGTCATTGTTCGGTAGTGCAGAGAATTCACGGTGACGGCATTTACTATCTCATATTCGAAAAAATACGGAACGATTATGCTGGCGGACCATGTAGCATACGGTCCCTTTCTTTGGATGTAATGGTTTTTCGAGGACTGTTAGTAGATTTTGTGAGCCCCACATGCGACAATTTTTTTCTTCAAGAGGATGGCGTTCCATGGTCAAAATTTCTCAACTTGTTAGTAAATAAATGTCATAAAATGGCAGTTCAATTATTGCCATTTCATCACTGCATAGCCAATTTCCTTCCTAACCTAAAATTTTGCCACCCTGTATTTTATTTAGTAAAATTGATGTGAAACCAAAATCAGCGCACATCTGCTGGATTCTGATGTCAAGTATAATTGCTTTTATAAAATAATTTAGAAGCATTGGATTGGTGTAACCGAAATATTTTTTATTTATTCGAATTTATTTTCGAAAATCCAACGGAAGTGGAACAAAGTTTCTGTAATTCGAACAAAGTTTCTGTAATTCAACTGTAGTTTAATATCATATTAAGAATTAAGAATCATATTGAGAATTTTGGAATTATCAATTTAGTTTTCAGAAAATGTCTAAAGCAAAGACAGTAAACTTGACCCTAAATAAATTTTTGAAATACGAAGTACAGTCGAATCGGCATGCGGAACATGCTTTACTGAAAAAAAAAAATCAGATTACTGAAAGCGATAAAAATCCCTGCACTGATTTCACTTCGCTTTAGCGAAACGTCGCTTTACTGAAAATATCGCTATACTGAAAACCAAAAGCAAGCCCACAACTACGTTTTGAATGAAACTTACTTCGGTTTAGTGAAAAAATAAATAATGACATATTTATTTATTAGAAACAGATTGCATAACTTAAGGCTGAAAAAACTGTGCATGTTTTGTCCGTTAAAAAATTAAATGGTAAAATTTATATGTCCTTTTCGCTCTTACGGATTTTATTGCATTTTTCTATTAATTGTCAATGCAAGCGGCTAGAGATTTTCGAGGAATTCGCGAAAAATTTCAACAACAAATTGTGCACATATGCATGTGAATGTTTTACTGATTTTAAGCAGTACGCTTACCTGTAACAAATTTCAATAATCCGAACTACATTTTAGAGAAAAAATTCGGATAATTGAAAAAATTTTGTTTGTTGGTTATTTTCAGTAAAGCGGAGTCGATTGTATATTCTATGTTATTCATAAAAATGCTTCGAATACGAACACATTAGCTCGTAATTTAAAATATCTTTTCACACACTCACACATAATTAGTATCTGCTATTGCTTATAACCACAATCGAAAAAAACGGTTTTATTTAGCTAATTTGTGCACCCTTGTTTTGAGTAAAAGCGAATTGAACCAATTAATTGATGTCGTCGTCATTTATGCTAATAAATTTTACAAGATTTCTGCACACAAAAGCTTTTGTTTGTTTCAAAATCACCCATCTTGTGTTTTTAGCAACATGTTTACACGGCGCTTATTTATTACAATCAGCCTAAAGACACACTTTTGTTTTTTGTTGTTATTTTAGTATTTGTATAGAAAGCATTCATGCGTTTTATCTTTTCCACGTAGCAACTGTGCAGATACACGAACTTATTTTCATACTTGATAGAAGCGTTGCCGTTGAAAAGTTTTCACAAGAGGGATTTTGAAATAAGGGCCAAAAAAAATATAAATGAGTTTCAGCTGCTTAAATAATAAGATATACGAGGTCTGTTAAATAAACAATTTAAAAAATAGTTTGAAAAATAATATATTCGACTAGAGTTTTTTTTTGTATTGGTGCACTGTTCTCGACCATGTTTTAGCTATTTAGCGTGTTTAGTTTTGTTAATGCTTTGTGCTTGCTCGGCGATTCTCAGGTGTAGAAAGAAAGTTATCAACAAAATATGTAAAAATGTTGTGAAAAATAAAGGCTTGAACTGTTGACAGTGGCGTACAGTTGGATTCCACTCTGCTCAGAAAAGTTTTTACAAGTGGTGCAAGCTTTTCAAAGAAGGTCGGACAGGAATATGTAAATAACGATGCTCCAAAACATCAATAAAGGATAAAAATGTTGAGAAAGTGAAGAAAAATGGATATGGGAAATCTTGGAATCACTATTAGCGAATTTTCTGAAGATGTCGACGTATCGGTTGGCTTATGTCATGCAACTTTTAACTAAGAAAATTGGCAAGTTATTGGTTGTACTTCATTTAAAGTAAACCTTGACATTTTAACGATATTATGAGTTCCTAGGAAACTTTCCTGACTGCTTCTGAATGGGTGTCACTATCTAGGTATGCACATGTGTGTATTATCCGTGTGTGTTTGTGTGTATGTGTGAGTGTACAAGTATGTGATCCACTTATAGCTCGTGAACGGATGAAACGAATCGAACAAAACCAGTCAGGTTTCAATGGGTTCTTTCAAATTTAGATTTGAATTGGAACCGATGTGAACTGTCAGATTATGTGAAACGTTTCTGTTTCAAGTAGTTTTTTTTAATAACTTTCAAACCACTCTTTTTGATCAATTCCACAAACCAATCAACTCTCGACATTAAAAAACCTCTTCGATCGCCACTAACCGTGTCAAAACAGTTTAATTCCAAGGCGAACTAATACCAGGTGAACTCACGGGCGAATTCCCTGCAAGTTAAAGCAGCACAAAGTAGCGAAAAATCCGGAAAACGAAACGTGAACGAAAAAATCCGAAAAAAACGATTTTTGTTACCATATTTTTACCTTTATTTTGGTAATTTATTTTATTATTTATTAAGCTCGAGGTCGTTTTTTATGTAAAATTATTTCAATTTTATTTTATTATACAATATTTCGTTAACAATTTGTTAACATCTTCAGGATGTTAACAAATTGTTAATAGGATGATGATGATGATGTTAACAAATTGTTAACGAAATATTGAATAATAAAATGAAATTGAAATCATTTTAAATATAAAACACGACCTCGAATTTATAACTAATAAAATAAAAGTGAGCTTTATGTATGAATTTCTATTTTATTAGTCTAACTTTCATATGTAAATTATTTACAGGATGTTAATTTTTTGTCAACGGGCTCAAGTTCAAATCTGCGAAACTGCAAATTATTTTTTATTTTTATTTATTTTTATCAAACTCTATTTATTTATATTAAGAGTGGAATATTAAGAATATTTTCTATAAACCAGCAGAAACGAAATATCTGATTGATTCGTGTTGGAACCAACTTAGTTGCGTTTCAAAAAGTTCTATCAAACATAGATTTCTTATGAATTGTAACTGATTTAAACCGGTATTTATATATATTTAGTTTAGTTTCAATAACTAGTTACAGTTGCAATTAAAGCTGAAAGGTGTTTTCGGTTAAATCCGAGTTTTTCTAGGAGTATAAATAACTCGTATATCTGATGCCTGCCACATTTAAATGGCAGCCACAACGGCAACGCTGCTAAACAGATAGAAAATGTTTTAAATATTCATCTGTCGTTAAAGTTGAAAAATAAGTTTAATCAAACTTAAGGCTGATGAAAAATAAACGACACAAGCTCATTGTCTTACGAAAATCGTATCTGTTCGCTTTGCATCAGCACGTATCAGCAAGTGCACATACTTACACATTATCTCAAGTAATTCTCGTATCTCTCTGTATTTTATATGGACATTTTTTTATTTTGATAAAAATAAGCCAGCAAATTTAAAAGAAAATTAACTTGAAAACATTTCGAAGTGCAAAAATAGCAAATAATTGTTTCTGTGTGACCTTTTTCTTTTTTTTTGAAACGGCTTTCCGGATATGAAATCTACTCACGCAGTAGATGGTGATGGAACTATGAAAGGAAAGGAGATTGTTGGGTGGCCGCCATAAGCAGTAGGAATACTCTTCAGAAAGTTGACCCCAAGAAAAACTCGAACATGCAGTGGTCAAAAATTACAATAAGGGTGGGCAAGTTTAAGGTTTGGAAGTAAATTGGCACAACAACACACTTACAAAAAAATAAAGTCCACCTCTATCACGTCGGCAAAAAGCCGTTCTTTTCACAGCTTATCTTATTTGTCAGAGCGTCAGTTGTTTGTCGTTTGGCCCCAGAGAAAATAAGAACGAAGCGGCCAATTGACAACGCAAATCGAGAAATTACAAACCGAGAAATTTCTCATACCGGCTGTGTGGCTTCTGTTGCCGTCTTGTTGAAACCAAAGCTCACTGATGTCAACATTGGCCAATTGTGGCCACAAAAAGTCTGTTATCACAAGGTTTGGTAGCGCAGAGAATTCACGGTGACGACGTTTCCTTGCTAACTTTGGAAAAAATACGGCTGCCTGGCCACAAACCGCACCACGCGGTCTCTTTCTTTGGATGTAACTGTTTTTCGAGGACTGTTTTTGGATTTGGTGAGCCCCATATGGGACAATTTTGTTTGTTTACAATTAACAATGGCCCTCGTCCAATTGAAAATGGACCTGGTCATTAAAAATGGTTTTATTGAAAAATGCGTTGTTATCGTTCACCTTTTCAAGCAGCCAATTCGCAATGGTTTGAGACAAACAGTGGTCGGCCGGTTTTCCATTGTTAAAATTTCCCAACTTTTTACTAAATAAGTCCGGAGGATGACAGCTTAGTGCTTGACATTTCATCATTTTATAGCTAAATCTACTTCCTAACCTCAAATTTGTTTGATATTCTTGGTTTCCTGCAAAAATGCAATTAAACAAACATTTACTTTTTATTTTATTTTTTGATGTCTTAAAAACAATTAATATTGATTATGTATGAATTTTTATTAGTCGAACTTTCTTATGTAAATCGTTAATTTTTTCAACGGGCTTAAGTTCGAATCTGCATGACTGCAAATGATTTTTTATTATTTTATTAATAAATGAATTTGTTCAAATTCTATTTATTATTTGTTATATTAAGATTGGAATATTAATAATATTTTCAATAATCATCAAACCAGCAGAACGGATCAGTACTGATTTCGAGGCCGCTACGCCATCTCATCAGCGTTCTTTGTTCAATTTTTTCACTTTTGCAAGTGGTGCTAGTTAGTAGGAATATCAACTATTTAACCAATATTTTAACGAAAATTGAATATGAGAAGTTATCACATTCATATTTTTAAGTTATTACCTTTTTGGTTAGCACGAAATGTATCCTAAAAATGGCGGAAAAACTTGACAGCTATCAAAAATAATAGCGCTCTACAGGATTTAAATTTAAAAGCCATACCCAAGATAACAAAATAAAAGACTTTGTGTTTTTTGTAGTGTAGCACAATTAATAAGAAATTTTTCCTAAATTAGAAATATTCTTACTTCTAAAGCTGCTACTTTTATCTTCTTAGCTGTCTGCCATTTGCCTCACACGCCATCTAATATAAACCCTGCGGAAAACAGTTAAAGCCAAGTTCGTTCTTTCATGTTTTTAACAACTATTTGCCGTTTAAATTGTTCACGTGTGTGACACATTTTTCTCAAGCTATTTATGAAATATACACTTACACTTGTCTCCTAGAAGCCGTAAGTATTTTTCCAAAAATAAAAACAAAATCAAAAGCCGTGATAGCACCTGGTGCTTCTTAAAAATGTTGAAACATATACGGCAAACTTAAAGAAGTTTCTTTAAAGGAATGGGCAAAAAATTATTAATATATAAAAAAAAAGAAAGAAATACAAAATTTTTTTCGTACTTCTTCTGCACGTCCTATGCAGCCATTCTATAGCTTGAAATTAAATTCGGCATTGGAACAGTAACGAGAATAACGCTTTCAATACGAGTATGAAAATAAAACAGTGGCAGTTTATTAAACAAGTAGCATATGATGTGTCTGTCATTCACACACACGCACTCACACACACACACACATCCACACATCCAGTAATATGAAAAGGAAATAAAATATGTAGCTACGAGTATGTGTGTAGCCGTGCCAATGTATGTGCTGAATTGTACTTAATGTATACTTTAAAGCTTTATCTTTATCCTTTTTCCATTAGTAATATTGATCATAGACTTACTGCTGCTGTATGCAGCACTCGTCGTCAGTCGAACACATGCTGGAAACTGCTTCGGGTTGTGTATGTACGTGTTATAAACAATACAAATTCCTTCACATTGCGACATTCACATAATATTGTTTAACAATTTCATAGGGGAACCGGAAACTTCCGCATTTAAACTGCCTAAAGTTACATGTCTTGGAATATAATACACACGCACAAATATTTGACAATTGATAGAGGCTTTTAATGTTTGGGATTTAACCAAGCGAACACAAGGTCATATATAAAATTTTCCTAAAAGTTACCGTTAATAGTGTTTGTTTTTTCGAGTTGAAAATTTTTATTGAGAAGGTTCGTTTTAGTTTGATACCTCCGTGGCTTTAATACAACAATGCAGCCACTTTAAATACAACCCTGGTACCGTCAGCTACCGGCTATTAAGAGACTTCTGTCGAATTTAGGGCCATCTGTGGTATCCAGTAAAAGCAGACAACCTGGCGAATTCTAAGAAAAAATGAGAAGAAATTAATTTCGTGTATAATTTTTTGCAGCATTTATTTTATTGATTTTTTTTTTTTTGAAATCGAGGAAAGACTTGATAAATACTATGGGATCTCTGCACCAACAATTTCAATGGTTAATAAGTGTTTTACTGAGTTCCGTAGTCGAATTAGCACAAGTGACTCTGTAGGTTTAAATCACCCCAAAGAGGTCATCACGACAGAAATCGTCGACAAAATTCAAGGAATAATATTGATGCAACGGCGAACTAACAATTACATGAGAAAGGCTGAGGCTGTAGGCATCTGAACTGAGTGAGTATCAATAATTGGACATGAAAAAGACAGCCGCGATCCAGACAATGCACGAGTGCACAATGTAAGTGATCAGTATGGCAGAAACCCATAAATTGGGATACAAACCAGTGCGGCAAAACTTACCAGACCTACAAAATTTTAGAATCTAAAATATGCAAAAAAAATTGTAATCGAATAGCACGATTATCATATTTTTATGCAAACATTTATTCAACTAGGGCTACCATCTACAGGACACTTAGAACGGTTTGAGATCCCTATAAAGGATTTTTTTTTTAATACAGACCTGCTGTCAGGAAATGACCTTGACAGATGAAGAAAGATGAGAAAATAGAGATTTGTAGCTAATCAGAAAAAGTCATCAAAAGAAGAATTTTTTACGATGATTTCGTTGTTAGAGTCAAATCTCTTTTTGTCGAGCCATTTCTTTAAGTTTAGTAACAACAAACAGTCGCCCGGAGTTAAATCTAGAGAATGGTACGGATGAGGTAGCAATTTGTAGCCCAATTAGTGCCATAGAAACAGCATATGTGTGTAGTGGTCGATTATGGGCAAACGCGGCGGCCATCTTGTGGAAAGCTTTAAAGTACTGAAGGAAAATAACGCATTTTTACACAAAATCATCTTAAGTGATGAGGCCCATTTTCAATTAAGCGGTCATGTGAACAAATGAAAGTGTGCATACCGTGGCTCACAAAATTCACAAACAGTCCTGGAAAAAACCGTTCCATGCAAAGAAAGTGACTGTATAGTGCAGTTTGTGGTCAGGCGGCATCGTCAGCCCAATTTTTGTTCTTATTCAGCAAGCAAATTCCATTATAGTCAATTCTCGGCGCTAACAAACCATAATAACTGATTTATTGTGGCCACAATTGGCCAATGTTGACACCAGTGATCTTTGGTTTCAGCACGACGCCGCCACAAGCCACGCCACCGTCCAAACAATTCAGTTATTGCATGAGAAATTTCCTTGTCGATTTGGCGGTGTCAATTGGCCGGCTCATTCTTGTGATTTAAAGCCGTTGGATTATTTCTGGGGTCATTTGAAGGACCGGGCCTACGTGAACAAACCACAAATCTCTGACTCTCTAAAAGACGAAATTCCGCGCTGCATTGACGAAATAAGCGAAGTTTTGTTGTAAAATTGTGTTCAAATTTTAGTGAAAAGAGCAAAGTTCTGCCGAAGTGCTCGAGGAGGATATTAGCACGACGTCCTATTCCATTATTAATTCCCACATTTCTACTTTACACTTGTATTAATAAAAGTGAATACTTCCTAACCTCAAATTTAGTCGCTCTTTATTAAAATCTGACATAAACTATGATAGTGGGCGGGAAGTTATTTAAATTTAAATGTTGACTTTTGCTGGGATATTTTTCATTCTTGCTGTATCACTTGCAGTCACTTTTTTATAATATATTTTTCTTATTCTTATCTTTTCAGAAGATTTTAACCTGGCTTTTTTAAAAAGGTAAGTAAAAATTGAATTCAATTGTTTTTTTTTTGCCATAAACTGCTTGACGACACGTTTTATTTTCGCTGATAAGTTTGGGGACCAAAATCAGTGCTCTCATTGTGAAAACAAATAAGAGTTATAAATTGCAGTCACCTAGAATCAGTGGTTTGAAGGGCAAACTCTATGTAACAAATGGCGGATTAGAAGGCACATATTTTGAATTTAAAAAATGATTTCTGTTATCATTTGTGTATCATCATCTATTTATATCTATGCCTCTACTTTAGCGACCCTTAAGCGTGATTGTAATAACAGAGTTTATATATTTTATAAAAAAAGCTTACAATGAATAATGCGTTGCAAAATAATCGTTTATCACGTATGTCGTTAAAACTTAAACTCTAAATCTCAGTCATGCTGGTGTCAATTTACGTAACCTTTTTAAAAAAAAAGCCACATAAATTTTTGAATCAGCAGATTGAAAGTACTATCGCCGCGGCGCCGGCTTAAAGGCAAAACAGTCAAATCACAAGAGGTGTCAACCAGTATGATTGAAGTAACTTATTCACCAGCCAATGAAGTCCTTTTATTTTTGTTTAAATATAATGTGATGACAGCAGAAGGGCAGCACTACAATTTTCATTCTGTGTGAACCCTTTAGCCCAAAATAATGGGTGGGCAAATTTGAGGTTACGAGGTAAATTGGCTTGGAAACCCAATTTTTTTTTAAGTTAAATTTTAGTGATACCAATGTTAAGAAGAAATATGGGAATTAATTAAGAATGGAATATGATGTCGGGCAAAAGTCCATCTCTAGAATGTCCGCAGACGTCCACTCTTTTCAAAAATTCTTAATCACATTTTGCAATAAAACTTTGCTTATCTCGTAAATGCAGCGCCAAATTTCATCTTTCAGAGCGTCAGTTGTTTGCGGTTTGTTAACGCAATGGCGATCTTTCATATGGCCCCAGAGAAAATAATCCAGCGGCCTTAAACCACTACAACGAATTTTACGAAATGATACAGTAAAATTTTTTCACAATTAAAATTCTTTATTTAAGAGTTGGTGGTTCGGAAATTTCCCAGCTTTTTACTAACTAAATGTCAAAGGATGGCAGTTCAGTTCCTGATATTTTATCATTTGGTAGCCACTTTACTTTCTAACCTCAAATTTGCCCACCCTGTATTAATTTTATCCAGCTGAAAGTGTATTCAGCTTGTAGGTTAGATTGAAAAGAGGGACATAAGCAAGAGCTGCTTCAATCCTTTCAGGATTACACTTAAGCCTCATAGGCCATTTGTGCACTCTATTATAGGGAGTTCTTATTGTAAACGATAGAAACATTTGAATTTGATTACGTTAAGAACCTAGTTTCCTCAATGCATCTTCTTAAGTCTCTCCAATTAGAACCCCTAAGACATTCCATATTTAGTATAATTTCATGATTAAATGCTTGTCTCTGGACAGCGGCACAAATAATACTCAAGTGTTTCGTCATCCTCCTGACACGCTCTGCATGTTATATCATCAACGATTCCCATGCGGGCCAGGGGATTCCTTAACTCTGTATGTCCTGTTATTATATTAACGAATCTTCATAGTGCTGGCCTATTTAATCTTAGGATTTCCTTTGTCTTATTACCATTTAGGTTTCCCCATAAAATTCTGGTCACTCTACACACTATAGAGTATTCAGCTTGTAAGTGGGAATTCAAAGGAACTGCCTGAAAGTTTGGGTTACTTCAAGACTAAAACAAGGCAAACGTTGCCGAGATAGATTTTGAAATTGAAAATTTTAATTTATTAAAATGTTTTATCTGCCTATATACGACGATAGTATTAAAAGTTCTGTGAATCGCTTCGAATGTTGAAAGCCTTCAATCTTGTAGCTGCTAATGAAAAGCCTCAATTCACTGGCTGGTTCAACTCGCACACGACTATCAGCGCCAGAACATGACCCACACATTTACATATGCGAAAGAAATAGTTCCCCATTTTGAATAATAAAGGCCCATATCATGTCGGTATTTTTCATGCAGCTAAAAAATACATAAAGGCTTTTACCCGATTCCTCGCTTCAGTCTCTAAGTTATAAAGGCTTTTTATACCCTCCAAAAAAGAATTTGGAGGGTATATTCACTTTGTCATTCCGTTTGTAACGCATCGAAATATCCATCTCAGACCCCATAAAGTATATATATTCTTGATCAGTGATGAAATCTAAGACGAACTGAGCATGTCCGTCCGTCCGTCCGTCTGTGGAAATCACAATTCAGTCCAAACGAAAAGAGCTAGACTCTTGAAATTTGGCATAAATATATTTTAAAACTTAGATCAGGTTAAGTTCGAAGATGGGCTAAATCGGGCAAGAGGGAAAAAAGTTCCCCTAAGAAGAACTAAACCAACCCAGAAAAAACAACATAATTTTTAAAGTATTTTGGTTATTTTGTTAAGCAAATGATATATTTTTATGTCAAATACGGCCTTAAACTTGGAGCCATTTAATAAAATAAAAATATTATTTGACCCCGCCCACTTCAGTGGGCGTTATTATAGGCAAAAATAGCATAAAAATTTAACAAATTGTTTTACTTAAGCCTACATTCCTTAAAAATAACACTTTTAAGCTTTAATGACGAAGCTGAGATGAAACCTGGTACTACTCTACCCTACTCCCTTCTTCCCCTTCGCCCCCTAAATGACCCTACCAAAAAAAATTTTTTTTTTTAAATTTTGTATATAATCATCCCAAGCATTTATCTTTAGAGTTTTATGACTGCCGATTTCTGCCCTACCCCTCCCCCGCTCTTCCTTTGCCCCTAAATGACCCTACCAAAAAAAATAATTTATTTTTAATTTTGTATATAATCATCCCAAGCATTTATCTTTAGAGTTTTATGACTGCCAATTTCTGCCCTACCCCCCCCCCCCCCCCCTCTTCCTTTGCCCCCTAAATGACCCTGCCAAAAAAATTTTTTTTTTAAATTTTGTATATAATCATCCCAAGCATTTATCTTTAGAGTTTTATGACTGCCTGTTGCTGCCCTTTTAGAGTTTTATGACAAAGGTGAAATGTTTCCCCCACATCCCTTGCCAGAGCGACCCCGCCAAAATACAGTTTTTATGCCCTCCAAAGAGAATTGTGATGAAGTCTAAGACGGTCTAGCAATGCCCATACGTTCGTCTGTGGAAAACATGATATTGTATATTTTTGAACCCCGCCCCCTTTAGTCGGCGTTGACGTACGATATTATATAAATGAACTCTGTCCCACCAAGTTAAACATTTCAAATTCACTTACTAAATATTTGGAGGGTATTTAAGATTCGACCCGGTCGAATATAACGTTTTTACTTGTTTATTTTAGAAAATGTCTTATTATTTACTCTCCGACGTAGCAAGAAACTGTTAGAATATCTTGTTGCATGTGTTGCGTGTTTAAAGTAGCAACTCTATTTTATATTATTCAACCTGGAGGGTGCCATGACCTCAGGTGGAGGCTGGCTAGGATCATTTAGTAATTTGTACTTAACACTTAGAGTTCCACGTGCCCCACCGGTTGCACATTTGTATTTTGATGACTTAGGACAATGTGACCACCCGTGGTGGATTTACTTTATGTGGCATCGTGACCAGCCGTGATCACACGTTGTGTTTCATTTCCCGACATTGTGATCACGAGTGGAAATCTTCTGCATATATCTACCATTGAAATAAAATTAGTTCGGTCCCAGGATGTAAACCTAATTGACTTGGACTTTGTAGTTGCCTAAGAGTAAAGAGAAAATGAGTAAAAAAAATGTTGGTCCCAGCTTGTCAGCCAGCGAATAACCGCAGGAAAAAAATGGCCACGGGTGGTCATGTGGGACTCTAATTGTTACGTACATTTGTGTGTGTTAGACTGCCGACGGGTAAATGAATGAACTGGTTACTGCTACTTTAACAAATTAGTGCAATGTGCTTAGGGTGGCTGTTCAATTTTGATCCACAACACATAATTGTTTTATTATTCGACCTATTAATGAAATTCCTAAAGATTTTGCTGGGTGCGAATTTTTCACTTCAATACTCTTAAGCCAAAGCAGTCATACCAACTGGTCATTGTCTCATTTTAATGGCCTGCAAACTGTCCATGCCAAATTCTTCTTGCCACACTGAAGCACATTAAAAGTTAAGAAAATAATAAGAGGAAAAACTGTAATGTCCGTTATCACCAGACTGTGATATCAGCGGATGCATATGGTTGTTATGATGGTCACTTTTTCATTGTTGTTATGGATTTAAGTGGAAGGCATATAAAAAGGAGTTATCGAAATTATTTCAATGGCTGCATATGGTTGAGTTTCTTCTGCATCGCAATATTGCAGCTGCTGCAGACGTTTTCATTACATTAATTCGATTATTCATAATGCATGTGTGTGAGTAAGGAATATCTGTTATTACAGATACTATTGTTTTTAATTAAGTACTTAAGATATCATACAGTCAGGCCTGTTTAATAGTCAATGCAAATTGAAAATTTTCAGAATTGGGTTCTCTATCGGTTTAAATTTGAACCACCAAATATTTTGAATCTGGCAACACTTATGTCATTCTATTCTGTTACGTAAATTCAATATATTATTTCCGCTGAACGAAATGAATTGATTTACGCTTGAGTAACATTGAGATTTATTGGAAATTTTTTTCCAAAACAAAAATATTTTGTCGGAAATTGCACGAAAATGTTGCATAAAATGTGGTAGCAGAAAAGGACCAACACCGTCGGGTATGTGAAAATTTATAGCTAAAGCTGATGATTTTTTTTTTCATCTCGGACCAGCACTCAGGGTGTGACCCCTACATATGCAGTGCATTTGGCTGGAACTAGAAAGGAGGGCATAGTATTGAAGGGACAGATGAAGAAAGATGAGGAGATAGATAATTTTTTGTTGCTTTTCGAACTTTATACTTCGCCGGCTAATTTTTTGCTACAAGACCGACGAAGGAGGGCGCTGTTACTCTGCTTTTTAGTACATCATTGAAACAGTGCCAGCCTGCTAACACAACCATACACTAATGCTGATGAGAAGAATTCAACACAATATTCATGACTAAGCGCACGGTTGAACTCAGGACTGTCCGCTTCATAGTCCCGTGTTACTCGTACACTTGAAAATATCGAAACTGTGGCTGAGAGTGTGCATCCATCAACATCAACTCGCCATCGTTCACAAGAATTTAATTTTTCACGCGCAAGTTTCCATCGAATTTTGCAAAAAGATCTCGGTATAACGCCTTACGTTCAAGAGATGAAGCCGCATCTAAGCGGAACAATTGCACTTCATAAAAAAAATTATATAAAATGTTTTGCAAAATTTCAAGCTGTTTTTGTTTTATGGCGTTTTAAATTTAAACTTTTAAATGGCCCACCCGATTTTTTATGATAATCAGTGACCACTGCTTTGCCTTTGCCACTGAAGCAGAACCCTTATTCTTTACTGAGCGCGGAACCGAACTTTGCGTTCTCGATTTCTTAGTCTCGTGTTAACCACTTCAGCCAACAGTATCCTGTGTTTCTTGTTTTTGAATTAAGACCGGCATTCAGAGGATGACCCCTACTCAAGCATGCATTGGGCTGGAACTAGGAAGTTTGGTTGTGGTAGGTAAGACATTAGATATTAATTTTTCCATGCTATATACGACAGGAAAGAGCTCCGCAGGGGCGGGCTGTTCGCACAAAGAACGAATTTTTCCTGTGATGCAAAGCGGGGTTCACTGGCATATCCATAATACATGGATGTGATCGTAATGTAGGGCGCGTTAAGTGTAGAAAAGTGCGTATTTCGGAAAAGAAATTCCAAATTTCATTGGAATACAATCCATTGCAGCAATGATAAAACAGTGAAACACCATCCACATTGCGTCGGTGCTCAAGGGAGTGAATAGAATTTGCTATCGTACCGTCCCCGATAAATTTCTTTGCCCTCTCCTGTATTCGTTTTTCGGTCGCATGTAAGTGGTATAAAGAGCAAGGGGATATTACAACGCCTTTTTTTATCTTGGACCAGCAATCAGGGGATGACCCCTATATATGCAATGCATTGCGCCGGAACTGAAAACGAGGGGATAGTATTGAGGGGACAGATTAGGAAAGATGAGAAGATAGTTTTTTTTTGTTTTTGTAGCTATTTCAACCTTTTACTTCGCCGGCTAATTTTTGCTACAGGGCCGACGAAGGTGGGTGCTGTTACTCTGCTTTTAGTACATGATCGTGTCAGTCGCTGCCAATTATGTTCAGTGACCAGTGACTATGCCTTCATCATTGAAACAGGCTGGCAACAACTAACACAACCACGAACTAATGCTGTTCGGAAGAATTCAACACAATATTTCATGACTCAGCGCGGGTTCGAAGTCAGGCCAAGGCACTTGAAAGCTTCTTTGGAAACATAACAATTTGATCTGGCCATCGAACGTTACACGGGATTTTTTTTATGCCAAGAAAATCAAGAGCTTCTGATTCGTCAATACCTATACCATCCATGGTAATGGATGAAGCAGCGTGATCGGGCATGCGTCGGCGTATAAGTATGCAACATTGAGTTTTACGGGCGTTACAATTTGCCTTATTTTTGAGACCTCATGTACAATGATACATTTTTTGGCTGTAACACAATTTTACTTAAGATGTATTTATTTATAAGAAATACGTGCTGAAGGGTGTTTCAAATGTAAAAATTTTCTATTAATATCTTTGGAAAGATTTGCCGATCGCCCAACATCTGAATACTTCTTTTTCTTGTTCATTGCTTTGAATAACGAAGAGTAAAGTCAGTGTGAAATTTGGCAATAACTGCATTAATTGACTGTTCAGTAGGCGTTTTATGATGACCTTCATGTACTTTGCAAACAGATAAATTTTTTTCAAAATAAATACCCACAATTTGGAAACGTTGCTCTGACACTAAAAACTATAAAATTATAATGATACCGATCATTCTCATGCAGTTAAAAAAAACACGCGCTATTTAAAACACTATTTCTTTGCAAGATAAGCATACAGACATTTACTGCTTGATGAAATATTTTCACAATCTGAAAGTAAATAGATTATTTTCTCAGAGTTAATATTTCTTAAAAATCTTGAATGGTTAAAGGATGTCATTAAAAGCCTCTGCAAAGCTATAGTCAACAAATTGTGTTGTTTTTCTGTTTCCAACACTACAGCAGACTTTGGAAATGTAACTTAAAGTGCCTGTGTTTTTTTTTTGTGTGTTTATCTTATGCTATTTATAAGTGTTTAAGCTGTTCATAAATGACAACCTTACAAGTCCTGCTGAGCTAGTGACACCACTTGCACTATTAAATTCTGTTGCAGCCAATGTTTTAGATAATGTTCCAACTACTGAAACTGCCAGTGCTGCGAACTGCTACAAGGACTATCGCTTCAAGTTTTGTAGTTGTTGACTGCCACTACACTTACGACAGCAACAGCAGCAACAACAGCAACTGTAAAACTAAATATTCATAATCATTTATATACGAGCAACAATAAGTACATAAACTGAAACTATTATTTTCAAAAAGTTGTAAAGTTTGTTATGGATTTTATGTGCGTGTGTGAGTATGTCCGTGTACAGCAAACTGTTGTCATTTCTTCCTTCTTAATGAAGCAACGCTACACTCGACGAAAACTTTAAATTGAAACCAGTTACAGTACTTTGTGATCTATGTATTGCCGTTGTCCAGCTAGCGGAAAGTTAATTCTATACGCAAGACCAGTTAGTACGTTTCAGGGTAGAAATTCGAGGTCTTATAGGTCTTGACTTGGTTTTAACCCTGGAATATCATACTTCGTCGTTTCGACGACTCATGTTTACGTTTTGTATATCTCTTCCTCTATTTGTATATATCAATACCTGATTTTTCGTATAGCACTAGCCGCTGATATGGCCTTGCTGTGCGCGCAGCTATAGCTCTCTACGTATTGGGCAAGTTTTATTTTTTTGCATATGTATCATTGAAACCATGGCTTATACAAAATATAATTTTGTTATTCATTCGTAAATCATAGACTGACACTTTTGAAAACAAGTTCCTTTAATTACTCAATATGTTAATTTTCAAATGCAAACAAATTTAATCGATTATGTAAACTATTTTTATAAATTCCCATGTCATGTTTTAAAAATTCAACCAAATGAAGTAAAGCTATGAAACGTGCTTTTATGGAAAATTAATAATAAAAAAAATAGTTTATGTTTACTTTTTTTATTAACATACAAAACAAATAATTGAAAGAAATAAGTTTCATTTATTTAGTTATTGCCGGTCTTCTTTCATCGACTTTCGAATATCTCCGTCGTCGATTCGACGAACTATGACGCTTACGCCACAAAAATATGTATGATATTCTAGGGTTAATAAATTCTGGTTTTAAAGTGAAAGCCAACTGCTAAAACCTGGTTTTACCATACAAACTGATATTATTAAAACCAACTTAAAACCACTTTCGAATTGGTTTTAAGTAGGTTTTATGCCAACAAGCCTCTATAATGCCAATATGGCGCTGGGGCGAATCATGTAAATTTGTCATATTTTATAATTAAAAATTTATTTTAAAAAAAATAATAAATAAAAAATGCAACCTTGTTTTTGCCTGTTTTTGGCTGTGCTGCCAAGTTGAGTGCTGCCAAGTTGTACATTGGAAACAGCTGGTATTGTTTATGATAATAAGAACATATACTGCCGTTTGAAATATTATGAAAACAGTATTTTTTTTAGTTTATAACAATTGGATTTCAAAGAAGTTCTTCACTTTGTTTCAGTAATTCCATAATTTTAAAATATTGATTCACAAAAAGTAAAATAATTTATATTTGAGAACTTTTTCTTTTTTCCTTCAAACAAAAATTTCTGTTGTACAGAAATAGAGAACAAGTACAGCAACATATTCACATAGCGATTTAATAATATATAATGTTTATTTAAGCAAAAGGTCAATTATTTTTTAATTTTTATATAAAAATTATGTTTTTATTCCAATATTTCGCCACTTCTTTGTGTAGCTTCTTCAGGGATATATAAAATTGTGTAATTTGATATAAAAAGTTTTTCCTTATTTCAATTTAACACATACAATCAAAAATTATTTGAAACAAAATTTTTTCAATTCACAAATACAAACAAAATATTTTTTGTCAAAACGAAAAAATGAACAATTTTTTAAACATACGTAAGCAAACAAAAATATGATTATATCTTAAAAATTTAATTTATTTTGAACAAATTTATTATACAGCCTGTATATTAAAACCACAATCTGCAGTGTGAACGCAAAATCAGCTGTTTGTGGTGTTAACGCTAAAACCAAGTTTTACCTTTCAGTGTGAAAACACTACTAATGTGATATTTAGTGTAGAAGCATAATCTAAATTTAATGTCTATAGCAATAAACGATTTGGAACAGCGACTACTCGAACCTAAAATTATAGAAAGAAATGGTTGCCATGGTTTCTATAGATCTGGCGGTATTCTGAGTATATTTCCTAAGATGTGCAGTATTTAAGATGGAGGGCTTATGGCCAAGTCAATGTTTTCGATCAGTTGTCCTTTACACTGAGGATATCCTTTGATTAAATGGTGTGTCATCTGTGTTTTTGAAGGAGTGTTTAAATTAAAAATTCGTTGTAGAAGAGAATGGGTGGGATATAGAAATACACCTTCATACTATACAATACTGGTGTAAGACACTATTAATGATATGACACTTTTAGATGTGTTTCAAAGGCTGTTTATTCAGAGACTGACTCAATAAGTACTCATTTCTAGTTATGCCTAATTGGCGTTGCCAGACATGAAATGTTGAAATAGTATTCTTAGCCTAGGATTACCATATCTTACAATATCTTGAATTAGCGTTTTTCTATATATAAAGAACAATATTTTGACAAGTTCATACAATAAAGCTATTTACAATATTTATAGTTCCTACACTGGATCGAGAACGATCTGCAGTGTTGCTGTTGGAATCTTCCCTTATGAGTTTAGAGTAGAATGCCTCCTTCATCACCGATTGAAGCCTAAACATTGGCTGTAGAAAGTCGGATAGAGAGCTGATTGCTAGAAAGATTGCGGCGTTAAATCACAAGAATGAGGCGGCCAATTGACATTGCCAAATTGAGAAATTACGCGATCGGGATATTTCTCATGCAATAATTGAAATTTTTGGCAGGTTGAATGACTTGCGGTGTCGTCTTGCTGAAACCAAAGATCACTGGTGTCAACATTAGCCAAGTGTGGCCACAAAAAGTCGCTTATCATGGTTTGGTAGCGCAGAGACTTCAAGATGGCGGCGTTTCCTTGCTCATTTTCGAAAAAATTCGGTCCGATGTTGCCGCCTGACTACAAACCGCTTTATGCGGTCACTTTCTTTGGATGTAATAGTTTTTCGAGGACTGCTTGCGGATTTTGTGAGCCCCATGTGCGACAATTTTGTTTGTTTACACATAATCGCCTAATTGAAAATGGGTTTCATCACGAGAGATTATGTTGTTGAAAAATGCCTTGTTTTCGTTCAGTTTTCAGCCAAAGTGCACCATCAATGGAAGGCCGACGTTCCATGGTTAAAACTTCCCAGCTAAATTCTAAATGAAACACCAAAGGATGACTGCTCAATTCTTGACATTTCAACATTTGACAGCAAATTTACTTCCTAACCTTAAATTTGCCCAGCATAAATAGATTCTATCTTGAATAATAGGACAGTGAAAGTTTCCAGAATAATTTTACCTGTTAAGAATAAATTCTTAGATTTATTAACAAACTCAGAACTATTAGCATACAATAATGTTTATCGTTTCATGCACCGTGGTGAAGCACGTAAAAAATACGCCTTGACAGAGACCTTGAAATTTTTGCGGAATAATCAGAAACTGCTGTCTCGTAGAGTCCTGTTGGACATATTAGAGACTTAGTTTGCTTTTTAGCAGATTTTTACTAATCTTTTGCTATGACTGTACAATATGTATCTTTGGCACTGCTGCTGTTATACTTCGAGTTGCAAGCCTGATAATTTTTGTTTGTTTATTTATGCGATAAAATGGGGTTTTGTGGCTTTAAAATTACCGTTTTTTTACACAGAACTTTCTTCAAGTCAGTCAGTCATGTTTTTGTGCACAACGAAAAAAAAAATAAATAAATGTTGCTCATCACGATGACAATGATGATTGCGACTTGCATGCACTAGTTTTAAATAAAATGAAAAAAGGAAGAAAAGAAATGTTGAATAAACTGTCACAGTTGATGCGGTTATGGTTTCTGAAAAATATAAGAAACAAGTTAAACTTGTAACAAAATTAAGGATTAACATTTTCGTTTATTTTTGGGTTTCCTTTTCCGGCTCATCCTCTTCGGTTTAAACTAAAATGTGATGCTTCTGGTTACTGGGGATAAATGGCAACTGCATTTTGTCTACACGCCATCTAGACTTGTTATACAAGGACCCTCATAGTTTTTATTAAAAGCAAAAAATACCTGCAGACAATTTTATGAAAATTGCTAAGAAATTGCAATTGAAAATTGCTAAGAAATTGCAATTGAAAATTGCTAAGAAATTGCAATTGAGTGGTTTGTGAGAAAATAAACGGAAAATTTTGTTGTTTAAGTCCTTGTTGATCTAGGCAAAAACTCTCCGAAAATTTAACAGCTACAAATTGGCGGTTAAGAAAAATTAAAAGTTGTTTATTAAATAGAAGGAATAGATGCAATAAAGTTGTTGGTATGTTTTTGTGTGTACAACGATTAAAACTGATACTAATTTATTCCGCAGTTATTAAGAGACTGCTGAAAATAGTCCTGCCGCAAAGATATGGTGACTTTTATAAAGAACTTATGCCTCGGATTTCGAAATATGACTTGAGTTCCTTTCATGTTTACTTTAATTCAATAACACACCAAATCTGAACATAATATTACGAATTTATTCTGCCATGTTCCAAATAGTTCGATGTCATTGAACTACAAAAGTATAAATATATATTAAAAAAAGTTTATCAATCTTTCGTTTTCAAAAGTTATAAAAATCTTTTTAATTCTCAAAGCCCAAAAGCGGATGTGGTAGAATTTTTAGCGATTATCAGCTGTTTCCAATATTTAGCTTGACTACATCGAACTTAGCACAGACAAAAACAAGGTTGCATTTTCTAGAAACTATTTAAAACCAATTCAGAAAAACACCAGTCTTTACGTTAAAACGGAATATAACTGATCTCGAGGCCTCTACGCCATCTCATTACCCCTTTTAGTCCAATTTTTCCACTTGTGAAGGCGGTACTAGTCACTAGGAATACCAACTATTTAACATATTCTTTAACGAAAATTGAATATGAAAAGGCAATGGCTCTAGAAAAAGTAAAGAAAAAAATGGAATATTTGGAATATTAATCATGAGAGTTCGGGAATTTCGTGTTAACTTAAATAAGAGCTCCTCATATTAAATTTTCGCTTTAAATTGGCCATTTGTTTAATCTACAAAAAAAATACATTCAAAAATGAAGAAATTTGTTATGGAGCATCTTCGAGTCGTTATTAAAAAAAGTTGTTAATGCAGTTGTCATATCCATTTGCCCAGGACATAAAATTTTGTACGAAATTTTGGGCGAAAACAAAATGTTGTATTTTAATAATAAAAAAAAAAACATGAGAATAACTCAGGAGTTGTATTCCTGCCACCGTATTGCTGCTACTTTTCCCTGTTCCAAAGATTACAGAGACCCTGAATGGATGATATTTTGCAACGATTGAGGAGATAAAAATTGAAGAGCTGAGAAAACACAAGCACACTCCAAAAAGTGTTTATTAAAACTGCATCGAACTAAATGCTGGCACAAGTGTATTATCGAGGGTGGACAAATTCAAAGTTAGAAGGTAAATTGGCTGACAAATGATGAAATCTCAAGACTTGAGCTGTCATTCTCTGACAATTATTTAGTAAAAATTTGTGAAATCTTAACCATGAAATGCCGGTCGAACATTATTTGCGTCGAATGTTTGTGAATTGGAAGACAATGCATTTTGCAACACAATAATTTTCAGTGATGAGACCCATTTTCAATTAGGCGTTGATGTAACCAAGCAAAATTGTTGCATGTGGAGCTCACAAAATCCACAAACACTCCTCGCAAACCCAAGACATCCAAAGAAGTTTTTTTTCCAAAATTAGCAAGGAAACACCGTCGCCATGAATTCTATGCGCTAGCAAACTATGACAAGTCTTACATCTCAAATACTTTTGGAACTCGAATAATATCAATTTTAGTGAGGACTAGTTGTCATAAGTGGGTCATTGTAAGAAAATGAGGCTAAATAATTGTCGCAATTTGGTCATTTGGTCATATGCCACTACGCGCAAATTTTGGCTGAGGACGCCCTCTTTTTTATACAAAAAGTCTTATATCTGAAATAATTTTGGAATTCGAATAATATCAATTTTAGTGAGGACTAGTTGTCATTATATCAATTTTTTTTGTAGCTACAACTGACTATTGTTGACATCAGTGACCTTTGGTTTCAGCAAAACATAATACTCGATTTGGCGAGGCCAAATTTATGACTCGGCCTTGTGATTTAATGCCGCTGGATTATTATCTCTGGCACCATTTGAAAGATCGGGCTTACATGAACAAATCACAAACAACTGGTGCTCTGAAAGCTGACATTCGGCGCTGCATTAACGAGACAAGTGAAGTTTTGTTGCAATATGTTGTTCAAAATTTTGTGAAAAATTGCAAGTCAGTCGACGTGCTATTGAAGCACATTTGGCTAACATCATATTTCATTATTATTTCCCATATCTCCACTTTATACTGGTATGCATAAAACTGAATTTGTTAAAAAAAAGTGTGATTTTGGGCTAATTTACTTCCTAATCTCAAATTTGCCCACCCTTTATTACAATTTTTCTTTTCTGCTTTCGGTATCTGATGATTGACTGATTTATTTCAACTTAAGAAATAAACAATTTATTAAATTATAGCTGTTAAGACCTTATTCGCGATCGAATTAAACTCACTTAAATAAAGAGCGAAGCTAAAGCAAAGTTCCCATTGATATTTACACATGCTGAAGCTAAAGAATTTGTAAGTATCGTGTATGTCTGTATGTACATTTTTTAAATATTTAATTTGATTCGGTATGAGTAAAATAAATTGAATAACAAATTAATAATTATTAATAAACAAGAAACAATAAGATCGGAATGGAATTTGGCTAAAAAATTTAACATAAGCAAATCTGTCCATGATCAGCATCTAAATAAAAATTGTAACAACAAATTACTTATTATTGTCTTTTCGGAAAATATTTTAGAACTAAATTTAGCTCATGTGTACTTGACTAAGACTTATTTGATTAATAAATACTTGAACTGTTATTTGTCTATCACACACTGAAGTACAATTACCTTTTCCAAGTACAATCAAGGTTTTTTCTTATGACATACTGAGCAATTTTGATACAAAAGCAGGGATATTGTGTTGCACGTTATTCAGTTGTTGTTCAGAAATTATTTCGAAATATGAAAGTTTTCATTATCTTGCTTGTTCTATACGCCGTGCATATATCAGTTGGTCAAGGTATTTAAATATTTTATATTCTCAAAGGATTATAATTAGTGTTTTACTACGTGGCTATTGAGATATCAATAATGGGGCATGTACTACATATATCCCTAGCAGGGATCGTAAAAAATAGAGTTGCCGAAAAAAAAACTCTCGGTCTCGTATATTGTCATCCCCAAAATTAAAATAAAAAGATCTCTTAAAAAAAGAAGCTTTAATTTGTCGCCGTAAATTAAAATTCTATTAAAGAGTTTGATTTTCATCAGTTTTTATATATTTTTCTTCTTTTCTTAATTGATTTTTTTTTATTGGCTCTAACTGATATAGTGTTTGCAGTAATTTATTTGTTTAATATAACGAGCAAAAATCTTTTTGCAGTGTTTTTCTATAAAATACACTGAGACACTGTATAATTTATAAAGGGTAGTGCCATCAAAATGCGCGATGTTAATTGTAAATAAAACAAAAGTTGTTCTTAATATTTTTTATTGTGATAGAATGATTTATGAAAATTATTTGTGGAACAAAATGGTGCGTATTTTCAATGACTCTGAGCAATAATTGAGGTTCAATGTCCTTAATGTGCCGAATTGTCTCAACCTTTAGCTCTTGCATTGTTCTTGGGTGATTGACATACAGCTTTTCTTTTAAATATTCCCAAAGAAATAATTCCAACGCTGTCAAGTCACATGATCGGGCGTGCCATAACACGACCATTGAATTTCTCGTACAAAATAGCAATTTTTTCGATGGCTGTGTGGCAAATGTGTACTATCCTCTTGGAAATGCATATCCTTGTTTCAAATGCAGACAGACATAATAAATATTCCAAGGCACCATAAAAAGTCAACATTAACTTTTTAGTTATCCAAATTACACAGTAGAGCGGAACAGCTGTTTTCATCATCAGTACTCATGTGTATTTTTGTTTGTCAGGATTTATTAGGTGGCTTAGTTGAATATGATAACAGTTTTAATTTATAAAAATTTTATTAGGAATTTCCATACGAGAAGTGTTTCAAATACGCTGTTAATCTCTCTGTATGATTATTTTCTTCATGTCTTATTTTCTGTTAAAAAATAGCTGTGAAAGATTTGATTTTATAAAGAAGTTTTGTGATACCGGCAACCAACTCTTACTTACGGTCCCTAATTTATGCCACTAGTTCTTTAGGAACGTATTTTTTATTTTATTTTTTATACATTTTTATTTATTTATTTTTGGTTTTAGCACAACTTCCTTCTTTAACAGGTACTTTTAAATTGCATTCATTCAACCTTCTTTCATTTATTTATTTATACTTTTATTCAAAATAATATCATAGTACAGTGGAGTTCGCTTATAATGAACTTAAGCATAAGATGCGCTGAACTATTTATTAAATTTAAGCTTGAAATATTGATATCGCTCGTTCATTTTTAAAAACGGATATAGAGTTTGATTCGATAAAAAAGGTATTTACTACGTTCACATATGTGCCAAATAAAGATGACTGATGAATTTGTCACATAATTTATTTGTTAATAAAGAGCGCATAAATTTACATTTCGGCTTTAAGTTATGATCTAATTCCACTCTACTAGTGATACTTTTATCTGAAATTCTATTAATAAAATTTTTTACCTTTTTGCATGTGTTAATTGCGGCTGTCATAGGATCTGTCGGCTCTCTCGTTGCAGTTCTTAGTGCGGCATTAAGTAATATTTTATTATTTACTTCAAACATAACATAAGAATTAGCTATTAATTATACAACTTATTTATTTGCCTTATGATATAATTAAATTTCACTGCACTAGTTATAACTTGAAACGTTTTAATGTAATCTTTACTTTCTTTCATATTCTAATTGCGGCTCTGATAGCTGATGTAAGAAATGCTATGCAAACAATCAATAATCTGGCAAGAAGTAATATACTATTATTTATTAGCTACTAATTAGGAAGACTCGGAATTTCAATTTTAACCACATGTAATTTACAAACATATTTGTTTTAATTTTTATTACAATTTTTATATTTTTTGCTATTAAATACGGGAAGTACTCGCTGGCACACAATTCCGAGACTTGCTAATTGGCAATATGTATAGTTCGTTTTATGTAATTACTTCAAACTAATTCTAAAATTTATATTACTTTGTTGTTTATCACAAGATCTGTCGGGATTACCCCCAGAAGTGCTCAATGAGGCCCGAGAAGCATTAAGCACTTTACTAGAACCACCAGAAGAATAATATTCCTATAGCAAAATTATTATGAATGTTGAATTAATAATCAAAAGGCACATATTATTTGGCATTTGGAGAATAACAGTCAAACCAGAGGCTATTGTAGACGGATAAATGATATGATATATGTAGATTAATAAATCAATTAACTTGAAATATAAAAAAAATCATTTCAAGATTTTTATTTATTATAATTAACTTTAGTATTTTCGAAGTCTAATTTTTTCATATAAAGTTCAGTTTTCAATGATTCGCTACTTCTTTTTTTGTGAGGCTTTTTCAGAATTAATTGTTTAAAAAACATACACGGTACTGATGATAAAAGTGTATCGTTTTTCATAAACAGCTGTTCTGCTCTGTTGTGTAAGTTGAATAACTAAAAACTGATATCTATTTTCTTTTGTGCCTGGAAATATTTTACATGTTTTTCTGAATTTATAACGACTTTTTGAACAATTAGCCTATTAATCTCAATTGAATCTAATGGAGATTGTCTTTGTTTTAAGACAAACTTTAGATGCACAATTTACTTACACTGATGAATGTTTATGTCGTTATATATTTTTTTTCAAATACAAGTTGATTCACAAGATAGTTCATATTCTATTAAATAAATTAATTGGATCTTTTAATTTTAAAGGTTCTGTGAAGATTTGCGCATAGGAACTAATTTAAAAATTATTTTGTAAATTTTGGAAAAAAGAATCATCGCAATTAAAATTAATAACTTGAGCTAAGTTCTTATGACCTCCGTCGGCCCTGTAGCAAAAATTAGCCGGCGAAGTAAAAGGTTGAAATAGCTAAAAAAAAAAAACTGTCTATCTTCTCATCTTTCCTAATCTCTCCCCTCAATACTATCCGCTCGTTTTCAGTTCCGGCGCAATGCTTTGCATATATAGGGGTCATCCCCTGATTGCTGGTCCAAGAAAAAGTAAATTGGCTCAAGAAAACACAATTTTTTGTCAAATTCAGTTTTATTGATACCAGTATAAAATGGGGATATTGGAGTTAATAATGGAATATGTGGCGCTTTTGTCGTGGCACATATCTCATGCCGCTTATCTCGTGGCACTTATATCGTTAATGTAGCGCCGAATTTGGTACTTCCGAGCGCCAGTTGTTTGTGGTTTGTTTACGTAAACCCAGTCTTTCATATGGCCTCAGAGAAAGTAATCCAGCGGCGTGAAATCACAAGAACGAGGCGGCCAATTCACATCGTTAAATCGACAAATTACATGGTCAGGAAATTTCTCACACCGGAACTGAAGTGTTTGGGACGTGGTGCCCTCTTGCTCAAACCAAAGGTCACTGAAGTCCACATTAGCCACTTGCGGCCACAAAAAAATCACGGTCACCGCGTTTTCTCGCTCATTCTTGCAAAAAACACGGGCCACAAACTTCATCACACGGTCACTTTCTTTTGATGTAATGGTTTCTCGACAATTGATTATGGATTTTGTGAGCCCCATATGCAATAATTTTGTTCGTTTACGTAATCGGCTAATTGAAAATGGTCCTCATCACTAAAGATGATTTCTTGGAGAAATGCATCGTTTTTGTTCAGTTTTTCAGCGGTCATGTAATTGTTGAACGAGTTGAACTGTATACGCGCCAAGATAAAAATCTTTGATCAAAGCGCCTCCCGCGATGCCTAATTGTTGCGAACGTCAACGATGTTCCATACTCATGGTCGACACATTTGTGTGCAGCGGCTTTGTTTGCATCGCTACGGCCTCTTCGACCACATTGTTTTGGTCGACTGTCAGCAACAGTACCGTGAGCCTCGAATTTGTCGATTAAATTATGCACAGCAGTTTCGAAAGGAGCCTGATTACAAGGAAAAGCTGCTTGATTTTTTCGAAGTGATATAGCAAATTTTTCACCCTTTTCATAGTAAATTTCCACAGTAAAAATTTTTTTGTTTAAGAATCTGGCGTTCTATGGTTAAAATTTCCCAGCTTTTTACTAAATAAATGTTAGGGGGTGGCAGCGCCGTTTTTGGCATTTTATCGTTTGACAGCCAATTTATTTCCTAACCTCAAATTTGGCCACTCTGTATTTAACCACATAAGCGGAACCAATAGTTTGTGACTTACTTTTTTAAGATTTGAAGCAAATGTTTTTAAAATGAGCATGTACTCATGTGATACACAATCAATACTATGTTTAATCGATTCATTTATTTGATATATTGAAGATACATTTGCCGAGAAATAGTGGTTGCACTTATTTCGTCAAATATTTGCTAGATGTATTAAACAACAATTTCCAAATATACTTGTAAATTTAATTGAAAGCACATATCTTGTTGCTGAAACCTTTTCGCTCAACAAATCCTTAAAAGTCTTGTTGTAAAAATAAAAAAAATCTTCATGTATTTAATAATTGGCAATTTTGCAATGTTGAGTTTTGTAAAATAATTTATGGAAAAGTGTATGTTTTGTTTAAAGAAAAGTACACGAGCAGTACTTATGAAATAATAAAACTTTGCAGCTTCCCTTAGTTTAAGCGTAATAAAATTAAATTTCCTCTTACTGTTTTCAGCTGAAACTCAAATTAACTTCAATTTAAAGTTGTAATATTATATTTTGCTGTCATTTGCA
Source organism: Linnaemya tessellans (assembly GCA_951800035.1). Lineage (NCBI taxonomy): Eukaryota > Metazoa > Arthropoda > Insecta > Diptera > Tachinidae > Linnaemya > Linnaemya tessellans. Next base: position 113,975,400 of record OX637533.1, read on the forward strand.
AACATTATTTATGTGAAATTTTTCCAACCACTAGCAGTCAGCCACCACCTCATGCATTAAAAAGTTTAATGCACTTTCGTTACAATTACGTTGGTCCTGGCTGGTAACTTGTACTCGTACCTGTTGGCTTTGCTATTTACGTTGCTTTTAAGTTGTACATTGTTTTTCTAAAGGATAAAAAGCTTTTGTACTCTCTCTCTTTACTATTTTTATTATATTATTTTACAAAAACGCTCTTGGCATAAATTAAATCAAATTGAAGCCAAACAAACTATGAGTGCTATACTCGTAGTTTTGTAGAAATAATAAACTGGAGGAAAAAAAACTCTAGTAAAAACATTCAACCAACTCTACCCAGTTGCCACTACAGATGAATAAAATTGCAAATATTTTCAAAACAAAAACTTTTTAAAAACTAATTAACAGTTTATTTCAGATTTAGTCTGTTTATAAATATTAAACAAGTAATTATTGTTTTGATTTACGAAAGCGCTGGCAAAATTTTGGAGTTTTAGTTTACTTCACATTTATTGAAGCTGCACTTCAAACAATCCTTCAAATTTGGCTGACCCAAAGGATTTGTTGGGAAGTCTCCAAATTGACTTATTGCCCTACTTAATGATTTTAGTTGCCCTACTGTAGTTAAGCATTTATGTTTTGTTTATACTTCTGGTATAATTTAATAAGTGAAGAGCCCAATCAAAAAAATTGTGGGTGCTGTTGGCTGAAGTAGTAGAACACGAGGCTATGAAGCGAAGAGTCCTGAGTTCGAGCCCGCGCTGAGTCATGAAATATTGTGTTGAATTCTTCTGATCAGCATTAGTGCATGGTTGTGTTGGTTGTTGCCAACCTGTTTCAGTGATGAAGGCATAGCACTCATCATTGAACATAATTGGCAGCGACTGACACTATCATGTACTAAAAGCAGAGTAACAGGAGCACCCACCTTCGTCAGCCCTGTAGCACAAATAAGCCGGCGAAGTAATAAAGGTTGAAATACCTACAAAAAACTTGTCTATCTTCTCATCTTTTCTAATCTGTCTCCTCAATACTATCCCCTCGTTTTCAGTTCCGGCGCAACGCATTGCATATATAGGGGTCATCCCCTGAGTGCTGGTCCAAGATTAAAAAAAAAAAAGATAAGTGTTTATGTTATTTAAATTTTTGTTATAAAATATCTGTAATATTTTATTCCATATTTAAATATTACTTTCTTACAAAATTTACTTCATTCTTACATTTTTCTTTATGTTGCAGTGGAAACTCTAATGAAATAAGGACAGTTTGTTTATTTTTTCCTGTGTTAAAAAACAAGTTGGAACGTTATATTAGACTGGATCGAATTTTATAGATAAAAAAACTATCTTCATCTGTTTTCTCTGTACTAACCCCTCCGTTTTAATTTCGGCGCAATGCACTGCACACGTGGGAGTCATCTCCTGAGTATTTTCCTTTAAAACATTTCTGTGCGCAATTTTTAAACTCCACAGGTTCACTCCGGGAAGAAGTGGAGGTGAAACTTCTCACCTTTGTCGTAAAAACTTAAGAAGCTCATTTTTGGAGTAATTAATTATAGAAGAAAAATTTGATTTTAATGGGCTCAGATGCCGTAAAAGCTTGAAATTAAATTTTTTTTTAAAATGCATGCTTAAGGAGTACGATTTGCTAAATATTTCCACTATCTTTCCATGTAACGTTACTTCAACGCCCACTAAATAGGGCGGGGTCCAGTAATGTACTGCCAATTTTAATGCCTCAGACCTTCTTTGACTTAAAAATAAATTATTTGCTTAACAAAATTTTAAAAATCATGCTGTTTTTCGCAGGTTGGTTTAGTTCTTCTTAAGGGAACTTTTTTCCCTCAGGCCCAATTGAGCCCATTTTCGTGCTATCCTTTAATATATATTTATACCAAATTTCAAAATTTTGGCTCTTTTCGCTTGAACTGTATCGTCTTTAATTTCATCTAAGACGGTCTAGCAATGCCCATACGTTCGTCTGTGGAAAACATGATGTAGTCTATTTATGGACCCCGCCCCCTTCAGTGCGCGTTGACGTACGATATTATATAAAGGAACTCTGTCCCAACAAGTTAAACATTTTAAATTTACTTACTAAATATTTGTAGGGTATTTAAGATTTGACCCGGTCGAATATAACATTCTTACTTGTTTTTGAGTTATGACGTTCTTTGAGCAAATGAGCGATATGTGTCATGGACTTATTTTGCGTCACATGCATGAATCGATGTGTTTAAGGTAAACTTTTCTTCAAATAACTTATTTTATAATAAAATGGAAAATTTCTATATTCTTAAGTTCTTCACACATCAACGAAATTATAATCAATCAGGCATGAAATTACAATGGAAATTAAAAATAATTTTATGTTGCTCTTAATGTTTTTCACACAAGCCGACATGCGTTTGAACTGTTGAATGCAACAAATGATTCAGTTTTAAATTTACTGGCTGTTTTTGTGTAAGTGGCATTTCCCACTTTTGATTTCTTAATTTTCACTTGAAAACACATTTGGAATGGGCACACAAAGAACACAGACTTTAAAGGCAACACCTTTAAATGCTAAATTTAATGCATCAATGATTTTAGCTTTTGTTATGTACAAAATATTAAGAGAATTAAATGGAAAATTGTGAAACGGAAAATTTGTATATTTTAAATGAACAGAAATATTCGTATTGTGGAGAAGGTGCCAACAGAGTTTACTCCCGCTATTCATAAAAGTGTTATAAGCATGAAGTTAACCGATGGCTTTAGGTTCTTGTGAAACATTTTCTTTACTTTATTCTAAATTATTTTTGTCAAATATCTTTATGTAGATGATAATTAGCTAAAGTGTCTTGCTTATAAGCCATCACATTGAACTCGGTATGAACGCGAAGTATAATTGTTCCGGTTAGAGATGGAATATTATTTCGTATTGCTGCCGCGACTGGTTTCACAGTAACCCATTCGATTGGACTAGTTTTCGAGCATCTTTTCGAGTGTAGGGGATCGTATCTCGGCAATGGCTTCACGAATGTTGGCCTTCAAATTCTCAATTGTTGTTGGTTTTGTTGGCATAATAATTATCTTTAACAGCACCCCACAGTAAATAGTCCAAAGGCGTCAAATCTCAGCTTCTTGGCGGTCAATTGACATCGCCTTTTCGGCTAATTAAATGGTCATTAAACGTTTGATACAAAAAGTCGATTGTGGCATGAGATGTGTGGCCAGTTGCACCATTCATCGTTCACAACAATACCATGAAGAGCGGGCACAAAAAAAATCGGTGTGGTAGGTGTCTCCACTGATCGTAATGGTTGTGCCACCCTCATTTTCTAAGAAATGTAAGACAATGATGCCTCCGCTTCACAAGCCGTAGCAAAAAGTCACTCGTCATTCCTCCATTGGGTTCTGCAAGACCACGTGTGGGTTTTCTGAGCCCCAAATACGGCAATTTAGCTTTCTAACGTACCCACCCACATGAAAATGACCTTCAGCCGAATACATGATTTTTTGTTCAAAAAGTCAGAAAATCGATTTCCGATTAATTGCCTTTGTTTTGGAAATCAATTTGCAATAAATCCCTACGTTCATCAAGCGTAAATTGATTAATTTCGTTCAGTGGTGTAACGTAATAGAATCACATAAGTGCTGCCAGATGTGAAATAAAATGACATAAGTATTGCCAGACTAGAAATAACTAGTGGTTCAAACTTAGACCTAAAGTGAATTTACAGAATTTGGAAACACTGTTTTGGCGGTGAACGATTCATGATGGCTTTCTCAAACTTATTGAACAAATTTGTTGGCACACTTTGATGTTCCCGGCTGTCATTGTTATCGATAGCTCTCATACAGCTAAAAAAACACACAATAGAAATATTTTATGTTTTACATAATCCTGATATAAAACATGTTTTCAAAAGCAAATTAAAATCAATAATAATAAAGCTTTATTGTATAAATATATGAAGTTTGAAAACGACATTGTGTTTAATGAGCAAGCAATTAATTTTTATTCGTAACCATTAAAATCAATTGTTTACAGCTACAAACCCATCATCCATACTTCATTGTAAAACTGATAGAAGAAAAGAACTAATTGCATTTCCGGCTAATCACAAAGCAGAACATTTTTTTATCGACTAGTCATCAATTTTTCGTAAACAGAGTGTCACAAAAGCAACACACAAAGAAAAGACATAAACAATTCACACAAACGGAACATGAGAAATACAACCTCTTGCTGGAATTTACACAATTAATATTTAAATGAATGAAAAATCGATTAGAATTTAATTATAATGTAACTTTTTTGCCAATGACCGTAATTATGTTCTCATTTCACTAATCATATGAATTATAATTGCATTTTACCAGTTTAACGCTTCAAAGTTGAAGTTAATGTCGATATAATTAACTTTCGTGTGAGCAAAAAATTAAGCGAAATATGTGGCTTTCATGTTTTCCTAAGCACCATTCACATAGTTTTTTTTTGTATATGACCATTAATGCACAATTGCAAACACTTAGCAGTTGATAGCAGAATGTCATTAGACGAACCTTTACCACAAGAAAGTTAGAGTTGGTTGCTCGCTTGACTGGCTGTTATTGATTATCAGACTTTGGCCATTAAAATTGCATTCGCACTAACACTTGCAAGCACTCACGCGAGCACACTTAATAGCTGAAATATGAAAAGGTATGCATAATTAAGCTGCTATTTTTTTTCTTCCAATTTCATAGTAGTTGTTTTGGTCAGTACAATTTCATTGGTTGCAACTTCAAATGAACTTTATACGCCTTCTAATCAGCTTAATACTAATCATACACATTTGCACGCACAGCCATTAGAACATTCAACCTTCTGCTCCGGCCTCCCTCTGCTGTACGCTTCGACTTTCTGTTACACGAAATCTTACGAGCCTGGGCAAATAAATTATACTCGTTACAGTTTTGAAAAGCAGTGAATAACCGCCTGGCATTAAAAACTTCACGCAGTAACTTAAAACCGTGTTAATCACGTGGTTTGGCTGTATCAGCAAATATCTAGTCGAAACTAAATGAGCCCGTGCAATTGAGTTATTGCTAATCTGCTAACACCATCACACATTAGAGTTTCCCAGGTGGCCATGTAAACCAGACATTATACGCTACGCATGCCTGCTCTTCCCATACTCGATAACACGTTGACGACAATTCATTTTAATAGCACAGAATTTTAAAATATTTTTTTTTTTAGGAGTAGGACCAGCACTTAGGGGATGACCCCTATATATGCAATGCATTGCGCCGGAACTGAAAACGAGGGGATAGTATTGAGGGGACAGATTAGGAAAGATGAGAAGATAGACAAGTTTTTTGTAGCTATTTCAAACTTTTTTTTTACTTCGCCGGCTAATTTTTGCTACAGGGCCGACGAAGGTGTGTGCTGTTACTCTACTTTTAGTACATGATAGTGTCAGTCGTTGCCAATTGGTTTAGAGCTGCCAACAGGCCAATAAGAAACTCTAAAGGAGAGTCTTACATATATCGCGTGGGCCAACTAGCGGCTTAAATCTGAACCACCGGTGACTTTGAATTCGGCAATACTTATGCCATTCTATTCTATGATCCAAATGAATCCAATTACTTTAGAGCAACTTTGGAGTTTATTGGAAATTTGTTTGCAAAACAAAGACAATTGGTCGGAGATTGCACGAAAATGTCTTAGAAAATTTTGTAGCCGAGAAGGAGCAACAATGCCCGGTATACGCTAATTTATTGCTAAAGTTCGTGAAACTGGATTCACTGTTTATGCGCCAAGACGTGAGTGAAAACATCGAAGCTGTGGCTGAAAGTGTGCGTGAGAACCCATCAACATCAACTCGTCATCGATCTCAAGAATTGAACATTTCACGCGCCGCTTTACGTCGAATTCTGCGAAAAGATCTCAGTACGACGCTTTAAAAAATTCATTTGAACAACTGTAAATACTTCCCAACAAAGAAATGAATTTGGCAAAATTTTAAACCGTTTTTGTTTTATTGCACCTTTAAATTTCAACTTTTGAATGGCTCATCCATAACAACATTAAGCAGAAAAATTCTTGAAAACATTTGCCATGTCTTCCTTATTCATACAACGTAAATCAGATAAAATAATAAAAATGATTCTAAAGCGTATTCATTTCGTCCATCCGTATGTAACGCGGCAAAATATTTCTCCAAGATCCCATAGTTTAGGTTAGTTTAGAAGGGCTGCCCGCAGTAAGCCAGAAAACACTCGGAGGCCATAAAAGGCTCATTGTGATGTCCAGAGGACTATACCCTACACAATTCTTTCAAAACGAAGTACTTGTTCATGAGAACCACCTAGAACTTCTCACAAAACCCACCAGGGCAGCCAGCGGTGCATCCCTGAGGCAGTCCAGATCTCGCCGTAAACGAGAGCCTAGTCACATCGAAACAGGTCCTGCAGTGACCATCATGGGGAAAGCCCAAACGCTCTGACATATGCCCAGTTGCACAGTGCCCCGTCAAGATCCCTACCAGGAGTGCCAACGACTTCTTCTCAAAAGTTAGAATCTGTCTAGTCCTAACTCTGCCAAGTGAGGGCCATAGAGTTTTTTAGACCCTACAGGTGGTAATTGTTGACCACCTGCTTGTCACCTTCCTCTCTGCCCACTCCAGAATTTTGTTCAGCAGCTCAACTGAGGGAATGCCAACATCCCTACGTGAGAGTGCTTCATCCATGACCGAACCTGCTCTTGCGCATTCGTCCGCCATTTCATTTCCCTGAAAGCCTTCATGCCCTGGAACCCAAACTATCTTGACGTCATGTCTTTTAAGTCGAGCCAGAGATTGAATGCATGCCGGTACACATTTCGACTTTATTATCCCCGAGTCCCGGGCCCTAATTGCTGCCAGACTATCTACACAAATGTCAATCGTTCTTGCCTCTAAACTGAGCCCATTAATCCTTAATGCTGCCTCGCTAATGGCATAAATCTCTGCCTGGAAAATTGTTGAGGTATCGGGTAGCCAGAGTGATACAAGATCCCATAAAATAAAGGGTGTTTTTTATGAAGTTTTTTTTTATACGAATCACTCTGTTGTCTGACAGTTTAAAGTGACGTCTCCACTCAGTATTGTTTGGCAAATCATCATGAACAGGTTAACTCCAGAACAACGCTTCCAAATCGTGGAAATTTATTTTCAAAAACAGTGTTCAATTAAAAATATTTATCCGCTTTTTTACCGCAAAATTCTCTTCAGTGATGAGGCGCATTTTTGGTTGGATGGATAAGTCAACAAGCAAAATTGCCGTATTTGGAGCAAAGATAATCCACACGCCGTTCAAGAATTACCAATGCATCCCGATAAATGTACTGTTTGGTGCGGTCTATGGGCTGGTGGAATCATCGGTCCTTATTTCTTTAAAAATGAGGAAGGACGAAGCGTTACCGTCAATGGAAATCGATACAGAATTTTTGGTGATAAAACTTCAAGATATGGATGTAAACGAAATGTGGTTTCAACAGGATGGTGCCACTTGTCATACTGCGGGCGAAACAATGGACTTATTGAAAGAACATTTCAACGACAACATTATTTCGAGAAATGGACCGGTGAATTGGCCTCCGCGTTCGTGTGATTTGACGCCACTCGATTATTTTTTGTGGGGATACCTGAAATCATTGGTTTACGTGGATAAACCAGCAACGGTTGACGCTTTGGAAAGCAGTATTCAACGTGTCATTGCTGAAATACGCCCTCAAATGGTTGAAAAGGTGCTCGAAAATTGGACCTCCAGAATGACCTTTGTGCAAAATAGTCGTGGTGGCCATATGCCCGAAATTATATTTAAATGTTAAATGACAAGAAATTATCTACCAAATAAAAATTTTGTTTTGGCGATTTCATAATTTGGCATGTGTTTTATTTAAATTTCAAATCAGCAAGCTCTTATAAAACACCCTTTATATATGTACATACATTCTTGATCAATGGTAAAATCTAAGACAATCTAACCTCGTCTGTCCGCTCTTGTGTGGATTTAACATTTTATGTGACAGTAGTATGACAAATGATTTAATTTTTTGTAAAAGATAATTGTGGTTTTTGTCACGACTGAAATTCCTTCAATCCATTTTGCTTCAAAATATATCGATAAATATTACATGCCTTAATAACTTGGAATAGCAGATTTTCGTTGTAATACCGGCACCATTTTTATGTGCTCACGTCACAAAGTCTTATTAACTTTCAACACGATTGCCATTTTCTGCTTGGTGATAGATTAACTCTCCAAACAGAAAATATATGCATACATTGTAAACAGATTTTCACAACGACAATTCTTACTGTCAGAATATATTTTCTCCAGTAGTGTAACACAATAATAATAATTTTATTACTTAAATTTTATTACCCATTCGAAGCGAGTTTTATGAAGAGAGTGATGTCACTGCCACTCATGGCCCTATTCCCTACTTAATGTTTGTGTGCTCGTCTGTCGCATATTCGCTATAAAATTTATCTAATATTAATTTTAAAAATCGTGCAAGTCGTGTTCAAATTGAATTTAGTTGAAAACTACGACAAATTTGCTTTATATACAGCCGACTGCAGTCTGAATATTTCAAAGCAAACAATAGCTTGCAATTTGTTTATTAAAAGGTAAGAAGTTTCAAATTAATTTCAATAGTAAACTGTGTTCATATTTACCTCTGTGCTTTTAGTCTCATCATGAAAACTATATTTACTCTTGTTGCTTTGGTCATCTTGAATATATTGGCTATTGTCTCAGCTGAAGCCCTTTTGCAGCCACTTCATCCCGTCACTGGCCTACTTAAGCCCGTTAACCGATTAGCTCATCCCGTGACTGGTCTTCTTGGTGGTCTAACTGGCAAATAACTCTGCTTAAATTAAAATGCCACATACATACATACATACATATGTACTATATATTTTGAAAACCTATGAAATATACATAATGGAACCGTAAAAGGTGTGTGTCTGTACTTCATGGGCAATTAACCAGTTTAGTAAGTGGTTCAGGTGGTAATTAATTTTTTATAATATTCATCTAATAGAAGTAAAATGAGGACATGATAGTTTTTAACATGGCAAAGGATCAAATATTGAAAATAATATAATCCCGCTGATTCTGTAACTATTTAACAATGGCTGATGTAGTAGAACACGAGACTATGAAGCGGAGGCCCGCGCTGAGTCATGAAATATTGTGTTGAATTATTCTGATCAGCATTAGTGCATGGTTGTGTTAGTTGTTGCCAGCCTGTTTCAATGATGAAGGCAGAGTCACTGGTCACTGAACATAATTGGCAGCGACTGACACGATCATGTACTAAAAAGCAGAGTAACAGCAGCATCCTCCTTCGTCGGTCCTGTAGCAAAAATTAGCCGGCAAAGTAAAAAAAGTTTGAAATAGATACAAAAAATTCTCTATCTCCTCATGTTTCTTCATCTACCTCCTACTTTCTAGTTCCGACGCAATAGGGGTTATCCCCTGGGTGCTGGTCCGAGATAAAAAAAAAACGTCACGTCACACTTTTCCATCCATCAGCATCGTTCTCGTCATTGTTGCTCGCCATAACTGCCATTAAATAAAAATATATTTCTCTTGAGGTATGTGGCTTAAATATTTTACGGATTGGATGTATATTTTCCCACACTATCACACATTCCACTGCTGTATATCCTTTAAATATTGTTGATGACAGCGTAATAAATGGGCATAATTGCATGTGGCTCAGTTAATTTTTATTTAAGTCTGTATATGATCGTAAACACATTTTGTCTGAAACAATTCAAACATTAAATTCCTGTACATATTTTTAATAATAAATTTGCGGTGATGAATAAATTCAAAAGTCACTACATTTTAAAAATTATGTTGCATTGATAGAAATAACACAAAATTCACTTAATACCAAGACAAACTATTTAATGCTGTAAGAACATTTTTGCAGACTATTACGGGCGGCCTATTTAACTTTTATTAAGCAATTGTTTCAGCCGTGATGGCATATGAGAAATCTGCTACTTTCACAATGTACAAACGGGTATAACGACTTTATACCTGTAGCGAAAGTTAAAAGAAAATTTTAAAAATACAACTATGAGAATGTATAGATTTATTATTGATAATTAACAAGTCATTCTCATATTTCTGCATATTAAATAAAAAAATAAAATGCGTGATTTTTCCATGTGATGAGATATTAAATTAATAAACATTTTTTCAATAATATTGGCCATATGGCATCATTGATGGCTTGAATATTGGCTTCCAATGGTTCAGTAGTTGCTGCATTGTCGGCATAACCCCATGTCCCTACATTAGCTCTATAAATAGTAATCGTATGAACGTGGCCCTGCGCCACTTCTGGCAATAAAGTTGTAACCAAATTGATTTTGCGAGAAAACGATTCTTAAATGCACTTTACGTCCAGCCGCGACAAATGTCATTGATAATTTATTTTTATTCACCGCTTCCTGCTCAACACTAAAAAAAATCAAGAGCGATCATGTAAACGCACTTTTCATTGCCTACTTAATGCTTTGGAAACGAGAAGATATAAAGGCAGGAATTGCTTCCTCGCTAATAGTGTTTTCACACGGACACACTGAAATTTTGATTTTAACATTAAAACCAAATGATAAAACCTGGTTTTAACATACAAAAAGATTTTGCTAAAATTAACTTAAAATAATTTTTAAATTGGTTTTTATGCATTAAAGACATTTACGACAGCAGGCCACCGGCTACAGAAATAGAATACATGAGATTAAAATATAGTGACAAAAGTAGCACGGACAACAACCTTTCGTGTAGCCTGTGAAAATAATTATTCCCATATGCGGCAGTTTTGTTTGTTTACACAATAGCCTAATTGAAAATGGGCATCACCACTAAAAATTATTTTGTTGAAAAATTCATTTTTTTCGTTCAGTTTCAGTAAATTTTCACAATTAAAATTCTTTGATCAAGAGTGTAGTGTTCAGTGGTTAAAATTTCGCACATTTTAGCCAATTAAATGTCAAAGGATGACACTCAATTCTCCACATTTCATCACTTGACAGCCATGTTACTTCCTAACCTCAAATTTGCTCACCCTGTATATGCAATTAAAACTCTTTTCTAATTTTTAAAATGTGCAACATCAAGCAGTTTTGGTGGAAGGACTTGGCTCAACATCATTTGCTCGAAAGTTCTTTACGAGTTTGAAATTTTTGTAAAATTCTTTGTATTATGTTTCCGCTTTTTGTTGTTGCTCTCCTAAGCTCTTTAACTTGCTGGTGCTGCTGTGAATTTTACTGACTGGGTGGTCTTGAAACATCATCTTTTAAATTTGTGTTTTGACCCTGAACTTGTTGGCTTAAAGACTTTGCACACTGCATTAAACGACAAAACCCAGTAAAAGTTGTCAGAGTAAAGGTAACATAGACTTTTATTTAAGGAAATTTTTTATAATGATTTCTAAAGAAAATATTTTGTTTAGGTTTTCTAAATGGTTATGAAGATACATTTTTTATATATTTTTAACGAAGATAACGAAAATACAATCATATTCGGATAAGCGACCGCGGTTTAATTGATAAAAAATCCGATAATTATTATAAAATATTTTTTATTAATTAATATATAACGATTTCTTTTGATACCGTAAAAGTCTAACTGAGATATCGTTTAATTCTTACTGATATAAAAAATATGAAAGTAACCCGGTCAGTCTGTTTGTTCCCTTTCACGTTTAAGCCACTGAACCGATTTGAATGAAATTTGGCAAAGAGATATTTTGAGATCCGAGGAATAACATAGGGGGGTTTTTGTTTTTGGAAATGATTCTATTAAGTGGTCAAGCGTAGTCGAAAATATATATGAACATATGAAATTCTTAAACTGATAAGTTTTAAAATTTTAAACTTTGATACAGTTGACTTAACAATGTATTTTTTTTTTGGCAATGACTTTATGAGGGGTCACCGGTGGTCTAAAATTTCTAGGGATGTATGACATTATGAAACTGCTAACTAAGAACGTTTTAAGTTTTGATCCAGTAAAAATACAACACATCATTGACATAACATCCACATTAGCTGAAGTTTCAGTTACTCTTTGCGGTGAAAGTGACGAGTAAAAATGATAATAAAATAAAAAAAACCAACATTAATACTTCATACACGCTGTTATTTTTATAATGACCTGCACTTTTTAAAATTACTGCACTTTTCAAAATGATTTGCACTTTTTACAATGACTTGCTCTTTTTATAATGATTTGCACTTTTTATGATTGCTTGCACTTTTTAAGGTGACTTGCACTTTTTGTGATGACTTGTACTTTTTATCATGAATTGCACTTTTCATAATGACTTGCACTTTTAATGATGACTTGCATTTTTTATAATGACTTGCACTTTATATGAGAACTTATTTGCACTTTTCATAATGACTTGCACTTTTTATGATGACTTGCACTTTTTATGATGACTTGCATTTTTTATAATGACTTGCACTTTTTATGAGGACTTGCACTTTTCATAATGATTTGCACTTTTCATTATGACTTGCACTTTCTATGATGACTTGCAGCTTTTATGATGACTTGCATTTATTATGATGTCTTGCACTTTTTATGATGACTTGCATTTTGTATAATTACTTGCACTTTTTATGATGACTTGCACTTTTCATAATGATTTGCACTTTTCATAATTACTTGCACTTTTTCTAATGACTTACACTTTTTATAATGACTTGCACTTTTCAAAATGATTTGCAGTTTTCATAATGACTTGCACTATTTACAGTGACTTGCGTTTTTTATAATGACTTGCACTTTTTATAATGACTTGCACTTTTTATAATGACTTGCACTTTTTATGATGACTTGCATTTTTTATGACAACTTGCACTTTTTATGATGACTTGCACTTCTAATAATGACTTCCACTTTTTATAATGACTTCCACTTTTTATAATGACTTGCACTTTTTCCTTACTAATATAATAAATATGAAAGTAACTCTGCCTCTCTATTACCTTATCATGCTCAAACCGCTGAACCGATTTAGATGAAATTTGGCATAGAGATATTTTAAGATCCGAGGAATAACTTAGGGTGGTTTTTGTTTCTTGAAATTATCCTATTGAGTGGTCAAGGGTGGTTGAAAATTTGTGTGTATGATATTATTAGAATGATAACTAAGAACGTTATAAACTTAGATCCAGTAAATATACAACACATCATTGACATGCCATACACATTAGCTGAAAGTTCACATCTTCTTAGCGGACAAAGTCACAGGTAAAAGCTAGTAAAATATATATTGGAAACTAATTTCGTTCGTTGGTATGTTTCCAAATAAGATTTGCCAAGTCTTCTAATTTTTTCTTTAATTTTGGAATATTCAGACATGTAGATTAAATTTAAAAAAGGTATTTTCCAACTTAACTCTTAGGCTGAACGTTTCTGCAACAAACTGCTGGGTTAACTAGTCCTATTCTGCTGCAAAAATATGTTGTACATTTTCATGTTAATATATTCTTTTTCTTTTATTTGTTTTCTATTTCGAATGGTAAATTTCAGTGCTCCTCTGCCTGCATTGTATTGCTTCAGAAGAAAATATAAATTTTTGGGGCGGTTCTTGTTCTTCGCCACTCCAAAGTCATTCCAAAATTTGTATCGACAATGATTTCTTAAACAAGAGTCTGACAAAAACATCATGTTCATGTTGTGTTCAAAATTCTTATTCGTGTATATTTTGGGTTTTGAGATATGTTCTTTTCAATTCGTGCCAAGAATTTTGTTTTTTATTTATTTGCACTACTTCTGTGTCTTGCTGCTTGGCGAGACGTCATGGTTCATTTACAAAAAAAAAAAAAAAAAAAAAAAAAAAAAAAAACTTAGACTGAAATAGAAACAACATAAAAAGGTTAGCAACTGTAATTACAAAAAGTCTCTACTTGTTCAAAAAAACAACCATAACTTCCAGACGCACTTGAAAGCGAAAAAAAGAAATAGAAAACAGGAAAGAAATTGTAGTGTAAATTAAAGAACAAATAATGCACTACTTCCGAAATAGATTATAATTGCTATTCCCAACAGCTTTCAGCTTTATAAACAGATTCAATTGCTAACTTTTATTAAGTATTATTCTCCTTAATATTTCGCTAACCATCGGCTAGCTCCATTAGGAAATTATATAATTTTGTCAAATATTTTAATTACAATTTTATTAGGAATCATTCATTCCTTCGGAAGATTCTTATCATTTCTTTAATTGACTGTTTATGCGTCAAGTCGTTGTCATAAGATGGTGAAAATTTCCCTATTTAAATTTGAAAACTTTTGTATTTTGCTATTTGTTGTTTAACTTTGCTTTATCTATTAATAGTTTTATATATTTTAATCTTATTAGCTGTTGTTATACGAGTTTTTCCTTTACTTGCAATTCACTTTATTTCAAAATATACGATTGACTTAGTTTAAAACAATGGCCTTTTATAACAAACGTCATAGTCGTGATTAACAGTCACGTGCGTAGCGCCTCATTATGGAGGCATGATTAAAATGCTAGACAGTGGGACTCGAGTGCTAGATTTTTTTTTTATTTTTTGCGGTAATATTAATTTAATTTTTACTAAATATCATAAATGCCTGAAAATATTCGTCACAAGGGCTTACAGTAATTTAAAACAAAAACTAGATAATATAGTGTAAAAACATGCAATATTAATTGAGTCAATATTCATTTTATTAACTTAATTATATTCCTGTTCACACATACAAAATTTAGTCAATTCAATTAACGTATGACTAAATGAACAATTTTTCATATGCGGACCTCAAGTTCAAATCTGGAATCTTTTTTTTTCAATTCTCTAATTAATAATAAATTTAATGTCAATTATTTAACTTCAACATGGCTCGAAATATATTTTTTTCACAATGTTGGTGCTAAGTCTCGACTAACTTTGTTCAGTGATTTGTGTTTTGCTCACTAAACCCACTTTTTAGCAGTGCTGAATTTGTAATTTTACTCCATATTATAGCAATTCAGTGTTATAGTGTTTTCACACTGAAAATTAAAACCATAAACAGCTGATTTTGCGTTCACACTGCAAATTGTGTTTTTAATATACAGGCTGTATAATAAATTTGCTCAAAATAAATGAAATCGCTGATAGAAATGTGTGACTTTGTTGCTGTACCTGTTCTCTATTATTACAACACTTAATTGACAACCTGTACGACAGAAGGTTTTTTTTTGAAGAAAAAAAGAAAAAGTTTTACAATGCATTCTAAAATAGGAGATATTTTACAATTTGTGAATGCATATTTTAAAATTATGGAATTACTTATACTAAGTGAAGAACTTCTTCGAAATCCAGTTGTTATATATAAAACTGTTTTCATAATATTTCAGGCGTCAGTTTATGTTCTCATCAACATAAACAATGACAGCTGTTTCCAATGTACAACTAGGCAGCACTCAACTTAGCACAGCCAAAAGCAGGCAAAACAAGGTTGCATTTCATAAAACCTATTTAAAACCAATTCGAAAGTGGTTTTAAGTTGGTTTTAGCAATATCATTTTGTATGTTAAAATCAGCTTCTAACGTTAAAACTAGAACCATGTCAGCGTGAAAACACTATTGATTGAGCAATCACTTAATTAACATTGTATGTAGTAATTGAGCTCAATAATGGCATTAATTGCGTTAAACTCAATTAAGCTGTATGTCTGAATACGAGCTGTAAAATTTTCACAAACTCAATTTAGGAATTCGAACAACCACCTCTAAATACATTCAAATTTGAATTTTCAAGTTTTTCAATAGTTTTCACAAAATTAATGTAAACATTTCACGACACTGTGCATCGACTCAATTGGATCGTTTCTTCCAAAGACTGTTTTTTTTAATGCTCTTAACTAATTTGGGCACACAATATGCTACTTGCTTATTAAATCGGCGAACTTCTTTTTTTATGTAAACAAAAAATAAAATAAAAATAGTAGAGGAACGATAACGTTGACAAACGTAGCAAATGATGGCAAGGGTGGAAATTGAGAACAATATTGCCAGCGTGAATTCATGCCAACAGCTCACAGACTTTCGAACATATTTCATTGCAACAACAATGTGTAATAGGAAATAGTTTCATTGACGATGTGTTTACACAAAGGAAAACTTTTAACTGCTAAATTGGCTTTGTGATGTCGTTTTGTACTACAAACATGTGCTGTGTGTTGTTCTTGTTCTTGATCATAATCTTAACGCGCTTCCCCAGACACACTTTGCGTTCATATTCGTATAATGTCATCCCGTTGTAAGACAACATTAACTTTAGACCATAAACTAATTTGTTTCCTATATATTCTGCTATTCGGTCATATTGTTGGCAAAGCATGAAAACTACTTTTTAGCCTATTAAGTGTGGCATTTAGTAATACTTGCTACAAGCAACAGCAGGAACTTTGAAGGTAATAGATAGTTAGTCGTATTGTAAAATGTACAAGTAATAACATGAGTTTTTACAAGTATTTAGAAGTGCAGTTTAAGAGCCTGGAAATTTGAAGTAAAAAGCAAAACAGCAGGGGGCCATTTCGTTGGACGTTAAAGAATCAAAAGTAGGAACTGTAAAAATTTTTGGTACAATAAAGTGTTTGTAACCATAATTTGTTTCATATGTGAACGAACTGTTTTCATAGCAAATCTTGATTAGTTCTAATTTGCTATAGTATGAAAGTGTTGATTTAAAAAATGAGTTGCTACCTTGTAGTTTTGTTAGTCAAATTAAATTTCATATCGGCAATAGCACAGCTGCCTCCGAACGAGCCTGCTCGATTTTACGAAGTGACACAGTAAAATGTTCATTATTTTGATAGTAAATTTTTAAAGAATGTAGCGTCCCAACGTTAAAATTTCCCAACTTTTTACTAAAAAAATGTGAAAAGATGACAGCTCAGTTCTTGGCATTTCATCATTTGACAGCCAATTTACTTCCGCACCTCAAATTTACCCACACCGTACCTTGAATAAAATACAACGATGACAATAAACATATTTATGCGTGAGGTTCACTTATGGCATTGCATTTTACTGATTATAGTATGAAATTAATTCTACCAGCTGCATCAATATTTGAGAATTCTGTACTTACGAACACTTATCCAGTGTTTTTCATATCATCATTGTAGGGACTCCCCACTTAAGCACGGATTTGTGGTATATTTCAAGTACTTATAGACAAGCGCTAAAAAGGTAATAATAAATACAATAACAACTGCACTTCACTTCGTACATCATACCCTGCACATTTGGTGGAAATATATTTGAATCTATGGTTGAAACTCACCTTTGCTCAGTCAAGCTCAGGATGAAGTTAAAAGGTGATGGTGTTATTGGCATTGTCGTCGGTTATTGCTACACTTTTGCAGCCTGTCTAAATTAACAAAAGAATGTTGAACAAATTGATTGTTTAACTTTAACTTTGTAGAAGTAAAACAAGCAAAAGGAATTAAACTCAGTTCAAAGGCAACAATATCGGTAACATGAAATTTTACATGTTGATGATATCTAAAGGAATGCAGTTTTTCTTATCACGGACCAGCACTCAGCATATGCAGGGAATTGCGCCGGAACTAGAAAGGAGAGGGATAGTATTGAGAGGACGGATAAAGAAAAATGAGGAGATAGAGAGTTTTTGTAGCTATTTTAACCTTTTTACTTCGCCGGCTAATTTTTGCTACAAGACCGACGAAGGAGAATGCTGCTGTTACTCTGCTATTTTAGTACATGATCGTGTCCGTCGCTGCCAGTTGATGTTCAGTGACCAGTGCTATGCCTTCATCACTGAAACAGGTTGGCAACAACTAACACAACCATGCACTAATGCTGATCAGAAGAATTCAATACAATATTCATGACTCAGCGCGGAATTGAACTCAGGACCCTCCGCTTCATAGTCTCGTGTTCTACTACTTCAGCCAACAGCATTTGGCATATTGCATTAAACACATTCACGACAGCAGGCTACAGACTACAGCCTGTCAAAAATAAAATACATGTGTCTATATGGAAGTGAATATTTTGAACGACTACACGACAGGTTCTTGTCCGTGCTACTTTTGTGGTTGTAGTCAAATTAAACTAATTTCTATTTTCATAGGCGACAATAAGCAGATTAGTGCTGCCAATACAATGAAAAGTCTTAAATAAATAAACGTTTAAAAAATTTTTTAATCTAGTCAAGAATATGAAAATTGTTGAAAATAAAATATGTAATAGCCCTTTCAAGAATAAAAATTATTTTGTAATTTTTATTTTTTTTGCGTTCTCTCTCGGCTTTAATTTTTTAATTTTATTTTTAATTTTATTTTTTTTTTGTAATAACTCCTAGAATATAGGTCGTCCCATATAAACAATGTGGGTATCATTTCAAAGTACTCCAAAATGACATTCTATTGTTAGACATATTTTTCAAATTTATTCACATATTGGAAGTATTATTAAGTTTCGAAATTTTGTATCTGACTTTTCAAGTAAAAATTCCATTATTTTGAATACTCTAATTTTGTATATATTTGATAGCCGTTATTGATAAAAGACGTTAGTTAGGTCACAAGTGAATTAACTCATAAACTAATTTTCATAGGGCCATAACAAGAAAAGGACATCAAAATGTATTTATTACAAATGCAAAAACAATAAAGAGCTATAAACACATAAAGTGTTTTTATTATTAATTTTGTTTCGTTCTATAAATAGATTTAGAATAAGCGCTTTTTTATATATGCAAGTGGCACCACTAAAATGAGATGTTGACAATGTAGCTGCCGTCTCAAAAATAATTAAGTACCTGACTACGAGGCGACGATTGTAGCCAACGGCTTTTGTAGTCGTGTGTTCGTGTAGCCTGCTGTCTCGAATGTGTTTAATGCATATGAGTGTAAATGATCATATTAAATTATGTGCTCTTGCGTACGCCGCAACTAAGCAAGCAAAACAAGTTCAACGACATTCGACTGATAGCGAAAATGTTATTCCCAATATGGTCACAATAATCGGGGAATGGAAACGAGTAAAAATACCCTATTACCAGGTTATACTGAAACAAGGTGTGAGTATGTCACCAAACTCCCCATCGTGCTTTCGGGGGACCACCAAGCTACAAATGATGTTCATGCCCCCAGATGCGACCAATTGCTCTTTTGTAGCGGATAGAGTTTCCACGTTTTCTCTTGACAGAGATTTATTTATTTTTGTTGCGATATGGATCTGCTCATATACACAACGGAAATTTGTTATCTAAAAATAAATAATAAAAAATGGCTCTTATTAACTAATTAACTAATGCTTTCTAAATACTATAGAAATTTTGATTACACTTTCCTGTGTGAGAGCAAAAAAAACACTTAAAAATGATTGCATTCTTTTCAACATCTCATTTTGTCTCGGCCGGCCCATTTCTGTTGCAACAATTATAGCTTTTTTGCTGTCTTCTTTGCGCTTGTATTTCCAATGTAGTGCAACTTTTCGTACTCTATGTGACATTTAGCTTGTTGCAAATAAAAATGTTGCCGCTTAAAATTGTAACTAGTGAATCGTCGCTGGCTAAAGACAAAGAAAATTTCAGTCTTTAATAACAACACGAAAGCCCGATTTACTCCATTAGTTGTACCATTTATGGAGTGTGTGTTCTGCATTATTTCTTCGTGTTTTAAGATGTCAAGATTTGATTTTGTAACCCAAAAGGTAAAAAATGTGGTGTTGCAAATGTTGTTGTCTTTAACGTGCAAAAATGTTTGTTATTTTTTTGGCTTTAATTTTTTTTTTTATAATTTTCCCTTTGCCCTTTATTTTTGAATCAACGTATTGTTAACAGTTTTCAATTTGTTAAATGAGGCAATATCTCGATGCTTAGTTGGTGGTGGCTATTGGTTGCATAGCAAACTGATGCAATTGAACATTAAGGAATATATATGATGGTGTATATAATTATTTGTATAGCAAATTTTGTTACTTAATATTGTCTTTTAGAGTAAAACAAATTTCATTTTCAATGCTGTAATCCTCGACCTGGAGTAAAGATCCTGTTGCTGTGGAAAGTTTTGTGTCAAGTTTTTGTGCTGCCATCCTTAACTATCTTTACTTAAAATTTTTCACACATGTGCTTTTACCATAACAATTATTTAACACAAAAGAGCAAAAAAATAAAACTAAATTTATGAAATAAAAAGTGAAAATTAACACCACTGTTGCACCAGCAGCATGTTAAGTTGTGAAAACTTTATGATTTATGGCATGTGAATTATTTGGTTTTATTCACCAAACAAGTGCAAAACCAAAAATAAAAAAAAATATTAAAAATTTCTATGAACTCCTGAAGCAGAAGAGGCAACAACATAATTTGCTGCTAGATATAAACAGAAAAACTCCTGCAAGTTTATAAGCTCGATATGAAGTTTTTGAAAATTTGTAAAAGTTTCAAAATCTTGCCAGTCTAGCGGAATGCTAGTCATGCTACAACTAAAGGTTTTTGTGTTAAAATTCAGCAACCTTTTGCTGGTTGTCACATTTTTGTAAGTCAAAAGCCACCTCTAATTATATTAACAAAGTAAATTACAAATACAGGAGAATTTCGCTATAACGAATATACGTTAATGTGGAGGAAATAATTGCTAAAACTAACGAATTTAAAAAATTAAAAGAAAAAAAAAATAAATTTATAAGCAAACAAGTAAGAACGTTATATTTGACCGGTTCGAAACTTAAATACTCTTCAAATTTTTAATAAATAAATTAACCCCTTACGAAAGTGGAAAAATTTAACAAAGAACGCTGATGAGATGGCGTAGCGGCCTCGAAATCAGTACTGATCCGTTCTGCTTCTTTGATGATTATAAGAAATATTCTTAATATTCCACTCTTAATATAAATAAATGGAATTTGAACAAATTCCTTTATTAAATAAAAATATAATCTGCAGTTTAGCAGATTTGAACTTGAGCCCGTTTGAAAATTAACATCCTGCACGTAAGAAAAAAAGTTCGACTAATAGAATATAAATTCATACATAATTTAAATTAAAAATTTTCAACCTGCTGAGTCAGAGTTCCTTTAAAACAATTCCGTGCCCCATACCAAAACTCTATTTTGGCAGAATCACTCCAGGAAAGGCCGTAGGGGGAGACATTTCACCTTCGTCGTAAAAATTTAAAAAGTCAATTTTTAGGGTAGCTAAGCGCCGATTTTTTTTTTTTTTTGATCGAGTGATATTTAGGGGCAAAAGTTGGTGGAGAGGAAGGACAGTAGAAGATTAGATTACTTCCTCGTAAAAGCTTAAAAATTTCATTTGTAAGGAATGTAGGCTTAAGGAAAATAATTTGTTAAATATTTACACTGTTTTTCCATGCAATATGTTACTTCAACGCCCACTAAAGAAGGCGGGGTATAAATTTGGATTCTTCTGACTTTATGGCTGCAAATCCAACGCTTTGACATAAAAATATAACATTTGCTTAAAAAAAATTACAAAAAAAAAACAGTAAAAATGACGTTGGTTTTCTTAGTTCTTCTTAGGGGAACTTGTTTCCCCCCAGCCCCATTCCATTTATGAAATTGACCTGTACTATCCTTCAAAGTTTATCTATACCGAATTTCAAAAGCGGGATTCTTTTCGTTTGGACGGATATGGCTAGATCGTCTTAAATTTCTTCACTGATCAAGAATATGAGCACTTCATGGGCTCTTAGAGGGATATTTCGCTGCTTTACACACGGAATGCAAAGTGAATGTACCCTTCAATTCTTTTTTGGAGGGGGTAAAAATAGTCACTTTGTTAAAGCAGAAGTGATGTCTATCTTTTCGACGCAGGTAACGAATTCGCCATACATGCCCCTGGCAACGCTTCAATTTTTGCTAAAAATGCAATCTAATATATATATATATATATAAGTATATATATATATATATATATATATATATATATATATATATATATATATATATATATATATATATCTATATATATATATATATATATATATGTATATATATATATATATATATATATATATATATATCTATATATATATATATATATATATATATATATACATATATATATATATATATATATATATATATATATATATATATGTATATATATATATATATATATATATATAAGATGATTTTTTTCATTTTTTTTAGCACAATCATGCACTAGTGCTGATCAGAAGAATTCAACACAATATTCATGACTCAGCGCGGGGTTGAACTCAGGTCCCTCCGCTTCATAGTCTTGCTTTCTACTACTTCAACATGTTGCGTTGTTTTCGTTCATGTTTTAAAACAGCTAATTAACAAACGTTCGACGCATACAACTGTCGGGCGGTTTTTCGTGGTTAAAATTTTCTAACTTTTTATTACTAAATAAATGCCAAAGAATGACTGTTCAATTTTTGACATTTCATTATTTGGCAGCCAATTTGCTTCCTAACCTCAAATTTGCCCATCCTTTAGGTTTTGAAGTAAATAATATTTTCACTTGGCAATAGTTTGACCTTGTTGGTTTTACATATATACCAAAGCTAATTATAAATTTTCCAGCTCTGGAACCGTATTTCATATTTGGCTGATTTTGAAAAGCAACCCATTTGGGTATTTCCAATGCATCAACGCAAAATCGAAGTGCCTAGCTTTCGTGTGGGCTTGGGAGAGCAGATTTCACGTGCAGACAGATGGACATAATTTATGGAGTCGCGTATTATGGAAGGACAAACGATGTAAATGCCGGTGTTAATAAATTAAACCAATGACGCTGATAATTACATAAATTACATAAATGTCGTTCCCATCCAAAAAAAAAACTCGTTCTAAGCCTACCTTAAACGGGATCTCACAGATCCTACTTGAATGCTTGTGGGATACAGGCAGCCACGTATACCAAGCCTACCTTATAGAAATAAAGGAAATTAAATCCCTCTTCTGGCTGAGCTCACAGGACATGCAATGCTCCTGTTGAACGAATCAGCTAATTTTGCATTACACACAATTTGTTTAGTTGACACAATAAAATATGAGCAACATTTCGTGAATTGCAAAATATTTGAACAATTTCAATGAAGATCAAATAAGTTCTATCAAAGTAGTCATGGAAAAAAACTTCAATTGCTAATAACAGAGCACCCTAGATTTCAAATATACTTTCTATGCAAATAATAAAGTTCATACTTTTGTCTGCTTTCAATTCCATGGATTGATTTAGTTACTCGTATTTCTATTTTACACTTTTTTATTATATATTTTTGTTCTCTTCTAAACTCGAAAACAATTGGGTTTTGGCAAAGCACAGACTATTGGTGACAGCAACCAATAGAACTAATGTCTGCAACTAACTCCATGACTGATGATGTGCAGCCACCAAATCAGTTGACAGCCGAATTGTAAGCTCTCAAATATGGGTGCAATATTTTAAATATTGACATAATAATTCCTCTTATTTTGACTATCGACTTGATTTTATTTTTAAACGTTTCAAAGCTTTCGTAACTTAAACACGAAAATAGTTGTGAATTATACAGGGCATCTATATGATTGTGTGTATGTATGATTGTACATAGTGTGTATGTGTGCATGCACATTGATGACAGCTTGTCAAGGACCATTTGGCTAGATTGGGCCACAGTGTATGCGAATAAGTGTTGCCAAGGTATTATCTAACTTTTTAATAAATAAGTTGAAAATATCTATCACATATCGCGCCATAACATTTACCCTGCGTCTGGATATCCAATATTTATTTATAAACACACGAAATAAGGTCGGCAGAATGACGGCACGGAAAATGTTTGGGTAAACGTACTTGTGTCTGGACTTAATTTCAAAACACTCATGGAAATACCCCCAAATATTTCGTAAATAAATTGAAAATGTTCAACCTGCCACATTTCTGTGCCACATTTTAAAATTCTATTTTGACCGCATGACTCCGGGAAGGCTCGTCGGCGAGGCATCTCTCCTTTTTCGTAAAAACTTAAAAGAAATCTTTTGGGTTAATTAAGTGTTGAAAAATAAGTTTTTTTCGATTGGGTCAATTAGGGGGCTAAGGACGATGGAGTTGTAGGACAGGGAACATCTTACCTTCGTCGTAATAGTTTAAAATTTAATTTTTAAGGAATGTGGGCTTACGAATACAGTTTGTTATATGTCCACATTAACTTTCCCAGTAATACGTTACTTCAACACCAACTAAAGGATGCGGGATACAAAAATTGATTTTCTGGTTGCAAGTGCCACCTTATTTAACATAAAAATATATCATGTATGTGATTATACTTATGCATTAAACACACCCACGACAGCAGGCTTTCGACTACACGTCTATAGAAATTGAATACATGTGATTACGAGTATATGGGAAAATTAGCACGGACAATAACCTGCAGTGTTGCTGTGAATCTAATGATTCCCATATAAACACATGTTTTCTATTTATGTCGTCGTATAGTCTGTAGCCTGCTGTCATAAATGTGTTTAATGTAGTAGATGTGCATATATTTCCATTTTGAAACTTAAAGGAGATTAATGTTTTCTATGACATTTTGATAATAATTTATGGCAGTGACTTTGGCTAAATATTCCCAGAGGCCAATCTATAAATGTTAATTAGATAAACAATAGCATAATAATTTTGTATAAGGAATTAATAAATCATGATAATAAAAATTCACTTTGATTTCAAGGTAAATGTATATTTACGAAATTTTTCTATGCACAAATAAGTGCGAGTATCTTAATGAACGAAATTACAGTGTGTCTCAGTGAGAATGCAGTTTTTAAATTCAGTGCAATTGGCAAATGTGACATACATTTATTTCGATTAATAGAAATGGATAGCTTTACAAAAAAAAAACAGTTGAAATCCTCGACAATTCGTTGAATGGATAATGTAGCAAAGTGAAGTCAATGCCAGTTTAAAAAAAAAGTCAAATCTTCCAATGAAGCGTATTTCCATCAGAGAAGCTTCGTAAATACACAAAACTTGTGAATCAGGGTCTCAAAAAATCCTCATACAAGCTCTGAACTCAAATCTGAGGTCCTACGCATCGTCGGTGACGTACTTGTTCTCATGTGTGTGAAAACAGCATGTAAATTCCTGAGAAGAGAAATAACCTGTCATCAGAATCATGGGCGCCATTTGAGGGATATATTATTCCATACTTAATCTGAACATGCCTTCTTTACAATCCAATAAAAAAATTACAATTTATTTTAAAATGAGAAAGTGCACTCTTACTGTGACACCCTTTACAAATAAAGGAATTTAGATTACTGCAAATTATTGTTGTTGTTTTTATTATAAATATTCTTTTTTCTCCATTTTGTGTAAACAATTTGAAATTTATGCAAAGTGATGTGTTCCTAATCATAAAACGCAAATCATATAGTTAAATATCGAAATGAAGTATTTCGTACACAAAGTATGACACCCAATTTGGAATGCCAGTAATAATCGTGTATAAACTTTCTTAATAAGATTTGGCACCAGGACTTTCTAGGTTCTAGTTATAACATTTTCTAATAAAATATAATTCAACATTTTACGCTATACAAAGTACAGTGCAAGCTCGATTTTCTCAACTCCTGATTAGGGCAGCAGTTATTACATGGTATGGAAGTTCGTAAATGGGCTAAAACAGGCAAGAGATAAAAAACGGTCCCCGAAGAAACACTAAACCAAACTCTAAAAAATAACATGAGTTTTAATTTTTCTTTTGTAATGTTGTCAAGAAAATTCTAAATTCTTATGCCGAAGAAGGTCCAAAGCTTTAAACTTAGAGCCAGGATATCGGAAAAATCCAAATTCGCTCATAGTAGAATTGTGAATTTGTTGCTGTACTCGTTCTCTATTTTTACAACACTTAATTGACAACCTGTACAACCGAAGTTTTTATTTGAAGAAAAAAGAGAGAAAGTTTTACAATGCGTTCTAAAATAGAAGTTATTTTACAATTTGTGAATGAATATTTTAAAATTATGAAACTATTTCTGCGTAATGAAGAACTTCTTGCAAATCAAATTGTTGTATATAAAAAACGTAAGCGGATTCTGAAAGTTCATTTTATTAAAATATATAACTTGGCAGCACTCAACTTAGCACAGCCAAAATCAGGCAAAAACAAGGTTGCATTTCGTAAAACCGAATTAAAACCAAATCGAAAGTGATTTTAAGTTGCATTCAACAAAATCACTTTGTATGATAAAACCAGGTTCTAAAAGTTGGTTTTAACATTAAAAGCAGAACTTATTAAAAGCAAGTCAGTTTGAAAACACTATTATGTTGCATATTCTGATGTTCCAGCTGGAAAATTAAAAAAAAAATTATGAAAATAAGTTGCCTTTAGATCAGACGTAGGCATTGTGGGTGAGCGCGCTTCACATGTATATAAATTCGCTCTTGAGAGTCACACGTATTTGTAGTACTCACAAATCACAAAAATTGTGATTCACAATTCAGTCTATCATAAGCTTCCAACCAAGACGGTTGTTTGAGCGCTTGTTGAAAAAAATTATTTAAGGGTGGGAGAATACTCGTTTGTTTGCAAAATTTCTCTCATACACACAAAACTCAAAATGTTGATATGTTTGTGCCTATGTCTGTTTTAGATGCTAAATCAAATGCTAGATAAAACTAGAAAAGTTGCAATGATAAACTGATAATACCGGAGCTAAAATTCGAAAAATATAAAATAAAGCACCGAAAATACTGAAATGGCAACACTGTATGAAAACCAAACCTTCTGTCTGCTTTGACGAATGCGAAAACCGCATACAATCAACATCCCATTCAATTTAATAAAAACGTTGGTAACTTTTTTGTCGTTGTAATTGTTTTTATAATTTTATTTTATTTTTTTTTTGGAAAAGGCATGTACATGCTGTTCCATCTAGTGGCCAACATCCATGCAACGAGTTAAATGAAATGAAACGTTCTGCAAATGATGGGAAAAATTGAATTTTTCAGTTGTGAATTGGTTTGGATTTCGGTTGTTTTTTTCTATTACAGAACACAACTCAATGTTTTATTTGTTTTTAATTTGTGCCTTTTTTCTTTTATATATCATTTACATACATATTTTTGGAACATCGAGGGAAGCCATCTAAAGTCCGTAAGTTCTTTGTACTTATTGTGGATTTGGTTTTCTTTTTACCAGTGACAAAAGTGACATGTGCACACATTTGCACGGTCCTACTGGTAATATGTGGTTCGTTTTCCCTTGTTGTCCAAAACGTAACTTTAATAATTCTCCTTGTAGGATTGCTACTATTTTTCAATACCATAGTCAAAAAGAAATGTCGGCAGTACCGATGCCGTCATATATTGGATATGTACTAAAGCTAAGGCCAGAAGGCCTGAGGAAAGTTCTCCGTTGATCTCTCTCTGGCCATATACACATGTATGCATGCATGTATTCACGTATGTATCTGACTGGTTCTTGAATTGACTAGGCCTTACCCACATACTCATATAAAGGGAAAAAACTATTTACATATATGAGAAAATGTCAAGCTAAAAAGGACATTGACAAATAACTTAATTCGATGTTGTCACCACATGTTGGAAATTCTGCATCAATTTTTCACAATATTTTTTATCGTTTCTGTTTTTATATATTAGTTTGATTGTTTTCGTTATATTTGCCAACGCTATTTATTATTCTTATTTTTGCTTCAATGGATTTCAAGTCGATATGTCAATTTGTTATATTTGTTAATTGTATGAATGTTTGGCCATGACATGTGTTTCGATGTGTCATCTGACAAAATGTTGTTCCTATCTTCGGTATATTTCGGTGACTACTTTAATTCTGTCACACACTTGGATACGTGCATAGACCCTACAAGAACACTACCGAACATTTGACTAGTCATTTGTTTGATAGTGCTGACGGCTTAATACCTCATTGCCTATACAAAACTTGCTATCATTTTCTTAAGGGCAATATGAAAAAAGTGATGTATACAATTGTATACATGTGAGCTTGCATCTCTGTCGTACTTATTAATTCTGCCGCCATTAGAAAATATTGCTCACCTGCTCACTCTAGTGCTTTTTTGTATCAGTATGTATACACATATGTCTCATCAGTTGAACGCTCAGTACTGAGGAATCAAATGAGTACTCAAACCTGACAAATCAATTATTTTGTTTATATTTTTCAATTAAAATAAAGAAAACAATTTCGACCACAATTTCAACTTTAATACAAAATTTTTATTGAAGCATTTGCAATAAAAAGATGAACAAACTATTTTAAAAAGTAAAGCAACATTTAACAACGACTTCTTGGTTTACCCGCATTCTGCAAAGGGATGAAAATGCCTAAAATGAAACAAACAAACAATATTAAGCGAATGAGATTTACCTAAAATATATATTATCTAAGTTTACCTACATTTCTGGGTTTCCGGTGTAGTTTCTCAGTTTAACAAAACTAGCAGTTGTGCCACAATTATTCAGCGTTTGTTAGCCTGCGTTCCTCTAGTGCCCGGAGAACATCTTTCCAATCACTAATACCTAGAAGTTCTTGCTATTACAATTTTTATTTGTCACTTTAAACAATATACTTACGTATCCCATTTATCTACATGATATTGATATCTGTTTTAATTTGCACCACATCTTTCACCAGACATAAAATACACCAATATTAATTGAAAACTGAAATTAAAATCTGAAAGCATTGTCGAAAATTCAACAAATGTCAGTCATATGTTCAAGTGTGTTGGTGGAAATGTTATATGTGTATTAGTTTCAGTCATTCATTTCTTGTAGGGGACATGCATATATGTATATATATAGATATGTACGTGTATACAGTAGGGCTTCCCTTAAAACAAATTATTGGTAATTTTTATACCCTCAAAAAAAAAACGACGAATTCTAGGTTGTATTCACTTCGTCACTATGACCCTATGAAGTATATATATTCTTGATCAGTGAGGAAATCTAAGGCAATAGAGATTTATGTCACCGTGTTAGTGTTTAGAACATATGTGCCAAAAAATTATGTTTTTATGAATAAGGTATATAAATAAGGGGTGGAAAAATTTGAGGTTAGGAAGTAAATTGGCTTAAGAAACCCGTATTTTTTTCTTAATTTAGTTTTTACAAAGTTTTGAACCACATGTTGCAATAAACCTTCGCTTAAATCGTCAATGCAGTGCCGAATTTCATCTTTCAGAACGTCAGTGGCTTGGGGTTTGCTTACGTTAACCCGGGCTTTCAAATGGCCTCAGAAAATCTAATCCAGTTACGTTAAATCACAAGAACGAGGCGACCAAACCGCACGGTCACTGTGCAATGGTTTTTCAAGTACCTTTTGTAGATTTTGTGAACCCCATTTCCGACTACTTTGCTTATGTACGCAAGCGCCTAATTGCAAACTATTCTCATCACTGAACATGATTTTCTTGAAAAATTAGTTGTTTTCCTTCGGTTTTTTAACAGATAGAAAATCACAAATGGCCGGCCTAACATACTTAAAATCTTCCAATTTTTTGAAAAATAAATATCGAAGGGCGACAGCTTAATTCTTAACATTCCATCATTTGACTTCCAATTTACTTCCTAACCTCAAATATGCCTAACCTTTGCAGACCTTAAAAGTGTGAATTGCTTATATATAATATGCAACGGTCCTTAGTGGAATTCCACAAGGTAATATGTGGTTCGACTCATTTGCATTGCCTAAATGGCTGATAAAAAGATTGCCGATCTTCGAATTTAGAACATAAAAGTGATGTAATCATATCCCTGTAGACATCGCTGTGGTCTTAAATGGGTTTTCGAAAATGTCCTAAATTGACTCCGAACTGTCACACGCTGTAGATGAATTCACTTGGCAACATTGAGCCACGTCATGTAAAATGTCCTTCCTTTCAAATTTGACATCTGACTGACTGATGATCAATGTTTCGGAGAAAAAAAATCTATTACTGTTTCGACATAAACTATTTTTGTGTTACTGACACCGGCTCCCAGTGGATGAACTCTTCTCATACCAAGAATTGCTTGGGAACTCAAGAAGTATAATGTTGTTCCGATAGCAGTAGAACGATGAGCATATCAAATATTTACTGAGCCAATTTTACTACTTACATGGGCTGTAAATGTTCGTGCAATTCCGACGAATTGTCTCTATTTTGAAAATAAATTTCCAAAAAATCCCAAAGTTGCTCAAGCGTAAATCGATTCATTTCGTTCACTGGAGATAATATACTGAATTTGGTGATAGAATAGAATGGCATATGTAAGTATTACTAGATTTAAACCGATAGATGGCCCACTCGTTATGTTCGAGAGAAGTGTAGAAACATAAAAAATGGTAACCGGATGTACGTATTCCCAAAAATTTTATATTCACCTTAATTTTTTGTATGTATTGTTTTCTGCTTCAAAACGTACAAGAAGACTCGTATTTGCACAATCCGAATTCAATTTCTGTATGCACAGTATTATGCCGTTCGAGTCGAGAAACAATATGCACTTTTATTCGGTAACTGTTTGTCAACGTCACGTCAAGACAATGCGAAAAATAGGTCACTCATGAACTCGTTTTCTTCAGGAGTTGACTATTTTTAACAGCCTCTTGCTATTTTCTAGGCATTAGAGAATATTTAGATGCTGTCAGCCGCAGCCAACTGTTTTTGATATATTTTTTTTAGGAGTAGGACCAGCACTCAGGGGATGACCCCTATACATGAAAACGAGGGATAGTATTGAGGGGACAGATTAGGAAAGATGAGAAGATAGACAGTTTTTTGTAGCTATTTCAACCTTTTTTACTTCGCCGGCTAATTTTTGCTACAGGGCCGACGAAGGTGGGTGCTGTTACTCTGCGTTTTAGTGCATGATAGTGTCAGTCGCCGCCAATTATGTTCAGTGACCAGTGACTCTGCCTTCGTCATTGAAACAGGCTGGCAACAACTAAGACAACCACGCACTGATGCTGTTTAGAAGAATTCAACACAATATTTCATGACTGAGCGCGGGCTCAAACTCACGACCCTCCGCTTCATAGTCTCGTGTTCTACTACTTCAGCCAACAGCACCTTAATGTGACGTTGACAAACTGTTATGGAATAAGGGGTAATATAAAAAACAAAACAATGTGTGTGGACAAGAATTAACTATTTCCGGTAGTCTGTCACTATTCTGTGGGGCCTTGGATATAGGAAAAGGCCACAAGAAATGGTCAATTGCTGGAGAAAAGAAGTACAGAAGAGTTCTATTCTTGATATTGTCTTGACACGACGTTAGTAAATAGCTACAGAATAAGATATATGATTTCGCATTGTGGTATAATTTGTATACACTTTCTGCCAGTTTATCTTTCATATCCTATTACAGAGTAACCCTTAGAAATATTTAAGCGATGGATTCTTAATATTACATTTTATAAATGTGAAGTATTTCTGTAGAGCAGTCAATATGAAATTATAAATATTAAGTTCGGAAAATTAAATGATTAAATAAGAAAGAACATATGTATTCTGTTGTATCAAATGGAATGACGGCCTATCACGTTTTTGGTCTTTTCTTCTAAATAGTCGTTTATGGATAAATCCACTAAAAGGTAAAATCCATTTTGTTATAGTAGTTACCAAGTCTTAAGCGCTATACAATTTCCAATTAATAACTCCAAGTTTCTTAATGGTTTCATAATTTGTTTTATTTTTGGAATAATAATTGTTTTGCTGTTGGTATTTAATATTTATTTAATTATTTTATTACATTTATTTTAATGTTGTGGTTTTATTTTAATTTACTCAGATATTTGCACTTAATTGTATTAAATATTTGTTCATATAATGTAGTCCTTGATGCTATTTACCTTTTGCATATAAAAAACAATACAATCCATATAAATACAAATCTAAATTATGTCTTATATGTTACCACTTTTGAAAACAAAAATATAAAGAAAAAAATTACATATAATTAAGAAGAGCAAAAGCTTTGGCTATTTTATATTAGAAATGTGTCATTTGTATAAAAGATATTTTTCGAAACGCAGACCAACTAATTGACGCAAATAATTATATGAAAAGTAAGAAAGAGTAAATTGTAAGTGATTTCGAAAAAATTGTTTACACAAGTCGCGTATCTGGAGTGTGCAAATTTTAATTTGATAAAAATTTATTGGTTTCATACATTTTGTATTTTTGCACTTAATTCAATTTAAAATATTAGCGTATGAGTAGTTTGAACATTTTTTGAATGCTTGGTTCATTTATTCCGCTTGAAAATTTTAGGGTTTTTTTTAATTTTATATTTCTTTAAGTGTTTGGATAAAAAGTTATTGGTTTCCTGACATAATTTTGAAATACAAAATATTTTTGATGCATAATGCTAGGAACACAACTGGGACGAACGACGAATTTCGCTTAGTACGACGAATTCGTTGGTAAAAAATCGCTCTATAAATTCGTCGTATGAAACACAATAACGACGAATAAATTAAAATAATAAGCAAACAAAATTTTAATATTTGTTTTTTAAATCATTGTAATCCTCTGATGCCAGTCAGATTGTTTACACACTCAATAATTATCCCGGTGTTGTCCACCGGGATAATTATTGAAATTCCTTTTTGTAATTATTTTCTGAAAAATTTTTTGTCTGTAAATAAATTATTATTTTCATTTAACAGCTGATGGGGTGACCATATGAAAAAGTGGGAAATAGAAAGAAAAACTATATTATAAAAAGTGTTCAAAATTAATAAAAAGTCGTTCGAATGATACATTTTTGTGAATTTGTGAATGCATTTTTAGTATGTACTGAAAATTTTAGTGCTACATGCAACAATACAGTAGTGAACTATGTTTTCCCACAAAAAACCAGTTTGAGTATATGAAACCTGGTCACTTTATATTGATTTGTTCGTCGTTCGTTGTATTTCAACGCCAAGATTGTGTGCATTTTCATATACACCAATGTGTTTTATTTTTGGTGACGAATATTCGCGACCAAAAATTCGTCGTTCGTCGCAGTTGTGTTCCTAGCATAAGAGTTATAAATTTGTTTTAAGAAGATTTTATAAATTAGTAAATATTTTATTAATTAGGACTTTCTTTTTTAAATCATTTAAAATAAATGTGCAAAAAATGCTAAAAATTTTGAAAAGTGGCCGATAAATTTTCATACATTTTAAACATAATTTTTTAAAATTTTGCATTTGAGGTTAGGAAGTAAATTGGCTGTCAAATAATGAAATGTCGAGAATTAATATTTACTTTTTTGACATTTATTTAGTAAAATAGTGGGAAAATTAAACAGTGGAAAGCAGGCCGACCATTTTTTGAGTCGAACGGGTGTGAATTGGCTGATTGAAAAACCGAAGGAAAACAAAGCATTTTTCAATAAAATGATCTTCAGTGATGAGGCCCATTTTCAATTAGGCAATCATGTAAACAGACAAAATTGTCTAATATGGAGCTCATATAATGCACAAAAAGTCTTCGAAAAACCATTACATCCAAAGAAAGTGACCTTATGACGCTGTTGTGGTTGGCCCCTATTTGTTCTGCAAATGGCCAAAGGAACGCCGTCACCAAACCATGATAAACGATTTTTTGTGGCCACAATTAGCTAATGTTGACATCAGTAATCTTCGTTTTCAGCAAGACGTCACCACAAGCCACGCAGCCGGCCAAACAATTCATTTATTGCATGAGAAATTTCGTCGTCGCGTAATTTTGCGATTTGGCGCTGTCAATTGGCCGTATCGTTCTTGTGATTTAACGCCGTTGGATTATTTTATCTGAGGCCATTTGAAAGACCGGGTTTACGTTAATAACCCACAAACAACTTATGCCCTGAAAGATAAAATTCTGTGTTGCATTGACGAGAGAAGTGAAATTTTGTTGCAAAATGTGGTTCAAAATTTTGTGAAAAGAGTGAACGTCTGCTGACGTGCTAAACGTGAAAATTTTTGATCGACGTCATATTTCATTATTAATCCCCATATTTCTACTTTACTCTGGTATCAATAAAAATGATTTTAGAGAAGTCAAAGTGTGTTTGTAAACCAATTTACTTTCTAACCTCAAAGTTGCCCACCCTTTATTATTATTTTGTGTGTACCATCCCTTAAGAAAATAATTTCTTGGTTTAAAATTGAGTTGAACTGAAAATGTGAAAAGGAAAGCAAAAATTGTTGATGTTTGTTCCAAAGAAAACACCATAAGAAAGTGTTTAAGTGTTCGAGCAGTTAATTTTAAAATAAAAATCAATTAAAGCACTTTTGAAATGGCATCAATGTTCATACCAAGAAGACAGTGGTTCAAAAAATAGTGGCCCAACTAGAATTGCTTCGCCTCTGCCTACTTATTTTGTATACCCATTTTATTGATTATATACGCATAAATTAATAATTAAACACATCGCATGAACCAGCTTTTGGATAATTTTAAAATTTGAACTTCTTGGCAATTTCTTAAATAGAAATGAAATTGTAGGCTTTTAAGTTAATGAAGGAAGCAAATTTATTATAATTTCTTATAAGAACACACAGAGATTTAAGTATTAAATTTAAGCTTATCAATAAGTTAAATTACTTCAATAATATATTTACAACGAGTTATGAATATATTTTTTTTTATTTTAGTTTAAAGAATTAAATTTTTTAAGCTGTGAGTAAGATTTGGTTTGTCGTTTTCCTTTAAATGCAGTGAGATACGTTTTTTGTAGTTTTCATTTTACTTCATGTTCTTCCACACTTTCGATTATATTTTCTAAATTATTTAATTATTTTTATATTAAAGAGTTATACATTTATATTATTGATATATACATTTCTTTTGATTGTAGTTAAGAACTGATTTCTTTTTTGGCTTAATTTGCAATGCTTTCTTTATTAATATCTAGTTTTCTATACAGTTTTTGTTTTTAAGTGTAATAATTATTTTTAAATTCAAGCAATCTCTTTCTATCAAGCAATTACGTATTTAAAATTAGTGACTATTTAGTTATTTCTATGGCAGACAGCCACACATGTTTCGATGACATGAAGAAAAAAATTTGTTGCAAATTTTAAAGCGATTGGTGGATTTCAGTAGGGAACAGCTAAAAAAAAAGGTCAGTTAAAAATCACTTGAGTGAGATAATTTACTGAGCGATTAGTGAACATGCTGAGTGTCACAGGTTTTGCAGAAGAGAAATTGGTTCAACAATTTTCTTATCTCCTCGTACGTCCCATTTCTATCTTACAACTTTTTGAGCATTCAACTAATAATTAGTAACAAGACAGGCTTTCAAATCAGGGAGGTTTCATATTATTCTTTTACATATTTTAAAAATCAGTAATTAGTTTAAAAACAATCCATTTTAATATTTAAAGTAATAGGTGTCACAGCAAGAATAAACATGATTTAAAGGGCGCAAACCTAACGGAACTCCAAATTTTTAGAATCGAAAATAAAACAGCACCAACAGCAGAAATTTTGTACGAATAATTGGGGCTATTATATCACTCACACAACGAGGCCTTCAATTTACA
The DNA here is from genome assembly GCA_951800035.1 of Linnaemya tessellans. Lineage (NCBI taxonomy): Eukaryota > Metazoa > Arthropoda > Insecta > Diptera > Tachinidae > Linnaemya > Linnaemya tessellans. The sequence goes on from OX637533.1 coordinate 114,010,995, forward strand.
GGACATTTAGAATGAATTGAAGATCCCCATAACGGCAATTTCTTGCACGCCTTCGGGCTTCTTGCAAATTTTGATGTGGCTGCGAAGTTTCTTCAAAACTTTTCACTAAAACAACTACCGCATGTTCGTAATAATTTTTCTAAAAACATCACCGTAATTATGCCATCATAATCAAGGGATTTTACCTCTGTGACTTTTTCCTCTTCCCAAGATTTAAGAGCCTTATGAAAAGTCGGAGACACAATCTGATTCGCTCAATAAAAATCTAAATATTTGTTGTTTTTTCAATATAAATACCCAAACGAAAATTTTTATTCTTTTTCCAAAACAGGCAGTAGAAAAGATTAATAAAAATAAAAACAAATTAAGAAATATTTTTTGGGAAAAATGAAAATCCACCATAAATTCAATTATTTATAGGCTAATCGTTCGTAATTTTTGTTTTAAATACAGAAACGATTGATGAATGTTCCAAGACACAAAGGAAAGTCAACATCACTGATTAATTATTCAACTTACACAGCAGGGCAGAAAAGCTGTTTTCGAAAGCCGCAACACTTTCATCATCCGTACTCATGTGTATTTTGTTTGTCACCATTTATTAGGTGGCTTAGTTGAATATCCGGCTTATTTTTTAAACAGATCTCCTAAATGATAACATTGAATCATAATCAAAAAGGAAGGCGGCGCATCAGACAGGTCCTAAGGCCACGGCAAGCCTGAATTCGCTACTTTATATGATTCAATAATTTTTTTTATCATAAAGTTTTTTAAGGATGTCTCTATTTCATTGGTTCTTACAACAAATCAACAGTAGACTGAGACAATACCCTTATTCCGTAACTATTTACCAACGTCACGTCCACACAATTATCCAAACAGGGCAGTTGCATTCTGGTTGTGGGCACCAATTGGTTACTGCTGACAACCTCTGACTATTCCATAAGGCCTATAAAATAACAAGAGGCTGTTAAAACAAATTAAAATCAAAGGAAAAAGAATATTGCAGATGTCTTAGTTTAGCGATATTGTCTTGACGTGACGTTGACAAACTGTTACAGAATAAGGGAGAATGTCTCAAATAAATTAAAATTAAATGCTTTAATTTATTTTGCAAAATTTTTTTTCTCCAAATCTTCGGGCACCATGTGTGTCTGTGCTTATCTGCTTGCGTTTTAAACGTCTGTTTAATTAGACATTTTACACTTACATTTATGCTAAACTTGGATTTAAGATTACAATTTCGTTTATATAATTTTGACTGAAATTTTTGTTTAAATCGCGTTTTTTTATTTTTTGTTCAACTTTTAAATCTACATAATTTTAGGCGAATTTCGAAAATATAGAAAGTACTTGTGTTGAATTGAATTAGCTGACGTTCGAAATATTATTAGATATGTTATTACTTAAACTAATTTCATAAATACTTAAGCCAAAATATAGAAACTTAATCAATTGCATACCACTTCCACTTTACTTTATATACATGCTTACCTCTAGCTGAACAAAAACTTCAATTAACTTTAAAAAATCTTGCAAGAGCAAAAACATTTGAATAGCAAAACTTAACTATGTATATACAACGTAGTTGATAAACAAATCCGTGGCTGCATTACCTTTTGTTTAAAAATAATCCATTTGTGGAGCATCTAAGGCTGAGTGCATGGTAAGAGTTACACCGCGGTTGATACTAACAGCTGGATAGAAGACACCATATAAATCACGAAACGCTATAGAACCCTGCGGCATGCCATTAACCAGGAAACTTAAAGTGTGTCTTTCTAAATTGAGTAGAACACCAATAGTGCTGCTGGTGCTGATGCCACCCTCAACGCGCCGTTCATGTACGGAATTGTGTTGGAACCAAGAACGTTGACGATCAATGTACATGGCAAATGATTTTTCATCTTTACCTGGAGAAATAAAAATAAAAGCACATAAAGAAGGATTAATTTTTCTTTCTTTCCACTTTTGTTTTTAATATTAAAAATAAATGAGTCTCTTGCAGCAGGTAGAGCAATACGGGAAATGGAAAAAGCTGTGCGGTTGAAAGCTTTTTATTTTATAAAAACTAAGAAAAAAGTTTTTAATTTTTTTCAGCAACTTTCTTACATTTTTCAAATTAGAAACAAAACTGACTGCTGCTCTACACTTTTCTTAATGGATTTTCAATTTAAAAACAATAAAACTAGAAGAAAAAGTTTAACTTTTTCCACTGGTTTTGTTTAAATATCAATAAAGGAAGAGCATATATTTTTCCAATGGCTTTAAAGCGTCATAGCACACGTTTAACTTTTTTTCTAAAATAAAAATATAATATAAAACTTTTCGTTTGAAAAAACAGTGCAACAGAAAAATGTAAGAATAAATGTTGTAGTAAATGAAATAAAGGAATGAGTGATTTAAAAAAAATTCAAAGGCTAAATATCTTCAATTATAATTACATTTTCGCCATTTAAGTGGCAGTAATAAATGTCCAGGCAGATAAGAGAAGTCTGCTATAAAAATTAAATTTATTTTCCGTTCGATTATAATTGCACTTTAGGTTCGAACATTTTTCCCCAGTTCCAGCTAATTAGTGTGTTAGTAGTTAAGCTTTTCAAAGCAGGTAGACCAGGACAAATCAGCACATCAACAACTTAAAAAATTTTGCGCCACAGTCTTGGAATCACTGTTGGGAAATGTCGTCGAGGATACTGACATATTATCTGAGATATTTCTCGTACCATTTTTTCAAAAAATTTGGCCATGAAGCGTGTGGTAGAGAAGGCATTTTCAAAGTTGCTGATTTTTTGGGCAAAAATAAAACATTAATTTTTTAAGAAATTAAAAATTTAATTTTTTTGTGAAAAGACCTCTTACACAGAATCCAACGTACGTAATGCGAAAGGGTTGATATAACGAGTAGTGTTTTGCTAGGGATCTTCTCCTGCCCTACCCACCTTTGCCCCCTTTAAGGACCCTTTAAAATTTTTTTTTCTGTACTCAATTATCCCAAAAATTTACTTGTTAAGTTTTTAGTTTAAGGGCCGTAGAGGAGACGGAACTCTATCCCAGCGGGTTAAAAATGTTTAATTTATTTACTAAATATTCAACTCCCTAATAATTGGAGGCAAACAAAAAAATACACTTGAGTATTGATGATGAAAGTGTAGCGGCTTTCAAAAACAGCTGTTCTGCTCTGCTGTGTAAGTGGAATAATTAAAAACTGATTTTGGCTTTCCTTTGGGTCTTGAAATATTTATCGTGTCTTTCTGAATCTAAAACAAATTTTCGAACAATATTCGTAAGTGTGTTATGTCTCTATAATGAACACTTGGAAGACCTCCAGACCGGGGTTTGACCGCTTAACACAAAATCAACATTTCCTAAAGGAAAACCAGTTAATATTTCTTTCAGTACAATGTGCCAAAATTTACCACTTCTAAATACTTTTTAACTCCCAATTCCATACTTGAAGAATCTAAAATTTTTGGTTTTCTAAAATGTTGTGTCGCCAAATCTTCTTGCATTCATAATGTAATCAATGAGCGTTAAAGCTAACGATGTGTTCCTGGTGACTCCAGTGATCGTTTGAGCCTACTGAAGAAACTACCACAAATGGTATTAATCGTGTCTTTTACAAATCACTGTCCTCATGAATAAACTCCAAAGTTTAGTTCTGCAATTGTAAATTTTTTTCTTAACAAAGTTTTTGAGAGTTAATTCACAAACCTAACAAATATGCCATAGCCAATGTTTACACCCATGAATAGCACAACTGAGCTTCTGAATTAAACATCAGCTCCTAAAATGAAAAATATATATCTTTTTAAAAACTTTAATTGATTGCTAAGTCTAAAAATTTAATTAAAGTCTCTGCAATATACAAATACATATAAAAATTTCAAAAAGAGTTCCGTCTATACAAAACCTGGCAACAAGATTCCTCAGCCAATCCATCTACTCTTATTCGCTGGATGCTTAATATAAAAGTAACTGCAAAACATTTTATCTTTTAAGTTTGTGACATTAAATACAGTGAAAAAGATAAAACACAAATCCCAGCAACAGCAACACTCAATTTTCGACTTAAAAAGCCAAAAAGGCGTGACAACAAGCCAACACTTTCAAAATTAAAAAAAAAAATAAAAAATAGTTCCTTTAAATAAAAACAATCACATAAGAAGCACGAACAATGAAACAGAAAACTTACTTTGGCAACTGATCAAAAAGTATTGTTAACAAAAGAAAACTGAAAAGCGCAGAGAAACAATAAAATAGAAATGAATGAAATTCTACGTTACAACTCCGGCTTTAGGTAGCAAAAAAAAAAGTAGGGAATAAATAATAATAAATGTTCCGTAAAACTTTCGCTGTTTTCCGTTTTTTTCAAACAAAATGAAGTTTGCAGAGCTGTTGCGCTTTTATGAGAAGAAAAATAATTGCGTGTGAGATGAAATTGCCAATTGAACAACATTGTTGAATAAAAATCAGCAACGGAAACGGAAGTTTATGTGCACACAGTAACTGCTATACATATGCCAGTATGAGCTGGCGTACGGTGACCAATAAATTTATAAAAAGGTGTACATTTTATTTCACCAAAAATGGTTTGTCATTCTGCGTATAATTTGTGCAAAATTAATATGCAATCCCCTCTGGCTGTCTGTCTGTCTGTACGTGAGACTACGATCTAGAATTGATGTGTTGGAAATGGTCTTAAATAGAATGCTATAGAAAATCAGCGAAATAAAAACTATGATTCCGGAGCTGGAAAATTTCAACTTATGTTGTGTTCTTTTCTAAAAAAGAATTTTACATTTATTGCACTTTTCAAGGTGTTAGATCATGGGGCTTAACAAATCATGTTCTAGAAATTGCCACCTGGGTGACCTGAGGTCGCCTTCGTGTGGCCTCTTGGTGCTAAGAGGGGTGATGGTGATACCCAATTTCACCCGATGTTAAGAACATCGTCAGGTTAGGCCGCAAGGCAGGAACTGACGTAAATCAATGACATATTTTCAATAGAAAATGATAAATTATGGCATTGGGAAATAGTGAATTTATGAAAATGTGCATTATTTTAAAATTACTCCTAATTGTAATTTTTTTTAGAATAAAAGGTAATGTCGATTTCTTTTCTGGAAAATATGTAACATTTTGTCACCTTTTGTTCTAAAAAACCACAATTAGGAGCAATTTTAAAATAAAACACATCTTCATAAGAGATGGTAGATCAATTTCCAATATATTCACTATTTTCAAAAGCCATAATGTTACCATTTTCCATTGAAAAGTGAAAAAAGTAGCATTATTTTTTAGAAAAGAAATCAACATAAGAAAATTTTACATGTTTTCTAGAAAAGATTTCGCCATTATTTCTGGTATAGAAAAGTAACCAGCAAAGAAACTAATTTGTGCTTTTGTTTGTTTATTAAATCTATTCCATACTTCAAAAAGATTTGAATTGGTATTAAATATCAATCAAAGTCAAAAACACGATTCCAGGGTTGGACAATTGTGTCTTTTATTATCATTATTATTATTACTGTTATTATTATTTTTTGTTACGGGAGAGGGCAAAGAAACTCATCGGGGATGGTACTGCAGCCAGCACACTTGAGCATTGAGACAACGTCGGGTGTGTTTCGCTGTTTTATCGTTACTATAATGAGTTGTGCTCCAATGAGATCAGTCTTCTCTTTCCGCGCACTTTTCTACGCTCATTGCGATCACATCCATATGTCGTAGATACACCTGTGAACCGCACTACGCATTTCAGGGAAAATACGTTCTTTGCCAGTATGAATAATAAACTTCTTGCGGAGGTCTTCTTAAATCGAATGTTCATAGTCCCTACTCCCTTTATCCTCCTTCCCACAACCAATCGTCCGAGTTCCAGCACCATGCACCGCATGAGTATAGGTCATCCCCTGATTGCCGGTCCTAACAAAAAACAATCTTTTTTCTTCTTATATATTACACATATTTGATATTTTTAAAAGATATTTATTGGTCTCAGAAATCATAAAATTCGAACAGACAGCTGCAGAGCTGGAAAATTTAAACTTTTTTTGGAATATGTCTTTAAATAAAACCAATTTTTTTCTTTGGTAATCAAACATATTTTATATTTTAGAAAGAAAGAAACTAGTATTGAAAATCAGAAAGATCAAAAAGATGTTGTCAGGGTTCGATTGAATGAGTGTACAGTTCAGCCTGGGAGAGGGGTTGGTGAAGGGTACATAAGATTCCACTTAGCCGAATTTTACTTTACTTTTGTTATTTTTATTTTATTTTTTTTTGCTGCAAATCGTAATTGATTAAAAAGGTTTTGTTTTTTTATTTTTATACACGTATGTACTCGTATAGGATAATATTAAATTGATATTATTAAATATGCGAGGAATCATTAAAATACATAAAAATGTTGTCTACAAAGACTTTTAAATTTGCTCACCACTACAATATCAAACGTTTGGTCACCGTATAGTAATTACACACAGCATTTCAATAAAAATCAAAATTGAATGGTATTAAAAAAGTTTTGAAAAGTTCTAAAATAATTGGTATGAATGAAATTAGTTCTAGTAAAATAATTCAACAAGTTTTCAAACAAACAAAAAATAAATAAACTTAAATTAAGTTTTTTTTTATCTAGAAAGTAATATTGCTGCAAAGCTAAAGAAGTTACTATCGGTCACTTAAAAGTGCACTATTATTATCCCCTCAGCTGAAGACAGGTTACAAAAAAAAAAATTTCATTTCTCTAACTTAAAGCTCTTAACAGACTTTATTCTAAAACTAAAGGGTGGGCAAAGTTGAGCCTAGGAAATAAATTGGCTGTTAAATAACGAAAGATCAAGAATCGAGTTGTCATCCTTCGAAATTTATTTAGTAAAAGTTTGGGAAATCTTAACCATGAAAATCCGGCCGACCATTACGTGCGTTGAAAGTTCTTCAATTAGCTGAAACTAAACGTAAACAACGGATTTTAAGGTAATGAGGCCCATTTTCATTTAGGCGGTTGTGTAAACACACACAAAATTGTCGCATGAGAAGCTCACAAAATCCGTACACAGTCCTAGAAAAACCATTACATCCGAAGAAAGTGACCGTATAGTCAGGAGGTTTGTGGTCATCGGCCCGTATTTGTTCGAAAATGAGCAAGGAAACGACGTTGTCGTGAATTCTCTGCGCTACCAAACCATGACAGGCTATTTTTGTGGCCACAGTTGGCTAATGCTGGCATCAGTGACCTTCGGTTTCAGCAATACGACGCCATAAGCCACCAGCCAGCCAAACAATTCAGTTATAGCATGAGAAGTTTCCCCGTAGCGTCATTTGCCGATGACAATTGGCCGCCTCGTTCTTGCGATTTAACTCCGCTGGATTATTTTCTCTGTTGCCACTTGAAAAACTGGGTTTACGTGAATAAATCACAAAAGACTGACATTCTGAAATATAAAATTCGCTGTTGCATTGAAGAGATAAGCGAAGTTTTGTTGCAAAATGTGGTTCCAAACTGTGCGAAAAGAACTCGACATCATATTCTATTATTAATTCCCATTTTTCTACTTTATGATTGATACCAATAAAACTGAATTTGTCAAGAAATGTATTTTTAAGCCGATTTATTGCCCACCCTTTAGTTATCATTTATTCGGTCTCTTTTGCCAAATCACAATTTCTGCATAAATTCTATGCCAGGAGTCAACCGATATGAGAGTAAATTCTAAAATAGTGATTCGACACCGAAATTTATGCAAAATCTTTTATGAAATTGTGTCTTGTTTTGCACGACTCTTCGGTAGTCCATGTGACTCTTACTGTTCCATTCTATATATTTTAATATTAAATTTTCGGTAGATCTTTATGTTAAAAACTGTTGCTTCAACGTTCTCACCGAGATAATTACAATGAACCCAATTTAAAAACAAAAGTTAATTTTGTTTATGTCAAATAAATAATTCAAATTCGCACAAAAACAATAATTCGCTAAATAACTCCAAATAGACTTCAGCAACTACTCATGCAATCTTGTGAAAAACTTCAAATTTTTCATGTAAAAAAAATTCCATATTTGCAGGAAATAAAGAAAACAGTAGCAGTGTGCGTTCAAGAAAAAAAAGGAAAATAAAAGCAAGTAAAAATGTTATATTCGACCGGGTCGAATCTTAAATACCCTACAAATATTTAGTAAATAAAAAATCTATTTTTATTCTTATTAAAATTAAAATTTTTATGGCATTGGGCTGAAGTAAACAAGAAGCAAATTTATTTTAATGCTGTCGTTTCCAATGTATTGGGAGGGACATGACTGAGACAGCTTTCCGTCTGCATAGAAACTTACGTATTAATATTTTATATCAACGTGCAAAAGAGGTACTGAAATACATTAAAAATGTTTAACCTGCTGGGTCAGAGTTCCTTTAATACATTTCTGTGCCTAATTTTAAAACTCTATGCGGAGTCACTCCCAGAAAGGCAGTGTGGGAAACAAGTCACTTCAATCGTAATATGCGAATATAGACCATATCGTGTTTTCACAGACGGATGTATGGGCATTGCTAGCTTGATCGCCTTACACTTCATCACTGATCATGAATATATATATACTTTATGGGATCCAATTCTTTTTGAAGGGTATTAAAACTGTAATTTGTCGGAGTTGCTCTGGCAAGGGCCGTGGGGAGATTTTCACCTTTGCCATAAAACACTATCAAACAAATTTTGGGTTGATTAAGTGCAAACATTTTTAAATTTTATTTTTGATAGGGTCATTTTAATTTCAAGTTAATTCCAAGTTTAACGCGTTGGACCTTCTTTGACATAAAAATATATCATTTGGTTAACGAAATCGAAAAAAAAAACTTTAAAAATTTTGTTGTTTTTTAGAGGTTGGTTTAGTTCTTCTTAGGGGAACTTTTTGCCCTCTAGGCCTATCCAGCCCATTCACGAACTTGACCTGTGCTATCCTTCGAGATATATTTATATCAAGTTTGAAGGATCTGGCTCTTTTCGTTTGGCCTGAAACTTTTTTTTTTCTTGGACCAGCACTTAGGGGATGATAGGGGTCATTGAGTATTGAGGGGACAGATTAGGAAAGATGAGAAGATAGACAGTTGTTTTGTAGCTATTTCAACCTTTTACTTCGACGGCTAATTTTTTGCTACAGGAGCGACGAAGGAGGGTGCTGTTACTTCAACACAATTTTTCATGACTCAGCGCGGGCTCGAACTCACGACCCTCCGCTTCATAGTCTCGTGTTCTACTACTTCAGCCAACAGCACCCCACAGATTCCACAGACAGACGGATGGACGGACGTCTTACATTTCAGCACTGATCAAGAATATATATACTTTATGGGGTCTCAGATGCATATTTCGCTACGTTACGTACGAAATGAGAAAGTGAATATACCCTCCAATTTTTGTTGTTGTTGTTGGAGGGTAGAATAAAATAAAACACAGAACACATAAACATTTCTCCAATGCAACTTTAGCAGCACAACATTTCAGCTCCATTTGACACGCGTTAAAGCAGCTCATCACAAGTTTTCAAATTAAAATTTCATAAGACACACTGCAGTTTAAATGTGAAAGTTTGCTTATGCTGCCTTCCCAGCGGCATTGAAGCAGTTGGCAGTGTCTGCAAGAAGGAACTTTTAACTCCGCCCACGTTAGAAATAGACACTGACATTGAATTGTTGAAAACTTTTACATTTGCTACAGGCGAGTTAATATTAAAAGTTAGCAGTGACTGCCAGGTAAAGACATTCCTCAAGGAGTTGAATGAATTTAGGTATTTCGTATTTATTAGATTTAAATGAAAGCAGCAAGAAGTTATTATGCAAGGCAACGTTTGCTTAAAATACCGGCATTGGTCTCAAGTTTTGTACAACTTTTTAAAGAATAAATTTTTAGTTCATACTAAAATGAGTGATCACCCAGATGATCTTTATTTGCTGCAATTAAATGGGCATAGGAACCACGTAAAACCCCCAATAATCAATTTTGAACTTTTGTCTGTAAATTTTTGAAAATATCGACTAGATAAAATTAAAAAGTCCGAAAGAGTTTTTATTATTCCGGACAGCTTCCAAATTTGGGAGGTGATTGACAGATCTTTTAAATTTTCTAGTATGGTGACATAAAGGAAAAATTCGATTCTAATATTTAAGAGAGACGTCAAGAATTCCTGAAAATTTCCCAAATCATTGCTAAATAAATGTCCACGGATGGCAGCTCAACTCTTAACATTTCATCATTTGTTAGTTTATTTACTTTTAACCTTAAATTTGCCCACCCCTTAAAACTTTTTTTTTAATCTGTCCTTTTAGAAAATATATCATATGACACAGATTCTAAAATTTATTTAATCCACTGTATACGAATGTAATCCATTTTAATTTTTTAATATATTACGTTTTGTTAGACATTTCCTTCGCTCTCCTTCCCAAAACAACTTGCGCAAGACTTTGCGAACGTGATAACTTCATGTTTTAGCTTGTTTCACTGCCAACTCAGTAATTTTTCTTAAGTTTTGGCATTGTTACGTGTTTCGCGTTGTTGTTGAATACAACACCACAAAAATATTTCTTATGAACAAAAAACTTTTCGCTTTTCCTGTCGTTTATCTTGCACAAGGAGTTTAAATACCCACTTGACCATGACTTTTGTTAATGAAATATAAAGGGGGGTATTTCATGAAAATGTTAAACGATATGAACTTATTTGTTGCTCAGTTTAGTTTCAATTAGGAATATACTCACAAAAAAAAAACCGTAGGCTAAAAATAAACTGCATTGTACCTGGTATTGGAATTATTTCATAATATCAAGAATAAAGGCTTAATTTATAAAAAATTCTGCATGAGTAGAGACTAATTATAATTATAGAGCAAATTTTTTATAAAAGTTTGTCAAATGAGAAGGTTATAAGGGCTCAAGTTTTAAACTTGAAAGAACCGTTTGACTTTCTTTGCTTCAGATTATATAAGGAATGGAATTGTTAATCATGCCTTCGCCTTAAAAGCTTCGAAATTTAACGTTTAAGAATTATAGACTTAAGTAATATAGTTTGATTCGAACTTAAGCCCGTTGAAAAAATTAACAATTTACATAAGAAAGTTCGATTAATAAAAATTCATACATAATGTAATATAGTTTGTTAAACATTTGCACTATTTTTCATGAAATATCTTACGTCAACGCACACTAACGGAGATCGAGTCCAAAAATGGATTTTTCTGATTATCTGGCTCACAGTTCAGCGCCTTGGACCTTCTTTTACTTAAAAATATACCATTTACTTAACATTATTACGAAAACAATTTTAAAATGTTGTTGCTTTTCGAGTTTGGTTTAGTTCTTCCTAGGGGAACTTCTTTCACTCTGCCACGATTCAGTCCATTTACGAACTTGACCGCTGCTATAAAAATTTCAAGGGTCTGGCTTTTTTGGTGACAGCAGATCCTCTAACTGCCTTTAAATCTTGATTTCTATTAATTTATTGCTTATAAATTTAATAGTCTGCATATGTGACAGCGCATAGAGAAGGGGACCTAAGGGTAAAAAAAAATAAATTTTCACTTTTTTTTTAAGTGGACACCATCTGAGCATCGAATGAGCCCCAAAAGTGTTCTCTCCCAGAGATATGCGCGTTTTGTGAAGTGATGGTAAACCAAAGATACACGTATTTAAATCTTTAAAATGGCTCTCCTGAACAAAACCGGTTTTTAGACTTAGGTGTCCCTTTCTATTTTGTGCGTCACATATATTCGAGAAACTCTTGATCATTTTAAGATATTGCGAAAATTTTCATTTTATTTTATTGTTTAGAGTCTATTACAGGGAATTAAAAACTATTTTCATTTAAATCGAATGAAAAAATTTCTTCTTCGGATTCTTGATTAAATGTCAAGTGGGTTTATCCTGTGACTGACACTTATTCATGTTGCATGTGTTCTCATTGTTTTGAATTTTATATTTCAACTCATAAAAGTTATAAAAGTCAGCTGTATCAGTATATTTTTCAAAACTATTTTCTTAAACTTTAAAAAACTTTCACGAGATAATATTTAGTTATCAGCTCTTAATTCATTTTATTTACCGCTGCCATTTACACTCGTACTTTTGAAAACTTTATTATGTGACACCAACACTAAGACAAAAATACTGGGTTTAGGAATAAACTTAATGACAGTTTGTTGTTAGTTTGTTGTATTTGAAAATTTTCTTACCGTCATGTACTAGTTTTGATTAGGGTGCTTTTTTTTTATTGAAACAGCATAATGTGAAAGAATAAAGCTGAATTATTGCAAAATATTTTTTTATGCATTTGTGAGTATAAATAAAAAAAATGTGTATTAAAGTATTTTCGTTGGCTCCATAAGAAACTCTTTTATGTAGCGAAGTGCTTTATTTGTAGGCAAAAAAATTACTATGACCTGGGGCCAAATTACGGCATTCGATATCGATCGAAATTGGTATTTAAATTGTATGGAAATTTCGATCGATATTCAATGCGGTAATTTGCCCCTGGGGTTCCTTCAAAATTTATCTATACCAAATTTCAAGGATCTGGCTCTTTTCGTTTGGACTGTATTGTAATTTCCACAGACGGACGGACGGGCATGGCTAGATCGCTTTACATTTCATCACTGCTCAAGATTATATATACTTTATAGAGTTTTAGAGGGACATTTCGCTACGTTACACACGGAATGACAAAGCGAGTATACCAATTCTTTTTTGGAGGGTACAAAAATTTAAATATTTTTCTGAAAATATCTAAAGCGTACAATTAATGTCAAAAGAGCATAAAATATCGAATCCGAAAATATGTCTAACAAAATTTTTTATCGAAACAAATTCCGTATGCCTTAAAAATTGCATGCAAATTATCACTGCAATAAAGAACTCATTTCCATTGTCATATTTTAGCCATCAATAACATGTTTAAATTAAAATAAAAAAATCCAGCAAAAAAACTCAGATCGCAGGTCGCTTACTGCATTCATTGTCTTCCTTTACAAAAACAAAAATGAATATCTCTACAGGATTTGCTTCCATTTTCTTATTAAATTTCCTGGCTAACACTTTTATTATTTTTATTTTGTTGGCATACAAATGGCATTACTTACCCAACATTTTATTGCGATTAACATCAATGCGTGCTACGCCAAAGGCTGGATCCGTATCAGCAGTGTAATTGTCAATTGTAAACTCCCAGTAGTGGATGCCACGTGAAAAACCAACAGAACCTAATGCAACACGATGCTCCCAGCCTTCCACAGAAACGGTTGAATTGTTATTGCTAAAGATGAGACCAGAGCCAGGACCACCACTTAAAGCAGGATCAAATGTAAACCATGCAACTGTAAATACAATGAACAACACAAGCAAATAAAAACATGAACAATTTAAAGCGAATATTAAAAAAATAAATAAATAAATATATAAACAAATATCCTTTCATAGACTCCTAAAAAAGGTGAAACACTGGAAAAAACTTGACCAGGAAATAAACTTAATAAACCACAACTTTTTATGTGAAGCATGCAGCAAAAGCATAAAATAATTCCGGCAAAGAGGCACACTTACACAGCCAGACACAAGAATAACAAACAGGCCAATAAGCTTTGTTTTGCCAATACGGTGGAAACACAATTTGATTGCATTTCCTTGTTACGCTTTGTAATATATTTTTTATATATTTTTTTATATATTTTTATTTCAACTTTATTTCTGCAGTTGTTTATACAAGTTGTTCAAGAGTTGTTTGCTAATGTTTGCCCATGTAACTGAGCTTGTGTGTGTGTGTGTGTGGGTTGTAAACATGTTATTCTCAGCAAGCTATGGGTTTTGTTAAATTTTTTTTAAGGCAAATAAAAAATGCAAAAGGACCAGCGATGGGAAATCTAGGTTTTAAAAGAGTTCTAAGAGAGAATTCTGCTAATATTCCGGAATATGCATATAATATCTCACGTGAACGCCCACTAACGAAGGCAAGGTCCAAAAATTAATTTTTCTAATTTTCCGGATCAGATTTCAACGCTTTGATATTTTTGTTACATAAAAATATATAATTTGCTTAAGAAAATTACAAAAAAAAATTTAGAAATTATTTTGTTTTTTAAAGGTTGGTTTAGTTCTTCATAGGGGAACTTTTGTCCCTCTAGCTCGATTCAGCCCATTTACGCACTCGACCTGTGCTATTCTTCGAAACGTATCTGTATCAAATTTCAAGCGCCTTGTTCTTTTCGTTTGCACTGTATTGCGATTTCCATAGACGAATGGAAGGAGGAACGCATATGGCTAGATCATCTTAGATTTCATCACTGATGTAGAATATATGTATATACTTTATGGGGTCTTAGAGGGACATTTCCATTAATCACGAAATGACAAAGAGAATACATAAATGTAGACTCCAAACATTTACCAAAATAGTTAACAAAAATTGTGACTTGGGGACAATCGTCCCCACGTTTCCTTTAGGGTATGTTATTGTATACCAACACATTTAATCAATTGCCCACCAATTACAACTTCGAGATATTGAGACATAAAATTATACTAAATAATTATTTGTTTTTCCATTAACCAAACGTAATTGTTATTTATACTACGTAATTAAATATCTCATTACTCCGCACTTCGCAAGCCATTAAAGAAACTACTACCAATTACCAAAATTAGAAATGCTCTGGCTGTGTGGTGTGAACAGGGACTGATAATACAAAAAATTTTTGTTATTATGTCTCTATTAGTTGCTGGTTGCTTCGTATTCATAACCATTTATGCACCCATTAAGAGGTAAAATTGCATATGAGAAAAAAATATTTCAAGATTTTTGCCTAAACCCAAGCGAGTGTTTAAATTTTCTTAAAAATTAACAAGTATAAGTGCTATATTCGGCAGTGCCAAATCTTATGTACCCTTAAACAACATACGTCAGGAGTAAAAACTTCATTCATACCATCACTTTAGCCATATTTTTGATTTTCTAATTTTCAATATTAATTTTTATCTTACTAAATTATAAAACATCTTTGATTACTAAAAACAATAATTGGATTTGTTTAATTATTCTGGGTGCTGTTGGCTGAAGTAGTAGAACACGAGACTATGAAGCGGAGGGACCTGAGTTCAACCCCGCGCTGAGTCATGAATATTGTGTTGAATTCTTCTGATCAGCATTAGTGCATGGTTGTGTTAGTTGTTGCCAACCTGTTTCAGTGATGAAGGCATAGTCACTGGTCACTGAACATAATTGGCAGCGACTGACACTATCATGTACTAAAAGCAGAGTAACAGCACACACCTTCGTCGGCCCTGTAGCAAAAATTAGCCGGCGAAGTAAAAAAGGTTGAAATAGCTACAAAAACAAAAAAAACTATCTTCGCATCTTTCCTAATCTGTCCCCTCAATACTATCCCCTCGTTTTCAGTTCCGGCGCAATGCATTGCATATATAGGGGTCATCCCCTGAGTGCTGGTCCTACTCCTAAAAAAAAAAAATATTCAAAAAAATTTACATTTTCCCATGTCTGGCGCTGTATTCTTGGGTTTTCTGCTTCCTAATGAGAATGAATTTCTTGTAAAAATATTAAAGATGTTTAATTTACATATAAAGAAACAGAAAACAAATTGTTTTAGTTGTTTACTTTTATGTATAAAAAAAATTTGCAATTGTCCAACCCTGCAGTCGTCTTTTTGATTTTGTTTGATTTTTAAATTATTTTTTAAGTTATTCAGTTTTAACTATTTACTTCTAATGAACCAAAAAATAAATATAAATTGTCCAGCCCTAATTTTCAACATTAATCCAAGACCCGAAGTCTCTGGCTTTTTTGGGAGCTTTAGATAACCGATTTCACGTATAACCTTACGGATAGGGGGACAACGTTTATTCGATCCTTCCTATTCATAAGTACCGAGAATATATGTCTAATAGGGTCACATTTTAAATCAAGGGTATACAAATTTCCAAAGCTGAACCGAATTTCCATTTACATATTTAAGTGTATGAGAAATAGCTATAAACATTTTGAATACTAAAAATTTGCATTGCGTTTTAGAAAATTGAGTTTTCTGATGGGATTAAATAACTGTTACTTCAACCCCCATAAAAATCTTTATAATGCCATAAATGTTCCATTTCCTACACCTGGGAAATTAATTTATCCACTTGCAATCAAAATAATTAAAATGCTGTCTTCTACGCCACACACACACACACACACCTTGCCATCAAATTTATATCCTTGTCATTTACACAATTCTATTTTAAGTAATTAAATATTAAGGACTAATCAATTTTCTGTTTAAAATCCCTTACGGCTGTTTGTGACTAGACTTAACTGGCTCTTCGCAATGTCTATATAATGGCGGCCCAAAGAATAAAACACAATTTACATGAAAATTAAATAAAATATCGCGTTTAATGAAATCAACACTCCTGCTAAGTAGCGAACGTCTAATAAATCTTTCTCAAGTTCCAGCAGCAAAGCAAGTTGCTAAAGCAACAGCAAACGGAAAACATCAATCAAAGTTGAATGAAAATAAGGCGAAAAGGAGTTGAAGTAAAGTTTCTTATGTAATAATAATAATAATGAAAAACTGGCTAGAACAGACAGTGTTGAGGGTTGGAAAAGTATAGATTAAAAATTTGTGCAAAATTATTACAGTTACAAAACTGACATGCACGCATGAGTAAAAATGTAACAAATAAATATCAAAAAATAAATATGTCGCAGACTGTCGAAAGTGCAAAAATATTTTATGTAAAAAAATGTTAAAAGTTCATTATTTTATTCATTACTTTTAACAGGCTGTATGAAAAGTTCCTCAAAAACATTATGAAAAGTATTAAATATGACTCTCAAAAATATAAAGAAGGATCCAAAGTAAAAAAAATTCGAGTTTTTAAATTGATACCGGGTTCGTTGTGAGTGAAGGGCTGGCAAATTTGAGGTTAGGAAGTAAATTGTTTGTCAAATGGTGAGATGTAAAGATTTGACCCATTATCCTTTGACACTTACTTAGTAAAAAGTTGGCAAATTTTAACAATGGAATGTTCACGCTCCTTCTAACACCACTGCGCTTAATTTAAACGCTAAATTCGAGGCTCAGGGTACTGTTGCTGACAATAGAACAAAGCAATACGCTCGTAGTGGTCGCAGTGATGCAAACATGGCTGCTGTACCGTAAAGTGTTGAGTGCGGAACATCAACTCGTCGACGTTCGCAACAACTGGGCATCACCAGAGTCACTTTGCGCAACATTTTGCATAAAGATTATCATCTTTGCGGTTATAAAGTTCAACTCTTTTAAACATCAAAGCTGGCCAAGCATTGTTTGCGTCGATCATTTCTCTGTTTGAAAATAACGCATTTTTTCAACAAAATCAACTTCAGTGGTGGGGTCCATTGTTAATTAGGCGGTTAAGTAAACAAAAAAAAATTGTCGCATATGGGACTCACAAAACCCACAAACACTCCGTGGCTTATGGCCACGCGGCATCATCGGCCCGTTTTTCTTTTTTCGAAAATGGCCAGGGAACACCGTCACCGTGAATTCTCTGCGCTATACAACCATGATAATAGATTTGTTGTGGCCACAATTGGCTAATATTGACATCAGTAACCTCTGGTTTCAGCAAGACTGCGCCACAAGCCAAATAATTCAGTTATTGCATGAGAAATTTTCCGGTGGCGTAATTTCTCATTTCGGTGAGGTCAATTGGCCGCCGCCTCGTTCTTGTGATTTAACGCCACTAGATGATTTTTTTGGGGGGCCATTTAAAGTGTGGTTTGTGTGTGAAAATAGAAGAAGTCTCCTGACGTGCTTGAGGTGGACATTTACCCAACGTCGTATTTCATTATTAATTGCCATATTTCTGCTTTACACTGGTATTAATAAAACTGAATTAGTCAGAAAAAAAATGTGTGTTTAAGCCAATTTACTTCCTAACCTCAAATATGCCCCCCCCCCTTACTGTATATTAACGATTTTCTTAATTAAATTTTTATAAGTAGGAAAAACTTGAGTTAAGTAAGAGGTTTTTTATGAGTTCTTCTACTAAAAGAAGCTGCATTTCCACATATCCAGGGGAGAAAAGTCTTAAGCAAGGACGAGGTTCGCCTACGTTAAAAATCTTTACTCAGCGAAGCCATTTTTCAACGTTCCTAGAGCACCTTTAAATAATTATTTATTATCCGTCATTTTGAATAATTCAAGGTGTCAAACAAACAACGTTTAAAAATTTAATCAAAAGTACGAACGATAGGCAAAACTAACAACCTTAAGTCCTTAAAATGCTGTTCGTTTTAGTTGCACTTAAATTCTAATAGAATTTATATTCTATTTTATTTTATTGCATTTTATTTTATTTTCACCTAAAGAAATGCCAACAAATGCTTGTTAGTCGTACACTCCAGAGAGCTTTGAACTTTGTGAACTTACCTTCAGCCGTTTGTAATCCAATAAGCTCAGAGTATTCACCTTCTCCGGCACTATTAAAAGCCTTGACACGAGCATTGTACATTGAATTAAAATGTAAGCCATCAACGGTGCATATTGTTTCTTTGCCACAATAAACTTCCTATAAATGAGGCATAAAATGAGAGGCAAAAATAAATTAAATATTTTGTTAAATATTTAAATACTTAATGAGTAAAGTTGCGAATTACACTGCGGTGACAGCATTTACACAGATACCTGAATTGCTAACTTAAAAAAATTAATTCAACTTAATAAGGGTTTAAACTAAAACTTAAAAAATCAATAATTTTGGTATCATTCGTCATTTGTTTTAAAAAGATTTTAATCTAAAGGATCATAAAATGTGATACAAATTACAATATGTATATACTTGGAATCGTGGAAGTTGCTGTTGAGATTTTTTGGTCTATGATAACGAAGCACAGTGATGCATGTTCAAAAGAAAAAGAGGTAATAATTAGGGACTTCTAAAGTACTTTAATGCGACCTCTAAATCACAAAGGAACAACGACCATTGCTTTAATTTGGAAATATGCATAGAAATAAATGATTTTCAATTTTAAGGCCTTGACACTTAAATTTAATTTTAAACGTACTGGTTCCTTTTGTATGAATTTCAAAAAAAAAAAGTTCAAAGTAAGTAATGATGCGTTTATAGCTACTTCGTATGCTCCCTTCACAGGGGCCATTGCAGATCATCAGGAAATCTTTATCCAAATTTCTTAGAGTCACTAAAAATTTTATTTCAGACTTTCACTCAAACTTATAAGTCTAGAGTTTAGACGCCTTATCGCCTAAAGATATTTAAAAATTTTGTAGTTCGTGTTTCAGCAAAAAAATATATATGCAGGGTCCGCCAAATAAATTTTTTTTGAAAATGCTATAAAAAAACTACTGGATATTTTCTCAAACTCCTTTTTTTATTTGAAAGTACAATCCTTCCGGTTAATAATGGAAAATAATTTCATTCAAATGCCTGCATGGCCCGATAACAATCGCCATAGACTGTAACGGCCACTCCTTCCTCATTTTCGAAGAAAAATGGCCCAATTATGCCTCTGGACCAAAATTCGCACCAAACAGTGACTCGTTTTGTATGCGTGCGGGTTTTCTGTGCCCCGAATGCGTCAATTTTGCTTGTTTACATACCCGCCAAGATCAAAATGAGCTTCATCTGAAAAGATGATTTTTTTGGCAAAATCGGCATCTTCTATAAGTCGATCGCAGGCCCACTTAGCGAAAACGTATTGGATGGTCAACCATATTCGTTCAGCGGAAGGATAAAACTAATTATCTGTCAAATCAGACATGAGCTAAGTGTTACCACTCATGAAATAAGCACTAGTTGATAAAAAAAAAACGTTAGATTGCGGACCCTATATACATATAAAAAATTTTCGAGGCAAAAGACTAAAAATTCTATTTTGAAGTGAAATATAAGTTCAACAATAAAAAATACTAAAACTATTTTTTTATAATTCCTTTTATTCTGTAACTTTGTCAACGTTAAATTAAAGCAATATCAAAAACATGACACTAGCCTACTTCTTGTGGACAATAAGCGAGAAGACAGAACTAACTTATTTTTTTGGTAAAGGCGCGACCGTAAAATTTTATAAAGCCAGTATAATTCCCTTATATCTATTAAACTTCGCACATATTCAATTTAAACAATTTATTTATTTATTTAATTTCTTTTTTATTATTTTATTTATTTATTTATTGTATTTTTTTTTTAGTGAGCTCAGGCGTTGACCACTACATCTGCAGTGCATTGCGGCGTAACAGGAATATTGATTTTGGGAAGGAGCACAAAGGGAGTAGTGCTTGTGGATAAAATGAAGGTGCTGTATTACAATAAAAGTGGAAAATTTAATCAGTTTTCGTGGTAAAATATTTTAATAACTTCACTAGATTTTTTTTTCTCTATAGAACTAGATAATGAGATTTTTTGAAAATGGTAGTCGTAATATTGCATTTTGTCGAAACAATACCATTGTGCATTGTAGTGTTTTTCCGGACGGCTTGGAAGAAATATATTGTTAAGAATTTTTGTTTAATATATACGACTTCTATTGATTTTCAGTTTTTTAAAATAGAAGTATATCTTCTAAATTATTATTATTACATTAAATTCAATTAGGATTGATTAGCCTATCAATTGTTTGAAAAATTGTTTTAAAATCAGAAAGGCTTGATATATAATCGAAAGCAGAAAAGAAATTCAACATAAATTTTTAATTATTTAACTTACGCAGCAGAGCAGAACTGCCGTTTTTGAAGGCCACTACATTTTTTATCATTAGTACTCATGTGTATTTTTGTTTATTGCCACTTAGTTGAATTTGATAACAGTTTTTATTTGTACAAATTTATTAGGAAATTGCATACGAGAACTATACCAAATTTATTCATGGTTTTTTCCTTTCACATTTCGCAGAAATAGAATTGCCCCCAATTGTATTTACATATGTTTAATAAATTAACTGATACAATATGTCAACCAAAGTACATTTAACATCTATTTTAAAAGTTAATTAATGAAAAGACTTTATAAAATATTATATTTTTTATTTATAACATAAAACTCTGCACTTTAATTGTACCTCCTAGAGATCCTTACGCATTTGCTTAAACATTTTCCTTGGCTACAATCTTTTCATCACCCTGATAACATGTAAAATTTTCTACTAGAATTTTAAATATTTAATTTAAAAGTTACTTACAGTACAGAATACGGGATATAATACGAGTACAATACTTGTACTTACCCTAAACTCACCACCACTGCCATCGTCTAGTTCTAAAACGTAACCCTCAACAAATGAATGATTTGGCGCCTGCCACGCTACAGTAACAGAATTATTTTCCGCTGAACAATCTTCGGGTATAATTGCAGGAGGTTGTGGAGCTGTAGTTAATTTGTTTTTTTTTTGTTCATTTGTTTGTTGTATTTTCCAGCAGAAATATTCGCAATTTGTAAAATGTTGCATACAATAGAAGAGAGTTTTGTTCACATACACACACACATCCACGTAAAGGAAATAGAAGAAAATAAACAATAATAATGACGTTGTTTAGCATAAATGTAAATTTACTAATAAATTATAGAAATTTCTATTGTGTATCTTGTAGTTAGCATGAAAGTATGTATGTTTGTGTTCGTGTGTAAGTAAGGTTATTTTGTGTAAATATTAGTAAATTCAAGTATTTAATATTTTAACTACAATGATACAGTTTAATTATTATGACTTAAGGGAATAATAAATCATAAATCAAGGGGAAAAAATATAAATAAATTACAAACATTTCTGGCTCTTTAAATAAGTACAAGACAAAAAAAACACACCATAGAAAAGTAAGAATGATACAAAAAAGTGCAAAAGGAATACAAGAGTGGTAGTACGGTAATGAAATGTAAGAAAACTTTAAATAATTGGAAACGGAAGTTAAGTGTATGAAGTGACCTTAAAGGAACATAAACTTGAAAAAAAAAATATCTACACAGCAGTATTCACAAAATTTAAAGGGTGTGAGTACATATTAATTTTGGAATAGCAGGTAGAAATATGAAATACAAATTACTAAAGTAAACGGAAACCGGAAAAGCCAACACCAGTTAGTAAATTTTTTATTTTATTTTATTTATTTTTTGTGCCAAATAATAATTGCATTTATTTGTTGTATGTGCCATGTAAAACAAATAAATACAAATTTCTTAGCAGTGTGAATAGAAAGTATTTATCATGTATAACAACACCAAAAAGTGTAGGGAAAACTTAAGCAACAATTAAAGATAAGGAAACATGAATACTATTCTAAGGGTTAGTGACAAAAAGAAATTTATTTAATAATATGCAGCGGTTGCAAAGAAAAATATTCGAGAATTGGGTTGTCATTCTTTTAGATTTGCTCATAAAATGGGGATATAATGAATAAAACCTGTAGTTTTTATATTAAATTCAATTAAGATTTATAGGCTAATAATTCGAAATTTTTGTTTTAAATTCGGAAAGACATGATAAATATTCCAAGGCATAAATGAAAGTCAACATCGGATTTTAACTATTCAACTTACGAGTACACAGCAGGGCAGAACAGCTGTTTTCGAAAGCCGCTACACTTTCATCATCAGTAATCATGTGTATTTTGTTTGTCACAAATTGTTAGATGGCTTAGTTGAATATGTTACCCGTTTTTCATCTATACAAATTTTATTAGGAAATTGCATACGAGAAGTACATCAAACCGATGATAGCAGACTTTTATTTAATATCCGTGTTGCCGTTTGATTATTTTAATTCATGTCCCATTTTTCGAAATTTTTTTTTGTTCCACTATACCTAAGCCAAAACTTTATTGATTTGAATTCTTTTATACTTAGGTACTTGTGAATGTTTTTAATTTTTATTGTTAGCTTAAGCCAGAGTTTTCATGATTTTTATTAATTAAGACTAAGAGCAAAATTTTTTTGCCTAAATAAAATTAAAAAAAAACTCTAAATAAATTTTCATAGAAGAGTCACTTAAGAAAGAACTCAAAATAAGTCAATCCTCCTTATTCTGCAACTCTTTGCTAACGTTACGTCAACACAATACCAAAAATGAGACATTTATCTACTCCTGTGGACAACAATAAACTAATTCCGGCAGACTTCTACCAAGGTCCTGTCTTGTCCAAGGCCTTGAATATAGCAAAAGACTGCTAGAAATTGCCAATTGCTGAAAAAAACTGAGTACAGAAGTGTGCCATTTTTTATATTGTCCAGACGCGACGTTGAATATAGAATAAGGGGGAAATGTTAAACCATGTTTTGGTGTTTGATTGTCTAATAGCCAGTTAATTAATTTTAATATATAAAAATACATAAGTTATTCGTTATGTACAAAATTAAGTAGCAAAGTAACGTAACAAAAATAATAATCCTTGGAATAAATGAAACGGAAGAGGGGTCAATAAAAAAATATTAATAGAAAAGAATATTTAAATATTTAATGGTTTAATAGCACTGGCCTGCAAACAAATTACGGTATGCGATATTGATCACAGTTTGAACTTAAATTGTATCGAAATTTCCATAGATAGCGAATGCGGTAATTTGTTTAACCGAATCAGGCTTCAGTTATCCGAAATACTTTTTGTTGAAAATTTCGCACAAAATTTCAGTAAATTTTAATTTTCACTAAACCGAATTCCACTGCACATATACGGATCTAGTGCTGGCGTTAAATACTGAGGTGTTCGCATTAATAAACATTATTAGCTGTTGATCGTTAGTTTCATTAGGACGGAATTCTTTAAAATAATTTCAACCCTTTTTTGCACGACTTTTTAAAATTCTTTGCAAAGTTATTTATTTTATTACAGAATAATTGTATTTAACTAGAAACTTCTTAAATGGTGTTCAGACATACTGCTTAATTGAGCTGATCACGATTAGTGCAATTATTGAGCTCAATTGACACTTAATTGCTATAACATGGAGTAAAATTACAAATACAACACTGCTAAAAAGTGTGTTTAGTAAGCAAAACCCAACTCGCTGAACAAAGTTTGTCGATTCTTAGCACCTAAATTGTGGAAAAAGTAAAACAAAAAACAAAACTACGTTGAAGTAAGTACTTCACATTAAGGGCCTATTTCTCATCGTCGAATGAATTCTTTCTTTCGCATAAATACATTTGAAACAAAAACAATTCATAAAATGTTGTTTTTGTTTTAAGTATATTTGTACGAAAGAAAGAAATCGTTCGACAATGAGAAATAGGCCCTAAATTTATAATGAATTAAACAAAAAACAAAAAAAAAAGATCCCAGATTTAAATTGGAGGTCCTCATGGATATGAAAAGGGTTTGCTTTTAGTTGTCATACGTTAATTGAATTGAGTAAATTTTGTATGTGTGAACAGGAAGGCAATTAGTGACTCAATTAAAAAAGCATGGCTGAACACCATATGAGTCTTGTCTTCACAATTAACTGAACGTAGCGTTAATTTGGGCATTTAGGTAATTTTTCCGGGAGTCATATCTCGTTCACTTTTTTTTCTCATACATACAATTAAATAATTAATAATGGAATAAGTACGTAAAGAACCAAAACAAATAAAATGCAAGAAAAACCCAATTGCAATAAAGAAAAATCATGTTAAGAATTAGACATAAAATGAACACATAAGGTGAATGACATTAGACACATACACATACAGATGTTACACAAAATTAAAAAGTGGTCCACAAAACAAATACAAGTATATGTACACACATGCACACATATGCATGTCCTCATGTGTAGGCATGTGAAATTTTGTTTAGCAAATTTTGTATGAACGAACAAACAATAAAAAAAAGGAGGAAAATATAAAAAATGCATACATGAAATGGACTCGTCGTAGTTAATTAATTTTCTAAATGCATTCATTTTCAGGGATATTGATGTTGAGGAGGAAGATGATGATGATTTATTGGATTTGGTGGAGCGTAATGTTGAGGTTTTATTGTTATCATTGTAACTGAAGGAGAATAAGCTGGTTGGCATCGATGGTATTGTCGTTGCCGATGACGTTGTGGTTGTCATTGGATTTGCTGTAGGTGTTGTTGTATTATTGTCTAATAATGAGGTATTGATGACTGTATTGGTGGATAAAATGGATGTGGTAAATGTTGTATTGCTGATTAAATGATCGTCTAGCGTCTCACCTGCTGGTAGTCTTTCATCGCCATCTTTAGCAGCTATAAAAGCGTATTATTATACAAAAGTTTTGTTCATTATACAAAATAATTTCATATATTTTTTAATTTTTTTTTTTTTTAAATTTCAAAATGCATAAGTACGATAATTTGATTTTATGATTGTGATGCAAAATTTTGCATATTTTATGCATGTTTTTAGTCATAAAAGCAGCATGTAAATTGGTGGGAAAAATGAGAAAAAGAAATATTTATGTATTTTTTTTTAATTGAGATTTAAATACGTTCAATATGTAACAAAATGCTTTAAATAAGTTAAAAGATATACACATATACAATGTATATTATACATACAATATATAAATGATATTTTAATACAAGAGTGATGATTTTCTGCAAATGCTCGCAAAAAGATAAGATTTTCCTCAATAAATAAACAAAAAAATGATTTATTTTTAATTAATGCGTGTGGTAGTATATTGCACGAATTTACACTATTTCCAAAAAAAAAATTTTTTTTGAAAATATATTCCTTAATTTAACGTTTATTTTTAAGCAAGAACTTTGTTTTCTAAAACAAAATAAAATAAACAATTTAGATAAAGATGATTCAATACCACCACGACCACGATGGGTTCAAAGCCTTATGAAAAATAGGACATGTGGTAGTTTTGGATAACCTCAATTGTTGAGAACGTCGAGGAATTGACAAATTTGGATCGGCTTCAACACTGTGGCTCACGCCTGCAATGTTTTCAGTTGAACATCCCGATCGAACACGCATTGGTGTTGGCACATTTTGTTCGAGCCTGTCGACTCAAATTTAACGACCAAATTCTAGACTTGTACCGAACTCTTTCATTAGCTCGTTTTTGACCAGAACATATCTATGATCAAACCCATTTAAATTACATTGGTTTGATTAAAGGTTCTTGTCAAAAACGAGCTAATGAAAGAGTTCGGTACAAGTTAGACTTGTGTCCAACTAGCTCATTCGCTCAGTTTTGACAAGAACCTATGATCAAACCAATGTAATTTAAATGGGTTTGATCAGAGGTTCTTGTCAAAACTGAGCGAATGAGCTAGTTGGACCCAAGTCTAGTACAAGTCTACCAAATTCTTATGTTGTCCGAAAATATCACGAATTTTACGAAATGTAACTTTAACAGAACCATCTTTTAAATAGTGGATTTTAATTATTTTAATGCGATTTTCGAGCGAAATTGAATTTACTGTAACAATTGCCACTGCATCTACCACGAATACGTTAAAAAACTAAATGTCTAAACTATCATGTTGTTGGTGTTGCTACAATTGAAAAACCAAGTTCTTGTTGAAAACCCCTTTACAATAATAATTTTTTATTAATAACTTAAAATTTTAAGATGGGGCAAATCAATTCACTTTTCATTAAGGTTGTTGGTATTCTGATAGTTCCCCGGCAAGAATAATTTTTCTCCCTCTCTGAGAGACGTCAAACTCCATGTAAGTAAAATTTTTTCCGAAATAAAACTTTCTTAAGAAAGCATTGTTGAATCTGCCTATATGGTTCGGTACTAACCTCATTGCTTTATAATCTCTATATAGCTGATTTCAAGAAAACCTCAACCTACGATGCAGTTTTTATGCCGATTATAGTGCCTTCATTTCCCATGAGTTATCCAACTGTCCGCGGAAGAGCTTAATTATACTCTTTTCCAAGTATGTATATTGAATAACAGCTTCGTAGAGTCAAAATGTTGCTGACAGCGTGAATTCGTTTGTTAACGAAATCTCCTAAGATCGGTTGGAGGCAGACTGAAAATATTTAATGCATTAAGCACATTAACGACAGCAGACTACCGAATGTATGTGTTTATATGTCAAACGTAGCACGGACAACACCCTACCGTGTAGCCGTGAAAATAATCACTCACATGTATTATATTTCGGTAGTGGTGTAGTCGGTAGCCTGCTGTCATGAATGTGTTTAATACATCATTTGCGCAGACTTTGGTGCACATTTCTAGTAGAGAGAATTTTTATGGTTTTTAGTGGACCATTTGTATATCATAATATTATTGTGGCACTGGAACTCAATGTATTTTCGTAGTGTGACATCATGTACTTTTAATTTTTAGTAATTTTATTCAAAATGTCTTTCACTTCAATACCAATTTTTTTTCAAAACCAATTTACAAAAAGCTTTTAAAATTGCTTTATAAATAAACATTCGTATTTTTATTTAAGTCATATTTCTTTGCAATCATTTTGGAAATAGTGTAAGTTCTTTAATAAAATTGTTCTTTAACATTCCATTGTTCTTGTGTGTTTGCGTGTGAAGAAAATTTCAAGAATTTGATTTTCTCTCCTCAATCTTATAAAGTGCGTTAAGTGTGTTGTTTTTTTTTTATTTTGTTTCCAACTTTCAAATATTTTTTATTAAAAGTGATTTGTCACAGCTGTGTATTAATCATGAGCATGTGTTTACACATCCAAATAGCGGTTTGCAACAGATCACCCTTTATATTGATTCGTATACACAAAAATTAGCTTCAATAATATCACTTACACTTTGTGACTAAATGGCAGCAAACTATAATACACATAATGGGGCTTTAATGTTGCGTCATAAATTTAACATTTTGTTTAAGAATAGGGGAAAGTGTGTGTGTGTGATAAGTCTAAATTGAATACCAAAAATTAATTTTGGTATTTTAATGTGTTCTTATCTAGCAACCCTAAACTAGAAAGATAAAGTTTAAACTACTTTTCAACATGTGTGTGCAATAATTTTTAAAAATTTATTACTATCAATTAACGCTAATAGTATTAATTCAGAACTTTAGTGGTTGCTGGTCGTTGGAACTTACGTTTCATTTGTATAAAATTTAAATTGTCAATAGCACGTAAAACAGAAGCATCGTCTAGGGTTAAATCAACAATGGGTGAAACACGAGGCGCCGCATTTGTTACTTCCTGGTGCCAAGTCATATCGGTATTGGCTACACGATTTATAAGCATAGAACCCACCTGAAAGTGCAAGAAATCATAAACTTATATTTTAAAAATTCACATAAAAAAAGAGTCAAATTCGCAGTTTATTTTGTATTGAAGTTTATTTAAAATTTTAACAAATTAAAAATATAAAATACCTGCAAAAAGGCTGCACTGTCTGTCTCCTTTAAAGCCTCAATGCAAAATTGTATCAGACCAGTCGTCTGTTGCAGCTTTCCAGTACAATTCGATTGTTGATCCTTACACGGTAGTACACAAAATTACATACATACGTAAATAAAATAAATTATGAGTAAATAAATTTCGCAACTTACTTTTAATATTCGTATTTTTGTATCTTTGTCCATGCGTATTGCTTCTAATAGATATTCACGTCTGTCATGTATGGCTTGTATTAAGGCTTCACATTGTGCTGCCACCAGTCTTTCAAATTCTATGCAGGACTCCTATTAAAGGATTGGTAAAAAAAAAATATAGTAAAATAAAATTTATAAAAATAACATGAAAAGGTTAAATAATATTTTGCAGATGTATAAGCAGGATATAAAAAAAGCTGAGTATTTTATTTATCTTCTTTTGATGTGCTTCAAAGCAAACAAAACGTTAAGTAAAACCTTAAAAACTATACGTTGGCAGAATAAGAAAAAACTTGGCTCCAATATTCTGATTTCTGCAGGTAAATTGAAAGTGATGTTTCGTAGTGCAATGAGCTAAATTTAAAATTAAATGTCTGCTAACAGAAGATTTAATTAATAATTGCTAAAGGCTTGTGGCAAGTAACTGCTGAGTAGTGAACATTTTTACTCGTAATTACACTAGACGGATAAAAAAGCATATAATTCGCATGATCGATTATTTGAATTTTTTCTATAACACGAGCAGGAACTATTATGGATATTAGGATGTTCTTAAAAAAATTTTTTTCTTTCAATTATTTTTAATTTTAGTGTTCTTTAGACATCATGAATATTCCAAGGATCAATGGCAAGATCCACAGCAATTTAGTTTTACAACTTTCACACTAAAATATAACAGCGCTATTTTCGAACTCCGCTACACATTCGTTATAAATTCTCATGTGTATTTGTTTTTGGCTTATTGTTCGTTAGGTGGTTTAGTTGAATGTTTAAAAGCACCTATTTTTACAAAATCTACTATAGCTGATGAAGAAAGTTTAAAATTAAAGCCCATAATCTTTTTTTTATTTTAATCCAATAAAAGTTTAAGTTGTTTGTGTGCTTTCTCTTAAAATATTATTACATTTCCCCAAATTGGGAAAAAACGCAATAGTGATCATTGGGAGGTTTTCAGCTAGTTTCTAGGCCCCTTTCACTGTTGCATAGATGATGGTCTCATCATTTGATTAAAAGTGCCATGATGATGATGTCATTATGGAACTTTTAATCAAAAGTTCCGAATTCGACTCTGCGTTCAGTCATGAATGTGGTGTGGAATTCTTCTAGTCAGCATTAGTGCATGGTTGTGCTAGTTGTTGCCGGTCTCAAGGCATAGCAGTGGTCACTGAATATAACTGACAGGGATTGTTGTACCAAGAGCAAAGTAGCAACACCCTCCTTCTTCGAGCCTGTAGCAAAAAATTAGCCGGCGAAGTGACATGACATATTTCGAGATTTGTCTTCTTATTACTATCCCCTCCATCCCAAAAAAAAAAAAAAAAAAAAAAACGTTTAAAAATATATATCGATGGTGTTATAGAAACTCAAAGATCACTTGTATATATTCTTATTCTTATATTCTTATTCTTATATTCTTATTCTATATTCTTAAGGTACGGTCACACTTATCGAATATTTGCCCAAAAAAGCGTAACCACTAAATACAAATGAAAAACGTTTTAATTAAGGCAAGTGTTAATAGAGTTAAACAATTTCCAATAATATTTAATTCAGTGCCACCTTCTATACACTTTGAATGAAACTGTTTTACTTGATAAACATTTATCTAAGCCGAAATATTTTTCATTAGTTTTTAGTGGTTACACTTTTTGGGGCAAATATTTGATAAGTGTGAACGTACCTTTAGTTTTTCATTCAACATACGAGGGTAGTTCAATATGACCGCGACTTTTTGAATGAAACTCTGGTTTAAATAAACAAAAGTTATTTTATTTTTCATCATAGTATCTTTTGAGTTCTATACACGGTTCTAAAATTTTGTTTACTAATTCTGAAAAATAAGATTTATTGAGGTGTTATAAACATGACGATTTCGTTTTTCGAGTCAAATCTCTTACCGCCGAAGCATTCCTTTAAGAAATGCAAGAAATAATCACACGAGACTAAATGTTGGAGATTAGAATGGATGAGGGAGCAATTCGTATACCAATTCTTAGATTTTTGTGAGCAAATGTTGCACCCATCATATGGAAAGCATTCTCATACACAAGTAACCACTCCAAATTGAAACCATTGACCGTGTAAAATGCCAACGGCTTGTATAATCGCTCTCACCTTCAACATCTGTAGCAAGAATTTGCCGGTGAAGTAGAGAATAAACTATTAGGGAGAAAATAATGACGATGATACCACTGCTTCTATGCATCACAAAGGGACCGAAAGAAATAATTCTTTCGAACTAACCTAATCTTCAAACCAAAACGATTTGGCTTAGATGTAATGGAACAAAACATTCATAAAAGGGGACATGAAGAAAATAATCAAACAGCAGCACGAATATTAAGTAAAAGTGTGTTACCATCGGTTTAAAACAATTCTCGTATGCAGTTTCCAATTAAAAGTTTTATAAATAAAAAACTGTTTCATATTCATCTAAGCCACCTAATAAGTGGTGACAAAGAAAATACAACTGAGTACTGATGATGAAAATGCAGCGGCTTTCGAAAACAGCAGTTCTGCTCTGTTGTGTAAGTTGAATAATTAAAAAGTTATGTTGACTTTCCTTTCTTCCTTGGAATGTATATCATGTCTTTTTGTATTTAAAAACTTTTTCGAACAATAAAACTTTCTCGAATTCATTTGTTGATAGTGAGTTGTCTGGTTCTTATAACAAAGAATAAAATTAACAAATCTGTTTTTGCGGCGCAAAGAGCTGATAGTTCTTATTAAAGAAGTCCATAACAACATAAAATTTTAAGTTTCTCTATATGAACAACAACTATTGAGAAATGTCTTGAGATTACTGGTAAGAAAAAGAAAAAGCCCGTCCAATTAAAAAGTCATACATATAGCGACCATTATTTAAAAAACTTTTGAAATAAATGTTGTTTCGTGCTACTCTAAGCGATTTGTATCTATCTTTGACCAATTTCTGCCTCCATCGAAGGAGTCATCATTTTAATTCTATGTAAACATTTTAAAAGCAAATATTCCTAAAATCTTCAATTTATGACTCAGTTGTAAAAATAGTACGAAACAGAAAAGCTCACTGCACTATAAACATTTACTTAATTAAGAAACTTCAAGTTAAATAAAATTAATTTGCTTTTTATATGTGAAAGCTTTCGACGAAACACAAAAATAATGATGAAAATTTAATTAAAAGATTTATTTTAAGAGCAACCACGCTTTTGTTTTTTTTTTTGTTTTTTTTTTGTTGCCAAAAGGGTTACTTTTTAATGTGAGTTTAAAAAAAAAAAATAATAAGAAAGTAAAACTTACCGTCACTTTATCACTCATGCCTTTTAGCCGTTGTATAAATTCTGTTGTTGAACGTGCCTTTTCTGACAATTGTTGCAGATTGTGTGAAAGTTCCGTCTGCAAAAAAAATTTAAACGAAAATATATAAGAATGAATACATTAAACAATATTGTGATGAAAAAAATTATTAAAGATTTATAATGAACAATAGCAATATACATATAAATAATTTTCAAACAAAAAAAAACTTGTGTTAATGTGTTTTCAGTAATTCTTTCTATGATGCTTTATTACACTAGACGCAATAAAATATTTGTTCCAATCGTTTTAATATCTTTTTATATTCTCTTGCAAAGTTCCTTCCTTCCATTCTGGTGTTTATTTGAGTCATGGCTTCCATGTTATTTTTTCGCCTCAACAAATTATTACAAAAGTTACCACAAAACCCCGGAGTCATAACAATGATGTCCTTCTGCTTCCTCCTAGACATCAACAAACAAAAAAAAAACGCAGTTAAACCTTTTAAACAAGAACAATAACAGGCGTGAAATGCAAACTTCAGTTTGGCCATTTTTATCTTCTTTCCTCTTTTTTTTTTTTGGTGGAAACGCAATTGCTGACAAATTAAAGGAATTTGTATATAATGCATAAAAGCGATGTTGCCGGAAACCATGGAAAATAAAGCGAATTTTAATGAAAATTCTAAAAGTTGTCAAGTTGAATAAATAGACAAATTTTATAAAATTTAAAAAAAAAAAACTTAAAAAGAATATCTTTGTAAAAGCTTGTATTGAAAATTTGTTAATTATTTGCTAAAATTTTAAATATTTCGTAGATTAACTATTTTTTAGAGTCTTCAAAACGCAAATTTTTAACTTGGCCGTGGTGCTGGCTGCTGCCTTAAATTTCCAAGTAATTTTTCTTTTTACAAAAAAACAATAATAACATAATGTTGTCAAAGCAAATTTATTTATATATCTGCTTTTATATTATTTCTTTTCTGAAAAAATGTAACATTTTATCACTGTGTTCCTAATGAACACAATTGGGTGCAATTTTTAAATAAAAATAATTTTTCGTAAGAGATGGTGGATTAATTTCTAATAAATTCACTATTTCCAAATGTCTTGATATTGCAATTTTTTATTAAAAAGTGCAAAATATGCAGCATTCTTTCTTAGAAAAGCTATCGTAATAAGATTTCATGGCTCAATGAAACTTTTCGGACTACTCCTGAAGGGATATCACATGTCTGTAAGCATTTGTGTGCGTAAGTATGAGTGGTCCACGACTTATAACATTTAAACACATGAAGCGAATCGAATCAAACTGGTCTCGATTCCTGTGCAAGTGGTTGAAATTAGATAGAAAATGCAGGGATGGCCAAACATTTCCCCTGGTTTTTTAATTTATATTTAACTTTATTATTTAAGAGTGAATGACAAAAAAAATATCAAAAATGTTAAAAGTCAAATTAATTATATACGTTAATGGGCGCCCCAGTAAGAATGCATTTCTTAAATTTAAATAACTAATTTGTTTTTTGCAATTAGCAAATTTGAATTTTGTGACAAAGTATTTTGTTCCTGCTATTAAAACTGAAGCAGTGCCTGAAGGAGCAACACGTTATAATTGTAAAAATTTATCACGAAAATTTGAAAAGTTATGCAAAGAATTTTCCTTCAAGAAAGTGCCCCTAATGTCTCGACGATTCGCAGAGTGGTTAAAAAATGTCAACAAACTGAGTCAGTTATAGGCAGCTAGACACGAGTGTGTCAATGTAGCACTCAGCTTCTTCCGGCATTACTCACGAACTTGAAATTTCACTAAGCACTGCGCATTGAATTTTGGAGAAATATCCCTACATTCAGGTATACAAAATTCAGCAAAATCCGGAGCTGAAACCTGCAGACTATGAAAAGCGCCGGATATTAGTTTAATGGATAAAGAAGCACTGTAAAATCAATGCCAATTTTTCGAAAAAAATATCATCTTCTTCGAAAAAGTACATTTCCATTTGAATGACTTCGTGAAAACAGAAAACAAACTGTCGAATTTGGGGCTCAGAAAATCCTCATGAGAACTATAAGAATGAAGAAAACAAAAGAAACCCCCAAAGGAGCATCTGTCGGGTGTGAGTTTTGATTAGAGAGCTTGAAAAGGCTCTCTAATCATTCGTTAGAATAGCATAACAACGAAGTTGTTGTAGTCTGAACTGGACGGCATGGATTTGGACGACATGTGGTAATGCCTGTTACACCACGTATAAAATAATTGATTTATTGCAGCAGCGATTTCAAGAACAAATTATTTCCAGAAATTCTGATGTCAACTGGCCGCCAAGACCGATTTTTCTTTGGGGTTGTCTGGCATCTCGGATTAATGTGATTAAGCAGAAAAAATGTTTGAGCCCAAATCCGAGATTCAATGCCTACTCTATGAAAAAGTCAAGGAAAATTTAATGAAAAGTCATCAAAGCAGTAGGGACTCTGGAGTGATGGATTTTCTATTCAACACTTGAACAAAACATGTCCTCTTAAAACCCCAATAAAAATTGCAACTATTTCAAAAATATTTGTTTTTGTTTTAAAACGATAAAGTGCATTCTTGTTGAAACAACATTTATGTATATAAACAGAAAATTTGTAATTTAAAAAAC
Source organism: Linnaemya tessellans (assembly GCA_951800035.1). Taxonomy (NCBI): domain Eukaryota; kingdom Metazoa; phylum Arthropoda; class Insecta; order Diptera; family Tachinidae; genus Linnaemya; species Linnaemya tessellans. The sequence continues at coordinate 114,045,448 of OX637533.1, forward strand.
TTAAAAACAGTTTTATTTAACTACTAGATGCAAAAAAAAAAAATTCCACCACAAAAGAACTGTTTAAACATTAACTGTTTTTATTTTAATTCCATGGAAATAGTGCTCATTTACAGTTATAGTATAAGGGCATATTAAAATATCTATTAGATTTTTTTTTAGGAAATTATTTTGTACAGATGAAAGTGAAATACTGTTGGAAGCTTCAATACCAGCCCCTGCACAAAATTTATCCATTTTCTCAAATGTAATGTTGCTGTATAACACCAGTAGCAATATTTGTATTTGCTGTCTAAATAAATAAACAAACAGCACAATATTTCCTGGCAAAACTTAATTAAGGAAATGTCCTTAACAAAAATACAAGCCATTGGCTACAGATTGGACTTTAACACAGTCATCCTGTTATTTAAATTATTTGCAAATTTTGACTATGAAATGTAAATATAAATAAATTTGCTTTCAAATAAAACAAATGGAAACAAAGAAAAGTGCTTTACACGGCTGCAACGAATCTTATATACCCTTCAGCGAAGTATTTATGCATACATTCATTCCACTGCTGGGATTATCTGTATGATGCTATTTTTTCAAAGGTTAATTATTTCATTCATAAAATATGTTTGATTAGCAAGAAAAGAAAAGAAATTGGTTTCATTAAATTGAATTAATAGGCTAATTGCTCGAAATTTTTGTTTTAAATTCAGATAGACATGATAAATATTCGAAGGAACTAAGGAAATTCAACATCAGTTTTTAGTTATTCAACTTAAACAGCAGAGCAGAACAGCTGTTTTCATCATCAGTGCTCATGTGTATTGTGTTTCTCACCACTTATTAGTTGGCTTAGTTAAATATGAAACAGTTTTTGTTTATAAAACTTTTACTTGGAAACTGCTTACGAGAACTGTATCAACCTGATGTTAACACATTCTGGTTTTTAATTTATTTTATTTGGTTAGTTTAATATTACGAAATATTTACATTTTCCAGCTCTGGAGTTGTCTTTTTGGCGTTTCTTGTTTTCAATGCCAAAGAATTTTTTTCAAAAACGTCTAATATGTTTAATATAGAAAGAAAAGGAGTCTATTTGCTTTAGTTGGTTACTTATATGTAGCAAAAATAGTTTCAATTCTCCAACCCTGGAATTTTCTTTTTGATTTTGCTTAATTTTTAATACTAGTTTAATTTTTCCTGGGGAAGGGAAGCTAAAAATTAACAAAAATTCGTTTTGGTTAGTTACTTTTATATACCAAAAATGAATTAAAATGTTCCAGCACTGAAATCGTATTTTTTTATTTTTCCTGAAGTACAAAAAATGTTAGCAAAAAATGAACAAAAACTCGTTTTGGCTAGTTGCCTACATATATCAAAAATTAACTAAAACGTCCCAGCTCTGGAATCGTATTTTGGATTTTGCTTATTTTTAATACCAATTTAAATTTTCCTAAAGTATAAAAAAGTTTAGCTAACGAAGAACAAACATTTCCTTTAGCCAGTTACTTTAATATACTAAAAACGAGTTCAAGTTTTCCAGCTCTGGAATCATATTTTGGATATTGGGGACTTTCAAAAGCAATCTATTTAGAACTATTATCAATACGTCAATTCAATACGGAAGTCTCCTGCTTTTCTAGGGTTTTCGGAAAATCATGAAATGGCACAGCTAGACGAACATCGCCTATTCGACTTTGCTATACATAAGGACCCAGAATATGCACACTTTATGGCGTCGTATATTGTCGTTATGGAAATTACACAAGGAATGACAAACATTTTGCCATTTTTGGTAAAGGGCATTGAATTATATGTATTTTATTTTTTGTTTGTTTCGTTTTCAAATTCTTTAAAATACAATTTCTTTTACATCAAATGAGATTCTCTCCTGCAACCCAGCATTTAGTACTCATGCAATACATACGTATGTGTCGCTAATAGAAACGTAAGTGGGAGGGCTTGTGTGTGTATATGTATGTGTATTTGAGTGTTTTACAACAAATGCTTGGGGCCAAACGTTATTATTGTAATTAAACAATTCATGTTGTTAGCAACACTTTTCTTTATCATCTAGTCTACTTAATGCCAAACATACACACTTTAATACTGTCTTGTCTAAGTCCTGTTAAGGACAATATACACGCCCTCTGTAACATACAACACTACTCATACAACATGTACGAGCACTCATACTGCCGTGTCTTCATACAAACCAAACATTTGTTGTTAAAAAAAAACCAAATACAAGGTTACAAAGGAAAGTAAAGGATGTTTGGAATGGATGATGTTGCTGCACTTGAGGCTGTTTAAATTGATGCTATTGCTGCTGTACATGACTCATTGTTGCCACGTTTGCTTGTTTGTTTGCATGGTGTATTTGTTGCCACCACGTACATAAGTTGTCTTGAATTGCTAGAAACAACCATAACAACAACAGCCAACATTAGCAATAACATAATATTTAAAATGGACATAAACAATTCTGAAAGAAGCTATTTGCCTACAGAAGTAAATACGAAATTAGGCTTTCACAAATGACTACTTTAATATGACAGTTGCAGTGTGTGGTAATGGCAAGAGTTCAAGAGTGAGTTGTGTACTATAGGATATATATAGTAATTGAAAAATATCGTTCCTGCAAGAATAAGCCACAGCTTGAGGATGTTAATCCTTAGAATAACATGCTGTTTAGCTAATGAATACAATAAAAGTCCTGGTAGCGGGATGTTCTCAAAAGCAAACAAGAGTGTAGGGAAACACAGAAAGAACGTAATAAATTTCGCAATACAATCATCTTTAATTTGTTGAACGGCAATAAGATTTAGTAACTCTTTTCTGCATTTCCATACACTATATTTCGCTACTTTTACCGTATTATTATTTATTATATTTTTTATGTCTAAAAAGCATTTTTAGTAAATTCAAAAATTTTTTTTGCAGTCTTGTAACTATCACATTGCAACACATTTTGAAGTCCATGATATCCAAAGATTAAGCAACCAAATGAGAAAATCACACGAACACACCGCGGATACGGGAATTTATGGGTTCTTATTTACTTGTATTGTAAGTATAATTATCAATATAGTTTTTTCATTTAAGAGTAATTTATTCCGCACCTGTTAAACTTGTAAAATGTTAAATAAAGCTTTTTGAATTTTCGCTTATAATATATTGTTCAGAAAATGGGTTATGAAGAAAATAATCAAACAGCAATACGGAGATAGTCCCAGTTTATACTATGCAATTCTTACTTTGTGTGAGAGTGCTGAAAGAGGAATATACACCATTCGTATTCCTTTCTCGCTCTTCCTCCCTAAATACTCAAAAATTGCTGCAACAAAAATTGGAAGTATAAACGGGGACATACTCTTCTCATATGCAATTTTCTAATAAAATTTTTATAAATAAAACTGTTATCATATTCAACTAACCCACCTCATAAGTGGTGAAAAAAGAAAATACACATGCGTGCTGCTGAATGTATAGCGGTTTTCGAAAACAGCTATTCTGCTCTGCTGTGTAAGTTGAGAGCGCACAACAGGCCTATGAGCCTTAACGGATTGGGACAGCTCTTGCTTATGGCCCTCTTTTCAACCTAACCTAAGTTGAATAATTAAAAACTGATGTTGAGTTTCCTTTGTGTCTTGATATATTTATCGAAGCTTTCTGACCTATCAATCTTCATTGAATTTAATCAAGGACTAATGAAGATCAGAAAAATTCGGTGATCATGCGGAATTTATGTGACGACGTTTGATTTAATAGTGAATACTTTAACTAATTCTGGTAACAGGAATGTAAATTGTAGGGTACTGTTGGCTTGAAGTACTTAACACGAAGCTAAGAAGCGGAGGGTTTCGGTATATATTGTGTCGAATTCTTTTGATCAGCATTGTTGTGTTAGCTGTTGGCAACCTGTTTCACTGTACAACGCATAGCACTGACCACTGAACATAATTGGCAGCGATTGACAAGATCATGCACTAAAGACCAGAGGAACAGCCTTCGTCGGGCCTGTAGCGAAAAAAAATTAGTCGGCGAAGTAAAAAGTTGGAATTGCTACAAAAAAAATCTCTAACCTCATCTGTCCTCTCAGTACTATCCTGTCCTTTCTAGTTGCGACGCAATGCACTGCATATGTGGCCCCCTGAGTGTTGGCCCGAAATAAAAAATAATGTATAAACAATTGAAATGGCGTTCGATTTGGCTTTCTTTTTTGTTAAGTGTTCGTCATAACAAAAATTAAGTTATTAAGAAATGAAAAATTCACCACGCCCACTTTTTTATATAGATAAGATCAATGAACGACTATACCGATCTAGCAAATATTTTTTGTAATATTTCTAATAGTCCATAGACATGTTTTAAGGAAAGAAAACTTTTCAACGCCTACCTCGACGCTTACTTTTTTAAAATTCTCAGGTAACTTCATGTACTGGTTTTTTATAAAACTTAATGAGAATGCCCCGTCCACAATTATTAATGAACTATACTCTAAGCAAATGTCCACAAATATCCAAATAGTTTATATTCCACATATTATATTTCAAATGCAGGTGCTGACCCATTAATCTACATGCCTTCCCTTGCTTCCATCACTTTATTGCTAGTAAGTTTCTTTAAGAATTCTTTGTATATTAAATACTTAAATAAAACCAGTAAAAGATATTTTAGAACTAAAAAGTTCCAAAAAACAGATATATAAACTTTTGCTTTTATTTCCATTTTACACACACGTACTAAAAACTTGTGCAACACTCTCACTTGGCACTCCTAGATGTCTCTACGAAGTTCGCTTAGTCTTATCTAGAATGTAGCTATTATAGACGTGCGTAAATGTGTACGCCATACACATAGATGTGTACAGATGTTTGGTTTAAAGAAAAACTAACATTCATGAGTATAATAAGATAATAATCGCAGACACAATGGCACCAGCTGTTTGCATATGCATTTTACTCACAGATGCAAAGTTCTCAAACATTAACTTGAGAATGCATGGATATTAAAATGTTATAAATACTTACATATATACATAGTACATACAGACATATATATTGATAACAGAAAAATATAATCCCAATGAGAAAAAATAACTGAAGCTACAAATATATAATCGGATATGATTGAACTTTGCGCACTTGTAAACAAAATAAATAAATTGTAGGCATTAATGTTTGAGCTGTACTGCCTTGAAACGGATTCACCCATGCATTCTTAAGAACATTTTGTTTCGAACAAAATATTTTTTATATGAAACTTGACAAATTTTTTTCCGTACCACTCTCAGAATGAACTGGTTTAATTTTATATTTAATAAATTCTCTTTTTTATTTAATAAAATGGCGAACATCACACTAGATAGTCCGAAGCCATTTCAGGTTTTTAAGAACGAACTAAAGCGATGGGCTATAGAATTGCATACAAGGAATTGGCAGCACTCTACCATAGGTAGGGTGACTAGAATTCTATGGGGGACCCAGATGGTAGGAGGACAAAGGAGGTCCTAACATTGAGTAGGCCAGCACTAAGTAGGTTGGTTTATTTAATAACAGGACATAAAGAGTTAAGGACTCACCTGGCACGAATGGGTATCGTTGGCGATATAACATGCAGGGCCTGCCAGGAAGAGGACGAGACACTGGAGCACTACTTGTGCTACTGTCCAGCTTTTAGCCAAGTCAGAAGACAAACATTTAATCAAGAGATTATACAGGAGATGGAATTCCTTAGGGGCTTTAATTGGAAAGACTTAAGGAAGTACATTGAAGAAACTAGGTTCTTGACGTAATCAAACTCAGAGGTTTCCATGGTATCGGTGGAGGCTCCCTACAGTGGAATGGGAACTCCTTATTATAGAGCGCACAACAGGCCTATGAGGCCTAAGTGTAATCCATGACGGATTGGGATGCTTATGCCCCTCTTCTTTAACCTAACCTAACCTAACCTAATAAAATTTTCCCTTCTCTGATGATGACTATTGCACTTTTAGTAAATAATTTATGTTTAAGACATATCCAAAAAATATTGGGTTTCAATTGTAAATTGGCAGATTTGAACTTAAGCCTGACTAATAGTTTTCAAGTTAAAAATTTATTATTTTAAATTTAAAAAATTTTTTTTGGAAACATTTTTATTTTAATAATTTTGAGGTCTTTTTCATTAAATAATATCTGTGTAATAATTTATTCTATTGATTTTTCAATATTTCAATATCCTCTGAAGTACTTAAGTAATTAAGAATTAATTATTTTTTTACGAAAATTGGGTAGTTTAAAGACGCTCATATGTCTCAGACTCTATTAAAGTCTCCTGTTGAAAATCAAAATAGTGGATGAATAAGCTCGATTTAATAATAACGACAGTGTTAAATTAATGTCCAACAATAAGTGAAAATCAGTACCCAATTGAGCCAGCTTCATGGTTAACTGGACATCGAAAGAAACCGAAAGTGATTATATATCAGGAATTCCTCTGAGAGAAAACTAAGCTAGGAAAAAACATATTTTGATATTAATTCTGCCCAGCAAAATGTGTGTGTGTATGTGTAGTTCATATTAAAATTGCAACATTTAGTTGCTATCCGAGAAGTTGTAGCTGCAACATCAAACTTTGCCATTTCAGTTTTTATCGTTTTTCTACAGACAAAACAAAAAATTTGCTAAAGATCTTAACGAAAAATAAAACTTTTATGTTGCATATTGTTTTAATATCTTTGTAGTTTCCATTTTTCTTAATTGTTTCTTTCTTAAGACAAAGTCGCAGAACTAGAATATGTTCTTGGCAAATTTTTTTTTTGCTGATGAAGAGATATTGTCAATGTTTATAATGATACTATAATTTTCATTAGCAAATGTGGAAGCAGTAGCTGTAAAAGACATCAACAATCCGTAAGATGAAGGTTTTAGCAGAAGTTTGCTGAATGAGAGAAAGAGTACGGGGAGCTGTTCTGTGCATGATGTTGTTTACAAAATGAATGAAACTAATTTATAGACGTCAAAGTGTTGTTGGCTGCTGCATTATTTCTTTACCGACTTAATTTCTTAATTGCAAAGTTAAATTAAGCGGTTACAATTTCCGCTGAATTTTATTTATATATTTTTTTAAGTTTTCCAGTTTTCAAATGCGGCAAATATTAAGGAACAGATTATGGGATAAAGATGAAATTTAATTGTGTTTACTTAATGAGAAGTAACTAAGGAAAATGATTTCGAGAAACTTACAATAATTCATAATGAAAGACATATTAGCCCAAACATTTTAAAAATATTAGAAATTTAAGGAATATATTTGTAAAGTACGCTAGGAAATTTTGTTGCTGTTTAAATTCTGTCTTAACCTACTACACTTCAGCCTAAATTATTTTTTATAAATAAAGCAGAACAAATTTTTTGCATAAGTATACACACATAAATATTTATTCGTCTATGCATCTTACTTTATTTCTTTACTCTCTAAACTGTCAATTTTCCATATTGTGCATGAAAATGTGTTGTCACTTAGCCAGTTTGTTCGTCGTTTCAAGACATGTGTAACACTACACATGACAACATGCCAGTAAAAGTGTCATTACAGATAAAAGAAACATGTTAAAATGTCTTATCAGACAGTCTTAACTAAATAAGTTTTTGTTAACTCAATTAAAGTATCGTTGTCTTCAAGAGAATTTACTTTAAACTAAAATATTTTTCATTGTTTTTGAATAAATAATGTCTCCATAAATGAACAATATAAAATTTGAGTAAACTGTCCTGTATAACAATATATGGAGATATTAACAGTATCGATGGCCATTAAAGGATCATTTTCATTGTACTTTATTCGAAAATTTAAATAGAAATAATATGAAATAGTTTTATTCAATGCAGTACATAAAGTGCAATTGCGCATCGGAATATCGTTCTTTTTTCAAAACAAAAAAAAAAAAAGAGCTAACGGCCATGTGATGGAAATCGCTTATCGCATGAAATAAAGCGTTTTCGATTTGAAATCACAAAATTAGTGTGCTGGAGTTCGCAATCGCTCGAAATCGTTTAAAAGAAATTGGCGTTTTTCAAGTCGCATGTGATTTGGCAATCGTGCGATTCACAGCACATACATGTAAGTCTCCAAAACGTGTGAACTTACTTTAAGGAGATATAAGAGAAACCCCAAATTAAGACAATTTCAGCACGACAAATGAATCCTTCATTTTGAATGAATGCTTTATTGAATAATAATAATAATAATAATAATAATAATAATAATAATAATAATAAAAATAATAATAATTAATATATTTTAAATTAAAATAAAGAGAACTCAAGCTTAAAAATAATAGAGTATAATAATAATAATAATAATAATAATAATAATAGTTTTTGTAATAAGTGGAGAGATACTTGTCGATCTATTGGAGCTTGAGCGAAAGGAGGCATGGAACTCCAAGAGGAGCGGTCACAAAAATAGTGCCGCAGAGCGAAGATCCCGAACTCTTCAGCGATGGTAGGTGGACGCAGAGGCTCATTCCCAGCTTTGAGGCGTGCGTTCAAATCAAATTCGGAGAAGTAAACTACTTCGTGACACAGCTTCTGTGAGGGCATGGCTACTTCCTCCAATATCTTTACTCCTGACAAAATTTTAAGTAAAATGCTTGAATGTAATGACAAATGGAGTGCCGTAGGCAACTGCGTTGAATACGTTTTACGGAGGAAGAAAAAGGACCTCGACCAACATTTACAGAATGAGTCCACATCTATAGATCCTCAGCATAACCAACTAGAAGCACCACAATGGCTGCGTATGGCGGGCCCAGACGTGGGCACATAGAGAAGGGTAATTTCCAGGCGCAGTTTCTGGACCTACACGAAGTAATGCAGAAAGCGGTCACGTGAAGGCAACCACACCCAAAAAAGAGGGGGATTGGTGTAGTGGAAACATCACTCGACGCATTTGCGAAAACATTTTGAACCCTTCTCAGCCGCCAAGCAAAAAAAAAAAATAATAATATTAATGATATTATTTTGGCAGAATTTCAAACCGTTTTTGTTTTATTGCATTTTTAAAATTAAACTTTTAAATGGCCCACCCTGTATAAAGTCGTGTTTTATTTTTTAATAATTCTGAAATACAGGTATCTAGTCTCCAGTCTTCTTTTAATAAAATACTGCACAAAATTATTATTATAGTCAGGGACAAAATAGTCTTAAGAGGACTTACGCTGGTATTCATCAAATCCACCGACCTCTTGCACACATGGCGAAGTTACTGCTATAAAAATTTCCCACTCTCTTTTTATTTATTTTATTACTTTTTATTACATTTTACTTTTAATTTGATTTCTTATTATACATTTTAAACAATATAATAAACTTATTCTACTCTATTGCAAGTTGTTTGTTTATGTTTTGTATTTAACAACTTTTATTATTGTGTTGCAAGAAAGCATTGTTCGTTCTTCTTTGCAACATAAAATATGAAAAGTATCAAATGCGAGACAAAAGACTTCTGCTTTCTACTTCTTTTTTGTTCCTCTTTTACTACGCATATGTTGTATAAGTATCATTTTTCTTTTCTGCAACTTTTGTTTCGTACTTTTTCTTTTTTCTTAAGTTGGGTTTGATGCTGTAATTTATGGTAGAATATAATGTATTCTTGAGGTTTTTCTTTATTTTTAGCTCAACAAACGAAATGGTTTATGTGTCTGGCTAAAAATAAAACGACACAATAAAGTACTTAAATACAAAACATAATATTTTGTCTTTATAGGTTTTTGGTTGTTGTATGCACAGCAGCAGTACCTAAATACGTGCATGCTGTAATATAAATATATATAATTGCCAAGTTCCTAATATCTTTAAGCAATTGCTCAACAATTTCCCCAAATAAGTACAGAAATTGATTTAAATGTAAACAGCAACAGTCGGCGGGGTCCAAGTTTTTCCATTATCGCAGTCTACTTATTTGTTACATTGTCTCCTTCCTGACAAATAACATGTACCTTCAAATAAATGAAATTTATATGTATACACAATTTCATTCATTCATGCCTTCATTCAAACAATTATTCATGGCAAACAAATAACAAATAACCCAAATATTTGGAAAAAAAAATTCAAACAAACAAATTTTGCCTTTACTTTAACTTCTTGCCTTATCAATTCGAAACAGACGCTCCACATTAAAATCATCAACCACTCACTCTGTCATAGAATTTTAACTTTTGGCCAAACAATTTGAAAAAAAAAAATCTAATGAATAGAATTTGTGAAAAATAGAAATCCAAAATTTTGATAAATGCGTTAAAAATAAATAATTCTCTTTCTAGTTTGCTACATGGTCGATTCCTCAGTCTGTCTGTCTGTCTGTCTGTTCAGTTCATAAAGGACATCCCTCAAGGGATTAAATTTCAACAGCTTTGCTGTTTTTTTCTCGCTATACTGTTAGAGCCTTGTTTGCCCGTCCTTTTTGTATATCCTTGCTCATTTAAAGTTGGTTTGCATTTACAATTTAAAAGTACCAAAATACAAAGGACTCGACTGGTTTGTGGATGTAAAATAATATTCAAAAACATATTTTCAAAGGAATCACATTAACAACGTTTTAAACGAGACTAAATAATTAGTGAAGTAAGAAGGCAAACGTATGCCAGACCTTAAAGCGAATTTTTATTATATGCGTTTTCAATCTTTAATAGAATATTTTTAATAAAAGTTCTTAAAAAGCAGTGCTTAATACAGTTCAGATCATCATTGGTCTATAAAAAAAATTATATGTTGGTAATTTAATTTACTAATTTGAATTCCACCAGGCGTCCTACCACAAAAGGTGCAATATACACAGATTTTTGTTAAGCACTTCAAACTGTGTAGGGTGTAAGTGACTATTTCTATGGAGACTAGTGTTTTTGATGCGCCTGAATAAGTCCTGTTCGACAAACAAAAAGTGCTGCTACATGCATGACACTACAAGAAATGCGCATTTTGCACGATGACCTAATTTGTGTATTCATTATATTATAAAATTGTTTATTGAAATAAAAACAAATTCATGAAAACTGACGCTTAATGTTAAAAAAAAAATTTTCTTGTGAAAGAAAAATTGTAAATTTTTTTTTAAGACTTAATCGTGATTTAGGCTGTCTGTTTGAGCCTGGCTTCGATTGATGGGCATCATACAAAAATTTAATGTTATTATTAACTATTCAACTTATTTGCTCAAACAAACGTGAACAAAATTCATAAACTTTTTTCTAAATATATTTTAAATTAATCACCGAAAATCAATAGGCAGATGTTGATCTCCAAATATGAATACAATAATTATTTAAATCACATTTTCATCAGTTTTGTCTTCATATTTCTCAGAATATTTTTTTTACATTATTTAAATTTTAAACATTGCTGACCGCAAATCATTACAATTTCGTACAAAAGTATTCATGTTTATTTTTGAAATATTAAAAGTAATTTACCTTGTCATGAAGTTTCCGTTTAAACGCATTTTTTTAGAAGAACAAAAACTTATGGGAGATTTTAATAAAGTTTTTTTTTTTTGACATAAAAGTGTCAAATAAATTGTCATCAATTAAGAAAATATAATAAATTTTAATTATTCATTATTTCCTGGCAATGGAAAATAAAAAAAGAGATAAAACATTCCAGACATTTACACGCACTCCAAGCACTTAATCATGCAACATAAATAAACGTTCAACAAACGCTAACCAGCAAACAATATTTTAAACGTTTTCAATGGACCCACTAGTTGTTTTCATATTTATATAAAAGCTTAATTTTATTATTTTATTTTAATAAGATGTTTGGAAAAGTTGCAATTAGCCATTTTGAGAAGTAGAGCGCTGTGCCAAACTGAGTCGAATTTTGATTCATCTTTAATAATATTGTGCCTATAGAGCATATTCATTACTCTTATTATCGCATGGGACGTATTTAATACGGTATTCAGACAAGCATTTTTAATTGACTTGAATCCGCTTTATTGACATAATTATCTTCCTGTTTATATATACAAAATTTAGTTATATCAATTAACTTAAAATGCATTAATTACATTCGCGACAGCAGTCGGTAGTCTACACGACTTCAGAAATACAATGCAATTGTTTAGAAGGGAAAAATAGCACGGACAAGAACCTGCGTATATCTCATGTAAACACATGTTTTCTATTTCTGTAGTCGTGTAGTCAGTAGTCTGCTGTGGTGAAAGTGTATAATGCATGACAAGCAGAAATACAAATTTTTCATATTCATGAGCGCCTCACGTTCAAATCTGGAATTTTTTTAGATTGGTTTTAGTTTTACCACATTTTAGGTGCTAAGTCTCGACTAACTTTGTTCAGTGAGATGAGTTTTGCTCACTAAACACACTCTTTAGCGGCACTGCATTTGTAATTTTACTAAATATTATAACAACTAAGTATTAATTAAACAATTAATTAATTAAAATTTTACATGGTTAATTGAGCTCAATAATGGCATTAATTGAGAAAAACTCAATTAAGATGTCTAAGTCACTTCAGAATCCAAACTGTTGCATTTGCATTATATAATTATCATTGTTTTCTTATTTATAAGTATATTACCTTATGGCTGGTAAAAGGCTTACAATGGGACGATGTGACACTAGGATAACCATTCTTAATTATTTGAGAAAAAAAATTTTTGTAAAATTAACTTTTGTGTGAAAACGTTTACTCGTAAGAGGGAGTTTAACGTAAAAGCTCTCTATTTGAGATCAAGCCGAAGTGTTTGTTGGGTAAATACAAAAAACCCAAACACAAAAATAATGATGCATTTAAGTCATAATGGAAACAAACATAAGAGCCTCTTTCCTTTTAGGTACTAAATCAACTCTTTGGCTTAAATATTCGTATTCTTAAATAACTTCAAAGAAAAAAATATATTACAAACTAAATAAATAAAATGTAATAATGCCTTTATATTGTCTTCGCTTTTGGTAATACCTTATTCATACCTGTAACCTTATAAGGCTAACATGAAACAAAAAGTTAATCATACACAACATCATCAATAAACGTAGTGAGCTCATCACATACATCATCAAGCTCTTACAAAATTTACTGCTGTACATTACGAGGCCAGTCTAAAAACTAACTGACCTAATATATAATCTAAAAAGGTAATAAATCGTTCATATTGCAAACGTTTGATTTCGAGCTGGAACTATATACTTCTTATATCTAAACGGATATATTTATTACCATATGTAACATAAATTCAAATTCATTCATGTGTATAAATAGTATAAATATTTTCGGAATCTAACATCAATATAAAAATAAGTGATGGATGTTTTAAGTGAATTAATTGATAAAACTGTTACCAAAAATTTTACATTCCTTAATAATTTACGAACTAAGGATATATCATCAGTTCTGAGCAAATATTTATTTTTTTTATTACGTTCCATTAATATTGTTCAAAATTTTATTTAACTTTAGAAAGATATGATAAATATTCCAAGCCACAGGGGAAAGTCAACATCTGAGCAGAACAGCTGTTTTCGAAAACCTCTACACTTTCATCATCAGTACTCATGTGTATTTTTAGTTGTCACCGCTTATTACGAGACTTAGTTGAATACCATAACAGTTTTTACAAATTTTATTTGGAAACTGCATACGAGAACTCTATCCAACCGGTGGTAACACACTTTTATTTAATACCTGTGTTGTCGTTTGATTATTTTCTCCATATCATATTTTTAAGAATTTTTTGTTCCATTAATCGTAAGTCAAGCTTTTTTTGTTCCTATTTGTGAAGGCGTAACTTATAAAAAATAATTCTGATTTATAAGGGGTTAATAAACAAATATTCGTATTAAAATGTGTTTTATAAGAATCTTAATAACAGAATTTTTTTTATAAATTAGGCCACACCAAGCTAAAGTTACGGTCACAGTTATCAAATATTTACCCAAAAAAGCGTAACCACTAACTACTAATGAAAGATATTTTGGTTCCGATACGCGTTTATTAATTAAAACAGTTTCATCCCAAACTAAAAGACAATGTCATAGAGTTCAATGTTATTGGAAACTGCTTAACTCAATCAATACTACTTGTCTAAAGTAAAAACATTTCATTAGTATTTAGTGGTTACGTTTCTTTGGGCAAATATATGATAAGTGTGACCGCGCCTTAAGGATTACAATCTATCAGAAATAGAACATATGAGTGTATTTGAGAAATTATATGTTCACAACTACGTGGCAGGTTGTTGTCCCGGCTAGGTTTGTAGTTGTAGTCAAATTAAATTGATTTCTGTTTTCATGGGCGGTAATGAACAAATTAGTGCTGCCAACGCATTTAAAAATCTTTTTAAACTTGTCAATAATATGAAAATTTGTTGCAAATGACATGTGCTTTAGGTAAAAATGTTTGTAATTTTTTTGTGTTTTTGAAATCTCCCGGTTATAGCTCCTATAATAAAGATTTTATTGGCTTATAAATTTTTAAAAACGGTTAACCAATTGAAATTATGACATTTTTTACCTGACTGACATCACGTAGAAATGCCATTATTTTAAAAAATTCCCTATGCAACGATAACTGAGTTTGTTTACAGTTTTATATATTACAACTTTCCAAGCTTTGATTTGGCATATACTTTTTATATGTATCGAGGAAATACGTGAGTTAAAGTACTTTGAAATTGGGGTATAAAAATTAAACTAAATCATACGCTCATTTTCAAAGTGCCATAACAAAATAACATCATCACAAAACACAAGTATTTATTAAAAAAACAAAAACAATAAAAGGCTATAAATAAATAAATTGATGTGTCTTTAAATCGTTTCGATTAATATGTAAGTATGTTTAGAATAAGCGATTTTATGATTATATATGAAAGTGGCACCACTGAAAGAGCTATTTACTATGCAGCTGCCGCGTTCAAAATTATGAAGTAGCTTGCCACATGGCGGCATTTGTAGCCAGTAGCATTTGTAGTCGTGCAGCCTGTTGTTTTTGAAAACTTTTCAAAAAAGTTGATGTTTTTTGGCAGATCCACAAAACGGTTGTGCAAATTTGTGGAAATTTAGAATTGGGTACGTGCATACTATAACAATGGAAATAATATCAACAATGAAATTAAAAATCTGGGTGAAGAAATTTGATATTTTATTTTAATTTATTTAATAAGAAGAAAGGAAACAGCTCTATCTATTATTTAAACATTTTTAATCTGCTTATGTATAGAAAATGGTCGCTTTAACTCAATTCTATATAAATAATATCAGCACTTTAATTTAAAAAATTATTTATGTAATTATATTTAGTAAACAAAACTTTTCTAGGGGTCATTTTATTCGCCTGTAGTGACTGAGACCGAACACCTTTTCGACTCATGTCTATAACGTTTACTGTATATTTCACGATATCGAATAAATACCTTCTTTCGTATAATTACAAGTGAAACAAACACAATTTCTAAAATTTGTTTTAAATATGAGTGTACGAAAGAAAGAATGATTTCGATATTGTGAAATAGAGGTTTACATATATCAACATCGATCCATAAACTGTATTCCGGATTCAAAATACATATAGTTTTCATTTATTTATTTTATCATATTCAATGGATACAATTCTTACTAACTAATGACATGTTATACAACATTGGTGCTAAATACATAATAATTATTTACAGTTATGATTATAAAAAAAACTATATTATGCTTTACAATCTTGGAATTTAAAGAAAAATCAACAAATTCAGACAAATAATTACATTAACGACATTTCCTTGTGAAAGGATCAAAAAAACAAAATCGCATCTTCAATATTGAATAAGTTTACTCTTTTAAATGAGAATGCGTTTGCATTTGTTTGGATTCAGCACTTCACGTTGCAACCACAACATGGGAGAAAATTGTTAAGGTCAATCTGACGATAAATATGATCCGCGAAATTAGTGAAGGAATGAACAATTTTTGCATCGTCAGCATAGATCAGTATATTGAAAAAACTTAATGACATCAGGCAGATGAAACATTTGTGTATTTCAAATGGTTTGCTTTCTGTCCATTGAATACGTATAGAACCAATTAGCAAGAAGAAGTTGATGGTCAAATTTTAATAAACAGCGTCCCATTACGCATTGGCGAAAAAATCCGCAAACATATCACACATGACGCCAACATTACTGGATTCTCGATTATGAAATTTCATAGATTCACAGTCTCTTCTCTTCAAATTCACAAATAATTACAAACGATTTAGCATCTCTAAAATATTAGCAAAAAATTATTTTTGTTTAGTTGCATACGATTTCAGCTTTTTTCGAAATTTGTTTGCATTTCAAACCCCTATCAAAACGTGATTGTTGGAAATAAACACGTTTTGCGTAAAGTTGTGTTAAAACCAAAAATTCGATTTTTGCAAAGAGGTACCCCTTTCCAAAAAAATCAGCCAAAAAATTTTTTTGCTTAAATGCATGCGACTTAAGCTTTTTCGGAAGCTTCTTCGCATTTGAAACTCCTTTCAATACTCAGTTATTAGAAATAAACTCCTTTTGGGCAAAATTGGGTAAAATTGTGTTTCAACCAAAAAATTGATTTTTTGCAAAGAGGTACCCCTTTCCAAAAAAATTGACCAAAAATTTTTTTTGCTTAAATGCATGCGACTTAAGCTTTTTCGGAAGCTTCTTCGCATTTGAAAGTCCTTTCAATACTCAGTTATTAGAAATAAACGCCTTTTGGGCAAAATTGGGTAAAATTGTGTTTCAACCAAAAAATTGATTTTTTGCTTAAATGCATGCGACTTAAGCTTTTTCGGAAGCTTCTTCGCATTTGAAACTCCTTTCAATACTCAGTTATTAGAAATAAACGCCTTTTGGGCAAAATTGGGTAAAATTGTGTTTCAACCAAAAAATTGATTTTTTGCAAAGAGATACCCCTTTCCAAAAAAATTGACCAAAAATTTTTTTTGCTTAAACGCATGCGACTTAAGCTTTTTCGGAAGCTTCTTCGCATTTGAAACTCCTTTCAATACTCAGTTATTAGAAATAAACGCCTTTTGGGCAAAATTGGGTAAAATTGTGTTTCAACCAAAAAATTGATTTTTTGCTTAAATGCATGCGACTTAAGCTTTTTCGGAAGCTTCTTCGCATTTGAAACTCCTTTCAATACTCAGTTATTAGAAATACACGCCTTTTGGGCAAAATTGGGTAAAATTGTGTTTCAACCAAAAAATTGATTTTTTGCAAAGAGGTACCCCTTTCCAAAAAAATTGACCAAAAATTTTTTTTGCTTAAATGCATGCGACTTAAGCTTTTTCGGAAGCTTCTTCGCATTTGAAACTCCTTTCAATACTCAGTTATTAGAAATAAACGCATTTTGGGCAAAATTGGGTAAAATTGTGTTTCAACCAAAAAATTGATTTTTTGCAAAGAGGTACCCCTTTCCAAAAAAATTAACCAAAAATTTTTTTTGCTTAAATGCATGCGACTTAAGCTTTTTCGGAAGCTTCTACGCATTTGAAACTCCTTTCAATACTCAGTTATTAGAAATACACGCATTTTGGGCAAAATTGGGTAAAATTGTGTTTCAACCAAAAAATTGATTTTTTGCTTAAATGCATGCGACTTAAGCTTTTTCGGAAGCTTCTTCGCATTTGAAACTCCTTTCAATACTCAGTTATTAGAAATAAACGCATTTTGGGCAAAATTGGGTAAAATTGTGTTTCAACCAAACAATTTAGTTTTTGCAAAGAGGTACCCCTTTCCAAAAAAATTGACCAAAAATTTTTTTTTGCTTAAATGCATGCGACTTAAGCTTTTTCGGAAGCTTCCTCGCATTTGAAACTCCTTTCAATACTCAGTTATTAGAAATAAACGCATTTTGGGCAAAATTGGGTAAAATTGTGTTTCAACCAAACAATTTAGTTTTTGCAAAGAGGTACCCCTTTCCAAAAAAATTTACCAAAAATTTTTTTGCTTAAATGCATGCGACTTAAGCTTTTTCGGAAGCTTCTTCGCATTTGAAACTCCTTTCAATACTCAGTTATTAGAAATAAACGCATTTTGGGCAAAATTGGGTAAAATTGTGTTTCAACCAAAAAATTGATTTTTTGCAAAGAGGTACCCCTTTCCAAAAAAATTGACCAAACATTTTTTTTGCTTAAATGCATGCGACTTAAGCTTTTTCGGAAGCTTCTTCGCTTTTGAAACTCCTTTCAATACTCAGTTATTAGAAATAAACGCATTTTGGGCAAAATTGGGTAAAATTGTGTTTCAACCAAAAAAAATTGATTTTTTGCAAAGAGGTACGTACCCCTTTCCAAAAAAATTGACCAAAAATTTTTTTTGCTTAAATGCATGCGACTTAAGCTTTTTCGGAAGCTTCTTCGCATTTGAAACTCCTTTCAATACTCAGTTATTAGAAATAAACGCCAATTGGGTAAAATTGTGTTTCAACCAAAAAATTGATTTTTTGCAAAGAGGTACCCTTTCCAAAAAAATTGACCAACAATTTTGTTTGCTTAAATGCATGCGACTTAAGCTTTTTCGGAAGCTTCTTTGCATTTGAAACTCCTTTCAATACTCAGTTATTAGAAATAAACGCCTTTTGGGCAAAATTGGGTAAAATTGTGTTTCAACCAAAAATTTGATTTTTAGCAAAGGGGTTAGCCTTTCCTAAAAAATTGGTCAAAAATTTTTTTTGCTTAAATGCATGCGACTTAAGCTTTTTCGGAAGCTTCTTTGCATTTGAAACTCCTTTCAATACTCAGTTATTAGAAATAAACGCCTTTTGGGCAAAATTGGGTAAAATTGTGTTTCAACCAAAAATTTGATTTTTAGCAAAGGGGTTAGCCTTTCCTAAAAAATTGGTCAAAAATTTTTTTTGCTTAAATGCATGCGACTTAAGCTTTTTCGGAAGCTTCTTTGCATTTGAAACTCCTTTCAATACTCAGTTATTAGAAATAAACGCCTTTTGGGCAAAATTGGGTAAAATTGTGTTTCAACCAAAAATTTGATTTTTAGCCTTTCCTAAAAAATTGGTCAAAAATTTTTTTTGCTTAAATGCATGCGACTTAAGCTTCTTCGGAAGCTTCTTTGCATTTGAAACTCCTTTCAATACTCAGTTATTAGAAATAAACGCCTTTTGGGCAAAATTGGGTAAAATTGTGTTTCAACCAAAAATTTGATTTTTAGCAAAGGGGTTAGCCTTTCCTAAAAAATTGCTCAAAAATTTTTTTTGCTTAAATGCATGCGACTTAAGCTTTTTCGGACGCTTCTTTGCATTTGAAACTCCTTTCAATACTCAGTTATTAGAAATAAACGCCTTTTGGGCAAAATTGGGTAAAATTGTGTTTCAACCAAAAATTTGATTTTTAGCAAAGGGGTTAGTCTTTCCTAAAAAATTGGTCAAAAATTTTTTTTGCTTAAATGCATGCGACTTAAGCTTTTTCGGAAGCTTCTTCGCATTTGAAACTCCTTTCAATACTCAGTTATTAGAAATAAACGCCTTTTGGGCAAAATTGGGTAAAATTGTGTTTCAACCAAAAATTTGATTTTTAGCAAAGGGGTTAGCCTTTCCTAAAAAATTGGTCAAAAATTTTTTTTGCTTAAATGCATGCGACTTAAGCTTTTTCGGAAGCTTCTTTGCATTTGAAACTCCTTTCAATACTCAGTTATTAGAAATAAACGCCTTTTGGGCAAAATTGGGTAAAATTGTGTTTCAACCAAAAATTTGATTTTTAGCAAACGGTTAGCCTTTCCTAAAAAATTGACCAAAAATTTTTTTTGCTTAAATGCATGCGACTTAAGCTTTTTCGGAAGCTTCTTCGCATTTGAAACTCCTTTCAATACTCAGTTATTAGAAATAAACGCCTTTTGGGCAAAATTGGGTAAAATTGTGTTTCAACCAAAAATTTGATT
The DNA here is from genome assembly GCA_951800035.1 of Linnaemya tessellans. NCBI lineage: Eukaryota > Metazoa > Arthropoda > Insecta > Diptera > Tachinidae > Linnaemya > Linnaemya tessellans. Next base: position 114,065,352 of record OX637533.1, read on the forward strand.
TTTAGCAAAGGGGTTAGCCTTTCCTAAAAAATTGGTCAAAAATTTTTTTTGCTTAAATGCATGCGACTTAAGCTTTTTCGGAAGCTTCTTTGCATTTGAAACTCCTTTCAATACTCAGTTATTAGAAATAAACGCCTTTTGGGCAAAATTGGGTAAAATTGTGTTTCAACCAAAAATTTGATTTTTAGCAAAGGGTTAGCCTTTCCTAAAAAATTGACCAAAAATTTTTTTTGCTTAAATGCATGCGACTTAAGCTTTTTCGGAAGCTTCTTCGCATTTGAAACTCCTTTCAATACTCAGTTATTAGAAATAAACGCCTTTTGGGCAAAATTGGGTAAAATTGTGTTTCAACCAAAAATTTGATTTTTAGCAAAGGGGTTAGCCTTTCCTAAAAAATTGGTCAAAAATTTTTTTTGCTCAAATGCATGCGACTTAAGCTTTTTCGGAAGCTTCTTTGCATTTGAAACTCCTTTCAATACTCAGTTATTAGAAATAAACGCCTTTTGGGCAAAATTGGGTAAAATTGTGTTTCAACCAAAAATTTGATTTTTAGCAAAGGGGTTAGCCTTTCCTAAAACATTGACCAAAAATTTTTTTTGCTTAAATGCATGCGACTTAAGCTTTTTCGGAAGCTTCTTCGCATTTGAAACTCCTTTCAATACTCAGTTATTAGAAATAAACGCCTTTTGGGCAAAATTGGGTAAAATTGTGTTTCAACCAAAAATTTGATTTTTAGCAAAGGGGTTAGCCTTTCCTAAAAAATTGGTCAAAAATTTTTTTTGCTTAAATGCATGCGACTTAAGCTTTTTCGGAAGCTTCTTTGCATTTGAAACTCCTTTCAATACTCAGTTATTAGAAATAAACGCCTTTTGGGCAAAATTGGTAAAATTGTGTTTCAACCAAAAATTTGATTTTTAGCAAAGGGGTTAGCCTTTCCTAAAAAATTGGTCAAAAATTTTTTTTGCTTAAATGCATGCGACTTAAGCTTTTTCGGAAGCTTCTTTGCATTTGAAACTCCTTTCAATACTCAGTTATTAGAAATAAACGCCTTTTGGGCAAAATTGGGTAAAATTGTGTTTCAACCAAAAATTTGATTTTTAGCCTTTCCTAAAAAATTGGTCAAAAATTTTTTTTGCTTAAATGCATGCGACTTAAGCTTTTTCGGAAGCTTCTTTGCATTTGAAACTCCTTTCAATACTCAGTTATTAGAAATAAACGCCTTTTGGGCAAAATTGGGTAAAATTGTGTTTCAACCAAAAATTTGATTTTTAGCAAAGGGGTTAGCCTTTCCTAAAAAATTGGTCAAAAATTTTTTTTGCTTAAATGCATGCGACTTAAGCTTTTTCGGAAGCTTCTTTGCATTTGAAACTCCTTTCAATACTCAGTTATTAGAAATAAACGCCTTTTGGGCAAAATTGGGTAAAATTGTGTTTCAACCAAAAATTTGATTTTTAGCAAAGGGGTTAGCCTTTCCTAAAAAATTGGTCAAAAATTTTTTTTGCTTAAATGCATGCGACTTAAGCTTTTTCGGAAGCTTCTTTGCATTTGAAACTCCTTTCAATACTCAGTTATTAGAAATAAACGCCTTTTGGGCAAAATTGGGTAAAATTGTGTTTCAACCAAAAATTTGATTTTTAGCCTTTCCTAAAAAATTGGTCAAAAATTTTTTTTGCTTAAATGCATGCGACTTAAGCTTTTTCGGAAGCTTCTTTGCATTTGAAACTCCTTTCAATACTCAGTTATTAGAAATAAACGCCTTTTGGGCAAAATTGGGTAAAATTGTGTTTCAACCAAAAATTTGATTTTTAGCAAAGGGGTTAGCCTTTCCTAAAAAATTGGTCAAAAATTTTTTTTGCTTAAATGCATGCGACTTAAGCTTTTTCGGAAGCTTCTTTGCATTTGAAACTCCTTTCAATACTCAGTTATTAGAAATAAACGCCTTTTGGGCAAAATTGGGTAAAATTGTGTTTCAACCAAAAATTTGATTTTTAGCAAAGGGGTTAGCCTTTCCTAAAAAATTGGTCAAAAATTTTTTTTGCTTAAATGCATGCGACTTAAGCTTTTTCGGAAGCTTCTTTGCATTTGAAACTCCTTTCAATACTCAGTTATTAGAAATAAACGCCTTTTGGGCAAAATTGGGTAAAATTGTGTTTCAACCAAAAATTTGATTTTTAGCAAAGGGGTTAGCCTTTCCTAAAAAATTGGTCAAAAATTTTTTTTGCTTAAATGCATGCGACTTAAGCTTTTTCGGAAGCTTCTTTGCATTTGAAACTCCTTTCAATACTCAGTTATTAGAAATAAACGCCTTTTGGGCAAAATTGGGTAAAATTGTGTTTCAACCAAAAATTTGATTTTTAGCAAAGGGGTTAGCCTTTCCTAAAAAATTGACCAAAAATTTTTTTTGCTTAAATGCATGCGACTTAAGCTTTTTCGGAAGCTTCTTCGCATTTGAAACTCCTTTCAATATTCAGTTATTAGAAATAAACGCCTTTTGGGCAAAATTGGGTAAAATTGTGTTTCAACCAAAAATTTGATTTTTAGCAAAGGGGTTAGCCTTTCCTAAAAAATTGGTCAAAAATTTTTTTTGCTTAAATGCATGCGACTTAAGCTTTTTCGGAAGCTTCTTTGCATTTGAAACTCCTTTCAATACTCAGTTATTAGAAATAAACGCCTTTTGGGCAAAATTGGGTAAAATTGTGTTTCAACCAAAAATTTGATTTTGTTAGCCTTTCCTAAAAAATTGGTCAACAATTTTTTTTGCTTAAATGCATGCGACTTAAGCTTTTTGGGAAGCTTCTTTGCATTTGAAACTCCTTTCAATACTCAGTTATTAGAAATAAACGCCTTTTGGGCAAAATTGGGTAAAATTGTGTTTCAACCAAAAATTTGATTTTTAGCAAAGGGGTTAGCCTTTCCTAAAAAATTGGTCAAAAATTTTTTTTGCTTAAATGCATGCGACTTAAGCTTTTTCGGAAGCTTCTTTGCATTTGAAACTCCTTTCAATACTCAGTTATTAGAAATAAACGCCTTTTGGGCAAAATTGGGTAAAATTGTGTTTCAACCAAAAATTTGATTTTTAGCAAAGGGGTTAGTTAGCCTTTCCTAAAAAATTGGTCAAAATTTTTTTTTGCTTAAATGCATGCGACTTAAGCTTTTTCGGAAGCTTCTTTGCATTTGAAACTCCTTTCAATACTCAGTTATTAGAAATAAACGCCTTTTGGGCAAAATTGGGTAAAATTGTGTTTCAACCAAAAATTTGATTTTGTTAGCCTTTCCTAAAAAATTGGTCAACAATTTTTTTTGCTTAAATGCATGCGACTTAAGCTTTTTCGGAAGCTTCTTTGCATTTGAAACTCCTTTCAATACTCAGTTATTAGAAATAAACGCCTTTTGGGCAAAATTGGGTAAAATTGTGTTTCAACCAAAAATTTGATTTTTAGCAAAGGGGTTAGTTAGCCTTTCCTAAAAAATTGGTCAAAATTTTTTTTTGCTTAAATGCATGCGACTTAAGCTTTTTCGGAAGCTTCTTTGCATTTGAAACTCCTTTCAATACTCAGTTATTAGAAATAAACGCCTTTTGGGCAAAATTGGGTAAAATTGTGTTTCAACCAAAAATTTGATTTTGTTAGCCTTTCCTAAAAAATTGGTCAAAAATTTTTTTTGCTTAAATGCATGCGACTTAAGCTTTTTCGGAAGCTTCTTTGCATTTGAAACTCCTTTCAATACTCAGTTATTAGAAATAAACGCCTTTTGGGCAAAATTGTGTAAAATTGTGTTTCAACCAAAAATTTGATTTTTAGCAAAGGGGTTAGCCTTTCCTAAAAAATTTACCAAAAATTTTTTTTGCTTAAATGCATGCGACTTAAGCTTTTTCGGAAGCTTCTTCGCATTTGAAACTCCTTTCAATATTCAGTTATTAGAAATAAACGCCTTTTGGGCAAAATTGGGTAAAATTGTGTTTCAACCAAAAATTTGATTTTTAGCAAAGGGGTTAGCCTTTCCTAAAAAATTGGTCAAAAATTTTTTTTGCTTAAATGCATGCGACTTAAGCTTTTTCGGAAGCTTCTTTGCATTTGAAACTCCTTTCAATACTCAGTTATTAGAAATAAACGCCTTTTGGGCAAAATTGGGTAAAATTGTGTTTCAACCAAAAATTTGATTTTTAGCAAAGGGGTTAGCCTTTCCTAAAAAATTGGTCAAAAATTTTTTTTGCTTAAATGCATGCGACTTAAGCTTTTTCGGAAGCTTCTTTGCATTTGAAACTCCTTTCAATACTCAGTTATTAGAAATAAACGCCTTTTGGGCAAAATTGGGTAAAATTGTGTTTCAACCAAAAATTTGATTTTTAGCAAAGGGGTTAGTTAGTCTTTCCTAAAAAATTGGTTAAACATTTTTTTTGCTTAAATGCATGCGACTTAAGCTTTTTCGGAAGCTTCTTTGCATTTGAAACTCCTTTCAATACTCAGTTATTAGAAATAAACGCCTTTTGGGCAAAATTGGGTAAAATTGTGTTTCAACCAAAAATTTGATTTTTAGCAAAGGGGTTAGCCTTTCCTAAAAAATTGACCAAAAATTTTTTTTGCTTAAATGCATGCGACTTAAGCTTTTTCGGAAGCTTCTTCGCATTTGAAACTCCTTTCAATACTCAGTTATTAGAAATAAACGCCTTTTGGGCAAAATTGGGTAAAATTGTGTTTCAACCAAAAATTTGATTTTTAGCAAAGGGGTTAGCCTTTCCTAAAAAATTGACCAAAAATTTTTTTTGCTTAAATGCATGCGACTTAAGCTTTTTCGGAAGCTTCTTTGCATTTGAAACTCCTTTCAATACTCAGTTATTAGAAATAAACGCCTTTTGGGCAAAATTGGGTAAAATTGTGTTTCAACCAAAAATTTGATTTTTAGCAAAGGGGTTAGCCTTTCCTAAAAAATTGACCAAAAATTTTTTTTGCTTAAATGCATGCGACTTAAGCTTTTTCGGAAGCTTCTTCGCATTTGAAACTCCTTTCAATACTCAGTTATTAGAAATAAACGCCTTTTGGGCAAAATTGGGTAAAATTGTGTTTCAAGCAAAAATTTGATTTTTAGCAAAGGGGTTAGCCTTTCCTAAAAAATTGGTCAAAAATTTTTTTTGCTTAAATGCATGCGACTTAAGCTTTTTCGGAAGCTTCTTTGCATTTGAAACTCCTTTCAATACTCAGTTATTAGAAATAAACGCCTTTTGGGCAAAATTGGGTAAAATTGTGTTTCAACCAAAAATTTGATTTTTAGCAAAGGGGTTGGTTAGCCTTTCCTAAAAAATTGGTCAAAAATTTTTTTTGCTTAAATGCATGCGACTTAAGCTTTTTCGGAAGCTTCTTTGCATTTGAAACTCCTTTCAATACTCAGTTATTAGAAATAAACGCCTTTTGGGCAAAATTGGGTAAAATTGTGTTTCAACCAAAAATTTGATTTTTAGCAAAGGGGTTAGCCTTTCCTAAAAAATTGTTCAAAAATTTTTTTTGCTTAAATGCATGCGACTTAAGCTTTTTCGGAAGCTTCTTTGCATTTGAAACTCCTTTCAATACTCAGTTATTAGAAATAAACGCCTTTTGGGCAAAATTGGGTAAAATTGTGTTTCAACCAAAAATTTGATTTTTAGCAAAGGGGTTAGCCTTTCCTAAAAAATTGACCAACAATTTTTTTTGCTTAAATGCATGCGACTTAAGCTTTTTCGGAAGCTTCTTTGCATTTGAAACTCCTTTCAATACTCAGTTATTAGAAATAAACGCCTTTTGGGCAAAATTGGGTAAAATTGTGTTTCAACCAAAAATTTGATTTTTAGCAAAGGGGTTAGCCTTTCCTAAAAAATTGGTCAAAAATTTTTTTTGCTTAAATGCATGCGACTTAAGCTTTTTCGGAAGCTTCTTTGCATTTGAAACTCCTTTCAATACTCAGTTATTAGAAATAAACGCCTTTTGGGCAAAATTGGGTAAAATTGTGTTTCAACCAAAAATTTGATTTTTAGCAAAGGGGTTAGCCTTTCCTAAAAAATTGGTCAAAAATTTTTTTTGCTTAAATGCATGCGACTTAAGCTTTTTCGGAAGCTTCTTTGCATTTGAAACTCCTTTCAATACTCAGTTATTAGAAATAAACGCCTTTTGGGCAAAATTGGGTAAAATTGTGTTTCAACCAAAAATTTGATTTTTAGCAAAGGGGTTAGCCTTTCCTAAAAAATTGGTCAAAAATTTTTTTTGCTTAAATGCATGCGACTTAAGCTTTTTCGGAAGCTTCTTTGCATTTGAAACTCCTTTCAATACTCAGTTATTAGAAATAAACGCCTTTTGGGCAAAATTGGGTAAAATTGTGTTTCAACCAAAAATTTGATTTTTAGCAAAGGGGTTAGCCTTTCCTAAAAAATTGGTCAAAAATTTTTTTTGCTTAAATGCATGCGACTTAAGCTTTTTCGGAAGCTTCTTTGCATTTGAAACTCCTTTCAATACTCAGTTATTAGAAATAAACGCCTTTTGGGCAAAATTGGGTAAAATTGTGTTTCAACCAAAAATTTGATTTTTAGCAAAGGGGTTAGCCTTTCCTAAAAAATTGGTCAAAAATTTTTTTTGCTTAAATGCATGCGACTTAAGCTTTTTCGGAAGCTTCTTTGCATTTGAAACTCCTTTCAATACTCAGTTATTAGAAATAAACGCCTTTTGGGCAAAATTGGGTAAAATTGTGTTTCAACCAAAAATTTGATTTTTAGCAAAGGGGTTAGCCTTTCCTAAAAAATTGGTCAAAAATTTTTTTTGCTTAAATGCATGCGACTTAAGCTTTTTCGGAAGCTTCTTTGCATTTGAAACTCCTTTCAATACTCAGTTATTAGAAATAAACGCCTTTTGGGCAAAATTGGGTAAAATTGTGTTTCAACCAAAAATTTGATTTTTAGCAAAGGGGCTAGCCTTTCCTAAAAAATTGGTCAAAAATTTTTTTTGCTTAAATGCATGCGACTTAAGCTTTTTCGGAAGCTTCTTTGCATTTGAAACTCCTTTCAATACTCAGTTATTAGAAATAAACGCCTTTTGGGCAAAATTGGGTAAAATTGTGTTTCAACCAAAAATTTGATTTTTAGCAAAGGGGTTAGCCTTTCCTAAAAAATTGGTCAAAAATTTTTTTTGCTTAAATGCATGCGACTTAAGCTTTTTCGGAAGCTTCTTTGCATTTGAAACTCCTTTCAATACTCAGTTATTAGAAATAAACGCCTTTTGGGCAAAATTGGGTAAAATTGTGTTTCAACCAAAAATTTGATTTTTAGTAAAGGGGTTAGCCTTTCCTAAAAAATTGGTCAAAAATTTTTTTTGCTTAAATGCATGCGACTTAAGCTTTTTCGGAAGCTTCTTTGCATTTGAAACTCCTTTCAATACTCAGTTATTAGAAATAAACGCCTTTTGGGCAAAATTGGGTAAAATTGTGTTTCAACCAAAAATTTGATTTTTAGCAAAGGGGTTAGCCTTTCCTAAAAAATTGGTCAAAAATTTTTTTTGCTTAAATGCATGCGACTTAAGCTTTTTCGGAAGCTTCTTTGCATTTGAAACTCCTTTCAATACTCAGTTATTAGAAATAAACGCCTTTTGGGCAAAATTGGGTAAAATTGTGTTTCAACCAAAAATTTGATTTTTAGCAAAGGGGTTAGCCTTTCCTAAAAAATTGGTCAAAAATTTTTTTTGCTTAAATGCATGCGACTTAAGCTTTTTCGGAAGCTTCTTTGCATTTGAAACTCCTTTCAATACTCAGTTATTAGAAATAAACGCCTTTTGGGCAAAATTGGGTAAAATTGTGTTTCAACCAAAAATTTGATTTTTAGCAAAGGGGTTAGCCTTTCCTAAAAAATTGGTCAAAAATTTTTTTTGCTTAAATGCATGCGACTTAAGCTTTTTCGGAAGCTTCTTTGCATTTGAAACTCCTTTCAATACTCAGTTATTAGAAATAAACGCCTTTTGGGCAAAATTGGGTAAAATTGTGTTTCAACCAAAAATTTGATTTTTAGCAAAGGGGTTAGCCTTTCCTAAAAAATTGGTCAAAAATTTTTTTTGCTTAAATGCATGCGACTTAAGCTTTTTCGGAAGCTTCTTTGCATTTGAAACTCCTTTCAATACTCAGTTATTAGAAATAAACGCCTTTTGGGCAAAATTGGGTAAAATTGTGTTTCAACCAAAAATTTGATTTTTAGCAAAGGGGTTAGCCTTTCCTAAAAAATTGACCAACAATTTTTTTTGCTTAAATGCATGCGACTTAAGCTTTTTCGGAAGCTTCTTTGCATTTGAAACTCCTTTCAATACTCAGTTATTAGAAATAAACGCCTTTTGGGCAAAATTGGGTAAAATTGTGTTTCAACCAAAAATTTGATTTTTAGCAAAGGGGTTAGCCTTTCCTAAAAAATTGGTCAAAAATTTTTTTTGCTTAAATGCATGCGACTTAAGCTTTTTCGGAAGCTTCTTTGCATTTGAAACTCCTTTCAATACTCAGTTATTAGAAATAAACGCCTTTTGGGCAAAATTGGGTAAAATTGTGTTTCAACCAAAAATTTGATTTTTAGCAAAGGGGTTAGCCTTTCCTAAAAAATTGGTCAAAAATTTTTTTTGCTTAAATGCATGCGACTTAAGCTTTTTCGGAAGCTTCTTTGCATTTGAAACTCCTTTCAATACTCAGTTATTAGAAATAAACGCCTTTTGGGCAAAATTGGGTAAAATTGTGTTTCAACCAAAAATTTGATTTTTAGCAAAGGGGTTAGCCTTTCCTAAAAAATTGGTAAAAAATTTTTTTTGTTAAATGCATGCGACTTAAGAGTTTTCGGAAGCTTCTTTGCATTTGAAACTCCTTTCAATACTCAGTTATTAGAAATAAACGCCTTTTGGGCAAAATTGGGTAAAATTGTGTTTCAACCACAAATTTGATTTTTAGCAAAGGGGTTAGCCTTTCCTAAAAAATTGTCCAAAAATTTTTTTTGCTTAAATGCATGCGACTTAAGCTTTTTCGGAAGCTTCTTTGCATTTGAAACTCCTTTCAATACTCAGTTATTAGAAATAAACGCCTTTTGGGCAAAATTGGGTAAAATTGTGTTTCAACCAAAAATTTGATTTTTAGCAAAGGGGTTAGCCTTTCCTAAAAAATTGGTCAAAAATTTTTTTTGCTTAAATGCATGCGACTTAAGCTTTTTCGGAAGCTTCTTTGCATTTGAAACTCCTTTCAATACTCAGTTATTAGAAATAAACGCCTTTTGGGCAAAATTGGGTAAAATTGTGTTTCAACCAAAAATTTGATTTTTAGCAAAGGTGTTAGCCTTTCCTAAAAAATTGGTCAAAAATTTTTTTTGCTTAAATGCATGCGACTTAAGCTTTTTCGGAAGCTTCTTTGCATTTGAAACTCCTTTCAATACTCAGTTATTAGAAATAAACGCCTTTTGGGCGAAATTGGGTAAAATTGTGTTTCAACCAAAAATTTGATTTTTAGCAAAGGGGTTAGCCTTTCCTAAAAAATTGGTCAAAAATTTTTTTTGCTTAAATGCATGCGACTTAAGCTTTTTCGGAAGCTTCTTTGCATTTGAAACTCATTTCAATACTCAGTTATTAGAAATAAACGCCTTTTGGGCAAAATTGGGTAAAATTGTGTTTCAACCACAATTTGCAAAAAATTAATTTTTTGGTTGAAACACAATTTTACCCAATTTTGCCCAAAAGGCGTTTATTTCTAATAACTGAGTATTGAAAGGAGTTTCAAATGCGAAGAAGCTTCCGAAAAAGCTTAAGTCGCATGCATTTAAGCAAAAAAAATTTTTGGTCAATTTTTTTGGAAAGGCTAACCCCTTTGCTAAAAATCAAATTTTTGGTTGAAACACAATTTTACCCAATTTTGCCCAAAAGGCGTTTATTTCTAATAACTGAGTATTGAAAGGAGTTTCAAATGCGAAGAAGCTTCCGAAAAAGCTTAAGTCGCATGCATTTAAGCAAAAAAAATTTTTGACCAATTTTTTAGGAAAGGCTAAAAATCAAATTTTTGGTTGAAACACAATTTTACGCAATTTTGCCCAAAAGGCGTTTATTTCTAATAACTGAGTATTGAAAGGAGTTTCAAATGCGAAGAAGCTTCCGAAAAAGCTTAAGTCGCATGCATTTAAGCAAAAAAAATTTTTGACCAATTTTTTAGGAAAGGCTAACCCCTTTGCTAAAAATCAAATTTTTGGTTGAAACACAATTTTACCCAATTTTGCCCAAAAGGCGTTTATTTCTAATAACTGAGTATTGAAAGGATTTTCAAATGCGAAGAAGCTTCCGAAAAAGCTTAAGTCGCATGCATTTAAGCAAAAAAAATTTTTGACCTTTGCTAAAAATCAAATTTTTGGTTGAAACACAATTTTACCCAATTTTGCCCAAAAGGCGTTTATTTCTAATAACTGAGTATTGAAAGGAGTTTCAAATGCGAAGAAGCTTCCGAAAAAGCTTAAGTCGCATGCATTTAAGCAAAAAAAATTTTTGACCAATTTTTTAGGAAAGGCTAACCCCTTTGCTAAAAATCAAATTTTTGGTTGAAACACAATTTTACCCAATTTTGCCCAAAAGGCGTTTATTTCTAATAACTGAGTATTGAAAGGAGTTTCAAATGCAAAGAAGCTTCCGAAAAAGCTTAAGTCGCATGCATTTAAGCAAAAAAAATTTTTGACCAATTTTTTAGGAAAGGCTAACCCCTTTGCTAAAAATCAAATTTTTGGTTGAAACACAATTTTACCCAAATTTGCCCAAAAGGCGTTTATTTCTAATAACTGAGTATTGAAAGGAGTTTCAAATGCAAAGAAGCTTCCGAAAAAGCTTAAGTCGCATGCATTTAAGCAAAAAAAATTTTTGACCAATTTTTTAGGAAAGGCTAACCCCTTTGCTAAAAATCAAATTTTTGGTTGAAACACAATTTTACCCAATTTTGCCCAAAAGGCGTTTATTTCTAATAACTGAGTATTGAAAGGAGTTTCAAATGCAAAGAAGCTTCCGAAAAAGCTTAAGTCGCATGCATTTAAGCAAAAAAAATTTTTGACCAATTTTTTAGGAAAGGCTAACCCCTTTGCTAAAAATCAAATTTTTGGTTGAAACACAATTTTACCCAATTTTGCCCAAAAGGCGTTTATTTCTAATAACTGAGTATTGAAAGGAGTTTCAAATGCAAAGAAGCTTCCGAAAAAGCTTAAGTCGCATGCATTTAAGCAAAAAAAATTTTTGACCAATTTTTTAGGAAAGGCTAACCCCTTTGCTAAAAATCAAATTTTTGGTTGAAACACAATTTTACCCAATTTTGCCCAAAAGGCGTTTATTTCTAATAACTGAGTATTGAAAGGAGTTTCAAATGCAAAGAAGCTTCCGAAAAAGCTTAAGTCGCATGCATTTAAGCAAAAAAAATTTTTGACCAATTTTTTAGGAAAGGCTAACCCCTTTGCTAAAAATCAAATTTTTGGTTGAAACACAATTTTACCCAATTTTGCCCAAAAGGCGTTTATTTCTAATAACTGAGTATTGAAAGGAGTTTCAAATGCAAAGAAGCTTCCGAAAAAGCTTAAGTCGCATGCATTTAAGCAAAAAAAATTTTTGACCAATTTTTTAGGAAAGGCTAACCCCTTTGCTAAAAATCAAATTTTTGGTTGAAACACAATTTTACCCAATTTTGCCCAAAAGGCGTTTATTTCTAATAACTGAGTATTGAAAGGAGTTTCAAATGCGAAGAAGCTTCCGAAAAAGCTTAAGTCGCATGCATTTAAGCAAAAAAAATGTTTGACCAATTTTTTAGGAAAGGCTAACCCCTTTGCTAAAAATAAAATTTTTGGTTGAAACACAATTTTACCCAATTTTGCCCAAAAGGCGTTTATTTCTAATAACTGAGTATTGAAAGGAGTTTCAAATGCGAAGAAGCTTCCGAAAAAGCTTAAGTCGCATGCATTTAAGCAAAAAAAATTTTTGACCTTTGCTAAAAATCAAATTTTTGGTTGAAACACAATTTTACCCAATTTTGCCCAAAAGGCGTTTATTTCTAATAACTGAGTATTGAAAGGAGTTTCAAATGCGAAGAAGCTTCCGAAAAAGCTTAAGTCGCATGCATTTAAGCAAAAAAAATTTTTGACCAATTTTTTAGGAAAGGCTAACCCCTTTGCTAAAAATCAAATTTTTGGTTGAAACACAATTTTACCCAATTTTGCCCAAAAGGCGTTTATTTCTAATAACTGAGTATTGAAAGGAGTTTCAAATGCAAAGAAGCTTCCGAAAAAGCTTAAGTCGCATGCATTTAAGCAAAAAAAATTTTTGACCAATTTTTTAGGAAAGGCTAACCCCTTTGCTAAAAATCAAATTTTTGGTTGAAACACAATTTTACCCAATTTTGCCCAAAAGGCGTTTATTTCTAATAACTGAGTATTGAAAGGAGTTTCAAATGCAAAGAAGCTTCCGAAAAAGCTTAAGTCGCATGCATTTAAGCAAAAAAAATTTTTGACCAATTTTTTAGGAAAGGCTAACCCCTTTGCTAAAAATCAAATTTTTGGTTGAAACACAATTTTACCCAATTTTGCCCAAAAGGCGTTTATTTCTAATAACTGAGTATTGAAAGGAGTTTCAAATGCAAAGAAGCTTCCGAAAAAGCTTAAGTCGCATGCATTTAAGCAAAAAAAATTTTTGACCAATTTTTTAGGAAAGGCTAACCCCTTTGCTAAAAATCAAATTTTTGGTTGAAACACAATTTTACCCAATTTTGCCCAAAAGACGTTTATTTCTAATAACTGAGTATTGAAAGGAGTTTCAAATGCAAAGAAGCTTCCGAAAAAGCTTAAGTCGCATGCATTTAAGCAAAAAAAATTTTTGACCAATTTTTTAGGAAAGGCTAACCCCTTTGCTAAAAATCAAATTTTTGGTTGAAACACAATTTTACCCAATTTTGCCCAAAAGGCGTTTATTTCTAATAACTGAGTATTGAAAGGAGTTTCAAATGCAAAGAAGCTTCCGAAAAAGCTTAAGTCGCATGCATTTAAGCAAAAAAAATGTTTGACCAATTTTTTAGGAAAGGCTAACCCCTTTGCTAAAAATCAAATTTTTGGTTGAAACACAATTTTACCCAATTTTGCCCAAAAGGCGTTTATTTCTAATAACTGAGTATTGAAAGGAGTTTCAAATGCAAAGAAGCTTCCGAAAAAGCTTAAGTCGCATGCATTTAAGCAAAAAAAATTTTTGACCAATTTTTTAGGAAAGGCTAACCCCTTTGCTAAAAATCAAATTTTTGGTTGAAACACAATTTTACCCAATTTTGCCCAAAAGACGTTTATTTCTAATAACTGAGTATTGAAAGGAGTTTCAAATGCAAAGAAGCTTCCGAAAAAGCTTAAGTCGCATGCATTTAAGCAAAAAAAATTTTTGACCAATTTTTTAGGAAAGGCTAACCCCTTTGCTAAAAATCAAATTTTTGGTTGAAACACAATTTTACCCAATTTTGCCCAAAAGGCGTTTATTTCTAATAACTGAGTATTGAAAGGAGTTTCAAATGCAAAGAAGCTTCCGAAAAAGCTTAAGTCGCATGCATTTAAGCAAAAAAAATTTTTGAACAATTTTTTTATTAAAGGCTAACCCCTTTGCTAAAAATCAAATTTTTGGTTGAAACACAATTTTACCCAATTTTGCCCAAAAGGCGTTTATTTCTAATAACTGAGTATTGAAAGGAGTTTCAAATGCAAAGAAGCTTCCGAAAAAGCTGAAGTCCCATGCATTTAAGCAAAAAAAATTTTTGACCAATTTTTTAGGAAAGGCTAACCCCTTTGCTAAAAATCAAATTTTTGGTTGAAACACAATTTTACCCAATTTCGCCCAAAAGGCGTTTATTTCTAATAACTGAGTATTGAAAGGAGTTTCAAATGCAAAGAAGCTTCCGAAAAAGCTTAAGTCGCATGCATTTAAGCAAAAAAAATTTTTGACCAATTTTTTAGGAAAGGCTAACCCCTTTGCTAAAAATCAAATTTTTGGTTGAAACACAATTTTACCCAATTTTGCCCAAAAGGCGTTTATTTCTAATAACTGAGTATTGAAAGGAGTTTCAAATGCAAAGAAGCTTCCGAAAAAGCTTAAGTCGCATGCATTTAAGCAAAAAAAATTTTTGACCAATTTTTTAGGAAAGGCTAACCCCTTTGCTAAAAATCAAATTTTTGGTTGAAACACAATTTTACCCAATTTTGCCCAAAAGGCGTTTATTTCTAATAACTGAGTATTGAAAGGAGTTTCAAATGCAAAGAAGCTTCCGAAAAAGCTTAAGTCGCATGCATTTAAGCAAAAAAAATTTTTGACCAATTTTTTAGGAAAGGCTAACCCCTTTGCTAAAAATCAAATTTTTGGTTGAAACACAATTTTACCCAATTTTGCCCAAAAGGCGTTTATTTCTAATAACTGAGTATTGAAAGGAGTTTCAAATGCAAAGAAGCTTCCGAAAAAGCTTAAGTCGCATGCATTTAAGCAAAAAAAATTTTTGAACAATTTTTTTATTAAAGGCTAACCCCTTTGCTAAAAATCAAATTTTTGGTTGAAACACAATTTTACCCAATTTTGCCCAAAAGGCGTTTATTTCTAATAACTGAGTATTGAAAGGAGTTTCAAATGCAAAGAAGCTTCCGAAAAAGCTGAAGTCCCATGCATTTAAGCAAAAAAAATTTTTGACCAATTTTTTAGGAAAGGCTAACCCCTTTGCTAAAAATCAAATTTTTGGTTGAAACACAATTTTACCCAATTTCGCCCAAAAGGCGTTTATTTCTAATAACTGAGTATTGAAAGGAGTTTTAAATGCAAAGAAGCTTCCGAAAAAGCTTAAGTCGCATGCATTTAAGCAAAAAAAATTTTTGACCAATTTTTTAGGAAAGGCTAACCCCTTTGCTAAAAATCAAATTTTTGGTTGAAACACAATTTTACCCAATTTTGCCCAAAAGGCGTTTATTTCTAATAACTGAGTATTGAAAGGAGTTTCAAATGCAAAGAAGCTTCCGAAAAAGCTTAAGTCGCATGCATTTAAGCAAAAAAAATTTTTGACCAATTTTTTAGGAAAGGCTAACCCCTTTGCTAAAAATCAAATTTTTGGTTGAAACACAATTTTACCCAATTTTGCCCAAAAGGCGTTTATTTCTAATAACTGAGTATTGAAAGGAGTTTCAAATGCAAAGAAGCTTCCGAAAAAGCTTAAGTCGCATGCATTTAAGCAAAAAAAATTTTTGACCAATTTTTTAGGAAAGGCTAACCCCTTTGCTAAAAATCAAATTTTTGGTTGAAACACAATTTTACCCAATTTTGCCCAAAAGGCGTTTATTTCTAATAACTGAGTATTGAAAGGAGTTTCAAATGCAAAGAAGCTTCCGAAAAAGCTTAAGTCGCATGCATTTAAGCAAAAAAAATTTTTGACCAATTTTTTAGGAAAGGCTAACCCCTTTGCTAAAAATCAAATTTTTGGTTGAAACACAATTTTACCCAATTTTGCCCAAAAGGCGTTTATTTCTAATAACTGAGTATTGAAAGGAGTTTCAAATGCAAAGAAGCTTCCGAAAAAGCTTAAGTCGCATGCATTTAAGCAAAAAAAATTTTTGAACAATTTTTTTATTAAAGGCTAACCCCTTTGCTAAAAATCAAATTTTTGGTTGAAACACAATTTTACCCAATTTTGCCCAAAAGGCGTTTATTTCTAATAACTGAGTATTGAAAGGAGTTTCAAATGCAAAGAAGCTTCCGAAAAAGCTGAAGTCCCATGCATTTAAGCAAAAAAAATTTTTGACCAATTTTTTAGGAAAGGCTAACCCCTTTGCTAAAAATCAAATTTTTGGTTGAAACACAATTTTACCCAATTTCGCCCAAAAGGCGTTTATTTCTAATAACTGAGTATTGAAAGGAGTTTCAAATGCAAAGAAGCTTCCGAAAAAGCTTAAGTCGCATGCATTTAAGCAAAAAAAATTTTTGACCAATTTTTTAGGAAAGGCTAACCCCTTTGCTAAAAATCAAATTTTTGGTTGAAACACAATTTTACCCAATTTTGCCCAAAAGGCGTTTATTTCTAATAACTGAGTATTGAAAGGAGTTTCAAATGCAAAGAAGCTTCCGAAAAAGCTGAAGTCCCATGCATTTAAGCAAAAAAAATTTTTGACCAATTTTTTAGGAAAGGCTAACCCCTTTGCTAAAAATCAAATTTTTGGTTGAAACACAATTTTACCCAATTTTGCCCAAAAGGCGTTTATTTCTAATAACTGAGTATTGAAAGGAGTTTCAAATGCAAAGAAGCTTCCGAAAAAGCTGAAGTCCCATGCATTTAAGCAAAAAAAATTTTTGACCAATTTTTTAGGAAAGGCTAACCCCTTTGCTAAAAACCAAATTTTTGGTTGAAACACAATTTTACCCAATTTTGCCCAAAAGGCGTTTATTTCTAATAACTGAGTATTGAAAGGAGTTTCAAATGCAAAGAAGCTTCCGAAAAAGCTGAAGTCCCATGCATTTAAGCAAAAAAAATTTTTGACCAATTTTTTAGGAAAGGCTAACCCCTTTGCTAAAAATCAAATTTTTGGTTGAAACACAATTTTACCCAATTTTGCCCAAAAGGCGTTTATTTCTAATAACTGAGTATTGAAAGGAGTTTCAAATGCAAAGAAGCTTCCGAAAAAGCTGAAGTCCCATGCATTTAAGCAAAAAAAATTTTTGACCAATTTTTTAGGAAAGGCTAACCCCTTTGCTAAAAATCAAATTTTTGGTTGAAACACAATTTTACCCAATTTCGCCCAAAAGGCGTTTATTTCTAATAACTGAGTATTGAAAGGAGTTTCAAATGCAAAGAAGCTTCCGAAAAAGCTTAAGTCGCATGCATTTAAGCAAAAAAAATTTTTGACCAATTTTTTAGGAAAGGCTAACCCCTTTGCTAAAAATCAAATTTTTGGTTGAAACACAATTTTACCCAATTTTGCCCAAAAGGCGTTTATTTCTAATAACTGAGTATTGAAAGGAGTTTCAAATGCAAAGAAGCTTCCGAAAAAGCTTAAGTCGCATGCATTTAAGCAAAAAAAATTTTTGACCAATTTTTTAGGAAAGGCTAACCCCTTTGCTAAAAATCAAATTTTTGGTTGAAACACAATTTTACCCAATTTTGCCCAAAAGGCGTTTATTTCTAATAACTGAGTATTGAAAGGAGTTTCAAATGCAAAGAAGCTTCCGAAAAAGCTTAAGTCGCATGCATTTAAGCAAAAAAAATTTTTGACCAATTTTTTAGGAAAGGCTAACCCCTTTGCTAAAAATCAAATTTTTGGTTGAAACACAATTTAACCCAATTTTGCCCAAAAGGCGTTTATTTCTAATAACTGAGTATTGAAAGGAGTTTCAAATGCAAAGAAGCTTCCGAAAAAGCTGAAGTCCCATGCATTTAAGCAAAAAAAATTTTTGACCAATTTTTTAGGAAAGGCTAACCCCTTTGCTAAAAATCAAATTTTTGGTTGAAACACAATTTTACCCAATTTCGCCCAAAAGGCGTTTATTTCTAATAACTGAGTATTGAAAGGAGTTTCAAATGCAAAGAAGCTTCCGAAAAAGCTTAAGTCGCATGCATTTAAGCAAAAAAAATTTTTGACCAATTTTTTAGGAAAGGCTAACCCCTTTGCTAAAAATCAAATTTTTGGTTGAAACACAATTTTACCCAATTTTGCCCAAAAGGCGTTTATTTCTAATAACTGAGTATTGAAAGGAGTTTCAAATGCAAAGAAGCTTCCGAAAAAGCTTAAGTCGCATGCATTGAAGCAAAAAAAATTTTTGACCAATTTTTTAGGAAAGGCTAACCCCTTTGCTAAAAATCAAATTTTTGGTTGAAACACAATTTTACCCAATTTTGCCCAAAAGGCGTTTATTTCTAATAACTGAGTATTGAAAGGAGTTTCAAATGCAAAGAAGCTTCCGAAAAAGCTTAAGTCGCATGCATTTAAGCAAAAAAAATTTTTGACCAATTTTTTAGGAAAGGCTAACCCCTTTGCTAAAAATCAAATTTTTGGTTGAAACACAATTTTACCCAATTTTGCCCAAAAGGCGTTTATTTCTAATAACTGAGTATTGAAAGGAGTTTCAAATGCAAAGAAGCTTCCGAAAAAGCTTAAGTCGCATGCATTTAAGCAAAAAAAATTTTTGACCAATTTTTTAGGAAAGGCTAACCCCTTTGCTAAAAATCAAATTTTTGGTTGAAACACAATTTTACCCAATTTTGCCCAAAAGGCGTTTATTTCTAATAACTGAGTATTGAAAGGAGTTTCAAATGCAAAGAAGCTTCCGAAAAAGCTTAAGTCGCATGCATTTAAGCAAAAAAAATTTTTGACCAATTTTTTAGGAAAGGCTAACCCCTTTGCTAAAAATCAAATTTTTGGTTGAAACACAATTTTACCCAATTTTGCCCAAAAGGCGTTTATTTCTAATAACTGAGTATTGAAAGGAGTTTCAAATGCAAAGAAGCTTCCGAAAAAGCTTAAGTCGCATGCATTTAAGCAAAAAAAATTTTTGACCAATTTTTTAGGAAAGGCTAACCCCTTTGCTAAAAATAAAATTTTTGGTTGAAACACAATTTTACCCAATTTTGCCCAAAAGGCGTTTATTTCTAATAACTGAGTATTGAAAGGAGTTTCAAATGCAAAGAAGCTTCCGAAAAAGCTTAAGTCGCATGCATTTAAGCAAAAAAAATTTTTGACCAATTTTTTAGGAAAGGCTAACCCCTTTGCTAAAAATCAAATTTTTGGTTGAAACACAATTTTACCCAATTTTGCCCAAAAGGCGTTTATTTCTAATAACTGAGTATTGAAAGGAGTTTCAAATGCAAAGAAGCTTCCGAAAAAGCTTAAGTCGCATGCATTTAAGCAAAAAAAATTTTTGACCAATTTTTTAGGAAAGGCTAACCCCTTTGCTAAAAATCAAATTTTTGGTTGAAACACAATTTTACCCAATTTTGCCCAAAAGGCGTTTATTTCTAATAACTGAGTATTGAAAGGAGTTTCAAATGCAAAGAAGCTTCCGAAAAAGCTTAAGTCGCATGCATTTAAGCAAAAAAAATTTTTGACCAATTTTTTAGGAAAGGCTAACCCCTTTGCTAAAAATCAAATTTTTGGTTGAAACACAATTTTACCCAATTTTGCCCAAAAGGCGTTTATTTCTAATAACTGAGTATTGAAAGGAGTTTCAAATGCAAAGAAGCTTCCGAAAAAGCTTAAGTCGCATGCATTTAAGCAAAAAAAATTTTTGAACAATTTTTTTATTAAAGGCTAACCCCTTTGCTAAAAATCAAATTTTTGGTTGAAACACAATTTTACCCAATTTTGCCCAAAAGGCGTTTATTTCTAATAACTGAGTATTGAAAGGAGTTTCAAATGCAAAGAAGCTTCCGAAAAAGCTGAAGTCCCATGCATTTAAGGAAAAAAAATTTTTGACCAATTTTTTAGGAAAGGCTAACCCCTTTGCTAAAAATCAAATTTTTGGTTGAAACACAATTTTACCCAATTTCGCCCAAAAGGCGTTTATTTCTAATAACTGAGTATTGAAAGGAGTTTCAAATGCAAAGAAGCTTCCGAAAAAGCTTAAGTCGCATGCATTTAAGCAAAAAAAATTTTTGACCAATTTTTTAGGAAAGGCTAACCCCTTTGCTAAAAATCAAATTTTTGGTTGAAACACAATTTTACCCAATTTTGCCCAAAAGGCGTTTATTTCTAATAACTGAGTATTGAAAGGAGTTTCAAATGCAAAGAAGCTTCCGAAAAAGCTTAAGTCGCATGCATTTAAGCAAAAAAAATTTTTGACCAATTTTTTAGGAAAGGCTAACCCCTTTGCTAAAAATAAAATTTTTGGTTGAAACACAATTTAACCCAATTTTGCCCAAAAGGCGTTTATTTCTAATAACTGAGTATTGAAAGGAGTTTCAAATGCGAAGAAGCTTCCGAAAAAGTTTAAGTCGCATGCATTTAAGCAAAAAAAAATTTTGACCAATTTTTTAGGAAAGGCTAACCCCTTTGCTAAAAATCAAATTTTTGGTTGAAACACAATTTTACCCAATTTTGCCCAAAAGGCGTTTATTTCTAATAACTGAGTATTGAAAGGAGTTTCAAATGCAAAGAAGCTTCCGAAAAAGCTTAAGTCGCATGCATTTAAGCAAAAAAAATTTTTGACCAATTTTTTAGGAAAGGCTAACCCCTTTGCTAAAAACCAAATTTTTGGTTGAAACACAATTTTACCCAATTTTGCCCAAAAGGCGTTTATTTCTAATAACTGAGTATTGAAAGGAGTTTCAAATGCAAAGAAGCTTCCGAAAAAGCTTAAGTCGCATGCATTTAAGCAAAAAAAATTTTTGACCAATTTTTTAGGAAAGGCTAACCCCTTTGCTAAAAATAAAATTTTTGGTTGAAACACAATTTAACCCAATTTTGCCCAAAAGGCGTTTATTTCTAATAACTGAGTATTGAAAGGAGTTTCAAATGCGAAGAAGCTTCCGAAAAAGCTTAAGTCGCATGCATTTAAGCAAAAAAAATTTTTGACCAATTTTTTAGGAAAGGCTAACCCCTTTGCTAAAAATCAAATTTTTGGTTGAAACACAATTTTACCCAATTTTGCCCAAAAGGCGTTTATTTCTAATAACTGAGTATTGAAAGGAGTTTCAAATGCAAAGAAGCTTCCGAAAAAGCTTAAGTCGCATGCATTTAAGCAAAAAAAATTTTTGACCAATTTTTTAGGAAAGGCTAACCCCTTTGCTAAAAATAAAATTTTTGGTTGAAACACAATTTAACCCAATTTTGCCCAAAAGGCGTTTATTTCTAATAACTGAGTATTGAAAGGAGTTTCAAATGCGAAGAAGCTTCCGAAAAAGCTTAAGTCGCATGCATTTAAGCAAAAAAAATTTTTGACCAATTTTTTAGGAAAGGCTAACCCCTTTGCTAAAAATCAAATTTTTGGTTGAAACACAATTTTACCCAATTTTGCCCAAAAGGCGTTTATTTCTAATAACTGAGTATTGAAAGGAGTTTCAAATGCAAAGAAGCTTCCGAAAAAGCTTAAGTCGCATGCATTTAAGCAAAAAAAATTTTTGACCAATTTTTTAGGAAAGGCTAACCCCTTTGCTAAAAATAAAATTTTTGGTTGAAACACAATTTAACCCAATTTTGCCCAAAAGGCGTTTATTTCTAATAACTGAGTATTGAAAGGAGTTTCAAATGCGAAGAAGCTTCCGAAAAAGCTTAAGTCGCATGCATTTAAGCAAAAAAAATTTTTGACCAATTTTTTAGGAAAGGCTAACCCCTTTGCTAAAAATCAAATTTTTGGTTGAAACACAATTTTACCCAATTTTGCCCAAAAGGCGTTTATTTCTAATAACTGAGTATTGAAAGGAGTTTCAAATGCAAAGAAGCTTCCGAAAAAGCTTAAGTCGCATGCATTTAAGCAAAAAAAATTTTTGGTCAATTTTTTAGGAAAGGCTAACCCCTTTGCTAAAAATCAAATTTTTGGTTGAAACACAATTTTACCCAATTTTGCCCAAAAGGCGTTTATTTCTAATAACTGAGTATTGAAAGGAGTTTCAAATGCAAAGAAGCTTCCGAAAAAGCTTAAGTCGCATGCATTTAAGCAAAAAAAATTTTTGACCAATTTTTTAGGAAAGGCTAACCCCTTTGCTAAAAATCAAATTTTTGGTTGAAACACAATTTAACCCAATTTTGCCCAAAAGGCGTTTATTTCTAATAACTGAGTATTGAAAGGAGTTTCAAATGCGAAGAAGCTTCCGAAAAAGCTTAAGTCGCATGCATTTAAGCAAAAAAAATTTTTGACCAATTTTTTAGGAAAGGCTAACCCCTTTGCTAAAAATCAAATTTTTGGTTGAAACACAATTTTACCCAATTTTGCCCAAAAGGCGTTTATTTCTAATAACTGAGTATTGAAAGGAGTTTCAAATGCAAAGAAGCTTCCGAAAAAGCTTAAGTCGCATGCATTTAAGAAAAAAAAATTTTGACCAATTTTTTAGGAAAGGCTAACCCCTTTGCTAAAAATCAAATTTTTGGTTGAAACACAATTTTACCCAATTTTGCCCAAAAGGCGTTTATTTCTAATAACTGAGTATTGAAAGGAGTTTCAAATGCAAAGAAGCTTCCGAAAAAGCTTAAGTCGCATGAATTTAAGCAAAAAAAATTTTTGACCAATTTTTTAGGAAAGGCTAACCCCTTTGCTAAAAATCAAATTTTTGGTTGAAACACAATTTTACCCAATTTTGCCCAAAAGGCGTTTATTTCTAATAACTGAGTATTGAAAGGAGTTTCAAATGCAAAGAAGCTTCCGAAAAAGCTTAAGTCGCATGCATTTAAGCAAAAAAAATTTTTGACCAATTTTTTGCTAAAAATCAAATTTTTGGTTGAAACACAATTTTACCCAATTTTGCCCAAAAGGCGTTTATTTCTAATAACTGAGTATTGAAAGGAGTTTCAAATGCAAAGAAGCTTCCGAAAAAGCTTAAGTCGCATGCATTTAAGCAAAAAAAATTTTTGACCAATTTTTTAGGAAAGGCTAACCCCTTTGCTAAAAATCAAATTTTTGGTTGAAACACAATTTTACCCAATTTTGCCCAAAAGGCGTTTATTTCTAATAACTGAGTATTGAAAGGAGTTTCAAATGCAAAGAAGCTTCCGAAAAAGCTTAAGTCGCATGAATTTAAGCAAAAAAAATTTTTGACCAATTTTTTAGGAAAGGCTAACCCCTTTGCTAAAAATCAAATTTTTGGTTGAAACACAATTTTACCCAATTTTGCCCAAAAGGCGTTTATTTCTAATAACTGAGTATTGAAAGGAGTTTCAAATGCAAAGAAGCTTCCGAAAAAGCTTAAGTCGCATGCATTTAAGCAAAAAAAATTTTTGACCAATTTTTTGCTAAAAATCAAATTTTTGGTTGAAACACAATTTTACCCAATTTTGCCCAAAAGGCGTTTATTTCTAATAACTGAGTATTGAAAGGAGTTTCAAATGCAAAGAAGCTTCCGAAAAAGCTTAAGTCGCATGCATTTAAGCAAAAAAAATTTTTGACCAATTTTTTAGGAAAGGCTAACCCCTTTGCTAAAAATCAAATTTTTGGTTGAAACACAATTTTACCCAATTTTGCCCAAAAGGCGTTTATTTCTAATAACTGAGTATTGAAAGGAGTTTCAAATGCAAAGAAGCTTCCGAAAAAGCTTAAGTCGCATGCATTTAAGCAAAAAAAATTTTTGACCAATTTTTTGCTAAAAATCAAATTTTTGGTTGAAACACAATTTTACCCAATTTTGCCCAAAAGGCGTTTATTTCTAATAACTGAGTATTGAAAGGAGTTTCAAATGCAAAGAAGCTTCCGAAAAAGCTTAAGTCGCATGCATTTAAGCAAAAAAAATTTTTGGTCAATTTTTTAGGAAAGGCTAACCCCTTTGCTAAAAATCAAATTTTTGGTTGAAACACAATTTTACCCAATTTTGCCCAAAAGGCGTTTATTTCTAATAACTGAGTATTGAAAGGAGTTTCAAATGCAAAGAAGCTTCCGAAAAAGCTTAAGTCGCATGCATTTAAGCAAAAAAAATTTTTGACCAATTTTTTGCTAAAAATCAAATTTTTGGTTGAAACACAATTTTACCCAATTTTGCCCAAAAGGCGTTTATTTCTAATAACTGAGTATTGAAAGGAGTTTCAAATGCAAAGAAGCTTCCGAAAAAGCTTAAGTCGCATGCATTTAAGCAAAAAAAATTTTTGGTCAATTTTTTAGGAAAGGCTAACCCCTTTGCTAAAAATCAAATTTTTGGTTGAAACACAATCTTACCCAATTTTGCCCAAAAGGCGTTTATTTCTAATAACTGAGTATTGAAAGGAGTTTCAAATGCAAAGAAGCTTCCGAAAAAGCTTAAGTCGCATGCATTTAAGCAAAAAAAATTTTTGGTCAATTTTTTAGGAAAGGCTAACCCCTTTGCTAAAAATCAAATTTTTGGTTGAAACACAATCTTACCCAATTTTGCCCAAAAGGCGTTTATTTCTAATAACTGAGTATTGAAAGGAGTTTCAAATGCAAAGAAGCTTCCGAAAAAGCTTAAGTCGCATGCATTTAAGCAAAAAAAATTTTTGGTCAATTTTTTAGGAAAGGCTAACCCCTTTGCTAAAAATCAAATTTTTGGTTGAAACACAATCTTACCCAATTTTGCCCAAAAGGCGTTTATTTCTAATAACTGAGTATTGAAAGGAGTTTCAAATGCAAAGAAGCTTCCGAAAAAGCTTAAGTCGCATGCATTTAAGCAAAAAAAATTTTTGGTCAATTTTTTAGGAAAGGCTAACCCCTTTGCTAAAAATCAAATTTTTGGTTGAAACACAATCTTACCCAATTTTGCCCAAAAGGCGTTTATTTCTAATAACTGAGTATTGAAAGGAGTTTCAAATGCAAAGAAGCTTCCGAAAAAGCTTAAGTCGCATGCATTTAAGCAAAAAAAATTTTTGGTCAATTTTTTAGGAAAGGCTAACCCCTTTGCTAAAAATCAAATTTTTGGTTGAAACACAATCTTACCCAATTTTGCCCAAAAGGCGTTTATTTCTAATAACTGAGTATTGAAAGGAGTTTCAAATGCAAAGAAGCTTCCGAAAAAGCTTAAGTCGCATGCATTTAAGCAAAAAAAATTTTTGGTCAATTTTTTAGGAAAGGCTAACCCCTTTGCTAAAAATCAAATTTTTGGTTGAAACACAATCTTACCCAATTTTGCCCAAAAGGCGTTTATTTCTAATAACTGAGTATTGAAAGGAGTTTCAAATGCAAAGAAGCTTCCGAAAAAGCTTAAGTCGCATGCATTTAAGAAAAAAAAATTTTGACCAATTTTTTAGGAAAGGCTAACCCCTTTGCTAAAAATCAAATTTTTGGTTGAAACACAATTTTACCCAATTTTGCCCAAAAAGCGTTTATTTCTAATAACTGAGTATTGAAAGGAGTTTCAAATGCGAAGAAGCTTCCGAAAAAGCTTAAGTCGCATGCATTTAAGCAAAAAAAATTTTTGACCAATTTTTTAGGAAAGGCTAACCCCTTTGCTAAAAATCAAATTTTTGGTTGAAACACAATTTTACCCAATTTTGCCCAAAAGGCGTTTATTTCTAATAACTGAGTATTGAAAGGAGTTTCAAATGCAAAGAAGCTTCCGAAAAAGCTTAAGTCGCATGCATTTAAGCAAAAAAAATTTTTGACCAATTTTTTAGGAAAGGCTAACCCCTTTGCTAAAAATCAAATTTTTGGTTGAAACACAATTTTACCCAATTTTGCCCAAAAGGCGTTTATTTCTAATAACTGAGTATTGAAAGGAGTTTCAAATGCAAAGAAGCTTCCGAAAAAGCTTAAGTCGCATGAATTTAAGCAAAAAAAATTTTTGACCAATTTTTTAGGAAAGGCTAACCCCTTTGCTAAAAATCAAATTTTTGGTTGAAACACAATTTTACCCAATTTTGCCCAAAAGGCGTTTATTTCTAATAACTGAGTATTGAAAGGAGTTTCAAATGCAAAGAAGCTTCCGAAAAAGCTTAAGTCGCATGCATTTAAGCAAAAAAAATTTTTGACCAATTTTTTGCTAAAAATCAAATTTTTGGTTGAAACACAATTTTACCCAATTTTGCCCAAAAGGCGTTTATTTCTAATAACTGAGTATTGAAAGGAGTTTCAAATGCAAAGAAGCTTCCGAAAAAGCTTAAGTCGCATGCATTTAAGCAAAAAAAATTTTTGGTCAATTTTTTAGGAAAGGCTAACCCCTTTGCTAAAAATCAAATTTTTGGTTGAAACACAATTTTACCCAATTTTGCCCAAAAGGCGTTTATTTCTAATAACTGAGTATTGAAAGGAGTTTCAAATGCAAAGAAGCTTCCGAAAAAGCTTAAGTCGCATGCATTTAAGCAAAAAAAATTTTTGGTCAATTTTTTAGGAAAGGCTAACCCCTTTGCTAAAAATCAAATTTTTGGTTGAAACACAATTTTACCCAATTTTGCCCAAAAGGCGTTTATTTCTAATAACTGAGTATTGAAAGGAGTTTCAAATGCAAAGAAGCTTCCGAAAAAGCTTAAGTCGCATGCATTTAAGCAAAAAAAATTTTTGACCAATTTTTTAGGAAAGGCTAACAACCCCTTTGCTAAAAATCAAATTTTTGGTTGAAACACAATTTTACCCAATTTTGCCCAAAAGGCGTTTATTTCTAATAACTGAGTATTGAAAGGAGTTTCAAATGCAAAGAAGCTTCCGAAAAAGCTTAAGTCGCATGCATTTAAGCAAAAAATTTTTTTACCAATTTTTTAGGAAAGGCTAACCCCTTTGCTAAAAATCAAATTTTTGGTTGAAACACAATTTTACCCAATTTTGCCCAAAAGGCGTTTATTTCTAATAACTGAGTATTGAAAGGAGTTTCAAATGCGAAGAAGCTTCCGAAAAAGCTTAAGTCGCATGCATTTAAGCAAAAAAAATTTTTGACCAATTTTTTAGGAAAGGCTAACCCCTTTGCTAAAAATCAAATTTTTGGTTGAAACACAATTTTACCCAATTTTGCCCAAAAGGCGTTTATTTCTAATAACTGAGTATTGAAAGGAGTTTCAAATGCGAAGAAGCTTCCGAAAAAGCTTAAGTCGCATGCATTTAAGCAAAAAAAATTTTTGACCAATTTTTTAGGAAAGGCTAACCCCTTTGCTAAAAATCAAATTTTTGGTTGAAACACAATTTTACCCAATTTTGCCCAAAAGGCGTTTATTTCTAATAACTGAGTATTGAAAGGAGTTTCAAATGCAAAGAAGCTTCCGAAAAAGCTTAAGTCGCATGCATTTAAGCAAAAAAAATTTTTTACCAATTTTTTAGGAAAGGCTAACCCCTTTGCTAAAAATCAAATTTTTGGTTGAAACACAATTTTACCCAATTTTGCCCAAAAGGCGTTTATTTCTAATAACTGAGTATTGAAAGGAGTTTCAAATGCAAAGAAGCTTCCGAAAAAGCTTAAGTCGCATGCATTTAAGCAAAAAAAATTTTTGACCAATTTTTTAGGAAAGGCTAACCCCTTTGCTAAAAATCAAATTTTTGGTTGAAACACAATTTTACCCAATTTTGCCCAAAAGGCGTTTATTTCTAATAACTGAGTATTGAAAGGAGTTTCAAATGCAAAGAAGCTTCCGAAAAAGCTTAAGTCGCATGCATTTAAGCAAAAAAAATTTTTGACCAATTTTTTAGGAAAGGCTAACCCCTTTGCTAAAAATCAAATTTTTGGTTGAAACACAATTTTACCCAATTTTGCCCAAAAGGCGTTTATTTCTAATAACTGAGTATTGAAAGGAGTTTCAAATGCAAAGAAGCTTCCGAAAAAGCTTAAGTCGCATGCATTTAAGCAAAAAAAATTTTTGGTCAATTTTTTAGGAAAGGCTAACCCCTTTGCTAAAAATCAAATTTTTGGTTGAAACACAATTTTACCCAATTTTGCCCAAAAGGCGTTTATTTCTAATAACTGAGTATTGAAAGGAGTTTCAAATGCAAAGAAGCTTCCGAAAAAGCTTAAGTCGCATGCATTTAAGCAAAAAAAATTTTTGACCAATTTTTTAGGAAAGGCTAACCCCTTTGCTAAAAATCAAATTTTTGGTTGAAACACAATTTTACCCAATTTTGCCCAAAAGGCGTTTATTTCTAATAACTGAGTATTGAAAGGAGTTTCAAATGCAAAGAAGCTTCCGAAAAAGCTGAAGTCCCATGCATTTAAGCAAAAAAAATTTTTGACCAATTTTTTAGGAAAGGCTAACCCCTTTGCTAAAAATCAAATTTTTGGTTGAAACACAATTTTACCCAATTTTGCCCAAAAGGCGTTTATTTCTAATAACTGAGTATTGAAAGGAGTTTCAAATGCAAAGAAGCTTCCGAAAAAGCTTAAGTCGCATGCATTTAAGCAAAAAAAATTTTTGACCAATTTTTTAGGAAAGGCTAACCCCTTTGCTAAAAATCAAATTTTTGGTTGAAACACAATTTTACCCAATTTTGCCCAAAAGGCGTTTATTTCTAATAACTGAGTATTGAAAGGAGTTTCAAATGCAAAGAAGCTTCCGAAAAAGCTTAAGTCGCATGCATTTAAGCAAAAAAAATTTTTGACCAATTTTTTAGGAAAGGCTAACCCCTTTGCTAAAAATCAAATTTTTGGTTGAAACACAATTTTACCCAATTTTGCCCAAAAGGCGTTTATTTCTAATAACTGAGTATTGAAAGGAGTTTCAAATGCAAAGAAGCTTCCGAAAAAGCTTAAGTCGCATGCATTTAAGCAAAAAAAATTTTTGGTCAATTTTTTAGGAAAGGCTAACCCCTTTGCTAAAAATCAAATTTTTGGTTGAAACACAATTTTACCCAATTTTGCCCAAAAGGCGTTTATTTCTAATAACTGAGTATTGAAAGGAGTTTCAAATGCAAAGAAGCTTCCGAAAAAGCTTAAGTCGCATGCATTTAAGCAAAAAAAATTTTTGACCAATTTTTTAGGAAAGGCTAACCCCTTTGCTAAAAATCAAATTTTTGGTTGAAACACAATTTTACCCAATTTTGCCCAAAAGGCGTTTATTTCTAATAACTGAGTATTGAAAGGAGTTTCAAATGCAAAGAAGCTTCCGAAAAAGCTGAAGTCCCATGCATTTAAGCAAAAAAAATTTTTGACCAATTTTTTAGGAAAGGCTAACCCCTTTGCTAAAAATCAAATTTTTGGTTGAAACACAATTTTACCCAATTTTGCCCAAAAGGCGTTTATTTCTAATAACTGAGTATTGAAAGGAGTTTCAAATGCAAAGAAGCTTCCGAAAAAGCTTAAGTCGCATGCATTTAAGCAAAAAAAATTTTTGACCAATTTTTTAGGAAAGGCTAACCCCTTTGCTAAAAATCAAATTTTTGGTTGAAACACAATTTTACCCAATTTTGCCCAAAAGGCGTTTATTTCTAATAACTGAGTATTGAAAGGAGTTTCAAATGCAAAGAAGCTTCCGAAAAAGCTTAAGTCGCATGCATTTAAGCAAAAAAAATTTTTGACCAATTTTTTAGGAAAGGCTAACCCCTTTGCTAAAAATCAAATTTTTGGTTGAAACACAATTTTACCCAATTTTGCCCAAAAGGCGTTTATTTCTAATAACTGAGTATTGAAAGGAGTTTCAAATGCAAAGAAGCTTCCGAAAAAGCTTAAGTCGCATGCATTTAAGCAAAAAAAATTTTTGACCAATTTTTTAGGAAAGGCTAACCCCTTTGCTAAAAATCAAATTTTTGGTTGAAACACAATTTTACCCAATTTTGCCCAAAAGGCGTTTATTTCTAATAACTGAGTATTGAAAGGAGTTTCAAATGCAAAGAAGCTTCCGAAAAAGCTTAAGTCGCATGCATTTAAGCAAAAAAAAATTTTGGTCAATTTTTTAGGAAAGGCTAACCCCTTTGCTAAAAATCAAATTTTTGGTTGAAACACAATTTTACCCAATTTTGCCCAAAAGGCGTTTATTTCTAATAACTGAGTATTGAAAGGAGTTTCAAATGCGAAGAAGCTTCCGAAAAAGCTTAAGTCGCATGCATTTAAGCAAAAAAAATTTTTGACCAATTTTTTAGGAAAGGCTAACTAACCCCTTTGCTAAAAATCAAATTTTTGGTTGAAACACAATTTTACCCAATTTTGCCCAAAAGGCGTTTATTTCTAATAACTGAGTATTGAAAGGAGTTTCAAATGCGAAGAAGCTTCCGAAAAAGCTTAAGTCGCATGCATTTAAGCAAAAAAAATTTTTGGTCAATTTTTTAGGAAAGGCTAACTCCTTTGCTAAAAATCAAATTTTTGGTTGAAACACAATTTTACCCAATTTTGCCCAAAAGGCGTTTATTTCTAATAACTGAGTATTGAAAGGAGTTTCAAATGCAAAGAAGCTTCCGAAAAAGCTTAAGTCGCATGCATTTGAGCAAAAAAAATTTTTGACCAATTTTTTAGGAAAGGCTAACCCCTTTGCTAAAAATCAAATTTTTGGTTGAAACACAATTTTACCCAATTTTGCCCAAAAGGCGTTTATTTCTAATAACTGAGTATTGAAAGGAGTTTCAAATGCAAAGAAGCTTCCGAAAAAGCTTAAGTCGCATGCATTTAAGCAAAAAAAATTTTTGACCAATTTTTTAGGAAAGGCTAACCCCTTTGCTAAAAATCAAATTTTTGGTTGAAACACAATTTTACCCAATTTTGCCCAAAAGGCGTTTATTTCTAATAACTGAGTATTGAAAGGAGTTTCAAATGCAAAGAAGCTTCCGAAAAAGCTTAAGTCGCATGCATTTAAGCAAAAAAAATTTTTGACCAATTTTTTAGGAAAGGCTAACCCCTTTGCTAAAAATCAAATTTTTGGTTGAAACACAATTTTACCCAATTTTGCCCAAAAGGCGTTTATTTCTAATAACTGAGTATTGAAAGGAGTTTCAAATGCAAAGAAGCTTCCGAAAAAGCTTAAGTCGCATGCATTTAAGCAAAAAAAATTTTTGGTCAATTTTTTAGGAAAGGCTAACCCCTTTGCTAAAAATCAAATTTTTGGTTGAAACACAATTTTACCCAATTTTGCCCAAAAGGCGTTTATTTCTAATAACTGAGTATTGAAAGGAGTTTCAAATGCAAAGAAGCTTCCGAAAAAGCTTAAGTCGCATGCATTTAAGCAAAAAAAAATTTTGGTCAATTTTTTAGGAAAGGCTAACCCCTTTGCTAAAAATCAAATTTTTGGTTGAAACACAATTTTACCCAATTTTGCCCAAAAGGCGTTTATTTCTAATAACTGAGTATTGAAAGGAGTTTCAAATGCGAAGAAGCTTCCGAAAAAGCTTAAGTCGCATGCATTTAAGCAAAAAAAATTTTTGACCAATTTTTTAGGAAAGGCTAACTAACCCCTTTGCTAAAAATCAAATTTTTGGTTGAAACACAATTTTACCCAATTTTGCCCAAAAGGCGTTTATTTCTAATAACTGAGTATTGAAAGGAGTTTCAAATGCAAAGAAGCTTCCGAAAAAGCTTAAGTCGCATGCATTTAAGCAAAAAAAAATTTTGGTCAATTTTTTAGGAAAGGCTAACCCCTTTGCTAAAAATCAAATTTTTGGTTGAAACACAATTTTACCCAATTTTGCCCAAAAGGCGTTTATTTCTAATAACTGAGTATTGAAAGGAGTTTCAAATGCGAAGAAGCTTCCGAAAAAGCTTAAGTCGCATGCATTTAAGCAAAAAAAATTTTTGGTCAATTTTTTAGGAAAGGCTAACTCCTTTGCTAAAAATCAAATTTTTGGTTGAAACACAATTTTACCCAATTTTGCCCCAAAGGCGTTTATTTCTAATAACTGAGTATTGAAAGGAGTTTCAAATGCAAAGAAGCTTCCGAAAAAGCTTAAGTCGCATGCATTTAAGCAAAAAAAATTTTTGACCAATTTTTTAGGAAAGGCTAACCCCTTTGCTAAAAATCAAATTTTTGGTTGAAACACAATTTTACCCAATTTTGCCCAAAAGGCGTTTATTTCTAATAACTGAGTATTGAAAGGAGTTTCAAATGCGAAGAAGCTTCCGAAAAAGCTTAAGTCGCATGCATTTAAGAAAAAAAATTTTTGACCAATTTTTTAGGAAAGGCTAACCCCTTTGCTAAAAATCAAATTTTTGGTTGAAACACAATTTTACCCAATTTTGCCCAAAAGGCGTTTATTTCTAATAACTGAGTATTGAAAGGAGTTTCAAATGCGAAGAAGCTTCCGAAAAAGCTTAAGTCGCATGCATTTAAGCAAAAAAAATTTTTGGTAAATTTTTTAGGAAAGGCTAACCCCTTTGCTAAAAATCAAATTTTTGGTTGAAACACAATTTTACTCAATTTTGCCCAAAAGGCGTTTATTTCTAATAACTGAGTATTGAAAGGAGTTTCAAATGCAAAGAAGCTTCCGAAAAAGCTTAAGTCGCATGCATTTAAGAAAAAAAATTTTTGACCAATTTTTTAGGAAAGGCTAACCCCTTTGCTAAAAATCAAATTTTTGGTTGAAACACAATTTTACCCAATTTTGCCCAAAAGGCGTTTATTTCTAATAACTGAGTATTGAAAGGAGTTTCAAATGCAAAGAAGCTTCCGAAAAAGCTTAAGTCGCATGCATTAGTAGTTAATAACTGTATGTGCGAGAACAATTAAAATACTCAAATTTCAGCAATTAAATTTTAAAATTTTTAAATTTTAATTGCCAAATTTGTGTTAATGGGTTTTTTTTGTAATTTGATACTTTAATGTGTGTGTGTGTATTTTCCCACGGTTAAATAGGGATGTTCACATTGTTGTTGTTTAATTTTTTATGATGTTGGGGTAGGCGTGGGAATTTTTGTCTGTCCATATGAGACCTTGGGAGTTTGTGTCTGTCCGTATGAGACCGTGGGAATTTCTGTCCGTCCATATGTGGGGGGTAGTTTGGTGGAGGGGTGCTTTAGTAACCAAAATGAGTTTGTATAAGTGAGCGTGAGACCGTGGGAATTTTTGTCTGTCCATATGAGAGCTTGGGAGTTTGTGTCTGTCCATATGTGACCTTGGGAATACATGTCCGTCGGTATGTGAGCGTGGGAATTTCTGTCTGTCCATATGTGAGCGTAGGAATTCTGTCTCTACATGGGTGCTATGGCCTAATAGAAAATAATAAATTTTTAGTATCTGACACAACATTTTTTAGGAAGTACAATATCTCAAAAGTGTTGTATAAATGGATGGCCCTAATGTTTGTGGTTCGTTTCTTCTTGCTGGAGTGAGATTTCTTCTTTTATTTTTTAGCTTGTTTTTAATTGTGGTGTGTGTTTACTTAAGATATTTTTAATTTTGGTGTGTGTTTACTTAAGATATTTTGTCCAGCAATTCAGTTATTTCTTTTTTGTGTGCAATGCTTGAGTGTGGGGGAATAATTTGATTATTCTGATCTTGAAGACGTTGTGAAAAAAATTACTATTGCATAAATATTGAATTTGATATTTTGTTTATTTTATACATGACGATCATCGATGGATTTTATTTGGGGATCTGGATGGTGGTGCGATTTCTGTATTTTGTAGAATATTAATATGTGTGTGTTTTTGTGTTCTGAGTGGCGATTGGAATGTCTGCCTGTCAGACAGGGGGTGTGTGTGTGACGATTGGTGAGTCTGTGTGACAGTCCGCTTTTTTGTTGCTTTCCTGGATTTAGCGCAAGTGGGTCAGTATGAAATGAAATAAATTTGTAGATATTTATGTACGCATATACATACAAACAAATAATAAGCGTTTATTCGTTGTGCCCAAATATTCCCTTGACCATTTGAATGAATGAACCATTGTGTTTATTTGTTTGTGTGTTCTCTGAAATAAATATGTATATAGGTGTTTATTTGAAATAAAAGACATTTATTTTAATTTTTATAAGCATTTATTTAAAAGTTTGTTAACATTTTCATTTTTAAGTAAAATTGCATTCCTTAAGGCACAAACACCATAGTCGTGATAGCTACAATAGAAATATGTTGAATGGTTAGTTTCCATTTGTTTAAAATTAATGCAGCCAATGTCTTCAATGTTATAAACTGTTTGATGAATCATTTTTTCTAGCCATTTTTTCTTCTCTCCCCCCTTAACATATATTTGTGAATTTCTTATATTGGATTTTAAAAACTTGCAAACGCTTTGAAATGAGACTGATCCATCATTCCAGTTAATATGATGATAGTTTTTTGTTAACCAAACTGCTTCTCTCTGTTTTTTGACCGATAAACATGCGAAATCAAAAGGAGGTTTTATGATGAAATTGAGGCATTCGTTGTTGCTGAAAACTACAGCTAGTTCTTTTGCGATGAAGTCATTTGAATTATTTTTGAAACCTTGCAAGTCTACAAAAACAATATCACCATCCATGTTATTTAATTTATAAGACCTTCCGGACTTGACCTTTTATTGGTATGTATTCTATTACGCGGTCATGAATAAGAACGCAGTAAGCTGATGTCGTTGCTGGAATATTTGTTGCTGTTTCAAATTCAATTTTTATGTCAATCGGTCCGGTATTGACTGATTCGTTCTGATAGCTTACATCTACTACAATAATTGGAGCGTCGTCTTTAAACTCCTGGGCAGTTAATAATGGTTGAGGCTCATTCATATAGTAGCTTTGTTGAAATCTTACATACATATCATATAGAATTGCATACCGTTCATTTTTAAATTTTATGTTAAGATCATCATATGGGTAAGAGGTTGAATTTAAATGTACTTTTAAATTAGTGAGGTCACAGTGAACAAATTTGTTACCTCGTTGAAATGCGACCAATACAAAACGTGGTCGCTCTTTACTTGCAGCTAATTTAACATTCCAAATATGACTTGTTCCTGTATTCAATTGTGGATTCATATGACAATCCCAGCTACGAAATGCCATCGGTATAGAAGCACCATTGTTAATAATTTTAATCATATTCAACTTGCTCTGATCAGATAATTGTACGTGTGGAATTCTCCAGGAGATGAGTGAAATTGTAAGTTTCGATTTTTCAGTAGAAACGCTCGAGTGTACAAGAGCTTCATCATTTTTATTGCGCAAGAGTATCAATTCATGCTTTCCATTAAGTATAACTTTGTTGTAGTCTTCAGCAAACCCCAAAAGCATTTTTAGTGGTACATAAAAATTAAAATATCCATTCTTAAGATTCAAATCATCAGTTTTATGCCATCCACCATTTTGCATTACAACGCTTTGAGTTGGTGATAGAGATACCAAATTTTTTATTGTGGTTGTTGTTCCTAAATACCTTGTATGATCGATTTCAATACCATTAAGCTCATAGCGGATTTCATCAAATAGATGTGCAACAAAGTTGTTTTTCAATTTAAAATTTTCTGAAAATTTTCCAGTTTTTTCATCTACAACGAAACCTTCCACATATATATAGCTCTCACTAGGTAACACGTACAAATCTTGATTTTGTATTGAGATTCGAATCTCATCATTATTATTGTACGATTGTAGATATGGTATGTAGGTATGATAGTCCTTTTTTATTATATTTTCGTCAGACAATGGCTTATCCAATACGTTTATTATTGAGCTCATTTTGTTTTCAGTTTGAAATTCAAAGACTTGAGAAAACTTTTGTTTGTTGTTGTAAGTGACCTTTGACGAGCAGATCTTTTCAATTGTGGTTTAGGTTGTAATATCTGTGGATGAGACGTGGCTGCCGTATTTTGTGATATACTTGTATTGTATATTATCATTACTTAGTTGGTCTTAAATGTATTCGTATTGTAATTTCCTCTCCTCTGAAATTAATTAAATCACCGTTCTGATCAACCACGCGCAGTGATAGAGAACTTATCTCTTTGGTGTTTACAGGTAAATAGATGAGATTCCGTGGAATCTCATCTATTTTATAGCCTGCAGGTACATTAATCGGAAACTCATGAAGTGTGTGTGATTTTGAATTGTTCATATATGTGTTAGTAGCGATACTACTTTCAATTCGCAAGAGATTTACTTTAAAAATATTAACTGGAAGATCTGAGTAATGATCTTCGGTCGGTGTTAGGATTTTACTATTGAATCCTAAAAGATTCCCAATTGTATTTTCTTTATTAAAATATATCGGGTCTTTAGAACTATTTATTTTAACTTGCATCGTATTGTTGTTAGCTTCTATAAAAATATGCTCTCCAGGACTGAGTCGTTTGT
Source organism: Linnaemya tessellans (assembly GCA_951800035.1). Lineage (NCBI taxonomy): Eukaryota > Metazoa > Arthropoda > Insecta > Diptera > Tachinidae > Linnaemya > Linnaemya tessellans. Next base: position 114,101,075 of record OX637533.1, read on the forward strand.
ATTGCTCTTCTATGTAGTCAACTATATCTTTCAATTCATAAGATCCAATTGGTATTTCAATTACATATTCCCCTATATGAAACATATTGTTATATGAGTCTACATTTGGAATACTGTTGTATGAATGAAAATCAGTTAGCGCACACTCATATGAGTCGTTTAAGTCAATGGGAGGAAAATAATTAGCATATAGCGCTGATGAGTTAGAGCTCAGAGTAAGTGTTATTGACATTATAACAGCCTGTTCACAAATAAATAAAGTTTAATACACACCATGGTTTATAAGAATAATTTGCATATATATTTCATAATCTTATTTTAAAATTAACATTAGTTATTAAAAATATTGATGTTATTGTCGTTGTTATCATTGCGGATGACGATTTATTTCGTTTTCGATCTATAGTATTTCATCTTTGCTTATCCAGGAATTGTGTTGATTAGAAAATCCCAACCATTTAACTAATGCTTTGCCCCCTTTCAGTCGAATCACCTTTTCAACTAGATATGTATTTGGAAATCTAGTTCTTGACAGTTCTTCCGTATAGAAGCCACCTTTAATAGGATTTCCAAGATAATCTTCTAATATGTATGTTGTAGGATATGTATTCTGAACTCTTTGGATTGTGAAAATTTCTGTTGTCCAATTCGGAGTATAGCCTTTCTCAAAAATATGTTTATATTTGCTAATACGTACATGGTCTCCTGCATTAAATTTTGACATTTTGTACATCTTTAAATGACTGTATACTGTATTTAGAAGTTGTTTTTCATTTTTTGAGTTGACTTTAATCGGTGGCATTTTAATGGTGCGATGAACTTTTCTATTGTATGCATTAAGTAAATCTTTGTATATATCAAGCCAGTTGTAGGAACCATTAAAACTAAACTCTTTCCACATCATTCCTTTTAATGTTCTATTGAATCGTTCTACTATTGATGCTTTCATGATGCTATACGTTGAGTAGTGTTTGATGTTGTATTTATCCATCAATTGATTAAAGTGTTTGTTGAAGAATTCTTTACCATCATCTGTTTGTAAGTTTTTTGGCACACGCCCCAACTGAAAAATAGTCTCCATTGCCTGCGTTGTATCAACAGCTGTTTTTCTTCTCAGAGGTACTGCCCAAGCATATTTGGAGAATGTGTCAATTACAGTTAGCAAAAATCTATAATTTTTATTGTATGTAGAATAGTTCCCCATTTCAACTAAATCCGCTTGCCAAAGATCGTCTATTCCTTTCATAACAACTCTACGACGTCCAAACATTTTTCGAGCTTGCTTATGGAGCTCGTTCACTAAATTTCTTTTTGTATCCATGTCTAAGCTTTAAGAAGTCTTTGGGGTGTGTTGTGATCTATCTGATGCGCTTTCACCAATTGACACAAACATGTAATTTTCAAATCTATACATTTTTTCATTTAATCTTTCAATTTCTTCTTCGAAGGATGCTCTGATCTTGGAAATGCTTTCTTGCAATTTTTTATTCTCTTCCAACTGTAATATTATTTCATGTTGTTGCATTTCGATTTGATTTTTTAGAGTATTGTGCATTTTGTTGTTATCTTCTTTAAATTCTTTTATAATTTTGTGTTCTACTTCTTCCATTTGAGTTTGCAAAAACAATTTATTGATAGCATCGTTTTCCTCCAAAGCTTTTGCAACATTTTTGATTCTTTTGTTTTGGACATCAATGTTGTTGTTCGCATCCAAAAATAAGCCCAACAATTTAGGTGCATTTTTCAATGAAATTATACTGCTAGTGTCGTTTAGATAATGTCCGAATTTATCAACAGACATAATTTATATTTAAAATGTGTATGCGTTTATATAGTTTATACTATTATATTAGCTTCACGTAGTTCTTCAATAATTGAAACAATCTCGTTGTTGTGATTAGTATGACCTGCAGACTGTGATGCAAGCAGTAGTCTAAGTCGATCTACCAACTCGTTTGGATCATCCCAGTATATATAGTTTGATTTATGAGGATTTATCTGCATCAATCCCTTACCTAAATAATTAGCCTTTGTTAATTCCGATGAGCTCTTATGATTTTTCTCTTTAAAAAGTTTTCCAATAATATTTTTGTACTTGTACCCTCTAGTCCCCTTGATTTGACCATCGGACTTATAATCTCTTCTGTGTGCATTGGTAGTAAGTAATATTTTTTTATAGATTTCAAGCTCAAATTTATCATAGCTTTTTGGTGTTTTATGAAACATCAAAGAAAACAGTCCTGGGGTGAGAGCCCATATTTGACCACCAACTTGTATTTTATCTTGATTTAACTCGATGTTGCTACTACCAAATTTCCATTCGTTATTATAATCTCTATGTGGACCATAGTTAGTATCTAGTTCATTTCTCGATTGCAATAGTGATAAGTCAGGATAACTCTCGTCATGATTAGAATGTTGTGAATAAAAGTCATCTTCATCAAAATCGCTGTTACTTTTACTATTAGACTGTTTAAACATTGATTCTTCAATTAGTTTCTTAGGGGTACTTGCTTCCAACTTCATTGTTGAGTTCTGAGGATGAAAACTGACACTGTCCTCATATTCAGTTTTCTTATCATTCTTTTCTTTTTTATTCGGTATATCAATATATTTAGAGCTATTTATAAATTCTTTTAAAGGTTCTGTTATGGGCTTGAATGTATCACTTAATTGCTGATGTGTATCTATTTCACCATTTTTTATACTACGAAGCTTTTTCTTTAATATATTTCTTGTTGTCACCAAGTCTTTTAGAATTTTTTCATTCATTTTAGCTTTTCAGCTATCAGATCAGGTTATCAGATCAGGTATCAGATCAGGTATCAGATCAGTTTATCAGGTATCAGATCAGCTTATCAGGTGTCAGATCAGGTTATCAGATCAGGTATCAGATCAGGTATCAGATCAGTTTATCAGGTATCAGATCAGCTTATCAGGTGTCAGATCAGGTTATCAGATCAGGTATCAGATCAGTTTATCAGGTATCAGATCAGCTTATCAGGTGTCAGATCAGGTTATCAGATCACGTATTAGATGAGTTTATCAGGTTATCAGATCAGTTTATCAGATGAGGTTATCAGATCAGCTTGTTAGGTATCTGATCAGATTATTATGTATCAGATCAAGTTTTTGCTTAGATGACCAGTTATAACAATCACATGTATAAAGTTTAAAGCCAGATTATGTACTAAGCGATACCCTTGATGAACAGTAATTTATATTACGATGAAGTAATCAAATGATTTTCTATAGCGACCATTGTTTAGTTCATTATCTTTACTTATCATCAAAAATCCATATTTATCCTTCCAACATTCTTGACATATATACTGAAACTTTTCAAATTTCATATCGCTGGCAACATGATCATCGTATACATGTCTCATATTTTTCGCATCTTGTTTAAACATTATAATTAAATTGGCATTATCTCTTATTAAATGTTTTGGAATTCTTGTGTAGGTTTGACACAAGTAAAATGAATCTACATTCTTATGACGCCCCATACAAAAATATGCACGTATATTGTTTTGGTTTTCACATGCAACATCATCGAAAATCATAATTGAATTGCTTTTAGCTTCACTAGGAGGAACAACGGACTCATTGTCTGCGAATGTGTAGTATCCCATTCCTTTAATTGGCGAAATTAAATTCTTTAGGTATTCATATTTAGGTTGATACAGAGATTTTGAGTACAAATAGATATTTTCAAACTTGAGACCATTAGGACTTTCTAGCAAACTGATCATTACATTAGTTTTTCCACAATTGGAGGGACCAACTATTAATGCTCGAATAGAATTTGGTAGCAAGGAACTATGTCTTATTTTTGTACTGTCATTTGAAAATACATCCACATTACGAACTAAAATATTTTTGTGTTGTTTTACTAAGCGCATTTCAATAACTACTTGTAAAATTCACAAAACAATATCTTTTATTCTAGAATAAAATAATATGGTTACGTTTTATAAAAAAACATTCAGTCATAAGAAAACTATCGTTGGAGAAGGTTTACTAAATAAAACAATAAATTCTCTACCTTTTGAATTACATCTTCCTGGATATCAGTACTGTGGACCTGGCACAAGATTACAAAAGCGTTTAGATAGAGGAGATAAAGGAATTAATTTATTGGATGCTGCTTGCAAAAATCACGATATAGCTTACTCCAAAAACAAAGAATTAAACAGTAGACACCAAGCTGATAAAATTCTTGAAAATAAAGCTTGGGAAAGAGTTCTTTCAAACAATAGCAGTCTTGCAGAAAAAACATTTGCATATATGGTGACCAATGCAATGAAAGCAAAAACTAAATTTGGTATGGGTATGGAGAAGAAGAGCAGAAATAGGCAAAGACTATCGTTACGAACTCATTTAAATGATAAAAAGCTCTTCAATAGTTCAATTAGAGCAGCAACAAAAACATTACGGGAAGAAAAACCACAAGACATTAACTCGGCCATTAAAATCGCTCGTAAAGTTATCAACAGATCACTTAAGGGGAAAAAGGCACGCGTTGTAATACCACGCATAATCAATGTTCCAAAAATTGGTGGATTTTTACCGCTAATTCCAATTCTAACTGCTCTAGGTGCACTTGGTAGTCTAACAACTGGAGGTGCCGCTATAGCTAAGGCTGTAAATGCAACAAAGGACGCAAAAAAACAACTTGAGGAAGCCACCAGACACAATAAGGCAATGGAGTCTATTGCTGTGGGAGAAGGACTGTACCTTAAACCATATAAAAAGGGTTATGGACTTGTTTGTAAAGATCATTCAAAAAACTATTAGAAATGCTACCCAACAGACCATTATCAGAATTTGATCTAAGAAAATTTTCAAGAAATATTCCACACTTTAGAGGAGTTTATATGTTGGATTCTCTACCAAAACGGCCAAGGACAGTAGAATGTGGAATAATTAATTTAGATTTATCAGCAGGACCAGGTACTCATTGGGTAGCATACTATAGAAACAAGGATGAAAAACAATATTTCGACAGCTTTGGAAATTTACAACCTCCTTTAGAATTAATCAAATATCTAGGTAGAAATATTGAATACAACTACAATACACATCAAAACTTTAATACATTTAATTGTGGCCATTTATGTTTAAAATTTCTTTATGAAGCAACTAAAGAGTTGAAATAAAACACAAGCATATATTTGTATATTTTAAAAAATTCTTTCGTTGTTTTATTGTATTAGTTACAAAATATATGTACATAACATTTTTTTTTTTTTATTTTTACTGCCAAACAGGGTACTGGGAGTTTGGTATCAAAAACTCGTGCATCTCGCTATCTAAGATCAGGTTTCGCTCTCCTTTTCTTTGTAGTCGATATTTATCATTCGAAAGATCTTCTAATTCTACATTGGTTAATGCATTATATCGGTTCGGGAGAAACATTATATGGTTTTCCAGCTCAAGTTGAATTGTTTCTCCGTACTTTGTTGTTACCCGCTTTGCACGTAGGATGTTGTATTTGATTGAATCATCTAGATCCTTTATATGTATTAAGGTTTTTGTATTGCACGAATTAAATTTTTTCACCAGATCCATTGCGGTAGAAATTTTTCACAACTTATAGCTTTGAACTTTTATTGCAAACTAATCTCGATTTTAGCTTTCTAGACTGTAAGAAGCCTAACAGAAAATCGTTATACAATGATTTTTTTGTTTTATTTTGACAAAAGACAAAGTGAGGAGAAATGAAATTTATATAAGTATTTAAAACTAAGTAGTTGAAAAAAGATAGAGAGATGATACAAATATGTATACATTTTTTTGAGTCGTTCACACAAAATTTTAAATTATTTTTCGGATTAAAAACGATCAGGCTTCGTTTTTTAAATTTCATAACATGCACCTTCGTACTGGTTCGTTGAAATGATCCATTATAGTTGCAAAGTAACAGTAAAACGGAACGCAAGTAAATTTTGCTAATAAAAAGGTTAAATTTAAAATAAAAAACATGAGTCAAATAAGAGACAAGATTGTCCAATTCCTAATCAACTTTGAAGGATGTCAACTACATGAACACCGGGATATGATGAAATATTTCCTAGACATGTTGGATCAAAACGAAGAAATGGGTATAATGGAAGATGAAGACAAGGACGATGGCCATTTCAAATCCTGTCCTTGGAGCCATCCGGATTGTGTGGAGGGACCAGACACCTGCCGGTGTTCGGTATATTATTTAAGAAAAATGGCAATTAGCCATTTAATTAATTCATATTATGCATTATTTCATTAAAAGTAAATAATCAGAATAAAACAAAATCTTTAATGTTTTTTAATATATAATATATTTGTAAAATTCTGGTTTTTTCTCACTCTCTCTTAACAATAAAACAATTTTTAACTTAAAAATAAAACATGTTTTCTTTTATTACTAGATTTAACTACTTACACATAGAAATTATTAGCTAAAAAATTAGTTGCAGTTATTCCATTGCTTCTTCCTTTTCTAATCTTGAAATTTCCCACAATAGCATATCAAGTTCGTAATCGGGATTGGTTTCTTCGATTCGAAAATGATACCATGCATACGTACTTTTATCATCACTTCTTATTTTTCTTTTATCATCTGCATAATTTAATACTACTTTATTTATTTGATTTGAGTAAATTTGATGAATTTTTGATTTAAATGTTAGCATATCATCATACACAGTCGACTTATGGAATAAGCAATTTCTATATGAAGCTATACTATAATTATTAAGAATGCAGTTCTTTACTCCTTTCGATTTTTTAATATCACTTTGATATTGCACACTAAAAGAGTACATTTTTGATCGCAATCCTACAAATTCCTTCATTACCTTTCCACAATTCTCATCCTTCATCATACCCAACACCTTTTTGTTTACCAGAGGAAATCCATATACATTGTCTTTTGGGTAATCTGAAGTATCAAACTTATGGTCGACGTCAGTTTTTATGTCAGCATAGAAATCTTCAGTTTGTACTGTGTAAATGAAAGAGTCTGTGTCCATATAGTTTAATGATAGGTTTGTCTTGAATTTGGGTTGCATGTACCCATAATGGAAATCATACATTTTCCATTTGGAAAGCTCTAATACACAAAATCCTAAATATATGGGTTTATTGTAATAGGTTTTCACTCTTTTCATTTCAATCGCTACCATATCCTCAGAAAATATTGACAAACTATGAAAATTAGGTTTACATATCCAATCTTGAGCTCCTAAATGATTACAGTTTGTCCTATTCCAGTTAGTAACTATTCGTACATCTTTTCTCTTTTCCACATTCTCCATAGTTTTACCATATACTGCATTATTTAACAATTTAAAGAAATTTTTTTCAAAAACATTTTTTGCAGTAGCCCTATGTTTGGTATTCAAGTCTATATAACTTTTCAACCAGGTTGATTGCTTATAGGTGAGAATTCGATGTACTTTCTTTAGAACTAGACCATACTGCAAACATTGTTTAAGAGCTCTATAATGTATGACATATGTTTGTTTTGTAGAAAAATCTGCTAGTAATTTAATGTGCTTTGTTTGCAAAATTTTTTTATTTTCTGGACAGAAAGGAAGGTCATTGTGAGAGTCATGCAAATGAGAAGGATAGTCTAAAGTAACTTCATAGACATATCCATCGCTTGAACTATCCTCTATGGTTGTCGGATCTAGATTTAGCTCTTCAGTTGACATCCATTTGAATCCACCATAAGGTAGATACTCAGACATTGCCCAACCGTAAAGGTTATTTGCGTCTAAGTACACAATAAATTCTGAGGGCTTCTCTCTATCATAATCAGCTAAATATTTATTGTTAGCTTTTGAATAACGATTACTACATTGTACAAGCCCACCACGTATTCCTTTCTTGAAGAAATTGTACATATCTATATCCGTCAAAAGCTCTAATTCTATATTTGTATGCTTCAACATAGCATCCCACGATAGTCCTGGTGCAGTGTAATACTGACATGGATCTAAGTGGTAGATGTTCTTGCAAACCTTTCTAAAACTTTCAAATATATCTGCAAGTAAGAGCACATCCGTTTTTAAATATACTTCCATGTAATCTTGTAAGGTTTTGCAGCTGAAAGCATTCCAAACTTCTTTTGCATGATCATAGTCTTCAATCGAGCACTCCTTATTATTGAGCTGGTTGAAGAAATCTTCCCTTGCTGGAAGTTCACCAACATTCAATTTTTCAAAAGAATTTAGAAAATCATAGGGAAAAACGCCTTTTCTTCTCACAAGATCAAACTCTGTTTTGGTTTTGAATTGTTTTTTAATAATGTTAAAGTCTTGCTCTGAAAGATTATTGGCTAAAGATTCTAAACTATCTGACATAAAACGAATTGTATCTAAAAATCTAATTTCAAGGTTGTAGTTGTCGGTCATTTTTGAAAATGAAGACAGTGATATATATAATTCTTTGTTGAGCGGAAGGACTTTTATATTGTCAGATTTTTTACCCAACTCTTTAACAAAAAGGTGCGAGTCATAGGAAGAATAATTGTGGAAATAAACTGGTATAAATTTAGGAACTTGAAATTTTAAATTGCAAATCTTATGAGCTGCGCCTCTAAATTTACCACTTATGTGACAGTGATCTCGCACTCTATCATTACCTAGATGTTTGTGACAAATATGACAATTTATTGCATTTTGTAAATTAAAAATTTCGAAAGGAGATAAAGCATCCATTTTCCTCTTGTTTGCTAGATATTCATTATAAATATCTTCACAATCTTCAATCAAATTTTCTACAAACTTTTCTGCTGCATCCCTACCCGTATATAATTTAAATTTATCTAAACTATCATTATGCTTACATTTAATATAATAACTATAAGCACATGGTATGTGCTTCTTAATATAATTACTTTTATCACTTACTCTAATACTAACCTCCTGCAGTATGCATTCAAAGTCTGCATACACAACAAATGGTACATCCATTTGTCGTTGTTGGTCTTTAAACTGCAACACCGCTTTTTCCTCAGAGGGTAGCTCCGCAACAATTTTCCCACATTCTTCTTTATGTTGTTCTAACGTCCTCTCATTGTGGGTATATTGGAGGCAGCTGTTACAAAACAGAAGTTTTCTGCAGTGCTTGGTAGTCTGGGATTTTAAAAGTCTGTGGAAAGAAAAAAGTTATAAGAATACATATTAATATATTTACGTAAATAAATGTATATTTCTTTACTTACTTTGATATATTTGTTATAAGAATATAATGCTGATATCCTCCAGCATTTTCTAATAATAACAAATTTATATGTGTTGATTTTTCATTTTTGGTGTTATAGAATGGTCCAACAATTTCATTCCTTTCATCGTTGTATCCGAACACATTGACGCTGATATTAGGATTACTTTCTTCAAATATCCTAATACTCTTTAATGCCAACGGAAACTTTAAATTTTTAAAATCAAGCTCATTTCCGTTTTGCATGTATATGATGTCAGCGCTGATGTCTGCAATGTTGTATGAGCTGCAACGTTGTGGTGTTTTAATAACAGAGGTATCCAGTGCAGATATTATAGCCCATTTAAAGCAGTAAATGTCCTTGTTTTCAACATTTATGCAGGCAGCTCTACTTTTTAATTTCTCCGGCGTACTTATCCAGTTCGATCCTCTCACCAAAGATGACTTATTTATGGCGATTTCGAGGCGAACAATTCTAATTAATGTCCATCCTGAATCCCGTTCTTGGAATTCAGACATTTTGTTGTGGATTTCTTGAAATTGCTTTGCCATAACTTCCTCAACATCATCTCCAATGCATAGAAGATCCATCTTTGCCCGGTGGGAAATAGTACACAATTCCATTTCATCGCTTGCAATTTTAATATACTCTCCAATTAGAGTAATATTAAATTTAATGATGTTGTGCACGGCAAGACTATTTTCAAGTCTTTCTTTGATTATAGTTTTATTATCCACAATCACATCTTCAAATAGAATACAATCCTTATTTATTAGAACTCCAAATGTTGTAATATTATTCTTAAAAGCACTATTTATTATATAATATTTGCGTTCATTTGGAGCTTGAGAGAGTAGATCATCCGCAGAATTTGAGATATCCATTTCTACTTCATCATTTTGAGTATTTGCTTGATCATGTGGAATAACTTGACTTATATCCATGTCTTGAGGAGAATTCTCTACGGGCAAATAGCTTGGGTAATTATTATTGGGATATGGAATTTCCATAGGTGCTGTGAATTGGTTGGTTGACACTGGATACGGATACGCTGGAGCCTGCACTGGATACTGATATTGCACTGGATACTGATTCTGCACTGGATACGGATACGCTGGAGCCTGCACTGGATACTGATATTGCACTGGATACTGATTCTGCACTGGATACTGATACTGCACTGGATACTGATACTGCACGGGATACTGATTCTGCACTGGATACTGATACTGCACGGGATACTGATTCTGCACTGGATACTGATATTGCACGGGATACTGATATAGCAAATTGTTGTAGACCATTGGGTTATAGGGTTGTATGGAATGATATACATCTTGGGGTTGTACGGACTGCTGCACATCTTGGGGTTGTACGGACTGCTGCACATCTTGGGGTTGAACATGACTTTTACAATGATTTAAGTAGCACTTTTGGTATCTGAATTGCTTATTACAGGTATTACAACGGAAAACAGAAGAACTCATTTTTTTTTTTTAATATTTATTTATTGAAAAAACCTTGATATATATATATATATATATGTTGAAACAACTTATAAATGCATTTATATACTGTTTTTAGTTTGTAATATAAAAAAAGTTCTATTTTTTAAAACACAAGGAGTTTAGAAATATTCACGACTTATTGGTTTTATATACAAAAATGTACTGACTTCAATCTTAAAAAATTTGACTTACAGTAATTCGTGAAAATGTTTAGTATGGTCTAGTACGCTACATTTCAAAAAGTAGTTTTCAGTATTTGCATAGTTAGTAACTTGTAGCTACAAAAATCGTTGGTTGCAAAATTTTAAAAAAGTAGTTTTAGAAGTACAGCGGGTATATGAGATACAGCTTATGCATGCCTCTACAATACAAAATGTTTAAGGGAATGAAACTGCTACGTAGACAATATTTATGTAAACAAACATTTTGTTAAGTTACAGAGTACAGAGACATGCTTGTGCATGCAGATACGTTACAAAGTTTTGAACGGAATGTGATATATACAGAGTACAGGGGCATGCTTATGCATGCCTCTACAATACAAAATGTTTAAGGGAATGAAACTGCTACGTAGACAATATTTATGTAAACAAACATTTTGATAAGTGATATGTATAGAGTACAGAGACATGCTTGTGCATGCAGATACGTTACAAAGTTTTGAACGGAATGTGATATATACAGAGTACAGGGACATGCTTATGCATGCCTCTACGATACAAAATGTTTAAGGGAATGAATCTGCTACGTAGACAATATTTATGTAAACAAAAATTTTGATAAGTGATATGTACAGAGTACAGAGACATGCTTGTGCATGCAGATACGTTACAAAGTTTTGAACGGAATGTTATGTATACAGAGTACAGAGACATGATTATGCATGCAGATACGGTACAAAATGTTTAAGGGAATGAAACTGCTACGTAGACAATATAAATGTAAACAAAGTTTTTATAAGTGATATACACAGAACACGGAGGCATGCTCGAGCATGCAGATAGGCTACAAAGTTTTATAGTGTAGTAAGGCAGATAGATGCCTTACTACATATTGTATAGAAAGTAACTGCCACGTAAGCAAATTTATGTGAACGAAGAGAGTGTCTATGCTACAAAAATTTTGTAGCTAAAGAAAAAAGAGAACTTTTCAGCGAATCTACTTGTTAACTTATAATGCTATCATTATTTCATTTCAACAATGCCCTCCATTTGGAAGACACCTCTATATAAAAGGGTCATGCGTCAGATTCGAAAAGACTGGGCTAAAGCAGTTATGATGCGGGAATTCGAAAGACACCTGGAAGGGGACGAAGAGTTATTTCTCTCGCTAAATACTCAGCACCGAACTGAAGAAGACGAAGAGTTCGAGACGCTATTGCAAGGTGATGAGGATGCATTACTTGCAATAAACTCTCAACAGCTTGAAGAAACGCATCGCCCACTTGTTGATATCATCAGTGTGGAAATCCTCCCACCAATCGATTTACCAATATTTTTGGCAATGTATGAAAACTCGGACGATGCAATTTTGGATGAGGCAGCTCGTTCGGTGGAAAACTTACTTTAAAAGTGAAATATCTGAAAAATTTATAAATAAATGCATCTAAAAAATTAAAACAAAAAACTAATGGCTTTTTATTTTAATTGTATCTGAAAAATTTATAAATAAATGCATCTAAAAAATTAAAACAAAAAACTAATGGCTTTTTATTTTAATTGTAATCAAAATACTTATTTCAGCGGTTCGTACAATGGTTCATTGAAGCAAGCGGTCGAGCAAATATTTTTGTACAAGAAGCAAACACTTGTATGTACATATGTACATGCGTAAATGAAATAAATTTGTTGATATTTATGTACGCATGAATATGTACATCTTATCACATTGCATACTGACCCACTTGCGCTAAATCCAGGAAAGCAACAAAAAAGCGGACTGTCACACAGACTCACCAATCGTCACACACACACCCCCTGTCTGACAGGCAGACATTCCAATCGCCACTCAGAACACAAAAACACACACATATTAATATTCTACAAAATACAGAAATCGCACCACCATCCAGATCCCCAAATAAAATCCATCGATGATCGTCATGTATAAAATAAACAAAATATCAAATTCAATATTTATGCAATAGTAATTTTTTTCACAACGTCTTCAAGATCAGAATAATCAAATTATTCCCCCACACTCAAGCATTGCACACAAAAAAGAAATAACTGAATTGCTGGACAAAATATCTTAAGTAAACACACACCAAAATTAAAAATATCTTAAGTAAACACACACCACAATTAAAAACAAGCTAAAAAATAAAAGAAGAAATCTCACTCCAGCAAGAAGAAACGAACCACAAACATTAGGGCCATCCATTTATACAACACTTTTGAGATATTGTACTTCCTAAAAAATGTTGTGTCAGATACTAAAAATTTATTATTTTCTATTAGGCCATAGCACCCATGTAGAGACAGAATTCCTACGCTCACATATGGACAGACAGAAATTCCCACGCTCACATACCGACGGACATGTATTCCCAAGGTCACATATGGACAGACACAAACTCCCAAGCTCTCATATGGACAGACAAAAATTCCCACGGTCTCACGCTCACTTATACAAACTCATTTTGGTTACTACAGCACCCCTCCACCAAACTACCCCCCACATATGGACGGACAGAAATTCCCACGGTCTCATACGGACAGGCACAAACTCCCAAGGTCTCATATGGACAGACAAAAATTCCCACGCCTACCCCAACATCATAAAAAATTAAACAACAACAATGTGAACATCCCTATTTAACCGTGGGAAAATACACACACACACATTAAAGTATCAAATTACAAAAAAAACCCATTAACACAAATTTGGCAATTAAAATTTAAAAATTTTAAAATTTAATTGCTGAAATTTGAGTATTTTAATTGTTCTCGCACATACAGTTATTAACTACTTGCATTTAAGCAAAAAAAATTTTTGGTAAATTTTTTAGGAAAGGCTAACCCCTTTGCTAAAAATCAAATTTTTGGTTGAAACACAATTTTACTCAATTTTGCCCAAAAGGCGTTTATTTCTAATAACTGAGTATTGAAAGGAGTTTCAAATGCAAAGAAGCTTCCGAAAAAGCTTAAGTCGCATGCATTTAAGAAAAAAAATTTTTGACCAATTTTTTAGGAAAGGCTAACCCCTTTGCTAAAAATCAAATTTTTGGTTGAAACACAATTTTACCCAATTTTGCCCAAAAGGCGTTTATTTCTAATAACTGAGTATTGAAAGGAGTTTCAAATGCAAAGAAGCTTCCGAAAAAGCTTAAGTCGCATGCATTTAAGCAAAAAAAATTTTTGGTAAATTTTTTAGGAAAGGCTAACCCCTTTGCTAAAAATCAAATTTTTGGTTGAAACACAATTTTACTCAATTTTGCCCAAAAGGCGTTTATTTCTAATAACTGAGTATTGAAAGGAGTTTCAAATGCAAAGAAGCTTCCGAAAAAGCTTAAGTCGCATGCATTTAAGAAAAAAAATTTTTGACCAATTTTTTAGGAAAGGCTAACCCCTTTGCTAAAAATAAAATTTTTGGTTGAAACACAATTTTACCCAATTTTGCCCAAAAGGCGTTTATTTCTAATAACTGAGTATTGAAAGGAGTTTCAAATGCAAAGAAGCTTCCGAAAAAGCTTAAGTCGCATGCATTTAAGCAAAAAAAATTTTTGGTCAATTTTTTAGGAAAGGCTAACCCCTTTGCTAAAAATCAAATTTTTGGTTGAAACACAATTTTACCCAATTTTGCCCAAAAGGCGTTTATTTCTAATAACTGAGTATTGAAAGGAGTTTCAAATGCGAAGAAGCTTCCGAAAAAGCTTAAGTCGCATGCATTTAAGCAAAAAAAATTTTTGACCAATTTTTTAGGAAAGGCTAACCCCTTTGCTAAAAATCAAATTTTTGGTTGAAACACAATTTTACTCAATTTTGCCCAAAAGGCGTTTATTTCTAATAACTGAGTATTGAAAGGAGTTTCAAATGCAAAGAAGCTTCCGAAAAAGCTTAAGTCGCATGCATTTAAGAAAAAAAATTTTTGACCAATTTTTTAGGAAAGGCTAACCCCTTTGCTAAAAATCAAATTTTTGGTTGAAACACAATTTTACCCAATTTTGCCCAAAAGGCGTTTATTTCTAATAACTGAGTATTGAAAGGAGTTTCAAATGCAAAGAAGCTTCCGAAAAAGCTTAAGTCGCATGCATTTAAGCAAAAAAAATTTTTGGTCAATTTTTTAGGAAAGGCTAACCCCTTTGCTAAAAATCAAATTTTTGGTTGAAACACAATTTTACCCAATTTTGCCCAAAAGGCGTTTATTTCTAATAACTGAGTATTGAAAGGAGTTTCAAATGCAAAGAAGCTTCCGAAAAAGCTTAAGTCGCATGCATTTAAGCAAAAAAAATTTTTGGTCAATTTTTTAGGAAAGGCTAACCCCTTTGCTAAAAATCAAATTTTTGGTTGAAACACAATTTTACCCAATTTTGCCCAAAAGGCGTTTATTTCTAATAACTGAGTATTGAAAGGAGTTTCAAATGCGAAGAAGCTTCCGAAAAAGCTTAAGTCGCATGCATTTAAGCAAAAAAAATTTTTGACCAATTTTTTAGGAAAGGCTAACCCCTTTGCTAAAAATCAAATTTTTGGTTGAAACACAATTTTACTCAATTTTGCCCAAAAGGCGTTTATTTCTAATAACTGAGTATTGAAAGGAGTTTCAAATGCAAAGAAGCTTCCGAAAAAGCTTAAGTCGCATGCATTTAAGAAAAAAAATTTTTGACCAATTTTTTAGGAAAGGCTAACCCCTTTGCTAAAAATCAAATTTTTGGTTGAAACACAATTTTACCCAATTTTGCCCAAAAGGCGTTTATTTCTAATAACTGAGTATTGAAAGGAGTTTCAAATGCAAAGAAGCTTCCGAAAAAGCTTAAGTCGCATGCATTTAAGCAAAAAAAATTTTTGGTCAATTTTTTAGGAAAGGCTAACCCCTTTGCTAAAAATCAAATTTTTGGTTGAAACACAATTTTACCCAATTTTGCCCAAAAGGCGTTTATTTCTAATAACTGAGTATTGAAAGGAGTTTCAAATGCGAAGAAGCTTCCGAAAAAGCTTAAGTCGCATGCATTTAAGCAAAAAAAATTTTTGACCAATTTTTTAGGAAAGGCTAACCCCTTTGCTAAAAATCAAATTTTTGGTTGAAACACAATTTTACCCAATTTTGCCCAAAAGGCGTTTATTTCTAATAACTGAGTATTGAAAGGAGTTTCAAATGCAAAGAAGCTTCCGAAAAAGCTTAAGTCGCATGCATTTAAGCAAAAAAAATTTTTGGTAAATTTTTTAGGAAAGGCTAACTAACCCCTTTGCTAAAAATCAAATTTTTGGTTGAAACACAATTTTACCCAATTTTGCCCAAAAGGCGTTTATTTCTAATAACTGAGTATTGAAAGGAGTTTCAAATGCAAAGAAGCTTCCGAAAAAGCTTAAGTCGCATGCATTTAAGCAAAAAAAATTTTTGACCAATTTTTTAGGAAAGGCTAACCCCTTTGCTAAAAATCAAATTTTTGGTTGAAACACAATTTTACCCAATTTTGCCCAAAAGGCGTTTATTTCTAATAACTGAGTATTGAAAGGAGTTTCAAATGCAAAGAAGCTTCCGAAAAAGCTTAAGTCGCATGCATTTAAGCAAAAAAAATTTTTGACCAATTTTTTAGGAAAGGCTAACCCCTTTGCTAAAAATCAAATTTTTGGTTGAAACACAATTTTACCCAATTTTGCCCAAAAGGCGTTTATTTCTAATAACTGAGTATTGAAAGGAGTTTCAAATGCGAAGAAGCTTCCGAAAAAGCTTAAGTCGCATGCATTTAAGCAAAAAAAATTTTTGACCAATTTTTTAGGAAAGGCTAACCCCTTTGCTAAAAATCAAATTTTTGGTTGAAACACAATTTTACCCAATTTTGCCCAAAAGGCGTTTATTTCTAATAACTGAGTATTGAAAGGAGTTTCAAATGCAAAGAAGCTTCCGAAAAAGCTTAAGTCGCATGCATTTAAGCAAAAAAAATTTTTGACCAATTTTTTAGGAAAGGCTAACCCCTTTGCTAAAAATCAAATTTTTGGTTGAAACACAATTTTACCCAATTTTGCCCAAAAGGCGTTTATTTCTAATAACTGAGTATTGAAAGGAGTTTCAAATGCAAAGAAGCTTCCGAAAAAGCTTAAGTCGCATGCATTTAAGCAAAAAAAATTTTTGGTAAATTTTTTAGGAAAGGCTAACTAACCCCTTTGCTAAAAATCAAATTTTTGGTTGAAACACAATTTTACCCAATTTTGCCCAAAAGGCGTTTATTTCTAATAACTGAGTATTGAAAGGAGTTTCAAATGCAAAGAAGCTTCCGAAAAAGCTTAAGTCGCATGCATTTAAGCAAAAAAAATTTTTGACCAATTTTTTAGGAAAGGCTAACCCCTTTGCTAAAAATCAAATTTTTGGTTGAAACACAATTTTACCCAATTTTGCCCAAAAGGCGTTTATTTCTAATAACTGAGTATTGAAAGGAGTTTCAAATGCAAAGAAGCTTCCGAAAAAGCTTAAGTCGCATGCATTTAAGCAAAAAAAATTTTTGACCAATTTTTTAGGAAAGGCTAACCCCTTTGCTAAAAATGAAATTTTTGGTTGAAACACAATTTTACCCAATTTTGCCCAAAAGGCGTTTATTTCTAATAACTGAGTATTGAAAGGAGTTTCAAATGCGAAGAAGCTTCCGAAAAAGCTTAAGTCGCATGCATTTAAGCAAAAAAAATTTTTGACCAATTTTTTAGGAAAGGCTAACCCCTTTGCTAAAAATCAAATTTTTGGTTGAAACACAATTTTACCCAATTTTGCCCAAAAGGCGTTTATTTCTAATAACTGAGTATTGAAAGGAGTTTCAAATGCAAAGAAGCTTCCGAAAAAGCTTAAGTCGCATGCATTTAAGCAAAAAAAATTTTTGACCAATTTTTTAGGAAAGGCTAACCCCTTTGCTAAAAATCAAATTTTTGGTTGAAACACAATTTTACCCAATTTTGCCCAAAAGGCGTTTATTTCTAATAACTGAGTATTGAAAGGAGTTTCAAATGCAAAGAAGCTTCCGAAAAAGCTTAAGTCGCATGCATTTAAGCAAAAAAAATTTTTGGTCAATTTTTTAGGAAAGGCTAACCCCTTTGCTAAAAATCAAATTTTTGGTTGAAACACAATTTTACCCAATTTTGCCCAAAAGGCGTTTATTTCTAATAACTGAGTATTGAAAGGAGTTTCAAATGCAAAGAAGCTTCCGAAAAAGCTTAAGTCGCATGCATTTAAGCAAAAAAAATTTTTGGTCAATTTTTTAGGAAAGGCTAACCCCTTTGCTAAAAATCAAATTTTTGGTTGAAACACAATTTTACCCAATTTTGCCCAAAAGGCGTTTATTTCTAATAACTGAGTATTGAAAGGAGTTTCAAATGCGAAGAAGCTTCCGAAAAAGCTTAAGTCGCATGCATTTAAGCAAAAAAAATTTTTGACCAATTTTTTAGGAAAGGCTAACCCCTTTGCTAAAAATCAAATTTTTGGTTGAAACACAATTTTACCCAATTTTGCCCAAAAGGCGTTTATTTCTAATAACTGAGTATTGAAAGGAGTTTCAAATGCGAAGAAGCTTCCGAAAAAGCTTAAGTCGCATGCATTTAAGCAAAAAAAATTTTTGACCAATTTTTTAGGAAAGGCTAACCCCTTTGCTAAAAATCAAATTTTTGGTTGAAACACAATTTTACCCAATTTTGCCCAAAAGGCGTTTATTTCTAATAACTGAGTATTGAAAGGAGTTTCAAATGCAAATAAGCTTCCGAAAAAGCTTAAGTCGCATGCATTTAAGCAAAAAAAATTTTTGGTCAATTTTTTAGGAAAGGCTAACCCCTTTGCTAAAAATCAAATTTTTGGTTGAAACACAATTTTACCCAATTTTGCCCAAAAGGCGTTTATTTCTAATAACTGAGTATTGAAAGGAGTTTCAAATGCGAAGAAGCTTCCGAAAAAGCTTAAGTCGCATGCATTTAAGCAAAAAAAATTTTTGACCAATTTTTTAGGAAAGGCTAACCCCTTTGCTAAAAATCAAATTTTTGGTTGAAACACAATTTTACCCAATTTTGCCCAAAAGGCGTTTATTTCTAATAACTGAGTATTGAAAGGAGTTTCAAATGCGAAGAAGCTTCCGAAAAAGCTTAAGTCGCATGCATTTAAGCAAAAAAAATTTTTGACCAATTTTTTAGGAAAGGCTAACCCCTTTGCTAAAAATCAAATTTTTGGTTGAAACACAATTTTACCCAATTTTGCCCAAAAGGCGTTTATTTCTAATAACTGAGTATTGAAAGGAGTTTCAAATGCAAATAAGCTTCCGAAAAAGCTTAAGTCGCATGCATTTAAGCAAAACAAATTTTTGACCAATTTTTTAGGAAAGGCTAACCCCTTTGCTAAAAATCAAATTTTTGGTTGAAACACAATTTTACCCAATTTTGCCCAAAAGGCGTTTATTTCTAATAACTGAGTATTGAAAGGAGTTTCAAATGCAAAGAAGCTTCCGAAAAAGCTTAAGTCGCATGCATTTAAGCAAAATAAATTTTTGGTCAATTTTTTAGGAAAGGCTAACCCCTTTGCTAAAAATCAAATTTTTGGTTGAAACACAATTTAACCCAATTTTGCCCAAAAGGCGTTTATTTCTAATAACTGAGTATTGAAAGGAGTTTCAAATGCGAAGAAGCTTCCGAAAAAGCTTAAGTCGCATGCATTTAAGCAAAAAAAATTTTTGACCAATTTTTTAGGAAAGGCTAACCCCTTTGCTAAAAATCAAATTTTTGGTTGAAACACAATTTTACCCAATTTTGCCCAAAAGGCGTTTATTTCTAATAACTGAGTATTGAAAGGAGTTTCAAATGCGAAGAAGCTTCCGAAAAAGCTTAAGTCGCATGCATTTAAGCAAAAAAAATTTTTGACCAATTTTTTAGGAAAGGCTAAAAATCAAATTTTTGGTTGAAACACAATTTTACCCAATTTTGCCCAAAAGGCGTTTATTTCTAATAACTGAGTATTGAAAGGAGTTTCAAATGCAAAGAAGCTTCCGAAAAAGCTTAAGTCGCATGCATTTAAGCAAAACAAATTTTTGACCAATTTTTTAGGAAAGGCTAACCCCTTTGCTAAAAATCAAATTTTTGGTTGAAACACAATTTTACCCAATTTTGCCCAAAAGGCGTTTATTTCTAATAACTGAGTATTGAAAGGAGTTTCAAATGCAAAGAAGCTTCCGAAAAAGCTTAAGTCGCATGCATTTAAGCAAAAAAAATTTTTGGTCAATTTTTTAGGAAAGGCTAACCCCTTTGCTAAAAATCAAATTTTTGGTTGAAACACAATTTTACCCAATTTTGCCCAAAAGGCGTTTATTTCTAATAACTGAGTATTGAAAGGAGTTTCAAATGCAAAGAAGCTTCCGAAAAAGCTTAAGTCGCATGCATTTAAGCAAAAAAAATTTTTGACCAATTTTTTAGGAAAGGCTAACCCTTTGCTAAAAATCAAATTTTTGGTTGAAACACAATTTTACCCAATTTTGCCCAAAAGGCGTTTATTTCTAATAACTGAGTATTGAAAGGAGTTTCAAATGCAAAGAAGCTTCCGAAAAAGCTTAAGTCGCATGCATTTAAGCAAAAAAAATTTTTGACCAATTTTTTAGGAAAGGCTAACCCCTTTGCTAAAAATCAAATTTTTGGTTGAAACACAATTTTACCCAATTTTGCCCAAAAAGCGTTTATTTCTAATAACTGAGTATTGAAAGGAGTTTCAAATGCAAAGAAGCTTCCGAAAAAGCTTAAGTCGCATGCATTTAAGCAAAAAAAATTTTTGACCAATTTTTTAGGAAAGGCTAACCCCTTTGCTATAAAATCAAATTTTTGGTTGAAACACAATTTTACCCAATTTTGCCCAAAAGGCGTTTATTTCTAATAACTGAGTATTGAAAGGAGTTTCAAATGCGAAGAAGCTTCCGAAAAAGCTTAAGTCGCATGCATTTAAGCAAAAAAAATTTTTGACCAATTTTTTAGGAAAGGCTAACCCCTTTGCTAAAAATCAAATTTTTGGTTGAAACACAATTTTACCCAATTTTGCCCAAAAGGCGTTTATTTCTAATAACTGAGTATTGAAAGGAGTTTCAAATGCAAAGAAGCTTCCGAAAAAGCTTAAGTCGCATGCATTTAAGCAAAAAAAATTTTTGACCAATTTTTTAGGAAAGGCAAACCCCTTTGCTAAAAATCAAATTTTTGGTTGAAACACAATTTTACCCAATTTTGCCCAAAAGGCGTTTATTTCTAATAACTGAGTATTGAAAGGAGTTTCAAATGCAAAGAAGCTTCCGAAAAAGCTTAAGTCGCATGCATTTAAGCAAAAAAAATTTTTGACCAATTTTTTAGGAAAGGCTAACCCCTTTGCTAAAAATCAAATTTTTGGTTGAAACACAATTTTACCCAATTTTGCCCAAAAGGCGTTTATTTCTAATAACTGAGTATTGAAAGGAGTTTGAAATGCGAAGAAGCTTCCGAAAAAGCTTAAGTCGCATGCATTTAAGCAAAAAAAATTTTTGACCAATTTTTTAGGAAAGGCTAACCCCTTTGCTAAAAATCAAATTTTTGGTTGAAACACAATTTTACCCAATTTTGCCCAAAAGGCGTTTATTTCTAATAACTGAGTATTGAAAGGAGTTTCAAATGCAAAGAAGCTTCCGAAA